>OX637306.1:5809692-7059692 GCA_951799385.1 Hyppa rectilinea | reverse complement strand
TAAAAGCACCACAAAATCCCAACAAATAACATTTTCCAATTAACCGTAGTATTTCATTTATTTTAGCTGTTTCACCGTTACCAATTCCGTAATATCATTTACACGGTATTCAATTTAATCTTTGACAACGTTACACGTCACTAGCAGAACAAATGTTCTGAGCACAATTTTGGTGGAATCACACCTTTCACGGTCGCCACGGAGCAATACCGCACTTTGACGCAGCGTGTGTTGTGTACGGTCGCAGCGGTGCCCACTAGGTACCTGTCCCACCGCCAGCGATTAATTAGAAGCAAGTAGAGCTAGCAATTCTTTTGCCCATTTCATTTATTTTGATTGGTTATCATTTTATTTTATTTTATGTGATTTTATGAAGACGTTTTGATTTGATTTCATGTATTTTGGCAATGGGCATTTGGCAAATACCTGAAATAAATGAATTTCAATTGAATTTGATTTTTTTCTGTATTAATTTTTGTATAAATTTCATCACCACTGCCACGGTGATGGAAAACATCGTTAGGTAACCAGTATGTTCTAGAACCAAAAAATGTAAGACATGTGACATCCACCAAGCAGCACTGGGCCCGCTTGGTGGATTATGGCTCACTCCCTCTCACAGAGAGGAAGACTGTGTCCCAGCAGAACATTATAGGGTGATTGTGTAGTGCTAGCAACAAATGGGGATCGATAGTTAACTCATATAATTGCAGAAAATCCAGAACTGATTGGGTGACGACACTAGCTCCTAGCAGTGTTTTACTCGGCGCAGGAGTCAGGGCTTCGCATTGTTTTGTAATTATTTTTTTTTCAATTAAAAAATATTATTATTATAAAGAATTATTCTACTTTATTTCGTACTTTAATTATTTTTTACTATGTACATATTATTTACATTTTGAAAATATTTTTATAAAAACATCTAAAAAAGCAATATAAAAATAGTAGCTCCTGAAAAAGAAACCTAACTGCGTGCCGAGTCCAGAAGTACTACTTATAAAACATTATTATTATTATCGATTATTCGCTGGTACGCGTATGTACCATGAGTGAATCTCTCAACGAGTATTTTGCCCGCCCAGCGAGCGTGGCTGAGCAAGCTCTTTGACAGCTCTTGTCGCTGTGACAGAAGAGTTCTGTTCGGCAGTGTGAACAGTCACGTGGGCGGAGCACCGCCGTGTCCTCGTAGAGGCGATCGGCGGCGGCGACCTCTCGCGCCCGGCCCTGGTACAAGCCATGGTCCGGGGCGAGAGGGAGTGGGAGGCAGTCACCTCCTTCTGCGAAAAAGTAATGCTCGCGAAGGAGGTGGCGGGATGGGAGAGAGAAAGGTCGTCCCGTCCAAGCCACAGGAGAGGCCCCGGGCGTCGGGAGCCACGTGACGACTCCCGGCCACCGTAGGCGCGGGCCTGCGGACGGTGGGTAATGGGTGACTCACCGTCCGATCAGCACCAGACCCGTGCCGTACGGCGCGTATATGTTCCACGCGCGCCTCAAAGAGATGTCAGCATATGAAGGGGCCCCTCAGGGCCAAGCCTGCCGGGTAAGCGGGATTGTCCGAAAGGGTTACCGCTACCCCGGAACATAAAGGGCTACGGAAGGAACATGGATGGGTTTTAGTCAGTAAGAGTCTGACACTCCCTTCCGCTCCACCCAGAGCGGGAGCAGTCATTGGATGATTTCCCAGCCTTAAAAAAAAAAAAAAAAAAAGTGTGGTGAACAGTCACTGATCAACTGTTAATGTATAATGTATCTCTTTTACTTACACGCGGTCTCTTCCCGGTGTCTTTTGTTCAATTCTTGAGCGAGAAAATCATTGATAACTATACGCTTCCTCGTCAGCGCGCGGTGGGACAGGTCCTTATACAGGGTGAGTTGACCACCCCAGGTTAATGAGAGCATTTTTATGTGCTCTCGCAATGAGGAATGCAAATTCGGTGGCGGTTGCCGTCGCGTTACTTGCCATTGTTTTAACACCGCCGCTTTACGCCACCCTTGGACTTTTATACCTTTTAATACGTTAACCCCCGAATAACGAGACTTTAGTGCTAATCCTTTTGTTTTTGTTTAGCGGACGATGTGTTGTAATATAAATATTTGGGGTGTTATGTGAGGTTGGCCTTTTTCAGGTTTTGTTTTGTTTTTTTTTTAGTTATTGTTCTACTGGATAACTAGTGAAATGTGTGTGTAATATCGTATCGACACAGTTTTCGTGATTAAGTACTAGCGTGTTGTCCCACTAAAAGGTAAAATTGGGATCACCGTCTTTCTTTATTGCATGTGTGATTTCAGGCTATAGTGGAGACTATAATAAACTGAAAACACTATACTATATTATTAGTCCGTAAAGCTCCATATCTAGAATATTTCGTAGCAAAAATTAAAAAGTTTTAGTTGTGTTAGGTTATTATATTTTAATTTTATATTATAGACTTGAAAATGTAGGTATTAATATGTTTGCAGTTGTAAGAGGTTACTTCTGAAAGTACTGAAACCAAAAAAAAATAGAAAGTGGCGTTCAAATCGTAATTGAGGTGGAATTTTATTCTTCTCGGAAATGATTTGTTCTATGCAGGCACGTTATGGGTATAATATACATGCCTAGAACTAATAATTTCAATACAAAACTACAAAAATAGATCACTCTAAATGATTAATCCACAAAAGCGAGAACACAATCTAACGGGCCATAGTGTTGTCCTTCCGTTTCGGATTAAACAATAATGAAAATTGAAATATTTATTGCGCAGTAAATTCTGTGATTGAAATGTGAAAAAAAAGAAAGGGAACAAAGGTGACGAGGTTTACGCTTTCACGCAAATTATTTTATTGTAATCAATCAGCGTATTGCGCGGTGGCCGGCCGGGCGACACGTGTGGAGCCGGCGCGCGCGTCACAAACCAACCAAATTGCGAAGCTGCCGAACCCACCATGTTTTCATTCCAATTTTTCTCAACAACGAATATTGTAAATTTTAATAGGAACGCGCAATTTATTTCATTCACTCGCAACTGATTGCTTATGATGTGATTGTTAACTGCATTTTCCTCTCAATATTTTTCAATTCATATTTATATTTTATACGTAACTCGCAACATTGTAGCCGGAAACGGTACAATTTTTATTTTTCGCCATGTTTGCGCTACGTTTAAAATTGTTGATATTTAATCGCAATTCGTGTTCTTCGGCAATGATATTTAAAAAAATAACGTAAGGATTCGAACAAGTATCACTTGTACAGGATGGTGTGAATCTTTTAATTGCTTACTTTATCGGAAAAGAGTTAACGACAAATAAGAATCATACAAATTGTACTAGCTACTCTATATTTTTCCTCGTTGATGACCTTATTATTTTGTATAACTAATCAAATTCTAAACCAACCTTAACCCTTCATAAAACAGCTCAACCACCGATTACTCCAACATTCTTCAACACAGATATACAACCTTTTTCGTTCGTCCACTATTTGGGAACTGCCCGGAGGCTGGTTCAATTACGGGGCGCTGCGCAGCCAATAATTGGCAGCAGGGCCCGCGACAAAGCGCCCACAATGGGCCCTGATTAATTTCCGAACTGCACCCGAATTCTAACTAGCAAACACGCGACGAACGCTCCGTGAAACCTGCACGGGAAAATTACTTCGGTACCGATGGTGACTAGACCAGCCTCTTATTGTCTAGGCAGTGTATCAAAGGTTTTTGTGTTCACTGATTGTTATTGGCGTCGGGGGTCTTTTGTTTTTTTTGGATTTGATTAGTATTTTCTGTTGATTATTTTGGAGGAATACGTGATGATGGTTATAAAATTGTATGTTTACAGTCAACATGGTTCATATTAGACTTTAAGAGCAACGTCACCTAGCCAGCGAACAGATCAAAAGTAAAGTAGAGAGACATACATAGAAAACTAAAAATAATAATAATATAATAAAATTCTTGTACATTTCACACAACGCCATTAGTCCCAAGCTAAGTAACCTAATGCTTGTGATAAGGTAACGAGATGACTGATAAACTACTTAAGTATATACATTCTTTTGTAAATACATACATATTAATAATTAAAGATAGAAAAACGCCCAGACCCGTAACAAATACTTGCAGGTCGTACAAATATTTGTTCCGTGTGGGAATCGAACCCGCGACATGCTGCGCAGCAGTCAATGGCTCAACCGCTGCGCCAACCGTG
Organism: Hyppa rectilinea; assembly: GCA_951799385.1. NCBI lineage: Eukaryota > Metazoa > Arthropoda > Insecta > Lepidoptera > Noctuidae > Hyppa > Hyppa rectilinea. Next base: position 7,055,504 of record OX637306.1, on the reverse strand, counting down.
TCTGGTATCTATAACTGATAAATAGTTGAATTTAAATTAAGAACAACACAGTCTTTTAGGTTTTTCTATTACGAAATCTTTAACAGATTAACTAGTATCTTATCACCGACCAACAACTTAATCTAGATTCTATGGCGCAAAGATAACAGACAAAGGCCCAGTTTCGCTCTGCTGTGTTAATTGAATCTCCAACTATCAGATGATGGCAGCGAGAGTGTGCTCACTACGAGGGGGGAAGGGGCTGCAGGGGGGTTCGGAGCCGGGAGGAAATTAAACGTCATATGGTCACTTTCTTCTCCGGAACAATGAGCTGTTAGTAACGATTCTTGTCTTATTGTCTTTTAAAGTTTTGTTAGAGGTTTGACATAAATAGATTTGATGGATTATCAGCCCTATTTGATGTTTATTGTTAGTCGATAGTGACAGTATTTTCTTGGATTTTTCATTGGGAGTCCTGTATGCTACGAGTAGATCAAGTATCTGCTACACGTAGATCAAGTATCTGCTACGCGTATGCTACGAATGTGCTACGCGTATACTACGCGTGTGCTACGCGCGTACTACGCGATGTTATGAGATTGCTACGCGTAGCATCGTCTACTTTGCGTGTGCTAGGAGTACAATACGAAATTTCTACGCGTGAGCTTGCCAATTTCGCATCTGTTACGCGCGCACTACGCGACATTACGAGTATGCTGTGAGTCAAGCCATGCATCGGAAAATGGTCAGCTTTGTACTCTGGAGTTGTGAATATTTCTAAAAACTAAAAACACTATCATGTTTTTACTTAATCTACTTTCTTTGGCATTTCATATAGCGGCCGGATTTTCAACAGGAATCGAATCGCATGAATATGCCATGTGAATATAACTTTAAATTATGTTTAAAAATGTGTTAATATTAGACTATTAGTGGTGTGGGTGACAATAAAATAACCATTATACCACAATATACCAGCCTATTACAGTCCTACTGCAGGGTGAAGGAGTCTTCTCATATAGAGAGGACACGAGCATTGATCACCACTCTTGCTCAAGGCAGGTTGGCGATTTCAGACTTCAATTGGCCATGGCAGTAATATTAATTAACACAGTGAAAAAGGAAAATTATAGAGGCGATTTTCCAGTATAAATCCAATTAATTTATTCATCACTGCACAACATCAACCAACCCATAATATTTAAGCTCCTTACAAAAAGCTATACTACCCACAACTTGTACCTAACTAATCAACGTGCCACAACGCACGCAGCGAATCTCTGCACCAGGAAATTAACCGACGACACACTGAGGACGGGCTGTCTATGGCTGCTCAATTACCTTGGTTACTCTATAAGTCTATGCCCAGCCTTGCTTACTCTATGCTTAGACCTAGGGCTATGCGATTTCCGGTTTAATGTCAATACAGTTAGTATTCTGGGTAGGTAGGGTAGGTAGGGTAGGTAGGGTAGGTAGGGTAGGTAGGGTAGGTAGGGTAGGTAGGGTAGGTAGGGTAGGTAGGGTAGGTAGGGTAGGTAGGGTAGGTAGGGTAGGTAGGGTAGGTAGGGTAGGTAGGGTAGGTAGGGTAGGTAGGGTAGGTAGGGTAGGTAGGGTAGGTAGGGTAGGTAGGGTAGGCAGGGTAGGTAGGGTAGGTAGGGTAGGTAGGGTAGGTAGGGTAGGTAGGGTAGGTAGGGTAGGTAGGGTAGGTAGGGTAGGTAGGGTAGGTAGGGTAGGTAGGGTAGGTAGGGTAGGTAGGGTAGGTAGGGTAGGTAGGGTAGGTAGGGTAGGTAGGGTAGGTAGGGTAGGTAGGGTAGGTAGGGTAGGTAGGGTAGGTAGGGTAGGTAGGGTAGGTAGGGTAGGTAGGGTAGGTAGGGTAGGTAGGGTAGGTAGGGTAGGTAGGGTAGGTAGGGTAGGTAGGGTAGGTAGGGTAGGTAGGGTAGGTAGGGTAGGTAGGGTAGGTAGGGTAGGTAGGGTAGGTAGGGTAGGTAGGGTAGGTAGGGTAGGTAGGGTAGGTAGGGTAGGTAGGGTAGGTAGGGTAGGTAGGGTAGGTAGGGTAGGTAGGGTAGGTAGGGTAGGTAGGGTAGGTAGGGTAGGTAGGGTAGGTAGGGTAGGTAGGGTAGGTAGGGTAGGTAGGGTAGGTAGGGTAGGTAGGGTAGGTAGGGTAGGTAGGGTAGGTAGGGTAGGTAGGGTAGGTAGGGTAGGTAGGGTAGGTAGGGTAGGTAGGGTAGGTAGGGTAGGTAGGGTAGGTAGGGTAGGTAGGGTAGGTAGGGTAGGTAGGGTAGGTAGGGTAGGTAGGGTAGGTAGGGTAGGTAGGGTAGGTAGGGTAGGTAGGGTAGGTAGGGTAGGTAGGGTAGGTAGGGTAGGTAGGGTAGGTAGGGTAGGTAGGGTAGGTAGGGTAGGTAGGGTAGGTAGGGTAGGTAGGGTAGGTAGGGTAGGTAGGGTAGGTAGGGTAGGTAGGGTAGGTAGGGTAGGTAGGGTAGGTAGGGTAGGTAGGGTAGGTAGGGTAGGTAGGGTAGGTAGGGTAGGTAGGGTAGGTAGGGTAGGTAGGGTAGGTAGGGTAGGTAGGGTAGGTAGGGTAGGTAGGGTAGGTAGGGTAGGTAGGGTAGGTAGGGTAGGTAGGGTAGGTAGGGTAGGTAGGGTAGGTAGGGTAGGTAGGGTAGGTAGGGTAGGTAGGGTAGGTAGGGTAGGTAGGGTAGGTAGGGTAGGTAGGGTAGGTAGGGTAGGTAGGGTAGGTAGGGTAGGTAGGGTAGGTAGGGTAGGTAGGGTAGGTAGGGTAGGTAGGGTAGGTAGGGTAGGTAGGGTAGGTAGGGTAGGTAGTGGTTTTAAATAAAACCACTAATAATGAAACAAACAAGTTTCAATAAGTTTCAATTTCAAAATACTCAAATTACAGATAGGACTTATATGTTCGAGTCGTTTGGGGTTGAAACACTAGGGCCGTGGGGTCCGAGTCCCCACTATGTTTTTCGAGACATCGCCATGCGGTTGGTTGACTCTTCACGTGACCAGACGGCTAGCCTATTTTTCGGTCAAAGAATCAGCTTTGCCTGTTGACAGCGATGTGGACGAATTTTTTGATACCTTTGATTAATTTTAATTTTTCCTTTCCTTTTTTGATTAGTTTTAAATACTTGTACATCGTTATTATTAATATTTTAAGTCTTTTTAATTACAATTCTTTGAGATCGAAATAGTTACTAAAGTACATATAACAAAGCTACACTACTAGTCCAAATAAAGTGAACTTGTGCGCTGTACAAAGTAAATGAAGTAATAACGCTTTGCCCTTCTTTTTCATACATTCGGTAATACCGAATACCGTACCATATTCTTCCCAGAACTAGTTGATTTACGCCCGCACCTTCTATACGGCCTTTGAAATCTTTGGCTGTGTCTGCCTGTACCTATGTGTTTGGATTACTTTGGTTTAGTGATTTGATGGTGGTAGCCAATGAAATGGTTCTTTGTATTGGTGTTTTATAAAGCATAAGCATAATCAGTCTAAAACACGCCCACTGCTGGGATACGGGCCTTCTTTCTGTGAGAGAAAGTGGGCTGTAGTCTACCACGCAGGCCCAGTGCGGGGTGGTAGATGTCACATGTCACACACACACACATCGAATCGACGAATTAAAAACAAATCAATTGTTGCATACATTATGCTTGCGTAACTAGTCAAATTGTAGGGAACAGTTTTTTTTTCGATTTCAGGTGTGTCCCTTAAAAATTCACCCTGTACCTAAACCAAGAAACCTATGTACTAAGTTTTGGAATGGCCAACTAGCTGCATCTTTCTGATTGACTCTTTGACTAGGTAAACAAAAATATCTGTAAATAAATGTTTTGCGTTCTATTTTTAAATCAAGCATCTCTGTTGACTGTGATTGGAATTAATGTGTTGAATACGGCATTTCTCATAATTAGGACTATCAGCCTAATCATGAACCAGCAAAGCACCACCAATCGCACCCATAACTTCATACAAATCAACGTCTTAATTATTCCTTAATTAAGCCTTCATTTACTTCAAAAGGCTTGAAACTGAGAACAGTGGTGCTCACTCAAAATCCGCCTGTAAATAGAGTCGTGGTTGGTTGAATGACGTCATGACGTGACGACGCCATTGCGTCGCAGGCCGCTGTCCAAGCGTTTAATTTCCTGGTTGACGCCGCGTCGCCGACACTTGATTGTACAAATCGTACCGCCCACAAGAACTGTTAGCTAATGTTTTCCTACTTAGCTTTGTAGGATCTGTGTAGAAAGTTTGATGAGGCTGATGAAACTAGAGTTACCGAAAGCTTTTTTTTTTTAGCTGTTGTTAATTTGCTGCTGTTGTTTTGATGAACAACATGAAAGTTTACTTCAAATATACTGGTCGGGTTTTCAGGAACGGGGTAAACCTTTTGTTTAAGGAGGTTCTACTAAAATCGCGATAGAACTCAGTTAGGGGAAATAGGCAATTAAGTATCCGAAAATAGTGCAGTTAGCGTGCGTGGTATCAGCGCGAATCTAGCGCGTGCTGGCGCGGCGTGCCCGCTCGACGTGCCGGCGTGCCCGTGCGCCAATTAGACGCCCGTCGCACCACCGGCTAATAGCCCATTAACACTCGCTTTACACCACGCGGCCATCGCTCACCTCCATCTATTCGCCTGTTAGTGCACCGCCAATCCAGCCCGCACCTACCCCACCCCCCTCGCCATCATCTCTGCACGGCGACAGAGGGGAACCCCGCTTAATTGACGGGAGTCCGCTGTCATAAATAAGCGTTCAAATGTTCCACTTTATAGGTAGAGCGGCTAATGCGCAATCGAATTTATTTATTGCGCGAATTCTTCGAGTTTATGGCATTATTGTGGAGTTGGTGGCCAGGGATGATTAGATTTACGCCATAGCTCTATAAATCCTATAAATCCTAAATATGTCAAGAATAACACTTACAGCAGTGAGGATGGCTTATTATAAAACTGAACTTTAAGTTGACGATAGTAATGGATGTCGCTAACGAGAGATGGTTCGAATTAAACTTGTAATAGAAACTCAGTAGCGTTAGGTCGTTCCTGTTGCACGCGAGGTGCGATGCCCCGTGATCGGGCGAGCGTTTCGCGTTAATTAATTGGGTATTTTCACACGTCAGCGGCTAGATCTCTCCAAATAGATCGGCGTGCGCGGCCCTTAATTAGCTATATCTGCGCGACCGATCGCCTGCGCCCGCGCACTCCGCCACGCCAATTTGGCGCTAGTCTCTGCTTCGGAATAGCTGGAGATAAGGCAACTAGAATGCTCAGTAATAACCTCATTATGAAATATACGAGCCTCTGCTGTTTGCTAGATAACGCGACGACTCTGTGTATCTTAAGCTGTTATATTGTGTTGCCAACGTTATTTATGAGCATGCGCTTTGTTCAATTACTGAAATTGTAAACAATGTGAGATTATATTAATTAAAGTTTATTTTATATGCCATTGAGTTGGGCAGTAAACAAGGTCTTTTAAAAAAGTGTTATTCTGGAAAAGTATTTATGAAAAATCTTTTTTATTAAACTCGTTTGAACATAAGCTTCACTTCTGTTCATTGTCAAGGAAAAAAATGAAGTAATGATATCGATTTCAATAGTCGTAAGTAAAGCCAAAAGAAAATTCAAAAGCGTCTCGTCATTGCCAACCAAAAAGTATTACAAATAAATAATTATAAAAATAATTACCATTCTCTTTTCATAAATCCGTTATTCACAGCTTTAATATCGTGTTAATATGCATCGCAATTGAATAGAAAGACGTCGCCGTCGGTCGGTCTGTGCAAGCGCACGTGTCGATCCCGCACCATTCTCTCCCCGACTGATTGACGGCCGTCAGGAAACAATTACCTTTTTGTCGGCCAAGCGATACAACGCTAATTACAATAAGTGATCATTGATTTTTTTAATTACGCCGCCCATTCATGCGTCTATCATCGCAGCTAATAGTTGCCAGTCAGTGCATTTAATAACGCCCGCCGCCTCACGGAATGCCCGTAGTTTTACTCTCGCGGAATTTCTATTATAAACTCCTCCTTTGATCTCTTTTTTAAATCAAACTCATGAACAGATAATAGAATCACTCGCGACTAGTAACTAAACGATTTTATTCAATCATCCTTACAAATTACAATTTGAATATTGTTCACAGGAGGTGGCTCGCAAAAAGTTAACAACTATTAAGAGCGAATTTTAATGTGTCGAGTAAAGAAAATCTTTATACAGTACGCAGTTGGAGCGTAACCTGTTTAGCTGTGTACGCGTACGCGTTGCATTCCTTTCATAAACGCGAGAGATGCGCTGAGACGGGCCGGCCGGCTGCGCACCGGCTCCGTGCCGGGCCGGGCCGGTACCGCACGCGGCGCTCGCCGGGACGCGCATGTAGCCCGCCCCGTGAGAAACGAATGTTCCCGGCCTCTAATTACGTTTTATGCGATATTGCCATTTAATTAGCAACATGTTTCCCATTCCGAAACATTAATTAATATTTTCATCAGAGTTCTCCGCATTTAACTGTGCTTTTATTACTCTCTCGAGATTTTAATAAAGATTCTCGACCACCCTCGGTCGAGTGTTATTGTTTTAAAAAGTCTTATTATGAAATTTTTATTGCTGTGTCGTCGAGAGGGATCATTTATTTCATTGTCGACGACTTTTCGATCGAATACCTTAAATGAGTTCTTTTAAGTAAAACGAGCCATCGAGTGCGAAAGTTTTTGCGAGCGCTGTAACGGCGACAAGTGGTTGACATTATAACAACACAGGATCACATTGGACACTTTTTGCACCAATAAAAATATCACCACGAGCGTTTCTTGACAGCTACACAAGAACTTAACATCTCGATAAGTTGACGTTCGCGAGTGAATTCGCCAGATAAGGGGTACAATTAATTCAATGGTCGGCGAGTAATTGTAGCAACAGATTAATAACCGATCCACGTAGCGGGGGACAAATTGCGCCAGCTGACCGCTGCGCTCCGCCGTAATGACACTGCGCGTGTGACATCTCTCTTACTGCCCGACCGCTTCATTCTCAACTCGGTATTAATGACGACTAATTTATTCAATGTGTCCGACTCGCTGGATACTCAACTATATTTGCCACATCTGCATAATTGTAATCGATGAAATTCCTATTATTTCGCGATGTTTAAGGTCCGAGAGCGTGAGAACAGCCCTCGGAGGGAACTAATTACTCCGAATGTGGCTGGCTTGGGTCTTCGGTTAATTAGAGACGGAGTGGTTCAACCCTCTTAATTAATACTTGTGCCTAGAAGGGCCTCATGCTTACCTCGACTGTTTTGTTTGAATTGTTAATTCGTGATAAAACATGAGTGGGTATTGTGTTAACATTATAATTAAATGTTAAAAAAGCATTAGAACTTTCCTTTTTACCCTTTATCCGCTTTTGTTACAATGGAAATTAGAACAATTTAAAATAATCAAATAATGTGTACCTAAGTAGTGAAAACAGTTATTATAAATTCAGAAATCTATAAAATTATATATTATAATTTAAACATTTAAAAGGCTTTCTTAATTTTATTGTCATTGGAAGTGTTAGTAGCCATTATCTATTATTTCCTAAGGGCCCAAATAGGTTTAACAATTTTTGAATATACTTTTCAAATCGTAAATCCAATATCAATGGCCCATAAATTAATTATCTAATCGACTTTTATAGTTTTATGACCATTTCCGTAACCAAATATTTGTGTTACAAACAACACAGTGGTTTCCCAAAAAAATAAATTACGATTAACATTTCAAAGCTTTGTTTTACATTTCGATATTAAAATTGAAAATACTCGTTTCACAAATAATATAGTTTTAATTTGAAGACTTAATTCATATCCTTTAATATCAGCCATAAATATGCAGACAGGGGCGACGCGACTGAGACATGTGACTCTGGTAGAAAAATTTCTATAAAAACTTCATAGAAATGGTTCTACCACAATATAAATAATAATATAATAGTTTATTTCTCTCAAAAAGGTACAATTTTGGTAAATTATGTCAAGATTACATGCAGATTCAATCCTTAATGCTATAGGATGGTGGTGGAGCCCAAGGCACGCACCTCGGATTTTACGGATTCATGTGCGTATTGTATAATTATCACTTGCTTAAAATCGGTGAAGGAAAACATCGTTAGGAAACCAGCATGTCTGAGAGATATTTCTCAACAGCGTGTGAAGCTAAGTCAGAGGCCCATGGATAGCATAATAACTCTGACACCAGGTTAGTCGCTAACCACACGAAAGAAAGAATGGAAATTATAGTTTTGTTTTTGATTAAATAATCATTCGAATGTACGTTACGTTTCGGTCGCGCGTTTGTGTTAGGGCCTCTGATCGAATAAATTAGAGAGAAGATATTGTAAAAGGAAAGCAGTAAGTACCTCAGTAGGTGTATGCGTAGGAGACGCTTACGGATCACGGATTGGGACCAACTATACGATATTTTTGTTAAAAAAACACGATTTTATTTATGTAACGTCTTTATTTGTATAAATTGAGACATCCTTTGAAGTTATTTAAATTGTGGATAAAATGTTTGTAGGTTTTTGTACGTGGTTTTTTTTGAGGATTGAACCTTATTGGGGGATTAGAGGAATTATTGGAAACTGATATTGTAATATAAACCGTTATATAAATACCTACAAACATGTTTTATTAAGGAAAATACTTTCTTCTAAAAAACAACTTGTATTCTAGGGCTTTTTTTTTTTTTTTTTTTAAGGCTGGGAAATCATCCAATGACTGCTCCCGCTCTGGGTGGAGCGGAAGGGAGTGTCAGACTCTTACTGACTAAAACCCATCCATGTTCCTTCCGTAGCCCTTTATGTTCCGGGGTAGCGGTAACCCTTTCGGACAATCCCGCTTACCCGGCAGGCTTGGCCCTGAGGGGCCCCTTCATATGCTGACATCTCTTTGAGGCGCGCGTGGAACATATACGCGCCGTACGGCACGGGTCTGGTGCTGATCGGACGGTGAGTCACCCATTACTCACCGTCCGCAGGCCCGCGCCTACGGTGGCCGGGAGTCGTCACGTGGCTCCCGACGCCCGGAGCGTCTCCCGCGGCAGCTGGGACGGGAGGACCTTTCTCTCTCCCATCCCGCCACCTCCTTCGCGAGCATAACTTTTTCGCAGAAGGAGGTGACTGCCTCCCACTCCCTCTCGCCCCGGACCATGGCTTGCACCAGGGCCGGGCGCGAGAGGTTCTAGGGCTGACACACAATTATAATTTTCAAGTTATAAAATATTAGTATAAGTAGGTATTATAATTTATAGCTAGTAAGTTATTTAGGTGAGCTTGAAGTGACGTGCCATGCCACCTGATGACCTGATGCAAGGGATTGACACTAATGCCAGCCTCTTCAAGCTACTCCACCTTTGTTTTCATGGTGTCATTTTTTCTGAATAGCGCTACAATTTGGTACTCTGTTTATTTTCTTTTAAAAACATTTTTTTTTACATATTTTTAAAAAACGTTTACTTTTCTTTTTAATTTTTTTTTTTTTACAAAACGTTTATTCTTTTTTATCTTGAATCGTTTTTGCGGATTAAGATCTTAGTCAGGTAAACTGTGAGACACTGATAAACAAGCAGTATTCTACCTTACTTGTATCGATTAAGTAAAATTGAAATTTCGAATAGTAAATCTACTGATTTTAAAAGTCAATACTCAAAATAAACACTCATAAACTCGTAGACTTCATAAAAAGAAAAAAAAAAGAAGCAGAAAGCAGTTTACAAAAAAGAAAGAATTTGTAACATTTTTCCCACTCACATGTTTATAAGAAATAAACCAATTTTTCCATATTTCGTAAATAAAACTTAATCATGCTTGTAATTTGTATACCCGACATTTTGAATTACACCAACTACTTGCACACGGAATTTCTCAACATTTGTAACTCTGCAGTAGCGAAGAAAAATGCGCCTTGCCGTAATGAATATTACATTAAATAGCTAATTTATGGGCCACTACAAATGAATAAAGAGCACATTCAATAGCTTGGACACGACTTTAAATACCTTCACATACTCTTTATTAATAACCTATTACTGCAATTACCATTACTTTACAATTAAACGTTTTTTTCCTACTTTCCATAAGTTCGTTATTATTAAACTTATTAACTTTCAGAGTGGCGTAAAAGTAAGTGGGGAAATATATGTTTCTCATTTAATTAGGTGTATAATTATGGTAATAACACTACCGACATTATGTGTGTAAAATATTATTAAAGCAACGTGAAACCGATCGTGTGGAGCGAGTTTATTTTGCTACATATTTATTCCACATAGAAAATAATTTAGTGCCCTTTGTATTTACTTAAATCTAATATTAGTTAAACGGTCTCGCTGCACTTTGTTCTGTACTGCAATCGAGTTCGTTTCCATCACCTCACGTGCAAATAAGGCCGCAATAGAAACAGTATAAAGTCAATTTACGACATGTCAGTGTAAAGTCGTAAATGTGAAATTGTTCTCGGCTGTGGATAATGGCGTATTTAATGTATTTGTGACTGGATGCTTCGTATTACCTAACCGTTGTGTCTTATGTACACGTCGCCCAACGACACGGCTCTTCGATTAACATAAAATCGAGGCGAACAGCGGCGACCCTGCGTGGGCGCGTGCTCTTGCGCATCTACCGTGATCCGTGCCTTATATTGGGATCTCGCTCCCTCTAAACCTCCGTAAAGCTAGCACAACACAAACCTACACAGCAAACACAATCCTATTACCACACCACGGTAATCACTAAAGTATTTCGTGACCACTAAACCGCATTTAGTCAGTTAGTCATCATAAACCAGCTGATGTTGCAACTCGTTGGTCGAAAAATAATTAGCAGTTAGCCGACCTCGCGGCCCAACTGCGAAGGAAAACCGCACGCGCTGACATTGACCCGGCGAGCCCCACTCAGTCTACAACGAGTGCGGCAGTGAGGGCACGCGGCGGCCGCAGCGATCCACCACCACGCTACGACAACGCAGTTTTTGTGTTTATGAAATATTATCTACAGTTCCGCAGCTAGTGATCGAGATGTACAAAAAACCCAAGATGGTGAGCACGCCATCTCAGAACGACTTCCATCCGCTCGACCACACAAACCGATCATTACCACTTACGGGATCAATAATTCATATCCAATTAGCTGATTACCGCAGGATGAACATGTAACACGTACATATTTATTATATCGAGCGCGTTACATGATTGCGTTTTCAATTAATTTATTTACTCATTTAAATAGTGGTTTACAATGTAGACGATAGTGTCGGACATGTTTGATGCCGAGTACCGATGCGACGCACTGATAACATTCCGGTTCAGGTATCGAACACGAAATTCTTGGCTCAAAGCTGAGCCATGCTTGAGGGTACACAACGATTCGATCTAGACGTATGTTTGAATGCGTGGAATTCACGAATAATTGATGGAAGCGCGCGATCCATCGCTCTCTGTGTGCAAATCTAGTGTTTAGGGGCGGACAGGGGCGCGCAATATTCTGCATACCATTCGATGAGAGGTCTCGTCATCGTCCGATAGGATCGTGACAGAGCATTCGTCGGTCGGCTGCCGGTGGAATGCGAGCGGTAATTGATTTGTCCTGTGTAATCGACGACGAACGGGATTGACAGGAATATCGAGGCGTCACGCCAGCCGGATGGCGAAGATACGCACGCAACGGACTGCTGCCGCCCGCCGCCGGCGACGGCTACACTTGTCGGTAACGTCTGGCGGCACGCTCACAGACAGTAAGCACTGCTTGTTTATGAACTCAAGGACAACTTTAGAGAGGGACACTGTATATAGGGACGTATGTGACGACTTCTACTTCAGTCAAATTTTTGCGAATGAAGTTAAAAGTTGCAACATTTGAGTCTTTTTCTAACACGCATTTTTCTACGTGAAATTATGTAGTAGCTATAGTAGCTATCACAACTAATAAAGCCTTGCTACATGTTGGCCAAAGACATCAAATAAAGCAACGATGGCTATAAATTTTAAGAGACTTTCACTGAACTTTAACATGGCCTGCATTCTCCGAAGTCCGTCATCGGTTGTCTTCTATAAAATATTGGAAAGAGTCGCAAGTAATTCGTCGCACGCGATCCAGAAACTGGTCCGTCCAGTAACAGCGCGAAGCCAAATAAAATTAATATTCATAGCCGTTGTATTTATTGGCTTTCAATTAGTATAATCTTAATGGAGCATTAACATACGCGCGGGCGACGCGTCGGAGCATTACCATAGCCGTCGGCGGGTTGCCAACCTTCCGACAACCTGGGATTTTGGACACCTTCTAATTGGTCGTTTGCAGTGATATCACGTAATGAACCAGAAAACGTCTTTAATAATAGTCTGTTTCCAAGAAAATCGAAGTATTGCAAAAAGCGGATATGTACTTGAAGGACGTAAAAAGTTTTGCATAATGTAGAGTCGCATGCACAGATCATTACTTCTAATGTATCCTGTCCGTAGTAGCCGCGTGCAAGACTAATAGACGACTTAAAAAGGCAACAAATGTTACAGGCTGTCCCAGTTAACCTCAGCCGTTTCGAAAAACTACATAAATGGGCAACCGAGTCGGCCTAAGCTGGCAACACCGGTCGCGGAAGGCTCGCTGCCGATGACCTCCGGCGACCGGTTCCCGCGGCTCCCTCCGCGCCGCCCGCGCACCCCCCACCCTCGCCCCTCGCGCGAGACGTTTCATTACGTTATTATTATATTAAATGCTATAATACACATTGTAGGCATTAGTCCGCCGAGACGTCGTCCTAAGAAAGGGTAATGTATGGCCCACGTAGCCGGTCCATTCGGTTTTATTTGAAACGCTCGGGGATTAGCGCGGTGATCTTTATGACCGTTTTGAATGGCGAATTGTTCTATAGCGAGAAATTTTTAGTCATTATGGTTTCTCAGTATTTTGGCCTGAAGTAAACTTTTATGTTGTATTCCACACGTTTTGGACGTTAAACCTAGTACTGGCTAGTCTTTCAGAAAATCAGTTCTTCAATTACCCTATGCCCTACGTACATTTAATATTTTATAACTTGTAAAACACAATTTTACAAGAAAAAAAGACAAGAACCTTAAGTACACCTCTGCCTAACCCTTCAGAGATTTTTAACATTTCAACTTAAGGGGGAAACGCCAGGGGCCCCTCAGGGCCAAGCCTGCCGGGTAAGCGGGATTGTCCGAAAGGGTTACCGCTACCCCGGAACATAAAGGGCTAAGGAAGGAACATGGATGGGTTTTAGTCAGTAAGAGTCTGACACTCCCTTCCGCTCCACCCAGAGCGGGAGAAGTCACTGGATGATTTCCCAGCCTTAAAAAAAAAAGGGGGAAACGCCAGGGTTCTAATCAACACTGGTATTTTCCTGCAAATTGCAAAAAACGTACCTATGAAGATTTCAATTTCGCAGGCTACCCTGTAGCTTTAACCCTTTTTTTTTTTTAAGGCTGGGAAATCATCCAATGACTGCTCCCGCTCTGGGTGGAGCGGAAGGGAGTGTCAGACTCTTACTGACTAAAACCCATCCATGTTCCTTCCGTAGCCCTTTATGTTCCGGGGTAGCGGTAACCCTTTCGGACAATCCCGCTTATAGCTTTAACCCTAAGCCTATGATTTATTATGTCATAAAGTCATAAGTACAAAAATAAAAATTTCAATTCAATTTCAATATCACCAATTTTTAGAAAGTACCTGTCATCTAATCTATTCACCACCCTCGGTTGACTGGTAGACAATGCCTTAAGGCATTAAGTCCACCTTTGTACCTGTATTGTGTAAGAAAAGTTTAAAAAAATAAATAATAAAAAAGAAAATTAGTCATAAATATTGGAATTATGAACAAAGTTAATAGGAACTTAAAGAGTTATAAACATGGAAGTAATAAAATACTTGAAAATAATAACCAATTGACGCAAACAGACAATCCGTGGTTCCTTTCGTCGAACAAACATAAAATGAAAGTGCGTCTAATTTGATAATTATTCGAGTATTGAACATGAATGGAGGATGGACACCTGTGTAAACATCCAAGATCAATATTTTTAAATTTCTATTTGCTTGTTCAAAAAATATAGTATTGACACAGCTCCAAGCCACCTCTGTTCTTGCATCGTCTGATCGTAATTCGATTTGGCATTAAACCGATTCTTTGGCGCTCTCGAGCCATGTATCGATTTGGAAGAATTAAGTGAGAGATTTTTAATACTTCATACGCGTTGTTTTATTGATAAGCAGGTATGGCGAGTGCAGAATTAATTTTTGGTTTTCATGAACTGGAGATTTTCATTCTATCCGATTGTAGGAAAAGAAAATTACATGACACTTTAGATCATAATTTATTTTCCAACTAGAATTTTAGCCCCTAAGAAGTAATTCAAGTTCTACTAATTTGAATTATACTAGCTTCAACAAATCCAAGAACTTCGTGGTCGTTTTGTTTTAGGCCTCACCAACCGCGATAGAACCGAGACTTATCTAAGATCTAAATTCATCTCATTATTAAAATACAAATTATTTCCACGTTGTGTGTCACAGAGGAGCGATCTAATTATAGAGTTGACCAGTTCTGTGGGCCGCAGGGGGGCAGGGGGGCACGGAGGGGGCACCTTTCGTCGGAATAAGGCACGCTACAAAGTATCGCGTTACATCGCGCGGTGCACATGATCTTGCTGTTGTCCGCACTCTTTTATTTATATGCTTTATGTGCCTCCTTTATTTTTGTTCGAACCGCTTTGAACGGCGACCGCACTGACCGCACCGCTTAGCACTCGCCGCAGATCCCACCCGACCGAATTAGTCTTACTAGAATGCATTATGTTCTCCGACAAACCACATATAAAATCAATATTCCTTAACTATAAACGTCTCGTGTGGTGTGACTTCAAAATCGTTTTAGTAGTCCCCAGACCGACATTAGACGTCGAACCGCACAACTTTCATTACCGTCTACTAAATCCCATACGTTATGCTTATGACACATCCTTTTAAGCCAGGTTTAAGTCGATGTTCGAAACTTATTAGAGATGTCGTTAAAGTGAGTATAGTGGAGGAGCATAAATCGAGATGGCACGTCAAAATATCAGTGGTGATAGAGCGGCGTGCGTGCGGCACCGCGCCGAGCCATGCCCCATCGCGCCGAGGCCGTGGCCCGGCCGACCAATTTATTCGTCGGGACGTCAGATTTCGAGGGCCTCGTTACGACTAAGCCTCCAATTAGACTTATCCCTAATTAAGAGATGCCAATAAATTACCCTCCATCACGGGCTAACGAAGACGCGCCGCACTAATAACGCTAATTGATTTTGAGTAATGAGCTCGAGTTTTGATGGAGCTGATTGGGGCCGCGAGGGGGCGCCATCGATCGCGACTACACTGCCAATATGAGATGCCTTTGTTGCGCTTCTTCCATATAGTTTTGTTGTACTTTCTTACCCGCCTGTTTGATTGGCTAATTGAATTTTGAGCGCTTAGATTCACCTGTGTAGATACAGACAAGACCATCAAGAATTTTAATTAAATAACTTACTGAAACTTGTAAAAATGTTAGGTCTTCCAATGATAATTTAATTAATTGTATTCAGCGGAAGTTTACGCTAGCTGGTATCAACGGCTGAATGCACTGCGTTTTAGTTTTAATTGAATTCCATTACTGTAGTGAAAGCTCTCGTTTAATTACCGAGTGGACTAAACAAGACCATGTTCTGATAAATTGCATTTTAAACGTAAATACTGCGATTGCTTTGTTCCTGATAACGGTTTTAATTAATGATATCATTTTAACAACAGATATAACTGGATCTTTGGAACCAATAAATTATTGAATAATATTTTTATTTATACGTATGTTTTAATTAGTTTTAAAGTACATAACATTGTTGCGTCCCTCTACTTACCTTTTTAACCGACTTTTTTTTTGATGGGGAATTCTTTCAAGGTGGTCTCATATAAACTTTGTTAACTTCTCTTGAATAGTTTTTGAGTTAGCTTCGATAATACGTATTTAACCTACTCTTTTTATCTTGACTATGTTATCTTTGTATCTTGATGATATTGACATAGCAAGTTTAGTAGTGGATACGAATTTACAATAGGTTTTATGTATGCGTTGGAACCGACTACCATTCGTGAATCTTTGACAGTCGTTAGGTTCCGTCAGATGCCCGAAAGTCTGAACCCTACTATAACTAGTCTTACCAAGGGCTATCGTCTTACCCACTAACTGGGTTGTGAGGGTCAGATAGGCGATCCCTCCATGTGAAATTCTGGTATCCAGCTGCATCCGGTTAGACTGGAAGCCGACCCCAATATAATTGGGAAAAGGCTAGGCAAATTGATTGATATGCAAGCAAAGGAAATAATTGTGACAACAATGCAACGATTCACGTAGAAGCCTACGAAAACGCTACGCGAACTCTCGCAATTAGATAATACAAAGAACATACATATATTAACAACAAAGTGAATTTCTATATCTTTCTATACAGGGAGTAACAATTGCATAAAAGTTTTTTTTTTTATAAAATTGAGCTAACATTTTTACTATTGCAATAAATTCGTAGCACGCTACGAAAAGCTAAGTATGATTGGAAGTTAGCTACGAGCTGGTAAAGTTAATTGTTATGTGACGTCAGCATTCCATTTCGTATATTATCATTGTGTTGAAATATGTATATGCTATTATAAGTAGGTAGGTACTGTAGAGCTTTATTAATATGGATGTAGAATAAGACTTCCGCGTCTTTGTTATAAGTATTGGCATATTTGAGACGAACATTGATTTAAATTTAAAAAAGAATATTTTAGACAGACAGTGTAAACAGTTGAAATCTGGAAGGGAAATAGATAACTTTTACTACCTAGCTTTTACTAGCTTCATCTTTCTGACTGACCGACCCCTTGACAATTAAAAAGTGCCTGTATTTTTTTTTTGAAATAAATACTTTGAGTTTATATGAAGAATAAAAATGGCGGTTTGACACATTTTCTATGCAAAAGCTGTCAAAATGTCATATTTTTACTGCAATAAAAATATCTGACTATTGAAAAATCAGCCCTTAACATATTATGAAAATATATATTAATCCAAGTTAGTTGAACTATTGGTTTGATTCACGATCCCGTACCGTAATAACTTAATTATTACAGTCCCTACGTCTTAACTTTTATTACGTGGTAGTATGTTATTATGAAGTAGTAGATATGTCTTATCTTTTATTACTGAGTAATATGTAAATTTCAGTTCAACAGTAAACTCATCTTGACCACTCTCGACTTCAGCTTATCTATTTTGTAAAAATATCAACGTGAAAACTTACGTAAGCTATCAATAGTGGTCCATAGTGCTCCGCGTCAGGTGTAATGACATCTCACGTCACGTAAGTTACGGAATAGATCGCCCATATAACATAAGTACCTACCATATCAGCAATAAGGAACCCGCTAGGGCTGAAGCCTGCCGGGTAAGCGGGATTGTCCGAAAGGGTTACCGCTACCCCGGAACATAATAGGCTAAGGAAGGAACTTGGATGGATTTTATTCAGTAAGAGTCTGACACTCTCTTCGGCTCCACCCAGAGTGGGAGGGGTCATTTGATGATTGCCCACCCTCAAAAAAAAAAGGGTACCTACCATAGGCCCTTGTTTTATATCCAGACCAGCCGTACTCAGCGCTTCTCCTCCTCATTTACCAGCGCACAGTGGGACTGGAACTCTGCCTAAGTTTGTGGTAGATACCTTCCACATACATCTGCCTTCAAAACAAGTGTGAATCTGCTCCTTCTTGGCACGCTCGTTCCATCATCCATGGCTTTACGACTTTCATTTGTTTTTCACTCATCAGCAGCGAGCAAATGGTTTTGTACGTATCCATTTAACCGGATTAAACAGGAAAATGATTTGCAATGACACTTTCTAAATTACGCGGCTGCGTTACAACTTAAGGTGAATGCGCCAGAGTCGCCCGCGAAACTTTCTTACGTTTTTTGCCATTTGCAGGTCAGTATTAAAATTTTTGTTGATGAACATCTGATCCGCGGCCGCAGCCATGTATTTATAGAACTGTAATGATTAAAATCATCAATATATGTAATGGTATATTGATGATTCATGAATTCCATAGAATATATGAACTTAGGGGTAAGTTCATAACTTTTTCGCAGAAGGAGGTGACTGCCTCCCACTCCCTCTCGCCCCGGACCATGGCTTGCACCAGGGCCGGGCGCGAGAGGTCGCCGCCGCCGATCGCCTCTACGAGGACACGGCGTTGCTCCGCCCATGCGGGGCAGGTTTGCACCGTGTGCTTTACCGTGTCCTCTGGGCGATCCTCGCAGTGGTGACACCCGGGCGTTTCCTCCCGCCTGATGATGTGCAGGAACTTCCCGAAACATCCATGTCCGGTGAGGACCTGCGTCAGGCGGTAGGTGAGGGCGCCGTGACGCCTCTCTAGCCACTCCTCAAAGAGGGGCCTTACCGCCACTATCGTGGCGTGATGGGAGAGAGAAGGGTGTGTGTGAGGTGAAATGTCAGCATTGGAAGTCTGCCGGGTAAGCGGGATTGTCCGAAAGGATTACCGCTACCCCGGAACATAAAGGGCTAAGGAAGGAACATGGATGGGTTTTAGTCAGTCGGAGTCTGACACTCCGTTCCGCTCCACCCAGACCGGTAGGTAAATTAAATGACTTAATGATTTACCAACATCAAAAAAAAAGGTGCGTTTGGGACCAATAAAGTATTTTTAACTTAATACAAATTCTAATACTCTGCACTCTCTCTCTGACATGCTGAGCACCAGTGCTTGCGACTTATACCAAAGTCGCAAGCACTGCTGCTGAGCATGAGGTCCTGGGTTCGATTCCCGGGTAGGTCAGCGTTATTGGGTTTTCCATCTGGAAATAGCCTGAAGTTTGGATTTGTGTCCGTTTGATAGTAATAGGCTCGCCCCCTATTACAAGGGACTTAAACATAGGTACCTGAGGAAATATATGTATACCTACTACCTAGGTACCTACACCTCTGCCTAGCCCTTCGAAGAATACAGGCGTGATGGTATCTTCTAATGCAATATTAATAGTTGTTTGCGTGTCAATAGACACTAATGCTCATATGTTTTTCATCTGCACATAGTATGAAGCACCTTTATCGATTTTTAATTCTATGACATCCTTATAAGGCTTCCAAATTAATTAAACTTACATGAACACAGAAAGACGTTTGACTAGTCCACTTTCAGAAACACGTAACGAGCTTTAACACTTTCAAATGCACCTTTTACAAACACGTTTTTTTTTAATGGCGACATTAAATGATTAATGTATACCTGACAAATGACAATCGCCCATAAATTTCATATTGCGTTTTAATTATGAGTCGTCGACATTAAATAATTGTTTCGGGCTTAACCTTATATGGGTTTGTTCGTCGTCGATGAAGTTGTAAGGCGTGCGCAAGCGCAACGTGACTCGCGACTATCTGTAGATCCTATCGCGGATACATCGGCCGCTATCTGAATCTCATTATTCCCCACAATCCGATTAGCCGTGTCTTCTATAGCGTTAACTTGTAATTTCGCTTAATAATAAGGTTTTGAATAGTTTATTCCGATTTTGGTGGTTAAGCGATTGATCGATTGCTTGGTCGTTAAGTAATGGGGATAACGGTTTATTGATCTTGATGTGTTAATTTGTTATTCTTGATTAAGTATGTAAGTTGTTAGTATTGTTTGTTTTTGTTAAAAGCTTTGTTGGGTTTATACTTTTTTAACCGAATTCCTTATAGGAGGTTTTATGTTCGTCTGTGTATAGGTATCTACTTTTTTTTTCGTTGTGTATGTACATCAATATTTTCGTCATTTGTGGACCGTTTTTTTTTTCATCTTGTCGAGGTAGGTGGTCCCATATAAATGTTATTAACTTTTGAGTTAGCTTCAATAATACGTTGTCCTATGTCGATGATGCTATTATAAATTCCTGTCACTGTTATTTAACAGCAAAAAAAACCTTTTACAAAAAAAAACTGCTGTTTCCAAAAATAACACTACAAACTGAAAAATAACTTTAAATTGGAAAGTCTGTGGTAAAAAACGAAAATACAAAACCAAAGACACTGACTGTTTAAATTGAAGTTATTTTACACTTTCATGTGTGGGTTTTTTTTTAATTTTGTGTTTAATTTGTAGATTTTTTATGCGGAAAATTAAAATAGTAGCTAAACCCTCAGAGGCACGACACTTGTCTCGTTTTTGCGTCTTGGAAGACTTTTTTCCCGCATTCGTCATTCTGTGTTTAGTGTAAACAATGACATACCCATAGGCTTTTTACATTTGAAGTAAGTTTTTGCGTCCGAATGAGGCCAGTGTGTTTACGTGTTTATGACGTGTGTGGTTACGATTTCACAGTAAAAAACATTAAACTCTTATAGCTCTATTTTATCGATGATTTATGGAACTTAAAAAGGCTCGACTAGTAACTAAGTGGAGAGGACCTCATAGTTACTGCACGTCACACAACGACAAGGTATAATTGTCTATTCATAATATGTAATTAATAAATATGAATAATCTAAAGAAATGCATGTCTAAAAAATAGTCCTCAATAGCATGTGAAGCTAAGTCAAAGGCCCAAGGGCAGCATATAAACTCTGACACCAGGTTAGTCACTACTTACACGAAGAAGAAGATTGAAAGAAAAAAATCAAATCTACTTTCTGTCTTAATAATTAGAAACTGTAACCTTAAACACGATGCGACTCTAGTAGAACATATTGTATGAAAACTTCATTGCAATTGTTCTTCCAGAATCGCGACGATTAGTCGTATTGTGCTTGTCTGCGGGAGCCTTTACTGGGTAATGTTATCAAGAGTGGTAAGCGAATTTTTTGAAGGCCCTTTGAATTTTTTTTTCCCTCTCGTTTTTTATACGTACTTGTACATTGTTATTACTAATATTTTAAGTATTTTTAGGTATGTAAATAATATATATGTACAAATAAATAACTTGTACCGTAAATAGTTACAAACATAAATTACTGCTGAAGAAAAAAGCGGTCGGCAATTGCGAGGTGGCCTACACTTTAGTCCTTTTTAAAATGGCTTATTTCTGAATGAGATAAGTCCTACACCATTGCAGCAACAATCCATGGATAATAAATGTATCAATGATACACCACCACAAATTGCTTGCCCAAGGCATCACATTGAGTTGGCAAACGATCTCTTTCGCAACTTACCTCATATAATGAGCAGCTGAACACAGGGCTCTATTTCATCAGGATCTTTCTTTCTTGCTGGTTACAATGGCAGTCTGATAAGTACATAATTAGGGATCAATTTGAGTAGATTTGTTGATTGATTTGTTTCTCGATTATACATTGGTTGGTGTTTATGATTTTCATTATTCTTTTTTGATTGAAATGCTTAAGAACGACTCGTGTTACTTGCCTATCAGTTGTGTTAAAGCAACTAATAATAATAATAATATCCTTGGACATTTCACACAACGCCATATCGTCCCAAGCTAAGCAACCTAATGCTTGTGTTATGGTAACGAGATGGCTGATAAACTACTTATACACATTTTTTTTTGTTGTAAATACATACATATTATAGATAGAAAAACACCCAGACTCGTTACAAATACTTGCAGGTCGTACAAATATTTGTTCCGTGCCGGAATCGAACCCGCGACATAGTGCGCAGCAGTCAATCGCTCAACCACTGCGCCAACCGTGTCGTCTAAACTCTTCGCAACTCGAATCAATTCTTTTTTTTTTGTTCTATTTGAAGTAAATGATTTGATTTTGACTTTGACTTTGAGCGTCTCAAAGCATAGTCGGCCTTTAATGTTCCCACTGCTGGGACACAGGCCTCCTCTCAATGAGAGGAAGTGGGCCTTAATCCATCAGCTGGCTAAGTGCAGGCTTCGAATAGGCTCTGAGACCAGCCCAGAGCTTTTTTTGAAAGTAGTGATGATGAAATTATTTACTCAAAGTAACTCGTCTGGCGGGGTTTGAACCTACGGCGTACAACACGTAAGTCACGGCCGTTCCACAAGGACCACCACTGTTCACACTGCCCACTGCAAATGTGCACTAGGGTCGCTGCTGGACTGCACTGCTTCTTGTATTAAAACCCCTTAATTATTATTATTTCCTCCGAAGTATTTGATCATAGACGGACAGAATTCGAGAAAGTTTTTAAGTGAGAGTGTTACGTAAAGCTGGCATATGCAGTAAAATCAGTCTTTCTAAGGGGTATCTTGTTACCCAGTGGGTTGTGCAGGTCAGATAGTCAGTCGCTCCGTATTCTGCTGCATCCGGGTAGACTGGCAGCTGACCACAATATAGTTGGGAAATGGTGGAAAACGAAGCGTTCAGTAAAACAAAGAGACGTGAATTCAGTAAGACTCCTACAAACCTGAACCCACTTCAATAAAATGTATGAAACAGGGTGTTACTTTTAATTTCACCAAAAATACAACTGTACCCATTACTTGCACCTCAAGTGTAAGTATTAATTGCACAACATTCTTCAGAGAAGATACGCTCAAGTAAATCTCAGCTTGTCAAAATAAATGAAAGCTCTCATTTCAAACGCCACGATACGGACTGGACAGGTGGCACATTGGTTGAATGCACCATAACATACAAGTACTCCACTATAACTGTTCGAAGCATGGGTATTTTGGTGTCACCTAAACTATAATCCTACCACCGAAATCCAAGCTTTATATATCAGCCTTTAAAGTCCATAATGACTTGAAGGTAAATAATACACGAACAAGTTCCAAGTGTCGCCGAGTGATGGGCGACCGAAGCTCCAATCTTTGACGTTAAATAATGAAGTTTTACTGAAGCCACTTACACCATTACTTGTTATAATGAGGGTGTTAGATAAGAGTAATGCTGTTAATTGGTACTGGTTGGCGGTCACACATGGATATATTGAGCTTGCTGAGAAAGCCAGAGATTCTATCCATTGAGGTTTTATTTTAATGCTTCGGTACTGAAGATTTAGATAACTGCCAGTACCAATTCAATTTGTTAGGTTTAATATTTATATTTTGTTAGAGTGTTGCATTTGCTTTTTGAAGTAGTTAGTCATTTGTTTCTTGACTTACTATTGCTTGACCTCGTCGGATGCCATACATCTTGACTAAGATGTAAGGTTTACAAGACTTGTGGAGTTAGGGTGAAAGCGATAGATGAGTCTTCGCAACGTAATTTAATAAGAAATTAGTTTATTTAATATTTTACCAAGTAACGTGATCTTGTTCTTTTAAATTATTCGGATTCAACACGAACTGCAACTGTGATTTTCTTTCATTTCTGGCATACTTATACTTCTAATATACATGGGAACTATAACAGTTAAAAAAAATGCAGCGCGCTCAATAATCGTATAAACTAAAAATCCTTTTGTAAAAAGTATTATTTTCTTTATTGTCAGATTGTTTACCCGCAAAATGAATCTTAAAACTCCGATAAATATGAACTCTTTCAAAATAATAAAAACATTTATTGATAACCATAATAGGTACTTAATCAATATTATCCATTAATGAAAATTCCATTTACTAACTCAAAATCACGCCAAAGCATAAGATAGCTATAGCAAATACGTATTTATTTATAATTGGGAAATAATTAGGAGAGTAAACAAGAACGGGAGTAAAATGAACTTTCTCGAACAAGGTGAACTGGTTGTGATTAATTAGCGAGGAGCCTAATTAGCAAGCACAAGTCAACTCATTAGTAACCGTAATTGAAACAAGCAAGCCTTGGATTTTTCCGAGAAAAATCTCCGGTTAATTTTGTCTATACATAATGTGACAAGGATTTTAGTTGAAAGCGGGAACACTTGATTACGTTTCGTTTTTTTTTTGTTTTTAAAAGCATTTTTTGTGATACTTAATTTTTTAGCACTGCACTAACCTGTGGTTGTCTATCAAAGTCTTAGTCAAATCATTGATTTCAAATAGGCACAAGAAAGGCACTTTTGAACGCCAAAATTAACAAGAAATAGAATTGATTCTAGTTGCCCCTCCGCCGCAAGAAACTCCACCGTTACTCTTTTAAAATGTTTTGCAATGTTTTGCATACATGAATTATAAAATTATATGTAATGTTAAGAAGAATAAGAAGAATTGTAGAATATTATTATACATGTGCTTAAAGTTTTAATATATAAATAAATAAATACCCGGTTTTAAACAAAGACTCACCCAAAAAATTGTCGCGCGCGCACTACCTGCTATGATAGGTCGCATGAATTATCAACACCCAATTGCATCACGTGACTTGCGCTTAATTATGACGCGTCGAAAATTTCCAGTTCAAAAACCGGATGAAATTCTCACAAAACCGTAACGCATAGTCACTTTGTCTTAACATTAACTATTCCGTAGTCAATTTAATGAACCTGCATTTTAGCACATTTTTTACTTTCAATTCCCATTTCACCCGTTGTTTTAATTAAAAAGGTATTAATTAAACTATATGCAACTGGCATTTATTATAATGTGAGGTACCTACGCTTAATTAACTCTTAAACACAGCTCACTTTTTAACAAAAGATTCAGCGTTTATTGTGAAAAAGCGCGATAAAAAAACTTTTTGTTGACGGAACAATTGTTTTTTTTTTTAATTAATCCCATGTTAGCTATTTTGATTGGTTGGTGAAATAAAAATAATAAAGTATTGATACATAAATATGAAAACCCACACGGCAAAGAAGCCTGAAAAATGTAAACATATTATTTAATACCGTTTTAATTAGCAGCAATGAAATGGATTAATTAAGGCAGTCCGAAGTATTGTCTGTCATATTCAATTATGAATTTCCAAAGCCCTCTCACAAAGAAATATTTATACCATGTGTGAATAGGGCTTTCCATATTAAAAGTGGGGTATAAAGTGTGGTGAAAACCGAATTGTATTTTTTTTTGCAAAAGAGCTCATTAAATTGGTTTTTGATGATTGTAATAGTGAGTTGTAATGTTATGTGCTTTTGTGTATTATGTCATGTTGTTTGTGTGTTGTTATGAATAGTATTTTTTAAACCTAAAATTAGTATTTAACAGACTAATCGGTATTAAAAAGTTTGCTCACAAAAATGTAAAGAAGATTCTAAGAAAATTATTTCCAGAGAGAAGGAAGGCAAGCAGTTTTCTATCTCTTTTTAGTGTTTCTCTTACCCATATCAAAAAATATTTTTGAATTTCTACTGAACTTAGTTCCTATGACAGTAGATGGCGGCACTTGTCGTTCATAGATCAGTATTTTAAAATCAAGGATGTATTTTATGTATCTAATTTACAGGGTAATTCCCCTTAAACGGGATTGTCCGAAAGGGTTACCGCTACCCCGGAACACTTTATGTTCCGGGGTAGTGGTAACCCTTTCGGCTTTCGACTAAGGAAGGAACATGGATGGGTTTTAGTCAGTAAGAGTCTGACACTCCCTTCCGCTCCACCCAGAGCGGGAGAAGTCATTGGATGATTTCCCAGCCTGAAAAAAAAAAGGGTAATTCCCCTAAAAATATGGTGACAGTAGAGCAGTGTTGGTCCAGTGTAAACGGCCTCGAGTTGTAGGTCATGGGTTCAAACCTAGGCAGGCGGTTGACTTTGTGTAAATAATTTCATCACAACTGCTCTCAAAACGGTGAAGGAAAACATCGTGAGGAAACTGGCATATCTTAGAACCAAAAATTCGAAGACGTGGTAGCTTACAGCCCACTCCCTCTCGGAGAAAGGCCTGAGTCCCAGCAGTGGTGACGTAATCTGTCCATGCGTAGTGGTAGTGTTACCAAATTCCTACTTCACAGGCAAGAAGATTAATGCTTACTTATCACTAAAGGTTTCCTAATCTATACTAATATTAGAGGATAGATTTGAATGTATGTTTGTAACGAATAAACTCAATAAACTACTTAACGGATCTGGATGAATCTTGGCACAAAGATAGATTATAGTCTGGAATAGCATATAAGCTACTATTTTTCCCGGAAAAATGTACGGTTCCCGTGGGATAATTTCCTACATACACGCGGGCGAAGCCGCTGGAAAAAGCTAGTATCTAATATTGATGATTATTTTGAGTGATGTTTAATTGTTTTATAATAAGTGATGACACGACCTACGCAATCTACGTGTTTAAAAATCATGACGATAAATGTGATAGGCTGATGAATAAGAAGATAAGAATTTTATTTTTTACCATTGCATCAGATAAGTCATTGGAAAAATCACTTGTAAAATTATTAACCGTTTGTTTTCTTAGTAAAAATCCGAACTAATATTGTAAATGCGTAAGTAAGTTTGTTTGTTTGTTTGATACCTTTTCACAGCTAAATCACAGGACCGATTATCCTGAATTTTCCATATACGTTATCAGGTGTACAGAAACGAACATAGATACCTTTCTTCCCGAAAAATGTACTGTTCCCAAGATTAAGAACAATAACGTTCTTATGATAATAGATGGCACCACGAGTCTTTCGAATCATGATTTAAAGCAGAATAAAATAAGAATTGATTGTCCAAATTCGAAATTAACGCAAGTGAATCCGCTGACAAAAGCTATAATTTATACTACAAACTTCACGAATGTAACATTCGATCATCTGAGGTATGTTCGTTAATTTGCTGGCAATCAGGTAATAAAACCGACCCCTTAGCGTGAAGAGGACTTCGTTTTAATCGCTCTTAATTAGTTTTATCAGAGCTTGAGTATTAGCAAAGCGAATTGTTCGATGGATAACCATTAGAAAATTCGCTTTCGTGATTTTCTTGAAACAGTAATTTATGAAAACATAATACTGAAATGTTTTGATCCAGCACTTTTGAATAAATGTATAGCTCGAGGAGCTCGTACTCGTAGCTAAGTAATAACAGCCGCACGAATCGATTCATCCGGTTAAGCTACTCTGGCCAGTGTTGGTTCGTGGATGGGTAACCATCTTTACATATCGGGACTCCGTGCTTTGGAAAGCACGTTAAGCCGTGGCGCCGGCTGTAATTCGTAGATATTTGGCAGTCGTTACGGGTAGTAAAGCTCGACTGCCAGTCTTACCAAGGGATATCGTATTACCCAGTTACTGACTGCATTGTGGAGATCAGAAAGGCCACATAAAATGATATTATTCATTTGCAGCCGGTTACACTGTAAGCCAACATAGTTGGGAAAAGGCTATGCAGATTGATTAAGTTATGAATCAATTTAGGCAAGGATGTACAGTCACGAGCACCAATATGTATACACTGAGTAACTTTAAAAAGTGATTTTCTCCTTCTATATTTGTTGTAATTTTATGTTTTTATAGATATAGTATTTGGGAACCCATACTAATATGAAATAGGTTCTTATATCACAAAGTTATCATTCCACGATAAAATTGCTTTTGAATGTTTCTAAATGTTTACATATCGACATACATCGACATAAATACACGACGCGTCATCGTTAACGACGTTAACCATAAAGTAAGAAAGGGTAGAAAAGTGAGCCACTAAAATACAAACAATAAAAAATCCAAAATCATTTCACTAGAACCAACAACAATAACTTACCCTCGTGGTCCTACTGGTACGAAAATAGTAGGACCACGAAACATAGTTATAATTCCTTCTACATCGTTGAATTACTCTTTCACGTATTTCGCGCATAGTTCAAGGTTACAAGGAAATGGTTTGTCTGTAAATATTGAGATCAAAGACCGAAATGTGTTTGCCTAGACACATAATTCGATTAAAACGATTTCTTTATTTAGACACGATTCTGTATTGGTTTGGCATCGTGTGTTAAATTGTATTGCCTTACCTAACTCTAGGTCAATCCTGGGCTTAATTTGATGGGGTAACGAAATAAAATTTTATTAAGAACACAATTATTGCAGGAAATTTTTACATAGGTTCTGTGGATCTTTGACACTATATACGGGTTGTCCGAAGCCCGAAAATCTGACAGCCAGTCTTGCCGAGGGGGTACTATCCAGGTACTGGGTTGTGGTGGTCAGATAGGTCGTCACTCCATGTATAATACTAGTATTCAGCTGCATCCGGTTTGACTGGAAGCCGCTCCCAACATAGTTAGGAAAATAATAATAATATCCTTGGACATTTCACACAACGCCATGTCGTCCCAAGCTAAGCAACCTAATGTTTGTGTTATGGTAACGAGATGGCTGATAAACTACTTATATAATTTTTTTTTTGTAAATACATACATATTATAGATAGAAAAACACCCAGACCCGTAACAAATACTTGCAGGTCGTACAAATATTTGTTCCGTGCGGGAATCGAACCCGCGACATGCTGCGCAGCAGTCAATCCCTCAACCGCTGCGCCAACCGTGTCGCAGATATATGTACCTATATATTACATTGGAAGATTTAATTCGATGAGCTGTACTTACAGTACAAATAATTATACGTATAATTATAATTTGACGGTCGTGAAAAATATATTATTTAGATAATCGCCTGAGACCACTTACCTACATGAGATTAACTTGTCTATCCATCTGTTAGCTTCTCTTACGTAAGTACATTCCTCACATACCCTCTCTATTTTACAAAGTACCTATAAATGAAATCAAATCAAGAAAACATAAATAAATGATACAGATAACTAAGTTATTGGTTTTAAATCACATTATTCCCTACATCGCGGCATCGCATCGCACTGAACTCAATTTGAAAGATTGGCTCGAGCACCGAAGTGCAATAGGGTGATGGTATAAAGGCGAGATTGCATACCTGTGCTACCACCTAGGGCTGGCACACACTCGCTATTTATATCGATACTTTACAACCTATCATTATACTGTATTAGCATGGTATTTTAACATATAAAATACCATTGCGTGTGTCTTGCATTTATAAAATGATTATAATCTTTCTTAATTGGCGTATTTATTTAAAGTTAACATCCTCACCATTTGTTATCTTTTTTTTCTAGGCCTATGAAATTGCCAATGCCATTATTTACTAACAATTACGCTGTAAAAACCTTAGTTATTATCCTATTATAAGCCTTCGTTTATGCAAAACCTCTAGCTAGCTCTATGGTCTAGGAAATTTATAAAATAATAATTCTTAGTCCACAATTAATGCCTAACACAAAGATCCGGTGACATTTAGAAACACCTGTGTACCCTATAATATCGTTAAAAGCAATTAATCGTTATTCATAATTCTTTTAAAATATGAATGCGATCGTAACTACATTTTGCAACACAAATGACAAGCGGGCGAGTTAAATTAATACGGCTAAACAACGTTCGGATTAGAATCGGTTCGGAATCAATTTAGCGTGGCGTTTGCCCACTTATCGAGCATTGTTGGACTGAGATACTCGCTTTGTGACGTTTCCCATCCCTACAGGCGCCCAGCGGGGGGTGTTCGATGATTGATGGCTGGCCGGCTGCACGCCGCGTTGGAATGGGACGGATATATCGGTGAGGTGCCGGACCTCTCTCTCAGGTGCACAGCGGGCTGGCCTCGTAATTGAATGGCAATTACCTGGGCTGTAAATATGACACAAGCGCGTAATTGTAGGAGTGGAACGAGTCCGGACCGAGACCGCAGTGTGTATGCTGCCTTTGAGATGAAATATTGAAATCACGTGCGGATGTCTCCCCGTGCACCGGCTACTGGGGCTTTAATTGGAGCATGACACCTTAAATTTAATTAACTTCGTGTTATATAACAAACGAATGCGTTTTACCGTGAAGGTTTTTTAACAAAAAGTATCATATTTAAGGTATTGTTTACGTAAACAGTTGATATTTTTAAAGATACTTGACTCCAGTTCACGGTTGGATCCCACTCCATAAAATGTAGATATATTGTGACACTGTTTAATTCAACAAATGAGATCTTTTTTTTATTTTGGGTCTCTTTTTATACTATTTGTCATCTTAAACTGGCCCAGGCCAGAACCCTACGACACAAAAAAAATATTATATTCCCAAACCAAAGTTTTTTTTTTATCTCGACGTTGGTCAGGTATGCAGCATGTTTTTTTTCAAAGAGAACTGAAAGCTCTGAAAAATGTTTTCTAGAGCTTAAACTGTGTGTGAATGAAGAGTTTCTACCTGATCCCTCAAAGTAGACCGTAAACCACTGAAGCTCGTCACATTTTTGGCCAATAGGTTCTTTTGTGAAGTATATATAAACTAAGAAATATTTTTTTGACATTCTATCCCTGGTTTTCTTAAAAAAAAAACATCTTTTTTTAAGGGAAATGAACAAAATTGGTATTTAGACTTATGGTTAAGAATAAATGACAACATAATGTTTTGAGATTTTTGTAAAATTCTAGCTTTAAATATGGAATAGGGGATGAGTTTCTATGACAAGGAGTTTCTCTTAAATAAAATAATTTTTCATTTTTTATTCAGCCTTTTTTGCTTTTTAAATACTTATGGAATGAAAGTTCGAATGACAAAGTATGAAATCTACGCGGTCGAAGTGATTGTTAAAGTGTTAGGAAAAAATAAAGTATTTTTGATATGTACAATAATGTACATGTTTTATCCAAGCTTTTTATGTTTAAATATTAAGATATAAAATAATACGCAAAAATATTGCACAGAGTGTAAATAGTAGCGTATTCGCAAACATGTTAAAAAGACATCATTCAAACTGAAACCTGATAAGTCAGACGTGAGTAAAAGTAAAGTAAGACTACTAGACTACTTACTCACATAGCCGTTGACCTCATTTACAACATTGCAAATCATTGTCGATTGATCCTTAAATTACGTCATCATATTGAGTTACTAAGCTGATTCAGCGCCGCGGGCAACTCGAAGTGAAAGGCTAAGCAATACATACCAACTAATTAAATACTTGTTCCTAGCAACTACGCGGACATATTAAGCGAATTATATTAACAACTTACACGAAACAACTATTTATGTAGACACCGTCATTAAAATATGGAAAGTAATGGTATTTATTTTTAACTGTTAATTATTTTTTTATTTACATACGTATAGTGGGCACATGTCGGTGATGCGAGGCAACTGTTACACCGTTGCGCCCCGGGCCCCGGCAGGCGGCCCCGGACTGGCGGGCCCCGCCGAGCGCCCTCGCCACCTGTCTCACGCACTGGGGTGCTCACACAAATATTTGCAGTATGCACCACACTACACAGTTCATGCCAACTAATTAAGCACCCCTCATTGTAACTACCTACCTTCTCCAATTATATTATATGCGCCCTAGTAACAGTTAAATTTGAAATAACCACATTAAGCCCTAATGACCTTGTTAGTCCTATGTGCCCACGCTATTGGCACGGTCTATATGCCAATTAAAAATATTTTCAGAACATTGATTCAATTAAAATTCAATACACACAGCTAGCTAAATCTAACGCGCACCTACATGACAAAACGCCAGGAGTCAGGTTTTAATTGGCGTGGTGTCGAGTTCGGACCAGAGGAGTGTGAGGGAGGATTGCCTCTCGCCGGCACTCAGTTTTTCTCTCACCCTCACGGAGCAACAAGTGGTTCGATGAACTGCCGAAATTTCCGAAACCGAGAATCTATTACATTACGTCGAAGAAATGACGAAGTATCCGGCGGTTCTTTGTCTGGAACATCTCGTAATGGGAGTTAATCAGAGCCACTCTAATATCAATCGTTCATTAATCCGAGCTCCTGCACAATTGTTCATTTAGAACGTTCTCACGCCTCATTAAAGTCTTTTCCGTGATTCGGCGACCGCGTCTACCGTTTCCCGGAGCACAATGAGCGAGTGATTCGGCGGCGAATAACGAGGGCATTTTGTCGGCCGCCTCTCACGTCCGACGCCTTCCGACGCTCAATGAAAGTTTACCTGCAGCCGTAACGAGCGATTTGTCCCCTGGCCCCGGCCCCCGCGCCCCCGGGCCCAAATCAAAGCCCATTCACATCTGCATGCCGACACAATGCTGGCAATTAGGCCGCGCCTGGCCCTACAATCGAACGTAATGCGCTCTCGTTCGATGACGCCACGAAACTGCTCGTCCTTGATCTCCCAGTCCCGAAACCACCCCCGTAATGTGCTGTTCTGAGAATTTGAAACAATTAACTTGTTGATAGCGAGATTCATTATCTGTTTTAAGAAATAAACGCTCACTAATTTAGTTATCTCACATCAGCAAGGTGTATAAACAACGTTCTCCGGTTTCTAAATAATTGCTGATAACTTCCGCTGTTATGGATACTTCTATTTGCGTTCCGTGTTTTAGAATGGAAACGTTAGTATTAATCGTGTTGCAATGCTTTACGTCGAAGTAATTAAGGTCAGAAAACATTGAAATTGTAGTCAATTAATCTTTTTTCACAAGCCTCGGTCCCTCGTCTGCGCTCTCAAGGTTAGGGTCAACCGTTTTGTGCGTCCCCGTCAACGCTTCTTTTGTAAAGGCAATTTGCTTGGCAGAGGTCAACTGTGCACCGTAAATCTCCGCACCTGCCAGGCGCGCCAACTTTCGTCGCTTCAAGTTTAAACTCCCCGCTACATAAACTACTAACTTGTAATTATATTCCTTTATTGAATGACTCGTATCTTCATTGATCATTCGTTTAACAAGTTTTTAAGAAATTATAACTCCACAATAGAAAGAAGTGGTACAACAGCAACGCGTGCTTTCGAGGTATTTGGCAATCGTCCCACTTGAACGCAGATTTACGAAAACTGTATTCAGAACTTTTCTTGAATTTATACATGAAATCAGAGTAGGTTTGCAAATTACAACTAGAACTTTTGGCTACTTTAGTTGTATTATTTACAAATCCGTCTTGTTTTCAACATCACTATCGTCAACAAAGCCTTCCTTATAAACTACATATTATTCTGTTATTGGAAGTAAGATTAATTAATACATTTAAGGCGAAAGCGCCAGGGAATCCTGCAAAATTCAAATTTTCTAACGTTTTCTGAAATTTTCAGGTCAGTAACTATTACTTTTTATGTTGACCAAAATATGATTTACGCAAAATACGTACTTGCTACGGCCGCGAGTCTTATTTTGATAAGCATATAACCTGCAACACTGACCTGCAAATTTCAAAAAACGTATGAAAATTTGAATTTCGTGAGCTACCCACTGAAACATTATTTTACACTGACAAATAATGGAAGCGTCCTTTTTTTTGAGGGTGGGAAATCATCAAATGCTGGAGCGGAAGAGAATATCAAACTCTTACTGACCAAAACCCACCCATGTTCCTTCGCTAGCCCTTTGTATTCCAGGGCAGCGGTAAACCCTTCGGACAATCCCGCTGATGGAAGTGTCCTAAAGACTTAAAACACCTCAGTTACGCTAAACGCTGTAAGTGTAATTACAACAATTTCAGCTACTAGTTCTATAAAATCTATCTGCCGAGCCTTTTCCCAACTATGCTGGGGTCGGATTCCAGTCTTATTAGATCCAGCTGAGTACCAGTATTGTATATGGAGCGACTGCCTATCTGACCTCCACAATCCAGTAACTGGGTAATACGATACCCCTTGGTGGCTGTCTGGTTTTCGGGCTTCTAACGATCCGTAACGACTGTCAAAGATGCACAAATGACAGCCGGGACCAACGGCTTATCGTGCTTTCCGAGACACGGAGGAGTCTCGGTATGTAAAGATAGTTACCCATCCACGGCAAGCGTAGCTTAACCTGATGAATCTTTGCGGCTGTTATTACTTAGGGCTCCTCGTTCTACTACTAGTTCTATATGTCACATTTTAAATAAGTTATCACTAACTCGCGTCTCCGGCATGGCAAACGAACTACGGTCTTCGACATTTAGTGCCCTCATAATGTATATACAACCGCGGTTCGTCTTGCCTAGCTTTTATACTAGCAGTAGTACAGACGCCAGCACATCAAGCTATCCCTAACTGTCAAATTTTCTCAATTAAAAATGAACCTTATATCTTTGCAATAAAGTTGAAATACTATCAAAGAAATTTGACAGTTTGTGGTACTTGATGTGCTGGCCTCTGTACATCCAACTGTTTTATCTTCAGCACGAACATGATATTTAAGTATTTCACTATGGAGTCGAAGTTATTAGTATTGTTGTTACTATTATAACGATTGTGTTTTGTTATTATCATGTATTTGAAGCCTTTTTTAGGCAGATGAAATATGATGATACAAGATCAAGGGGCCCGTCACGTTTTCATTAACGATAATGAAATTAGATAAATCCGAAATGTATGGAATTGGCATAAGCTTTCGAAATGTAACGTGAAAAATCGTTTTCAATCGCTAAGAGCTAGACAATGTCAAATTGTGTAACGATATTCGATCAATGTTCCCATACAAATGCGTTGACAAGAGACGTTCTTGACAATCCAAATCGCTGTGATAACGAATTGTTCGATCAACAATTTTCGAAATCGGATCGACACGGAGCTATTGATACTTGTCTAGGCCCCAGGATATGTTAAAAGATCAAGTGGAATAGACGAACACTTCAAGTGAATTTTTGATTATGAGGCTTTTATAAAACCATTTAAGAGTCATATATCAGTGCTGTATGAGGACGTACATCGTGTCTTGATGGGATATGAACGGGCAAACGCCTCAGGAGATATCTTTTTAATTCCTAAAACATGTTAGGAATTGGTACTTAAATACCTTTTGAACGCCATTGTCACAAAGACGTGACAAGCAAGCGCATACCCCCAACGATACAAATATGTCACAATGCGGTACACTATAACAACACGAAATAAACAATTAAATCATTACTATTGATTGTTTATATATAATATATCTATTGTTTATCTTAAAAATTTAAGCTCTCGTATGTATTTAATGGCATGAAAAAAATTAAAAGACACCATGGATATTAGGAAATGCATGATAACGAGAGTAAATAATTTTGTGGCGTGGAGGGCAAGCGTTTGTCACGTCTATGCTGGCGTTCAAAAGGTTAAATAGTGTTTAAGCTAAGCCAATTGTCGGACGAGGCTAGAACTCTGCACAAAAAATGTTACACCCTTTTAAAATAATTTAAAAGTCAAAGTTTGACTATGATAGAGCGACGTAGTCAGTATTGTGACTAAGCTCCTTAAAAAGAAAAAAAATCTCGTAAAAATTGGCTGCAAACTAATATTTGCTCTTTTAGAAATAATTTGTAGTATCTGTGTCAACTAGATCTTTGTACCTGGTACTGTACACATCAGATTTATTTTGGGTTCACAAACGGTGAAATCTGTTGATTTATGTACGGGCACAAATCACATGTTGGTACATTTTGTTGACAGTACGCGGTGTAGTGTCGGCACACTACTTGACGGAGTTTGTGTAACTGTTGCTTTGGCACCCAAACGTGCGTGTGCGCACGCAAGTTCAAATACTTACCGAATTCCACAACAAAGTATTGACAGTTGTTGAATATTTATAGTTCCAGCTTTAACCATAATAATGATAGCGTTAATTGGATAAGATTTTAAACCATGAAAATGAAAACCACTTCATCATATTTCGTGTCTTCTTCTTGATATCCTAATTCAGCAATTTGGGATCCATTAACACTTCCAGTTTATGAACGCTTTTAATCTTTAGTATCCAACCCATTGCAACCCTATCAAGGCATACATTCAAATGAAAAACACGTGATGATTGCGCTACTGTTCCGGGCAAACAACACACTACGAATACTCGGAAAGCTCATAGTAACACATGGCATACAAACTACCTCAAAAGACACTCAGACTTGTGAAGCCACCTCGACAATGATCCAATAATTAACACTTGACAATCGCGCAAATGTCGTGTGGGTGAGGACGGCACACGGGGCCTGCCCGACTACGCGTCATTAAGGAGCATTCACGCCGTCCGACAATATTCTTCATTTGCGTACCGGCCGTCATTTGGCGTATTGTGACCGACGCGCGACACCCGCCCTCCGCTGCAGCGGTGCAATGTGCCACCGCCTTAATTGTACCCTTGTCTCGTTGTAACCCGTTTTAGAGACGTGAATATGTTAACTAATCTTGAAATAAGATGTCTGCATTTACGCTTCTTGCTCTGTTGCTATCATTTTGATTGCTTGGTCTAAAGGAGAATGCTTCGAATAACACTGTAAAGAAAACTACTAGCTAATCACAAAAGTGCACTCAATAAGAGTAGACTTTACCTTTTGAAGTACAATTCGGAGCCACTTACACGATTGACGAGTGTCACACATTATCCTGATTGGATGAGACGTTGCGGAGCGCCGTACGTTTTGGCAGACAGAGGGGGAGTGCTATACCCATTAGTCTCCCCGCTATAATACTGATGAAGAGATGGTTACACGAATATAGAAACTCTTCTGCTACGAATACTTAAAGGATTAAGAAGCCTGTCTAAAATACACCCACTACCCAATTGTAGTCGTTAAATACAACTTTCACAAGAGGTCTATTTACATAACCACTCTAATTGAAGCGGCTGTCGATACAATGTATAAAGTTATTATAAATACAATTATGATAGACAGGGAACCATAAAATTATAAACTATATTAAAACCATTACAATTAAATTAGTCGGGAATAAAGCCCATTATATTAAATTCCCGTGGATCTGAGTGTTCTCACCTCTATTAATTAAGAAATATAATATTGGTAACACATTCACCTGCCCCAGGTATCTCTGAATGAACAATTCTAAGTTAATTATGAGCTTTAATGCGGTGCTTTAAAGTGTAATTTGTGTTGTCTTCCGGATCGGTTTAGTGTAATAGAGCAACGGACAGGTTGTGTAACGGTGCATTTGTTTTCGTAATAAAAGCCTCGATATCTTTGAAGTGAGTCACCGATTACCACATTATATTCATCTAGACATAATGTCCATGATTAATAAGGCCCATTAACTTTAAACAAAGATTAATTTCAAAGCGGAGCAGTCTTGTAAGAGATTTTCTCGTACCTACCACGAAAACTAAGGACGTTCAAAAGTGTTTTATTTATAGAAGAAGGCGATTATAGTCTTTAGAGTTGGAGATCGGAGAAAAAAAAGTTTACTTAAAATACAGTGTCAGATAAGTAGGTTATTGGAAATTGAAGCAGAAGAAAACGACGAGAAAAATACTTATTTTTATTTAATTATTTTATTTATTTAAAATTCAATTTTTAAAACAAAACAAAAACTAAGTTGTTTATGAACAGGGCAAATCTAGTGAGAAGTGTTTTTTAGGATTTGAACAGTATTAATTTACAAAAGCCGGTCAGTACAAGTAGTCGGTCAGTTAGTCAGCAAGCTGACGCTGATTGCCCATTCCAAAACGTAGATCTCTATGGAGAAGTACGGGTAAAAAACCCCAAGGACACTCTTTTGAACCAAGATATTACAAATCCTGGCACATTATCCTTGTTCCTTCTATAAGTGTGACCAATCTAAAATCAAACCAAAACCAAGCCCATAAACCAAATCTACTCTTTAAACTTTTTTAAGCTGTATTTGTAACACTGCCATGGTATAACTAAGATGCCGTTATCCGCCATCCGGTCGATTTTTAATTTTTAATGAATTATAAATACGATATGACCGGGAAGTCATTCATTCGTTTGACGTTCAAAAGTGCCATTCTTGTGCCTATTTGAAATAAATGTTTTGACTTTGACTTTTTGACATTCATTCGACGACACGGTTGGCGCAGCGGTTGAGCGATTGACTGCTGCGCATTGAGCGATTGACTGCTGCGCAGCATGTCGCGGGTTCGATTCCCGCACGGAACAAATATTTGTACGACCTGCAAGTATTTGTTACGGGTCTGGGTGTTTTTCTATCTATAATATGTATGTATTTACAAAAATATATATATAAGTAGTTTACCAGCCATCTCGTTACCATAACACAAGCATTACGTTGCTTAACTTGGGACTATATGGTATTGTGTGACATGTCCAGGGATTATTATTACCTATTATTAAAGTATTATTAAAATATTTAACTTGATCTACGTTTTGGTACCTCCAAGTGTCAAATCGGTGTTGTCATTGAAAATTACATCGGTTTAGATATTTACCGTGGTTTTTGTATGATATTCAAAACAACGTTTTTGGATAACGGCATTATAGATAAAAATAGTAAATTGGTTAAAAAAAACTTACTTATTAAAAAAAATTAAAAACAGGATTTAGTTACATTACATTACGACTCGACACCGCGCACTGTGGCGGTGGTGGGAGCAGTGACAGTTGCCACTTGCCACCTGTGACCACAAAGTCCACAGGTTGCCAAGCCATTAAAAACTTAAAGGCTTTTGATGTAAAAAGTGCATTAAAATGAAACGCAGAAATTCAACACTCCACTATAAGACAGGAATCATGGAGGATCAAGGATGCAATATTGTCCCTATGGATATGAAGTAGCTAAACATTTTTTTTTATTTATGACTCAATATTGTCCCGATGGAATTGTCGGATTAGCTTAACATTCATTTATATATTTAAGAAAAAAAAAACATTAGCATAATAAAAAAATAATCATAATATCTTAAATATTACATTTTAAAACTACGTTCTGCTACACACTACGTTCTCTTGTTGGTAAAACAGATACAATACCAATACAAAAGTCATTGTATTAGAACTCATATCTGGATATTTACATTTTTATATTCTTATAAAAAATGAAAAGGTAGACTTGTGTGCATACATTAATAAACATTACGTTATTAATATGTAGTTACTAATAATGCAGATCCTTAAAGGTTGGATTTGCTTCCTAAATGTAGTTTTACTATTTTGATCCTGGAATAGAAAGATATCGAATACCGTACATAAAAGATTCAAGTATTAAATCCGAAGTTTCAAAGAAGTACTTCAAAGTTTCATAATACGGACTGGAGGTGCGCGTGTACCTACTTTGTTAAGCGCCCACCTGCGCCCGCGCATCGGTTGATCGATCGGGCTAAACCGAACTTAACCGAATTAGCCCGATAATGCTCCATCCGTAAAATTATTGAATTAACCAAAAATCGAGACCGGCCTCTTTCTTGTAACCCGACACGGAATGTGTAATGAGTTTCCTGTCGGGATGGGTGAGGTTATTTTTCAACTGGATTCACTTATTTTAAAGCTAATATGAATTGGCACCAAGGAGCAAGCATAATGCGGGTATATTTTTCCGAGAACGTTTTCAGTGTCAGTTTGGTGGGATCTATGTAGATGTAAATGACATTCTTAATTTAGTACAACCTGAAAGCTTAGATGTATTTTGGTACTTTCTTAAAATAAAACCTTTCCTATCATTAGAAATATGAACATCTTGTTTGATAAAGGACCTTGAAGGTATCCAAGGTCCTTTAAAAGACGGCCTCTAACATTACATCGACCATCTATTATTTCCCCAATCTTCGCCAAAAGTTCCAAAGCTAAGCTAACCGACTCAAGTCACCTCGAGTGAAGGAATCGCATCACTAATTCCTGCCTCACTTTCGCAGTAGCTCGGCCCGTGGGAACAACAAATGAACTTAACGGATTGGGTTCAATAGTCAACGACTAATCGACTTTAGTTGGTTATTGGTAAACTGATTGTTGTGACATTAGACGCTTTTACTTCGAAAAATGAGAGAAAAGTAACAAGGATAGTACTCGAAGTTGAATAAAGTTTCTCAACTCAAGTCAGCTGTCCTGTTCCGTTAAATAACTTAATCAAAGGAACTTCAGTACTAGTGTTTCGTGTCCCCATTGGCTGTAAGCACTAAAAGGATTCGGTCCAATGATTAATATTCACCAAAATGCATAAAGTGTCCTCGGCGGACCGGCCGACAGGACAGACTCAATCTATAGTAACGTTGTCGTATACTGTCACTCGTTTGAGAACATCTGACATCGTCAAATAACTCACTCTGACTTTATTTTACTTCTGTATGTAAATGCACCAATTAGCGGGTCTTACGTTGCTCGGTAGGTAATACTCATTATTTCAAGCTGGGATTTTTTCCTGCGAGCGTACCGCAGCCGCGGCCGCTGTAATTAACCATGAACGGGACGGGTCCTTCAGCGTTTGCTTATTAACGTCTAATCTTTGTTGGCGCCCGTCGATCTTAATTAATTCAATTAAAGTATTAAGGAGTAGGTGAAGGTTGCGGTCCTCTCACTGAAATTTAAAAACTTAACGTCGCCGTCGTCGTAACGACTCACCGAGTACAGAAGGGGGAGGCGAATTAATCAAATAATACCGCGGAGGTGCGGGGCCGGCGCCCCCTGCCCCCGCGCGGACCCTCTCCGACCGCGTGGCTCAGTCGCGACCGAAACGCCGCACGGGGAAGTGTCGTCGATCCCCACAAACATTTCTACTTTTTTCGAAGTTCTCTGTACAGTTTTGTTTTAAAGTTTTACAAGGAAGTTTTTATGTGACCAGTCTTTTATCCTGTCGAACTAAAAGGTTAAGAGACTGCGCTCGACGGTGTAGTTTCTTGAGTTCATACGTTTATTGTGTTTTTTTGTTATTGTTAAGTTTTTTTGTTTGGTGCATCGTGCCGGTCCGGAGACCGGCGGGTCCCTTCGAGGCACCAAGCCTGGACGCGCGGCCTACAGACCCCAGAGGACAAAGCCTTTAGGTAACTATCGGGAAGAAGTTGGTGGCTGGCCTTTAACGATCGAACGTCTTTAGCGTTGAACTGCAATGCAGCATGTTTGTAAACAGACTGCATCAACTAATAAACTATGACACGTTGGACTCATCACAACAATAGCTCAGCTGCTGGATGTAGAAACTGTTTATATGGCGGTGGGGCAGGTTGGCTGTACTCCGCGAGGGCTCACTAACTTCAAACTAAGCGGCCACGTGCTGCTCTGTGAATTGTTTCAAACAGAGTGGTGGGCAACTATTGAAATGAAACGTTAACTAACATGTTACTATTGGAAATGACAACCATTACTTCTGCGGAACAAATTTATAGTTTAATAATCTGTCAGTCAGTTCGTAAACTTGAAAGTTTAACGAGACCTTTTTTATAAACAGATCAGCATTGCAATTAATTTCAAGGCGATTGTATTAGATAAATCGAGTAATGAACTTCGTATAAGGATATAATTTAAAAATATAATTAATATTAATGAAACGAAAAAACGTGTCCGAATGAATGAATTTATTAAAACTTTTATCACTAAAGAAGACATTATTATAGATTACCCCGTACAACAGTATCTCTAAAATCATTAATTAATAAGCATCTCGTGAGCACAACACTAATTATTTTACCGTCAGGTGAAACTCAATTACTAAGAGATAATTAAACCATCAAGGATTTATTTACTTTGAACATCAATTTTCTTTAAAATAAACCTACTTTTAATTAAAGCTTTAACGAAAAACAAATAGAGAAGAGGAGAGGCGCACAACCCTTGCGTACGAGCGCCGTCACCGCGGCCCGGCCCGGGCCCCGGCCCCAACATTGTTATTGAGGACTTAGGCCTATTCGCTCATGAGTCGTGGGGACCGGCCAATCTGCATTAAGCCACGAACTAAACAAAACGTACGCTCGACGCTTGATGAGGATATTACATGACTGCTGTTCAAGGTCTCCTGCGGAATAGAAATGATGACTTACGAAAATGAGTCGGCTAGGCCCGGGAGCGCACAAATTATTTCATCAAATCATTCGTAATAAGACGGGTTAAAATTAATTTAAAACATGTCTAAGCAATATTATACGGACCACTTCATTTCATCGCCGGTTTAATTAAAAACGAGTGCCCGCTCCCCTCCCTCGTTTTCGGGTTGGAGTACCCCCTGCGCCCGCGTGGGCGTCTCGCTCCGCTTATATTTAGATAATTGTACAATCATCTAAATTAATGAGTCCTCTCGTCCGGCCCTGGCCTCTATTGTATTATGTTTGTGCTGGCCACAGAACGGATACACGGTGACAATTTTAATTTAAAAATTCTAATTAATCCATTATTCATTTCGTGCTTGACTCCCGAGAACTTAAATAATTTCAGAGAATTTTAATTTCGAAGTTATAATAGATTTAACGTTTTGTTAGATTAAAAATGTTTCTCAATGATACTCAAATTCTAAAATATTTAGACAGTTATATATAACGTCACGCTCCTAACACCCGATAATGCGCTTAATTGGTTATCTATGCATGATTAAAATTTATTTATTAGGAACACGGAGAAGAGTACAATCTTTGTGGGTGTTCATAACTCCCCGTTGACGACAGTGATAGAGCTCAATGCAATTAAAAGTTTCACTACGTGCGTGGACGAGGCGCCGCGCGAATCTACCTTAATTTATGCCAGCGATAAGCCCAAGTTATGAGAGCTAATTAATTACTTATCTTAAGTAAGATTCTCATTTGGATATTAAAACAGATTATGCAGCTGATTCTTTGAATGCCCCAAATCAAATTGTCTAGCTACAAAAAGGCAACAACAATATAAACGATGTAATTGAATTAATTTACGAAACAAAAGCAAATTGATGTTTCGTGCATCGGTGGCTTATAAACGACAAGCCCGCTGATGGACAAATGGAATTAGCCATGCATCCATCATCCAATG
Organism: Hyppa rectilinea; assembly: GCA_951799385.1. Lineage (NCBI taxonomy): Eukaryota > Metazoa > Arthropoda > Insecta > Lepidoptera > Noctuidae > Hyppa > Hyppa rectilinea. The sequence continues at coordinate 7,012,978 of OX637306.1, read as the reverse complement.
CCCTCGCAAAATTAAATGCATTAAGCAACTGAAGGTTGGAGTGCATGGAGTGGGCCGGACAGACACCCCGGAAGCCCCGGGCGATCAACCTAATGAACCCGCACCACCCCGCACCCTGATTTATTAACGAATTAAACGCATTCTGCTGCACCCTCATGAAAACACCATGTCCCTACACAAATGGGGTTTGATTAAAGAAAAAGAAGCATCGCCTAGCATAATCATAAACTTTTATTGAAACCACCTTAACTTCCCGAACGGAACCGTCCAAGATTGCAAAGAAAATTGGATGTTCTCTGAAATAATCCAAATTCGAGCTGTGTTTCTTTCAATCAAAACTTTGGGAATGCTAAAATCCCCAGAAGAGCTAATGTTAATTTTATTTAGTTTAACATTACTGAGTAGAACATAACCAGTTCCGCTTGGCTCACTCTCTACCTACACATTAGTTCCGTACATTTAAAGAGCAGCTTAACAACTCGCTTACTATGCAAATAAAGCTTGCATATAGCATGCCAGAGCTACGTAAATTTCCCAAGTTCTATTTTCTTAAACAATAATGGGATATTTCGAATAAGTCTATGTATATAATTTGTGCGAAATATTCTGGAACCGCTATTTCGTCTGTGATACATTTCGAATGAATACTAATATATTTAATACTCTAGCCAGACGCTTCTAAAATGCGGGGTGCGACAGGTGTACGTTCCCATGTTTCTCTTATCAAAACCTTTTATTCAGAGGAGGATATTCCAATGCCACAAATGAGAGTTGATTGTTGAACTAAGAGGATTACGAAGTATCAATGACATCAATACTTAAAATAAGTTTTATTTCACTTGGAGATCTAAATATTCAGAGTTTCAAATTCGTGTTGGAGTTATGGTCAAGCAATATGGAATTGGGTATTGAATAAATTGAGACGGCGTACTCGGAGTCATATTATTGTTGCATCCATTATTCAAAGAACAGGCCGGTAAGGGTCGGCGCGCCTTCAGACCTTAAATTATTAAACACGCGTTACATTACAGGCACGCCGCCCTAAGCTCATTCTCGAATGTCTCCGGCGAGTCCTGATGGTGGAATGATTGCCTCCTCGACAACTTCATGGGCTTCGCAACTCTTTTTGTCTTCGTGTATCAAACTCAGATCGCTCGTATCTAAGGCCAGCTGTGCGGCAACATTATCTTGAGCTATAACTAGACCGCGAAGTAAATCTCAGACAAACTATTTAAGGCTTGAATTGGAATTCTCATTGAGCCAGTAGGCTCACAGTGGAACACCTGCTAAGATATCGCGCATGCCCTCTCCCCAGTCCGTAAGTCCACATTGACTAAACCGGTTTCGATTACAGGTTATAGCTACGTACTTATCCGTTTGGCGGAAACGAACCTCTCACGTAGGTTGTTGTGCATATTCGTAATACAATGTTCAATTAGTTTTTTTTTGTTTGTAAACTATTTCAAACAAGCACCTAACAACTTGCCAAAGTTTTTCATCGTCTGATTCTTTTTTGGGTGTCTATAATTTGCTTTGACCATAACTTAGATCGTTAGCATCTTTTGTTTATGTACCTAAGTATGGTCTACTTATGTCATTATTATAAAATTTTCAACTGATATTTACAGAACGATTACCAATATTGCCCAAATTCCAGGAAGAAGCAATTCAAATCCCATAGAAAAATAAACAAAGTCAACCGAGGTTTATTTGTTCTGTAGGTAAGAGGGTCTCGGCCATGAAATAATGATGTTTGAAGAATTTAGGAACAAGCGTTTAACCTCTATCATAATAACGAGACGCGCATTCTTCGAATTAAAGAATTTTAATATAGCTCAGACAGTTGAGAAGAAAAACAGAATAGATATTAACTACACCAAGTACTTGAGATTGTCAAGCTAAAAATATCAGACAATTTCTAATATCCTCAAGAATTTGTGATTTAAGATTTCAACATATTTACTGAAGCTACAATGAAGAAAACGGAAATAATTCTCCTGAGGAAGACATTCCTTTCAAACAATGCTGGCCTTATTCAATCAAAATAAGTGCACTTCTCGCTATCTTAATGGTAGTTTTCGATGTCGATGATTGAAAGCTTAAATTGAATTGTGAATGAGGGCAAGGGACAGCTGTTATTGTGCCTTCACCGAAGAGAGACGGATGATCTCCTTAATTTCTCTCTGCGTGCGGCCACTCAACTTGTGCCAGTCATCCCATTTGATTGTTGAGGATATTTCGTGTCGTAATTGGTACTAATTATTGTTTTGAGGGCACTCTGTTATATGGACTGTTGTAAAATTCATGTGGTTTTAAAAGCGATGGATTATGATTTATTGATTGTGGTGATAGTAGAGTTTTTTTGTGATTTGAATGGACTTTTGAATCTGAATTTATCAATAAAAAGTTCATTGAGATCTGTTTTTTTATTAGCCTTTAATTATTTGCTTATGACATATCCAAACACCAAATACATTTACGACAAATGGCAAAACCGGTTTCATAAAGATCAAGACTTTTTATTTCCTAAGTTACCCAAGAGTATCTTGAAGCAGGAAAGTGGTTATATGATAAGGAAACTCAAACACATCAAATGAATTGCATCAATTTCTGGACTGGAGTGGTTCCCACTATATAATGAATACAAGTGCAGAAGAATGGAAGTGGAAATTAATAGCTATCCTTAACTAATAATGGCAATAAGCCTAGTAAAGACGGGGCCCATATTTCACCGGTTGCCATGGTAACTGGCACGCCAAACACGAACAACGAGGAGATATAACGGCAGTTACGTGTCGATATCTGGTTCACATCTACATACAAGACCTTAATAAGATTGAAATGAGTGTTGCTAAAGAGCTTTTTGAAAAGGATCATCGATATATGTATCATATCCAAGAACTTTACTGAACAATAACATTGAAACCTGTTACATAAAATATCAATTTGACTGTTGCCCATGCGAAGGGTCATTGACCAATTTGGTTCATGAGATATATTATAAGATTATAAAGATGTATTTCAAGTGAAGCAACGACTACACTACAACTTTTTGGTAGTCAAATGCTGTATTGCATTCGATTGCAAAACAGGAGCAGGATGATATTGTTGTCACTTTTTCTGCCAATTCAAAAAGTTGCTTTAACATTTAATAGGAACCTGAAAAATGGTAAAATAAGAAAAGTCCCCATGTGGAAGTAGTAATAATAAGACGTTCAAGAAAACCCTAAGAACAGGCATACTACATCCAAGCGGGATTGTCCGAAAGGGTTACCGCTATAAAGAAGTAGGAATATGGATGGGTTTTAGTCAGTAAGAGTCTGACACTCCCTGCCACTCCACCCAGAGCGGGAGGAGTCATTTGATGCCTACGCTAAAAAAAAAGGCATACTACATCACCCAATAGCTCAAGAAGTTAAGCTACGATAGCAGCACAAACAACATACTCATTGATATCAAAATCATAAGTCTAGTTTAGAACAATTTGTTGCTTCATTATCAGGGCGTCCGGAGCGCTAACAGCAACTAAGTAGATAACAATCAGCTGAAGGCTTGTTCGAGACACGAAATTAATTAAAACAAGTTTGTTCGCGGATCCTATGCAGGGCGAACAAAGCCATGCTGAGTCACTAGGTAATTACACCACGGCAGACGCCAGTGAGGCGCCTCAAATCTAACATTATCTTATACCTCATTACTATAAGCCTCTGAAGAACACCAAAAAGATATAGTAATTAATCTAAAAACTATCATTTTCGTAAGACACAACAGATAAATGAATTAGCCCCTCATTTGCAAGTCACGTCAAATATTAATTGAAGATTGAATCACTCGAAGACGACGGCCCCAAAGGGTTAAAAAATGTCCTTTCATTGGCTCTTTGAACTCTCCAATATTCTTTCTGCGGCTTTTCCTCTCTGATGAATATTGTGGTGATCGCGCCTTGTCATCGGGAATTTTAATTATATTCAGTGATTAATTATGTGTAACGAGCAAAGCCGCGGTGGGGTTCGTGATAGCTGATTGATGAGGAGCCAAGAAGTTCTCAGTTTTACGCGGGGCTCCTTTCTGCGGCATTGTCTTGTGTTTAATTGTTACTTTAAACGTTATATTTTGTTTCATTGTTCCCGTATAGTGGGCGATGTAATTTGATTTATTCGGTACAATGAGTCATTGTTGTTATTAATTTTATAATGGTGAAGACAATGCTGGTATTTACGTCGAGTCGTCGCGCGTTGAGCTGAATCATCATATAAACATAATTATTTTATGTATTTGATATCTAGCTATGTCTAGTATTTTTATAAAACCTCAACCTCATTAATTTCAACAGTTGGCATTTTACATTAGTTTCGTAACAATCTAGAATTTGCGCGAGCGTTGTTTCTCTAATTTAATTTCCTATATGTAGGTGAGTCGTCGACTTGTTAGATGAAGCGTGTTTACTTCAAGACATGGCTTATCTCCACCTTTTAACACAATGAGCCATCTGTTACTGTGGCGACGACTGACGATATCCGTGACCTCATGACAGGAATACCTTGATATTATCTGCTTTACTTAGTTATAGCTGCTAATTAACTTCTTCTCACAGATAAATCATTATGCATGGGTGTCGTGAATACAAACGATGGGGTCGTTCATGGTTGAAGACAGAATGAATGTGATTACAATGTAAAATGTTTGTAAAGGAACTGTTTTGTTCAAAAGAACCTGTTGAAATAGCTGTGAGTTGCATTATTACATTCTTCGAGGTTTCATCAAGCTAAATATTATTAAGATTAAAACGATAACTATTCAAAGTTTATAACGGTGAAAGGCTAATGAAGAATTTAATCCAAAGCCGGATTATAAAAGAGTAATTACTGATAAGGAACCTGCCGACTAAGAGGAAAACCGAACTGACGTTGAACAAGCAAATTATAACGGGTGTTGACGGAGAGTTTCACGATAATAGTAAATACTCGTTCATGTAATATCGACTGAATAGATCGGTCCACTCCGAATGTAAATAGATTATACTGAGTGCTCCCAGCGGCATATATTATTAAACAAGCGATTACCCTCTAAATTTAGATCTGCATAGATACCGAACGATCCGGGAATCGCTAGTACACGCTCCGCTCCCTGCAAATCCGACAGTTTTGACAAATTATGCGCATTCATTTGCACTGCCATAAATTCCATCCAAATTGTCAACGAATACAACAATCCTAATACGTTTATCTATAGAAGGAGTCGCATTGGACCACCTTACAAAAAAAAATAGTTTTATAAAGAATGGTGTTACAGACATTTTTCATAAGAGATTAATGGCTCGCGAGTAATTTGCACACAAACGTTTGTAATTAAAACACTGTCTACGTCACAATTCTCGGCTCGCTTCCCACGTCGCGCCGTTTTCTGTAGTTTATCTAATCTGCTCAGGGCGGGTTATTTGCACTCTGATAAAACTTCGAATGGCCCTTAACGGATCGGCATTTTGCAACGCTGTTCCACTTCCACTGTACAATATTCGTGCGAGACATTCTTTGCTTTAAGAAGTGTATCTGACGGCAATAAAATTGGACGTATTGCTTTTTTGAATGATCTGAATCTAAATGCAATATAAACATGTTTGGGGGGAGCGCTGCCGTCCCCGACCCCGGGGGGTGCCATCCAAATTGGCAACGGTTCGCGAGGGTTCTTCCCATACGTTAAATAAGCAATTTGGTGCTCTATACAATCAGTCAAATGAGCTCGCGTCGATGCAATCAATTACGCATCTTTTTTATTTGGGGTGGAAATCGACGAGTTCACTAGGTCACCATTCATTGACGTTATCGTAATTATTTTCCTATCGTTAAGTGTTATTATTTTAGTTTGTTGTTTCTTTTAGATTATTTTTTTTATTAGAACGTCATCCTAAACAAATAATGACGTGCATTTCATTACACAACGGATTCTTTAAATGTGAGGCACGTCAGCATAAATATTTTGGATCTTGCCTTTATGTCTGGGTGGCCAATTAAGATGTCCTACTAGACGACCCCTTAAAAAAAGATCAGCTTGATTAAGAGTCCATTAATTAAGGATAACGATTGAAGCTACAAAAAATACCACCAACTCTCTTTTACAAACTATTTAACAAATCTGGATACAGATTACAAAAGCACGCGCTGAATTAGCATCATTAATCGCTTACATATAGCGGTCAACATTTTTCAAATCGTCCGCTAACATGTATTGTACTCTTTTATTATGTTTAACCATGTTATTTTGTATAGCCTATGTTAAAACCGATGTATTTACGGCTACAATTACCGGCGTTTTCGCGCCGTGAAATGCGTTTCCGTGCGCGCGTTATCAACAATAATCTTTCGTTGACTCTCAACTTCACTATTGTATGCGAAACTTACACAGTATCGCTTAGATATCGAATGATAGGGATCTTTAAGTAATATCGAGCCATAAACTTTTAAATAAAAAATAATATAGACTTCCAAAACAAAACGCTACAAAGTGAAAAATTAGATTGTGTTGATCCCGCTATTATTATATTTAAAAAAACAATTGCCACGTATACGACGGAGCATAACTTGAGAACGGCTCGACTGATTTGGCTAATTTTTGATGTTTTCGTAAATGTTTACAATGTTTTTATGACAGATTTTTTTGGAAAATAAAGCTGAAAGTCCTGAAACACACGGACGACGCCGAGCACAAATAGCTAGTTTATAATACAAATTAAATGTTAGTCGCCTAGAATCAAGCTAGTTGAACTTGTTAAAGTATTCCAAGACGTGTGAAGTTTTAACGAGGTGTATCCAGAAACCGTCGCGATACTTAATAGTTTACTTATTATGGACTCCATACATGCTACAGTGATTATTAAAATAACTTCATACCTGTCACTTATAAGGGCAAACAATTAAGACAAGTTTTCTTTCATTTTAATCGTGATTCATTGCATACATTTTTAAACAAAGAACTCAGTGTATGTGAGCAGTTATTATATAGCTATTAAACCTCTTTGTGTACACAATTTTGAAGTTTAATTTTTAATGTTAAATATGGTAATTTCAGTTTAATTGTTTAAGAGATAAAGTCGTAATAAAACTGAATTATTATGTTGGTTATGTTTAAGATGGTCACCGTAAATCTATAGCGGAGTACAATTATAATTATCTAACGACCGTGTTTCCCTGGTTACTTACGAGATACCTACTTGCCGGGAAATTCCGAACTAACGTAGGTACGTCAGTTCGGAATTACCTACACATTAGTAGTAGTAGTATTAGTGTTTTTAGTAGTATTAACTAACTAAAAACACTAATACCTACACTACATACAAATTGCATGAAAATCATTAAAACTACTTCTTTTAACATTCAACATTCTTCTAACATTAGTTCTTTAAAACACGAGGTGTAAGTATGAACGAACGTAAAATAGCAGAATTTAAAAATCTGACTGCCTCTTTGGTCTAGTGGTCGCAAGCGGTACTGCTGAGCATGAGTTCGTAGGTTCGATTCCCAGGTCGATCAGTGTGGTGTACTGGGTGTATCTATTTGGAATTTCTCAGTAGCCGCCCGGATTTGTGTCCCGTTGATGGCAAAAGGCTCTCTATGTTCTCATCTCGCTCCAATTACAAGGGACTTGTCTGAAATATTTCCAGATTTGAATGACAAAATCAGCCAGACAGCCTTAACAATTTAAAAGCCAATGTAGGAAAATGGAAATTTAGAAAACGTAACCGTTTACTAGGTAACTACCAATATTTAGGTACCCCTGTCAGCATTGTTCCATGGCATGACCTCTTTGTCCCTCTGACACCGCTCATCAGCGAACAATGGCGACCTGCGTACGCGCACTTGAACGCTTCGCTACCTGTTTATAAATTATTTAAACGCTTACCACCACTGCGTGCACTCTGTTGACCCTAGCTTTAGATAAAAAAATCCTCTTTTGAGTAATTTTTATTTTGATGTTTTTTTAATTTATTCTGACGATTATGAACAGAAAGCACGTTAAGCCGTTGGTCCCGGCTTTCATTCATGGATCTTTGACAGTCGTTAAGGGTAGTCAGAAGCCCGAATGTCTGACCCGAGCCCAGTCTTACCAAGGGGTATCGTATTACCCAGTAACTACTGGGTTGTGGAGGTCAGATAGGCAGTCGCTCCATGTAAAATACTGGTATTCAGCTGCATCCGGTTAGACTGGAAGCCGACCCCAACATAGCTAGGGAAGTGCCAGGCAGAATGATTATGAATAATGTCTTGGGTTTTGCAGTGAGTTTATGTTATGTAAGATCTGATAAAAGTAAATAAATAAAAATAAAACTAATTTTCATGGCATTTTTTTTCCGATGGTATTCCGTTTTAAAATGCCATTCATTTTTCAAAGGAAGATCGGGCAAACTTAAATATGATGATAATTAAATGTTACTGTGTACTTCAAAACAGCAAAAATATTTAATTTTATAATAATTGAAACTTAGCATCGCGTTCACGTATCAACAATCAAACTCCATTGCAAAACGTTTAAATCAGCAATTACGTTTTTTGCTGACATTATAAGATATTAACTGTAATGGATCAAAACATACCTGCTCAACATAACAGTTTGTTTTCATTAAGTAGGTACAAAATATTTGACAAACCCAACGCATTTATTTTAAATCTACCAACTACAGGCACTGTTTAATTATTGTGACCGTCAGTTAGTCAGAAAGTTGGAAGTTAGTCCAAAACGTAGATCTCTATGGAGAAGAACGGGCAAGAAACCCCAAAGACAAAAATAATATATTATTCTTATAAATCATATTGCAAAATCCTATGTACGATGTTGATTTACGATTTTCGTATTTATGGGACTTTATTTCTATACCTTATCATTTATGTACAGACGCCAGCACATCAAGCTATCCCTAACTGTCAAATTATCTCAATTAAAAATGAACCTTATGTCTTTGCAATAAAGTTTAAATACTTTCAAAGAAATTTGACAGATTGTGGTAACTTGATGTGCTGGCCTATGTACATTATTTTGTTGCTTCTACGAGTCCTGTGTGAGATCAATGTACAAAATAAAAACCATTCAAAATATAAGATTAAAAATGCTGACGAACGGCCGTTCACGACCATAACGCGTGCACCTTCCAGCTCAACCATTAGGTAGCAGACTGAATGATACAACGTTTCAGCATATTTTCAAACGCTATGCTTTTTTGAGTGACCATACACAATCGCATAACACACACTCACATTTAAAAAAAGTTTTTATTTTTCACTTTTTAGTTGTGGTACCTACACAACCCACCCCCACCCCCCAAAATTTTAATACCACTACCTGGTATGTCAATTACAGTGACAGGAACTTATTAGAACAACGTCCACATACATTAAGTAGGAAATTTTTAAGATTTTTGTTGATTTTTCAAAAACCGCTTATCCGATTTCGATAAAAATTTTATGGGACCATTTGGGAAGTATACCCTTACCAACAAAAAAAGAATTTTTCAAATCGGTTGGCAAGCAACGGAATTATGCGCGAACAAACATAAAAAAAAAAAAAAAATATACAGTCGAATTGAGAACCTCCTCCTTTTTTAGAAGTCGGTTAAAAATAAAAAAAACACGCTTTAAATTATTTAAAACTATAGTTCAAATCATCATCATTACAACTTATGTTTATTAAGGATCGTATCCAGAACAGTGAATGTAATGTATCGAAACTAAAATAAAACAGAAACACACAAAGTGCATCAAATTAAATTACTCTACTACATGATATTCCAATACTCATATTGTATTGTGAAACATTTTATAACCTTCGAAAAGACTCCATAATATCCTTTTAAAGAAAAACCTAGTTTCTGAAAGGTTACATACATAATGTTTGATAAATAAAGTCGCTTAGTAACGTTCGATTCGAAGCGACATGCATTACGTGTTGTCATTCTTATTCATTATTACAAGTACCGTTATAGTAATTTATGTCCAAATAAAAAATACCACGTGTAAGCGACTTTGACACGGCCGCAATTTTTCAACCGAAAAGTATTTTTATGTTTCTATTTAAGCGACAATTTATAGCGTCCGTACGTAAATACACACTTGTATTTGAATAAACAAATTCTATGAATTATCATTTTAACAATAATAATAGTTTTTGGCGTCGCTATGTCTGAAGGGGATACAGATGGGGCCGGGGACCCCTGTTGGCTCTCGTTAACTGCACATACAGATAAATTTATTTTTATCTGCCAATTTACCCCAATCTCCTCTATTGTAGATACGCGATGACAGTTATCGCTTAGTGACAAAACGTTAATTCACTGCCAATGAGAAACTGAAGATTGTATCTCAATTGTGATGAACAATAAAATATTACTCACATATTACTAGTTTTATCTAAAATTCCGCATAAAAAAATAAATTGTGTAAGAAATACAAAATGTTGCCACTAGTAAATAACATATTAAGCGTCTATTTAAATTAAAAGAATCTAAAAGAGTTTCGTTAATGTGAATTCTTTAGACAGTACAGCATTCAGTAAAAGCTTTCACGTTAAAAATTATCCTCGACCGTTCACCTCAATGGACCAACGGATTCTTGCGTCGTCCAATAAAATGCTTTAAGTGTGAAATCTTGTTTTTGTTTTGTAATTTTTCACGATAAAAAGCCGGTCAAGTGTGAGCCCTGACGTGTGATAAATGTACCGAAACATTCTAGGCGTACTGTTTACAAGTATAACAAATTGTTTAAATTAATATTTTTATTATGTGTGTTAAAGAATGTTTATTGTGTAATGCGCAGCTGACAATTTTACCTCAAGGTAGACCTCGTTGCGCATGCTTTTTTATTACTTTTTAAGCGAGGGGTACTTTTAAAGATTTTATTGTCGAGCATTTATATTTATTTAAAGTTAATTTAGTATGCAACAGGATACGTCCAGTTTACCCTTTTTGCCAACCATTGCCTTGAGAAAATATTAAATAGCGCAAAATTTTTCACTTACATTCTACAATTTACACCGCCATCTTTGAATAAGGCCGTGACACCAAAACTCAGACGGAGACAATTCCATAAGCGTTCCGTTTTCCCAATTTCATTAGGGTACACTAAAAATAATTCGGTGATGCCGGCGCGCGGTGCGGCGCTCGTCCATGGGCCGTATCTCCGGGCCGCGCGGTAACAAAAGCGTTATCTTATCATTACCACCCCATCCCCGCCGATAAATTACCATAACTCTCATTTACATGCACCTACGTACCGACGAGCATTGTTTACGACCCACAGATGACGGATTTTCTTCCGCTTTCGCTCTGCCTAAACCTCGTATTCCGAAATTTCGTGTTATTGTGTTTCTGTGCGTATACGAACATTTTTATACGGTTTTATGAATGTTTCTTGTAATATATCAGGTACATAACGAGAGTATAAATACTCAGGGATGTCTCCAATCGAATGCCATTCTCGCCGGGTGAAATTAATGTCGCCAGCCGGTCTATTTAGGTAAATACATTATAAGGCGAAGACACTAACTTTGAGACGAGATTTTCAGCGATGCCAAAGAATCTTCGTTATGCTAAAAGCTATTTTATTGTCTCTAATCATTTATATTTTTATATCTCGCCAAGAATTCTTGCTCCATTAATTTGTGGAGCTGAACGAGTTACATTCCTCTACAGGCGTACAGCTGCTTCGAGTTCATAATTATGCCTGTAATACAGCTTAATATTTTAATGTGCACTCAAATTTGGGGAGCACTGATAAAATAGGAAGCAAGTCTTATATTACTCACTTACAGAGTAGTTATCCGAAAGAGCTTTTAAATCATTCACAAAACACTAATGGACGTGGGGTAGGGGCGCGGGGAGCATGAGGGAAGCCCGAGCAGATGTAGTCCCTGGCGAGCAATGAAATGGAGATATAACAATATAAAGGTGTGCGTTTGAATTGCCGTGAATTGCAATTCGACAGAGTAGTAGACACGACGCAGAGAATCGCCAAGCGAATCCACGTTAGAGAAATCAGATGTCCTGTATGCTTGTTTTTATAAACCACTAGCTTATGCCCGCGACTTCGCACGCGTTGAATTCTTAGTAAAACAATTCGTTATTATACATATAAACCTACCTCTTGGATCACTCTATCTATTTAAAAAATCTGCATCAAAATCCGTTGCGTAGTTTTAAAGATCTAAGCATACATACAGACATTAGGACAGACACGGGAAGCGATTTTGCTTTATACTATGTAGTGATGTACCTACTTCTTAGGTGCTTTTTGCAGCATCAACTGAAGGAACTACATAAAATTTACTTCAACAGTTTCCTTGACACGTTTTCCAAGAGAATCCAGAGCCCTTTAATTACGTTACTCCAGCCCGCCCTTGTTCCACTTACAGAATGTTTCCAGTTATTTACATTTAATCTGAATCTTGCTAAAAATAATTGTTCTGTTACCTCATAGTTACTGTAAAGTATTTACGAGCTGGTGAGAAATTTTAGAAAAATGTTGTTCCCTTTCCGTATTGTGAAGGTACTGTTGGAATAATAAATGTCGAGGGGTCTGTTAGGGGAGACTGAGTGCCATTATTATCGGTGGCAATTTAATTAGATCCCCTGCGTTATTTCCACTGATTCGTTTTATAATGCCCGTCTAATATCCATCTAGCCACCGCCACTGCACCACGCTTGTTTGTTCATTAATTTAATTTGACAATTCGGATTACTGTAGAACTCTAAACAAGGCTTGGAGACAGATCTAATTATGACTCTTGTACTCATTTTACCTTCACGTTGATTCTATGTAATAGGAAAACATCTTGTTATTTTCGAATCTGTCAACATCACCAACAATATATTTCAGATCAAACTAAAATTCAGTTTAAAAACCATAAAATTACTTTCTGAGCGACGGAATTTTATCACCCAATGCAATCACCCGCGCCGATAGGCTTCCGGCTCATCGATATTCGTAACGAATCGTTGAAATTCAATAATTATCCCGAACACGACTTCATTCACCAAAAAACATCAGAAAAAGGTGTGAATGAAAAGAGGAAGGCAGCGGTTGGTTTTTTGGGACGAGCGACCAGCCGACCAATCGCGGTCGCCGCCCGGCGGGTTCAGTTCACGTGGAGTTACCAAGTCGTGTAGTAGATAAGATTAAAAGTGGGTAAGCGGTAATCAGTGCGCGACCAAACTGGTTGAATGGAGTCCGATCGGCGTTCATTCATGAAGCTGGGATGCCATCACGCGAGTACACCGCGCTCGCGTCGTCCCCGACCACGATGCAACGTGGAACTTCGCGCAAATCACTTTACTCGAAATCTTTACGATCATACATGCCTCAGTAATTAACAGGCACCACTTCATTAAGCCGCTCACCTGGGCGCATTAACTTGTCTCAACAATCGAATTTATTCACGAGGAATTAAGAGCACAGCTTAAATGGAATAATCCCAATTAACACTGACATCGTGCGTCTCGATGTGTCAGGTGCTTGCGTGCCGGCTTCCTCATTACGTTCATATTGTGTATCCTACAGGTGTTCATAATTATGTTCAATCTTAACATTTAATTGGCCACGAAGTACAGAGGCCAGCGCATCAATTTACCACAATCTGTCAAATTTCTTTGATAGTACATATTTCAACTTTATTGCAAAAATATAAGGTTCATTTTTAATTGAGAAAATTTGACAGTTAGGGATAACTTGATGTGCTGGCGTCTGTACCTTCGTATGACGAAACGAGAGGAGACTGAAATTGCTGCAACTGGGCCATTCACTCATTCACATATCCTATGAATATACAAAGTTATTATGGAAGATTATATAAACTTTATTTCATATTTCTTTGATCTATATAAACAGGTCGAATCAAAGTGTAGGAAATGTGTTAGTAGTATTTTTATTAGCGGTCTTAAATTTATTGTTTGTATAGTTGCGCCCACGCACGCTCTCCCAATAAAATGGTCACTGGTTCGCGGGACCACAGTGTAACAGATATAAAGACGTATACTAAAATCAGTTAACTTTATGAATGTTCCGATTCTAGTTTGTTTGTATTAATGAAACATTGATCATCTGGTTACGATTAATCTTTCACTAGCTAAGATAATAAAATAATGATGTGATGACGATGTTTGTAACATTTATAAGTTAGAATAGAAAATGATTAATGAAATGTTTACTAAGTGCATGACAGCTCAAAAATATGATGTATTCTTTAAAGGAATTTTTAATCTAGGTTTTCCCAACTTCAAGTTATTAATGAAAAGCATTTTTTAAAAGAAACTCGTGTTTCCTGTTCATCTACAAATTATGCGCGCATAAATAATATTAAATAATTATGAAAAATCTTGTATTTTTTGTGCGAAATATTTTAATGCACTAATAAAACAAACGTAAAACTACAGTTTATTTATGTAAAAAATAAAAACACACCACGTGCAGGCGTTCTTCTTTGATTGCAACCTTGATCTGTTATTAATTTTACGCTTAGTTTCACCGCGCCCTGCGATGAGTCACGGCATGCTCTTGCGCAGATCGTCATTAATTCACGCTCACAACGGTAAAAAGCAAGTTCTACAGTTTACCTGAGCTTGGATAGTCCTAAACTGTTGGATTTACTAACGAATGCTTTATTATTGTTACAGGTAAGACAAGTTTTGAGGTTTCAAGTTTCAGGTTGACTGGTAGAAAATGCCTATGGCATTAAGTCCGCCTCTGTACATTTCTGTGCTTAAAGTAATAAATAAATAAGTTTTGGAATTGTAACCGGTACGGCAACGCACGCGAGTTAAGTAAAATTACGAAAGGGAAGCTTCTTTGCACCTAAAGATTAGGTAACAAAAATTTCAATAATTTGACGAAAAGTGCTCGAAAAAGTCCCAAAAGAAATTACTTTTTCAGATAGTTGGTTTTGTCTAGTGAGCCGTACGAATTGTTACAACGTAATTTCTTAACGTGAGTTTAATGTTATGACAAACATTCCCGTGTCCCGGTCCCGTGGCGGGCGGTGATCGCGGCGGGGAGGCGAGCGGCGTTGGGGGGAGGAGGGGGCGGGCGGAATGCGGTCTACCTGCGCGGGACCACCGCTAATCAATTTAGCTTTTATTATCGTACCAATAACGCTTCATTACAACTTCTAGATTTATGTTCGCGTTGTTTGCTTTGCTCTCCAATGTTTTTGTGACCGGAACATGTATTGGCTGTGGCACGCTTACAGTACGAGTCTACGAGTACTTTGGAAACTTGCCTAGGATATTTTTTATGGGCGACCTACGTTGGTAATGTTCTGTCGCGCTCGTTAAAGCGACAAGTAAAAGAGAAAATCATACGCATGGAAACGGCCCGGTCTGGTACAGACACGAGAGCTTTTATTCTAATGCCAATGACACACGCGACAAATAAAATTGTACGATAGTGACTGGTGACAGTCATACGAAAATTTCAATGTAGTCTGTTACGCTGGGTATAAAATTGTGTCACAACTCACAATAGTGGGGTTAAGACCACCTGGCAACGGCCTGTCACTCCGTAGTCAAACGTCCATCAATGTGAACTGGGGCCACCGCTTATTATCCCGTCTTGCTATATAATAAAACTTTTAATGTGCTCGTCAAAGCGGCGTTGAAGCGTAATACGCGTAGGGAATGTGTTGCTTCAACGTTGCAACATTCAGTTTTTGGATTTTTAGATATGTGTCACACTTTTTGTTTCGTTCGGATATCCATCTTCTTGGGAATTGATAGGGACATATCAGTGTTCTACCGGGTTGAAGTTCAAGTCGGCAACTTTAGCGTGAGAGTACAGCATTTGAAGATGGAATGAACCGATGGATCGCTCGAATCCACTGAAGATTTGGGAGATTCCAATTTTTTATGGGTTTGAGGGCATCGTACATTTGTATTGGTTCCTCCGATATCACGGCGTGTCTTGGTACCATATTACTTGGACTAATTCAAAACAAAATGTTTTCCAATGTCCGTCCTCCGTCTACTCCGTCTACTCCCTCTTCATATATTTGAATTCCTACAGCGTGAGATTTGCAGCATGTAATACTTGATGCTGCATTCCTTTCCAGGGTAAGTCGTCACACCCAGATTTAATTAGAAAATCGTTGGAGTCAATGCTAATATGGGATTGCCTCAGCAAACAGTGCTGTTTGAAGCTTACAGTCGCCTACGCATGCATGCATTAACCACACAAGACCACACTTATTATGTTTACTTTTCCGCATCATCAGATGTACGATGACTTCCGATTGAGAATTTGGTTTCTCAAAACAATATCATCATCATCATCTGCCGCGCCTTTTCCCAACTATGTCGGGGTCGGCTTCCAGTCTAACCGAATACAGCTGAATACCAGTATTTTACATGGAGCGACTGCCTATCTGACCTCCACAACCCAGTAACTGCTCTCAAACAATATAACATCACGAAATTACTCTCCGAAGAGGTAGGCTTTTTTTTTGAGGGTCGGAAATCATCCAATGGCTTCGCCCGCTCTGGGTGGGGTGGAAGGGAGTGTCAGACTCTTACTGACTTAGGGTAAAACAATTGACTGCTGCTTACTGCGTAAGAATATCCAAACAGCATCATGAATAAAGCACCATTTACATGATGCATGTTACTAGCCCTTTTTTTTGAGGGTGGGAAATCATCCAATGACTTCTCCTGCTCTGGGTGGAGTGGCCGGGAGTGTCAGACTCTTATTGACTAAAACCCATCCATGTTCCTTCCTTAGCCCTTTATGTTCCGGGGTAGCGGTAACCCTTTCGGACAATCCCGCTTACGAAGAGGTAGGCCAAAAGGGAGATAGAGATTGAATGAGAGGGAGGTTTAAAGATTCGATTCTTTTGCCATCAAACAGCCGCTCTTTCAGTCTCCCAGATCAGAATTTAGTTTCTCAAAATGTTTAGAAAAGAACAGTCCGATTGAGCAATTTCATTCAGTACTAGTGATTCGTTTACTTAAGTACAAAAAAATTAACTGCTTCAGAGGATTTAATTCGATATTAGATTCTCGGAGACCACGTCTCGCAGCAGACCGCCCGTCGCTCGCTAAACCACTATCCGAGTCGGACGTCAGTCAATGTCACTCCTTCATTCATAGATAACGAGAATCCAAATCGCTGGTGCATTCGCTCAAAAATATCGTGTTTCTTTTACTATTAAAACCAATTCCTTTTTTTTTTGCCTTGCCTTGGGATCCTAAATCATATTGTTTTGTTACATAAAAAAATTAAATGTCAATTATAAAAAAACAACAAAAAAGTTAAGTATACAATTCTTTAATCGTTTTACAAAATCTAGTCGAGTCTCAAATCAGCTGTAGTTTGTTCACTTTTTTAATGTTGAGGTGTTACCTGGCATAAGAGAACCTACCACTGAATTTCCTTCTTCTTGGCTTGTCAATGGTAATCTAAATTTAGCTTTCCCTTCAGCACCGGCGCGGCGGGGGGAATTCCGTCTAACACTAGTATTGGGCTCAATTTTGACCGTTCAACAAAATTCATTTATTTATTTATTTATTTATTTGCATAAAACACGGTATATAAAGGTGTTACATGAGTAAAGATGAGAACATACATGTTTTGCTTAAGACTAAAGCATGCAAAATTGCGTTATTTACGTTGTTGAGCAGATACATTTTTACAATATATACAGCAATGGATTAGCAATATCCTCCAACATCATTCAGATTGTGCAGAGTTCGCGTCCACGATGCCTAAAACAAAAATTGCCTTTGGCTACCTCTTATTATCGTTTACTCTAAAAAAAGACAAGTGTAGTAAACCTTATTTACATAACGTTGGTACTTAGCGAAGTACTGTCTTATTTTAATTAGTTGAAAAACAAAAATATTTGTAACAGACGGCATGACTCTGCCTCGGGCTCTTGATAATTAACCAGTAATGAACTAAACTCACGATTAACATCGTTTTTGGCCATTTGTTAAGTCGCTACGGTTATTTTTTTAAAGATCATTAAATTAATATCAAAGGCTCATAATATCCCTTGGCTTGTAATGATGATGATGCTTTTTTTGCTGCTCAACTTTTTTCGCAACGATTATAATTCTTATTGACAAATGATGGGAGATAAGTCCCGACAGTCTTTTGTTATTTTTTGGGAATTATCTGTTTGGTACTCATGCACTTATAAATTCATTTTACATTTCATAATCATTTTACAAGTAGTATTTGCAAATCAGTCGAGTGCAGACTCCTCTTTCTTGTCTGCATTTGAGACTCCTCCGTGAAATCCAATGAATATAGAGGTATATTTACTCAATGTTCTATAGGTACCTACTAGTGGTTGCTCCTATATTCAAGTAATAAGTATACTGGATGAGCAAATATACAGGATGAAGAAGAATTCATTATACTCATCATTATGAACAACTTTCACTATGGGAACAAATCTAAAATCGCGAAAAAAAAATCTGTTGTTTCATCCATTGTTACCCTTAGAATATTGCCCATGGATGCAAATTCACCCTGTATAGGTACAAAATAAAACCTTTCCAAAAATCCTAATGACTAGTACGATTGTAAAATAAATGCGTCACCATAGGGCTTATGGTGACGCAACTAAAATCAATCACGTCCGATTTGATTTTTTTTTTCCTCCATCCATTGCAGATCTTTTTTTGCTTATCGTTAGCCATATTAGAATACCGGCCAGTATTAATTTTAATAGTGATTTCTATTACTCTATTGCTGTCGTGACTCTCCGTGAACCCCGAATGACTCGGTTATAATGAGGCCGCGAAGGCCCGACTATTAACTGTAATATATTTAGGTTTACCCACATAAGGAATTAGTAAGTAAGATCATGTATAAATAAGCCTACACATCATTGCAGCAGTCAGTTCGCAATATACGCTCGCTACAAGTTGACGTTCTTTTATTTATTACTCCCGACACTTCAGTGGCGACGAGGATCACTATAATAATCATCGAAGTTCGTCTGCAATTATTCGAGGAAAATGTCGGTCGGCAAAGTCGGAAAGGTTCGCGATTTTGATGTGAAGTCAGGCAACTGGACTTTGTACGAGGAGCGGTTGCAGATGTTCTTCAAGGTCAATAAGGTCGAGAAGGACATGTGGCTGCCGATGCTGATCACGGGCGTGGGTGATGAGACGTACGAATTGCTGAGCACGCTGTGCAATCCAAGGAAACCAGTGGATATAACGTACGAAGAGGCCGTTATAATGTTGAAAAATCACCTGCAGCCGAAACCTGCGGTCATGGCGGAACGGTATCGGTTCAGACAAAGAAGACAGAAAGACGACGAAAGCGTAACACAATATCTGACCGAGCTAAAGAAACTCTCGAAAACTTGTGAGTTTGGTGCAAATTTGGAGGAAAATTTGCGTGACCAGTTCGTATGCGGAGTGAAGAGTGACGTCATCAGGCAAAGGTTGTTTGCGGAAGACAATTTGACGTACTCAGGAGCAGTCAGATTGGCGGTTGGGCTGGAGGCGGCCGAGCGGGATGCGGCAGTCGTGGAGCAGAAAGCGACGGCGGAGGCATCGGCAATCGTGAACACGTGGCGGGCAAAACGTGGGCGCGGTCAGTTTGCGGACCATGCAGCGGACCAACGAACGAACCACGGGCGTGGGGCGCGGGACACCGAGAAGGGCGCGGGAGGCTGCACGGCGTGCGGCTGGCGCGGACACAGCAAGGAGGAGTGCCGCTATAAGCATTTTGTTTGTAGCAAATGCAAACAAAGCGGACATTTGAGACGGGTTTGTCCGCGGATGGAGGCGAACAGTGGCAGAGGGAAGAGGCGCGGCGTGAACCACGTGGATGCCACCACAAGCGACCAGCCGAGGGCAGGAGCGGGAGACTCCAGTTCGGACGAGCTTGAGGAAGAACTTCATCAACTATGTTTGCGCGGCTACAACCCGGTGAGTTTATCATTACTGATTGATGATAAAACATTAAAAATGGAGCTAGACACAGGCTCGGCAATTTCATGCATCAGTAAGAAAACATATGATAAATATTTTAACAATAGAGTAATTAAACCATATAATTTGGTGTTAAAATTTTATGATGGTAGCAATATAAGACCACTAGGGGTTATAAGACCGAAAGTTCAATACAAAGATAAAATAAAATATCTAGAACTGTTTGTGATAGACGGGGGTACAACTTCTTTACTGGGCAGGCAGTGGTTAATAGAATTGGGCATTAAAATACCTCCATTCCAACAAGAGATTAACCATAGTGTACACAATATGTCTGATACTGTCGATTGTTTGTTGAACAGGTATAAGGAATTGTTCAGCGAGCGACTGGGGCGGTACACAGGCGGCAAGGCAACGCTCCGGTTGCGCGAGGGCGCGAGGCCGGTGTTTTGCCGCGCGCGGCCGCTGCCTTACGCTCTGAGGGGTCAAGTCGACGCGGAGCTGGACGCCATGTTGCGCGCGGGCATCATCGAGCCCGTCGAGTGCTCGGACTGGGCGACGCCTTTGGTACCGGTACGTAAAGCGGACGGAGGACTCCGTATCTGTGCTGATTACAAAATAACTTTAAATCCTGTCTTACTGGTCGATAGATATCCGTTACCCAAGATAGATGATTTGTTAGTGAGCTTAAACGGTGCTAGTCATTTCTCAAAAATTGATTTGTCCGTTGCTTACAACCAGATTGAATTGGATAATACTAAAGATTTAACTGTAATAAACACACATCGAGGTCTTTTTAAGTACAATAGACTTGTGTTTGGGTTGTCTTCTAGTCCGGGCATCTTCCAGCGTATTATGTCGAATTTACTTAGTGATATTCCGGGGGTAGAAGTATTTTTAGATGATATCATCATCGGAACGGCGGGAACACAGGATAATCACTTAGAAACGTTAGAAAAAGTGTTCAAGCGGTTACAGAGTCACGGTATGAAGCTAAAAAGGAGTAAATGTTTATTTATGGTTAGCGAAGTCAAATACTTAGGTTATGTCATATCAAAAGATGGGATTAAAGTAGATTCAGAGAAAATAAAAGCAATAACAAAAATTCCCAGGCCAAGAGATATTTCAGAGTTGCGTTCCTTTTTAGGTTTAGTTAATTTTTATGCTAAATTTGTGAAGAATTTGAGCACTATTTTGTCACCACTGTATGAACTTTTAAAAAAAGAGGCCAGTTGGAGATGGAGTGCGGAGTGCGAAAGGGCGTTTGCAAAGGTTAAAAAAATATTAGTAGGCGCAGAGGTATTAGCTCATTATGATCCAAACGAGCCGTTAGTGTTGACATGCGACGCGAGCGCGCGGGGCATAGGCGGTGTACTCACACAGCCGGGCGCCGACGGCCGCGACCGCCCGGTAGTGTATGTGTCACGCGCGTTGAATAACGCCGAGAAACATTATTCACAAATAGATCGGGAGGCGTTAGCTATCGTATTTTGTTTACAAAAATTACATCAGTATGTTTATGGACGACGTTTTGTTTTGCGAACCGACCACAAACCGTTAGTAAGTATATTTGGACCAAAACACGGGGTACCAGCGATGGCCGCGAGTAGATTACAACGCTGGGCAATTATTTTATCTGCTTATACGTACGATATTGAATACGTAAACACTAAACAAAACGGTGCGGACGGGCTGTCGAGATTACCGGTTCCGTGCAGTAGCGATGAGTCACTGCGAGTCCCCGAGCAAACGTATTTACATTTTGCACAGAATGCATTGTTATTAGATTATAATACAATTAAACAACAAACTATGGTAGATCCAATGCTAGGTAGGGTTTTAAATTATATTCGGGATATGTGGCCAACCGATAATGATATTCGAGAATTACAGCCGTATTTTAACCGTCGTAAGGAACTGTACGAGGAGCTAGGCTGCGTGATGTGGGGGCACAGGGTAGTGATTCCTGCAAGTGGTCGAGCCAGGGTACTACAGGAATTACATGAACCACATATGGGCATAGTTAAGACGAAGGCGTCAGCAAGGAGTTATGTATGGTGGCCGGGCATAGACGAGGCGATTGAGGCTACGTGCAGGGAGTGCGCGGTGTGCGCGGGGGAGGCGGACGCGCCGCAGCGGCACGCGATCACGCCGTGGCCCTGGCCTTCTAGACCGTGGGCGAGGGTGCATCTTGATTTTTTAGGGCCTATTTTCGGAAAAATGTATTTAATTATGGTTGACGCTAGAACTAAGTGGTTAGAAGTATTTCCTGTGCCTAGTACGGCGGCTAGTTCTACGATTGAAAAGCTTACTGAAGTCTTTTCTAGATGGGGTTTACCGAGGCAAATAGTCTCAGATAACGGACCACCGTTCACGAGCAAGGAAATGGCAGACTTTTTGGCTAGTCAGGGTGTAGATCACGTTTTTTCTGCTCCGTACCACCCAGCATCGAATGGGGCTGCAGAAAATGCAGTGCGTACGGTTAAAAGAATTATAAAAAAAGCTGCTAAACAAAAAGAACACATTAATTTATTTTTAAATACCTTCCTTTTGCATTACCGTAATACGGAGCACTGTTCAACAGGGGAAAGTCCAGCCGCATTGATGCTAGGTAGGAATTTACGTACCAAATTAGATGCATTAAAACCAAATATAGAAAATAAAGTCAGGAAGGCTCAGGAACGACAACAGAAAGTAGGAACAGACGTCAAACGTTCTTTAGAGATAGGAGAGGAAGTATGGATGAGACAATATAGGGGAAATGATAAATGGAGTCCGGGGCAGGTAGTAGATAAAATGGGTACTACAGATTATAAAGTTATGGACTGTTCAGGCAAAGAAAGCCATAGACACATTGACCAGTTAAGACAGCGATCGCGAAGCTCATTGATTTGTCCAACTAGCACATCAGAACGGAGTTCTCTTGATGCGGAACGTCCCGACAATCCCGAGGTGACGAAGCCAGCGTCAGTCCCCGGAGAGACTCGGAGCCCTCGGAGCGTGAGGGAGTTCAGTCCGGTTCGAACCGCGACTACCGTTGAGTTGCCGTCTACATCTGCTTCTGGATCAGTACCTCTCAGTAATGTACCCAGTCTTGAAGAGCGGGTGATAGTTTCCCAATCCAAGGATGCTGTTCCAGAGGTAGTCCGCCCCCGTCCGGTACGGGCGTGTCGCTTAAAAAGACCGCCCCAATATTGTGATAGCTAAACATTTAGTTCTTACTTATTCACTTATTTGTGAATTAAGTTATACTGGTAGCTATTGAAGACTTCAGTTCCTATTTCATTTATGTTGTAGAAAGTTATAAACCGTTGTAACATATAAAATAGTTAATGTTAAGGTTTATATTTTGTTTATTTTAGTTTTATATAATTTAGGATATGCATTATTTAAGGTGGAGGATTGTAATATATTTAGGTTTACCCACATAAGGAATTAGTAAGTAAGATCATGTATAAATAAGCCTACACATCATTGCAGCAGTCAGTTCGCAATATACGCTCGCTACAAGTTGACGTTCTTTTATTTATTACTCCCGACACTTCATTAACAACATCAATTGAGTCATTTGTTAAGCGGCTTGCACAAAGAAGGCTCCATGTCAGCTAATTAGTGGTATTATTTGATTGAAATTAGCTACATTTATTATAATTGAACCTTTTATAATCCCAACGATAGCTCCGAGCAATCCCGACGATTGATCAAAGAAGATAATTAATCGTCCAATATTAACAACAAATATCTTTGAAGGAGAAAGGGAATCAGAATAAATACGATCCTGTTATAGAATTTAATGTTGCGGTTGACATCGCATGCGCAGCTAACGGTAGACGTCAGTTAACCGCTTAACTTAACAGTTATAGCACAAAAAGTATGCGTAAACCAGAAACAAAAAGTTTTACGCCTTAGCACACTCATCATGAATGGTGCAGTTTACTTCACAAATGGCTTTTCACTGGACCGGCATTCAAATTTGAAAATGGCAAAAAAAATTGCTAAAGTTCTTTCGCAAGTTCATGAAAAAAGTAAGTCAATGGTCGCAACAACACTCACGTTCTGTATTGCATTAGTAGAGTGACTGACAAACAAAGTACAACAGCCTGGACAGCGGGATTGTCCGAAAGGGTTACCGCTACCCGGAACATAAAGGGCTAAGGAAGGAACATGGATGGATTTTAGTCAGTAACTGTCTGACACTCCCTTCCACTCCACCCTTAGCGGGCGAACTCATTTGACGATACCCACCCTCAAAAAGAAAGCTAATACAGGCTAAATGTTCCAACTGCCTATGACACAGGACCCCATTGTGTGAAGGAGTGGGCCATAATCCAACGCGCGGCGCAGTGCTAGTTTGTGGATGTCACATGACGTCTTCGAATATTTGGTTCTGGAACATGCCAATTTCCTCACGAAGTTTTCCTTCACCGATTCGAGAGCAGTGGTGATGAACTTGCGTATGTTTATAAAATGGCTTACTATATTTGAATCTACAACCACCACAGCTAATAATGACAAGCAGTGATGAACTAGCTAAAAACCGTTGTTGTAAATGGAAACCGACAAGTGGTATTTCACTGAAACAATTGTAATAAATGACTACAAAAAAAAACTAACTCAATTAGCTACATGTTTTACGAACACCATCAACCAATCAAATCACAGCTTTCTTCAGTCAAACGACGCGCCGACGCGGGAAATTATGCAGCTGTTCCACTAGAGCATGTCATTTCTCCCGCAGAACAAGAAAGTAAATAAATCAATTAAATGTCAAGATTTTTTTATAAGACAAAATTATATGATATGTATCTATCTAATAGAAATATAGAAAGTAGTTTACGCTTGTGTGCAGTAAACGCGATAAATTAACATGGAATCGTGGTTATCTCGGTGCGCCCGCGCCGCATCGCGCTCCGCCTAGGGTTACCATTTCGAAAGAAAAGTCCTGACAATAACCGGATATGTGTTAAAAACTGACAATTAATTTGAGAGAACAGAGGAGTTCGTCATTAAGTTACAATAGCCGCACCGATCGATCCATTAGGTTAAGCAACGCTTGCCGGGGTTTGTCCGGGGATGGGTTACCATCTTTACATATCAAGTCTCCTCCGTGTCTCAGCACGTTAAGCCATTGGTCCCGGCTGTCATTACGGGTTGTCAGAAGCCCAAGTAAGGTGTATCGTATTACCTAGTTACTGGCTGGGTTGTGGAGGTCAGATAGGCAGTCGCTCCATTTAAAATACTGATAATACTGGTATTCAGCTGCATCCGGTTAGACTGGAAGCCGACCCGATCATATTTGGGAAAAGGCTAGGCAGATTGAATTGAATTTGTAAACTTTCTTTTATTAATTACATATAATTTTATGTTCTAATAAAATTCCCTTGAAGTCGAAAATTCCGGAAAAATTACAAGTTCAGGCGGGGGGACAAAAGTGAGACCTATCCGGACAAATCTTAACGGATGGTAATCCTAGCTGCGCCGGCGCATGTTCGATACGCGATGAGCTATAAAACGGTGTGAAAGTGACCGAATAACGACATTATCTATCCGGTGTGAGATAGGATAATAAAATTATACGTGAACCTCCATTTCTTATGGTAGGCTACCAGCTGCACTCTTGAAAGTACTTTACAAAGAAGATTTTTTTTTATTTCACAAAAAAAATATTCGGATATCCCAGGTTGAACCAAGTAGGTATGTTGACTTTAATAGAACATTGACTCAACACACGGGATCTCAGCTTGAGAATCGTTAAATACAGATTGGAGATGGTTGACGTTTATGACACAAAAGGAATGTTAAGCGGCTAGAACAGTTGTTACCGTGATTGGAGTAATAATTAATTTCATATTGTTTGACATTACTGAATCTTTACAAAAAGATGTCCTTTTGATAAAGGCAACTCGGTGTTGGCTCAGGAGTATTTATACTGAAACTTTAAAAAAAGGCCTTTTGTTAAAAGCAACTCGGTGTTTGCCCAGTGCCGAGTCTAAAGGCAATGGAGAACTCTTACCAACAGGAGGATTGGGTTGGGTAAGCGGGATTGTCCGAAAGGGTTACCGCTACCCCGGAACATAAAGAGCTACGGAAGGAACATGGATGGGTTTTAGTCAGTAAGAGTCTGATACTCACTTCCGCTCCACCCAGAACGGGAGAAGTCATAGGATGATTTGATTTCTCAACCTCAAAAAAAATGGAGGATCGGGATAAATGTATGTTTGTACTTTTTTTTTCTACGCTGCCCACTGCTTAGCAAAGGCCAAATCCTTTCAGACATCTTCTCCTAGAGCCGTAACAGGTGAGTAACGAAGAAAGATATTACAAGTGATGCAAATGCATTTAAATGAATCTGTACCTATTTAACTACCAACCGTTAATTTTATGTTTCTAACCAGGCATTTAAATTTCCATACATTAATAATTTTATATATTCATAGGTACAGTGTCGACGTAATTATTATTAATATTTATTCATTGCTATTTTTACCTCAACGAAATTGGTTTTAATGGAGGATGTAAGGATAACGTCAAGTCCTTATTTAAAATCAAATGGCTTATTAAAACTAATGATTAAGCTATAATAATACTATTTTACCTGCCTGTAAAAATGGTTGGAATGAAAACTTTACGGTATAATTTAATTAAAACAGTAATAATAATTAATCATTCTTTTAATAGTGGAGTCTCAAGGATGGGTGTTTCAAAATGGTTGCTATAAAAATGTTACGTGTACATAATAGTATTTATTTAAAACTAACAGCGGTGTCCACTCCAGGCATCTAGCTAATTGTCCCTTTACGACGGTAGCCTTACTAATTGTGGAACTGACGATGGTATTTATCTTGATATTTTTACTGCACAAATGTATTTGAAAGTAGAAACCGCTGCAGTAAAACAGCCGTTGAGACTGGATGTCTTTTTATAGCTCTTTGTGTATATAACTTGTCAATAAAAATATTAAAAGTCAAAACAAAAAGTACGAAAAATGACGATACCCTTAGTGTTGCCAAGTTTTGACCACATGTTGAAGTTTCTTCACTTTTAACAACAAATTTTTGTTCATATCGCAAATTGCTCTTGTCTTAAACTTGTAGGTAAGTATTTAAATAATAAGCTTTGAAACATTTCATTATATTATTGGAAAACAAAATCCACAAATAGACCGGGAGTAACAGACAGCCAGAAATAGAAGTTCTTATTTTAAATCCCGACATTTTACGGTTTTGCCATCTCCGGTGGTCGAATACCGATCCGAATAAGGGAAAATGAATCAAAAGAAATAGTGTTGTGCAACAAATATATTACATGACCTCAACCTTAACTTTTTGTTCTAGAAGTAAAGAAACGAAAAATAAAAAAAGTAAAAGTAAATTATACAGTGTGTTAGGTTAAACGAGGGACATACTTTCAGGGAGTACTATACTCTATTGACTATGAAACTATACCTGACCTCATGAAAAAAAAACAGCTGTTCACTACATGTACGCATAATTCGTCAAAATGTATGGAACAGCTAATATTTTTTTTCATATTTCAGAGTTGTTCCCATGGACAAAGTTGTTGATTTGAGTGAGTGCTATACAACCTAAAAGTATGTCCCTCGGTTAACCTAACACACTGTAATATTAATCAAGTAAAAGAAAACCTTAATATTTTTGAAGACATTTTGACCAATGATGGATAGATCAAGAATTGAATATACGGAGAAACATTTAGAAAAAAAATATTACTCTTGTTAATAGGTAATTATTATGTAGATATAACAATAAAAAACATTAATAACAGATTTAATTTTTACGCATTGTTTGGATAGCTAATTTAGAAAACAACGGCTAATTAATTTTGTAATTAAAATAAATGTTTTCAGCACTGGTTAATTAATTAAGTCTATTTGCTTGTGTTCGTTGTAGTTAATTAATTTTCTATAAAAAAAAACTAATCACTTCTTATTTTGATTGTCTGGCACATTCAATATGGTCTAGATAGGTATAAAGAACTAAAAAATATTTCATTTGCGTTTCAGAGCGAAGAGGACGAATTTTTTCATGCCTTATGAACTTATGACTCCCTTCATTTTTTATATGTTTTTATAGTACCTTCATATTATTATTATAACAGTGTTTAGCTTTTAAATTATTAGACATTATTTTGGAAATAGTTTTACATATAATTTAGTCTAACACACACACACAAAGAGAGAAAAAAAAAACAAAAATAATTTCGTGATACTCTATCATCATAAAATTCGGCCGCATCACTGCCAACGCCAACAGAAAAGTGCTTGAAAGACTAGCAGCATTGCCACTTTGTATGACGATGCACTTGGAAATTTAAACATTTGGGTTGCATAATTGGAATGAAATAATAAAACATAAATATACGGATAAAGCAAAGGACAGTTATTATCCTCAGCAAATTGTACAAGACGAAGGGATAGATGAAAATTCGATGGTACAGTCGCCAGCACATCAAGTTACCACAAACTGTCAAATTATCTCAATCAATTTTGAACTTAACTGTCAACGGTTTAAGGTAAAAAATCATTTAGAGAAATTTGTCAGTTAGGTTTAACTTGATGCGCTGGCGACCTTCCTACTTGAAATTGTCAATATATCAATCTGTCATTTCACGAGAAAAGAATGTAGATTGAATGAGAGTAGATACGCAATAATTTTGCCTTTTGTAGGTCTCTTCAAGTGGAGTCTCGTGTGGTCGCCACTTGAAATATCAAAGTCCACACGCTGATGATACATTTGTTAAACATAAACATTAGTTTTTTAACTAATTGATGAGTATTCTGGCGCCACAGTTAAATGTCTGTGGCTGTACCTATTTTTGTCGTTTTTGACCTATTTTTGGTTAAAAATATTTTATATTTTCATACTGCTGTTGATTAAGACGTCGATTATAATGACTATAAAAAAACTGTGCGGTCTGGGGACCTCCATCAGGGAAGAAGATTCTTGTCATGTATGATTAAAAAAAAACAAAAGCTTTGGACTCTTGAAACTGTCTTTTTTTTCGAAGTTTCAGAAGCGTTTTTAAAACAGAGCCATCTAGAAAAAGTTTTACGAAGCTCTTAAAAATGCGTATTAAATGCTCATTTTTTCTCTCTCCGTCTCTTTCTACTAAATATATGAGAAAATTGTATAGAAAGGGCATAACGCTCTTTTCTTACGTGACGGTTCCTATCAGTCGAGTCCTACCGCAAGTTGCGTGAAGAAATTTCGTTCCAAACATAGAAATAATAAATATAATAATCATCAAAGATGGCGTCGCTGCATAGGTCCCTAACCTCTAAAAGGCAAATAAAAACAAAAATAATAATATTGATGACAGTAACTGTGTACCTGATGACATAGAGTTCATTCACTGATGAAAACAATGGATGCGTCGTGAGGTATCACGGTGCGACCATCAGATAATAATGAGCTGTGGAACATTAGACGTAAATACTGAAGAATCTAACGATCTACGTCATACTATCGTGTATTTTTAACGTTCGACAGCTTATAAACATTTTGGATCGAGTGCCAATTAAGATTTTAACTTGCACCTAATTAAAGATAAGATTAAGTAAGATTTACGCTTGCGTGCACTTGACAATCCAGCTGAAAGGGTGTTCTGGCGTTTGCAAACTGTGACTGTACTAATTAAATAATAATTCTCCTTATCACGTGTAGTATTAGCTACGTTTTCCTTAAAGTGGTTTAAGAAAACCCAAAACATATCGCCGACTGAAATTATGCATGAGGAATACACAAAAATCCTCTTATAGCAATATTTAATTTGTAAGATTTTTGAAAAAACAATGACGTCACACCGTTTCGCAACGTTGCCGTTGACTCCATTACATTTACATGCCTTATTACCACAATTCATATAATAAACGATTATCTTGCAACCTTTTTAAGAACCTCAAACCAAAGCCTCTAACTCAATTAAACCAATTGCAAACTCTTTAAATATTCAAGGAGTTAATCAGTCATAAAAATGAAGCTAGTGGCCCATTTTAAAGTGTAGTAGGTTCCTTTGGAGAATAAACCAACCCTGTCATGTATCAAAACAAATGCAAGGCAGCAATCCTTCACGTTGGGCTGGCAACAAGTTCAAGTGTCCAGACACTTCGGACACTTCAGACCCGCCCGCGGCTGACATTTGTGGCAAAACGTTCTAAAATTACACACTGCTCACTTCTATCACGAATACTTAATATATTTGTTGGACGAGGCACAATTATGGTCAGTCCGCCGTGACGGACCGCTTCGTTTGTCCTGGAGGTTTGAACTGGGCTACGCTTTTGGAGGAGGTATACTGTGTAAATGTCGCGAAATCATACCAAATTCCAACTTGGAATTTAAATTTGAAGGAAGAAGTTGGTATGATTTAAGGAAGTTATTTCAGGGAAAGATATGTTTAGATGTGATTTACATTGTACATGTTTAGATGTGATTTGACGACACGGTTGGCGCAGTGGTTGAGCGATTGACTGCTGCGCACTATGTCGCGGGTTCGGTTCCCGCACGGAACAAATATTTGTACGACCTGCAAGTATTTGTTACGAGTCTGGGTGTTTTTCTATCTATGATATGTATGTATTTACAAAAAAAAATGTATATAAGTAGTCTATCAGCCATCTCGTTACCATAACACAAGCATTAGGTTGCTTAGCTTGGGACGATATGGTGTTGTGTGGAATGTCCAAGGATATTATTATTATTATTACATTGCCAATATTAGTAGGAATGCCACAAAGGAACGCAATAAGGCCCATTATGATGACACGGTCTAGAAAGATGATGTGCATTACAAAAGACACATGAAAGCGGTTCGTAATTTCCGACACCTGTAAGGAAAATAGGTGCCTACGATATTATCAATGTTTGGTAAGTTTGTACGAAAAATTAGAAGGACATCAGATCAATGTTATCCAATTAGGCTTGATTGTCGGCACCTTTGTTTCGCGAACTAAATCTTTATCAATTTAATTAATTATGTTGTTTAACAGATCCTACATCAAAATTTTAAGTAATCTACGATCAGTTAATTAAATTATCGCACATAGATGATCTTTTTCATTCGTTATCTGTGCGTAATTTGAAAACGGTAGCTTTGTACATTACAGATTGAATATCTGATAACTGATCGTAATAAATTTTTACAAAGCATTGAAAATAGACTTTACTCGTTTAATTTCCTCTACATAATAAATTATTGAATTTAGGTTTATTATCTGAAATTGATATCTGTGTTTGATTAGCATTAGGGATCGGGTTTGATTGCTAATTCTAGTTGCTTACAAAATTATCATCATCAATTTCTAATTATTCCTGCGTGTGTTTTCCTTTTCTATTGAGTAATTTTTATTTTATTGGCATCGATGCCTCCTCTATTGCTCATAGCTCGCGGGCGTCCTCGGTCGGCCGCCTCTAATTACGGGCGAGAGCGCTCGATCTGTCGGAGACAATGTCTGCACTTGTACGGCCATTATTACGTGTTTTTCGTAACGACACCTGCTTGGCGGCAATGACAAATCCTTAGCCATTAGTGTACTACAAAACGTTCCTATTAGCATTCTCCACGCGCGTGCGCCTACCAGTTCATTCACTTACGTTTCGTTCGTAATTTTATTACTAGGGATGTTCTTCAAGAAAGACTTCAAAAAGTTAATATGTGAATACATATTTATAATGAGTTATAAAGTCTAAATTAACATGTACGAATATTTTCTGGTGAGCACGTTATTAATTAATGCAGCAGCTATAAATGAATTAATTTCTACATTAAAAATTACCATTATAAGAATATTCATGAACTAGTCGGATACCTGCGAAGTAAATTTAACTTAGAGTGTAATAAAAATATGTGTCATTTTATTGTTAGTGTGTGTGTTTTTGTTCGTCGTTTAAGTTAGTGACTGCTAATTAATACTCGCCGGTAACAAAGCAAGGACGGAGTGTTTCCAAATACAACTATTCACGCAAAACCCTGACACGGCTCTGAGTGACAAGGTAAATGATAATAATTACTTAAAACTATAATACTTGACAGAACTATGTACAAAATAGTCCAAATAACAGCAAATTTAACAAGGCCATCGGTGTTTTTTTTAAATAGAACTGATACATCATTAACTTTGCAGATAAAGTCATTAAATATTTGGCCAAGGTTAGGTACCTACTTATTAAAGTTTTTGGAGCTAGTATTCTTGAGCTCATTAGGATAAATATTTAAATGAATGGAGATTAGAGGATAACTTTAGTGAATTATTGAATGGTACCTTAAATTAGGATAAATCTTATCGTTAACGGAGACTTTTGAACATTGTCCTTTTTTTTAAAATAAGATTTGTTTATGTTTAGGGAATGCAATTTTACCCAAGGTCTCGCGGATCGGAAGGTTCAATCTCGCAGGACTTACTTTAAAATTCGAACGGACATAAGTTTAAGTGATTATTCACAATAATTGTTTCGTGTCCCAAATCAGGCATTTGTTTTTTTATTATTTAAGTATGGAACAGAGTTCATACAACAATATCCTCAAATCAAAAATGTCTTTTTTTCTATCCAGACACAATGAGTGCACAAAATTTATTTTGTGCACACATTAATTAATTAATGTGTTTTCAATCTATTTCCTCATTATTAGCTACAGGCGAGACCTTTGCGATTAATATGTACATATTCTAAAATATTAAAATCAATGTTGTGGGACATTAGCCCAAAACCGGGTATTGAGGTAAAACCGGTACCAGGCAATTCAGTCTTTTACATGTTTCAATTATTCGCGCGCATTTGCCCGCTGTCTTGATTAAATATACTACTCGTATATCAAGGTATGACTTTTATTGTTCATCGTAAGATATGTCGTTTAAGTTATACTTTATACCTCCCATTCATAAACATTTAAAAGTAACATTTATTTGATACCCATATAATAACCATCATTTAGAATATGGCACACAATTTTGTTGGATCTGATACCGTCGTGCGTCAATTACGTCGCTAACCACTCATGATTTCTATAAAATTATCTGTGCTACGTGATTCTTTAGTAATTACCTACCTATCATGGAATAACCATTTTAAAATACACAGATGTATGGACTATGGAGTGGTATGGAGAGGGAATGTACATCGATCAAACGGTTCTTGCGGCCGTTTTGAGGTCACGCCGGATGAATAATGCGCTGGGCACATTAACGGTCATTATATGCAAATAATATTACACACATTAGTCTCATGTACTGTATACCCGTTTACTTTAAGTGGGCTGATACACTCATATTGCTGCCATATTTTTTTCAATAGCATGAGTCGCTAGTTTATTCTTGATCGAATATATTCGGTACAGACGCCAGCACATCAAGCTAACTGTCAAATTTTCTCAATTAAAAATGAACCTTATGTCTTTGCAATAAAGTTGAAATACTATCAAAGTAATTTGTCAGATTGTGGTAACTTGATGTGCTCGCCTCTGTACATCGATTGGCGAATAAATCGGTAATCATACACAACGCCGAAAGTCACTCACCTAATGAAGCATGACAATTAACTACTGAAAAACTTGAATTCGCATCCGATTGGATAAAATTAATCAATGGTAGACCGGTGCCGTCAATGGAATGGATATTTTATGTTCCCGTGGGCGAAGAGTGGGCTCCAATTTGTCCGCAGTTTTTTCATTAGTATGGATGTGAGAGAAAACGAATTGGATTTATGCTTGCGACCGACGTGCACTGTGCTGTGATTATTTGCGTGGTGCAATATAAAAAGCAGAAAAAGGCTAATATTTTATAGCTTCGTTAAAACGCGGCTCATTAGCGCAGAATTAATATTACTGGCGTAGTTATGTTTGTCATTAGTTCTGCTGGGAATTAAAATTAATTGGCATTTTTGAATGGGCCTTTAATTTGTGTTTTTAATTTGGCCACATCATTACCTGGATTATGTGGCTTTATATGCATCATACGTGGTGTTGGTGTGCGAAAGTTGAAGAAGTTACGTAACGTGTTGGGGTCCCGTGTGCACCAGCCTCGCGGGTCGTGGAGGGGGCGCGGTAGGGTCGGGCTGGGGAGCCGCTGCACCGTCTTCCGCCCCGCTCTGGGCTCTAATTAGGCTCACATTCTCATTCCGTTTTCGCGTTTAATTTCGCCGGCGGTTTCGCCTTAATTACATTATTCGCGGCGTGCGGGCGCCCGCCTGTTCTTGGGAAACCCTGCAGTTAAAACAAGTGACCGATACGTTTACTTACATTAGCTTTTTTACTAGATTATAATTTAAGTTAAATTTTAACGGCGCCTACTGTTGTCGAATTGCTGTTATTTTTTCTGCCAGGAAGTGTTTTTGTTCTATCCTTAGTGTCACAGAGATAAAGAAGATTAATTACTCTATGGTTTCACGTCAAATCGTTTGTCATTGTAATATAAATTTTTTGGGAATTCCACTGACATTTTGTGTCGAATCATCACGTTTATTGCAGCTGACAAATGTTTTAGAAGTAGACGACTCAAAGCGCGGAAATAAACATTCACTAACAAGATGACTTACACTTTCGTTTGGAACCTGCAGCTCATCGCGGTAATTGAAAAAAAATCACTTAACAGGTAAATAGAGGGGCTGCGAGGAGGCTCATCGTAGCCTGCTTTGTTGTCGGGCGGTTGCTAATAAGATTTTTAAACGGCAACAAAGTATCCAATCAATGGGGCTTGAATAATGAAAACGGCACCTGCCAAGTTCTCAGCCCACCCCCGCCAGCTTAAACACGCACCTCGTCTCACAATAAAACATATTTTAAACCTTAATTTTAATGACAATAAGATACATTTCACTATCAACTGTACAATTTGAATAGACATAAGTTTGAGTAATTATGTACAATATTGTTTCGTGTCACAAAACGGGCATTTGTTTTTTTTATTAATTTGGTATTAGGGAAACTTCGTGGAATAAGGTTTCGAAAAAAAATTGTATCCTCAAATTAAAAATGTCTCCTTTCTGTACAGAGGCCAGCACATCAAGTTACCACAATCTGTCAAATTTCTTTGATAGTATGTATTTCAACTTTATTGCAAAGACATAAGATTCATTTTTAATTGAGAAAATTTGACAGTTAGGGAAAGCTTGATGTGCTGGCGTCTGTACAGTCACATACAATGGTGTACAAAATTAATGCGTTTTAACCCTATTTCCTCATTATTAGCTACAGGCGAGACGATTCCGATTAAAATGTCAATCTGCCTGCCTAGTCTTTTCCCAACTATGTTGGGGCTTCCAGTCTAACCGGATGCAGCTGAATATCAGTATTTTACATGGAGCGACTGCCTATCTAACCCCCATAACTCAGTATCTGGGCAATACGATACCCCTTAGTAAGACTGACTGTCAGATTTTCGGGCTTCTGACGGCCCGTAACGACTGTCAAAGATGCAAAAATGACAGCCGGGATCAACGGCTTAATGTGCTTTCCGAGACACGGAGGCGTCTCGATATGTAAAGATGATCACCCATCCACGGATTAAAATGTATTCTGAGTAAATAAAAATCAATATTTTTATTTACTCAGAATACATTTTAATCAAGGGGAGATGAGTCCAACCCCGGTTATGGGGTAAAACCGGGACAAGGCAGTTTAGGTTGCTACTTATTTCAAATTTTCGCGCGCCTTTTCCCGATGCAACTAGTCATTCTTATTAGCTTATTAACAAGCATTTAATAATATTCATGGCTCAGTATTAACATACAAACATAACATATATGAGGATATGAAATGAGAAATGTAACACGCACACCAGAATTAAGACCTCAAGTCCACAATTCCACATGGCTATACCAAAAGCGTTGCAGAATTAACTAAACAAAGACATTAATACCGCGTAGTTCGGGCGCGATTTAACGAAGTGCGATAGGTGCGCACGCGACGCCCGCTCATTAGGACGCACGCAATACCGGGCCGTACGAGCGTTCACGCCATACCTCGCCCTTATAGCCTTCATTAGACATGCGCCAACAAGTGTAATGACTTTCCTCACGCTCCTACAGATATACGCCGTGATGCAACCACACGTAATGTTTACAACACCATTGCAGCAATCGTAATTGAAGTCTACATCGTTAATTAATCACGATACGCTCGTTAATACGTACTAACTTATTATAAAATCATAAGTACCTCTGGTCGCTCTTGATAACGCTATTCATCATGCTCTTCGTCGATTCTGACGCAAGGAATAAATCGCGGCGCAGTACAACCCGTTATCCTGTTGGACACAGAAATTAAGCAAATTACATTCAGCAGAGCAAATCGTTCCAAAAGAAAGGGCTACTGAAATAATTGTGTACTTTACTCTCGGAGAAATAGAATTACAATCTAAATTAATTACGCTTTTAAAGCGTCCGTTATTCTTAATTAGTTTCTGCACCGCAGCGGAAGCTCCCGCGCCCGACTCGCGCTCTCTTAATGAAGGGTAGTTTCAAATCAGTGCGTTTGATCAACTCTGTGCAGTCTTAATTACGGCACCCGTTCCGCGCGGGACAATCCGGTTATTTATGACTACATAAGCTTGATTATTCTTTAATGAATACTTGTTTTAAAACGTTTAATTAAGTTTTATGGCGACAGGGCCGCTCAGACGGCACGGGCGTCCCGCCGCTCCGCCGGCCGCGAGCTAATTGGATCGGGTTGACGCACTCCCCCCGCGACCCGCGCTAACCATCCCTCGTCCCGCCGCCCGCACCGTCACCCCGCTCCTAATTGTATGAAATTGCTAATTGGAAAATTTTATAAACGCGGCCGCCCGCAGGCCTACTCCGGACCACTGCGCCCTGACCAAGGGCGGCCAAGAAAAATTAAAACAACGGGTCAACATCTCAAAGAGGTCAAAGTGAAAATATTGTATATATACGAATTGTTCTTTTGTCCGCAGGGCGTGTAGTTGTGGTGGTCGGTGCGAGCGGTCCCCGCTCCAACCGTCAAGCTGGCCGCGAGCGCGTTGAGCATGAACCCGCACTACCACGGGTACGCGGAGCTCAGCTCGCCGCACCCGCCCTCGCCGGAGGCCGCCTTCGCTGCCAACGGCCACGACTACCCGCACAACAACAACAACCCAGCACTTAAAGAATGCGCGGGCTGCAACGGCAAAATAGTCGAGAGGTTCCTCCTACACGCGCTCGACAGATACTGGCACCATGGCTGCCTCAAGTGCGCCTGCTGTGGCCAGGCCCTCGCCGACATGGGGCGCTCCTTCTACTTCAAAGGCGGAATGATATTATGCAAAAGCGATTACACAAGGTGAGCCAGATTTGTACTTTATAATCTAATTATTTCCAACTTCTTCTCTTCGGCAGGACTAATTGGTACCTTTTATGGCTCGGTATTCCAAGTGTTCGGCTTCGCATCGATCTTTCCCATTGATCATCAATATAAGGTTTAGTTTTTAGTCCGTCATCTGTCGATGACAATGGCGTGTCTGTCAAATGCAGCGCGTCCAAAAAAGTATACCGAGAGAGCCGCAGGCGCATTGTTATGAAAATGCTTCGAACCGTTGTGTTTTCTACCTGGAGAGGAGCAAAAAGTAAACAGTTTTGCACACAACAAGCGATCGACGGCGTCTCGCGGACCAACTAAATTGGTCTCGTTAAAGAACGCTAAGGACTAATTTAAGATGTTGGCAACAAAGTTTTTATTTGAAACCCCGCACTAATCAGGCTTTGTGTGTCAGTGTACCGCGGCTGTGTTTAGGTAGCTGCCTAGCGTTACGGTACGGCTATATTACGATTATGGAAATTTTATGTCTCTTTGCGAACTAATGAATAACCATAGTTAGCAGTTTCTGCGACGTTGTTGATAAATAGACTATGTGTAGACAATTTATTTCAGTACTTGTTTCTAAAGAATAAGACATAGTTCATAGCAATCGAGGCCAATAAATTCCTGAGGTTGTATGAGCAATTATATCCTACAATTTCCATTAAGTTTTACACAAGCCATAATCTTAAGCGATGTGGAGTTACATACAATCACATCTGTATAATTACAGTAAATGTTAATAATTGTTTACTTCGTTAAAATAATTACATGTCTCTTTTTATGTGTTGATAATTACGGCGCCCATACCACGAGTTCCTAGCTAATGTTTATGCAAAGTACTTGGAAATTGTTTATTGCCCACTTGCAGTACATAAGTAATAATTAAGGGACACTAATAAAACATACAAATAAATACAATTATAATTCGAATAACTACAGTCATAAAGAGTTGATTCTATATATTATTTTATTTCAAAATGGCTACCTACATACAAGGGCAGATATTTACAAAAATAGAATCAACATTTTTGCCTCAATGTAAAAGCATAAAATAATATGTTTTATAAGCTATTAAAAGAGGCGCTAATCATGCGGTGCATATGAATGTCGTTCACAAATAAGTAGACATTGCGTTTTCACCGTTGTAGGTGGGACGGTCGTAGAAACATGCGGGCGGCGCGGACGCAGCCGCACGTGGACCGCAGCTGCCTGACCCTGCGTTAATTAGCTAAACGCATACCATTCCGTACAATTATTTTACTCCATTAGGTACTGCTTTAGACATGCCACATTTTGTAAAAGATTTTTTGTCTTCAAATGTTCTTTTGATCTTTTCATCCCGTTTTAAAGATTTGGGTCAAATCTTTGTTGAACAATTTGTCACTTGCCTCCTCGCTGTCATCACAGACGCCTATAATATCTCGTTACGTTATTTAGCCCCTTCTATTTGTCGTTCATATAAATTCGTTTTACACTGATTTCCCTTGTTTACGGCGGTTGTGAGTCAAACTAGAGCGAAGAGTGGGCCGACCGCGGCGCGGGTCGTGCGTCGTAGATTCGATAAAGCTCGTCTCACAGTTGACAGAGACGGCGCGGCCTAACGAGCGGGGCGGGGGACAGGTGAGGGGCCACAGAGGGGGATGAAGAAGTGCGGTTCCGTGCATGTCTCTGCTGATTGACCC
Source organism: Hyppa rectilinea (assembly GCA_951799385.1). NCBI lineage: Eukaryota > Metazoa > Arthropoda > Insecta > Lepidoptera > Noctuidae > Hyppa > Hyppa rectilinea. The sequence goes on along the minus strand of OX637306.1, from coordinate 6,974,071 downwards.
GCGTCACTCGGCAAACAACAACTAACGAGTCGGCCCCGCGCCTCCAGGTACGGTAATTCGCTCGAATCGCTCCCGCGGCGGTCGCGCTCAGACTTTACTTACACGCCGTCACTGATTGAGACTCCTTAACAAAATTAACGCTCTCTCACGCAAACAACTGGCGCGTTTATCCGCCTCCTTTTGTCCCGATATGATGGATTGCGGTCTCGCTCCACAAAGACGGTGATGACGTTACGTGCTGCTGATTACTGTGTACGAACGAATTAGCCGGCGAGGTGTTACGCCTCGTGTGTACGACTATAAAAGCGGTGGAAGCGTTACATAAACATTAAGCTGGCTTAATTCGAGTTTTATAATGATTTATAGCGCGTCTGGCATTGTTCGGATGAAGACATTATGTTTCATATGTGTGGGCAATAAGCAGTACGAGGGCGGGCATGTTGCGGTAGGTGGTACAGAATTCCTTGATTGTGTACAAATGAACCAAATTCAGTGGGGATTTCTCGACGTCAAACGGACCAAATTATTGGAGCCAGTCAGCAATCAGAAACCTGTCGTAGCGCGTAGCACCTCTACGAGTTTCGAACATGACGAGTTTGCGAAGCGGCGCTATTCCTGTTTGCAATTTTTCTGATCTATGAAAAGAGCATATATGGCATTTAAATAATCCAGTATTAAACTTGAATCTCGAACATTCACATGTTTTGTTATAAAGCAGCTTTGGTTGATATCTACGAACAATTTTTATTACAAATAACACCAAATTCCACATCCGTCTGTTTATTTACATCTTAATTCGAACACGCAATCACTTCATCAGCCCACTAACCTGACTATTCCACACATAACTGACCTACATAGCCGATGTGTCTGTAAGACGTACGTAGCTTCCCGCAGGGTCCGACGGACGTGCAAGAACGGCACGTCCACGTTGAAAGCAGGTTCGTTAGCCGCGCGGGCGCCGTCAATCAAGGCAATTGGTGCTCAATCGGCAATCAGGCGCCCGCGCGCCTAACGAGACCCCTCTAAAATACCAACTTCTTACCCATTCTTACTAACACTTTCGTTAACTAGCGTCCTTTGCAAAATGGCGTACTGGAATGCTGGTATTTGAGTTCTACATTGTAGGTTATACGTGGATTTTTTCCCAATGCTCTGCCTTGTGTCTCTTGGTCTCTGTGTTAGATGATAATTATCTATATATGCAATTTCTTAGTCTCCAGCACCCTTATTTAACGAGACCCCTGTTGTCTCATTATCTCATGGAACTAGTCTTTCACCAATCGACTAATCAATTTCACTAATCTACATATAATGAAAATGAAGAAAAGATTTTTTTTTATTCATGATTGAGTTACGTTCTACTTCACGTCCTAAGACTGAAGGCTCATATTTAAAAAATAGAAACCCTTAGAACTGAGTTTTCATAGGACTAAAATTACTGCAAACTTCAATCTGTATTTTTATTGAATTCTCGCGGCTATTTTGATTTTTGGCTGAGAGGAAGCTGGATTCTCTCGATAGATTCAGTTTTTCTAGGAAAATTGGTTTATACATTAAACTAGGTATTTTTTTTAATCAGCTATCAACATTAGCATTTTTTTTCTTTTTCTTGTGTGTATTTTTATGTATTGTTAGTGTTCAATAAACTCCCTTTCTTCGTTTTCCACTATAGCGACAAACAATAATTCTGTGTACTTGCAATTTGTCATCGACAATCAGCAGTTTCCCGTAGTTCCAAGCGGTCTCGTTAGTGGAGGAGGCGCCTGCATCTCTAACAAGACTGTTATACGAACATCTTGTCCATCCTTAGTTGACAGATATCATCTTTAAAATACCTTACTTACCTAGTAACCTTTTCTCTGTCTTCTCTGTTAGGTACGTGTGAATTAAGTTCAACTCGAAGAGACGAAGGAAAAAAATGTATTACTATTGTTGATGGTTTCGTTTATTTAGCGAATTTATTTTATGACATCACATACACCATGTTGAAAAATTTGCGGCCAATTAAAACCGCCGCCATTAAACCTCAACACAGAACCACGTCAACATTTCCTCGTCCTCATCATTACCAGATCTGCATTATATCCTCATTTAAACCCAAAGGGAACACAACATATCACAACGATAGTATCAGTGAATATATTTATTGCATCACGTCGAAATGTATATTTATTAAAACGCGTGTCCAGGGCGGGCGGGCCGTCCAATTTGGGCGCTCGTTAAGTCGCAAAAGACGCACGGTTTAATTGCACCCGCTCGCCTCTAATGAGGCGCTGTATCCTGGACTCGGGCGCTTCTCTTGCGCAAATTGACATTGTACGTAAATTGATGTCGCCAAAGCCCGATACGCGATGCCAAACGACGATGTTGCCAGTGTTAATTAAAAATTGCGCTTCTATTAATTATGAAGTCATTAACATTATCTATGTATGCCAGACGAATGTGGGTGTCGGTAATTGGTGTGTTCCAAAGATTTGTGGTGCTGGATAGAGACAGCTATATATTCTCGTTTGGAACTCACAAAGCAATAAAACGGCGACTGAAGTTTATTGTAGCGAACAATGCTTTTCGTGACATGTTTTTGTTTAAAAATCAGGCAATATTTCTTCCGAGGTGATTTAGCTCTTGTTTCTCAAGCAATTTGACCAATCATTTCACACACAGTTCTGACTAAACCCAGCTCCAACAAGGTTAAGTCCTGTTCCTGGTATACTCCTTGGTTATAGCCGAAACTTCTTGCCAAGGCGCCCGAAGCCATGGCTGATCTGTTTAAAAGGCACAGAACGGATAGACGCGATTGGATTAGGCCGTCGGCGCATGTCTCGATTAATTTCGTTTGTCTCTTTGTCCGTCCGCTCGACCGGCGTCTTTGGACCTCTAAATAGAACCTAAAGAGCGTCCAGCAAACGTTCTTTGCCTACAATTCAATTACCGATATTCATCTCGGCATTGAGGCAACTTTGCGTCCTCCTCCATTGGTACAGGCAGAATTTCCTAATGCATTGAATCGTTTACAGTATACTTGTTCATTGATTTATTTGGTATTCTTTTAAACTTTGGGTTTTTGTATTTTTAAGGAATCACTAGTAGGTCCTTTATCTATCTATATATATAAAAGAAAGACGGGTTTGTTCCCTTCGTTATAACTCGAGATCTGCTGGACCAATTTTCATGGTTTTTGTTTCGTTGGATTTGTCTCCGCCCTGAATAGCAGAATACATTTTTTTTTATTTTATTTTTTATTTTTAGGTAGGGTAGGTAGGTAGGTAGAGTAGGTAGGTAGGGTAGGTAGGTAGGGTAGGGTGGGTAGGTAGGGTAGGTAGGTAGGCTAGGTAGGTAGGGTAGGTAGGGTAGGGTAGGTAGGTAGGGTAGGTAGGTAGGGTAGGTAGGTAGGGTAGGTAGGGTAGGTAGGGTAGGTAGGGTAGGTAGGTAGGGTAGGTAGGTAGGTAGGTAGGGTAGGTAGGTAGGGTAGGTAGGGTGGGTAGGTAGGGTAGGGTAGGTAGCTAGGTAGGTAGGGTAGGTAGGCAGGTAGGTAGGTAGGTAGGGTAGGTTCCGGAATGACTTTGACCTTGTAAAAAGTCATTTTTACACCTTTATGAGCTCGGAGGGTTGTATTAATGATTTTGATGATTATAATTCTGTAACTACATACGTCTGTACAGCCGCGAATCATATGTTCATCAACATACAACCTATCACTGGCCTGCAAATTGCAAAAAACTTAAGAAAATTTGAATTTGGCGGGCTAACCTGGAACATCAACCTTAAGACAGGACAACGTCTGTCGGGTCAGCTAGTAATAATATAAAACTTTTAAAAAAATATGAAAATGGGAAATCGTATTTTATGCAGTAGTTTTCAAATTATTAAAGCCCTGATTAATTGAAAAAAGCTATTGCATTTTGAGACTTAAACGCTTTGAATTAAATTTAAATTACTTTGGCACAAGTTAGAACTTTAATCACTTTAATTAAACCAACTAAATTCCAATTACTGGACATAATTAAACAACACTTCTCACTTCCGTGACCAGGGCAACGCGCAGCTTAATCAATTACGACAGCTTTTAGCTGTTAATTGGTGATCTAAATATATCCGTCCGGTTACAAGGCCGATGGCAGTTAGGTCCGACAGTGGGTACATAAGTCAGGAACAATTTAGTGGCTAGAACTGGCGACGACGTGCAATGTGTTCCTAGCCACGATATTTGCTGATCTGTAAATCATTGAAGCACATGTACTCGTATGTAGGAATATCTATTGACGTTTGACTGACGTCTCGAAAGCGTTTGATTTTGGTAGCTCCTGTTTGCTTATTGGTGATTTTTCTATTTATTGACTTTTAAAGACTTTTTTTATTTGGATTTGGCCAATTATCTCACTGGTCATGGTAAGCGATGATGGTTCCGTATCATCTTCGTTTAAAATTAAAGATTTCTCTGCTCTACTTAGCTGATGAACTGATTTGATGAAAATAATACTATACTATACTAAAAATAAAAACATTTTAATAACTACAATATTATTGAAGTACTTCTAGAAGTCTTTCTGTGTCTGTGTAATCAAGTTTACCCAAATATTCGCGTGTATTCAGACTACAATGTTTGTAACTTGCACTGTAAATATTAAGTATTCTATTGAGCTTATTATATAAATAGGGTCCTAAATAGACATAGAATCGCTTTACAAAGGCATGTCTAGTTTGAGACTTTATGCAGACCAAATCCTTCCTTCGCTTGTCAGAAGGTACTGGCTTGTAAGCGAGTTCAACGTGCTGCTGTAATATGATGTGCAGTAGGAAATCTGAAAGGCCTAAAGGTGGCTTAAGAATTGAATTGAACCTTAAGAATTGCTCTTTGAGCACGTTCTAAAGGGAGTAAAAAAGACTTTGCAGCACCGCCCCATGAAGTTATGCAGTATGTAAGTACAGATTGGCAAATATACCTGTTTAATTAATTTAAACTAGCAACTAGCAAGTCTTTTAACCATTCTTACCAAGAAGTATCATAATACCCAATTACGAGGTTGTGTGTGTGTTTTTTTTTAGTGTGGGAAAGGGAGTGTCCGAATCTTACTGACTAAAACTCATACATGTTCCTTCCTTAGCCCTTTATGTTCTGGGGAAGCGTAATCTACTTGGAGTTGCAACAATGTCAGATGGAATGTTGTGTTAGCCTGATTAACACGGTGCGATTAAAGGATCGTAGCCCACATATCAACTCGGACTCGGATCCTCACCATATCGCCTTGTTCGTGAGCTTGTTCCGAGGCGAGGCTATTCCGATTAGTGTGCGTAGAATAATGCACGGTTCGAGATGATACGGTGAGGATACCTTACTGAGTTGATGTGTGTGATGTGACCTTTAATTGGCTATGTACAATAAGTTGAAGCAAAAATAAAGCTTGCACCATCTAGTGGTTACACGATGCAAGTCCGTTGTGGTTTTAATTTTATTATAGGTATGCCACAGGCTAGAAACTTGCATCATGTAAATGGTGCTTTATTCATGATGCTGTTTGGATATTCTTACGCAGTAAGCAGCAGTCAATTGTTTTCTATCATGGTGGTCCTACCACATGGTTGGTACTCCTGTCACAAATACATCGGGATTCATAATATGAATGATTCAATGTTTTGAAGAATCGAATGTGTCCATTCATGCGTAGTGGGGAAACGGAATGATAAATATTTATTTTAAGTGAGAGTTAAATAAAATTGTGTTTTTATTTATGAAATTTTGCTATACATATGTATTATACTTACTGGTATTCCGCGATGGCATGTTCACAAAAATGTCTCCTGATTTTACTGTAAGCTTTACGCTACGCGTGTAAGGGTAACCCACGCGTAAGCGGGATTGTCCGAAAGGGTTACCGCTACCCCGGAACATAAAGGGCTAAGGAAGGAACATGGATGGGTTTGTCAGTAAAAGTCTGACACTCCCTTCCGCTCTACCCAGAGCGGGAGAAGTCATTGGATGATTTCCCAACCTCAAAAAAAAGGGTAATCCGCAAAATTCAAATTTTCATAGATTTTTTCGCAATTTGCAGGTTGGTGTCCGATTGCATGTTGATCAAAATATTATTCGCGGCCGTAGCAAGTACAGAGGCCAGCACATCAAGTTACCACAATCTGTCAAATTTCTTTGATAGTATTTCAACTTTATTGCAGAGACATAAGGTTCATTTTTAATTGAGAAAATTTGACAGTTAGGGATAGCTTGATGTCCTGGCGTCTGTACGTATCACAGAATTATAATCATTGGAATCATCAATACGAGTGTCTAAGTTAGGATTGTCCTCAAATGTTATGTTTTTATTAAATAGTAATTCACTAGGGTAATATGAACTTGAGAGGTTTGTAACCGTGATTTTTAATGATTGCAGTTCTGTGCATTCGTACGTACCCACATTTCGCCAGTTATGCTTTTTTTTTCAGGCTGGGAAATCATGCTATGACTTCTCCCGCTCTGGGTGGAGCGGAAGGGAGTGTCGGAATCTCACTGACTAAAACCCATCCATGTTCCTTCCTTAGCCCTTTGTGTTCCGGGGTAGCGGTAACCCTTTCGGACAATCCCGCTTTCGCCAGTTATGCTTAAGTTCCATGTAACAGGGGGCGAGTCTATTGCAATGCACCGGGCACAACTCCAGGCTCCCGGCTTAAACGGGATCGTCCAAAAGGGTTACCCGCTACCCCGGAACATAAAGGGCTAAGGAAGGAACATGGAAGGATTTTAGTCAGTAAGAGTCTGACACTCCCTTCCGCCCCACCCAGAGCGAGAAGAGTCATTTGATGATTTCCCACCCTCAACAAAAAAAAAGGCTCCCGGCTCCTACTGACAAATTCCAGATGGAAAAACCACTTTTAGCACTGCTCGCGAATCGAACTCACGATCTGCCTAGCAATAGCGCTTGCGGCCACTAGACCAATGAGGCAGTCTAAAATGCAAAACTTTACGTTTTATTATACTTCACACATTTATCTATGTACTTAAAATCTCAATGTATAACTATGGCCAGAATACACAAAGACTTCACAACGTTACACTAATGGATTTAAATTTAAATACATTAGCATACTCGATAAATAAGATTCATTGCATAACTCGTCTAACTGGTTGAATTAATTATTAAAAAGAAATCATTAATATTCTTAATGTTGGTATTGTTTCTCTTTAGGAATTTGTAATATTTGTATCGGTTCATGAATAAAGCGTTTGAGCTGTTTCATTTGAAAGATGGAAGTAACAGAATAATAGTTGCGATTATTAATTGCAACATTCATTTCTTTGAATTTGGAATTTAGTAGGTATTTGCTAATTGCATCTCTAAGCTTCGAAACAACTGAGCTCTTGAATTAATTAAATAATAATTATTTCTCTCGTTTACTAATTTTCATCCTCGTTAAACAGATTTTTATCTGGAAATATGTTTTATTTAATCAAATTGACACAATACGTCAATTTGACGTGTGGCATGGCATACTACTGACAAAGATTTGTACCAAGGTAACGGCAGAATATTATGAACTTTCAAACTATGTAACAACTTGTTAAGAAACAATGGATCATTAAATGAGGAAATTATTTTATTAGTCAATTTGATAATCAATAAATATTCCTGACTTTAAAGCGCAGTGAAAAACAACGATTCCAAATATCAATTGTAACGTTCGTAAGAGTACCTACTGGGGGCCAAGACAAGTGACAATCGCTCCGTGTCGATTCCATTTCTAAAATTGTTGATTGCACAATTCGTTATCTCAGCGATTCAGATTGTCAAGAACGCCACTTGTCAACGCATTTGTATGGGAATATTGATCGAGTTTCGTTACACAATGTCTTGCACTTAGCGATCGAAAACGATTGATCGCGTGACATTTCGAAAGCTCATGCCAATTTTATACATTTCGGATTTATCTAATTTCGTTATCGTTAATGAAAATGTGACTTTGTCTGGTTATCTGCCATTAAACCTACCACGTCCAGTTAAATTTACATAACATCACGCCTGTGGGCACTAGACAAAGGGTTAGGCAGAGGGTTGAAGAAATAAACTACGATAACATGGCCCGCCCCTCCAAAATTCAAAACGTTTGAAAGTAATTACAAAGCAACACTAAGACTCACAACGCATGTTGCTGCCGGCCTGCTACAGAAGACGAATACTTACAATTACATACCAACTCTTTCGTAAGGATGTGACTACAAACATTGAAACAGTACCTTGGAGGGGGGCGCCATGGTATCGTAGTTTATCTCTACACTAGCTTCTGCCCGCGGCTTCGCCCGTGTGGATGACGAAAATTGCATGTTATTATACATATAAACAAAGGTTTAGAAAGCTCTTGAATCACTCTATCTATTAAAAAAACCGCATCAAAATCCATTGCGTAGTTTTAAAGATTTAAGCATACATAGCGATATAGAGACCGAGAAAGCGACTTTGTTTTATGCTATGTAGTGATAAAGTACAGTTATGTTTATAGTTACAAATTACCAGCACATAACTATAGCCAAACGTTAGTCTAGATTAACACAGAAAGCAATTTGTGAACGCCAAATAACGGCAGAACCTAACATAGGACATGTATACGTACACGCTGAATATACTAGCGATATTTGTCGTCATCAATTTACCGTCGTTGAGCGTCATCGGACGTGTTTGCAAAGCGACGTCGTGCGGACGTATAGGTCCACAAGTCGTGTACCACGGAGAGAAACGAGAAATTCACTAGATGGACCAATCTTGTACATGTTCCTCCATGTCTGTTACATTAAATTGATACCGTGTTTGGCTTCTTAATTGGACAGTCTTGGCTTACACGTTGTAGCGATGTTTGCACACAGTTTTGTGAGTATTTATTACAAGATAACAGATTACAAGCGATTGAGAATATCGCTTGGGAAGTGTCTCTACGATTTCCAAACGGACTTTGAAAAAGTAGGAGGATCTATGTTGTGTATTTTTTATGGTCGATGTTTTCGTCAATTGTTAACCGATTATAAAAAAAACTTCTTTTTTTGGTAGAAGACTTAGGCGGTGGTCCCACTTCTGGGAAACATCGAAACATCGTAAACATCGTGAGGAACCAAGCATATGACCATCTGAGAGATATTTCTCAACAGCATGTGACGCTAAGTCAGAGGCAGCATAAAAACTCACACACCAAGTTATTAGTTACTGACCACACGAAAAGAAGAAGATTTTTATCAACACTTGCGTAGTTATTGAGTTGGCTTCGATAATACGTATTTAATCCACTTTAGAGTTGGACCACAATTACATTAGCAAATCAGTTCATCTTCAGGAACCCTTCACAGCTAGGTAGAGCAGGGAAGGCTTTAATTTTGAGACGAATATGATACGGAACCATCACCGGTGAGAAAATTGCCAACGACAAAATAAAAAAAAAAATCTTTAATAGTCAATAAATATAGAAAAAATTAACACCAATAACAGTTTTGACAAGGGGAAAAAATATGAAAATATTTATCTAAAACTTAGTAGGATCTTACCAACCGTGTTCCATTTCAAAATGGATATTCTATTCTACAACTAAACACGGATCATCTCTATAATTAACAGCCAGCCATCTGGTTTTCACCTAATGGAATAGGTATTGGGTACACCTGCAATACCTATTCCAACATCCATTTCCAATCTTCTCGGAATCCATTGCCTTTGAGGTAAACATCACTTTATTAATACCTTACAGACTCTGTAGAATGAATATGATGTACAAACAATATGACAGCCGGGCATCATAGAAATCATAATAATTAAAAATGATACTTCCTTTGATATTACCGTAGTTGGCAAATAATATATAATACAGTCGCCAGGAACATCAAGTTACCACAAACAAATTTTATCAATCGATTTTGAACTTAAACCTTACAACATTGACTGTAAGGTTAAAAATCATTTGGAGAAATTTGACATTTGACCGTACATACAAAACAATTTCGTGACACATAACCACACATTTTGAACGGTAGAATATAAAATAGTTTTTTTCTTACTGTTTTTTTATATCCCTATTATTTATCGATCTATCTTAATTTAAAATATTTAATCCTATGTTGATAAAATTAAAAATATTTTAATCAACATAGGATAATTACATAAAATAGTTAAGATATTGTACTAGGGGTCCAATAAAGGATTTATATAGTCTAGCAGCCAGGTAGACAAGCAAAGGTAACAACTTAAAGACGCGAAACATAGTTGGAAGACTCCTACATAAACTTTAGGAACATACCATTGACATAAAGTGAACGATAACTTTGTATCCGCCAATCAGCCAACGCCAAGGAGTCGATCTAAACGGGTCAAACGTAGGCGTCTGCACAATGAGCGAATGAGTGAATGAGTGCAATTGTGCATAGTGACTACTTGTTACGCGCAGGCGTGCTATGCAATCATTCAATTTTTCAATCATTTACGTACTGGCCACTTACAGTCAATCGGTAGCGCATGTTGTTTGAGTGCGCTCCCGTTAGATTGCACAGTTCTGTGTTGCAAGCAGACTATCCTTCCAAACGTTATGATAGGGTGGCGTAGTACGCATGGTACTACGCCGCTACGCCCGATGCTACGCGCCATTTTTGATAGCGCTACGCAACTTTTTGTTCGAAGCTTTATTTTCTTATTATGATTGACCGTTATCGATAAAAGTTATTCAATTTGACAAGTATACGCCACAAAACTACAAGTAAATTATTTCGTAGAAGTACTCTATGCTCTATGCTGGATTCGAGTGTGGCCGGCCGCACGAAGGTATGCTGTAGTCAAGTCCAGTTCAAATAATAACTTTGACTACTTTGTTATACTCACAGATTAATTTAGATTGCTGATTCAATGACTTATTCATACCACTCCGATACCGTAAAAGGAATTCAATTTCCGATTGTACAAGTAAACCTGATGTACTGATTATCATTGCATAAGTATAACTTATTCAGCTTATAATGTACCTACCGCTGGGACATAGACCTCCTCTTGGTGAGAGGGAGTAAGCTGTTATCCACCACGTGCCCTATGCGCGTTGGTAGACGTCACATGTCTTCGAATTTTTGGTTCCAGGACATTTCGGTTTCCTCACGATGTTTTCCTTCACCGTTTTGAGAGCAGTGGTGATGAAATGATTTACACAAAAAAAAACGCCTGCTGGATTCAAACCGTCACTCGTAAGTCGTGGGCTGTTACCACTGAGCCATCACTGCTCACTTAATTAGCTTGGTATAGTTTTGAATTAATTAATTATTTTTGATACTTGGTTGCTTATATTGTTTGAGGTTGCAATATGGCATGCACAATCGTCATAATAGACGTTTACGCATTACGTACAGTTATAGCACAGCGCGGTCCACAGAAGGGGGGTGGGGCGGGGGTGGCTCGATGTGATGTTAATTAATAACGTCTGTCTCACGAGCGCTAACGACGCCGTCACGACTACATAATTTAGCCACCTGATTAGTTCGCAGAAAGCACCTCGCCCGCAGCTCTAATTAGCGAACGACTCCCCAACATGACTCGGTTAAATTTGATTTGTTACTGCACTATCACTAATTGTAAGTAGTTTGTAATTGACGCTCCCAACATTGAAGCTCTACGTGTCCCGCCTAGCCACGTCCCATGCCACAGTAAATACCCAACGTTTACCTTCACCAACGATCGCCTAATGAAATATTAACATCAACTGTACGCTCGATATCGCCCATGTTGTCTGCCATGTCAACAGAGCCGGACCAGTTTTATTCTATTCTATTATTAAAGCGTTTAATTTAGGGCAACAGTTTTACACACAAAACGATCAAAACGCAATCTCTCTGGCCGAATAGGAAACCTATTCGAAATTGATATGGGTGGAGCGCGCGGGTGCAATGCCGCGTCGCGCCTATGCAGCCTCGTAAACGACACCCGCCCGATTCAAAAAGGCTTATTACTTGTCACACCGCCCATTGCAGTTAGTACTCTACTGCATTGATATAAAGCTCGTATTGTGCAGAGCGCACGCGACGAACGAGACGTGTTACATAGACGGACGAATTTCGTTAATAAATAAACGCAGTGCCCGGCGTCCGGCTGGCCGTCAAAAAATAGTAAAAAATGTTCCCGGTGAAAATTTGGCGCAAGTATGACAGCGGAAGCCGGCGTGACGTACACAAATCATTATTCGATAGCCACTACTGTCAAAGGAATTTTTAATAATGTTTACTGCCCGAGATTCGGTTAGCTCGGACTCCCACTTGTTACGATTGCCGCTCTGACAGTTCACATTCAGTCAAAAGATATTGTTTTGACTCGTCGATAGAGATTTTTATTGTCAGGTGTCAGAGCTTTTCGCGTATTCCGTGTGTTTTGCGGAGCACATCCGCGCGGCAAGGAAACGAACCAATTACGTTTATCGTCGGATATAAATTAAATTATCGTAACATAAATTTTAATTAAATTATATACCGGGAATAAGCGAGAGCTTGTGATGACGATCAAATCGTATCAATTAAGGGGAAGTACTCAGTAAACTCGCGCGGAGTATCGGTAGCGACGTTAGCTAGTTACAGGTCCCGCTTCTGATCTTAATTAACCTCATGTGTTAACCTCGCCATAACTATGAGACGCGTGCTCTCTGCACTACTAACTTACTACGACTTACTTATTAATAACAGGAGGTATGCTCGCACCGATATGTAAATTTATGCTTAACTTTATTGAAGATGCCTTAATTATGAGCCGGAGCGGTTGTAATTTAATACTAAAGCGCTTAACATTAGCACGATTATCTCCTAGCTAATGTGCGACATAACACATCATGCCCTAAATTCCTTTTGTAACTATACTCATATAATTACAAAATTTACGTAATCATTAACTAATTCCGAGAAATTCCAACTTTAACAACTTGATTTGTATTTCTGGCGTAATTTTATTACGATTCTCGTTTGGGTCGTAAAAATGTATGATCAATTTTACTAGTTAACTCTCTTCATGTTTATGTTTGTAACGATTCTGGGTTATGATGACGAATTTGCTGCTACGTAGAGCTGTATTCTTCCACGGTTCGTGGTAAAACAAGACGGCGGGCAACAGAGCCATTGCCCTTGTGGAAATAAAGTAATTCATGTCATGTATTTAATTAGGGGTATCGTATTGCCCAGTTACAGGGTGGTGGAGGTCAGATAGGCAGTCGCTCCATGTAAAATACTGGTATTCAGCTGCATCCAGTTAGACTGGAAGCTGACCCCAACATAGTTGAGAAAAGGCTAGGCTAATAATGATGACATGTATATAATTGTTCATAAACCACGTGTATGAAGCTACTGGCCCGTAGCGCAGCCGATGCGTCGGTCACTAAAGCGTCTATTTCCAAACTTTCTAATACCTAGTTCATCAACAAATTCATTATGTCGTAAACCGGCGTGCGCGAGACCGAAATATCGCGGGACTCGTAAAACCGCTCGTAAAGACGTTTGTTTACTAATTCGAGTGGGGCAGGTGGGGTGAGACGAAGCACGCGAGGGATGCTGCTCATAATAACAGTGCGCCACTAACGTGATACAAAAAAAAACCTACAAAAGGACGAAACGGAGACGTCGGACGCGACTCGCGTCACAGTGATAGTGTAAAGTCGCCTCGTTAATAAGTAGCGGGCGAAGTCGTCGCGAGCCTCCAAATTGCCTCCTCCGCAAGTCGCAACTTTTAATGAGGCGAAATTCCCGTCGATTCGCCGTCTACGTCGCCTTAACGCAACCTGTTCGTTAGCGCAAAAACGGGCCACGCTAACACGCGATTAGAATACACCCCCGCCGCCCGGGGCACACCGGACGCAAACACTAGCTGCTAATACATAATTAAATTAAATTACTATTATAATTAAAAACACCTGCACTTTGTACAGGTCGTTCTCGCTACTTTGCCTTTGTTCGGGAGTTAAACGGCTCGTAACGTGCAGATTAAGATTATCCGTAAATTCTACTAATTAGAAATTAATTATTACTGGCAGTTAAGTACTTTATTACAAGATTAGTGTGGTTATAAATAAAAGATACCTACAATCATTCATTAGACAATAAATGTTAAATTACCACGAGGCATGCCCACATAAATTTATCGCCTAGGGATGCTCAGACGCATGAAGTGCTTCGTAGTACGCGCTACGAGGGCCGGAATAGAGTTGTTAAAATCTTATTCTTGTTTTTTTAATGAATCGTCTCTTCTTCAAACTTTGAATCATAAATAAAAGTTATCTTAATATATTACCTTTTTATAAATCACGCGTGAAATGTTACAAAAAAAACAGGTTTTAAATAAACTGAAAAAATTGCGGACTGCGTACATTTCATTTCGACATTCATTCATGGGGCTCGCGCACCGAAAGCCCGCGGTGTGCCCAAATCCTAAGCCGAAAAGATGGTCCCTCATTTGTGGCGGGCTTTCTCTGTTGTTGTCACATTAGCGAATAACTGCGGCCAACTTTGTCGATACGTTAATGATGTCGGCGGGACGTCTATTACGGAGAAAAAAGGCCCTTTTGTGCCGCATCCAAACTGCGGCACTCGCGAGCCGCGTCCCGCGTCTCTTACAACACCGTTTTATAACGATATTGACATTAGTGAAAAGGAGCCTTAATTTTATCTGACAAGATTTATTAAATTATTTAAAGACCTTGAATAATATCGCTTTTTCTCTTTGGTTTTGTCCCTCTGTGACGTGTTCACATTGTTCATTATTTAATTGGAACATATTTCTTACTTTAATTGGTGAACGGTGTATCCTATATCAAAGTCTGGCTTGGTTTACTCCATCGGGATTCCAGGAGACAGTAATTATTTCTTGGCAACTAATGGCCACCTTCAGTTTTATGGTTTGCTAGTTTTGCTCTCGACAACGTCGTATTTTTATTCGCGGCCGGCCAAAACTGGCCTACGTCACCAAACTTTCGCGTCGAGCCGATTTCAATTAAACTTTTTTTATGACCTTATACGTTTCGACCTGCTCTATCGGGTTGGACTAGGCCTTAATATGTATATCAGTGAGTTTATCGGCAGATGTAGCGAACACCTACAATTCGCCAGTTAATCTAGTTATGTGTTGCGGTATACTGTTCTGAGACACGGAGAAAGCAACGCACACGCAGCAAAAATCAATAAAATTGCAATCAGTCAAGAACATCCTAAAATTCATAGACTTAATATCAGCTTCAATCTGCCTAGCTTTTACCCTACTGAGTTGGAGTCAGCTGCCAGTCTAACCGAATCCAACTATGTACCAGTATTTTACATGGAGCAACTGCCTATCTGACCTTCACAACCCATTTATTGGGTAACACCATACAATTTAGTAAGACTGGTTGTCAGACTTTCGGGCTTCTGACTATCCGTAACGAGAGACAAAGATCTACGAATGACAGGACTTTGGTCCCGGCTGTCATAAAACCGTTGGGTTTAACGTGCTTTCCGAGACAAGGAGGGTTACCACGTTAGCCACGAGCCCCATGTCTTTATCAATTTACGTAATTCACTTTAATTTTTAGCCTGTGTTGTCCCACTCCATAGTGGCGGTAAGGCCCCTCTTTGAGGAGTGGCTAGAGAGGCGTCACGGCGTCCTCACCTACCGCCTGACGCAGGTCCTCACCGGACATGGATGTTTCGGGAGGTTCCTGCACATCATCAGGCGGGAGGAAACGCCCGGGTGTCAGCACTGCGAGGATCGCCCAGAGGACAGGGTAGAGCACACGGTGCAAACCTGCCCCGCATGGGCAGAGCACCGCCGTTTCCTCGTAGAGGCGATCGGCGGCGGCGACCTCTCAAGCAAGCCATGGTCCGGGGCGAGAGGGAGTGGGAGGCAGTCACCTCCTTCTGCGAAAAAGTTATGCTCGCGAAGGAGGTGGCGGGATGGGAGAGAGAAAGGTCCTCCCGTCCCAGCCGCCGCAGGAGACGCCCCGGGCGTCGGGAGCCACGTGACGACTCCCGGCCACCGTAGGCGCGGGGCTGCGGACGGTGAGTAATGGGTGACTCACCGTCCGATCAGCACCAGACCCGTGCCGTACGGCGCGTATATGTTCCACGCGCGCCTCAAAGAGATGTCAGCATATGAAGGGGCCAAGCCTGCCGGGTAAGCGGGATTGTCCGAAAGGGTTACCGCTACCCCGGAACATAAAGGGCTACGGAAGGAACATGGATGGGTTTTAGTCAGTAAGAGTCTGACACTCCCTTCCGCTCCACCCAGAGCGGGAGCAGTCATTGGATGATATCCCAGCCTTAAAAAAAAAAAAAAAAAGGGCAGAAGCCTAGCTTTCTCCTTTTCACACCTCTCGGTCTTGAGCTAGTTTGGCCCAATCCAATCTGTAATTCATATAAAAGTCTTAAAAATTAATAAAGTTGTAAGTAATTAATTAGTGACATACCATACTTCATAGTCCATACTAGGTAGTTTCTTTTAGAAAATGTAAATCAAAGTACTTATGTATAAATGATTTGAATATTTCTGTTTTGTAATGGATTCTGAAACAGGTACCTACTTAGCATAAACACTAATAGCTTTAGTAAATAGGTGTAATACTATGTAAGAATGCAATAAATGCTGTTTATAATAGTTGTCATAGTTAATTTATGGGATGATTAGTAGCTAAGATGGAAAGTGAAAAAGTCATGCTTAGGGTGCGTATAATGAATATGTAAAATTCACATCACACACCTTTACGGACTGATAAATGACTTTAAAGGGTCTTTTATTTTCTAAAAGTTTGGTACCGGCCTAAAGGTGTATGTGGACTATTATTAACCAGGACATTTTTTTTTTTTCATTGGTACGTTCTTTACCGCATCTAGTCGTAGGAATAAACTGGCAGAATAAATAGGAACAAACTTTTTTTTAAATGGCATCTTGCAGTTCCGTTAACGTTTACCGGATTTGACTGTGGATGCCTGAATGAATATTACATATACCTTCAGCCAGTGCTTAAACAAATGGGCGACTACACGCTAAGGGCACCCCCTGTGGGGTACGGACCTCGGCTTAGGACATCGCTGGGGGAGGACAGCAAGGGACAAGCTGGATCGAATAACTAAACGGGCAGAAAATGTGGAGTATTGTAAAAGCTTTATGCCCTATTGACCCCTATGTTTCTGAAACAAAAACTTTTGATACTTGAAACTTGAGAACATGCTAGATGACTCTGTAATACATAGGTTCCAACGAAATGGTGTCCCATGTTTTTAAATAACTTGAAAAAGGAGGAGGTTCTCAATTCGGTTGTTTTTTATCAAGCAGTTGGAGCAACTTTTTGTTAATACGTATGTAAAAATATAAATCTTTTTAAGCACTGTCAGTCATATTCATAGGATTAAGCCCAATTTCTTTTTGTCTGAATACATTAATATTTATATTTTAAACGGGTAAAATTTGGTAGGGGGTAATCTTCGGAACTACTGATCTGATTCCGAAAATTCTTTCACTACTGGGAAGCTACATTATCCCCGAGTGCCATAGGCTATATTTAAAAAAAATATCCACGCGGACGAAGTCGCGGGCGAAGTGCTAGTCGTAAATAAGACATCAAGATTAATTGAATAACCCATTCTCACAAAGCTCACCTAATAACCAGTACCAGACCACAGACGGTAATGTCTGTTGTAATTTTCTAAAACAATAATAATTGAAGGTCATGTTTATTACCCATTAACAAATAACAATTAACTTTAAACAGAACACAATAAGGTTCAAATTCAATATCGAGACAGAAAAACAAGGAGATTTGAGCTCATGTTTATTCATAAGCCCGGATTGTTTGGTTATTATCTACAACAGAATCTACTTAGCGGCAAGAAACTCATTTTTCAACTTCATAAATTATCGGCCGATATCCGAGGCTATTTCCCACCGACGTTACCTACCGTAATGAGGTTGTAAACAACACTGTCTAATTAAACTCCTTAATCGCAAAACTCAAACGGTAACCGCTTTTAAAACAAAACCTCGCAATTTTCAGAGCGACCACCGCGTAAATAGCCTTCGTTATATCGGAGCGGCGATCGCGGCTCATTACCTCCGCCCCCACTCCCTAATTAGACACCCTTCCTTCGAACACCCCCCACCAACCTGCACCCCCTTTCTCTGTCCGGATTGTTTTCTAATAATTCCTTTATTTTCGTGCAGGTTAAACTCCTAATTACCCTTTTACGTTACAAATTGTTTGCGATGGCGAATCGAGATCGAGTGAAATATGAAGTACGTGCCCATAAAGCGTTGTGAGGGAAACGAACTTCCATCGAAACTCTTTGTTTGTCGCCTTCATTGTGCTCAAGATTGTTACATTCAAATCATCGCTGCACCAGGATGTCTTTTTGTATCCAACCTTCTTGTTGGGTGCTTATTTAATTAACTTTTATTTTTATGAGAGTATAAAAACCGTAAGTTAATCATCCTGTCTTCATAGTCTCTGTTTTTGTTGCATTCATATACTCTTCATAGCATTGAGTGGCACAGGTGTGGGGGAAAAAATAAATAACAGCCATGTATTCGTATGGATTCATAACCGAAAAATGATTTAATAGCTCTCCAATTAATCGATTCGCTACGGAAGAAATTCAAATTGGCTCTCATTTCCTGTGGCCACCGCGAGAGGGCGCACGCACGGAGCACCTGTGCGCTGCATCCGGCCGGGCCAATTACTGGGCCTTTTACCCTAAATAAAGCTCCCTAACGACCGTTACTGGACACCGGTTAAAATTTGCGTCGAGATTCATTAATATCGCATGTAAATTGTGAATGTCATGTGTTGCGTGTAATGTGGACGTGCAACTTAATTATCGTTCTAACTTCGCATGAAGTCACAGCCACTGTCTATGTAGAATGGCCAACTGTGTCATTCGCTGTGGTTCGCTCATAGGCGACCAAATTTACATCCTACTGATATTATAATCATAAAATTTTGTGAGCATGTAGGTATGGGTGTTTGTTAATTTTTTTACGCAAAGCTACTGAACGTATCTGGATGAAATTTGGCACGGAAATAGTCTATAGTAAATTTTTATCCCGGAAAACGATTTTCTTGGGATTATTTCCCACGTGGAAATTAAGCTGGCCGCTAGATAAAGATAGTAAAGAATAAAGATTAAATAAATACTTACCCCTAAAAATATATACTAGATTAACCCGTAAGTATTTATTTAACTTTAATATGTACGTACTATAAATACTTTAAATGCAATAAATATTTGTTATTACTATATAATAAAAAGAAATTCTTTGAAAAACTATGTTTCCATAAGTTTATTTTGGGCTAGTCTTGCATTCTTAGTAAAATCAGAAGACGCCGGAAACAGTGAGTAGTTTGAGATCATGCGTAGGTCCTTCTTTTTATCGGACTTTTTAAATATTGAAGCCAATGTAAGTCATTAGCATATAGATAATTAACAATAGTATTTCTGAAACGTTTGGTACACATTATTGTAGGTCTGAATGCAGTATATAGCTATGACAGTATTGGACCCAGTAGAACACAATGGGGAACATCGGCTTTTAAAACCTATATTACACACGTTTTATGTGCACTGCAAATGATGATGACACTGTAAATAATTTTAAATATGTTTATAGTTGCCATGAGCATCAATATCAAAAGTCTTGGACAAACCTAAGAAAGTCTTGTGGTTTCAAATGCAAAATGCATTGATAAGATTTGCTGTTAACAATTTTCCGATTTTTCAGAAACACAAAACGGTACAATAAAATAACGTGACAATTTATTTAATTGGAAATTGTAATTTTTCCTAATAAGGCAGTTTGTCGTTGTTTCTAGATACACTTAATTTACGTTTCTAGCTCGCACGTCACTAAGCATATAACGATGAAAGATGAAGTGCAAACCTTCGTAGTTCGCCTTCCTCGCCGCCATCCATCTCGGCCGTCTCGCGTCCTAACTAACAAGACATACTTACCACTCAACTTTCAACCGAAACACAATACTAACAAAGCTCTGAATCGCATCGGCACATGCCAAACACGGACAACGATTAGATACATGCGATTTCATACACTGATACTTAAAGCCTTATTATCTTATATAGAGAGGTCGTTTCGGCGTTTTCGCTTCTATAAATGTCCCAAGATGTGTGATAAGATCTGCGCAAGCGACTCAGATCGGCACCTATTTATTTATTTAATCAGGTTGAGCGACAGACAATGTGCCATTGTATGTCCTGATTTATTGCTCCGCGCTCATCTATAATGGAGTAGATTCTCAAGTATCTACACTTGTCTCATAAATTAATTGCTCACGAAATTGATTATGATCAATTTGACGTAAATCTGATCGATTCTAATAAATATGTTTACATAAAAAATAATATTTGATCAGGCGGGAGTTATAAAAATCTATTCGTGTTAACGTCGATCGATGCCGCTCTTGGACTATTAACAAAATTGATTAGTTTATAAAATTTTTGTTGCTTAGAAATGGCTTGATTAAAACACGTATTATAGGCACAGGAATTGAGTCAATAACCAATTAATTATGATAATAACCTATTTTGTATATGAATTCTGCGTCCGGAGCACAATATTTGCATAATGTCTTTTCCATTGATGGAAGCGTTATGATATATCTTAATTGAAAGCTTTCTACGCAACACGTTAACAGTTATATTTATTTTGATGGCGGTGCGTAGGACATCACGACATTTTTATTCAAATTGTGTCACTTTATTGCCTGAATTTTGAGCATAAAGTCATCAATTAACTATAAATCTGAGATTGGTTCGTGATTCCATCAAGCACAGTTTACTCAGCTTTAACGACTGGGATTTATAAGCTTTTAATACTATAATGTGTGGTTTCCCCGAATGAATGGCAAGGTAAAAAAAAGTATAAAAACCTCATAAAGGTGTTTGATACTTTTATATATATTTACGAATAAATATGTTTGTTTGTAAACTATAAAGTTTTTAATCACCTGAATGCATTCTAAGAATAGTTGAATAAACCGTATAACAATGCAGAACTCACGTAAGTGTAAAGTTGTGGCCATATTCGCTCCTCGTTTTGCATTTAAATTAAAACTATTCACAATATTAGCATAGAAATGGGTTCGATGGCTAATCGTTGCGGTGTCAAAAATGTTTAATTAAAAAGATTGATGCTTACCGGCGGAGTGGAGCACCAGAAGTACAGTGGAGTTGCAAACTTATCTAATTAGTTAGGGGTGGGGGCGGCGGGCGGGGGCGGGGGATCCCCCGACGGGGTGCGCGCAATTAGCGGTGATAGTCGATTAGCTCATCGTGTGGGGTTTTGACAAATGTTGCCACTTATAAATTATTATTATTTATGCGTGAGACCGATAATTGTCATAATTAATACTTTACGTCAATCCTCGTACACCTTTGACTTAATTAATGTGCGAAATAACATTTGAGCTGTCTAAGAAGTTATTGATAAGATGAGCTCTGGCTTATAATAAACAGGCACACGGGTCGATCCATAAGGTTAAGCGGCGCTTGCCGGTGTAAGTCCGTCGATGGGTGACCAGCTTTATATACAGAGACTCCTCGGTGCCTCGGAAAGTACGTTAAGCCGTTGGTCTCGGCTGTCGTTCGTGGATCTTTGAAAGTCGTTACGGGTCGTCAGAGGAAAGTCTGACCGACAGTCTTACCAAAGGATATCGTATTACCCAGTTATTGGGTTGTGGAGGTCAGATAGGTAGTCGCGCCATGTAAAACATTAGTAGCTGCATCCGGTAAGACTGGAAGCTGACCCCAACATAGTTGAGAAAAGGTTCGGCAGAAAGAAATAAGTTGTTGTTAAGAGATCATTTATGAGCTTGTGGCGTGTCGCGTAAAGGGCAGTGTATTATTAATAAGTTAGATAATAAAGTGTTATGACTCAATCATTATTAAATTGCAATGACCAATGCGCACCACACAATGTCAAACATCTATATTGCTATTAACCGCAATGGATGCTATTGTAACTACCAATTAAACGTTTTATTGTCAACTACTGAAACATTACGTTTAGTCATTAATTAATTTTGATTTCAACTTCAAGACTTACACATACTTAAATGAAATAACTATTTTACTAACTATACAGGGTGTAACCGAAAAGAGTATATACATACAAAACTGTTTTTTTTTCACGAATTCGGAGTTGGTCCCGTTATTTATCTACCGGCCAAATTTTCGCAGGGTGTTCTACCCATAAATATGAACAACTTTCACTATGGGACCAACTCTGAAAACACGAAAAAAAAATCAGCTGTTTCATACATTTTAGTCGAGTAGGTATTGATATTTTTTAGGATACAGCTGATTTTTTTTCGTGATTTCAGAGTTGGTCCCATAGTGAAAGTTGTTCACATTCATGGGTAGAACACCCAGTGAAAATTTGCCCGGTCATTGAAAAATAACCCGGTATACTTCAAGACGAATAATATTCTGAATAGAATTATTGCATAATCGGCCTATAATGTTCCCACTGCTGGACCCAGACCTCAGTAAGAGGGAGTAGGCCGTAATCCACCACGCAGGCTCAGTGCGGGTCGGTAGATGTCACATGGCTTCGAATCTTTGGTCCTAGGACATGCCAGTTTCTTCCTTCACCGTTTTGATGAGTTCGAAGTGCCTGCCTGAGTTCGGACTCACGACCTACAACACGCAAGTCGGGGCGATACCACTGGGCCACCACTGCTTTATAAAATTATTAATTTGGTCATATACGGGGTTATTTTTCAATGACCGGCCAAATTTTCACTGGGTGTTCTATGGGACCAACTCTGAAATCACGAAAAAAAAATCAGCTGTTTCCTACAAAATATCAATACCTACTCGACTAAAATTTATGAAACAGCTGATTTTTTTTTCGTGATTTCAGAGTTGGTCCCATAGTGAAAGTTGTTCATATTTATGGGTAGAACACCCTGCGAAAATTTGGCCGGTCATTGAAAAATAACCCGGTATTTCATCCTTCTTTACCCGACGGCCTGATAACCTAGTGGTGTGACCGTCGGACTGCCAAGTCTTGTTTTGAGTTCGAACCTAAGGACTCTGATTTTTCTGGTTCATGTGCGTATTGTATAATTATCACTTGCTTAAAATTCGGTGAAGGAAAACATCGTGATGAAACCAGCATGTCTGAGAGATATTTCTCAACAGCAGGTGAAGCTAAGTCAGAGGCCCATGGGCAGCATAAAAACTCTGACACCAGGTTAGTCACTAACCACACGAAAAGAGAGAAGAATGCAAGACCCAACGGCCAAAAAGAGTTACTTTTTTAATATTCTATCATCCCTAATTAAGAAAATATATGGTGGTTATTTTATAGAATTATGTTATACGATGTTGGCTACTTTATAAGATTGATTAGTGAAAGTTTAGTAATAAATGAGGGACCGTAATACCGAGATAATTAATTCTTAGCGCAAGTTAATTGATACTGGTATTAGCAGTAATTAGAAAAGTTTTGCTATACCGTTTTTGTTAAACGATTATTTATAACGTTATATTTCATAGTTGACTGCCTCGTTGGTCTAGTGGTCGCATGCGCCACTGCTGAGCAAAAGGTTGTGGGTTCGGTTCCCGAGTCGTGCAAAGTGTTATTGGGTTTTTCCATCTGAAATTTTTCAGTTGCCGATAGCAATAAGCTCACCCCCTATTACATGGGACTTTAACATTACTGGAGAAATGTGGGCCTACTATATGTACACCTCTGCCCATCCATCAGGGAAACAAGGCGTGATGTTGTGTTGTACCTATTTCATAGTGGAGCCAAGGAAAGAGCTTTAAAATCTTTTGTGATATTACCCCTTTACAAAACCGGTGCAACACATTAGCGAGATTTAATTGTTTCTCGCTTACGTAATTACAGGATAGTCTCGTTATGCAGCGATCACTGGAGTACAATAAAGCGCTTTAAACTAATGGACGGCACCTATGTTGTTTTAATAATAAATGCTGCGCGAGCGGTGGGACGCGTCGCTAATAATTACGTCGTCATTACAGCGCGGCACAGCGCACCATCGCTGACTACGCCCCCCACACTTGTTAGTTTTTCCTCGCTAGTAGTAGTAATAGTTTCGCTAAGCGCCGACACTGGAGTGAACAAGGCGTTTAATGAAAGGCCGCTCACCTCTGTCGGTCGGCTCATCGCATGCGCCTTAATTAGTTCAGACCGCCCCCTAACGGGCTTATTTTGTTTTTCTCGGATAATTTTTAATTAAACGCTTGATTAAAATGAAAGTTTGCGTAAGTAGCGAGCGAGGAACAATCGAGCCTGAGTTTAGGATAATGAATTGATGGTGTTACTTTGCTCGCTTGCCGCTCGCTAGGGACTTAATTAAAAATCGCCGATAGAATGTGTAGAGGGGAGTTTGAAACGAGTTTATGGAACTTGGTCCGGAGCCTCTGTTGTTTTACTATGTCAATTTGAATACGAGATTGCCTCACGGTTAACGAACGAAACTCTAAATAAAATTTCGCTGGAAATATAAGTATAGAAAACAATTTGTTTGTGCGGAAATATTTATACCGACAATCTGTCACATTAATGTTGGATTTATTGACACTGAATATGTTATATGATCCGAAAACACCGTTGGATAAAAACATTTTTAATTCACCAAATTTTTTCTTTCCTATAACTTCTTTAGCAAATATAGCTACCTACCACACAACACAAAGTCAGACTATCAGATCATACATATAATCCTACTAAGCACCAAGCAGGCAGACGACACCATGTTCCGTCATTAAGCTCAATCGTATGCGACTCGTTCGGAATAATAAACATGATATTCATTAAAGCGATCCGATTTGTCAAACCGCTTGATTCAACCGCGTGCGAGCCCTAGACGGCGCGACCGCGAATATCAACAGGGCTACCAACAGTAACTGATCTTCAATACTGATACCGGTACTTATCTTACTTATTTAGTGAATGAAGGAAATGTGAGGTATCGTTTCAGACTCAATGCCGATGGCTTCAAGAGTGAAGAATGCCATCAAAGAACTGTGTGAAAGATGATATGCTAAAAACGGGATGAGGCTACAGAAATGACGACTAATTAACAAAGAAGAATGGAGAAGATATGTTGCGTTGATCGCAAATAAAATCGGATAAAATCTAAGGGTACTTATTTTGTAATCAAATCATAGATTTCATAGGTACCTACAGAGGCCAGCTCATCAAGTTACCACTATCTGACAAATTTCTTTGATAGTATTTCAACTTTATTGCAAAGACATAAGGTTTATTTTTAATTGAGAAAATTTGACAGTTAGGGATAGCTTGATGTGCTGGCGTCTGTACTAAGAATTTTTGTTAATATTTATTGTGATCAAAATTTACTGGCAAGTAGATTAAGTTATGACTCCAAAATTATTTATTGTTTTATTCTCTCTCAATAATTAGTCTCGGGCGGAGTGTTCAATGTTTAATTTAAAAAAGTATTTGCAAGTATCGACATTACTCCTACCGATATCATCTCAACTAACGTATCCTCCACTTACCGTAAGTGCAGTTTGATGCAAAATCTTAATCCCATTAATTAGTCGAAGATATATGCTCATACGTTTTATAACGGGTTGTATCAGTCAACCCTATCGCGAGCATGTGTCATTAGCAAATTCTTGGCTTGTCGTCGCCACGCGCCGCTAACGAGTCGCTCTAACGACGTGCTAACTTGATACACAGACGATGGTGCGTCCCGCCTCCCAAGTCCCTGCATGCATTGTGATCATAAGCATACAGTCACACTATTGACGGTTATAGTTTCTTAACTAAATTATCGACTCTGAAGGTTCGCATTGATTTTAGGCGATAGAATAATAGGTAGTAGGTATACTACGTGCGTATTGGAAAAATCGGTGAAGGAAAACATCGTGAGGAAACCGGCATGTCTGAGAGATATTTCTCAACAGCATGTGAAGCTAAGTCATAGGCCCATAGGCAGCATAAAAACTCTGACACCATGTTAGTCAATCAATAACCACACGAAAAAAACTAGGTAAACTTGCGAGGATAGCACATGTGTTGGAAAATTTCATATGAAAAACGAGAACTTTCCCTTGCTGTCCTCCCCAGCGAATCCCTAAGCCAAGGTACCTTGGCTTGTAGTCGCTTAATTTGTAAGTTTTTTTAAGCCCTGGCCTTTATTTAGGCATCCACCGGCCAGCCAGGTTAAGTAATAGACAACCCCGGTAGAACTGCGAATCATCTCGCAGTTCTAAAAAAATACTTGCTTAAACTATTTAATTCTCAAAATGTGTGTTTTTATAAATTTGAAACAGCGCTGCAAAATTTCATTTTATTTCAATTGTAACAAAGTAACATGGAACTTAAACATAACTTGCAAAATAGATATCAACGCAACCTCTGCCTAACCTTATCGGGTAAAACATGCTAATAATAATATATAAAAGCTAATCAAAATTGCATCATCAAAAATGATTAATTAATTTAGAAATTGCATTACACTGATAAATTCGAACCCGCGGCAAAATAGGTACTAAATAGCGAAAGTTAATGTTAAACTTTCACAATCAATCAATTAATATTGAAAGTATTTCATAACGATATAATATATGACAGCACTAGCGCCCCCACACACTCATTGCCGGAACTGTCACAATCCAATTAGCAAATATAAATGTGTTACTACAAATTAGTCTCATACTGGCTCAAATCCAGAGGGTACTAAATCGCACTTCATGTTAATAAAAGCGAATAAAAATTTAAGTAGGCGACGCTGAATTTAATAATCCGCTTTGATACTCGTAATGGCGTCGTTTAAAGATTTCTAGGGTCCTTTCCTTAAGTCTGATAGCAAACACGAAGAAGCAACAAGTGATCCCGGCCCGGACGCATCTCGACTCTATTGAGAGGCATTCGTCTTGAGCCAATCGCCCCCTACCACAATGTGGCCCGTGCTTATTCTTATATTAGCACTTAGGTGATTATTCATTTAGTGGATTTGTTGTATTTGGTTCGGTAAAGTTTAATTTGTATAGGGAATTGAGTCTATCTCTATTCTTTTGTTCATATTGTTTATCCTTATAAAACACATTTTGAAACATTTCTTAATAAATAAAACATTTAAAAAATATAAAAAAAAAACTAGCAGCTGCCAGCGGCTTCGCCTGCGTGGAGGTCGGAAACTATCTCAAGAGAACGTTCTACCAGGATACCGGGAAGTATCCTATATGTTAATCCAGGTCATAAACTACCTCTGTGCCAAATTTCATCCAGATCCGTTCAGCCGTTTGAGGGTGAAGGACGGACAAACATACAAAATCACAAACTTTATAATATTAGTGAGATAGTGGTCCGCCGGTGTCGGGAGCAGGGTCTTTTTTTTTTTTGAGGGTGGGAAATCATCCGATGACTTCTCCCGCTCTGGGTGGAGTGGAAGGGAGTGTCAGACTCTTACTGACTAAAACCCATCCATGTTCCTTCCGTAGCCCTTTATGTTCTGGGGTAGCGGTAAACCTTTCGGACAATCCCGCTTAAGCCCCGGATCCCGGGCGCACGGTCCAAGCTGTCGGTAGTTTGGGCTGCAGAGACAGAAACCTTCGCACGATGCGAGCCGCTGAGCCTTCTGAATCAGGCCTAACGAGAGCCTCGAGAGATGTTGGCGAGGCTTTCGGCCATCAGGCCATTGGACACATTCCACATGTCTTGTCTTTGACCTTCTCTTATTTTTACAAATACTGGACGTAAATAGAAACTCACGATAAAATACTTCTTCTTCTTTTCAAGTCTCTGGCAAATTTAAAAATTGTCTAGATATTACTCAACGATTTATTAGGTGAGTTGGGCCCAGAAGGTGGCCACGCCAATCTCGTTTTTAGGTCCTCAGAACTGCACTGTATGAGGACTTTGGACATACCAACATATGTCCACATGGGACATGATTTGTTCAGCAGCACCGGACTGGGTGTAGGTACTTGCTGCGCTCAACAATGGCACTGAACGCGATCAGCACATCTAAACCGAGTTCAAGAAATGTCAATGTCAATATTCCACACAGGCACACCACTGACAGGCCGTATTAGGGGTTTAGGTGAAATCCGTCCTTAGTGATCATACAATACTAATCAGCAAGCTATATTTTGAGTTATTTGGATATAGTTAGGTACCTATTTGAGGTTCAAAATAACATTGTTTTTATGCCCAAACAAGGACAACAAAGAGGAAGGAAAGATGAAAAATCTGATATATAATTAAACACGTATGTGTTGAAGCGAGCCGTAACATTTGTACGTATATCATTAGAACTAACTATTGGCTCATGTAATAATCGTAATTAAATTTTCCGTACGTATGCACCGAGTACCAACCGGTTTCTAGGAAAACTCGCTGATAGTTAACAGTACTTTTCATGTTAGTCCTCATCTGCATTATATTTAGAAGCGATAGCAGCGCCCTCTCTAAGCCTCCACACCTTCGCTCTAATGATCTCGTCTAGAGGTTTAAAATTATGTTCCTTACAACAATCCGAAGTCGACACGTACACAACCGTGAGACTCAAGACGCTCCCTTAATGAATAAAATAACATGTCAAGATACAGTCTACATCTTAAATTAATGAGGATTCACAGCGACGTATTCAATTTTACAAGTAACGAAGGCAAATAAACTTCGAGTAGGCACCGCACCCGCCGTGCGTACGAAGCGCGAAACTTTCGCATTTATTAAACTCGTGCTAAACACACACTCCTTAATTAATATCAGTATGAAAGGAAACCTAAAAGTTGTCGATTAGAAATTCTTAACAACTTCCAACTACATTATGTTAGTAAAATTACAAATCACGATATTCACGATGAAAGGTATCGAACTAAGCGCGTCCTTT
Source organism: Hyppa rectilinea (assembly GCA_951799385.1). Classification (NCBI taxonomy): domain Eukaryota; kingdom Metazoa; phylum Arthropoda; class Insecta; order Lepidoptera; family Noctuidae; genus Hyppa; species Hyppa rectilinea. The sequence goes on along the minus strand of OX637306.1, from coordinate 6,945,217 downwards.
ATCAGTTTGGAATGTTCAAACCCAAACGAAACTTGTTAAAGTCACACGGTCGAATAAATAAAACAACTTTGGGTGTAATGTCCTCGTTTTAATTAAGTCCGTCCCGAGAATTGATGTGCGATGTACGTACAATGTTCAAAAGATTCGTATGGAAATATTAAACATATTAATTTTCTTAATTAATTATAACTTACGGCCTTCAATAGCAAATCACAACATAATATATCTCTTTCGTTCAAATTAAGTGCTTACAATTGACTTGTTTATAAAAAGAGTGGATTTATTTAGGTATTCATGGAGTTCGACCCACTTAGGTTAGTGGAGAGATTTATTGGTCTGTCAACCTTGCTTTCGGTTTATATTTTTGCTTTAGGTATAGTTCGGTCCCGCCACTACACATGTATGAATGCTGGGCTCCGCTGTTCCCGTATTTTTCCCCGGTATAATCCGCACGTCTTGCCGTACACACCCCGCGAGCGTCCAACACAAATAGATTCGTACATGTTTGTCTTGGCTCGGTTTAATTAATTTTACCTTCATACGCCGATACTGTTTGTCGGGCGCTCCTTAATTGAAAACGCTCTTACCGGAGTAAATGAAACGAAATCCTATTTGCTCCGAGTGATTGAAGCGAATTTATCTTTTAAGACTTTCAAATTTATCTTTAACCCATTGCCAACGTTCGGCGTTGAATCATTTCAAAACGAATAACGCTAAGAAGCGCAGGTAATTAAATTTTGATTGCTTTCGGCCGGATTGTTATTGCGATTTATTAATATTCAGGCCTGTTGTAAATAATCCGCGCTCGCCGGCGACGCTAATAGCGATTGCAATAATGACTCATTAAGTATTAAATGCTGCTATTAAACTGCCACAGTCGCAGCGTTCTCACAGTTGAGCGCGATTTTTGGGAGGATGCATGTCATTAACTTAAACCGAGTTTTCCGTTAAGATTTACAACAAGTTACGGACTTCAGTCAGTCCGTGCAGGGAGCTGCGCATTTTAGAAACATGCGGAATCATGGCGGTTAACAAGCTAAATAATAATAGATTTATTTTATTGTAGTTGGCAAGCGTCGTCTCATCTGAAATGAAATACAGATTGTAATTATTTAGCTGTATGGCGGTTGTTGGGACTGTCATGTTGACTTTTAGGTTCAGTAATGATGCAGACGTAACATTTAATTGCTGATTTTAGTTTATTCTAGTGTCTTGCCTCTAGGAGTTATCTCAAGTCTTAGCAGGCTCATGCACAAAAAACAAAGTATTGAATTATTATAAATACAGCTATTTTTTGGACTTTCCCGGTTGTTTCCTCATCTCTTACTACTCTAAACCAATGAAACTTCAAGTAACGTAAATTCTCGTGACGTCAGTACTTTGATAAGATTTCTCGTATGTATGTCAAAACGACTCGGTTTTCCACAACATCATTAAGCATTCCAATTTCAAAAAATAAAAAGAAAATATGTATGAGACAAAATAATGTGGTCATTAAATTTTATCGCGAATTATAAACATGGCGATGACACTCGTCAAAGGTATTATAAAGTTTATCTTATCGGCTGTGTTCACACGTTTTATTGGCCATAAACAATTCAATATGGCGGCTTGAAGCCTTATTAATTATACGCTAAATCACTACGGAACTAAGCTACGGAACGAATGATTGATTTTATAATGTAGCGATGAAAAAGTTAAAAGAGAAATAGAGCTTTATGGCAGTGAAATGTTGATTGATAAATTGTTATATTAAAATTTTAACTGTAGAGGTGGTCTGGGCTAAGAATACATCAATGTCGGTTCTTGTAAACGTGATGAAAGACGACATAGGGCTTATATCAACCGGACGACGCGTACGTGTTCCACGCGCACCTCAAAAAGATGTCAGCATATGCCCGTTAAGGACGAGCCTGCCGGGTAAGCGGGATTGTCGGAAAGGGTTACCGCTACCCCGGTACATAAAGGGCTAAGGAAGGAACATGGATGGGTTTTAGTCAGTAAGAGTCTGACACTCCCTTCCGGTCCACCCAGAGCGGGAGGAGTCATTTGATGATTTCCCACCCTCAAAAGAAAAAAGACTTTTGAGGGTGGGAATTTATATCAGCTGATTTAAAACAAACACAACACTGGTGCAGAAAAAAATATTATATCATTATTGTTTTGTTTGTTTTTTTGTTTTGTTTTGTGGCCGGACAGGGCCCACAGTGCTCTAAAATTGAATATACCACCTAAGTTCACATTGTGGAATGCGTATTGAGTATTGAGTAATATTGAATATAATATTTGATTGACGTATGGTTGTGACAATATGGTGTCCCCAATTTCAAACAAAGCTTCTAACGTGTGGAACTTGCAATAATTTTATAAATATACTCAATAATTTAGTGCTCAAACAGCAGTACAAATAAGCATGTATATTTGAGTGATTTATAGTCAACGTTGTTACTTTATTATCCATTTATCAAAGCTTAACGAGCAATAATCGTGGCATTTTAACGGATTGAAGCTAGCTTGTTAAAATTGTTAGCTCTTAGTACCTCGGATGTCGATCATTTTAATCTTCAATTTAAACATTCTGTAGGAGCAGGTCTTTTAAAATACTCCAACTTCATTAGAAAATATTCCAATACTAGTAATTAGTTCACGTTTTAATTAGCAACTAGAAAAGTAGGTTTCAATTGGTTTTTTGTTTGAATAAGGCTATTTTGAGTTGGTCTCATTTGTGATTTAAAAAGTTAAGTAATTTATTTTTATTTAATAGAAGCAGATTCCTTATCACTCTGATCGAATCTGGTCTTCAGTAAACTTAATGCTGAATCCTACCTGAGATCCTAAGATGTACAGTCGCTAGCATATCAAGTTACCACAAACTGTCAAATTTTCTTAATCGATTTTGAACTTAACAACTCTTTAAGGTTTAAAATCATTTGCAGCAATTTGACAGTTTGGTATAACTTGATGCGCAGGCGACCGTATTAATAGTCAATACCTTTCCCGACCAAAGGAGATCAAATCCCAATTTGTCTCCACAATGGGCGTTTGCCCATCCCCTGGGCCCGGGGTATTTGAGCTTCTAAAACAAACTAAAATAAGGCTGTCTTGTTCCAGAATGTTCGGCTCAGGGGGCGCGTGCGCAGCATGCGGGCAGGCCATCCCCGCCAGCGAGTTCGTGATGAGGACGAACGCGCCGCAGCAGCCGCTCCACGTGTTCCACATAAAGTGCTTCGCCTGCTCCAAGTGCGGATCACACCTTATGCAGGGCGATAGGTCAGTATACACTGAGACGAAAAGCTTTGCCGACTACCCTCCAAAAAAAAACACGATTGTCAAATGCGGGTATGCCCCAGGATATGCAATAGACATTGCACAGGGGGTAATGGAGCTGGTCTCTAATCGAGAGACCCAGAGCCCATCACATTTTTGTGCACTAGAAATCCATCACCCTTCGGTCTTATCCTTTACTGTCGGAAAAAATCTCGTAGCCGCTCGTAGCAGTGTTACGTCACAGAGCTACGGAATGCCAAATGCCTCCTGAAACTTCAATCTATCTGTCATTACAATCATAAGGTAGTCAACGCCTCACAAGTACACCGTTTAAATTGAAAAAGCTGAGTATTTTCTGATACAAAGCCGCTCATTTATTTAAATCATTCTTTGGCCAGGTATTACATGCTCGCGGGCTCACTAGTGTGCGAGCAGGACTGGCAGAAGCTGATGAAGAGCGCGAACGCGACGGGGGCGCCCGGCGCGCCCATGCGCAAGAACAAAGTGGGCCGCCCGCGCCGCTCGCGCGAATGAGCTCCGGCTGCGCGCGCGCATGCGCCACAACACTCGCATAAAGACTATGAGGAGGTATGTACTGGATACTGTATTTAATTTGGAAAAAAAATGAAAAGGCCTAGTAGATTTGTTGTAATACTAATACTTCTTGGAATGATCTTGGAACTTCGCTTTTATTGCGAACTTTTATGTCACCATGTTTCAGCTTTGTTTTCTTTTAATTATATTCGGTCACAAAGACTTAAGAACCTCAGCTTGACTTCTTACCCAGCACAGAATTAGGGAATAAAAAAAGTGCAAACTCACTAAACTTTAACTGGAACCGATGATGACCAAATCCATGCCTACCCCAAAAATTACCAACAAAATCGATTAATTTAAAATAATAAAAACTTTCCGAATCAACAATGATTAAATTAATCGACTATAAATCGATTAACAGAATCGATCATTGTGCCGCGCCTCTACATTCTTTAATAAACCTTCAAAGGTTTAACTGGTGGGCGGGTTCACGCTTGACCTTTACCGGCAAACACTTACATGTCGTGACTAGCGTGATCATTAATTAAGGTATTTCCTAAGCTTAATTAATTGCGTTAATTATTGTCTGCCGTGGGGCGGGTTGATTGACTCCGCGGCGAATTGCCGATTGAATGGAGTATTCAGGAATCGGTATTTCCAGTTCTGTAAGTACTTCCGGTAATTTGGTGACGTAATTGGGAAATGTTGATGTGGGTAATTTTAGTTACGTCATCAATTAGTTGTTGTTATTAGAAATACATGTCAGCTGGAAAATTCTACTGAATGGTCTTTATGAAATTCCTATAAAAAGTTTTAAATATTGACGTAAATAAAAATGCAGTGATAGATACCCATTCCAATAATAATATGGACATTTCACACAACGCCATATCGTCGCAAGCTAAGCAACCTAATGCTTGTGTTATGGTAACGAGATGGCTGATAAACTACTTAAATATACTTTTTTTTTGTAAATACATACATATCATAGATAGAAAAACACCCAGACCCGTAACAAATACTTGCAGGTCGTACAAATATTTGTTCCGTGCGGGAATCGAACCCGCGACATGCTGCGCAGCAGTCAATCGCTGAACCACTGCGCCAACCGTGTCGTCTGATGAAGTCCGATTCTTTTTTATATTATTATATTTTAATCTAACCATTATCATCATTCTCCTGCCCTTACGTAACATAATCAGCCTATAATGGTCCTACTGCTGGGAGACAGGCCTCCTCTATAATACAAGGGGTGTGCCATAATCCACCACGGGGGCCTATAACGAGTTGGTGGATGTCAAATGTCTTCGAAGTTTTGGTTCTAGGTCATGCCAGTTTCCTCACGATGTTTTCCTTCACCGTTTTGAGAGCTCCTGCCCTTATCCCAATTTATTTTTGGTCGGCGCAACATGTCTTTTTCTTCCATACTCCTCTATTAACCGTCATGTTGGTAGTCACTCCCTTTCTAGCCATATCATCTTTCACACAGTCCATTCTTCGTTTCTTTGGTCTTCCCCTACTTGTATAGCCATCCACATTCATACTCAAAAATTTCCTGACGTAATATTCCTCGTTCCAATCTAACCCTTCCATCCAATCACCCTAGCTACCACAACTATGACGTCAATAACAGGGAAAATTACAAAAAGAAACTTATAAAAACAATTTAATTAATTAAGACTTGCTTAATCAATTCTAAAAATAATAAGGCGTGGTGCAAAAAATACTTCCAACGCATTTGCCTATATGAACAGTCGCCAGCACATGAAGTTACCACAAACTGTCAACTTTTCTCAATCGATTTTGAACCTAACTTACAACGTGTTAAAGTTTGAAATCGTTTGTTTTTTTTATGCCTACACAACAGTTTCACCTACTTACATTTTTAAATGATAAAGTGTTAATAATAGCAATGTTAGTCGGTAATTAAATAATTAAGACACAATAATCAGTTCTAAATTATTTTCACTTTTTATTTTGTATTCCACATACTGTGTTCAAATAAATGTTATTCTTTTTTTTTAAATAGTAAGGCATAGCCCTTATTTTTTTTTTCTTATTTACTGTAAAGGTTGTCTGCAAAATGAGACCTTACATCATGCTGGCTGGTAAAATGAGCTTATTTGCACTACTCAAAAGATTGTTTTATTCAACAAAGCAACAATTATTTGTCAAGCGCGTATAAGTGACTACGTTCTCTTGAAAAAAGTAGCAAAAATTCCATAATATTGCTTCTTATTTTTTTATTTTATTTTATGTAGCACCCACCCCATGTAGATTCCGGTATTATAAGGGCGCCTTACCTTACAGTACCATATTGTTATCTATCAGACCGTTTCTGTCCCACATACGTACGAGTTTACCTATTTACATTTTTAAACGGTAAGTGTTGATAAAAAGCAATTTTAGTCGCTAACTGTTTAATTAAGCAGTCGTTTGTCGTGTAACAAGGTAATTTGCTATTGTCTATTGCAGTAACTGAGGCGGAGAGATAAAAGTAACAGAGCTCGTAAAGTGGCGGCACGTAGTGGGAGCGTAGTGCGGATGTAATAGGAAGTTACATGTGTACTTTGTCATGTGATGTGGTAAGACAAATATGGGAGGATCAGGAGTTTTTTTTTTATATATTGGGAACATAGTTAAGGGGCAATACCGTTCCTAGTTTAACATTTCTGATTAAAATATTGTTTCTAGCCAAAAGCGCAATATGAGGTCATATACTTTTATGAACTTGGATAAACGTTGCGCTCATCGCTTCGTCCAAAACAACCCTTAACCACGTTGTCTAACCGAATAAAAACAAAAAAAAAGAATCAGGGTATACCCTTACCCACAGACACAAAAAGAGTACCTAATCAAAAACATTTTACATACCACATTTCTAAAAGCCAATACCAATATTTTTAAAGTAGCGCTGCAAAGCCAGTCCTCTCAGACGTGTTAAAAATTCACGAATCATAAGCGAAACAGAGGGATGATGGCGAGGGCTTGCCGGAAACCATTTGCACTCACGATGCGACCACTCAGTGCGAGCGGATTAGGTAGCGGAGCGGGCGCGGGCGGCGGTGTGGCAGTCATAATTACTGAAATACATGTCTATATTGAGCAGGAAATGTATTCTATTTATGGTACATTAACGTGTACAATGAAGGCAGGAGTAGTATAAAATTTGACTTCACGAACAAAAGCTACGTTGCAGCGTGGCTATCTTACATCATCGTGTAAAAATCTCTCGAATACATTTCACAGTTACAGAGCTGTTGAAAGACGTATTAATTAATTGAAATTACTAGACATGCGAACTCTGTAAGTAGAAGTGGCGAAGAAATACAATTTAGTCGTTGAATGAGCAACGTACAAAGAGCGCCTTTGTTTATGTGATGGAACTACCCGCACGGAACGCACATCGGAACACATTTTATAAAACCGCTCGCGGCGTAGTAAACAAATGAAGTGCTAATGTGCTGGCAAGCGGGAGCAAATAAACTGGCATCGCCTGAAAAAAAAATACAGCTTTATTCCAGTGACAGTGGCCAATTTCGCAGTCCCTAAGCTGCTACGCGGCTACGCCGTAGCACTCGTTTTTTCTGGAAATGAGAATGAGCTGAGCATTCCATGTATTAAAAACTCCATGGCCCCACACATATGTCTAAAGTACATTACAGCGATACTACGCCATAGCAGTTAGGCGCAAATGTTAATGATATTTATTAGCGCTTTAAAGCAAATTTCTAATTGCAGTACATGTCTGACAAGAGGATAGTTCGCACAGTTAATTATCCCGTGGAGCGGAGAGTCGTCCGGTGGCCGCGGGCGCCGGCTCGTCTCGCCCCGGACTTGCTTACGGGCTATAGCTCGCTCACACAAAATGCAGCGCTAACCAATTTCGAAGTTTAAACACTCCCAAACTTATTTCGGCAACTCATAAAACTATTGTACAGCCTTGTTAATGAACTAACAATTTGTGGCCTGGCTAGTAAACATTCGACCACGCTACAACGCCTCTCACTTGGTAGTTAGACAAAAGCAGTGGTGGCCCAGTGGTTTTGGGTCATGGTTTCGACCCCAACCAGGCGCATTTGTTTCTGTAATGTTTATCGTCGCCGCTGCAATCAAAACGGTACAGTCCGCGAGGTATAAGCTGAGCTTTGCATTTGTGTGAGTGTACATGGATAGTGTAGGTGTGATATCCGGCCTTAGGCGCGGCGCCATTTTCGCTCGGTGGTTTAAACTGATTTTGGGTAACCGGCCTGAGGCGCGGCGCCATTCTGTCTCGCCGCGCTCCTCTCACTCACACAAATGCAAAGCTCAGCTTATACCTCGCGGACTGTAAATAAAAACATTGTGAGAAAACCGGCATGTCATAGTACCAAAAGTTCAAAGACATGAGACAGTTACTGGGTCCGCATGATAGATTACAGCTCACACCCTCTCACAGAGAGGCCTGAGGCTGGTCCCAGCAATGGCAAGTTTAAAGGCTAATTATGTATACATAGTGGGACGGACATCGACGCGAAACCATGGATTCAGTAGGTACGTGATTATGATGACAAAAAAAAATTGCTGTTCCATATATTTCCACTGCGTAGCTATTGCAGTTTTTTTATGAAATAGCTGATTTTTTTTTCTTCATAATCACGTACTTACTGAATCCATGCCAATCGGCTTGAAACGATGTCCCTTCCATCCTGTATGTTACGTATGTATCAAAAAACGTGATCGCTTTTTGCGAGCCTATAAATTGAAATATTATTCAAAAGCGCGTGTCTATTACACCACCACCCTTTAATAAAACTACCCGGATAATAACAAGGCCTGTAGTTGTTATTACTTTGTGCGGACGTGGTCAAAGGCGCGATGTTAATTGGAAAACACCTGAAAATGACAGCGCCTTTATGGTCGGTATGTTTGGCGTAAAAATCAAGTCCGGGTGAAACAGCCGCTGGCCGGTGGCTCAAAGACTTGACCGTTCACCCGGCGGCTTTGTAACACGATTACTCCGACTTGTCGAAAGTTAATTAAATAACGTTTTTCCAAATTACCTGGCGGGCTCGACATCAAAGTGCCCTCGCGCTCGCTTAGGGAATCTTTCCACAAAGGGCTGCTGCGGGCGAGGTCCGTCCCTCTGACGTAGTGCAGTGGACAGGTGATACCGAGATCTTCATTCAACCTTTTGTCGATTCTCAGCCAGTTTACCGTGAGAGGTATTAGTAGGTACTCGACCATAAACAATTCACTTTCAACAATTAAACTCTTGGATGTTTTGATTGATGACTGATATCTATTGTCTATCTAATTCAATCGGCCTCAAAGCGGTTGTGGCACGCGAAGTAAGGGGTCGTTTGCACTGTGCACGACACGCTAGCTCTGTGTACCTTTTGTAGGAGTCCGTAACAGTACCCGAAATGTTTTTTTAGTTGGAAAGATATTCATTAAAGTGTCTAGCTAATTGTTGTGTGAAAGGATAATTGAATATTGCTTCAATAATGAAATTCAACATGATCAACACATCTAAACTGCGTTCAAGAGCCCAACAATTTTGACATACAAACAGCTTTCACTGTCAAAATTGTTGGGGAATATTCAAAACATCTAAACTGCGTTCAAGAGCTAGAACGCAATTTAGTTGTGATTATCGCATTCATTGGTGAAATCAGCCCTTAAATCAGCTCAGGACGTTTCCTTAAAAATTAAATGACGTCAATAAGCTGTGAGCCAACACGGCACTTTGTTATTTCAATAATCACGGCCAATTTATTCTTCGTTAATTTTTCTTTACAAAGTAAGTCGGGGTTGTTTACATTACAATTTTTACTGAAGGTAGTTGGATCGAACGCCCTTCACGGGAGCGGGTCGGGCATCGAACCCGCTACCATAGCGTGCCGCGGCCGATCAGCTACTCTCACCTCTAATCACTCTACAATAATTACTCGTTTCAACTGACGCTGTAAAAAATAAACAATTTAGAACGATACTTGTTTTATGTGTGTAATCATGTATTTTTACAATTTCGGAGAATTTTAACGCCTTCAAGCAATTAATAATGGGTTCGTAAGATATGTTTCAAGTAAGTGTTAAATTAACTATGTTGCAAAATTTGGTTTTTCTTGTTAAATTAGGACCTGATACACCACTTCTTATAGCAGTATTATTTCAATAATATTTTATTGTGAGAAAGAGATGGAGCTATACCGTCCTGTATAGCTCCATCTCTTTCCCATTGTGAAGTAATATTGAAATAAGACTGCTTTAAGGTGGCGAGATCTTTAATTTCTTAGAAGCATAATGAGCACGTACATTATTAAACATAGCGTTTCTCCCTGTACTACTTACATCAAAAGACAAATCAATTTTACAACGACGAAATCTCAAATTCTTTGTCCTTAATACATCTCTTCCAGGAATAGCAGATAAGATCATAAACAAAATCTCACAATCTTAACTTGGAACAAAGCACCAAAAATTAATGAAAATACTCCGCCTTAAATTTTTGATGAAATGTTACCTACTTTCACTTTAAGGTACAGAACCTTATAAAAATATAACCATAATTACTCGCAAGGCAATCCGTTTCAAACAAAGTATGTCAAGAAATTAGTATTTAATTTATTCATTGGGCTTGGGTTCGTGTCTAGTTTAGTTATTACGAGGTAGTTAAGGCGTCAGGAGGTTTGGAAATTAATCACGTCGTGACACTAAGGCTTAGGGCACACTCGCCCCTCACTCTGCACTCTGTGATCACGAAAAATCATACGGTCAGTCGTGTGAAACAGCTTCGGCGCTCGTGGCCAATCGCGAGACCCACATTATGAACCATACAGCTCGTAATTCAGTCACGACCCGATCATGTTAAGTGGCAGTCGACCGTGTGTGCTCGACCTAAGTGAGCGCGTGCCTCCACAAGTGGATACGACACTAAATTAATACTCCATTATCGAAATTAAATCTTTGTTTCTCTATTAATAGACAGCTCTGTAATAAACTAATTTTAATAAAAAGAAAACGCTTTAAAAGCTCACTAAATTGTTAGTTTTTATGCATTACGAGTATAACGACTAAAAGGATAAAGGGGCAACCACCAACTCAAAGAGCTGTTTTATTTTACTATAACTTTAGTGTGAGAAGGAGATGAAGCTATACAGGAGGTATAGCTCCATCTCTTTTCAATGTTCTTTAAGAGGTTGAGGTCGGCCCTTAAAAAACTGATTCAGGGAAACATTAAAAGTTTAATTCTTTAATTCTTACATTAGAATCAAACATGAAATATAAAGAAAAGACTGCCTCGTCGGTCTAGATCGCAAGCGCTACTACTTAGCATTAGGTATTTCTCAGTAACAGCCCGGCTATCTAGATTTGTGCTAGCCCCATGCTAGCCCCTATTAAACTGCTATAAATCTGAGTATACCTGTACATGAGTACACCTCTGCCTAATCCTTCCGGAAAACAAGGCGTGATATTCTGTAATTATGTTTATATAAAGAAAACTTTAATTAACGCCAGTCGTTCACATGTGGAGACAATTTACGTCTCTGGCTCTAATTTAAAATTAATACCGTCAGGCTCGTGGAAAATTTGAAAAGTTTAAACGACATCGCCGGGCCTCCGCTCCGCCGATTGCATTTTTATACGAGTAAGACAACCTCTTAGCTTATTAGGGAAGCCAGTTATTAGAGGTCCGTGGGATTTCTCTGCGGACGCGGTGCGTGGCCTCGAAATCAACTCGCCCCACTTAATTAGTTAAATGGATACGTTGTTATTTCTTTCTTTTGTTTTTACATACGTAACGTGTACAATAAACCCTGTTCTCTGTTCCGACTTTGCAGTCGGAGTCGTCTATTCAAATCCGCTAAATTGAAACAGAGCTTTCTGCCGTTTAATTTGGGATCGGCGGTGCAATTTGGGACAGAGCGGTGATGCACTTATGCAGCGGCACATTTCCCACAGCCCGGTACGCCGGATCCGCATCCGCACGCGACAAAGGACATCCGCCCACAATAGTTCCATTAAAATAATGCAAGTAAATGAGGATTTGCGGAGACGAGTCCACCGAAGCCGCTGGCGACCGGTCGCTCACAATGCGCACGCCGCAGAGAGCGGCTCCGGGCTGCGACGACGCTTAAAACACTATACGCGAACATGTTTCATTAGCTAAGTGGAAGGCTTTTGGTGGCTGAATCTGTGTAATGCAGCTAGCTAGACTAGACGCAGCGTCGCTTTTACTTAAACGCCGTAATTAAAACGCCCCCTCCCCGCTAAGGGCGCAGTTTTAAACTCGGTTCAACTAGTTTCGAGTGGCCAATTTAGTTTTAGTGTTTCTCCGTGTTTGAGATACAAATTTTAAGTTGATGTATCAAAAGCGTCATAGTAACGTTTGTAATTAGTTTCGAGCTCAATTAAAGCTCGCATTTACGATTAGCTGGTGATTATAGAGACTATGTTTAGTAATAGTACTTATATATACTTTTTACCTGTATTTAAGATGTAAATGATCGATAATCAGCCTTCTCTCTACCAGTTTCTGTCACAATGACCGCGCTTGTGTGACGTCACAATTTATTGTAAACAGTTATAGACTTTCAAAATGAATGCACAAGAATTTTATGGAAAATATCAAATTAACGTATCGTATTTACAGAAACAATTAACAAGCATTGTGTATCCCGTGGATCCGCGTTTTCGGCAGTCGATGGGTTAAAGAATTACTGTCCACCTTGGATTCTGTTTTAATAAAATGCACACATAATTTTGCGGAAAATTTCCGACGAACTAAATATTTCTATCAAAAAGGTCCTTCAATCCACAAGTTCATTAGTAAGCCTTTGAGAAGACTTTCTTGAGGGACACGAGATTTATGCCATTTAACCCTGAAGTGGGCCCGAAGAGTATAAATGTCAAGAACAGTGTCAAGTTAGGTGCGAACGTTTTCCGTCATAGACAAGATAGACGTGACACGACATGACTGGCATCCTTTACTGACCGATCTATTCGTCGGAATTTGAAAAGAGAACGACCAATTTTGTGGGAAAACGTTCCAGCCACAAGGAGCGAGGCAATACAAAAATTGTAGAATGAACCAGAAAGAAAAAAAAATATCATTGTATCAAGAACCAAATTACATACCCATGAGTATGTACTATTTTTGGCGCATATTTAATAACATTAAACAAAAAACATGCTACAAAAAACCTTAAACAATTATGGAACAGCTGGTAATATTTTGTCATAGCATTAATTAATGTTCACCCTGTGTATATAAGCTAATCTACACTGCGTAAGTTCTAGACTAAACAGAAAAGAATACACCTGTTTCTTTCACTCGTTGCAAAGAGCCAAAGACGTCACATTTTATTGATGTCACAGCGGGTCACTGACTATCGAAGGCTCACGCTATCCGCAAAGTGACGCGACTGCTGGCCTGCGTACTCATTGCGTGTCACCACGGAATCATGTCACAACAACATTTTCAATTCAGAAACTACCCCAACATGTATTTTTAATGTCTTCATTCTTTTACCAACTACAAATAATGGCAGCCTATCATTTATCTAAATCATTTCCCACTTAACAAGTTCACGAACCAATCATCGTTTTCTTTCTCATGATAGTACGAACATGCACCTGGCATTGCATGTTTGCGTAGGGGCTCCGCGGCGCGCGTTTAATAACTTTATTGATAACTAACGAGTAAAATTGATCGGCATTAACGATCTTAATCGAATCGCGGCTGGCATCGATTCATTGCGTGTCGATGCCCCGATCTCGAGTTAATTTAATTGAAACTGAGTTGAGTAATTAATTAGAGGCGAATGAGAGCTCTCAGCCGGATGAAGCGAACCCCCGCATTGGTGTTTACAGCCGCTCATACATATTGAGTGAGTGACGACGCGACAACATGTCTTAACACAGATTAGGCATACAGCACTTTATATTTTTGTTTATAATAATAAAACACGCGTAAAATTGTGTCTCCATGACATTCCACTTTTATACCAGACTTTATATTTAAACGTGAATACTAATAAGCTCATTTTAGCAAACAAGGCTCTAAAAAATAGCTTAGTACGAAGATTATAATCTAGGTTGTATATTTTGCGCATTTTTACAAATTTATAGGGCAGACGGTACTTCGTTTTATGTTTGTAACTAAGTAACTAAGTTCCAAGATACAAACAAAAAACTAGTATCGGCTCAGACTAAAAATACTGATCACAGTAGACTGGGATAAGGAGGATCGCAATGACCGCTATATTAACTGACATAGAGTATTATTATATACATGCTTGGCATACTTCGTTTCCTCTCATACCAAGGAAGCTTGTATCCCAGCAGAGGCAACATCATAGGCTGATTATGATTATGACATGCTTGTCAGATAAAATCACTGGCTGGAAGAGAAGAGTTTTGATTTTTTCAAGGATCACAAAAAAGTGAAAATACTAAGTAGATAGTTTGATCATGCATTTAGGGTTGAAAGGAAAGGGCAATTATCAATTCAATATGATCAGACAATCATAGACAGAAGCCACAAGGTCCAAAAACTTAAATAATTCACAAGAAATTTAAGTAATTGGCATCCAGAGTGGGCGAACAATGTTACACGGAATACATAACAACAGATACGCCACCCGATTGATTTAGCTAAGAGCATAGCGACGCGGGTTAATAGCGTTTAATCCCGCTGAAACGCTGCGCGATCCGTCATAATGAATATTTATCCTCGACAGAAGTCAGCGTATACTTTTATGACGTATACATATTTTAGTAGCCGACGTAATTCCACTGATTACTTTCTTTAATTTTTCTGAAAACGCAGCCTGTACCTAAGTGTATTAAAGCTTCGGGAAGAGCACACATTTAATGGATGAAAATTTAAACAAAATTCTGTTTTTCGGATACGAAAATTGAAGGAGCATTTGTTCGAATGACTTTTTAATGTTCTTCGTTCGTTTATAATTCACTGACGTTCGTGGTTTTAACTGTTGCAAGTTTTAAACACGATTTTGTTGAACGTCAACTCGGTCCACGGCAACTGTCATGTTCATTTCATTCGTCGAAGAGACTTTTTAATTTAAACAATCGCTATTTAGGAGGCTCGAATAAAAAGTATATAACGTGTTTTTTATATACCATAATTCTAGGGTTTTATTCTATAACTAAAAATAATACTAAAAGTCCGAGAATAAGTGATCCAAAATATAATTAATCATAATTAATTTATCTTAATTTGTGCGGGTATCTTAGTTTCATTGATAAATACTCAGTCATAAATTTTCATTCAAACCTATCAGCTATAAGCAAAAAATGCGACGTTGTCATAGTTCACGTCCTCACGTGTGTTCTACATTAATAATCGTGACTTTGTCGAATTATGTTGTAGGAAAAACAAAAAACAAAATTGAAAAATAAATCATATTTATGTCAGTTGATTCTTTCATATGATCTCATTCATACCCTAAAGGTATCTCCTATATCTATCCTAAGGGGTATCAAAAAAACACATTGTACCTATATACGTAGATTATAGGAAAACATGCATGGATTAAGGGGTCTACACATGCTCTGTCTTTCTCTATGTTTGAATAAATCCTTGATAGACAGACAGCGTATACAAAGTATCAAAAAACATTCTATATATTTTTATTTCCTTGAATTCAGCAGCGTTGTTTGTAACGAAACAGATCGGATACAGATTGTCAAAACAAGAGATTCCTAGAAGATTTAGCTTTAACTTTACAACTCAAAATAAATGTCCCAGATACCTACCTTTGATTTACATAATTCGCTGAAAACAACAATTACAAAAATAATAACATATCTACAATCTTTGCTACATCTACGAGTATTCATACAGACAAAATAACAGCTTTTTACTAAATGCATAGACTATGTACCTACTTCTAACAAAAAATCTATTTTTTTTATTTGTCTGTTTGTTCCGGTTAATCTTGCAACGGCTGAACCGATTTTGACGTTATAACGTGTAAGTTTTATTTTAGAAAAAAAAAGAATCGGGTAACACGGGCGAAATCGCGGGCAGCAGTAGGTAATCCTTAAAAATAAAGACATAAAGACGTATTTTATTTATAAATCAAAATCTAAATACCTTTTTAAGGCTTACAAACAAAAATAAAATTATGATTTAATAACATATCATCATAATTATTAAGAGCAGCCATTATGCTGATCAACATAACATTAAGGACCAGAAACAAGATGTTTTGTCCGATGCGGTCGTAATTCTTGCACTTAATAGACTTAATTTAATAATTAATAAAACTACCTGCCGCCATATTGCTAGCACTACACATTAGTTTTAATTTTATTATAACGCTCATAATAAAAACACCACGTTATGAGGCCAACGCGTTTAAACGAGGATTATAATTATGGTTATTATATATTTTTAAATTAAGTAGGTAATATGTAGTTTGTGAAGGCATAAAAAGCAATACATCTGCCTTTTCATCATTAAAATGGATAATGTAAACTTTTTTTTTCATTACCTAGAGTGTAATTTTTTTTTGTATAGTTGCCAGGTTCTGCTTTTTAAGGAGTAAGTCCTATCTGAAAATAATTGAAGACTACATACTTCTCTCGAATAATCTTTGTGTTATTAATTATCTGTGTGTGATGTGAAGTGAGCTTTAGCCAGACTTTAACAGAAAAATTATTCTCTCCAAAACGAATTCAGTTAAAAGTTAGTAGAACGACGAACAGGTGCGCAACGAAATGACGTAAAAAGTAGAAACATTAGTAGGATGACGTACCATTTGTAGACATTGAGTTTTCTTCATTAGTAAATGATCCCTAAATATGCGTATGAGCAGTTAGCAAAAGGCATAAATATAAGGCTCACATTTAATTATAAAGAGTAGGCCTTTTAGCATAGCTATGGTTGCCTCAGTTCAATTCATCCTTACCGAGAATTTACTTTCAACATCTTTTAGTCTCATACATTTTAAACATGAAAATTTCTTTCAGTTTTGTAAACAGCAATAAGCAGTAGATACGTCGTTTTTATATTTAATGTGCTCTCGTCCATTAGTCATATGAAACATGTGCCAATACAAATTATATGGAGGTTTATGAATGACACACTGGTGCGGGGGTGTGGGGCGCGCGGCGGAGGCGCGGGGAGCCCTGAGGAGGGAACACTAATGGATTACATTCGCGCGAGTGAATTAGGATATTGTCGTGCGATCTGTTCCGCTGCACTCCTTTATGATGCTACCATTCATACAAACACACACACATGCACGTGTACATACTGATGATTACAGATTAAATATTGATAGAGCAATACAATTAGGCCTCCCACTTGGGCCATCCTTGTTTGTAGCTAGAAGTACACGCGTGGGCCTTCGAGAGAGTCGGACTATGTAGATTTCAGAACTTTACATTCAATCAAATGTATGGTAACGTTATCGGGACAAATGTATGTTTATTATTTGTATGGTGAACTTATTGAAGCTTGTAAATTATTTAGATGCAGAAAACGTACAGGTGAGGCTGACTTAATAGGTTCTTTAAAGTTTTTCTTCTCGCATTGTATTGTTGTTTATGTACAGAGGCCAGCACATCAAGTTACCACAATCTGTCAAATTTCTTTGACAATTTCAACTTTATTGCAAAGACATAAGGTTCATTTTTAATTGAGAAAATTAGACAGTTAGGGATAGCTTGATGTGCTGGCGTCTGTACATAAATGATAAGGTATAGAAATAAAGTCCCATAAATACGAAAATCGTAAATCAACAGTGGCTATAACAATTTAAAATCGCCACTGAAAGTCATCGAAACCACAACAAAAGCACATTGACACAATGAAGGATTACACCACTCTGTAATCACTTGCTCTGAACTCGATATTAATGAACCATTTCCCTCGATTAACTCCACGTTTAAAGTTTACTTTTTCACAACACTCGTGTGCCGGAGGGAAAATAAACCGATGTCAAATTACAGATATCGAGCCCTGGTAACAATATGTGATTTAATTTCAACGAGTGCGAACCTGACTGTTGGGAGATAAGTTTTCTCTTCTACTGGGTGTAACCGAAAGGGTATATACATACAAAAGGATATGCTACAGACCAACTGAACCACTTTTACATTTGGACCAACTTCGAAATCGTGAAAAAAAAATCAGCTGTTCCCTAAATTTCGACGAGTCACGTGACCAAAAATGTATAAAACAGCAGATTTTTTTCTGCGTTATTCTGTATCTTTGCTCTGTTACCGATAATTCGTCGCTGAGGGGCTCATGGCTAAATTCTAAGAGCCACACGGGCAGATTGTAGTTTGAGCTACACTTGCCGCGATCCACCTGCAGCGCAACCTTTGAGTCGTTGGTCCCGACTGTCATTTGTAAATCGTTGACAGTCGTTACTGGTCGCCTGAACTTCTGATAATCACTCTTCTCCTCTCCAAGGGAGTATTACCCAAAGGGTCGAGGAGGCTAGATATGAAGTCGCTCCATTGCAAAATCTGTCATTCAGCTGCTTCCGGTTAGACTGGAAGCTGACCCCAACATAGTTGGGAAAATACTAGGCAGAGGATGACCAATAATTCATCGATTAACGTTCGATATCGATGTATTGACATCCTTAGGTTACAATTTTAGAACACTTATTAGAACCTCTATCGGAAATGTCTCAGTGCCGGAAAAACCGTAATTGAAAACCCTATCGACAGTCTTGTGATATCAGAGTAACTATAAAAGAAATATTTTTCTTCTTTAAGCGGAACTAATTGAAACTTAAGGAAATCGTGTCATTGAATGCGAAAACCTATTCCAAAAGCCCATTTCCATGTCATTGTTCGCGTTAAACGTCGCTTGAAGCCTAACACTCTAAGTTTCAGTCCACTGAAATTTTCAGCACCCGAAAACGTTAAAACAGTCATTTCAATATAAGTTCTACAACTACCATATCCAATCATTCCAGCTGTTAAAGTCCAGGCGTTCAGAGGAACTAGTTCCAACTTCTAAACATACACCGACACAGATTTCATTTGTATAATAGAGAAGAAAGATGGCAGCACCAGCACGTGACGTGGAAACTCAGCTAGAATGGCGGCAGTGCCAAACTGTAGCCTCCTCGGTACAAGGGTTTCAACTTATCAATTACACCGTTCGCTACTTACCGCGCGGAAAGGGCAAATTGATTTAATGTAACCAGAGTGCTTTGACGAATATTATTAACGTCTTTTTCACCCCTCCATTGTGGGGGTAACGCGCGCTTTGTTCTTTCGCACGGTTTTGTATAACATCGAATCACACTTATCTCAATCACGGGAACGGGTTGTATGGAAGGACTGTCTTCGTTGTCTGTGAGCACTAATTATGACAGCATTTTAATTAGCCCGCGACACTGACGGGACCTTGATAACCCAAGAGAATTTTACTGTAAAAAAAAACTGCGGACACTTAAATGCAATTAAATATGTGTCAAGCGTTTAATTATGTTATTATGTTGTCACTGCCTCCTTATTTGTTGGTTGATTTATCTGAACCATTTACTCTGCGGCTGCATTCTTTCAAAGCAACTAAACTTTTGTTCATAAGATGCACACGCAGCTAGTGTTCATTTCGTAAATCTATCAGATTAACAGCGGCCGTCCCTGGTTGTACGTTAATAAATACGTCGAGTACAAGTCCTCTCATTAGAGCGCCATAACTCCTCATTAGTGGGCATGCTAATTAATGTGACGTTTACGAGTACCGGCGGTCGTAACTCAGCCCGCGACGCTCGCCCCGCGGCCCGCTCCCGATACGTCAATTCTTCGTTTTCCAGGAAAAAAATATTGCACATTTCTTTTCACTAAAGCATCAAACGTACCTAATTGGTATAATCGCTTCTAACAATCTTTTCACCTTTTGTGGTGTATTGTTCTTATTCTGGGTGCATCGTCTTCACATATAATGTTATAATACATGTATACAAAACATTGTGAAACATTTTAAAAGAGTAACTGTGGAGTTTCTTGCCCATTCTTCTCCACACGAAACTACCTTTTGGAAGGGGCGACTAGAATCAATTCTATTTCTTGTTCATTTTGACGTTCAAAACTGCCATTCTTGTGCCTATTTGAAATAAATGTTTTGACTTTGACTTTAACGACGGCTATTCTGTTCTATTTGAAAATAGTTTTTCACACTTTTCGGGTTGTGGAAAGTGGAGCCATTTATTGAGTATTAGTGTTTTATTTTTAAATGAACGGAGGCGATTAGTTCGTGATGCATTCACAATTAAGTAATCAGTTGTCTTATTATTTAATTCAGTAGTGGGTCCAAAAGTAATTAAGTTATTAGTCAGGAACACGCACAGTGCGTCGGCGTCGGTGCCCTTTACCGGTGTCGTGTTTCACTGCTCGACGTCAACACACTGAATCAAATGTTTCCGCCATTGCGAGGTGTGCTGTGGAAACCATCGGAGTAAACTATTGTATGTAAAACAGAAACTGTATTTAAAATGCTCATTTAAGTTAACTACATAGCATTCGCGATAAAGGGTTTATTATGCTTATCTTAATCTTTTTATTCTCAAAATACTTTAGAACTTACTCAGTTAAAACGGAATATACTGTACGCATACAAAAAGGCATCGCTATGCAATTGTTTTTTAATGTACCGATAACAATCTAGGTAGCTACCTCGTCCATAGTTTTTGCATCTTCGCATTAAACGGCCAATACTTTGCATAATTTGTCACTAAACACATGCACCGTAAAGAGTACATTCAGCAATAAGGCGAATGAGATTAAAATCATTAATTCTAACTTTTATAATGTCAACTTGTGCATTAAGCTGCATTGCAGCGAGTTTTACTAGCCGATGTGGTTTACGTCCAGCTTTTATTAGCATCGAGCAGTATTATGTAAGCGCGGGTCATATCGCGGCTCCATCGGGGATCCCCGCCGTAATTAAAGCTTCGGGGCGAAAGTTGAACATGAAGATTGTAATCGGGAGCATAATTTTAAATCAAATTAACACTTCAACTTTAAACCGAGGTCATTAATGCCATTACAGCGAAACAATATGGAGTCGTGACCGCACCGGCCGATATCTAAATAATAAATAAATAGACGAGCAGCTATCGGGGTATCGCATCTCTGCGTTAATGTTCCGCGCCGGAGTTTTATAATTAACAATAAATTCGGTATGTTTTTTGTGATACCGCGCCGCGTCGAGGGCTGTTGCATCCATTTTTCCTGTATTCGATATCGATCTCAATAACACAGGCCATAATGCCACTATCGGGTGGTCCCTATTACCTATTCGCGC
This sequence comes from Hyppa rectilinea, assembly GCA_951799385.1. Classification (NCBI taxonomy): domain Eukaryota; kingdom Metazoa; phylum Arthropoda; class Insecta; order Lepidoptera; family Noctuidae; genus Hyppa; species Hyppa rectilinea. The sequence continues at coordinate 6,924,129 of OX637306.1, read as the reverse complement.
GTCGTTGTTAACTTTACATCGGAGCGGGAAATAGAATACTCGGAAATAATTAGCTCATTCTTCCGAACGTAGCTCGTTATCATACCACTTCCACATGAGTACGTCAGATCAGGGTAATGATGCTCTCCCTTGCGTTATTGTAACTCCGCCTTTGTTATTAAATTAGTTCAGGGAAACATTGCCTTGAAAGATGATTAGCATGAATATTCTACCTAGTATTTAGTGCCAATGTCACCAATGAAACTGAACCCGATCAGCAAATCTTAACCGCGTTTAAGAGCTTTCATAATTCTTAGGAAATGTAGCACTTAGACACTGATAGCCCCGAGCCGCCACGGGAGACGCCCCGGGCGTCGGGAGCCACGTGACGACTCCCGGCCAACGTAGGCGCGGGCCTGCGGGCGGTGAGTAATGGGTAGCTCACCGTCTGATCAGGACCAGGCCCGTGCCGGACGGCGCGTACGTGTTCCACGTGCGCCTCAGAGAAATGTCAGCATTTGAAGGGGCCCGTTAGGGCCGAAGCCTGCCGGGTAAGCGGAACATAAAGGGCTAAGGAAGGAACATGGATGGGTTTTAGTAAGAGTCTGACACTCCCTTCCGCTCCACCCAGAGCGGGAGAAGTCATTTGATGACTTCCTACCCTCAAAAAAATTAAAAAAGACACTGATAGCGCTTGAACGCAGTTTACTTTCACGTTCAGTTTCATTGGTGAAATTGACTCTAAAGTCGGATGAATTGATTGCGTGGTATTGTGACAAGCTTTCAACCTATATCGGCTTTCAAGGTTATGAAATCAAAATATTAAATGCTCTCCTGGCTGATATTAGCAGCTTAAACCCAACATTCAGTTCCTCTTTCCCTCTTAGATAGTAAGATCAAGTTCGAAGCAACCCGTCTTCTCAGAATCAATTGGCTCGTTCCTTGAGTTTCGCTCAAAAACACCAAAAATACTGCACGGGCTGAGTACTCGAGTCGGGGCTCCGTTATCTCGTTATCCTAATGAAGCCTACGCTAATGACGAGTAGGTAAATAATAGGGCGGCTAATGGGGGCTTTATCATTCTCGAGTGCGCTCCAGGTAAGGGCCAATTAGAGAGGCCGACATCGGTCCATATTGTTCAGCGGAGCTCGCTTCGATTACGATTATTTCCTAACGACGCTCAACACTGATAAATTGGACAAACTATTGCGAAATGACGTCCGTGGTTTGCGGCACCAACTTTAATTTCCTGTTAAATTGTCGTATTTCACGTGCACCATAAAGTGGCTTATTAGCTCCGAATGTAATTGCATTGCTTTGCAATTGATAGGGTGGTTCGGTCACAGCGGCGGACATGTTTCATTTAACTAATGAAAGAATTCCCGACACAATGTAATTAGTTCGTATTATTGTAACTGTGGGTGGTTTATTGTGACGTTTCCTTTGTATTATTCAATTTATAACCGGTAATGGAATGTGGTTGTAATTACCGAATGTTTCAATGAAGGGCTGTGTTTGTAGATAAATGGATTTATTAGTGGTTATTAATTCCTCGATGAATTTATTACAATAAATCTACATCAATTAAGGCTACTCTACTAATACTTTTTTAATAAAACATACTAGGAAGAAAGAGGTTCAAGGATATCTATTACCCTATTCAATCACATACCCTTCCCTAATAGCTCACATCCTCAAAAATGACACCTTCAAAATCGAGTTCGAAATAAAGTAGAAACACGAATAAATCGTTGTCTGTAAACAATTCTTAAAATGTCCGGTACAATATCGGATCCCGCAATTATCCGACAGTGGGCGGGCTAATTATCGCATCAAGTCGACCGAGGGGAGCCGGCCCGGCCCGACTCCGGCCCGACACCGGCCCGGACACGGAAAATATTTTCTCTTCAGTTTTTTTGAGCGAGTCGCAGCAGTTATCACCTGTTATGCCTCGTTCCGTAGTTTCATTAACACAGCTGCTCGTGTATGTTAATTTACTGAATTTTGATGTCTTTTACACTTATTTTTATACAAATTAACTCCAATTTAAAAACCGATTATATATCACTTAAAAATTGAAAATTCAAGCAAGGTACCGGTTTTGTTTGCCTTCTCTGTATCAAAAGAGTCCTTTACCCTGTAGTGTGTAATTTTTTCATATAAATCCGCAATATTTTTACACAATTTGCCAACATTTTTTTCAAATTACCTCGTTGGTCTAGTGGTCGGAAGCGTTATTGCTAAACATTAGGTCCTGGTTTCGATTTCCGGGCAAAGTGTTATGGGTCTTTTCCATCTGGAATTTGTCTGTCAATAGTTGTAGTAGCAAGTGGATTTGTGGTTGTGATGACTATTACCTAAGAAACCTACACTCTTTTAATGCATTCAAATCCCAACTTAACCAGTATATAGTTGCAGATCGATCACTTGTGGGGAAATGAATGCATTGGATTGGTAACTTGTTTGTGGTAACTTTAGTCTGTAACTGGTGATGACGAATTTATGTAAATTACTTTTTTTAGCATTGTTCTCAAGTAAGTGACATTGTTATGTTTTTACTATGACTGCGCTGCTAAACTTAAACTACAAGAAATGAGGGCTTCGGAGAGCTAGTGAGACACTTGTAGGAAGAACTCTTCGATTCAAGGAATAATTGCTTGTACTACTAACAATCGCGGCGAGGCAAAACCTTATATTTCCGCTCTCGTTCAAGATCACACTTATTTTATGAAACATTTTTATTAGTAAGTAGATCGGGGATCGTGTAAAGTGCTGGTGGACACAAATTGTGTAGTGCTATAAAGCGCACGGGTTGGAGGCGCCTTCAATCCCCGGGCCGCTGTGAAACTTCCCGCCGCTGTTTTTTATTGCGCAGAATTTAAATGCATTTTTGATGTTACGAGATGACACGCGGCGGACGTCCGCCCCGCCCGCGTCTCACCCCGCGCCCTATAATTTCCCAACTTGAAACTTCACTACGGTATTAAGCCTTGATTGCTTGAAGAAACTTGGAACATTTTACCGTATTCTTCGAGCTCCCAGAAGATGCTGCGGCGCTAGCGCAGACGTTTATTACTAACAGTGATTTGAATTAATTCAGAATTATTTAGAGAGGAAACTTCATTCATTAAAATTTCAGTCGGCGGGTTGTATAATTTTAATAGCGGATATCCAGTACAATCGTATTCCATTACGCGACACATTAACGAGACGATCAATTAATTTGGCATCGCACCTCCAATATAGCGATCAAAAGGGATACCGTGTATTTGGATTCTCTATTACGGTTTTCAATTAAGTAGTTGGGGTTTAGTTTCGACCACATCAGAAGCGGTACACGACAATACGTTTAGCGAGCGGAGGACGCTCGCGGGCCGCGCGCGCCACCTGCCCGCGGATTGACTTCCTCTGCCGTAGTTTTTAGCGCTTTCTAAAAGGATTGCCGTGTTCGCATTGATACTTGAGATCGTAGGAAACTTTGAAACCATTTTGCTTTTAAAAATGTTATTTGATTACGCGAATTGAGTGCGTCGAACTACTGTATATTTCTAGTTTCGTATGGTTTTGAATGAGTCGAGTGTTCGTGTGATGTAGTGTCTCAGGGTCGAAAGGCGAGACGTCCGAGCTTCCCGTGGGCGCATTAATTAGCGGTACCAGAGGGGGACGCGACGGGGGAGCTCATGAAAGTTTACCATTTAATTAGAAGGAGCTGCCGCCCACCTCTTAACTTTTGTCGTAATGCTATGAGTATAAGCGCAACTTAGGGTTTCTCATTAGTCATGTATTAAGTTTCAAACAGTTAGTGACTTCCATTTGGTAGTTCTTTTATAGATATTAAAACTGTTGTGAAAATTATTATGCATTTTTTCATTAATAATATTTTTTTGTAACTCAAAACTTTCAAAACAAAGTTCAAAGCAATCTTCTGTTACAGCTTCTGTGATTAGTTTTGGTATTTGAATTAAAAACAAAATAAAAGCGTTCTATCCGAAGCTTTTGAACACAGCCCTTACTTTAAAAAGGTTGATTACCCCATCAAACGTCAAATTCAAGAGACCTAAGTATAAAATTATAAAGCCACACGAACGCACCCTCAGTGGTCTATTAGGAGATTCCAGTCAAATTTAGTGTCTGCAATAACAAAGGGCCGTGTCCTAGGTGGCGCTGCGGTGCTGCCGCGTCTCCAATTAGGCTAATGGACAGAACCCGACCTGCATTCATACTCGAAATCCTCCACACCAAGCTGCAGCTAATTTTCGCTTAAACGTTGCGGCGACGTAGACCGGCGGTATGGACGCTGCGTTTTGAACGCGGAGGTTTTTTTTTAATAAAGAAATATTTAAGTTGAAATCTTTGTCAACTTATCATATATTTTAAGATTTTAGGTAGAGTTTGGGTAATGAATTGGCTGAAAAGACAAAAAAAAAACAATCAAGATGTGATTGTGGAACCAACTGAGTGGTTCATAGAAAAGCTGTAGAAGGTATAATAATGTGGTATTTCAGATACAGATTAAAGAACTTATAACGTTAGATCAACAGTACCTACCTATCCATTACACAGAGTAGGTACTATGCTACTTGCTATTTGATCTATTCAAGCAAGATAACCTCATCGTGACTATGCATTGAATCCTCTGAATAACGCAGTTAATTTACTTTTTTTTGAAGTAGGCATCCTTCAAGCATAAACTGAATGATTTAATTTGTTTTTTATTTTTAATACACCTGTCAGTATAACTTACTTAATTTTATAAGCAATAATCTTTGCAGTTTTAAGCGTAGACATTCAAAGCCATTGTACTTGAAAATGACAAGCGTTTTTTTCCGGCCCGTCTGCCCGGCACTCGCTTCGGCATGCATCGCGACTCATTACTCCACTAATGGAGACCGTAATGAACCAATCTAACAGATTGCTCTCAAATCTTCAACCAACGCCGCTGATTTGAAAGCTCTGCTCTGAGACGTAGCTATCTTTTAAATTAAATACACTTATTACATTAGCGTAATAGCTAGAGCAACCCACTAAAATAATGCTCGAAACCATTTTGCTAAACTTAGTTTAACGAAACCACTAAATACGCCCAATGATCCTCGCGAATTTAGCACCTAATTAAATTTGTTTGGCAGCTCGACACGCGAGTACTAATCGCCAAGGTTAAGTCACGACTTCCAACGAACTTGTTCACAACTCCAATTTGTAGCTCCGTTTGTGCGACTCGGGAAGTTATATTAAAAGGTCCACAGTAATTTTCTTGACAAACAATGAATAATGAATGGCGCAATATAAAATTCGGATTGAGGAGGGCGCCTCGTCATGTGTCCCGCCCGACATGTTTGTCTCTCTTAATTCTGTGTGTTTTTGCTAATTGAGTCCCGCTTCGGTAGCACCTGAGCATCGAGCACGAGCCCCGAGCCCTGAGCTCCGAGCCCCGAGCTCGTCATCACTCGCTTCGTTAATCTATTATTCATCCAGAAACACTAATTAAAACGTAACGCGTACTCTTTATTCCAAGTCGCGCGACACTCGCTCCTTGCTCTTGCGTTCCTCGGTGCGAATTCAATCAACTCCAAATTCAACATAAGGCGCAAGATTTATGATCGACACAAATCGAATTCGCTAACAAACAATATCGTATTCGAACGCGGTACGTGGGATACGATACGAGTATATCAATATTGCAGGCGCTATTAATACGTCCGTCTCATGAGCGGGCGGGGTAGCCCGCACCCCCGCCGCCCCACTCCCCTTCGTCGCCGCTCTTAATTGAATGAGGAGCGGGAATTGTTTCCCAAAATGAAACAATTAATTGTGCAACGGCTATTCCGCCTTACATGGATAATACGTTCGTTTATGGCCTCCTAACGCGGCTGCACGGCGTCCTTTATTGGACCGACTCTAGGAATTTGTGTTCATTGGAGCTCGTATCCAAAATTTAATCGAGAATTTATAAGGACATCTCTTTGTTGTCCCGGAGCGGGAGTTTTTGCAGCTGGCCCAGTCGGGATTGCATTGTGCAATGTTTAAAAAGACGTCGGTTTTAACCAAACCCCCAAGTGTTTGCCTCAACAAATGCGGGTTCTACATTATGCGCCCGTTCACCAACTTACGGAGGCGAGAACGAGCCTCTTAGTTTGAAGCGGGACGTTTAAAATTTTCATGGTCAGGTCATGGAGCACGTGTAATGCGGTCATACCGCGAGGAAATTCAGCGGAACACGCTAACATGTGGCGCATTCAACTCGAAGACGCGTCGTAAACCGCCTTTACGCCTCTCGGCGAGAGCTCCTCAAAACTTTTCATATTCGCCGACCGTAAAACAAGCCAAAAAATACGACCGACGAAAAACATTGTAAATAGTAGCGGGTTATCGGCAGAGCGGCCATACTTGCCGCGAAATTAGTTTTTAAAACATAGTTTAACTATCCTTGTTGCACCCAAAATTAGTGGTTTTCCCGGCTTAATGTTTTGGTAAATATCTCCACTCTTCTCTTGGAAAATAAGTCTTCACTCAAACTTTTAGCACCTTTTTAAAAATTATCTAGAGTCTAGGAGAATTAATAGGCGTGCGCCACTAATCACCACAATATACAGCTGGCATTATCAGAAGACACACACACGTGTCGTCTCCACGCACACACAGGTGGTGCTGGCTCGCAGACGGGGTGGCGTTGTACGCCACACTACGAGGGGCACACATTCAATTTGCTATTTATCCGGGAATGGATCTAAGTCATTACTTAGCTGAGCGAGAGAGATGAGAACGGGATGCACTGGAAATTACACGGCGAGCCAGTGTTCACAGCCAGTACTGCTATGGGTACCTTCCTTTATTGCACAATATGTACCCATCGCATTTGCCAAATGTGCATGGTACGACTAAATTTACGCAGTTTAATCTCGTTTAAATAAGGATTGTTTGCTCCTGCTCACATGCTTAGAATTTTGATGTCTTCTTTACCATGGTGGATGGAAAAAAAAACGTAACTCAAGAATGGCGACTACATAGAACGACGAAGATGAGATGCGGTTTTTCCGTAGAAAGTCAAGTAAAGTTTTCTTTACTTTAAAATAAGTTGCACTCAAATCTCATTAGATAATGATCACAGAAGTTTTATCGTACATCTGTAGGCATATTATTCTTTGACCTACCGCCCATGTTAACTTTCCGGGAAGCACTTCAAGCCATGCTATTGTCAATTACGAGGTCCTACATTTATAAAAAGAATAATTTTCTGATCTTACTCCCAAAGATCACCTCATCCACCTTCACTAACAAGACCCTCGAAAACTTCAGCTCCACAATCCAGCACGCAATTTTCTCGTACAGCTAATTTCACATAAGAGAAAGTTTCCCAAGTGTAGGGCCGCGATCCGGTCAGGACGGCGCGGCGGCGCGGGCGTTGGGCGCCCTCAATCACAGGAAGTGCACCATCTCATTGCGGAAGTGGTTTCTCTTGTCGTCTCCCTCGCACGGCCTCGTCTGTTTTGTGTTTTGTAAACTTGTGCCGTTAATGGACGGACTCTGCCTGATATGCCGCGATCGAATGCATTTCGCTTGATGAAAAACTCGGATTTTTGGTTCGGTTTTTTTTTAACACGTGTTTGGGATTTTATGGTTGTTTATAGTGATGAATGGTATAATGATGATTTTAAAAGTGTTATTTTTTAATGGTTTTGGTTCCTTTTTCTCACACATAACGTTTAGTAATATGGCACTTATGCAGCCGCCGATACCTGAACCTGATGTTAATTTTCAGATACAAATGAATACTGTATACTATACCGTTGCTAATCTAAATGATTACGCGTACATTTCCTTTGACCGTGCAATAATACGATCAAAATTGATCAAAAAATTAGTTACCCTTATTTCATTAGTCAAAATATAACGCACACCTTCCAATAAAACGCAAAGAAACCCAGTTAGCAAATAGACACGCAATTTGTAGGTCTATTTTTATTTTCCACTCAAACGCGTTCATTGACTGGCAGGACGGTTCGGCTTGATTAATTCTTATCAGGGGACCGAGCCTACGTCACGGGATACGGGATCGGGTTCCCGGGTTGTTTAGTCGCCCCACTAGCCTCCATACCAATGTAATTTATACGCACTATACAAGTTTCGTGTTAATTGACTGAGACAATGTTATCGACACCGTTTTAAGAATAGTGTGGGCTTATTGTAAGTAATTTTATTGATAATAAATATGGATTTGGAAATAAAGGTTACGTTATGAATAAAATAGTGTAGTTTTAAAAAATAGACTTATTATTGTTACTAAACAACACGTTTTTATCTTAATTCAATTTTTAAAGATATAATTTGATATATCTTAAAAAGATATGTAAAGAAACTAGTTATTGCAACTAACCATTAACCAAACAACTAACCTACGCGCGTAATTTTAATGAGATAGGAACTATAAAATTAATTAAATATACCTAACTAATTAAATACAAAAGTGAGTACGCCATGTTTTAATTTGCAAGACTTCCTAGTTGCCTTGCTGTTTTAATAACAAATATTAATTAAAAAATTACAATCTATTTACGTATTATAAACGAGCTTCTGCGAGCGGCTTCGCTCGTATGGATGTCTGAAACTATCTGAGTGCCAAATTTCATCCAGATCCGATAAGCCGTTCTTGCGAGATTGAGTAACAAACATCCAATCAAAGTTTCGCATTTGAAATAGTTTAATTTACTAAAGAAGATTAAATTCGAGAAAAAAAATCAGCTGCTTCCTACATTTATGTTCGCTCGTCTACTCTTCAAAATGTAGGGAACAGCTAATTTTTTTTCTCGAATTTTTTAAAGGCAATATATTTTTAGCATGTATTTATGGACGCTATACTATAGTACGTTAACGGGAAAGCCTTTCGTTATTTAATAACATAGTATGTATATTAAATAAAATTTAAAATATACAAATCGCTTTTCGTGTTTATTTGCGTGACTTCATTGTTTTTCTAAACGGATTTTGGTGTGGTTTTTATCATCATTTCTGTATATTATAAATACAAATAAAAAAATTAAAAACAAACTAACTACACTATTGTATTATTGCCTGTAATGATAGTGTATGGGTGTTAAATAAATAAATGTTATATTCATAATAATAGGTAATATCCTTGGACATTTCACACAACGCCATATAGACTCAAGCTAAGCAACTTATTGCTTGTGTTATGGTAACGAGATGGCTGATAAATTACTTAGATACATTTCATTTTCATCAATTTTCCATTTTTTTTTTTTAATTTCATATTCTTACATAGTGTGAAGAAATTTTGAGTTTGTGAGTGAGTGTATGTGTTTGTATGTTTGTCACTTCTTCACGCACATACGTATGAACGGATCTGAATGAACGGACTGGATGAACGGATGACTTTTAACCCGGTAGTACGTTCCCTTGGGATAATTTCCGACATTCACTCGGGCGAAGCCGCTGGCCACAGCTAGTGCTAGATAAAAACAAAAGAAATAAAACAGTTATCTGTCTTAATTTTAATGTATCCATAACTTAATTTGGCTTTATAAAAAAAAATGTTACAATATTATTACCATTTTTATTTAATTGTGTAGACAAGTGTGAACCAGTAATAAATTCTTTTTAGGGTTCAGTACCCGAAGGATACCAAATAAAACCTTAATACTAAGCCTCCGCTGTCTGTCTTTCCGTCTATCAGTGGGCTGTATGTTATACACAGAAATAGTTAGACAGCTGAGAAAACGATTGTTTTTCTATTCCCGATATAAAAACCAATAATTGGTAAAGTTAAAATTTAAAAGAAACGTTTTTTTTAACTGAAATATTTTTTTTAAATGTTGTGTTAAATATTGCACGGTGGTACGGAACCTTTCGTGCGCGAGTCTCGCTCTCACTTGCCGCGTTTTTTGAACCAGTTCTATTTTATTAGTATATTTATTCAGTAGGTTAAAGTGGGTGCATTATTTCAGTATTCGTCTGTTCTTAAATCGAATTTTTATAATCAAAGTTATTTCTAATGTTGGTATAGCTATTAGAATAAACAACGAGATACTAACATAGCGCCTGTACCGTCGAAGGGATAGGCAAAAGTGTATTGTTCAGACGCTAGCACATCAAGCTATCCCTAACTGTCAATTTTCCCAATTGAAAATGAACTCTATGCCTTTGGAATAAAGTTGAAAAACTATCAAAGAAATTTGACAGATTAGGGTAACTTGATGGGCTAGCCTGTGTACATCCATTTTTTGTGGAACTAATTATAACATAAGCCCTACATATTTAATTAGGTAGGTCTGTACTTAGTGGAACCACATGTCAAATTGCTCTGACAAAACTTTGCAAAGCTTTATTTTTCTTTATTAATATCTATTTCATATAAGATTTCTTCATCTTAATGAAGGTACGTGAGGTCTGCGAGAAACTAGACTTTAAATTAAATATTTCTTTCAATATATGACTCGAACTATTTTCCCGGAATTTTCATTTTTATTAAACCGGTTCATTGCTTTATCCGTTTTCCATTTAACTGTACATGCTCCTTACGTAGAATGCAATTAATTTAATTTAACTCATATAGAAAATATTTTAAAGGTAAGGTTACACCAGCGCTGAGTGGTGCACTGATAAGGGCGCCCGATTAAAATGAATCACAACGGTGCTGCTAATTGGGCTGGCCTGGCGGCTCATCCAATTAGCCGGGACTTAGAAACCCGTGCCCGCAGGCCACCGGGACCGGCCGCACCCCCGCTCTAATCTACCCTGTCTGTTCCACTAATATGAACCGTCACAAGCGTGTACACACTGCCTTAGTTGCGGGAAACAATTGCAACTACTGCTAAAATAGACAGACAAAATACATATGTATATTGTTATGCTCCTGCCGTCTCTGTGTTTCCAAAATTTTTGAACATTATTATCAATGTTCCTGCTCTTAGCATGAGTGCTAAGCAATTTATGTGTATATTTCGGAATGTTGATGAAAACTCAGTTGTTTAGGCGAGGCGCGGTAACGACTCCTTTCAAGACTTCGCGACGCCTTTAATGACATCGAAGTCGGTGAGGCCGGGTTCGCGTGCGCAGTTCTTGTTATTTCTTTATTACAAAGGAGTGCCTCATTAATTTGGCAGCCCCTCAGGGTTGAGAGAGTCGCGAACCCTTGACCTCGTTCGCGAGAGCCCGCGACACTGAACCGTTCCCAAATTGAAAAGCTTACGCACCTAGCGATACATAATTAACGATCCTCATTACTCGCTAACAGACACCGCGTGCTACTCGCGCCCTCGTCCACACCCGCGCCTGCCCGCAGCCCGCCGCCTCCCTGCAGTGTGACCCACGCTTAGCTTCACTCGCGGACTTTTCGCACGGACCGTGAGCAGCCGCACTCTCTCGCAACGGAAAACGACATAAAAGTCAAACTTAGATCATTCCAGTCCCAGACATAATTCCTTGACTCATCGTTCTAGCTAGACAGTTTCTATTATCCTTAATAGCATCCGTAAGAGTTTTAAAATGGCTTCAATAGTAAAACTTGTTCTCAGGAAGTGTTCGCAGGCCGGGCCGAGCATCGTATCGGAGAACTTCGATGTTGAATGTCGCGTTTTATTGGATAAATTGGACGGCAATGCAGGCGAGCGGAAAAATCTTAATTTGTTATTATAATGGCGGAGGAGTGACGTTGAGACGCGTGGAGCCTCGAGCTGGAGTTAATTCGGAGGAGGGCCCGGGGACCGCATGTAAAGAGGCTAATGAACGCGGCGGCCGCCGGCGGGGCAGCGTGTCCGCGGACTCGTGCATTTTTAATGGCGCACGCTAGCACACTCACTATTAATATTTACCGAACACGTCAAGAGGGTGCACTTTACCTTTTAGTTAACTAGCGTCCGGCCGTTCATTAAATTTTCACGCGCGTCAGTTTCGGGCGAATTTTCCGCGGCGCTGACCGGCCGGCGCTGCCGATAACGAGGCGGACCGCGCTCGTTACAGCCGCTGAGCCGCTCCGCTCGCCCCGCTCACCCCGCTCGGCCCGCTCGCAAACCCGGCCAAATTTTATTAATAATAAACTGTAACTGAAACGCGGCTTTGAAGTAAGAGAGCGACTCGAACGCTCGTTATCGAGAATTATGCGAAATCCTTTGACGTATACACTTATTTCTTTAAAGTTTACGTAAGAATCTACTACGTTATTGTAACTTTACGACTTCTTAGTAATATATCCAGTGTAAGTCAAATTTCGCTTTGAACGTAAAACTTGTCGGGAAATTGATTTCATAAGTATTGAGGTAACAAATGGGTTATCGATACTTTGTGGATAATTATGATACTAAAGTGTATGATAATGAGGCATGTTGGTGGGTAGCTTAGTGAAGTTGTTGTGGAGGATTAAATACGATGATTTGATGAAGTCGTCAGTGTGAGGGAGACAGGCGTTGACGGCAGATGAGAGCTTATCGCTAAGACGTAAATGATGATTAATGCGCGGTCATCGAGCCGACAGCCGCGACATTGTCACGAGTTCGCACGCCGCACGCTCGCCACGAAACGTAGGCCTCGCTCACAATTTACGGATAAACGTTCAGCGGAAAAACTAAACCGGGTATTTAGTTCCCAAAATAAGTTTCAAACTATTTTTTTTAAGCGACGCCAATTAGTCATTCTTTAACATAATTATCGAATCAAAATTTTCAGAATCTAATTAGGTATTCAAAAATAGAATTTACAAGCAAACCTAATCTTAGTGTGCAATCGGTGTAATATCGCAGTATTTAACCCATTATCGGTAGGGTAACACTTTTGTAGCATAGTGTGCGCCTTACCTGTGCGTGCCTAGCGTGCATGAATAAGCAATGAGCGCGGGCGCACGCTACGCGACAAACGGCCGCGGCACACGCGACGCCGCCCTACGCCCGCCCGCCCTAATTTATTACCGCCCGCCCAACCAAACGCTCACTATCACTCTTATATCTTACCTCGCCATATCTTTAGCGCTTCTCCTTGTGTTTATGGCACTCGTGTATTAGACGAAATTACTAACTAGGGCCTTTTGGTTTATCTATTTGGGTATAAAAAGGAAAGTGGTTCTCTGGGAGAGAAGTGCTCACGTAGTAGACTCATATTGGAGTTTACTTTTTGTGAGCAATCGTAATGATAACCCACCCCATCGTATATAGGAATATGCAGAAATAACAGTCTATCTATGGGCAAAAGGTATTAAAAACCTAAACCGTTTAACATTTGTGACCTTACAGCTCGCAGAGCTCCATATCATCTATTATTGCAACGAAAAAGGAAAACTTTTGTAAAGGACAAGCTCGCCCAAGTCCATAGGTCTTTCCAAGTTTCTCCGCACTGCAATTATTTACAGACGGGAACTTTTGATACTTTATTTAAATTAAAAATTAGAATAAAAAGAGTGACTTATTAGGTAGTTGAAATATTTACTAATAAATAATGATGATAAGACTTGTTATTGGAACTTTTTTGTGCTTCTTGATTGGTATTCTTTTCTTGTATTATTAAAATGGTCCACTTGATTGTATTCCGTCTAATCACAGTAGTAAGTCAGAACAAAGCCGAACATTTCTAAATAACAAAGCAATGCAATAATACCGGACGAAGTTCAGTTCGAAAGCCGCCTTTCGATTCAAAACAAAGCGTCGACTCTCACACGTGCCTCAGATAATTAATCAACACGTACAAGACAAAGGCTTACTTCATAAACCTTGGAGCCTTCCAATACCCGCCAACGATGCAATATCGTCCAACGTCGGCCAACTGTTTGCCGACCGCTCGAAGCATCGCCGGCTACAACTATTAAATTATTTAGGCCCAGTCTTCATTGTCTCGCGAAAGTCCGTCCGGCGGGCCCCGATTGTCGGCCAGATCGGACCCAGCCAGTATAAACAGTCGTTAGTGTTGTTACAATCGAATAGGAATGTCCCGAATGTGCGAGTATCGCTCGCTAGGAATCGTTTTGTATTGAGTTAGTGCCCGCACGCGTCCCCGTGTTTGCTCTACTAGTTAATGGAATGCCGATGGACCATTGTGAGCGCAGAGGCGTTTTCTATTCAATTGCCGATATTAAATTGAACGCACATACGCACAAGTTCCTTAACGGCACGTCTGTAATAACTGAAATTTGTGGTGAAAGCGCCCATTGTCTGCTCAATAGTGTATACTGTACTTAAACGTATGTAGATGGCGAAATTAATGCAAATGTATTGTAATTGTGTGTGTTTTGTGCTAGATAATTTTGTTGAACTGTAATGAAAATTGATGTATTTGTAGTATAGATTGCGAACCGACATACATTACAGCAATTCGGCATAACAATTTGTTCATAATGTAGGCTTTGTTTCTGGTACAATAGCTTAAAATAGCGTTCGGTTGGGGCTTAATAAAAGCGTTCCATTCTTGAGCAATATCGTATATCGGTGATTACGGTGCAGCCGGCGAGGTCACGCGACCTTCTGACCCGGGCACCGTGTCCCTGACCTTTGCAGGGTTGCACACACACAGAAACAGAGACTTATGGAACTGCTTTTGGCAACTTTTTCGACAGCCCTGAACATATGCTCTTTCGTTTCGCCATGAGGTTTATTTAAGCTAATTGTGAAACCATTTCTAATCGAATTAAGAGTATGAATGATCGTGAATTTTGTATGTGTCTGAAAGGACTTTCAGTTACTAAGATGTTTAAAAATACAGGGCTTTCAGGACTCGTTGGTCTAGTGGTCGGTACTGCTGAGGTCCCGGATTCGATTCCCGATTTGAACAAAGTGTTACGTATTGGATTTTTCCGTCTAGAATTTTGTGCCCGGTTGATGGCAATAGGCTCGCCCCCTATTACATGGGACTAAAACATATCTGGCGAAGTGTGGGTGTACTATTAGTTAGGCACCTCTGCCTTACCTTTAGGGTAATACAGGCGTGATGTTATGAATGTATGTATTATTTTATATGTTGCTTTAAATCACCATACGACCATTTTAACTTCCGCTGATATTAATTTTATTAGTCGTCATCAAACTTCTGGAATATTAAGGTATATAAACATCATAAGTATGAGTCCAAAATAAATTAAATACTTTAGCCTTGGAATGAATATTGATTACAATACAGCAGGGGTCATGCACTGCCCCTCGGCTGGCCTTAACAAATTGCAACCCCGTCTACGCCATGATGAGGTCAAGGTGGTAAGGTGCACGGAAATGTATGTTTTATAATATACTAG
This sequence comes from Hyppa rectilinea, assembly GCA_951799385.1. Lineage (NCBI taxonomy): Eukaryota > Metazoa > Arthropoda > Insecta > Lepidoptera > Noctuidae > Hyppa > Hyppa rectilinea. The sequence continues at coordinate 6,908,927 of OX637306.1, read as the reverse complement.
CTTCCGCCCGCGGCTTCGCCCGCATAACATGTCGACAAATTATACACATAAACCTTCCTCTTCAATCACTCTATCTATTAAAAAAAACACATCAAAATCCGTTGCGTAGTTTAAAGATTTAAGCATACATAGGGATATAGGGACAGAGAAAGCGACTTTGTTTTATACTATGTAGTGACTAGCGGCTGCCCGCGTATATCTCTCCCCAGGAAACAAACTTCAACTCCCAATTTCACCCTTTAAGTTTTCTAAAATCTTTTCTTCATCACATCTCCTTATTTCAACATCTCTGTGCCGAATTTCATCTTCGTAGGTCTAGTAGATTTTGAGATTTCATGATTAATCAGTGAGCGTATGACTGAGTGACCTTCCGCTTTATTCCTACTGTATTTAAAACATCAAATCTGCCTAGCCTTTTCTGCTTCCAGTCTAACCGGATGCAACTGAACACTAGTATTTTACATGGAGCAACTATCTATCTGGCCTTCACAACCTAGTTACTGTTACTGCTAATATCACACCTCTTGGTATGACTGGTTGTCAGACTTTCGGATTTCTGACGACCTGTAACGACTGTCAAAGATCCACGAATGACAGCCGGGACCAACGGCTTAAAGTGCTTTTCGAGTCACGGAGGAGTCCCAATGTGTAAAGATCCATCCACCCATCCACGGATAAAACCAGGCAAGCGTAGCTTAAACTGCTGGATCGGCCTGTGCGGCTGTTATAATTTAGACACAAGCTCCTACTGTATTTAAATGCAGTTGATTCAAGATGGTGTGAGAAATAGAATTTATTATTTTCTCCTTTTTACTAAACATCGTGAGTCGTCTTACTGTGAGAAAAGCCGCGAAGCTTTGAACGCTTTCCCGAGAGAAAATCCTTTTGAAACTTAAATTTTGTAGCTTCTTTTTTGGCGCTAAAAGCTGCTTATCTGTGGTAGTGTGATGGTAGATTGGCTTTGTCCACAACACGTTATTTTGTTTGATTTATCCATGACAAACCTTCAAAAATATCTGACTGACAATCAAGTCTTACCAAGGTCTGTGGAGGTCAGATAGGCAGTTGCTCCATGTAAAATACTGGTATTCAGCTGCATTCGGTTAGACAGTAAGTCAACCCCAACATAGTTGGGAAAAGGCAGATTTATTCATGAAAAACATTGCAGTACAGTTACGAACTAACATAGAATCATATTTTGCTAAATTGGAGTGCTACAACATATACATACTTATTAAAATTGATGCTTATTTTAATCAGAAAGTCTTGCTACACCAGACGTTCATTAAGTTATACAACCAATTATATGTGTTCCATGACACCTATTATAATTGGCACTACACGAGGCACAAGTGCGCCACCATACACCACTACATTGCCTCCACAAATATTATGCATGTTAAATTAACGCCATTCCTAATTCATAATCCGACAGTGATAAATTAGACAGCTCCGTCCGCCCGTAATTAGGTACGCAATTATCGCGGCCCGTTTGAATTCATTAATACTGAAAGTACCTACGGTAGGTGAACGTGATTTATTAGTCACCTCGTCTTGATAGTAATTAATATCGCGTTACAATCGCCCCCTATCACCGCAAAGGTATCCTCGATTTTTAACACGAACGTGAAATAATTAATCAGCCACACAAGATCCTCATATTGCTCCCCCCGACCCATTATTAGGCAATAAGCGTGTTTTCCGCGGCCACCGGGCGCACGTAATTGGAAACCCTATACGGCTATTTAATTTACCTAGCCGCACCACCTGGCTCGATGGCGAAACAATTGCCGAGCGCCTAATTATATTTTAATCGCAACATGCCCCCCGCCCTGACTGGCTGGCTCGCCAGCGTCGGCCAGCGCGGGCCATGCTGCGGGGGGTCACAACACCACTAATTCATTTGTGCGGCGAGGCTCGGCCAGAGCGCCCGCCGCCTCAGACCCTGTTTATTCTCATAGGAGAGTTTAGGTCTCCTAAAGCAATACCGACGCTTAAACATATTAACCAAAGCGTTTACGTGAAGGGTTTAATTATGCACTTTACGTTCTTGGGTACGATGGCGTCAAGTTAATTAAGTTCTGGTTGTTTAAAGACTTGACGTGAGTAGATTGTTGCTTTTGGATAAATTTAATTTATGCATTAAAATTCGTCTTTTTTGAGCGAGCGCATAATGGATGTTTGGAAGCAGTTCTAAGGACTTGCGCGGAGTTGATCAAGTGCAATAAATATTAAAGCTACAATATCATTGTTAGAAAGCTCGGTATACGCGAGCAGCTGTTGCCTCCAACCTCCAACTATGCCAATTGTGTGGTTGCTTTTGTACGCCGTAGTAACTAACTATGGAACTATTATAACAATACATGCCTATCGAGACCGAGCTACAAATCAATTTAACATTCTTACATTTTGACAATATTGCCTCTTGCTACACAGTACATGTTATTGAAGCAAGTTGTTATAACAACAGCAAGGGTTGCTCGGACGCCGCGTGCATTGTGTCGGCAATCAATTTCACAGCGATATGTGTGAAAAATGGACGCAAGCGGCTTGCACCGGCGCGGCGCGTGATATATAGCCACTAAATGCTTTACTTACAATTACTTTAAGATATATTGGAAGACGTGAGAAACGAAATACAACATTTGTATCGATGGAAAATCGTACAACCACTATTTCAGAAACGAAATAAACCTCTAGCGTATTGCACGTTACAATAAATTAATCAGATCTTTGAGAGAGTAATTTCTCAAAGTAATAACTTCAAACTTCCCGGTAAAGTTACAAGGTGTCGGACGTGTGACGCGATTTAGTGCTGAACTGCTCCTGCGCCCAATCTGCATTAGCATGAATGAAAGCCTCCTTGAAGCGGCGCGCGGGGGCCGCGGGCGATGCTGCGCATTGGCCATTAGCGTGATTACAGAACCCCCCTCCATCCACGAATTCTTTAGGCCTCTCATCTCATAATACTACATATTTCATTATTTATGTAAGCTCTGTTTTTACTCCAATCTCTCTCGGAGATTACACGCACAATCAACCTAATTTTACTCAAGGTTATGTCCTGAGATATTTTAAATTGAAATTGTGATTGTTTCAGATGATGTCGTGTTCGTACTTGAGCGCGCCGGCGATGGTCCCGGAGGCTTCGGGTGCGGCTTGCTGGACGCCGCCTACGATGGCATGTCCGCCTGCCGTGGAGGGCCCGTCAAGCATGCTGCCGCCCTACATCCGGCCGCCCAGCTTGCTGAGCCTGCCTGGCCCCGCGCACGAGCCCGCGCTCGACCTGACGAAGCCGTCGTCATCCCTCAAGTGTCACCTGCCGTCTCCGGCCAGTGAGGAGACTGAGTGACAGTGTTGTGCACAGACGATTTATTGAACTTGCGACACAGACAAAATTATTACTGACCGCTCGGATGCTGGCCGTCGGTAACAATTTTTCCATTGTCGGTGAACTGTTAAGTTATACGTTAGTACCTACTACATATTTAATTTCGGTTGTGAAAATGGCAATTTATATAACTTTAACTTGCTATAATATGTAAATTTCCATTAATTACTGATACTTAAGAGTTGAACAGAACGAGATGTGTTAGACACAAGCGTGTTGTTTCTATTTTAAATTAAAGTGATAATGAAAAGATCAAGCATATCTTAATGTTATAAAAAACTATTGTTTGTGAAGCACCTTTTTGATTTTTACGTTTTTTAATTTAATAATGACTCGGTCCATCGAACAAAATGAATTTAAGCTGCGTAATTTGTGAATACTGTTGTAATATTTACGCAGCTTACATTTCACTATCGAAATAACAAAGAAATATGCATTTTATCATCAATTTTTATGTAATTTAAATGAAATGAACGAACAATATGAATTGGGGCAATACCACAAGAATCCTGTAATTTATATTAATGGATAATTCCATTATGCAAGCATAAATGAGAAAAAGTGAGGTTACTTATAACCTAATCTTAAACAATCGGCGATTATCAGGGGTACTGTCCACTATGCTAAAATAAATACCTTCCAATGAATGTGTACTAAAACCACCATTTCAGCAAACTGACAATGCCCCTGAAAATCGCCACATCTTGCAATACTAGTAAACAGCCATAAAACACACAATCTGATGTATGAAACATTGTCGAATCTTGCCAGAGATTGTACTTTTTACTATAATTTTAAGTACCACTATGATATATCGCAACAACTGTGTATCTCGCGCACGCATCCTGTGATTTGCAACCTTGCTGTGTAAATAGTTCTCTCGTCTTTTGTTATTTCTTTGTAAACGAGCTGTTAATCAAATGACTCGTTATTACGTTTATATTGTAAATATTAGTATAAACATCATAGAATAAGTAGACACATCTTGTACCTAAGCGGCGCAAGGACGTGATAGGCAATTGTTTATTGTTGAAAAGTTCGATTCGAAATGCAAAAGCAACTTTTTAAGTGAAAACTTCTTAGGGGCATTTTCCGCTGCTTATAGTGGACGAAAGTCAAGTGTCCCCCTCGGGTCGGTGACGAATCGGGTATACTCGGCTCCGGTCGGTCGGTGACGCTTGCGTACTCTTGCGCTGAATCGCGTATACCTACTTAGTTGACAGTTCTGTCATGTGATTATTTTATTTTTTTGTTAAACTTGTAGATATCAACATAAGGCTACGTATCGACCAGAGATGTGCGAGGAATAAAGCAACCAATAGGATCATTTAGCTTGAGCTAAGCTAGTGTTGTTATTGGTTAATTTTACGCACATTCGCCACTACACTCCCTCGCAGATCTCTGGTGGAAACACACCCTTAATCCCATTGCCACTTTGCTTTTCAATTACGAATCGGAACATTTTCTTCAACAAAAATTGCCTAATACGTTTTACCGCTAAAGTTTGGGCGCAAAACTTTGTAGCAATAATTTTGGAGCCAACATCTTTGAAGTTTAAATTCAAGTTACTAACGGTCTCTGTATATATTGATCTACGTCTTACCAGTTGTTCGAATCAATTATTAAATGTATACATACAGTTAATGTATATAAGTAATCTTAAACGCTAACATTTCTTTATATGTGTACCTATTAGTAAGTCGTTGCATATGAAGTCGATGAAATAAACCAAAGGGATTAAGGAGAACATAGAAACCAGCTTTGAAATATTAACATCGGATGTGTAGGTACCTCACAACCTCGGTGATCTAGCGGTCGAGGTTCTGGGTTCGATACCCAGTTCGAAAGAAATGTTATTGGGTGTTTCCAACTGGAATTTCTCAGTAGCGGCCCGGAGTCTGGATCTGTGCCCGGTGATGGTAATTGGCTCGCCTCCTATTACATTGGACACCGTTGCATAATAACTCTTCGAGGATCACAGGTGTAATGTTATGTATAGGTCACCTTCAACAGCTTTTTTTTTCAATTATCATACATTCGAGGATTGAGTCAAGCATACCCTAATGGGTACCTCGATCAGACAGCCTAGATTCCTGAAAATAATAAAGTATTGACGAAGTAAAAGTTTCTATTGCAATTTCTATCTTCCTATTGGTTTATCTCGCCGACTATTCAAGTCCATATAAATAGTGTAGATACGCTAAATGATCATTCAGAATAGTGTATTTTTTCTTTAAATTATTGGTCCATTTTCATTATTTCTAACGTGATAATAATATCTTGGATGTCCACTTTGATGAAAGTATGGAAACACTTGCATAATTTAAAAGTTTCTTCATTTATTTTCATACATTTTAATTCCCTGCGTTATGGTGATGCTGTGAAGTGGACGATTGGTCCATGTGATATAGTCACGTTAGAAACTATAAAAGTGCACAATGCTTTAGTAAATTCGTCGTAAACTTTCCTTTTATTCGAATTCATTAGAAATTTAATGAAAAAAGCTGTTGTTTGTTACATATTGACATACAATATAATGTTAGCGGCCGGCATACAATATAATGTTAGCGTTTATTGAATCTTGCCATCTAACGATATGTTTAATTTACGGAAAACTTCACAGGTTTTGGGCTTGACATTGACAATTAATAGTAAAATACCAACATTTGGAGGCAGGTTGTTCACCTTAGAGACACAAAAAAAAGTGCTATAGCATTTAAAGGCAATCAATATTTCTATTGTACTGCGCTTATGCACAGCAGACTAGGTGATCGCAACGAAAGAACGAAGATTGCCGATTAATGACGAAGATTGCCGAAGCAACCTGCCCTTTGTCGAGTCAACCCTGAAGCCTGTGATGGTTTGTTAGAACGACAGTTATGGTGTTACCAGTACACAAAGAAAGAACATACATACCTAGCCTAAGAGAGCCGGTGACAGGAGGAAAAAAATAAAATTTTGTAAATTATTTACGTTGTTTTCATTCCCACACACACCCAAAGATTTAAGTCTTTTGAAACCTATCTTCCAACTGATAAACTTATAGAAATAATTAATTTCTACATACTACTACTAAAACCTATAATTTGTTACAAAAGTATCTGACGAAAGTCTAAACAAATTCTTACGGAAATTAATAACACTATCATCTGCACTTAGGTTTGATCTTTTATCTCACAGAATTATTGTTTCACTCAATTCGTAAGTGGCACTACAAATTGGCATACGCACTACAAATTACATTTTCGCTAGACACTTTTGGAACAGACTATACGTACAGATATAAAAAAGGCCAGGTATTGAAATATCAATACCTGGCCTTTTAGAATTGTTAATCTGCGATCAATAGATCGCAGATTAACAATTCTACATATTCTATAAATTTCTACTATCTGAGTTTGTGAGTGAGAAAATTTGCAATATTCAATTATTACACACAAGTAATCAAGACTTACTGCGAATTTCAAATGGAATAACCACATATAACACATAGGAGATTTTAGTAGATAAATAACTCTAGCTTTTGCCAGCGGCTTGACCCGTAAGCATGTAGGAAATTATCTTACGGAAACCGTAAGCACTTTTCCGGGACAAAAAGTAGCCTACGCAGTCTAGTGTAGGCTATTCCAGAGTATAATCTACCCCTGTGCTAAATTTCATAAACATCCCTTCAGTAGTTTTTGCGTGAAAGAATAACAAACATCCATACATCCATTCGAAGGGAGTAGGATAATGTAGCGATTATTAACGAACGACCTAGGATACAAAACTCAGGACCTTAGGCCCGGACTCCACCAAAGCGGAGACGTGACAAGCGGAGAGGAGATGTTTTATATACAACCAATAGAATTTCGTCATTCACACATCTCGTCTCCGCTCAGCTTTACTTATTGGTTGTTTAAAAAACATCGCCTCTCCGCTCGCCCGTCTCCGCTTTGGTGGAGGCTTGGCCTCACGCTCAGCTGTAGCGCTTACGACCACTAGTCCAACATAAGTAGTTACATACGAGTAGATAGAAAGATTTTTAAAGTACTTGAAAACCTGAAGAGGTAGGTACTAAAATATCTGGTATACAAAAGATGGGCTTCCTTGTAAAAACAAATCTTTTCGTTTCGTTCCATCTTTTCTACTTTTAAAGTAAAAATGCACTTAACTTTTTGTGTTCTTTATCTAATATCCTACAGACATTATAAACCCAGCTTCCACGTATTTTCGCACAGAAATAAGAAGTGCAAGCGCTAAGCGCTGGTTCTACGAATCGAGGAACGAAAGTGCATCAAATGAATAGACTAGTGCTAGGAATATGCTATTTGATCTATTATAGCTAAATTCACCTAAGTCTTTGAAAGCAGAAGTTCGACGTTTATACGTAAGTACCTACGGCCAGAGAAATAAATCCGATTACAACCTCAATTCACTACACCAGTTTGCTATAATGTTGGCAACATTAAAGCAAACTTTATACAACTGTCAAACAATATTTACGTGGTAAAATATACCGTAAATGTATGTAAGTATAACTACTCTTTTGTTTTTTTGAGGGTGAGTAATCATCAAGTGACTCTCCCGCTCTGGGTGGAACGTAAGGGAGTGTCAGACTCTTACTGACTAAAACCCATCCACGTTCCTTCCTTAGCCCTTTATATTCCGGGCGGTAACCCAGTCGGACAATCCCGCTTAAAGATACCCACTCTGATTTTTTAAATAAGTGGACTAAAATGACAGCTATAAATGTCAATTTATATTTTAAATGAATTATTTTTATGTGAGTGATCTTGTTTTTGTTATTGTTTAGTAAATTAATTTGATTTAATTTGAACTAGAATCATAAACACAATATTATTCAGGATTAACAGATGAAATTCAGATCAAATCTCGCGGCAAGTTTTTATATACAATATAAATGTTTAATTTTATTTAAAGTTTATTTACTTCTCTTTAGAGCATTTAACCCATTAGATGTTCGCCTATTAGAAGCCGTTTGCGTATGCTTAATGATTTATACGGTTACTAGCTTCCGCCCGCGGCTTCGCCCGCAAAATATGTCGACAAATTATACACATAAACCTTCCTCTTGAATCACTCTATCTATTAATAAAAACCGCATCAAAATCCGTTGCGGAGTTTTAAAGTTTTAAGCATACATAGGGATATAGGGACAGAGAAAGCGACTTTGTTTTATACTATGTAGTGATATTTATTGCCGTTTCGATAAAATTTGTCTTATGTACCTATGGTGTTCCTACGACATTTGAGGGATTAATTATAAGCTTGTTTAAAAAAAACGATTAATTTATTTTTAGTTTTCGGCTCGAAACCACAAACCATTTAATTTCAATATTTTATTGTTCCGGATTCAAAATACAAAAGTTACGTACATTTTGTTGGATTAAAAAGCAAGAAAACATCTGCTCGAAATTGTTTAACATTGCAAATTGAACGATTATGTAAACAAGCCTTCCCAAAGCCTTTTTTGACGGCGCCATGACACAGTGAGTGGATGAGATGCTTAATTAGTATTCAAAAATATTTCGATTTCATTTCCTTTATGCAGAGGGTAAGAAAAATCTGAATTAACTTTGCCATTTGTGGTCAAAGCGGTGTATAATAATGTAAATGGCGCTTACAAACAAAAACAAAATCTTTAAACCGAGATTAGTGTTTTTAAGTCAACAACAGTATAAGGAAATTAGCTCTTAACGTAGACTAAATATGGACCACCCACCATCACTGAAACACGTACACATTTATCTGATTAACTCTTAAGCTAATCTAAAATGTAAAATAAATACGGCTACATACTATCCCACGTAAAACACGATAAAACCGATGGGTTTTGTTCGAAAGGAGCCAATTTGTTGTTTATAAATAAACCATAAAATAAATTAACGGACATAAAAGGACTTTGAGAAATCACGAATCACATTCCTCATTGCTTTGGCATCAAACGACAAAACACGGGGAATCTTTCACACGCCGCATTCATGCACGAATAACTTAAGCAGGACGCAAGAAAGCCTGGGTTTTCACAATATATTTTTTATTTTGACAACTAAATAACCAACATTTATCCTTTTTGTGTATTATGTGACGAATCTCGACGCGTTCACGTTACACCGAGTCTTCCGTTCAATGGGTCCACATGAAACCCATCGGGCTTGTATCAGCCTGTAATCTGAGCCCAAACATCTATATCATACCGGCCGAATTTTGTTCCCTTACCAACGTTTTAGGCATTCCAAAAATAATATCTTATATGTTAAGTTGGCAGCATAAATTATGCTACTTGAAAAAAGCATTGAACCTATAATTTATTTCCTACTAGCACTTTGCCCGCGGCTTCGCTCCCGTGGTCTTTCCCGTGGGACCCGTTATTTTTCCCGGGATAAAAAGCCTATGTTACTCCTAGAAAACTAAGCTTTCCAACGGTGAAAGAATTTTTAAAATCGGTCCAGTAGTTTTTGAGCCTATTCATTACAACCAAACCAACAAACAAAGTTTTCCTCTTTATAATATTAGTATAGATAAAGTATAGAAGAAAAAGAAATGTTGCGCCGTTGAATTGAGATAACGGCAGGAGATGATGATGATGAACTAATTCTCCTTAAAGTTTATGCTTTGGCTAGAAGTGCGTTCTTTTAACTTGTGGGAATAAACCCACGCCACTTCGCTCGCCAGTGAGCGCCTTGTTGATGCGCGGATAGAATCTTGTTAACTATTGCGTTACAAGGAATCCATCAACTTGTTCAATTACGTTATTTGAAAGAACTGAATGCACTGGAAGGAGCTGATTTAATGAATTAAACCGCTTTTAAGCATCACAAAGGGCGATTCAGGAACATATAGTAAGATAGTTTTATAGGGGGAAGACCTCTAAATAGCAGTATTAGTTAATTACATGAGCCTATTTTAATATTACTTCAGTGTGAGAATAAGCCGGAGCTATACAGGGCGTATAGCATCATCTCGTCTCGCGTTTAGCGTCTCTGAAATAAGAGGTTCAGATCATTTTGCCAATCTACGGAACATACCATGACGTAACCCACTCTTCAAAACGCAATAATTTGCAGGCTTTCAGACTCACTTCCAGTAGTATCTCTCTCTCGACGGTGGACGCCATCATGCGCGTTAGAGCCCTCACGACGGGGGACGCGGTGTCCCAGGGTAGGGTCGTCGTGGCGGTGTCACTCGACATCGCCAACGCTTTCAACACCCTGCCCTGGAGTTGCATTGGGGAAGCACTCCGGTATCACCGGGTGCCGACCTACCTCCGTCGAATAGTTGGGGCGTACTTGACGGACAGAGCCGTCATCTACCCCGGTCGCGATGGGGAATGGAACCGGCGAGAGATGTCGTGCGGTGTCCCGCAGGGATGGGTTCTGGGGCCGTTCCTGTGGGACATCGGTTACGACTGGGTGCTGCGGGCCGACCTCCCGGACGGCGTCAGCGTAGTTTGCTACGCTGACGACACGCTGGTCCTGGCGCAGGGGAGGTCGCATCAGGCGGCGGTCGACGCGATGACACGCGGGGTTGCGACAGTCGTTGAGAGGATTCGGCAGTTGGGTCTCGAGGTGGCTTTGCACAAATCCGAGGCCATGTCCTTTCATGGGCCTCGGAATAGGCCACCATCGGGATCCCAACTTACGGTAGGAGGGGTTCACATCGGCGTCGAGACCACGATGAAATACCTGGGTCTGGTCCTCGACAGCCGATGGAATTTCGTGGAGCATTTCCGACGTTTGGCCCCCAAGCTGGAACGGACTGGGGCCGCCCTCAAGCGGCTCTTGCCCAATTTGAGGGGGCCAAACGCCTCCTGCCGGAGGCTTTACGCGGGAGTCGTGCGGTCCATGGCCCTTTACGGGGCCCCGGTGTGGGCGCGTTCACTGCGGCGGCGAGCCGCCCACTATCTGAACGTGCCCCAAAAGGTGGTAGCCATACGGCTTATCCGGGGGTACCGCACGATCTCGGGCGAGGCGGCAAGCCTCCTTGCCGGACTGCCACCGTGGGATCTGGAGGCGATAGTCCTCGCGCGCCTGTTCGAGTGGCGCGCGGAGGTACTAAGCCGGGGGGAAACTCCGTTTCCGCAGCAAATTGCGGCGGAGCGGACGGACCTCCGGCGCGATCTCATGGCGGCCTGGAATCAGCGACTGTCGCAACCCAGCGCAGGGCACGCCACGATAGTGGCGGTCCCTCTTTGAGGAGTGGCTAGAGAGGCGTCATGGCGCCCTCACCTACCGCCTGACGCAGGTCCTCACCGGACATGGATGTTTCGGGAGGTTCCTGCACATCATCAGGCGGGAGGAAACGCCCGGGTGTCACCACTGCGAGGATCGCCCAGAGGACACGGTAGAGCACACGGTGCAAACCTGCCCCGCATGGGCAGAGCACCGCCGAGTCCTCGTAGAGGCGATCGGCGGCGGCGACCTCTCGCGCCCGGCCCTGGTGCAAGCCATGGTCCGGGGCGAGAGGGAGTGGGAGGCAGTCACCTCCTTCTGCGAAAAAGTTATGCTCGCGAAGGAGGTGGCGGGATGGGAGAGAGAAAGGTCCTCCCGTCCCAGCCGCCGCAGGAGACGCCCCGGGCGTCGGGAGCCACGTGACGACTCCCGGCCACCGTAGGCGCGGGCCTGCGGACGGTGAGTAATGGGTGACTCACCGTCCGATCAGCACCAGTCCCGTGCCGTACGGCGCGTATATGTTCCACGCGCGCCTCAAAGAGATGTCAGCATATGAAGGGGCCCCTCAGGGCCAAGCCTGCCGGGTAAGCGGGATTGTCCGAAAGGGTTACCGCTAGCCCGGAACATAAAGGGCTACGGAAGGAACATGGATGGGTTTTAGTCAGTAAGAGTCTGACACTCCCTTCCGCTCCACCCAGAGCGGGAGCAGTCATTGGATGATTTCCCAGCCTTAAAAAAAAAAAAAAGTAGTATCTCTCTACACATTCCTAACCTAAACTCACGATCTTTTTCGAAGCGAGTTCCTTTCGAGAACAACTAGTAAGTCCTCAATGGAGTGCACAGACGAAAGCGCCTCACGCCTGTTGGCCACGAGTTTGGTCTGACAATTGGATTATCTTGTTGTGCCGGCAAGTATTTCACAACAGAAAAATATGATCGAAATAACTTCCGCCGGAAAAGTAGTTAATTTTGCAATAAGTTTTCCCGTTTGATATGTGTGGAAGAAATCGTTGGATGTGCATAAAATAACTTTTTTAGTTAGGTTTATATTTGAGATCTTGCTAATGGTGTAGTTTGATGATTTTTTAAATTGTAGAGCTGTAAATTACTGATGTCTTCCAAATGTATAAGATTCAATTTTCTTTTTATATTTTACTTGGAATGATACGTGGTTGGTGGTGGTAGACACCTCCGTGCCTCAGAAAGACGTTGGTTCCGGCTGTCATTTGTGGATCTTTGACAGTCGTTACGAGTCGTCAGATGCCCGAAAGTCTGACATCCAGCCTAACAAGGGGTATCGTGTTACCAAGTTACTGGGTTGTGGAGGTAAGATCGGTAGTCGCTCCAGTTAGACTGGAAGCCGACCCCAACATAGTTGGGAAAAGGATAGGCAGATGGGATTGGACTTGGTATGGTACTGTAGAGGATGGAAGATCCTCTACTAAGGGGGCTCAGTGGTAGAGCGTGTAATGTGGGTATAGGGCTTCTATACTATGAAGATAAACGCTTTAGCGGTTTAAACGTATGTTATTATATTTTCACTTTGTTATAACGAATACATCTGTTAAGCTTTGCTGCGGGACGTCCAGTCTAGAATATACAAAAGCCTAATCTATCTTATAATTATTTGAAAGGTTCGAATGCCGTCAGATAAATACCAGCCATGTACAACATAAGGTTTTACTCTAAGGCTCTACAGTACCGACGAAGAAAATGCTGAGCGATAGCTGTTTTGCGTAAATGTGACGGATATTTTCCCCCAACTTGTTCTTTCTGTGGGTTTTTTTCCCCATTTTATCTTTCTCCCTTTAAAAATACGCCAGGTGCTCTTACAATTAATAATTAATCACCAAAATAAATATCACTTCCTCCCTACGCTCATGAACTAATGACTCAATCAAGTCATTTCACCAATTCAAAAAAAAATACGCAACAAAATATTCAATACATCTCATTAAGAGACATCCGACGCGGTGAACCCAAGGGTTTTGTCAGAATTTATCCGGCGGCAGGACCAATTACGCACGACGGCTTCCTTCCTGAGTGACGCACCATGAAATATGTACCTCGACTACCTCGGCCTTTGGCTAGAAATGGCGAAAAATACCGAGAACCCAGAGTGACGTGCGAGCGCCGAACATGAGTATGAATGAATGATGGGTGGCATACGCGGGAGGCTAATCAATAGAGTCGCCTGCAGGCTACCCTGCAATATTCACGTTAGTAATGGCCGAAACCACTCGCCTCCTAACTCAGCCACGAAACACGCATTGGAGCCCAATTTATATTTTAAATTTTGACGTTCGAAAGTTTGGGTTTGTTTGTGTTTTGTAAAAGTCGTTACGATGCAGAAAATTGTTTTTTTTTCCTAATCTAGAAGACTATTAATTTATTTATAGAAGAATTGCTAATATATATCAGAAAGGCATAATGTTTGTCCAACAAAAATATATAAAATTTAACCTTATCTATCATGTAATCCAACCCCCAATTAAATTCAAATTCTATCATAACAAACAACACAAATAGCCGAACAGACAAATATTTAAAATAATAAGAGCTCATTTGTGTATTAACAAGGGTGGACATGTCGCGAGTCGGTCTCAGGATAGTCCCGCAGCAATTGTTAGCTGTATGTATGTCAGTGAGGGTCACTTGGAGAAGCTCCGCCTTACGTACGGTCAGCGCAGCAAGTTTAGATTTTATTTTTAACATTTGTTAATTTAATTTGTGAATTTTCTTTCTTTATTCGTGTGATTAGTGACTAACCTGGTGTCAGAGTTTTTACGTTGCCCATGGACCTCTGACTCAGCTTCACATGCTGTAGAGAAATATTTCTCGGACATGCTGGTTTCCTCACGATGTTTTCTTTCATTATTTTTTAAGCAAGTGATAATTATACAATACGCACATGAATTCGAAAGAATCCGAATGGAATTGTCAATTGTTTGAAAGTGGCACAAGACAATATAATGCTCTAAAGACGTTTTGCGTTTTGGTGTTGACAACCACCAGAAGCAAATGGTTTAAACGATCCCATACTGTTCGCTTTAACATCACTTTGCTTTGGCTTTGCTGTCATATATCAGATTAAAATGCATTAACTCAAAAATAAAATAAGTTTTTAGAAATCGTTTTTCTGTGTCTTTGCAAATCATGGTCGATAAAACAGACAGAAATAAAAAATCAAGTTGATTAAACTCATTAATTAAAAAAAAAAAAGAATATGCAGTACACAAACAACCACAAAAAATTAAATGCGAATATTCTGCACATACCAAAACTTTTTCTACAAACCGTACACTGTTATCTTTCAGTCGAGACTTATTATGATACACTTTAATAATGTTAGCATACATCATTATGCGTGTTCGTAGTCCAGCGAGCCATGGGTAACATGTACCGATGTCATAAGAAAACCTACTAACAACCGAGCGATCCTGTTTTGAGGAATGCTAATGAACCTGGCCCTCCAGTGACGTTGGCCGTTGTTTTCCTTATGGAAATAGCGTCTGAGAATGTACGCTCGCGAATTGTATAGCTGTAGGTATCTCTGAATGGGGATGGGGTGGAAACTATGATTTTGATATTTTAAACAATATTTGGTCTTCTTCTTGGCCGGGGTTGGCCGTGGATGGGTGACCATCTTTCCATACCGAGACATCTCTGTGCCTCGGAAAGCACGTTAAGCCTTTAAGCCCGGCTGTCATTCGTGGATCTTCGACAGTCGTTACGGGTAGTTAGAAGCCCGAAAGTCTGACAGTCAGTCTTACCAAGGGGTATCGTGTTACCCAGTTACTGGGTTGTGGAGGTCAAATATTCAGTCGCTCCATGTAAAGTACAGTTATCCAGCTGCATCCGGTTAGACTGGAAGCCGATCCCATCATAGTTGGGAAACGGCTAGGCAGATGATGGTGATTTGGTCTTCTCAACTCTTCTCGTCTGGTTTCTTAAGCTTGGAGTCTGGATTTGTGCCCAATTGATGGCAATAGCCTCGGCCCCTGTTACATGGGACTTAAACTTAATAGGCCCAAGTCATCTTTCCGCGAAGACGTTGAGGAAGTGACGAAGTTTTGCCCAGCAAAATTTGAAATACGGCATGCTAGGGACACGAAGAAGAACATTACAGGCGAGATGTGGGTTTACTATAGGTGCAACGCTGCCTAACCTTTCGGGGAATTCAACCGTGATGTTAAGTAATGCTAATTATTAATGACGAACTAAAATTGGGTTGCGTTCGGGAATTCGACCGGTAAACTAAGGTTTCCTAAAAGACCGTTGGCGGCACATAACAGCCGCAGTAACGACTATCATGACTTTATGGTGTCAAAAAACTTTCTATAGAAAAACACACTGACTTATTTTCATATAGGTACATAAATAATATATACAGCTTCAGTGACGTCATTCACCGGCAAATCGCAGACGCTATGACGCGGCCACCGCTCTTCTCGGAGACCGTAGCTTTATTGTAATGAAAAACATTACGCAGATAATAGTGTTGTGCCCTTGAATTAAGCAACGAACATTCACTTAGCGTGAGCAGTCATTGGATGATTTCCCAGCCTTAAAAAAAAAAAAAAAATGGGGTTCTACGCTATCGTAGCAAGGCGCGTGCTACGCCGTAGCAGGGCCCGTAGCGTTGCAGCAAGTGGTGCGCGCCTACGCCAACCCTTAGTACACAAGTGTAGCAAGTGTAGCATTTTTTCAGTCGCCGATAAATACAAGTTTCTGAAATTACAATAAGTTGTTGGAGTTACAAATAAAAACATATTTGAAGATTAGTTTACTTTGTACGATTTTTCCACTTGAATGTCATCCGCATTACTTGTATCAAATAAACTTTTATCAAGAGCGTTAATATAATGTTAGCAGGCCAATTTGGACCCAATGTTGAGTTCGATTTAGATTAAGTTACATACATAGTTGCACAAATTACTAATTACCATATTTTTTTAATGGCTTTTGTGTTTGCTCTGCACACTACAGAAGTATAGAGCGAAAGCTGTTTAAACCTTATGGTGTTTATGAGTGGATTCAGACTTACGCTCGAAACAATTACCCATTTAGGGTCTTCTCTTCTTCTTCGTGTGGTTAGTGACTAACCTGGTGTCAGAGTTTTAATGCTGCCCATGGGCCTCTGACTAGGGTCTACGCCAATAATATACCCGTTAATTCACACCCGGTTTCAGAGAAGTTAAAAAAAGAAAAAAAAAACAGTTTTTAAAATGTGATGGAAACCATTTGTTTTTGCAGTGTGTCCCTCACATAGCTTTAAAAAGAGTTCAGTACTTCATGGTACCTCAAGAAGAAACTCTTCTAACTAACACTAATGCCTGGTTTACATTATTCTAGTCAAGTTAGCCAGCGAGTCTATCCAGTCCACTACTAGACTGGATCATATCGTCTACATTATCCCAGTCATTCAGTCAGACAAAAAACAACAATGCGTGTTCACTGTTCAACGCTTAATTCAGCACTAGATTAAGCGTCTAAACCATTCCAGTGTCGCTGGAATGGGCGAGCTGAAATGAGAAGTAGACTGTCAATACAGTCAGTGTCCTGGATTTTTTACTGTATTGGAAACATTCCAGTGCACTCTAATGCCGGTTCATTTGATTCCAATGAAATTACAACACTGTTTTCGATCACTGGACGGGAATGATACTAGAATAATGTTAACCGGGCATAAATATGATAAAAATAAGTCTTAATTGGTATAAGCTGAAAACAATAAAGAGATTATATTTATCAAGGATACGCAAACATATTTTATTTTAATTGGTGCATAATTGGCTCTCACAACCTACGCGTGTTCTCTTCCATGGAGATTATTAATTCTACCTTCTTAAGAAAATCCATAATCGATAGCTCAATAGCAGAATATTTTTATTCTGAAGATAACTGCGTCTAACCTCTAACATCTCTCTCTAAAATACAGGAGAACCATGAAAAAATGTCGCCTAGTGCGAGTCGCATATTATGCACACGAAGGGTTTCCGTACCACCGTGTATTACAACCGAGCACTATTTAACATCACATATTAAAAAACAAATAAGTTTCTATTACGGGAATCCGTTTAATTTTTAACTTTATTAAACTTTTATGATTTGTTATTATTGTGCCTGTAGTAGAACACACTCTGTCGCTCCATATAAAATACTGGTATTTAGCTGCATCCGGTTAGACTGGAAGCCGACCTGACATAGTTGGGTAAAGGCTAGGCAGATGATGAGTAGTACACACTATGTCAAAATGTCAAATGTCCACGTATTACGGTTCAAAAGATACAGCCCTGTGACATACGGACTGACGGACAGCGGAGACTTAGTAATAGGGTCCCGTCGGCACGCCAAACAGTGCCTGGGGTTTTTAGACAGTACTCTAAGAACAAACAGTGATTACAATCAAAATAATTCAGCAAGATTTCAGTTTACTTCATACCAACAATCTCTTATGTACTCTTGGGTAAGCACAGAAAGTGGAGTAGCTATCCCGTTAATACCTACAATCAGTCCAGTAATAAATTAACGCCATTACTAAATTATTCGTAGCTTCTAGATTAATCTAGAAGTCGGGCCGCAGTCCGACGCGGCCGCTCTTACATTATTACAGCATTCATTAGAGTTCGCTAATTACTCCTTGCTTTAATGAATAAGCTCTAATGAACCACTTTCTGTTAATTAAAGGCGGCGTGGGGGGAGCGGGGGGCAGGCGGGGAGGAGGAACTTTTCTCCGGGCTCTGATTGCAAATGTGAATTTGTGTAAGTCTGAGTGGAAAGAGTGTTTCAACTGAAAAGGGGTAATGAGGCGGTCGAGTGAGGCCGAATTAGTTGCAATGCGCGCCTAGATAAATTACATTTTAGATCGTAAGTTGCGTGTTTTCGTCACTGTTGTACCTAATTAGTCTAACATTTAAGGTCTTTTTTTTGAGGGTGGGAAATCATCAAATGACCCCACCCGCTCTGGGTGAAGTGGGAGTATCAGACTCTTACTGATTAAAACGCAATCATGTTCCTTTCTTAGCCCTTTATGTTCCCGGGTAGCGGTAACCCTTTCAGACAATCCCGCTGACCCGGCAGGCGTTTAAGGTCTGCGGAATAATTGCGTAACTCACTTACCGTACCAATGGATTTTATTTTGACAGTACAACAACATCCATTGCGTTATTTAAGTTTTTGTGCAGACATTATTTTCGGACTTAAGAAGCAATGGATTAGCAATTTCCTTTTAACCTTTTGACCGCCACAGTCGTGTATAGACGACAAACCAAAATGTGCCCAGCACGCCACGGTCGCGACTGGGTGACAGAATTAAAGGATGAATTCGGAGCTTGGCGCTGAGGGCACGCTTTTTCATTTTTGACGTGGCGGTCAAAAGGTTAAATTATACAAATTGTGATTACGATAATTTGGGTGCTGATTGCACCATCTATAAAATAAAAAACAAAAGATCATTAAACTCTTGACGTCGGCCATTTCTGGAATAACGTTAAATGAGATGATACATATATGGATTCAAATAAGAGTAGAGTCGACTAAAAACACATTGACCATAACATCCATAATACATAAATATGTTTGGCCTCTTTGGTCTAGTGGTCGCATATGCTACTGCTGAGCATGAGGTCCTGGCTTCGGTTCCCAGGTCGGGCAAAATGTTATTGGGTTTCCCTATCTGGATTTTTTCAGTAGCAGCCTACGTGAGACTCAATCATAACTGACTACAGGTTCACCTCTGCCTAACCTTTATGAGGCATCAAGCGTGATGTTACGTGTGTTTGTTTGGCAAAAGTAAGGATGATGACAATCTCAGTAAGTTGCTGATGACGACAAGAATCTTATACCTAGGAATTGTTACCACACCGATTTTTGTCAATAGTAGGTCCCATACATACTGACGAAAATCGATCCAACTCCTAAATCGTGAAAAATAAATCAGCTATTCCCTACATTTCGACGAGTTACGTGACCAAAAATTATAGAACAGCAGATTTTTTTTTTTGCGATTTCGAAGTTGGTCCGATATTAAAAGTTGTGGTCCGTAGCAATTTTTGTATGTACGAGTATATACCCTTTCGGTCACACCCAGTAGAAAATGAATTTTGTTTGGGCCACCAGCTTAAGTTTCTTCTACTTGTTCTTTAATATTCACCGTTTCACACAAGAACAAGTTTTATGTAGAAATGTGACTGTCGGGATCGGAACGTAAGCACTGGTGGTTCTGTACACGTAAAACTGTACGGGGCACGGACGGTCAAGCGTAGTGTTAAGCAAGACGCTATTCCAGTGTGCAGTGTGCGGCACAGTACGATACTGTACTCCACAGTGTAAGGCACATATGTTTCTTTCAGTGGAGCCACTCAAGTAAACACACTGTACGCTTCCAAACATTACGTACAGCCTTGCCGGTGGAAACGGACTTGCAGCTCCGTACGTGCACTGTTGGAGTAGTGCACAAAATGTGCTGGACACAATTTTGGTGGAATCGCACCTTTAGGCGATTCACACACTGCCCCGCGATACGCTGCACGCTGGTTGCGTGGCGACGAAGTCACGGCACTGCACGCAAATGCATTTTCTGTGTGTTGCACTACGCGTGTTTTTAATGCAAAGAGAGATACTTTCGTGCAACGTAAGAACACGCACTCCCGCGCAACGCTGCGTAATGCGGTGCAGTCCGCGAATCGCCTCAGAGTTAGAGACCATAAGTAATTATAATAACCTCTTTTTATAATCCTACTAATATTATTAACTTAACATCCATACTCGTACATCTACATCCTTCATCTTTCATGGATGTTTGCTCCTCTTTTACGCACAATCTGCTGAACGGATCTGGATGTAATTTGGCAGAGATAGATTATAGTCTGAGCTGGAATATGACATAGGATACTGTTTATTTCGGTGGTACGTACCTATGGCATTATTTCCGATATCCACGCGTGCGAAGCCGCTGGCAAAAGCTAGTCTTAAATGTTTTTACACCTTCTTTTCATTTTCTTCTTCAATAAGTGTCGCCTCTATCCAGAAAGCAAAATAAATATAAGGTATTATTATTATTTGTTTACTTATGTTTAATTTAAAGGAGCTCACAAAGAATTTTTCAGCAAAAATGATATGTTACTCAGAATTAGGTAGGTATATTGATTGGACAATTAACGAGTTACGAGATGATCATATAACGCTGATATTAATATGATCATATGTGTGGAATACCAAATACGTCACGTTTTATAAAAATCCACCTCTACTTACTCTTGTAAATATGTGAGCACCATGTAAGTAGGTACTTATCACATACTTAAGTTTACCTGCCAATACTATATGTGTTTTTCTTTTCACCTTTTGCGGTGTAGTGTTTGTTATTCTGGGTGCATCGCCTTCACATATAATGTTATAATTCATGTATACAAAACATTGTAAAACATTTTAAAAGAGTAACGGTGGAGTTTCTTGCCCATTCTTCTCCACACGAAACTACCTTTTGGAAGGGGAGACTAGAATCAATTCTATTTCTTGTTCATTTTGACGTTCAAAAGTGCCTTACTTGTGCCAATTTGAAATAAATGATTTGACTTTGACTTTCTTTGATTTTTTTTTATAGACTACTGTAAACTGCAAAGCTTTCTTTCATATTATTCGCATGGAACTCTAAACAACAAATACATTCATGTAAATGGGTGAGTTTATTAGATTTACAAATGTACAGACGCCAGCACATCAAGCTATCCCTAACTGTCATATTTTTTCAATTAAAAATGAACCTTATGTCTTTGCAATAAAGTTGAAATACTATCAAAGAAATTTGACGGATTGTGGTAACTTGATGTGCTGGCCTCTTTACATACGATCTTAAAAATGTAAATATGTTCGAGCCTAGTTGTAATAAAGTTTATAAATATTTAACAGCCTTGATTAATTAACGAGTGAAGACATAGCTGTGCATGAATGTATGAATATTTTCAGCCGAAGAAAGCTAGGCACACGCTGTCACGGTATTTTCGTAACTTACACGTGTCTAAATCTGCTAAAATATGTACATATGGAGAGCATAATTAACTGCTTTGTACATTATATTAACATTCTATAACAATGGAATGAATCACATTCAATTAAGTAATGTGTCAAATAATAATATGGCAACGCTATTTTTTAATTATATTTTCGAGAATATTTTCTTTTCTAAAACTTATAGGACAAAATTGGAATCGATCGCGTGGATGTCAAAAATCATCAAAAGGGAACGTACTATCACGATAAACAGTATCCTATGTGTTAATCCAGGACATAAACAACCTCTGTGCTAAATTTCATACAGATCCGTTTAGCCCTTTGACCGTAAAGGAAGGACCAACATACAAACTCATTCACAAACTTTCGCCTTTAGAATATTAGTGTGATTGTGAACCACTGATTTCTAAATAAACTATATGCCGGCCACCGAATGCGTTCCTGACACCTCTCAGTTAGACACGATTAGGAACGAATAAGGTTTAAATTCGTAAAACACGAAGTATTCTTTTGTACTCCACTGACTGGTGTATCAGGAGCATGATCTCTCATCGGCCGGATTGTAGGCGTATTACTGGCCTATGGAGCAATAATAGCCTAGTGGTGTGACCGTCGGACTGCCGAGTCTTAGGTCACGAGTTCGAACCCAAGGAATTTTCACCTCTGAATTTTCAGATTTGTATAATTATCACTTGCTTATAAAACGGTGAAGGAAAACATCGTGAGGAAACCGGCGTGCCTAAGAGATATTTCTTAACAGCATGTGAAGCTAAGTTAGAGGCCCATGGGCAGCATAAAAACTCTGACACCAGGTAAGTGACTAACCACACGAAAAGAAAGACGACTGGCCTATAGAAGACACTCGGGGAATGCGTATTTGATTTATGTCTCCCATACGTAGATAACTAATCAGAGATTCGCAGATCACAGACAAAACGAGGCAAACAGCACGAGTCAAACGAAAAGCATGGAGCAGAATAATAACCAATCAGAGTAGTTACATCAAAGACAGTGCAACATGCAACGGGTAACATACCTGCGTATGTAACATGTTCATTAAATGCGACCAGGGAATTGGAACAGATATAATATCGAGGTTGACATGAAGCTATCACGGTACAAGACATGACGCTAAATGGAACTTAGGTAGGTAGGTATAAGCGGGATTGTCCGAAAGAGTTACCGCTAGCCCGGAACATAACAGGCTAAGGAAGGAACATGGATGGGTTTTAGTCAGGAAGAGTCTAACACTCCCTTCCGCTCCACCCAGCGCGTGACGAGTCTAGTTAATGAAGGCTTCCTCTCTCCTACTATTTGTTGCTGTGCCCGACAGGGTCCATGATGATCAAAATTTTAAATTTACCACCAAAGTATACATTGTGGAATGCAAATAAAATTTGAGTATTTGAGTCACTTGATGATATCCAACCCTCAAAAAAAAAAGGTAGGTAGACAATATAGCATGAAATATTGCTGAAGATTCGATCTGAGCAATCTCTACATAGCTTAGTAAGAAATCAATCGCTTCCCGCCGTCTATCACTGTCTGTATACACTTAGATCTTTTAAACTACGCAACGATTTTAATGCGGTTTGCATTAATAGATAGTGATTCAATAGGAAGGTCCATACGTATATAGTTTAACTAGCTTCCGCCCGCAGGTTCGCCCGCGTCATAGTAAGTATCAACATTGCACCCGTGCGAAGCCCGTGCTATTGGCTAGTATTTCTTAATTCATAAAGAACTAGATATTTCATAACAAGTTCCTCTATAGACATACTTGACTATAAAATATCTTGGTATATTATTTGCAAATCTTTCGTGATTTATAAGTGGCGAAAACTAGGAGGAATTTAGAACCTAAAATTAAACTGAAGCGGAAAATGTTAAACTTGATTATAGGAAAAGGTGACAAAATATCGAGAGAAAACAAATAAAACTTGTAGTAGGTCTTGGTGTGTTCATGTGACACTCTGGTTAGTTTTGGTAGTTAGAGGTCTGTGTTTCTAGGTTCGATTCTCAGGTTGTCACGTGTCACAATGTCGTGAAATTTTTGCTTCCGGTAATATAATGTTGTGTATAGGTACACTACTATTATTAGCTATAATACTGGAGACATTAACCGTACCTATTTCTATTCTAAAATGTAATGAGTTGGCGCTATGGCTTGTGTAGGTACCTACTGCTTTGGAATGGGCAACTAGCTTCATCTCTCTGACTGACCGACACCTTGACAATTCAAAAGTGCCTGTAATTGGTTTATTTGAAATAAATACTTTGAGTTTGAGTTTGTAGGTTCCATTTTCCTTCCACAATCTATGGCTGTTTTGTTCCGAGCCTGATACTTTTGAGATAATGTCAATAGACTCACGATAGGTACCTACAGACTGTCTGTACAAACTGACAAATATGCCCAGTTGAACATGAACCTTATTTTTTTGTAATAAAGTTGAAAATTGAGAGATTTAGGCTTCATGTGCTGGCCTCTGTACCTACTGCTACAGAATGTATTTTGGAGTACTTAGTTAGAGCTTCTGTTAAAAATATAATGTAGGTAAGTTTCTTTACAATAAGAGCTCCATCGTAAGCTGTTTCGATATTCTGTTAGGTAGCACCTATATAGAAACCAGCTAGGTATTTAAAAATTAAGTTATCGACCACGTTCCGGCATTTACGGCTAAATAAATGAACCTATCAAGCAGAAGCTAATTGAGCAATAACCAACTAATTACTCACATAATTCCTGATAATCGGACAGGAATCTGATGAAACAACTACGCCATTTTACAGAGAGCGTACCTACAGACTGCGAACCAACAATTAACTAATTACCGGCGATTTTAGGACACGTTATGAAAATATATTCGGAGGTGCGTAACGTGAATAATCAATAAGCGTGAAACGACGACGAATTGTAAGGAATTGACAAACAAAGAGCTGCAGCGCGTATAAATACGAACAGCGGGTTTCTATCACCTACATTATTACTGCACAAACAGTTTGAATAACGTGCGCAGGACCACTGAATTTACCTGTACATCATGTTCAGTTTCATAGCGGTAAGAATAGAGACATTTCAGTCAACAGTGTGAGGATCGGATTCTAGAACTGTGTTCAGACTAAGCTCGATCGAGAACTGATGTGGAACGCCTTTAAATAAATCGCGATTCGTGAAAGCAAACTTCTTAGAATTCGAGTGTTAGTTTCGCAAGTGCGACCGTTTAGTTATTCTTTTGTTTCGTTAAAAAGATTCGATTTCTAATAGGATGCAACAAATCCGCCCCTAAGACGACCCACTGACCCTACATTCCATTTCAATAAATGTACCTAATTGAAACGGGATTCATAGTGAGTCAAAACAGTGCCGATTTGTAAAGTTGTGAAAATAGGATGCAGCCTTTTGATTAAAGTGTTACAACGAAATCAGACAGTGCAATAAGTTTTTTTTTAATGATTTCGCGATAGATTGTAACATCAATGCTTACAATACGATTCAATATTCATGACACCAGTTGCTTTAGTCATATATTTGCATTCATTTTCAGATTGCTTGCTGGCTCGGTGTAGCAACGGCCGCTCCCTCCGGGATCGGGGCGCTGCCCATCGCTACCGGCAGTATTGTAAGTAGACCAATCACCAAACAATTCAAAGATATCCAAATACGGAAAGTTAGGTTAAACGCAAGAAGAAACTGTTCAACCCCACAATAGTTAATGCTAAAATCTTACTAATTAAAAAACAACAGAGAAATCTTACCAAAACTTTCGAGTCTCACCCATGCAACGCCACATGAACTATCATAACTTACTATTGTAATGGGTGTTCAGAAGTGAAACAATAGGTACACAGTACACACACTTAGTCACTGTTGTTCTTTATTTTCTCATAAATCAGCAAACAGTTGCAAAAATACACATATTAGCAAATAGCCACCACAGAACACTCATCTATTGCTCCCGCTGTAAGTCAAACTACCATCCCCTATAAATTATTGTAAAATACCTACTCTAAGCACATACATAAATTGACATTACTTATAACAATAATCTTAAGAATGAAAGCTATAGGTTTGAGAACTACAATTTTATAATTGAATATGATTTACAGTAATATTTCCAAGTTAATAAATTAATGCTCAGAGGACAGAGAATTAAGGACAAGTTATTAATATTTAAAATGACTACAACACATTAGTGTCTCTATGAGCTGATAGATGGCGCTAGTAAGTCTGATAAGTAGGTTGCATCAATAGCACGATAATACTAATATTACCGTGTCAATAGATCCTGATGACTTACTATAATACTATACCTTGTTATACTAGTTGCTTTTAATGCCGGTAGCCAGCTTTGGTTGTTTACGTACTTTACGATACGATGACTTGAGCGTTTCCATACAAGCTCGATTTGTTGCGCGCTGTGTCCTTGAATTAATGTATTTTATTGAATAATTACGCCAAAAATTAAGGATAGGTACCTCTTTTGGAGAATCACTACAGACAATGAATTAGAAAAAGTACCTCCATCGATGTATCGATATCACATCAAGTTACCACAAACTGTCAAGTTTCCTCAATACATTTTGAATTTAACAATAGAACGTTGTATGGTTTAAAGTAGGTACCTAATTTGGGAAAATTTAAGTTTGGAATAACTTGAACGTTGGCGACCGTACATTAAAAAATATCGATACCTTTAACACATTCGATATCCTGCTAGGTTGAACGAGAGACAAATCAAGGGCGGTTCCCATATTTCTCTCGTTCAACCTAGCACTATACATTTGCGTTGTAGTGAATTGACGAGATTATGTGTGCTCTCCAGTCAATCCCGCGCTACGGCTTCAACTACGCGGTCAACGACCCCGTAACTGGTGATCACAAAGCCCAGAGCGAGTCTCGCGACGGAGGCGTCGTGAAAGGCTCGTACTCACTAACGGAACCCGACGGTACCATCAGAGTAGTGGACTACACTGCTGACCCCGTCTCTGGATTCAACGCGGTGGTCAAACGCGTCGGCCCCGCGGCGCACCCGCAGACCTTAGTGGCTGCTCCGGTCGTGAGCAAGCAAATCGTGGCTCCGATTGCCGCTGCACCCATCGCTCATGGAGGATACGCTACCAGCCTTGTTGGACTCGGTGGATTGGGTTATGGTCTCGGAGCCGGTCTCGGCGGTATTGGTCTCGGCCACGGCGGTATAGGCTTGGGAGGACACAGTGGTATCGGCTGGTCTGGTGCCGACCTCGGTATCGGCTACGGCGGCCTCGGGTACGGCATCGGGGGCCTCGGAGGCCTGGGAGGTCTTGGAGGCGGCTGGAAGCACTAAAGTTATAACAACGCCAGTGCTAGAATCCCCTTACGGACGTTATCGCGACCTTACTTTCCTTTCGCATCTGAATGTTATTCGTTCATTAGGCGATACGAATAATATAGGTTGACTATGTATTTGTTTGTGAAATAGGTACTGAAATAATTAAATAAGTGTCAAAGAGGTGAGTGTTGTATGTTTTTAACTCATTTCCCCTCTTTATCACCTTTGCAACACGGACGCCAACACATCAAGCTATCCCTATAAAATTTTCCTATTTGTAAATGAGCCTTATAGTTTTGTAATAATGGTGAAAAACTATCAAAGAAATTTGACAGATTGGAGTAATTTGATGTGCTGGCCTCTGTACATAATATTTACGTTCTAGTGGATACATTAGTTGTCCAGGGAGTGCAAATTTCAATGCTGGCAAATTAGTTGTCTTGTCAGATTTACTATACTACTCTGTCAAGAAAGTACCGGGAAAAGGTCAATAATACACAAAATGTCTGTTATTCATCCAAATTTATTTTATCACCTTCAAAGTATGTTCCTTTAGAAACGATACACTTGCGCCAACGAATAATCCATTCATCAAAACATTTTTTAAACGCTGCTTCCAGAATTGAGTTCAGTTCTCGCCGCGAATTCTCCTTTATGTCTTCTATCGATTGAAAACGGGTGCCACGAAGTGGTAATTTGAGTTTACGAAAAAGAAAAAAGTCAGCAGGAGCCATATCTGGTGAATATGGTGGTTGCTGGATGGTATTTGTTGAGTGTTTGGTCAAAAATTCGTTCACAATGATAGCCTTGTGCGAAGGCGCATTGTCGTGGTGCAAAATCCAAGAATTTTCTTTCCACAAATCTGGCCTTTTTCGTCGAATTTGCTCTCTTAAACGCCGCATAACGCTCAAATAATATTCTTTATTTACCGTTAGACCTTCCGGTAAGAATTCAGAGTGCACAACACCGCGATAGTCAAAGAAAACAGTCAACATGACTTTGACTTTTGATCGACTTTGGCGTGGTTTTTTCGGTTTCGGTTCAGTTGGAAGGCGCCACTCCGAAGCTTGTTGACTAGTTTGCATGTCAAACTCGTAAACCCACGTCTCGTCACCAGTAACAATGCGTTTCATGAATGTTGGGTCCGAACTGACTCGTTCTAGCATGTCCTCAGCGACTTTCATGCGATTGAGTTTTTGGAGAAAATTCAGATCTTTTGGGACTAGCCGAGCAGCAACATGTTTCATACCCAAATGATTAGTTAAAATGGTACGATCGACTCGTGAGATACAGAAAGTTCGGCGGCTATCTCTCTCAGAGTTGAATGGGGATTTTCAGTCACTATTTTCTTCACTTTTGCGATGTTAACTTCAGTTGCAGACGTTGACGGCCTACCAGAGCGAGGCAAATCTTCCATTACATCTCGACCGCTTTTGAACGCTTTGAACCACTCATAAGCACGAGTTTTTGATAAAGTCGATTCACCGTAAGCCTTCTGTAACATTTTCAGTGACTCCGAACACGAAATTCCATTGGCGATACAAAATTTAAGACAAACTCTTTGTTCGATATTTTTGTCCATTATGAAATTCGCAATACACACTATAAATGATATTACTAAAACCAGCACTGTATTTTATATAAATAACAGATGCAACTCAAACTCTGCGCCAAAATGGAAAACAGTTGTGCCAATCTAACAACTACAAAAAAACAAAAATTTGAATTTGGAACATAAACAAATCATCCATTCCCGATACTTTTTTGACTGAATGTACTAAAGGACTAGTGAGAAAGGTGATGGTGACACACGGAAACCTGAAACCTGAGAAGTGAGAGCTGATGAATCAAATAACTATAAATTCTTTAATGAAATAAAACAACCTGATACATTTAACTAATACACAATTATATTTCATAATAAATACCTTCAACACATTTATTCATCATACTTAAATGCACATATATTTGAGCGGTTACATCGTCCCCAGTCACAAGACTACAACGAGACAAGTTAACGAACTTCTTTATAATTTTATTTAGATATTTACACGAAACATCCACAGATTTTATACTACTCAGAAACTTCATTTTATAAATTCGTCACTCGGTTCATAGGCCCGGGCGCCAGTGCATCAAGTTATACCAAACTGTCAAATTTCTTTAGAAGATTTGTAGCCTTTCGAACGGCTGAGCATAAAGGCACACGCCAAGCTACAAATTTATTTCTTTTTGTTATCATGAAAATCCCATGGTGTCTTTAAATTTGTTTCATGTCATTAAATACGTACCTCTCGTACGTATTCTTCAATTTTTAAGATATCTATATAAACACTCACAAAAGTAATGATTTAATTGTTTATTTCGTGTTCGCGTTAATATGTGACAGTGCGGGTGCACTATGCACCCGCACTGTCACATATTTGTGTCGTTGGCGTACAGGGCATGCGCCTGCTTGTCACGTATATGTGACAATGGCGTTCAAAGGTTAAACTTTAAAACGTAAGTTAAGTTGTTATTGAGAAAATTTAACAGTTTGTGGTAACTGGATATGCCGACGACTGTACAAGCATCGTCCGATAGTAAAAATATCGCTGCGTTTACATAATGTAAACGTTAACGTAATATATATAATAATGATTTAATTAATAAACGTAACATCACGCCTTGTCTCCCCGAAGGGTAAGGCAGAGGTGAACCCCACCCACATTTCACCAGTTATGTTTAAGGGGCGAACCTAATGCTATGAACTGGGCACAAATCCAAACTCCACGCTGCTATTGATCAGCGGTATTGTCCGGAACGTAAAGGACTAAGGAAGGAACATGGATGGGTTTTAGTCAGTAAGAGTCTGACAATCCCTCCCCACCCAGAGCGGTTGGGATCATTTGATGATTTCCAACCCTCAAAAAAAAAAGGTTGCTGCTGAGAAATTCGTAACGGAAAAACCCAATAACAGTTTGCCCGACCTGTGAATCGAACGCAGTACCTCATGCTCAGCAGTAGCGCTTGCGACCAGTAAACCAACGAGGCAGTCTAGATCTAGTTAATATTTAAATATAAATAAATTATTGCTTATACAACCAGAAAATTCTCGATCTCGGCCAAGTTCCGAGACTGGATTTGTGCCCTATTAAATGGAACTAAAACTAACTGGGGAATTATGGGTGTCCCATACGCCTATCCCTTCAGGAATACTTCAATTAATTCAGCATTAAATGCAACATACCCAATTCAATAATTTATGTAAACTGAGGCAGAATATACAAAATTAAGTATCTGTCTAGAGGCCCAAGAACCTCTCTTAAAGCAGTATTATATTTTTAATATTACTACACTTTAAGCTCCGTCTCATTCTCAAACTTAAGTAATATTGAAATAATACTGCTTTAAGAGGAGGTGGTTCAGGTCCAGTACATAATCTGTGGATCAATACAAACACTGCTACAAAGATCTTTTAGCGTTTGAATGACATTTACAGAGGGCGTTGTTGGTAAGCATTGCAAGCAAGCAAATTTACAATTTCTCCCGATAGGTGGCGTTTTGTCGTTGGTCCTCATCTCTTCTCAACAACAGGGTTTGTCTAGGAAACAATAATAACTAACAACATGCCACGGTGTTGTGCTAATAATTGTCAAAATATTGGAATCCATTATTTTCCCAGATCTGAAATGTTTTAAAACCGTGGACACATGCTACGGTTAACGTATAATACATATTGATATATCTTTCGCTATAATTTCTTGCCGCCTGAATCAACACAATAACATAACATTCTACCAACTTTTCAACTAACCTCAAAACGTCAAAGGTACCAACGACAGTGGTGCCATCTGAGATTTACTTTGCCTTCGCCACCCCCTTGTACTGAATATACAAAATGGCGGCGTTACTTCCGATTTGGGCCACGCGCCAAAAGAACCATGTAGCGCTATAAGCCTATTACCGTTACATACAAACTGTGTGACAATGGATACCGCTGCTTCCCGCGCTACGTCCTCCTGAATCTGAGTCCTTCGCCGAATAGAATGAGACAAAGACGGTCCACTAGATATGCGAACAGCATGTCTGCTATTAATACTTGTACTAAAATAACCCGGTACTGAAACAAATATTTAGACACGTTAGTTTATTACGTTTAGTTGCATTGCAAATTTTTATATTAATTAATAGTAGATTACACTTTAAGGCTTATTATTCTGTAAACGAATGATGCATAATTAAATTAAAAATGCCTATTTGTATCAGCTGAGTTCCAATATTTTTAAGAAGGGGAGAGTCATGTGCATCTAATGCAGACTAAGTCTTTTAGTTTACATAGACCAAGCACTTATTCCACTTAGTCCACACAGATTTATATGAAATAAAATATTTTGGATTGGAATTTATTCCAAAATGCTATTTGTTCGACATCTTGAGTCTCTCTATAATATTCTCTCTCTCTCTCTGTCTCTCTATAATACAAAAAACATTTTTTGAGCAGTTTTTTATCGAATCAATAGCTATTGAGAGTTAATCTAAGACCCTCCAGAAAATATGAATGAAATACTTACATCAGGTGGGAAATATACAATCTCGAACATGTTGGAGAGGTCGGGGAAGATCCCGAGAGCGAGCGCCAGCACGGCGCCGCCGGAGATCATAATACTGTACAGGAGCGGTTTGTTGTCGCGGAGACCCTCCATGAATGGCTCACCCTGGAGTAAAAAAATATATTTTTATACTGGGTGTAACTAAAGGGTACATACATACAAAAGGATATGCTACAAACCACCAAACTGTACAACTTTTACTGTGGGACCAACTCCGAAATCGTGAAAAAAAATCAGCTGTTCCTTACATTTCGACGAGTCACGTGACCAAAAATGTATAGAACAGCTGATTTTTGTTTTGCGATTGGATTTTTTGTTTGGCACAGAGGTAAATTAGAGTAGGAGACGTCAGCTAAGAAATGTTTTAAGGAAACTTCCCCCCCCCCCATAAAGGGGTGAAATAGGAGGTGGAAGTTTGTATGAAATTTTTTATTCTTAGGTTTATTTCATCCTGGGAGTGTTCTCTTTGGATAATTTTCAACAATGACGCGAGCCGAGCTGCGTACAGTAGCTAGTAAGTTCAATCAATCTGCCGAGCCTTTTCCCAACCATGTTGGGTCGACTTCCAGTTTAATCGGATGCAGCTTAATACCAATACATGAAGCGACTGCCTATCTGACCTCCACAACCCAGTCAATAACTGGGTAATACGATAACCCTTGGTAAGACTGGCGGTCAGAATTTCGGGCTTCTGACTACCCATAACGACTGTCAAATATCCACGAATGACAGCCGGAACCAACGGCTTAGCGTGCTTTCCGAGGCAGGGAGGAGCCGCGATATGTAACGATGGTCACCCATCCATGGACCAACCCCGGCAAGTTTAGCTTAACCTGTTAGATCGATCTGTGCGTCTGTTATTACTTAGCTACGAGCTCCTCTAGCAGCAAATAAATTACAAATGAAATAAAGAAAAATATCTGTTTCATACCCGATAGTTGATAGCGAAGGTTGATATCTGCAGTGACATAGAAATGATGTAGACTGTACTGTTGAGAAGATCCGGCGCGAATTCACGCTCCTCATCCTCTGCTAAATCCATGTCTAACTTCGGCTTATTATCCCTGTAAACAAATATTGGTTATGGTTTAGTAAATTATTTTTAATCATGTTTCATGGTTTTTATCCCAAAGCTAATAAAGCAAGCTAGAAAATGTTATGCTTATTAATTCGTAGTAATTCACACTAGGCAACTCTTAATTAAGGAAATGGTAATTAAAGCGTGTCTAATATCTTGCGTAAGCCTTGCCTGAGAATATTAATTTTTACATAGCTTTTCAAGTGTCAATTTACAGATACGCCCAATTCCCATGCATAATCAGCCTATAGCAGGGATGGCGAACCAATAGCACGCGTGCCATCGATGGAACGTAACAACATTATTTGGACACGACATCATTTCAAGAATTTAAGTACCTTTTTCATCTAGTTTGCAATAGCAAAAGTTGCACTAATAAAAAAATACCAAAAACGGTATTATTGTGTTTTTTTTCCAGTAGGTACTCACTAATACAGGATTGTCTGCTGGCACGTCATGGCCACATTCAATTTTATTGCGAAAAAATGACACGTAGATGTGTATAGGTTCGCCACCCCTGGCCTATAGTGTTCCCATTGTTGGGACCTGTGTCCCCTCTGAG
The DNA here is from genome assembly GCA_951799385.1 of Hyppa rectilinea. Taxonomy (NCBI): domain Eukaryota; kingdom Metazoa; phylum Arthropoda; class Insecta; order Lepidoptera; family Noctuidae; genus Hyppa; species Hyppa rectilinea. The sequence goes on along the minus strand of OX637306.1, from coordinate 6,875,807 downwards.
AGGGAGTGTGCCGTACTCTACCGCGCGGGTACAGTGCGGGTTAGTAAAGTCACAATATTTGGGTCTAGGACATGCGGGTTTCGTCACGATGTTTTCCTTCACCGTTTTGACAGCAGTGGTGATGAAATTAAATACAAAAAGAAAAGTGCCCGGGTTTGAACTCATAATCTACAACTCGTAAGTCGGGGACGATACCTCTCGGCCACCGGCATTCCTCCAATTCCCTTATAATATGATTATTTTGACAATAATTTCTTATTAGATTCATTCTTCTTCTTAGCGTGACGATGGCAATCTAAATGTACTCGGCCCAGAATTCGGCTACGTGTTTGGCGGCATCACTAGCGTCCATCAGTGCCTGTAACGTGCATACGGCAGGACACACAGGACACGAGATAAGTGTCCCGTGTGTCATCGTTTGTGGAACAGCACCAGTAGATTCATTCAAATAATCAGTTATATTACCTTCCGGGCGACCGTGACGTAGCTTCGTGCACCAAATAGATGAGACATAGGAAATGCACCGCGAACTGTGTGAGCACCGTCATGATAGTGTACACGTTGAAGATGTTCGGGAGAGGTCGCTGCTTCGACAACTGCTTAAGTGGCTGTGGAATACATAAAAATTATGTATGAGAAATACGAAAAAACAGCATATATATTTATGTAAGCAGGTGCGCGATATACAGGGTGTAACCGCAAGAGTATATACATAGAAAAGCATATGCTACAGACCACCAAACTGAACAACTTTTATTATGGGACCAACGCCGAAATCGCAAAACAAAATCAGCTGTTCTATACATTTTTGGTCACGTGACTCGTCAAATTGTAAGTTGTTCAGTTTGGTGGTCAGTAGCATATCCTTTTGTATGTATGTACCCTTTCGGTTGCACCCAGTAAATAAAAGGATGTAAATACCAGTACTCGTAATAAGGACAGATTGACAGTAGGTGCAAAGGGTAAACACGTGACGTCTAAGCGGAAAATAATACGTAAAACTTGATGATGAATAATAGTGTAAATATTTATTCGCACTTGGATTAACCCACATAATAACTCCATACGTTTTTAGAACACCTGAAGTTGTTTTTAATTTATTTATTCTGATTTTTCGAAACTCCTGCTAATAAGTTCAAACTAAGACCTCCATTCAATCGCCTTTTACGACACCATTAAAAATAGAACAACACAGTTCTATTTTTAAAAACAAAGACTATACTCGTCACACGTACTTTGATGCATCGTCGCAGATTTTGGATAGCCTGATTTTTTAACTCGACGTTTTATCCTCGTGCACTAAACACTGCTCAGCGCCAGGAGTTTTACATCCAACGCTGGGTACTCACTTAGCAGTGTAGCACGTAACGTATCAGATACGGTATCAAGTGAGTACGTAGGCACGAGCCCGCTGCGAGCCGCTCGCGCGTGGAGCGCTGTAAGCTCGCAGATACCCGCCGAGTGGCGGTTTCACTGCGAACACAAAGGCGGCTCGCAGTGTGCTCGTGGACGGCGTCACGACCGCTTGTGTAGTGAGTACGTACGCGCGAGCTTCAAACGACATACGAGAGAAATTCTTGAAATGTCCACTAATCTCTTGAGACTTCATATCCATTACTAAATTGTTAGAACGATTTCTATCTTTGAAAATTTTACTTTGCCAAAATCGATGTGGGCTTTTATAATTATCTAAAATATTATACATGGATATGAACGCAGCACTAGCCACCATTTGAGACATGTGGTCGGCGTGACGTCGTTGCGAGCACTGCGGATCCGGCAGCTCGTAGCTAGATACGCGGAGGACCGTGGACGAGCCGTACCCACTTGCGGTTGATACCGTATCTGATACGTTACGTGCTACACTGCTAAGTGAGTACCCAGCTCAACAGTGCGATTATTTGACGCCCCGAATCACGGTCTGTTCAATTGACAATTTGAATCGGTCAAAAATAAAATATATAATCACATAGAAAAAAGGCCGGTCGTCTTAAAAACTTCCATCACCATATGGAAACTAATGCGAATATTTAATTGTAAAATTGCATTTAATGCCAATAAGCATTCCATTTAATTCTAAAAATCTGAGACGTCAATCTCATACAATCACGTACAAATTCCGCGTTTTGACAGTTCATAAAAAGAAACGTATAGACTACCCTTTCAAATACTCAATTCTCAATGGTTATCTAAAAATCTCACCTTAGATCTCGATATAAACAGGAAGCAGGACGCCAACAAAAGACTCTGCAACGTGGCCTGAGTATCACTGAACTTGATGCCATCGAGGTACAACACCGACTGACTGTACGCCAAGATGAGGGCGTTCAGAGCCAGGATCTTGAACATCTGCAGTGTGGTCACCAGAGTGCACCGGCCTTGCTTGATTATGTGGCAGACTGGAGACAAAAATAATATGTTATAGCATATGTATAGGAACTCCTTAATACAAGGTTGGGTAAGCGGGATTGTCCGAAAGGGTTACCGCTACCCCGGAACATAAAGGGCTAAGGAAGGAACATGGATGGGTTATAGTCAGTAAGAGTCTGACACTCCCTTCCGCTCCACCCAGAGCGGGAGAAGTCATTGGATGATTTCCCAGCATTAAAAAAAAAATACAAGTTTGGGGAGTTTGTTGCGCCGCTTTTTCTTCCCAGCTAAAACACTAGGAAATGGTGAAGGATGGGCGTTTTTGGGGGACTTATGTACTTCTTGTCCTTCTTTGACCTTCAAAAAGTGCTGATTTTCAGCCTAGTTTGAATAAGTGACTGTTGATTTGATTTTTTGTTAGTTTAATGGCCAACCATATTATAAAGTTATGATCTATAGATCTAACAGACGGGGTCTCGGTCATCAGTGCGTGCGCCGGCGCAGCCCCCCCGTGCGCGTGCGTAGGCGACTCTAGCGGGAATCAACGCAGTGGTCAGGTTTGTATATACAGACGCACACGACCGGGCGTGTATTGCCTAATTAATCTACGTGTTCTTTGTGAATTATGATGTTGTAATATCCACATTATGGCAATAACTTGTGACAGATTTTTCACTTTACCAAAAAAAGGTTCCCTTTTCCAAATTTGCATACCTTTACTTATAGTAGTAATAAAGGTATGCAAATCTGGAAAAGCTCGTGGCTAAGCTGCACGGATCGGTCCATCAGGTTAAGCTACGCTTGCCGGGGTTGGTCTGTAGATGGGTGACCATTTTCAGATATCGAGACTCCTCCGTGTCTCAGAAAGCACGTTAAGCCGTTGATCCCGGCTGTCATTCGTGGAAATCTGACAGTCATTACGGGTAGTCAGAAGCCCGAAAGTCTGTCAGCCAGTTTTACCAAGGGGTATCGTAGTACCCAGCTAGTGACTGGGTTGTGGAGGTCAGATTTGCAGTCGCTCCATGTAAAATACTGGTATTCAGCTGCATCCAGTTTAGACTGCAAGCCGACCCCAATATAGTTGTCAAAAGGCTAGGCAGATGGATTATTTATAGTAGTAATAAATTCGCGAAGACCATTCAATCAATGAATGGTATACCCAAATCGGGCTAATTTCAGTTGGTTATGCACTTAATTCTAAATTTTTACCAAATTTACATGATTTACCTACTCAACTGAAGATAATTAAGCAGCTGAGCGAAAGGTCATTTCAATTATTATTTTGATCACGTGCAGTATCTGCTGCGTTCATGTCATTGACCTGTAAACTTGACTCAACTTGACCTCGGTCATTACTTTGATTGTATTCTTCGTGCGATTGACAAATAAGACTTTTACACAAATCGATTTTGAGTAGGTATATGTCTATCTGAATAACCATTTTGTGTAAACCACGTTTTAGTGTTTTCATGATAAGTGGAAAGTAAGAATAGGGGTGAAAATTATTATAAAACTAGTTTCTGCCCAGGACTTCGACAACGTAATTTTTTTTTTCAGAAAATATATCCCGACAGTCAGCAATACTGCAGTTTCCTATTACTAAAAGGATTTTCTAAATCAGGGCAGTCAGTTACAAAGATTACCCTCTACAATTCTACATACAAACTTGATTTTTTTTTTTCTAACCAGCTTATCCAAACTGTTGTGCAACAAGCTCAGTTATTCTATAATAGCTGTGCTGGCTTCGCCCGCGTGGGTATCAAAAATTATCTCACGGAAACGTACTACCTGGATAAAGTATCCTATGTGTAAATCCAAGTCCATAAACAACCTCTGTGCTGAGTTTCACCCAGATCCGTTCAGTCGTTTGAGCATGAAAGACGGACAAAGTTACAAACTCACACACACTCACTCACAAACGTTCGCCTTTATAATATAAGTGTGATTAATTATTACAGTATATATAATTATGGATAAAGAGAGTACGATGGACCATCCTATAATAAAAAGTATCTTTATCACTGGCATAAATATTCCATTCAACCCTCTACAGGTCCTAAAATGCATCTGAATGTGTATAAAATAAAATTAAAAATATAATAAGGACAGACTACCCAACAAAAAAAAAATTGGTTGCCTGTAAAGTCGGTATACGGGCGAAAGTTTTACGTGACAACAATAATTATGTCTGTCTCTCTCGCTCTTAGGCGGGCTAACCATGCCCGAGTGGAAGGGACGCGTGCCCCTCACTCGCTCTCATTGTGAGCGCATAACGTGAGCGGAGCGTAACGCAGTTTCTTGAAGTGTCACCCGGCAAACCAATTAAGACGTTGTCACGTCAAAACTTACTACAGAATATACTGGATAGGCGACTGGTGAAGGGTGCAGCTACGCTCGCGTCTCCCAACCTCACGAGTTGCGAGTCTTCTTCTTCCAGCTCGCGCATGGCTCTGCGCAGGCGCGCGGCGGCCTCGGCTCGTGCGTCCGCGCGGTTGGTCGGCCGGCGTGGCGCCTCATCCAACACGCGTTCTTCTCGCGGCTTCTCGCGCGGCCGTTCGGGTGCGTTCGCTAGAATCGCTACTCCTACCTGTAATTTCAAAGACGAATGCTGTTGGATTGTGTAGCTTGGGTTTTTAGGTAGATACCTACAAAGATTTTTCTCAGGGATTTTGTTGCAAAAAAGCAATTCATATTATGAACCCCGCTTGTACCTTTTTAGAGCAGAAAGTTTAATAAACAAATATGAATAATGATTATGGTATGATTTTAAATCAAGTACTGTTATCAACTTATCAATACCATCTCTCCCTCTATGAGGTGTAATTTTCAATTTAGTGATGCAACAATCAGCATATCGTAATCACCTCTATGTCGCATAGATATAAGATACTAAATTCAACCAGTAATACTCACGTCAGCATGTTTAAGTGCTCCCACGTCGTTGGTACCATCACCACACATGAGCGTCACGTATCCGAGCGCCTTCAACGTCACCACAACAAACTCCTTCTGCTTTGGCGCGAATCTAGCGAACACCTTGATATGGGGCATCAACTCCAGCAGGAACTTGTGGTGGTTCTCATTTAAGAATGTCAGACCCTCCCCTGTTATACACAGATCAAACTTCGAAGTCAGTTGCTTTGACGTCTTGAATGGATTCACTGGTAGATTCACTTCTTCGTCTATTGAAGTCCAACCCCACTTATTTTCGCTCTCCGCCAGAATCAAAACTTCTTCTTTCTGAGTAAACTTCAGCTCTTTCGCAACGTGGCATGCCGTCAGCGGATTGTCACCAGTAATCATAACTACAGAATGAGAAGCATTCACTATTTCTGATATTGCTTTTTTTGAGTCCGTCTTCAGAGGACACGAAATAATAACAAATCCAACGAAAGTTAAATCTGACTCGATATCCTCGCGGGACATATCCCTAATGTCTTGAGAACTTAATTTTCCTAAATTCCTATAACCTAATGCCAGAACCCTCGCCCCTCGTCGCGACAGAGTTAAGTAAACATGATCGTAATGACTAGGAACCTCTTTGAGCATGGTCTTCACAGTTTCAGGTGCACCCTTGACACTGCTTATGTAATGAGTTTCCATGAAACCTCGCTCGTTGACCTGGTAGCCAGCTATTACAGACATCCTTTTAAGGGCACTTGAAAAATGGTTTCTGTGTACAATTTTCAGGCCTGGCGACTTTCCTTTCTTTGGGACTACAGCATCTCCTTTGGTCAGGTTCCACTCTGCAGCTTTCAGAGTAGCTTTCTCCAACGGGTCTCCTACCACGCCATCGTCTAGTTGAACTAGAGAGTGACATGAAGCCAGAACTTGTATGGTCTCCATAGGTGCTTGAGATAATGGAATGACATTAGCATCTTTGTGATCCGCTATACCGGCCACACCTTCTACAACTAAATTATCACTTGTAAGTGTACCAGTCTTATCAAAACAGCATATTTCTACTTTGCCTGCAAATGGTATTCTGAAAGGTTCTGTACAAAATACTGCTAACTTAGACAATGATAATAACGACGTGTTGACCGCTAATGACAACTCTATTGGCAGTTCAGGTGGCACAACTGATGTCAAAATCAATGTGCATTCTAAAAATAGTTTGTATCTATTCCTCTCTGGATCCTCACAGCCCTTGACCCAAACATATGCAGCGGCGGCGACTGCGAAGATTAGCAAGAACATAATAAAACCAAATGTCTCAAGATTGTTAGCTGTCACTCTCTTTACACCAAACAGAATAGTTCTTAAAAGTTTTCCTTGTGATGTATTGAAGCCATTGCGTATTACATATCCGATGCAGCCATTGTCAGGCGCCTTGAGGGCTGATGATGTAGTTTTGGCAGGAGAGGAATGTTGAACAATCTTGGTCCCACCAAACAACATGTGCAGTTTGCCATCACCCTCAGGGTCTAGTATTTGTTTTAAATTTTTCACATTGTCTACTGATTCCTTCATTTGGGGCACACTTTCACCAGTTAACATGGACTCGTCAACAATTGATGAACCTCTTAGAAGTACAATATCACAAGGAACAAGGTTTTCATTGGTGGATCTGATGAGAGACACAACATCTCCTGGCAGGAGTTGATCACTCATAATCTGCCTCCATCTTCTATTTCTGTACACATTAATGTTATAAGGTTTGTTCCCCATCTTTCTGATTTCTGCCATGTTTCTGAGCTGTTGCTGTACGAGGGTGCACTCGAACATGACAAGCATCACCAATGTGAATATGGAGTAGTACCAGTATTTGTCTAAACACCATAGTGCAACACAGAATACTTGGAATACAAAGAATGGTGCTGTTGCTCGTTCCTTGAATAGTTCCATAAATTCTGGAACAACCTGAAACAATAATAATACCTTTAGCATACCTTAGTATGCATAATATGACAGATGAAAGAGTTTATGTTGAACGTGTGGTAGTAATTTACTTGGAAACCTATCAGCTGCCCTTGAATTCAATTATCTACAATTTACCTACAATAGGTATAAATTTGCATGAACCGAAGGATTCATAAAATGTTGTAAAATGCCATTAACACATTGACTGTCCACGCAAAATTTACTATACACCACAAGACGTCCAGATATTGTTTTTGTGACAAATTATTTGAATATAATTGGTTTACAATGGGAATAATCATGAACCATGTGTTACAAATTTTCAGTGTGTCTTATTTATAATGCATGTCTTAATGCATTACATGTAATGCATGAATGTCATAGCTGAGTCAGAAATGCATTACATATAATGCATGGACAATGTGTTAACATGAACTTAATTAGATTTCATCCAATTAGAATAACACGGGTTAGCTTTAAAGAAAAATATAATGTTTGTGTAACCTTAATATTTTCTCATGCATGCATGTAATTTAATTACATTCTGTTACTAGGTTGAGGCATGAGACTTTCATATATAGATAGCATAGCAGCTGACACAGTAAGACAATTTGCATTGCAATGTTTACTTTTAAAACTACTTTTCATAAACAATATTCATTGAATGAGACATTCGGAAAACATTTCAATTGTTTTATTTATTAAATTAAGCAAAGTATGTGTGATTTAAATGTCAGTCAACTAACTCAGGCCAACGTTGGGCATATTGCAGTTCATCAAAAATATTAGGTGGCAATTTGTTTGTAGATATTTGATGTTTGATCAACTAAGCAGTCTGGTTCCAACTTGGATGGTTTTTTTTTCTTTTATGAATATTGAAGTATTCTTACCATTATCATTTCATTCCTTCCAAACTCCTTTTCGGCAAATTCAATGGCTTCATCATCCAAGTAACCTTTGGACTCCATATATTCCTCATAGGTCTTATTGATAGGAAATTCAATGGTATGAAAAGACTTCTTGTCCCAATCATAAACATACTTACTTTTTTGAAATATAAACCACACATCTGGGTGTATACTTCCTTTTTTAGTTGACTAAAAAATATTAGAACAACATTAGAACATTTTAAAATGTTTTAGTTAGCAAGAAGTTTAAATGAAAACTTCCATCAACAAAATTAATAGCAAACCTTGGTGTGATGTAGTTTAACAATTTCAGAGAACCCATTGTTCGACGTTGGAACCACTTTCACAATTTCAGCCTGAATTGGGTCTTTAACCTAAAATTAAAAAGTAACAAATTAAAACTACATGGATCATGCAGTGCTTACAACTAATTAAATGGATGACGATAGTCAATATGTTGAGTGGAAAACTTTGAATTACTTACCGAAGAACACGATAGGAAACACTGGATGTGTACGCTCCAATAGCAACAGAGACAAATTAGAATTTGTATGGTGGCGACAACCGCGACGCTCACGAACCCAGCCTCAAAATTTTCCTCAAATCCATACACAACGATCCATGAATAAAACACAATGGGGTATATTATCAAAAAGGGCAGCACAGTTCCTTGCAGAACAGTCGGCACCGGCTTGAAAAGTTGTGTATATTGAACTAAATCGTCCAGTGACGACTGCATCTTATTGGATACCATTTTATAACCCTTTTACACTCTAAGCCCGTACCAATATATTTATAATGGCGTTTTCTAACTGTTCGAAGTATAGTTAAACATAGTTTTTTATTTCTTTCGAAGAAACTAATTCAAAATATAAATAAAATTCGATTTTATTGAGTTTACTCAACTTGACAGATTGACAATCAAGAGAGGAGAGGGGTGAAGTGGAAAACCGGAAACAGTGTGCTGAAGACGGAGTATGCGTGTCACGTGCTTTTCCAATCGACGCAGCATGGTTTTTTTTATTTTCTGGGCCACTTTGTAAAAATAATTAGAAACTCCAAATCATACAGCCAATTACGATATTAGCGGTAAAATTTTATAAATGCTATTGATAATATTCTAGAAACGAAAACCATCGAGGTGAACTCTCACGTTACAGTAGAAAGAATTCGCGACCCTGCAACATAGTTCTTCTACAGGTATTTTAGTACTACTCGAATTATTGAGGTGACGCAAAATACACGTGTCCAGTTTAATGTTTTTTCTTTTTTCATGACCATAAACTTCTGCTGTCATGGTGACATAAAAACGTCAAAAAGCGCGCGAAAGTTTTTGTCAATTTGTGTATTTTGTTTCGTTCATGTAAACTGTAGTTTAAGCACGATGGATCTGAACATAAGAAGAAAGTCCACAAAAGTGCCACTCACGGGCAGTCTTGTAGAAACCTATCCTCATGATCTTCAAATGTACAAAATTCCACCAACTGAAGACATAAAACTCCAAGAGTTTGAAACTTTAGCCTTAGAAAGAGTGACTTTATTGAGAAGTTTAGCAACAGCAACTACTCTAAAAGGACTTCGAATGTATTCGGAGGAATGGACAGAGTATGTGATTGGTGAACTTAAAACTCAAGGTTTGAAGTATTATGCCAAACTTTGTGAAAAGTCGTCCTGTGCTACGACCGAAGCTGAACTGCAGGCGAGACGTAAAGATCATATTGCCCACTTCATTCTTCGGCTAGCTTACTGTAGAACTGAAGAATTACGTCGTTGGTTCATCGCAAGAGAATTGGAGCTGTTTAAAATGAGGTTTGCTACCATGAGGAGTGAAGCTGTGGAAACATTTTTCAAACTGAACAACCTATGCTATACTAACATCACTGATGAGGAGAAAAGTGAAATCATGCATTATCTGAGAGAGTCAACCCCTCATCAAAATATTGAAAATATGAAATTCTACAAAGTGAAGTTCTATGAAGTTTTGGATTTAGTAAAAATGAGAAAAGTGTACCTTAGTGGTGGTTATGCTTACATTGCACATAAAGATTTTATATCTGTGCTCTCTGCTCAGTATAGAACACAACTGAAGCAAAGCTTAGCTGTTGCTTGTCATCACCTCGGTGAGATAGAACAGGACGAGAGACTTGTCTCGTTATTGAAAGGATTGCATCAATCATATTCTGGCAATGACTACAGCAGTGCTAAAGCAGTAATACCCATTGAGACTCTGGACTCCTTAGCTGTGAAAGCATTCCCACTTTGTATGCGGCAACTTCATGAGCAACTGAGAGTAGCCCACCATCTAAGGCATGGGGGCAGACTTCAGTATGGACTATTCCTAAAAGGAATTGGGGTTACATTAGAAGATTCTCTAAGATTCTGGAGGGAAGAATTCACTAAAATAATGGACCTGGATAAATTTGAAAAGCAGTATGCTTATAATGTAAGATACAACTATGGAAAAGAGGGTAGTAAGAAGAACTATTCTCCATTTAGTTGTTTGAAGATAATCAATACTACTGTTGGGCCGGGAGACTGTCATGGATGTCCTTATAAACATTGTGATGTTGGTATTCTGAAGAATAGACTCCAAGGATATGGTTTTGACTCTCAAGGTATGTATCACTTTAATTCAGCCTCTTCAACTTAGCTGATGTTGATAACATGATGTTTATGTTACCAACATTTTCAATATTTTTACGTCTTTTTGTTTTTCAGCAATTGGTGAAATAATAGACATGACAAAGAAAGGACATTTCCAAATAGCCTGCAGCAAATACTTTGATACTGTGCATCACTCTGACCTAGGATTGGGCATTAACCACCCTAACCAGTATTTTGAAGAGTGCCAGAAAATTGCTAAAGGAGATGTGAAAGTAGAAATCAAGAAAGAAGTCAAATCTACATCAGTTAAAAAAGAAACAGTTGATGAACTAGATGACATGGATTTTGATGAAGTTATGTAAATATGCATAAACTAATTTTTCTGTTGAGGCATATCTTATGTAGCAGCATCTATAAGCGGTTATCAGTATAATAAGCATTACAGCCTACTCCTAAATCTTATCGTGAATTGTTCATGAATAATAAATACAAAATTATAGTTTTTAAAAGATTTTTATTGATTTACTTCATATATTATAATATCTATTTCTTTTTAACATACATGGCTTGTCTAGCCAAATTACCACAATATAAACCACATATAAAAATTAAACCTATAATTGAAATGCCTACAATTAAAAAGTATTTCTTAGACGGTGAAGATGATATCTCATTATACATATCCCCAAAATTCTCTATCACGTTCAACTGGAACAAGGAAAACAAAGCTTGTAAAAACAAATCATTATATTATCTATTTATGTCTGCATACTAATGTTGTTGATCTAACATGAGGAAAATGGTAATAGCAAAGCATAATAGGTACCTATGTAGGTACTTATAATGTTAAAAATAAATTGCTTAGTTAACACTTTCGCTGCCAAGCACCCGGCTCCCGGGTCGAACGAAAATTCGTTCAGGTGCCCACAACCCGACTCCCGGGTCCTACATATAAATAGTTATACGTGGCTTGTGGCCATGCCCAGCACCCGCCTACCGGGTGCAAATCAAAACGTGCTACTAGGGTTGCCAAAAATAAGCTAGGTGAGAATAGTATGTACTTTTGAGTAAGTCTTTCATCAATTATTTATTTACTTTAAATGTTGTACGATTTAATATTATGCTGACAAATCTCTAAGAAACATACTAAAGTGGATTTATTATTAATTGCCTTTTCATCATAGGTACCTATACAAGCCTATGGCGCCACGCAATTTTAATGAGATTTCTTGTTATTAGGTAACTATTTTTCTTTATCTGCGCGTGTTTTATTGAGGTAAAAACCGCCGCTGAAGGTTTAAAAAATGAAAACAAAGGCATCGGTTTGGTTTTATTAAGATTAGAAACAAAATAGGTAATGTTAAAACTTTTCCTTATCTGTATGTGTTCGTTCTATTGAAGCAAAAACACTCGTTAAAACATGAAAACAAAGGTATCAGTTCGGTTGTATTGAGCTCAAAAACAAAAGAAGACAAATGTTTAATCTTTTCTTCATCTGCACGTGTTTTATTGAGGTAAAAACCGTCGCTGAAGGTTTAAAAAATGAAAACAAAGGCATCGGTTTGGTTTTATTGAGCTTAAAGGTTTTTAATCCCTTGCTGGCGATTTAGACGACAACTGTTTATACAACTTTAGCTACCTTACTTTAATTCACTTAGCTTAGATAATTCTGTTGTTATGCGTGTGAATCATCTGGCATCAGAGGGTTAAAAATCTGCATTATTGGCTGTATGAAGATTTGATATTTTGACATTTAAAAGTTTTTGACTAACAACAAGTTGAGATTGAGAAGGAGGAGCAAGAACATTAGTACAATGTTTTTCGTTATTTTGTGGAGTGTGTTACATATAATTTCACAGAAAGTATTCTTTGTTCTGTATTGGTTACATCTCCGATAAACATTCTTGGATAAAAAGTGTGGTATCGTATTCAATAGGAAATACATTTCATAGGTTATCATGAAACTTAAAAAGAAAACCAATTAAAAAGAAAAACACTACAACTGCGAATTAGGCAAATCATGTAAGGTTCTCTTGGCGTAAGTGTTATGATTTTTAAATACCTAGAAAAACAAATAAAAATATAAAAAAGAACCGTGTAGTTTATTTCTTTCAATAAAAAATTTGACGTTCGACAACCCTACTATCGCTGGCTGGTCGTGGGCGTGGCTTAGTGAACTCGGATTCGGGTGCTGCGGCATAGTGGTACCGTTACGTAACCGTTGCGCCGATGGACTCAACAGATGGGTTGTTATAGATATGCGAGACACATTTTGTGGCATGCCAATAGACATGCAATAAATGTGCTTGGCAGTGAAAGTGTTAAGCCAATTTAGAACAGCTTCTTCAATAATTCAAAAGTTTCTGGACAAAGATGACAAGCAAATGGAGAGCTCATATATTTTTTTTTTTATTGAATCCCAATAATCGTAGCAATTTGGAAATTGTAGTTTACTTATAAGATAATGGGTTTTATACTTACTGCAGCCACATGTTTATACATTTCTAATCTACTTGATAGTGCTTTTTGACAGTCAGCCTCTAATTTTCTATTGCTATCATTCAATATTATCTTCAGACATTTTAAACCTGAAAGACAAAAGTTACCAATTTATTTAGTGGTACTTGCTTCAAATATTAAGACATAATAACGGCGACTTACGTCTGCCAGCACCATGTTCCAGATCTTTGCAATACGTCAATAAATCCATCGCACAAGCCCGCTCCAACAAAGGATCTGCCTCAATATCTACTTCTGTTTCTTCTATGATTTGCGCAACCTCACGCGCACACTCGGCTGATACAATTTTATGATTCAAGAGAGCATTCTTCAAACACTCTTCGACCTGTTGAGGCAATAATCCGAATTTATTAACAATTTTAGTTAGAAAGCTCCAAGTTTTGTTATATTATCAGCGAGCCAGTAGTCTAGCACCAACATTAGGCTTACTGCTTTAATTGTGTGTAAAAATACACTATTGTTAGTATGGTCACACAAAGCTTAGTTTTTTTTTAAGACTGACAAAATATTTAACTATACCTGTCCATCAGAGTTTGTAATATCGTTTGGCACAGCACAAATCGTCTGTATTTCAGCTTTGCATAATTTACCAAGCAAAGGATCTAGACGATAGTTCAGAGCTTGCTCTTTTAACACATTTGCTAGTTCATTCTCGCAAGCTGTAGTTAACTTTGATTCTCTAAACTTCTCTTTCAAACAATATAACATTTTGCCTTGAAGTTCCATATCTTGTGGTTCTTTTGCTGGAAAACAAAAACGGTACTAAGTTACTAACGGTTTCGTAACACATAAGAGTAGTAAGCAAATGTAGTTAATGGTATATAATAGGTAGTGAATGAAGTGGAAACACTTCATTATAGAGGATAGATAATACAAATTAGGTGAATGGGATTAGTTGAAGAAACATACATGACATTCCATTTACTTTAGGACTAGAAGACAAGAAAATATTTTTGGCCTGACCCTAATCAGTCCAAATAATCTACTGGATTTAAGAGGCCCATGAGCAGCATAAGAACTCTGACACCAGATTAGTTACCAACCACACCAAAAGAAGATCTACAGGATCCTAAATAATTCATTTATATTAAAATTATCTACTACAGAGTTTGTAAATATGTCTACCTAATTTAAAAATGGATTTTATACCAATCACATCTGAACAAAATTTCGTAATATCCGTCTTGCAAGCATTTTGTAAATTGTTGTTGAACCGGTAATCCATATTTTGTTCGATCATTCTATTCACAATAACTACTTTGCAGTTTTCATCAAAATGTGGTTCTTGACGATGAATCTGGAACAATTCAAACCAAACAATTGAACATATCGGATAATACATGATGGATGTAATAGAAAAAAACATAAGTGATCTTTTAGATACCTTCAAACAATCCAGAATTTTTGATGCATCTGTGTTATGGCAATACAAGTCTATCATATCATTACAACTCGTAATTAAATGATAATCAACAGCATTGTCAGCAAACTCTTGTTTCCTTACTACAAATATGGCTTTCCTACAATCATCTGATAACTTTCCTTTAGCTGTCTGAAGACATTCCAATGCCGCTGACTCTCCATGGGGTACGTTGGCACAGTACATTTGTAAATCATTCTTACAAGCTTCTTTTAGTTCGGGATCTAAATCAATATTTTCCTTTTGTTGAAACAGCTGCTGTCTCAGCTGTTGGCGACAATCCTTAAATATTGTATGCTTCTTCTTTGTTAATGTGTCGTTTCTCACTATTTCACTAAGACATGTGACAACCTGACTTTTAGTTTGTGCTTTGGGACAAAATCTAACCACATAAGATTTGCACGCATTCTTGAATTTTCGGGTAAATCTATAATTTTTGAGTGAGATCAGTTGCTCATGTTCTATAGCGGCTCTACAGTTAACATTGGCTTTTATTTCTGGATCATTTTTATGGCTTATCAAACATTCCATGATGTCATCCTCTTCTTTCTTACTTTTCAGCTCAGAAGAACATAGCCTTTCAATAGGAACTCTACAGTTAATGTTAACAATGGCATTTAACTCAATATGGCCGCTTTGTGTTTCTGTAAAATTTGTGACAATTTCTTTACACTTTGGTCCAAGTTCTTTTATTTTACTTTGTAAGCATGATATTTCTTCACCTTTTCCAGTATTTTCGAAACATAAATTAATTAGATCATCCATACAATAATCTTCGATTTCTGGCATCATATCCACACTAACAGCTCTCTGTCGCATTACTCTTCTCACTTGGAATTCACAACCAGGTTTCAACTTTCCTCTGAGATCAGGATTATAAGCATAGTTGTACAAGCATGGTAATACTAGAGGGTCTTTTTCATTCTGGTGTTCACTGGCGTCAGCCCACTGCAGTTTTGCTTTACATACAGTAACCGCATCATATTTGCACGCCTTGTATAACTGAGGGTCCAGTTTGAAATCTCTGGATATAAAATATTGAATTTGCAATAATGCAGATTCACAATCAGCAGTCATCAGATTGGTTCCAAGTTTTTCCATTAAACAAGACATAACTCTACCATTTCCATAACTAACTTCTCTACAGGCTCTGTCCACCACAGGTTTGCAGGCCTTCCGTAGAATTGGGTCTACTCTCCAATCTTCGCCTGGATCAGCTTCTTGAACTAAAGTTTCCAACGATTTTTGACATGCTAAGCTGATTCTTTTCTCTTTCCTTTTTCTTGGTCTAGCATGTTCCATGAGGCAGTGAATTGTTCTACCCCCAGCTTCAATACCTTTACAAAGTGTTGTAATATCATTGGCACAGTTCTGCATCAATTCTGGTGACAGCCTATAGTCATCCATTAGCATCTTTCTATGATCAATCATCTCAGCGGTACATTCTGGGCTTAATTTTGTGCTTTCATTGCGAGATACATTTTCCAAGCATAATAAAATTTGTGCAAGTCTAACGTCTTTATCATCTACCACACCTTTTCTGCAGTGATATTTTCTAATATCTTCTTTGCACGACTTCACTAACCCTTTACTCATTCTGTAATTCATAACAATATTTCTTTGGTCATAAAACAACTGATCTTGGCACTTCTTCCTCATTCCTGTAATGAAACAGTGTAATTTAAACATAAAACAATGGTTAATTACATAAAACTTCTTAATCAGCAATAAACAGGTTTAAACTAACTAGCTAGCCAAATTCTCTACATAAACAGAATTGGTATCAATACATTAACACATGAACATTATTTAATAAGTCAAGTGACTACACTACCTGTGGTTAATGACCCCAAGATAAAATTTATCAAAAAAAAAAAAAAGTTTTATTTACGTCTAAAGAGTTTCCCTAGCTAATTTAATTTGACCCTGTATAATTTAATTGCTAATTACCCAAAGATTAAATAATCAATTGATAACAGAGTGAGTGGTTTGATGAATGCTAATTGAGAACAATAAGTGTTGTTTATAGCAATAAAATTGTCATAAAATAATAAGTAAATGAGTAAAATATTCACCATTTTCATACTTATGTCTTAAAAGACACTTGTACATCAACCAGGAGCCTGGAACTTCATCAGGGCAGAAGTTCTTCTGATCCAAGTTACATGCAGCAAATATTATCTTGTCTAACTGAAGGGTATCATACTTCATTTCTTCAAGAATGGTCATCTCAGACTGACATTCAGGTCGTGGGTGAATGTCTCTGCCTTGTAAGCATTTTAAAGTTTGCTTCTGAGACAAACTTCTTTGATCAAATGGAATTCTACCACAAGTATGAGCTTCTATGTCATCATAACAGTTCTTTAGGAAGTTTCCAATGATCTGCCAGTCATTGAAAACCAAAGATTCTATTTTATTTATCATCCTCCAACATTTTTTATCTCTTACACTTGATTTCTTTTTTAACACACAATCTATCATATATTCGTTTGGGCTTAGGCAGTTCAGTATCACAGGCTCCTCCTGACATGGTTCCTTTAGTTTATACTCCACATATTCATTGTCTAAAAGCTCTGCTTGATGACTCCATAGCTTGTGTTGGCATAGTAATAAAATTTGAGTTTTGTTGTATGAGGCATTTAGTGCACAAGATAGTATTGCGAGATCATCATCCAAGTGAGAGCACAGCTTATGATATAAAGCACATCCAGATACATCTAGAACGTATCGATCACTGGGTCGATTTATTATATTACCCAAAACTTGTGCGTCTCGGATGAATATTATTAAACATGCTGTTAGAATTCCTGCAGTCGTTGTAATTATGTTATTGAGCATTTCGCTGCCGGCTCGCGAGCTTTGTAATAGAATGGTCAGCAATTTTTACTCAACATAATTTCTTTCTATTATACGAATGAGTTACGTGAAACATGTCATAACCGATTGATTTTAAATTTATGTTTGATTGCCTTTTTACAAATCCACTTAAAATCACACAAAACCACTTCAAAAACCAACAAAGCACTGTAAAATTTGTTTATGGAAAATTGGTGGAAAAGAACGATTGTGTTTAGTCTTTAGTAGTACATTGACCGAATGACAGAATGAGTGAATGAATGGTTGTGGACCTTCGTTGTGGACAGACGGATAGGATTGAGGATCAGTAAAATAATGATATGACAGAAGTAATGACATCCCCATAACAGTGTTGTTTTTAAATATATTATTCGAAAAACATTCAACTTTGACGACGATGCCGATTATGCTGCCATTTGGAGCATAATCGGCATCGTCGCCCCTAAGGCTACCCACTGACCCAAATCCTATGAACCGCCACAGGGCTTTTTAGTAAAGTTGAGGAATTCCTTGTGGCTACCTTCTGGCTTAGATAAAAATAGCCAAAAGACAACGGGGCTATCTTGTTTCTTTGAGGAATTCCTATTGCGAGAATTTGGTTCCACCATCAGACCCTGGACAGCAGCTATGTACTGTAATAACACTTGTTACACAAATCTAATGAAACTAAACACGCACATTGCGGCTATCTGGTTTTATTGAGGAGTGATCGTGACTATCCTTTGGCTCCATTATCGGATTTGAACATCACCTAGTGTGTGTAATAGGACTTGTCATGACGAAGCGAAAACACGATGGTACTATCTTATTAGGTTGAGGAGGTCACCTCAGCTCTATCGTCAAACCCTGAACACCACCTTGTGTATTATCAATTTGTACTGGCACTGAAATATTCCAAATAATTATAGCTCAATCGGAAATGCTTAAACCAGGATTATGTCAAATTAAACCGAAAACACGTACGAACGTAGCAAGATGATTTTCTGATAAGCCGATGTGGATTCCCACCAGCAACTTTTCAGGAGCCATAAGGTTTCCTAAAGACCTATGCAATAACTTACATTTACTACTGCATTTCATAGAGGATACTAGTCCGTCAAAACGTACTAGAACGATTCGCATCCATAAGGCTACCTACGCACTATGCGGTTAGCCGGAATGCGGCCAACCGTGCGGCTGACCGCAATAGGAAATTTGTACGAGAAAGGAGTTTTTATTCACACTGCGATGCGGCTGCCGGCTAACCGCTCCGGTCGTTCTGAGCACTGCGGCCCGACATACATATTGTAGTCTTTGGGCCCGACTGACGGCCAGCCGGGCGGTTGCTATACACACTAAGCGGATAGTGCTAGTTTGCGGTTGCCCGCCATTGACAGTGAACGTGTTCACCGACGCTAGCGCATTTTCTTCAATTAAATATGGATTTCAGACTCATTCTAGTATATCCAAAAAACTTGTCTTCATACTTTTTGAGCTCTTCGAAAAACAATTCGAAATGCTTGCTCTCGTCTCGAGTTTGCAAATAAGGATGCACCCAGTACCTTTTTTTCTGTTTCTTTTTCTTTATATACCGCGAGTAAATATAATAACTTCCATCTTGGAAATGAGTCGATCCAACCGCAAAACCACGACGGTTTCTAACCGCACGTTCCGGTTGCGCTTGCGGTTAGCCGGGTGCCGGCTAACCGCAAGCGCAACCGCGTCCTGCGGTTAGCCGGACGGCTGACCGCATTCCGGCTAACCGCATAGTGGGTATAGTGTCTTAGAATACTCTTTTGTAGACCCCCAACGACAAAAGTGACCCGAGGACGTGGCAGCTTAGATAGGTTAAATGGGATATACTTAGTCTGAGGGTTAAATGCTCTAAGCGTGACAGTCACAGTAAGACGTATAAAAGAAATACCTACCTAGTTAATGAAATTTTTTTGTTGTGGCAATATTCTTATCTACGTCAGTTAAGTCAACCAAACAAAAAAACAGGACGGCCAGGCGCCCAGGCAGTCGCAGTCATTCATGTCATTCCTGTGTGTCATTCATTGTCTCATTCAATCTGATTCAATATTTCATTGATGTGATGATTGAAAAAATATCTCTACAAGATACCGTAAGCGTATAATATTGTAGCAATTTTGAAACTGTTTAAGTGTTTACGTGTGAACTTTCAACATGGAGGAATTTGTGGAAGTTAATCAAATATCGGATTTTATTTCATATCTCCGTAGTGTGAGTATTGTCATTATTGCTAAGAATTTATATTGCTGTAGCCTCAAAATTAACTGCTGTTACATTATTTAGCTACTATTTTCGCACTAAGTGAAAGTGTAAGTTCGTTGTTACAGTAATATTGCGTAAAATGTTCCCATCTGGGCGGTAACTCGTTGCGTCGCCCTCACGGTTCGCAACCGCGGCCTACGGCGTTCACTATCGGTGCCTGTCTAATTATCATTTTACTATTGTTTTGCCGGTAACAGGGAGCAAAGGTTTATAATTAACATAATACTTACTGAATTTACTTAATGTGGAAGCATAAAACTCTGGTTAGAGTAACTTAACTGCCTTAACTTCCAATGTACCTATTTTAGTGCTTACTTATTTTATTGCTAGATGCAAGTACAATATTTACTCAGTATGTTCTCATATATCCTATTCAATTTATCTTGCATAAACTAAACAGATAGTGAAAGATAATGTTAACAAAGTTTTCAATTAATTGGGACACTACCCTCTAACCGGAAGCCCCATTTCCATAGGATTTTAAGAAAGAAGGGATTCCTCACTCAAACTTCTCATAATTTGGTCATATGCTATAGATAATCCCATCATTGGTTCTACTGCCCAAACAACTAAAGTCCTTAACTACACAGTACAGACAGCAGTAACCAATTGGTTAAAAATTATAACCAATTTTAAAAGAGGAGGTTACTGTATTTATGTATCTATTTCAAATTCCCTGCTAAGATGTTGTATCTAATAATGAAAATAAAAGTATGACCACTGAACAAGAAAAGAAAAATCAATAAACCACCCAAGGGCAGTGTTTGCGCTACCTTCATTAGATTTTACATAACATTTACATAACTTATGGTAGTAAATTTACTAAATTGCCGATATACTTGTAAAACTGAAGGTCTTTGGCACGACTTTAGCAGTAAAATAGTAAATTAGACAAAATACAAAATTTTACAACATTTTTAAATAACATTGCCTTTTGAGGTTTGAGATATGCTAAAAAATAATTGTTATTGCCAAATTGGACATTGCCACACCATCACCACTCTATGATACTACTAAATAAGGACATGGCTCAAGGACTCAGTTTCCAAAGGCAATAAGTTTAAAAAAACAAGCTCATATTTCATATGAATAACAGAGTACATAATTTATTTTCAAATCGTAGTTAGGACTCCTTGCACCTATTTCTCTATGACAGCTGAGATTAATAATTGTGATTATTCATCCTGTACATTATAACTGTAACTTAAACTTCTAGTAAAAGAATTGCATTCAAAGGCTGACTTAACGCTTGAGGCTTTACACAAATATAAAATATCACCAATTTCACGATAACAATTGCAATTAAACAACATGTGTAGTTTGGGTTATCAGTGTGCTGACATTATCTTTTATAAAAGTATGGAAAAGTGTAAACAATTGTCTGTAATGATATCATGACTTATAAAAATATAATATATTTTATAAATATTTAATAATAAAATATTTCATATACTTAATCTGCTAAACGTCTTTGGGTGATTCTTAATGATTTCCTAAATATTTTTGCCAAGCATGATAGTATCTCACATAACACATTTATTTACAAATACATACTTGGCCACCTTGAATTATGCATTCTAAAACTCAGTAGAGGTCAATTTAAAATGAAACTTGTTTTTTTACACACTCTGTTGCTAGTAATTTTATAGCTATTATATCATATTACATATCAAAAAGTATGTAGGAAATACTTAATCGAAAAGTTAATACCTGATTTTATTGAATAAGGTGATAACGTAATTATACCTAAACAAACTTGATTATATATGTTTGTTATTTGGTGCACCTATCTTTTGTCTAATAAAAATAACTAGATAAGCTATTTCGGGCGCATAAAGGCGCTTTGCTGTCATAAGACAAATCTGACATTGACGTATATTCGTACTAGTGATACATAAACATCACGCATCCCCGAAGGATTAGGCAGAAGTGTACCTATAATTGTTACACCCCTTGCAATAGGAGGCGAGTTTCTCGTCATAAACTGGGCACAAATCCAGACTGGGCTCCGGTCCTGGGTTCGATTCTTAGGTCGAGCTAAGTGTTATTGGGTGTTTAGATATCCGTAGTCAACAAGGAATCCCTATAGTTTCGCCATGTCCGTCTGTCGGTCCTTACTCTTAGTACTTGAAAGCTAAAATTTGGCTTGGATGTACATATAAGTTACGCCGAAAAAGTGGTAAAATAAAATCATGAAAACAAAAAATCTTCCCAACTACGGAACCCTTCATTGTGCGTGGTCCGACACGCACTTGGCTGGTCCCTATCAGTTCCTGATAGGTATTAATATGGCGGTCGCGAAAATCTATCATAATTCTTTCATCCTTGACCTTTCCTCATAGTGATTACTGGCGAAGGTAAAAAGGTTCACAGAACATTGAATAGAATCCTCCCATACCGAAATTGGATCCAATTTGTCATGCATAGCGGGATTGTCCGAAAGGGTTACCGTTACCCCGGAACAAAAAGGGCTATGGAAGGAACATGGATGGGTTTTAGTCAGTAAGAGTCTGACACGCCCTTCCGCTCCACCCAGAGCGCGAGGGGTCACTTTATGATTTCTCAACCTCTTAAAAAAAATACATAATTATGATACAGGTACTTACTATGAAGTGTGCATTTACAGATCAAAACAATGTACTTACCGACAGTTATAGCATTCTATTAATAATTGTACCTACCTATACCCGTGCCTAATCTGCGGTCGTCAATTATAAATGCTAATAACGTTCTGATAACCAATAGTTGAATTATTACTCTGGCCTTGAACTGCTGCCATTACTAGAGAACACACTGTTCGTTGAATATGACGTTAACTCTTGATTTCGCTACTCTGGCCTTGCTTGCGTCACGACATTCACGGGTTTTTGCATATGAATTTAAGCATAAGCATTCTGCCCTCCTGATCCAAGAGCCTAATAAACACTTTAGTAATCAATCCCTGACCTGAACCCACAAGACAATGATCACTGTCTTATTAATATAGATGTTAAAGCAATATTTAAATTAAAATTTTATCTCAGCGCTTACACACCTATAGTATTTACGTATTATTGTACGCGATTCTGAATTTATGTTAAACAAATTTTGTTATCATTATGCACCCACTGACGATAACACTATAACAACTGAAACGGAAATTTAAACATTTCTGTAACTAGAACGGCACTATACGAATGTAAGAGAACATTATTTAATCTTAGTAAAGGCTTCCACTGACAGGCGTAACCCGATGGTGCCACGCGATTCTTGAAGAACAGTTTCCATAGATTTTGATAGAAATTGTTCTGCTAGAGTCACGTCTAGCCTGTCTGCGAGTGCCTTTAGGTTACCATTTTTTTCCGGTAGGTGTTACTGAGACTACATTCTTTATGGATCGATACAGTAATAATAATAATAAGTTTATTCAAAACATAAGGACTACCGTAAAATACAGTGTTCGTAAATCTATGTCAAATTTACAAATGATTTGTGCCTGAACTAGGTAACCCTTCAACCCTTTTTGTTCTCTTCGCGTAATTGAGCACTTAAGTGGCCCCGTGAGTTTCAATAAAATACATCTATGTACAGAAGCTAGACGACCATAATATTTGGAAAACGCACGTGTCTTAAAGAATTCGCCACACTGAGGACATTTAGGTACTGTTGGCTACAGGTCAGTGGTAAAAACAAATCGTATAAGCTGGCCTCTCATTCTATTAAAACTCCTTGCTGAACTAGGCTAGCTCTAAGGATAAGTATTTCGTCGTCTATATCGTTTCGTCGTATAAGGTCGTCTGTACAACGAAATACTCCGAAACACAGACATCCGCAACGCGAGGCTAACGCCTGATCAAAAGTCTGTGACGAAACTTTATAAGCATGATAATGTCGTTCTCTCATTGTAAATAGGACATAACATCCGTAAGCATCTAACATCTGCCCACGTAGATTGTGCCAATGAACCTAGACTCTATGGAGGGGTTAATGCCACATAGATACAATGAGACTTCCCTACGATCGATATGCATGCAACTATGTATAGTAGCTAGATACGTAAAGTTATGTAAATTACATCCATAGAATTATGAATGCAATGTGTTACCTGGGTCTTATTCCTAGTAATAACCTCAATGAAATGTAGCGCAAGCTGTCTTGCGCATGCACTATTTCTTTAAACTTCATTGGCACGCAGTGCAAGTAGCCCTTTAGCTACTGTGACGATCAGGCCTTCACTTAGGGAGCTCTCAGAGGTAGAGCTCGTATAGTGTGTTGTAGGTATCCTACAAATAGAAACACAAGGGGTAGCAGCTATTGAATTACATTACTTTTCAAGAATGACGAAGAAGAAGAAGACATTTGTCCAGCCGGCTACTGACAGACTCCCATTCATTTCTTTAAAAAAAAAACCTGTCAAAATATTTTATCATTTTGAAAGGTCGAATGATGACAGTTATTTTCTAACCGATCAGCTAGGTTGAACTGAAGCTTTCAACCTAGGCTCTATACTACCAACGACTGCAAGAGCAAACGAGTGTCAGGTGAAGACATGTCCTTAAGAGCCTAGCTGACCACCCCAAGCATCTAGGCATAGCGAAGGAGGCCGTCAAAGCGCGAAAATTACGTACAATAACTTTGGGCCTAGTATGTGCCCAGCGGTAACGCCTTGCGAAAATCTTAAATTACCTATTAAACTTCGGGTATAAATATAATGACGACTAAAAATAATTTTGGTTGGTTGTTTTAAGTAGGATCGCAATTTGTAAGATATTTGGTTCTAATTTCACACTAAAATGGGGATTTCATTTTGGTGATCATTTACTATTTTTGGCAATACAAAGTGATTTTTTTGCCCTTACATTTTACTAAATCTGGTGTTGCGTTAAACATAAGCCTTATACTTCTTGCGGTCATTTCATCACATTATCAGGTACCCTGATCTTCTTATTCTTCATTACTGAAATGATAATGCACTCGGCGCCATTACAAGATAACCTAATACTGGTGACAGTAGTGAAATATAGAAAATTCCTTAGCCATTTCTGCATTTTGATTTAAATACTACTGTACTATAGAACTGTGCGATCATGAAAAGTATGTGAAAATCTTCGTCTTCTTATAATAGTTTTTCCGCCCTGTTAGTCTTATCAATAAGTGTAAACAAATACTATACCGACCGTCTGTTACACTTGGTTTCACTACTTTGAGTTTGTAGAACGATAATATTTACCACTACACTATAATAGACATAGAGGTTATGTTTTTAAATAACTAGGTACTATATTCTATTATAAAACCCGTGTTTAATATATGTTACAAGTTATGGCTATGGCTATGGTTATGGTTATGGTTGGTGGCCTTTTGTTCGCTGTTGCCTGAACTTAGTCGATATGTTGAATTGAATAGGCATTCGGTCTTTATCTGCCTATATCTTCGCATACGCTTCGTATGAAAAGAAATACGCATTTTAATAGAAAACGTCGGAAATTAATTTCCCCGGGGTGTCGTACCTACTGTAACGAGGGACGTAATATTTAATGCTATCACTACATAGTATAAAACAAAGTCGCTTTCTCTGTCCCTATATCCGGATTTTGATCCGTTTTTTTTAATAGATGAGTGATTCAAGAGGAAGGTTTTTGTGTATAGTTTGTCGACATATTATGCGGGCGAAGCCGGGGTCGGAAGCTAGTACTTTATATAATAGTTAATACTGTTGATGTTTTAAAAAAATCGAAACTTTATCATAATGCATTGTAACGTTGCACTTAGTGGTACTTACTTGTTGACAGCCCTGCATTATCCTCCCGTACCTAGTAACACTGTTATTTGAATAGTGTAAAAGCCAATTACTTTTAAAAGAGTAGCCAGTAGTTTCTTGTCGTCTCTTCTCCTTTAGAAGACAACGACCAAAAGTAATCGGGCACCTAGCTTTTGAAATTTCATATAATCACACTAAATTATTATAAAGGCGAAAGTTTGTGAGTGAGTGAGTGTGTTGTGTGTGAGTTTATGTCTGTCCGTCCTTCACGCTTAAACAGCTGAACGGAATGGGCTGAATGAAACTTGGGATAGACATAGTTTATGACCTGGTAACACATAGGGTACTTTTTATACTGGTGGTACGTTCCTTTGGGATAATTCGCTGGCAGCAGCTAGTTTAATGTATATGTATATATATGTATGTGTATATCATGTATATCCGAAATTAAATAACTTAATTATACACGGCTAACTCTTTCCAAGCACGTGTCAGCGAAGTGATTATATAAAATATCACGTTCTAGACTAAAATCGATAAAGCAACGGCCCTAATCGATTCTAATAACCTTGACCGATAATATAGTCTACTACGACAAGGTTAATTTGTTTTGAAAAATGGAGGAAATAAATTACAAAACTTTTCGCCTGAAATATTAGAATGCAAGTTAAATGAAGTTGTTGGCTTTATGTTAGTTAATTCAACGATGAGTTTTAACTGACACTCAAGTTCAAAACTCCCGCGTTTAAGACTTCTGAGGTTTAAAAGACCAAAACTGGTAACAATGTAATAATAATAATCATCATTCAAATTGTCTAAGGGACCTCTGCGAGTTGGCTTCGGCCCCTCGTACGCCTTCCAAAGGTCCGGGAGCTCAGGGTCCTGAGATATTAGAAGATTAGTAGATTCGGTAACTGCTATACTCTAGCTTAAACCATTCGCATTATTACACTTCGAATATATTTGTCGGCCAATAGCCACTAGTCTGATCTGCGATTAGAAGCCATAGTTGTGAGCCTACGTTTGATGTTTTTAGTAGACGATTTGATTAGTAGGCCTACTTTGGCTCGAGTTTCTTTTATTGCCTACACCCTTGGGAATAAACTACTTAACTTTTGTGTCGATGGTTCAGTTTAAATCCAGAGTAACACCAAGATTTTTAGAAGAGTAGCTGTACTCGTTGGTTACCACACCCCAAATGGTATTTAGATTGCAGCCCGCCTCCCTATTGCAGAGATGAAATATGGAGGACTGGGTTTTGCTCGGATTTGGCTTGAGTTAGCGAAGTAGTACGTGATTAATTCACCAAGAGAGTTTGATTAGTGGGTAACCTGGTTTGGCTAACTTGGAAGTCTTTAAACAGACTCCGGACCCAGGTTAGCTGAAGCAAAGGAAAACCTGCTCAGGTGGAGATTCATAGACGACTCCACCTTGGAGTGTAAATGTGGTACTGTTTCAAAAACGATGGGACACTTAATATCTTGTGGTGCGTGTCCTGTCGTCTGCACGTTCCAGAAACTGATGGACGGTAGTGATGGCGCCAAACACATAACCGAATTCTAGGCCGAGTTTATTTAGATTGCCATCAACACGTTAAAAAGAAGAACTTAAATACGTTTCAAAAAATGTGGTCACCTAAACAGCATAAAGTGGACGGTGTTTGGGCATAGTGTACAAGTGTATTATAGACTGATACAATAAAGTTTGTTTTCTTTAAATTTCAGATTGAATGGCGCGACCCATGGCTAATGGGGCTGATATCTTTCCACATTATAATAACGTTCACTTGCTTCTCAACGAGGAACTACGGGAACTTTCAAGTTATCTTGTTCATAATATTATGTAAGTACTTATCATTATTCGAATTGTTCTTCCAATAAGACACCACTTTTCCAATTTTGATTTTATGTTGTTTATTTTTAAATCGTCCTCTAAAACGTTTGTCCGAAGAGTTAGTATCCGAAATGACCTTTGTCTCAATAAAATTGTAAGTAGAACGGAATAGGGGAGAAACGAAGACACAATTCCAACTTCCCACTTCGCCTATCAATGGCATTGACGACGAGTTACGAACCTACGAGATGACAATTTATAACTATTAAGTCTACAAGACAATCGCTTTATACAGTCTAGCACTAAGATTTCTCTATGAAGGCCAAGCCACTACATACTCTTTGCAAACAAATGCTAGACACACGGCTTGATTTCAAAACAAACTCTCCGCAATACTGTATACACATTTTAGCAGTTGTTGAAAATCGAAACCGCAGTCAGTTAAGAAAGCGCCTCCTGCGTCATTTGTCACTGCGTCAAAAAAGTGAAAGTAATTTCGTGTTTCTGAAACTTTATTTCATTGTTGATATTAAAAAGAAAGCATTCGACCTCCGCTGTGGAACGATGTTCATTTATTATTTTATTAACCTTAGGACACTGCTATCTTTTTCTCAAAGATAGTATCCTTTATGGTAACCGCAATACCTTTCCAATGTATTAGATCTTAATTCATTACAATATCATCTGAAAATACACACGGTTACACATTTTGTATAACAACCTTGATTTCAATGTTTCAGTGTTGCTAGTCTATTTTTCGGAGAATATCAACGAAGTTGCTGCCCGGAATTGGACCTTATTCTCAAGACAACAGTACTTCGATAGTAAAGGCCTGTTCATATCGGTTGTTTTCTCCATCCCTATACTACTAAACTGCATGATAATGGTGGTAAGTTGATAAAATATCGTATGATCTAGATATCGTAATTAGTTAAATTGACGTGTTATTGTATATTATTTTTACTGAATTGAAATTAAAAATAACGCCAATGTCTAATTTTAAACGTTGGTAGATAAATATGTCAAAATAATGGATATTAATTAAATAAACATCCGATTTTTGCTAAGTTCAAAAATGTTTAAACTGAATTGAACTCGATTGCCCCATAAAATCTGAGACAGCAAAACAAGAACAACCACAGGGGGCCAACCACTACCTTTTATAGAATATAATTGTAATATTGCTTCACATTGGGAAAGAGATGGAGCTATATATCCTCCATAGCTCCATCTCTTTCTCACACTGAAGTAATATTAAAAGAAAACTACTCTCTGAGGCTGATGTGACCGTTCATCCAGCCCATGTTAAAACATCCGTCCGTCATATTCCAGGGTTCGTGGCTGTACCAATCAACGCAGATCATGACAAACATAAAGAAGGCACAACTCAGACAGCGCTTGAAAGAAATTAACATGAACCGAGAGCAACAGCAACACATTAAAGCGGAGTAGTCGGCGAGTCAATTATTTAGGTAACGAAAATCAAATATTTTTGCTAGCATTGTGGCGGAAGACGATGAATCTAATTTTAGGCATACGACGCAGTGATTAATTTATAATTAATTAATGTTACAAAGAATTTTCGTAGGACAATGTCCATTAAGCAACAATCGAAACGAAAATACTTATGTAAATATTTCAAAAGTACGTTTTTAAATGCGGCATTAGTTCCATAAGGCGCGTTTTATTAATGCTTGAAATAAAGTTTTATGCACGGTCGCTAACGCGTTAAGCGTATACCAAACTGCCAAGATCCTCCAAATTATTTTAAACCTTAAAATGTTTAGTGTAAGGTTCAAAATCGTTTGAAAGAAATTTACAGTTTCTGGTAACTTCATGTGCTGGCGACTGTATACTTCACGGTTTATGAAGCACATTAATGTAATAATTGGTTTGCTCATTCGTTTTATAACTTGCCTTTAGCACTAGGGATGATTAAAAAAAGTCGTTTTGTCCGCGTCAGCTAGATTATGAAAAAATATTAGACACTCATTTTTTTTACGCTCTTAAAAGATTGTAAGAAGAAGAAGTAAGAAGTGACGCGTATTAAGATTTTATACTTACTTGTGACTTCCCAACTTTAAATGCGTTTAATCTAAGTATTTTTTTATTAATATGATAAAGCAAAACATAGTTGTCCAATATTGTTTAATTATCTGACTAACGGACATTTTTTTTTTACTTAACCTTCATCCTTATTGTGTTGTGCGAGCACCACTTAATTTTGGATAAAGAAAATGTTCATTTTTAGTATTATTACTATGAATAATTAAATTTAAAGACTTTTGGAACACATTTAATTAAATTAAAAATAACTGCACGCAACATTGATTCTTGCCTCTCGGTATGAACACTAAAATTAGTTCTTCCTTTATAAGTACGTAGTAACTATGGCCAGTCACCGACCACCAAGTTGTAAGCATTTATTATGACGTCATAATACACGTAGAGAAGTAGTTTGTGGATTTAAATTTTACTTGTGACTGAATGAGGAAGTTTTCATTGTGATGAATAAATTGAATTGTTACGGTGAAACGTATTGTTAACGTAATGTCTGTACAATTTTATTTACTCAATAGAGACATTTCGGGCGCATTTATGATTTTGCGGCTTTTACTGAGGGCTTGCGTAAGCGCAGCCTTTGAGTTCTTTTGAATTAGGTGACGAATTGCAGCGCCACAATAGTGTCATGAAATTGTCATGTCACTGGCTGCTTTTTGTCCAATTTGAAAGTATTTACAATAACCATACTAAACCTTAATATAACATAGGAATAACATTTCCAAAATACAACGACATATTTTATTTCTGTGTAAGTATAGTCGCGCTAATCCGAACAAAGGAATTATTTTGACAACTTTTTGAATGTGTGAAAATTAATAATAAGATTCATACAATTTAAGGTTTCCTAAACACCGTATATAGAATTGATATTGCAACGAAAAGGAACTTTTGAAAAATTAGCTCTGAAAGCGCGAAAACAAAGGTGGCGTACACATGCAAGCTTCTTCTGATTGGTCGAAATCCTGTCGAACATAGCGTGCAGACCCAAGACTTATTAAAAGGACGATGCATCCCGTTCATAGAGGGGACTGCGACAGTTCAAACAATACAAAGGGCCAACCAGCACCTCAGAGAGCACTATTATTTTAATATTATTTCTGTGTTAGAAAGAGATGAAGCTATACAGCATGTATAGCTCCATCTCTTTCCCAATGTGAAGCAATATTAAAATAGTAATGCTATATGAGGAGGCGGTTGGCCCCCTGTTCCTAAATCGACAAATAATTAGTATTGAGAACAAGAAAGGTTTTTAATTAAAACTAGAACACCTTAACTAGCAAAACACTTTTTATATTCCTGGTGTATTCTGCGCAGAACTTTGCCTAAATATCTTTAAGTAAACAGGATTAAGTACATATTTTCTATCAGTGACAATAATACAGTAACTATGGCTCATAAAAAGGTACACAAGTCAGCCTAGTCTGAGCTGCAAGGTTGCTAATGGGTCAGACCAGGAGTGAATAAAACGGGAGATGGAACAGGTTAAAAAAGGCAGGAAAAATACAGGGTCAAATCAAATAAGCTACGGAAACTCATACACGTGGCGGGTATCGATATTTTAATCGATACCCAGCACATTTGCGGACTTTCGCTAGCTAATTTAGTTTGACCCTGTAGGTGGAAGATTGAGCCTCGTTTATTTGCGTTTAGTACCTTCTTCATAAGAAGAGCTTTAGAGCATGGATAAAGAAATAATACTACGTACGAAACCTAAATTGGGAGTCTCTACGCCCCAAATAAAGTTTCCTAAGGATTTTCCCATGGTTAGGCGAAGATAAATAAAAAGAGATAAATCCACGTTTATTTCGAGTAAAGAAGTCCTAGCAAGAGCGGGCTCATCACGTGTTAACACAAAAAAAAGACTCTACGTGAAACTAGTCTTTTGTGATCGACACGTTGTAAAATATGTAGATGCTAAGACACGAAAATATTTCGTAGCTATTGTCGAGTTTAGTTTTTTCTGAAACAGGAGGCTTTTAAGCAGATGTATGACACTTTCTGTTCGTTTTTTTTTCATTCGGTATTTTTCACTCGAATTACAACATCTGCCGGTCTGTTCTGTCAAAATCTTGCAGTGATAACTTACGTGAAGTGAACTGTCATTCCACCTGATGTTAACGGATTAACATTACTGACAGCACACGTGTTCATTTCACCAATGTTTTAGCGGTGAGATTTTTTACAGAATAGCACTACAGAACACAAAATGAATCAATGATGTTGAATTTCGGCACATTTTTCCCTCGCCTAGTGAATGAAAAACAAATGAGAGGAGCAATCGAACAATTATTCCTAAATATTGTCGGTTTCGAATGAACGTGAAATGAAACCAATAAAGAAACATTGACTCGGAGGAGCGTCTCATATCAGCCGGTCTTTTCTGTACAAAACATCACAGTGAAAACATAAGTGAAGCGAGCTGTCATACCACTTACTGCTAGGGATTGACGCTACTGACAGGTCACTTCACCTAAGTTTTCACGATGAGAATTTTAATGAACGTGAAATGAAACCAATAAAGAAACATTGACTCGGAGGAGCGTCTCATAAGACCTGGTCTTTTCTGTACAAAACATCACTGTGAAGACATAAGTGAAGCGAGCTGTCATACCACTTAATGCTAGGGATTGACACTACTGACAGGTCACTTCACCTAAGTTTTCACAGAATTTTACAGAAAAGATCGGCAGTTTTAGAACGCTTACTTGATGTATCGCATAAAGATTAATCCGTTATTTGTTATACACACACCCTAGTATACAAATTGCATCGACTTCACACAAAAAATGAAAGCTCGTTTTATTCTTAGTTATATTTCTCGATTGATATCATTGTTTTTGACTCCCAAATGTGATTATTGTGTTGTATTTACTCTATATTTATTCCATTTTTGTAACTAATTGCATTTTTACTTGTAACCTATGTACTTAACTAACTACGCATTCGCTTCGTTTATACCTTTATTGTATATTGCATTTTCTTCTGTAAAACTTGTTAGTTTTATCAATAAGTTGCCATGTATTTTAATGGTGGTATGACACAGTTTTGGTACCGGGATATCGATTAAGCGTATTTTTATTTGGAGAGGTGTATTAAACTATGTATGTTTTGTGTTTTCAAATATTTGTTTTTGTATAAATGTTACCAATGTGTTGTTTGAAGTATAAACGAATTTCAGTGTTATTGTGAATGTTTAACTGATTAAGATTGGCGGTAGCAATCTGTGCGTACGCGCCACATAATATTAGTATGTTGTACTTAGTACATTTTATTACTCACTAAATCTTTCGTTCACCATTTGGAATGCATTATTTCTCTCATATTCCTATAGTAAGTCTGAAAACTAAATACATACTTCCAGATGCAAGATGACGTAAGTGCCATTATCAAACATTCACAATGACTGTATATACGATTTGTGATAATTATTATAGTAAACAGAAGGTGCAATAAAATTAAGTTGGCTAGATTTGGCTAGAAATTTGTTGTTTTTTTTATATATTTGTATATTATTTTTCCGCGCTAGTAACACAGAAGTAATAACACGTAGATCTAAAAGGCGGATATAAATTTTGGATAATTTATTTCTCGTAAAATTACAATTTTCATTTACTATAAGTATTTTGAAACTTTAGAAATAGAAAATGTCCTAAAATCACAGAAACACCAATATTCTTAGAATATAAATTGTTAGTAGATTAGAATTTTAACTATATGCATTGAAGTAGTTACATCTCATAATAATAACGCGGCAACATTGAGACAAACAATTTGTATGAGTATGGAAATTAACGTTCTGCCTATAGTGATGTTACGTCCATATCTAGTGAATATTGTCATAGAAATAATAAATAAGCGACCGTGTTGCCGACGAGTAACGTAACGAAGACTGAGTTGTGTATAGTGTGAATTGGAAGTCATTTTATTTTTAAGTTTCATCCTCTGACATTCTATACGACCTCTGCCATGAGTCTATCCACTCCACAAATTCTTTTGCCTCTTATTTTATAGACATCACTTGAAAACTTTTTAAAATCTAGTTGTCGTACACTCATGGTAGGGGTAATTTGTTTTCTTTTTCATTGTGTATCTGTAGGTAGTAAACATGTACATGCTTAACACTGTTTTTATTATTCCTTTAAGCAAAGGTGTTTTTTATTTTGTTTTATGCTTAAATAAAGGAATTGATCGAAGGTTTCCTCTTTTATTTCAAGCCTTGCTCTATTTATAATCCCCACTCGAACGTAATGAAAATCACAAAACTTTTCAAGTGCTTCCATCTGGCGGAATACACATGTATAATACAACTACAGGGTCGGCATCGATTGGCACTTTTCAATCATTGGAGAAAGCAAGCAATATTTCACCCAGCAATATAATATAATTTATCACATAACGAGTGCAGTTTGGAAGTTAACTGCGACAAAATTAAGTAAACACCACTTACAGCCCTCTTTCTGCGTGTAACGTTCCTAATTCAAATATAGTGTTGTAAAAAAGATCCAAACCTTTTTCGTGGATAACGGGTTACGTCAAAATACTACCGACTAAAACCCCACGGTTTCTTTCACTACCATGAGTCGGACTTGTACATTCGCCGCTCCCCCGGCTGAAACTCGAAAGGAAATATCAAAATTATTTTTGTTAAAATAAACCTATCGTCATCTGCCTAGCCTTTTCCCAACTATGTTGGGGACGGTTTCCAGTCTAACCGGATGCAGCAGATGAAAACCAGTATTTTACACGGAGCGACTGTCTATCTGTCCTCCACAACCCAGAAACTGGACAACAAGATACCCCTTGGTACGACAATGGGGGTCACAATGTAAGCCAGTCCAGTAAACCCAAGAGTTCAACACTTTAGTAGGATTCTCATAAGGGCCGGCGCAGACCTAGCCTGCTTTTCCCTGCTAAACAAATATCAACATTGTCTGTCTTAAAATAAAGTCGAATATATTTAACCTATCTGCATTGTTGCTCTCTCGAAATTATATATTTTGGACTTTATTTCGACTAGCGCAAGGTTGATATTTTATTTTGTTTGCCAGTGAAAACTGTGCTGCGCTGCACTGCACCTCGTTTTTAAACTTTTCGTTTGGTTTATAAACTTAAATCAAATAAATGGTGGTACAGTGTAAGCGTTTATTTAAATTAAATTACATAAAAAGAACTATTTAAACCCCACTGACGTCTGTCTAGCAACAAAACTGAGATGAGACTGCTTATCAAATCACGTTTCATAGATAGTTGTGTTCCTGTGTGGGGGAAAAGACACTCCTTCGAGTGACAAAGACAATATGATCAGCATTGTGCAAACATGAGCGAGAAAATACGTTATGATAGTCCATTTGCAGCAATTTTTTCTTTGACCTCTTTGACCATCAGCTTCACGAGGTTGTCCAGATCGACCTCAGGTTTCCAGTTCCAGTCCCGGCGAGCTTCACTGTCGTCGAATACTTGAGGCCAGGAATCAGCTGAAATCAAAACGTGAAACGTATTTTAGAAAATGGTGGCCCATGCAGGCGATTTTTTACCACGCACTGGATTTTCAAATCTTGGTGTTGAGGCGAGCTTTGATAATCCAACAGAGTGTATCCCAGTCCCAGCGCGTCAATAAATGAAAACAATGAGGCTATCAAACACTGCTTTACTGTTACTAAATGAAATTGGGATTTACGGTTAGGTAGATCAAAAACACTCCACCAATATTTAAGGAGGTTTCTAAGGCTTTTGAGTATAATATTTAGGAAATAAATTTCTAAGGGTCCATGCATACGGTGACTTATTTACGCGCCGTCGCGTCGCGGCCACGGTAATGTATTACCGTGACTGTGCGTCGCGCGTACAACGCGCTACCTACGAAACTTGTGCATATTTCTCAT
The DNA here is from genome assembly GCA_951799385.1 of Hyppa rectilinea. Lineage (NCBI taxonomy): Eukaryota > Metazoa > Arthropoda > Insecta > Lepidoptera > Noctuidae > Hyppa > Hyppa rectilinea. The sequence goes on along the minus strand of OX637306.1, from coordinate 6,840,473 downwards.
GTTTAGTATGGAAGAAAACGCGTTGTCGACGGGGATCATACGGAAAGCGCGTCGACGCGGCGTGTAAATTAATCGCCCTTTGTAGTGCAACAATTTTCGTCGATAGCTTTAGTAACTGCTACATTTTGTTTTATATACTTACATAATTATTGTCGCGGCGCAGGTCAGCACTTTTATACGGTATTTATACTGTAAGTCTGCACTTTATCATTTATATCAATTAAACACTCGTCGTAGAAGGTTGTGTTGTTTATCATGTACTACGCGATCTTTCGGCCTATATCCACGAGAAGCACCTATCATTTAATTTTATCATCTAAGTGTAGGCGTGAACAAACTCCTGCACTGCCCTTGTTCACATAATCGCAGTTTGACTTTGAAACAATATTGTTTACATAAACAATACGTTATTTACTCACCGATTTCCTGTCTGCTATCAGGCATATAAGTGATCTTGAAGTCTGGTATATATTTAGTCATGGCTTCTGTCAATTCTTCTGGCGTAAAGCTCATTGATGTGACATTGTATACTCTTCGGTTGAGGATCTCGTTAGGTGCCTCCAAATATTCAGAGAGAGCTCGGAGGGCGTCTCGTACATGCATCATAGGGAGTCTTGTGTCAGGTTTGAGGTAGCATTGGTATTGGCCTTTGCGGATCACGTCGTGGAAGACCGCTATGGCATAGTCTGTAAAAATAATGGTCATAGGTTTAGCATTCGTCTCTACTGGCCTCTATCGAAATTAGCTGATAGCCTGGTAGTGTGACCGTCGGACTGCCAAGTCACGCACCACTGATTTTCCGGATTCATATGTGCATACGCATATGATCGAATGATGATCATATGATCGATGAATCGGTGAAGGAAAACATCGTGAGGAAACCGGCATGCCTGAGAGATATTATTTCTCAACAGTATGTGAAGCTATGTCAGAGGCCCATGGGCAGCATAAAACTCTGACACCAGGTTAGTCACTAACCACACGAAGAAGAAGAAGCCGCACCATTTTACACGGGTGAAGTAGTGTGGCTTTAGAACCCTCGCAAATTTATTTTTCTTAAAATTAATGACCCAAGAAGCAAGGCTATTGTTTATGGATACCTACCAAACCTATTCTGACTCGTTCTGGTAATTTTTTTCCGACAAGAGTTCCAAATCTTAGACCTCCATAAATAACATGTAACTATTGTCTAATTTATTGTCCGAACAAGTTCTTGTTAACTTGGTCAGTTACCTTATTCAAGGTTTCGCGTGAAGACAGTTTTGCATAAATATTATGTACCGACTTACAAAAAATATCGCTAACAAGCGTGACTCGCAATTTAGGTGGGTACACAAAACTATGAACAAAGTTATTGCCAAGCCATTAACACCTTCCAATAGTTCTTAGTTCCAACCAATGATTTATTAAATAACTAAGTAGTTTTTTGTACAATACATGTTAATACTGAAGTTAATTTCCCATTCATCGTCTAAATCTACCCAATAAACGTGTTACTAGGTTAAACACTGCTATATTAATGTTCTCGCTACGCGACCGGTTCCTTTACATATCTACTTATATGACTATGTCCAGTCGTTGATAAAAGATACAATAAAAATAATACAATAGCATCCTTACCAGTAGTGCCTCCGCCGGGTGGGTCACTAGATATGACACCAGGGAACCTCAAGCAACGGAAGTCCAAACCGAATTTATGATAATAGTATTCCCCTAACAACTCCGCATGCACTTTAGACACACCGTAAATAGTTCTTGGTCTTTGCACAGTTATATTAGGTGTAGGGTTTCTAGGAGAGTCCGGCCCAAAGGCCCCAATTGTACTTGGCACAAAGAGTCTTAGATTATACTGTTTCGCAAGTTCAATTACATTATGCACTCCTTCTATATTCACTCGTACGGCTAAAGGAACATTTTGCTCTCCAATCGCACTGAGGAGAGCTGAGAAGTGGATCAGCCAGTCCACTCTGTGATCCACGACAGTCTTCTGAAGGCCCTTAAAGTCTAAAATGTCTACGAATATGTATGGGCCATCATTAACTATATCTTGGGATGGTTTGATTATATCAGAAAGTATGACACTGTCCCTTCCATATTTTCCCCGAAGGTACCTGGCACACTCCACGCCGAGTTGACCGAGTCCTCCTGAAAAGATAGCACATTTATGAAACACCTTTACAAAGTTAACTAATTTATTAGGCTAGATTATTGGAACACACAGAACTGCGACTCTCTTTGCCACTTTATAAAGATGGGAGATGGTTTTATTGCGTTGCCAAATGAATAAATAATAGCACAAGACTTTATGTTAATCGTGGTAAATGGCGACACGAATCGGTTTTCCACAGGCAAACGTGTTTTCGCAATACTACATTTTCCTACGACGCCGACGTAACGTAGAGATTACCTACGCACTAGAATATTATTTATGTAAACAAATTATGCGGAAGTTTGAGTCGTAGATTTGCAATCGTCAGCGTTGGCGCATCAGACGCCATATTGAAACAGTTCATGAAGAGGTCACCATTCGCAAAATTAATCAATCAACGACGCCGTCGTCGGGCGAGATGTTAGCAAGGTTACTTCGTAGAGTTCATAAGCAGGCCATAACTGAATGATGCTATTGCGATCTTATGACGAGCAGGTGCCTTTACTCCGTTCATTCACATCGATAGGAATAAATATAGTTTTAAACTCTTGCTAGAGGGCGATAAATTACCTAATAAAGTCATCTTATCGGTCAACACAGGATGACAGGACCCTATTAGAAACACAGCTGGCATTGTGGCCTTGTGGGTCAGTGCGATCGTCGAGAGATTAAACAATCATAAATGAAGAATTTATGTGTATTTAGACATTAAATGCATTATGTAAAACAGAATTTATGGAGATAGCACTGGCCGTATCATAGCCGTGACCACAATGATCACGATTATTGCTACTTACATACATGACACGTGTTGAATGGTAAAAACAAACAAAATGTACTTAAAAAGTCCAGGAAAGAAAGGAGGAAAGATATCTGTTTGGAAGATACTGGCTGTTTGGTTAGAAGCAGGGATATACTCCCGCGCCCCAGGCGAACTTTTTTTTTTCTCGCCGAATCCTTACGCAGTGGACAATACGAGTTTTGTAACTTGAGTTATTGACCTCCTTTACGCACATTCCTGAGCCGGAGAGGAAAATTCCTTCTGGTGCAATGCTTTTTTTTTTTGCAAGCACCGGCCCTGAGGTTGTTTGCTCTCCTTTAGAATCTTGGATGCCACTGTTTACTCAATCATAATTTCAATGCTTGTCAGTTTACCGGTTGTTTCAACTACGCGACCATTGGTCCCGGAATGCACGCGTTTGAACAACAATTTGTCATCCTCGTGCTACTGCACTTTCGCTTTAATTCGATCACACACACTGATATTATTAGAAACTATTATAACATTCTTTAGAATAGGGTGTTTTAATAACAAACAGCCTTCAGTATATTTTATCCTTTCACTTATTTTACGGTCTCTATGACCTAAACGTAGTGTTAGCATGCTTAGATACTAATTTTTTTTATGGGTTTTATTTCGTTTTTAATATATATTTTTTTAATTTTATGATGATATCAAGATTTTCTTACTATTATCTAGCAATTCTTTATTGATCTCGATAAAATCCATATTTCCCTAATTATCCTCGTTCAATTTTCAAATTCACTTTAGCATAAGCAAATAAACTTACCCGTAATCAAAATCTTTGGCGGCTTTTTTAAATTACTTCCTGAATAATTTCTTATATTTAATTTAATAGAAGTCCGATATAAATTCCTTATGAACATAATTATTGAGAATCTAACGTCAGATAGACGGCACGATAAAACACTGTGTAGGACAAACGGTAACTGGTAAACAGAGCGAGGGGTCTCTCGCGTGAGGTAGAAACAGGTTGCAAACCAATATTATTTCTACCTACGTAAGAGTGAATCGTACGATAACACCAGCTTTGAAGAATTGAGCCTTATTTCCATGAATATAAGTTGCAATAGACCATGAAGACGTTTGGTGGGTGTGTCGCCTCACACGTCAATTTTTGGACAAAAACGTGACATTGAATTTTTTACACCTGTAAATTAGCAATGGAAAATATATCGGTGTTTGTATTAGCACTAGGTATATAAGGTTGGTACCTATATGACCCAAGGTGGGTGTGTTACGTGTGAGAAAAAAGTTGAAAATAAACGTTAGTTAAAGTTATTTCTCAACGAAGTGGTCCTATTGCTTGCTAGAGCTAGTAAAAACAAATCAAATAATTTATTACTTGCAAACATGGGTAAAAATATACATAGATGTTTCGTATTTATGAAGAAGTTCTCCACATTTTACCGTCCAATGGGCAAGCAATGGTGCTAGGTACATTTTCCAAATTTTCATGGTCGTCTTTACTGACTTACTTTACACAGGTGTATTCAACTGGAACTTACGGGGCCATGTAGGTACTCAAAGTATGCGATGAAAACAATATAAAATTACGTCTTCAGCATCTTAAACTAGCGAACCATAAACGAAAGCCCAAAACTGAACCTTACCCTAAATCAATCTGCCTAGACTTTTCCCAACTATGTTGGGGTCGGCTTGCAGTGTAACCGGATGCAGCTTAATACCAGTATTTTACATGAAGCGACTGCCTATCTGACCTCTATAACCCGTTCAGTAACTAGGTGATACCCTTTGGTAAGACAGACTGTCAGACTTTCAGGCTTCTGACTACCCGTAACGACTGTCAAAGTTCCACGAATGACAGCCGGGACCAACGGTTTAAGGTGCTTCCGAGGCACGGAAGAGTCTCGATATGTAAAGATGGTCACCCATCCACCGACCAACACCGGCAAATGTAGCTTAACCTGATGGATCGATCCGTGCGGCTCTTATTACTTAGCCACGAGCTCCTCTAACCCTAAATACTATGTACTAATAACTCCAGCCCGAAAACAGTAACTTAAAGGTTGCCGCAGTCACGCGCGACGCGACTCTAGTAGCACAATTTCATGGAAATTGTTCTACCAGAATCGTGTGGCACGATATCTGCGAGAGCCTTGAATCACTCCATCCGACTCCATTCCTAATAATCAAAAGACAGGTTATACAAGTTTATATTATTTAATAAATTAATTGAAACAAACTCTCCAAATCGCAATTTGAAGAATTTCATTCCAATTACTGCTTTTAGCGTTCCGAAACAGAACCATTAAAGGATCATTTCGTTGTCCATTCGTCTGTGTTTTATCTGGAACGCTTGGAGGTTGCAAGTTGAAATTAATATTCAATAATTATGTAGGTTTACGGTCCCTTGGAGCTCTAAAAATAACTAGCTCCTAAACCAATCACAAAATTCGGACCTTTTATGCGTCTTTTATGGGTATGTTCTACATATATTCTATGTTAGGAGGTTATGTTTTCCGCACTCAGTTCTTTAGGCGGACCATTGTGCGTGGGATATAGCGCCCTACGGTGGTTATTCCAACCAGCCCACTTCCCTCCAGAAATTGATCACGTCGCCTGGCCTGTGTAGTACATCTTTGAAAGATCTGGGTGTTCCGAGGGTCTCTATTCTGGTCAGTGTGTGATATTTTATGGGTATTGTTTTCACAGTTAAGTCTGTTCTGGGGTTATATTCATCCCACCTACAGAACCCTCCATCGTGCGCAGTCCGACACGCACATTGCCGGTTATTTTTATATAATTATTTTTAAGATAGGCAGAGGCAGCATACCATACATCCACGGCCCGTATAATAGTTTGGTTACATTACAACGCAGATTATGATCGCAGTGTTATTTGCCCACAAATCTATTATTTTTTGTGCGACATCTATTCCAAGGTTAGCAGGACGTAATCAGGTTTTCGCAAACTCACGAATATAAGAATTGGCAAACAACTTTGTTTTTGCTTCACATACAACGTTTTAGATTACAGAATTTTATTTGCGCCTATGCCATTGGCGTCACGACTCTTTTTATTGAGTAAGGCAAGTACCTACAATTATTCCTTCAAGGTCAGACATTTCTACAAAAGTAGGTGTGGTGGTGCCTGCCGGGTCAGCAGGGTTGTTCGAAACCGTTATCACTACCCCGGAACATAAAGAGCTAAGGAAGGAACATGGATGGGTTTAAGTCAGTAAGAGTCTGACACTCAGAATGAATCAGAACATAATCAGCAAACGACCCTTCCGCTCCACCCAGAGCGGGAAGGGTCGTTTGCGGATTTCAACTCTCAAAAAAAAAAATGATGATAACTAGTGGTGCGTACTTATTTGTGCATAGACAATTATGGTGGACTCATTCAGTGTTATCACTATTTATAAAAAGAGTACCCCCGCTACGTCTGTCTACAGACAAAACCAGGTCAGACTCACGGACACACGTCTGTCCTGGTGGGTCTGAACTCGAAAAACACAAAAACAACCGAACCGATTTTCGTACGATTTCCACCAATGGACTGATTGATTCATAATGAAGGGTTAGGTGTATCATTCACACCTAACCCTTCATTATGAATCAATCAGTCCTATAAGTTGGCTGAAATGTGACGCTGATTGTTGGAGATATCGGAAAAGTCATGCCGAATGGGTGCTTTACTTATGTGAACGGCTGATACCGTAAGATAGGTACATATGATGCTATTCTATTCTACAGGATTGTACATCTTAAAAATACCAATAAAGCCCCGTAGCATATGTCTATCTTCTAAGCACGACCCAAAGTAACCATATATAAAAAGAATATTTTTTAGGTCAATTGGGTCTTTTATTTAGGTAAAAATATACTTACCGACAGAACGGCGCTGGAACACCTTTCCTCGCTGTTAGGATCTACGACAGAAAGAAAATTGGCATTTTTATGCTCTACTATCCGTACGAAGCCGGGGCTGTATGCTAGTTTACATGAAATTGCATTTGTATTGTTTGTATTTCTTATTACTTACAGACATGTTTCAATAGAGTAATTAAGGCGACACATGGCAATTTTATTGTCCAAGCGACCACCCTTCCTAGTTACCACATCGTACGATTTAATCGAGATAAGTCGCTTAAGCATTCTTTATTTGGAAACTTACGGTCAAAGACTATGACACTTAACAGATAGCAACTTCAATCTGATTCAACCGAGGAAATCCAATTGGCTCTACAAAGTGAAACGAAAGCATATAAGCAAGAAACAAAAACAAAGCGATTATTTTTCAATAGTCAGATAAGTTCTAATGGAGGAATAAAAAATGTCAGTTTGACAGCTTTAGCATAGAAAATATGTCAAACCGCCATTTTTATTCTTCAGATATAAAAGTTATCAGGCGATTGAAAAATCGGGCCCAAGTGTAACTTACCAATGAAACGGAACGCGATCAACACATCTTGGGGATTATTGACAATTTGACACACAGCTGTTGAACGCGGTTTAGATGTGCAAAAGATTTGTGAAACTAGCCCTAAATAACCTCATAACTCAGCTTCATCAAACTGCTTCCTTGAATGTCAAATTCCTTATGAACAACCACTTTAGGTAGGTTAATTACGTGCACTTGTTTCGGATATCCATATATTTGACTCTCAGCAGAACGGTTTTGAAATAATGGTCCCAGTAGCCTAATACCCAGGGTCGTAGCTACCGCCGTATCTGCCGTATCAATTATACGTCAGGGGCCCCCGACGTCCGTTTTATTTTATTTCCAAAATGACAAAAGTCAAAAATAGCAATTTCTTTTTTCCCCGCGTAAAGCGTGCGTTCAAAAGTTGGCAACACCTGACATCTTCATAAGGGCCCGCCCCCAAACAATTTTTTATACGGGGCCCCGCAAAGGCACGTTACGCCACTGCTAATACCTCAGGCTGTCAATAGTGCATTAGCCTAGATCTAGACCACATAACCCAAAGTCACCGTGAGAAATGGCATGCAATTGTAAATCACTAGATGAAGGACCCTCAGACAGTCTCCCAGCAGACTGCTCCAGAGTACAGTAGGAAGGGACAACTAGAATCAAGACTATTTTTTGTTCATTTTCATCATCCTTGCCTAGCCTTTTCCCAACTATGTTGGGGTCGGCTTCCCGTTTAACCGAGTGCAGCTGAATTCCAGTATTATACACCGAGCGACTGCTTATCTGACCTCCACAACCCAGTAACTGGGCGATACGATACCCCTTGGTAAGACTGGCTGTCAGATTTTCGGGCTTCTGACGACCCGTAACGACTGTCAAAGATGCACAAATTACAGCCGGGACGGAGGCACGGAGGAGTCTCGGTAAGTTAATAATAAATAAATAATAAATAATCCTATAGCCTATTTGAAATACATAAATGATTTGACTTTGACTATAGTATTGCTACTGCGGAAACATCATTTTGATCTGCGAGATTCCTCTAAGAGGCAAATAGCAAAAAAACAAGTTCCACCGACATCCACATCTATGGTCTACAAGTAGTTACGGGCGGCAGCGCGCACCACAATGGTGAAAGATAAGTTACTTGATGTGCATCGAGCTGTGAACCGAAAGTCTGGTGTTTACATGCGAAATACTCGCATCCCAGTTCACGTTGGGCCACCATAAGCCACGCTTGTCCAGTCTGTTTGTTTGTGATTGTTGCGTAACAGTGTTCGTGTTTTAAACGACTTCAGAGGAGTTGACGCTGTGTATTATTCATCATCTTTGACGGTAATTCGATTTAGTTGTAAATCTATGGTTGTTCATCATCTTTTACGGTAATTCCATTTAAAAAAAAGTTGTAAATCTATGGTTTAATGATAACAGATCTTTGACGGTAATTCGATTTAGTCGTAAATCTATGGTTTAATGATAACAGACGGTAAAACTAGTGTTTGAAGATGCGTTTATGCAAATTGCATTTGTTTTCTTTGCTCTAGATTAGCTAATATAGGGTAGGTGGTATTACGTTAATTATGTAAAGTTATTTTTAAGTTAAATATCAACAGTCTGACGGGTTAGTCTGGTTTTTGAGTTAGCAACATATTTTAATCAATATGTAAACGAATGCTCGAATGGTAGATTTGTTATGTGTGATGGTCATTTTCAGAAGATTTTTTTTTATATTTCTATGGTGATGGTAGATTAAATATCGATACCAACTATTAAATAACAAGATATAACGTTAACCAACAGGTTTCCAGTTTTACTTATGGGAAATTTTAATTAGGAAGCCTCATAATCTTTCCCGAAAAGTTAAAATCCTAGAATATAATGTCCACCTCTTTCGTTTCGTTATACGATGAACTGAAGTCTCTTTTGTGGTCAATTCTTATTTCATTTAATGGAAGTACATAATAATGATGCATAGTAACCGATACATCTAACTAATAAATATGCAAGAGATAAGGATCCGTTAGCAACATGCGCGTGCATAATGCATTTGCTTTCCATTCAACACGTGTGACATTTGAAGCTCTATTTTTTATTTGAAAATAATCACAGAGCTGGTTTAGATCAACGTTTATCAAGGAAGTAGGTATCTTTTGTTCACTCGGTCTTGTATTATTAAACGCAGCGTTTGGGTCTTTGCTGTATTGCATTACTTATACATATTATACTAGCGACTCTCGCCGGCTTCGCTCAGGTGATGTAGATCAAGGTAGATACTCAAATCAAATCTAGTTAAAACTGTAGTACGTATAAACCTTCTTCTTGAATCACCCTATTGATGAAAACCATATTAAAATCTGCCGCGTAGTTTAAAAGTCCTAAGTGTCAGAGGGACAGACGGCGGAGAGAAACTTTGTTTTATACTATGTAGAGATTATGTTTTAACAAACCATAGTTGGTAGGGTAGCATCTATCATAGACGGGGTGGTCGGTTCCTAGTAACTGAAATGAAAAAACGGGGTAATCTGCATCATCATCTGCTTAGCCGCCTTCCAGTTTAACTGGATGCAACTGATTACCAGTATTTTATATGGAGGGACTGCCCATCTGATCTCCACAACTCAATAACTGTATATCACGATACCCCGGGGTAATACTGGTTCTCAGTCTTTCCAATCTCTTCAAGTTAAACTACCGTCATTTTAGACTAAAACTACGAAACATGACCGCAGCATAACCTTATACAATTTCTTGATGCTATAATTTCGTTAGCCCTGTTGCTAAGAGTGCTACAACTGATAGATGTTTTACTAACCCCTCTAAATTGGTCATATCCTTACAATCATTCAATTTGCAAGATAATCTAATCAAAGGTCTGTAGATTTAGCGAAATCGGTGTCCCATGGTAGTAAACAAATATCTACCCATCATGGCTTTTGCAATCAACTTATTTCCGTTTTTAGAGAGGTCCTGCTCTAGAAGAAAAAGCTTAGCACCCTAATCGCTCTGGCTCCTTTTCCAATGATTAGGTTTAGCGAAGAATTCTTCTTCCGGTCATTAGCCATCTCGGCGGTACTCACGCTGTTTGTTGCGAACTCTTTGGTTGTGCAAACTTTTTATAAATTTTTGTATTTTTTATTCGAATGTTATTCTTTTGTTTTTCTTTGCTTTTGTTTTCATCTGTCAAATGGTTTGGTTTTGTGTTTTCCATTTATGTTATTTTTTATAATTTTCCGATTTAAATCCTTTATTACGCTAAGTTTTAGTTTTATTTCATTCCAACAACCACCAAAACATACAGTCCATTTGTCATCGTTAACACAGTTTCTTGTCGTATTTTCATCTTTCTCAAAGTCCAGTCATCGTTTCTTTGGTCTTACACTTCACAATCGAAAAAATTGTACTAAATTGTAAAAAAGGGCACTGGGTTAGTGTGCTTCACCTAATGGAGTATTTTATGCGTAATTTACGATCGTCTGTAGATCTCCACGGTCGCGATACGCTCCAGTTTTCAGCAAATTGTTTGATTGCGTAATAAGTCAATCAAATATTGTATTATGAAAGGTAATGGTTACTGTTATTGTTCATCTTGAGTACATCATTTGCATAGCCTTGTTCCAAGTATGTATGGGTCGGCTTCCATCCTAACCGGATCCACCTGAATACCAGAATTTTACACGGAGGGACTGCCTATCTGACCTCAACAACCATGTTACGTGGTAACAGCTCTTGAAAAGACTGGCTGCCCGACTTTCAGGCTTTTGACTCGTAACAACTATCAAAGATCTAAAAATGACAGCCGGGACCAACGGCTTAATGTGCTTTCCGAGGCGCGAAGAAGTCAAGAGCTTCTGGGTGATGATCTCTAGATAGAGATGGTCACCCATTCACGGCAAAAATTTTGTTCTTTATTGTTATTTAAATATTTCTTGGATGCAATCTGTTTATCACCAAGGCATTTTTCGGTTATTTTATCATAGTGTATTGGTGAGTTCTGAACCTGGAGCTCCGCAACTGCGAACCTGAATCTATCTAATTATGACAAACACAATTAAGTTGGTAGATATACTTGGTATAAATAAATTAAACCTAAAAATAGGTAGGTAGGTCATTGATAATAACCCCGTTGCAATACAATCGAGAAACCTTAGCTTACCTAGCCCGTCGTGCTCTCCTTGTCAACTACCATATGGTCGCATTCTTAGTGCACTGTTTTATTTTCACGTTAGGTAGGTATTCGTTTGGATACTTCTACCATGAAGGTTCCCAACTCCCTATCTGAAGAACTCGAAATTAGCCTCCTTCTTCTTTTCGTGTGGTTAGTGACTAACCTGGTGTCAGTTTTTTATGCTGCCCGTGGTCCTCTGTCTTAGCTTCTCATGCTGTTGAGAAATATCTCTCAGACAAGCTGGTTTCATCACGATTTTTTCCTTCACAGATTTTTAAGCAAGTGATAATGTTACAATACGTACTTGAATCCGTAAAATCAGAGGTCCGTGCCTTGGGTTCGAACTTGAGACCTATTACTTGGCAGTCCGACGGTTAGCCTCCTTCTGACCTGTCGTACCTGTAATTAATGCCACCGCTAAAATGGCTAACAATCTATAGCCTATATGAATGACACATTAAGGCTCGGCGCAAACGAACCACCGATCACACCGAGCTGCAACAAGCAGTTCACATGCTTTTTCATACGTTTTGTATGGATTCGCCGCACACGTGAGGCCGTTGAGCCCACCCAGCTAATCCAGCTATAGCAGTACTCAACACCGCAGAGTAAGAGGGGACAGCCACCGGCGGCACACTCGTTTGAGCTGAGCGTACATATCCATGCACCTTTCAGAAGTATCAACTTCTTCAACTATGCCTTTCCCAACTATGTTGGGTTTGGCTTCCAGTCTTACCAGATGCAGCTGATACACCGAAAAGCTTTAGTTAGGAACGCTTAGGACAGTTCCTCTGAAAACCGTTAGAGCTTCATTTATCTACTAGTTGTCTGCGACTTCATTTACGTGTAAAAATAATTACTAATAATCAGGATGGAAATTAGCCGTCGTCCATTTCCAGCAGGTTCCAGGCTACCTATCTGCCAAAATTCATAACGATCGGGGTCATTGGTTTAGGCGTGAAAATATAACAGACAGACAGACATTACTTTCGCATTATTAATATAAGACGTAAACGTGGAATTACATAGACGACTCCTACTTGAAATGTAAATGTGGTGCTGTTCCACAATCGATGCGACACTTAATATCGTGTACTGCTGCCGTCTGCACGTTACAAGAACTAATAGACGCTAGTGATGGCGTCAAACATTTTGCCAAATTCTGGGCCGAGTCCATTTAGATTGCCATCGACACGCTAAGAAGAATAATTTTAGTAGGTACAGATGGATGTAATACGCACACAGTTATTTATATTAAAATGTAAAAATTATTGACGCTATTGTTACCGTTTTTCAACAAACTTAGGTAGGTACAGACGCCAGCACATCAAGCTATCCCTAACTGTCAAATTTTCTCAATTAAAAATGAACCTTATGTCATTGCAATAACGTTGAAATACTATCAAACAAATTTGACAGATTGTGGTAACTTGATGTGCTGGCCTCTGTACGTCTAAACTAAAACAAAAGAAATCGAAAGCGTAATTACATTACATCATATCGTAGGTAATCCGAAAATAACTTTTGATGAACGATTCGGAGTTGTTGTTATTGTTGCTAACAATGAGGTAGCTCGCTCTTCCGAAACCATGTTATAACTAGCATTTGGTATTCTGAGTACATATACAAACTATCTGTCCCTATGTTAGGAGGGTTCCCTACTTGAAATCGAATGACGCGATATCGAATAACACTTGCTCGAAAACGTTTACTCGATAGTATCTACTTGAAATCGATAACTAATGAGCTCGACAGTTCACTCCCTCGATGCATCAAAATCTCGAATAACTATAAGCTCGAATCATCGGCAGCGCGAACGCTCATTATCTTGAAGCATCATTTCTCATCATCATCGTTACATAATAATATCGAGAGTCTTCCGTGCCTCGGAAAGCACGTTAAGCCTTTGGCCCCGACTGTCATTCATGGATTTTTGACAGTCGTTACGGTAAGTCAGAAGTCCGAAAGTCTGACAGCCAGTCGTAGGTACTAAGGGGTATCGTATTACCCGTTACTGACTGGGTTGTGGGGATCAGATAGGCAGTCGCGCCATGTAAAATACTGGTCAGCTGCATCCGGTTAGACTGGAAGTCGACCCCAACATAGTTGGGAAAAGGCTAGGCAGATTGATTGTCAGTAGGCCTAGTACGCGTCAGATTTTATGGCGGCTCTGGCCCCGCTAACACGAGAATTAGTTACTGCGCAGCGACTCGCCTCATGTACCGAGCCGTCAAAAGTTTGAACCGAACTGTAGACGACAACGACATCAAGATAACAAACCTAGAACAACCACAAACCTATAATACAACAAAAATAATAATACGTTTTCAGATCGAACTACTTACGAGTAGGTACAAGATGACAGTGTAACAGTTACTGGAGATAAATGCGGTAACTGTACCATAATGACTGCTGTCCCGTTTACTGCATACGTAGACGTACTCACATCGCATGATGAGTATAACTCTACGTAAGATATGTATATCATGCTTATAGAGTCTGGTGCTTTTAACGGTAAAATATAAATGTTCAAGGCTATTTGCTCGGGTAGCAGATTCGGTATCGAGAAATTAGTCGAGAATCTAAGCCAAACTCATCTGCCTAGCCTTTTTCTAACTATGTTGGGGTCGGCTTCCAATCTAACCGGATGTAGCTGAGTACCAGTATTTTACATGGAGCGACTGCCTATCTGACCTCCACAACCCAGTAACTGGGTAATACGATACCCTGTTACATAAGACGGTTGTCAGATTTTCGGGCTTCTGACAACTCGAAACGACTGTCAAAGCTGCACAAATAACAGCCGGGATCAACGGCTTTGCCGGGAACCGGCAAAAGGCCAACCCCAGCAAGAGTAGCGTAACCTGATGGATCAAACTGTGCGGCTGTTAGTGCTTAGCCACGAGCTCCTTGAATCTAAGTATTAAGATTTAAGCAAGCTGATTGATCGAAAAGGTAACAGAATAAGTCACACACTTTTTTCTGCTTACGTAACCTACGTCGATAAAACTTCTGTCTGCGAACTGATGTCAGCGTCTATGTCAACTGCTAGTCGAATAGGATAGACCATGTAATAAGTATGAAGGCACTATATGGATAGGGTAACAAAACTAGATTGCGCAATAGCATCACAAGTTTTCGTAAACTAAACGGGGTATGATGAATTTAGCGGCTGCATACATATATAATGTACATAGTACTTACCTACCTAGCACTAACAGAAAAGATGCGTCATCTTTTCTTTATCTTTTGCATAAAAATTTTATGTTTTAAAATATTCAGCGATGATTACAATATATTCCGCGCATTTACTTCTTTTTAGAAATACGAAATTATGTAAATCACGCTTGCAAAGTAGCTCTTTAACTAGTTGAATTGTGCAATATAATGAGTCGTTTATGAAGGCATTGCGAAGTTAAACGAGATACTTAAAAAAAACCGTTTGTTAATATACTTTGAGAAAATGCTTCACTACTTTACCCGGTGCCTATTCTAAATCGATTGCTAATTTCGTTCGTTTCCTGAATCTTAGCTATGTCGCTTTCGTTATTCAAAGGCAAGTGTTCATAAAAACATAATAGTATTTATAGGTACTTCAGATCTGGCAGAATCCCTAAAAATCCGCCAAGGAAATACGAATGCGAAGACTGAATTCAGTAGGTACAAGATAATAATACGCTTTATAAATCTCACCATGAAGAGGCGTGCAGGTATTAACAAAGCTACTAGCGAGGAACCCATTGTGATCTCAATAAACCAAATCTGAAGGACAAACAGCGACCTACATCAACCTTACTCCATCAATGACTTGCATAACCTTAAAACAATGATGTAAATAACATTGCACACCATAGATCGCCGTTAATAACAATGGTGAATAAGTGAAAGTGCAACTCAACCACCGGACCGTTCCGGTCGGCTATTGTTTCTATAACGCATTGTTTTCATTAGTACCGGTCCTTGGCGCCGGTTTACGATTTGGCGTAATATGGAGAGATTAAGCAATCAAGGGTTAAACTCGGTTAAGCTCCGATTCTGAAGGAAACAACTTAGAAACGACGTTTCCTCTGACATCACCACGGAATGTTCATTACTTTAACAAGGTTTTGAGGAGCCATGGTTGGCACTACAATATAATTCTAATTCAATATTTTAATCTGTTGTTTCATAAACTTTCAGATATAAAGGACTGAAAACACGAGAAATATGCTACAATGATCATCTACGTTTTAGAGGAATGGACCCAAAGAAAGGAGAAGTAGTCTCATGGCTCCTCTTCTTGTTATTTTCTTATGTGACTGGACAAGCTTCGATATGTCCAGCCCCAGAGACAATCCTCCCATGCATATGCACAAATCGACACGAAGATGTCCAAATATGGTTGGTACAAGTAATCGCTGTAACATCAAGACCTTTTTAGTCTGACTAATAACGATCTTTAACTTTGTTTTCAGGTGCACACACAGCGACTTGCCCCAAGTATTAAAGGGCGTCCAGAAAGTTGGCGAACTTGTCAGAAAACCGGTAGATGAGCTGATCGTAGAAAACAACTATCTCCCATCCCTCCCAGGAAAGATATTCCAAAATGTAAAAATTATGAGATTAATGCTTCGACATAATGGATTGGAGAGACTATCCGCTGCTTGGCTGGAGACGCAAGAATCGAATTTGGTAGAAATATTCATCGTCGAAAATGATTTGAGGAGTCTTCCAGCAGAAAGTCTGATGAAACTACAGAATCTTCAAGCATTAACAATACAATCCCAAAATCTAAAGAGGATACCAGCGTTTTCTGGCTTGCAGAAACTACGTTACATAAACATACAATCAGAAAGTCTAAGTGCCGTCAATGAAAATACCTTTGAAAACTTGCCAAACTTGGAGAAATTATTTATCCAAGGGAGTGTTAACCTCCGAATACTGAAAGAAAACGCATTTTACAATTTGCCGAAATTACGTAAACTGGAAATCACCAATTGTGGAATTAACCTGATCCATATGAGAGCTCTATCCATGCTACCTTCTCTAAGCGAAATATCGCTAAGCAACAATAGAATCGCAGATGCAACGATGGTTGGAAGAGCTATAAGAGACTTGCCAATGCTATCGCATTTAAATCTAAATTACAATTTGATTGACAAATTAAGCGAAGGTGGGTTTGTGGATCAACCCATGCTGGAGAATCTATTTCTATCGCACAACAACATAAACATCATACACCATGGTGCATTTCACAGAGTCCCAAAGCTAAGAGTCGTAGATTTGAATTACAACCGTATAAACCAAATACACCCGGAATCATTTTTGCAACAATCCGGTAGTGGAGTTGAAGAGCTTACTTTGATCGGCAACCAAATAAGGCATATTTCAGAGTTTAGAGCTTTACTCGACGCTCTTCCCCGTTTGAAATTCCTTGACCTTAGTCACAATTTGCTACAAGAAATTCCACGAGGCGCTCTAAGAGGTCATCCCAGCTTAGAAAGACTGCATCTGAACAAAAACAATATAAAATTCATACAGGCAGACGCATTTGTGGCAATGCCTGCTTTAAGAGAATTGCATCTAAGTAATAATTCATTGAACGATATGAACGAAGGTCCATATTGGAATTTACCAGCGCTCAAAGGACTAGATTTGTCATACAACTACTTCACACGGTTGCAGCCGAAACTGTTATACAATCTTCCATCACTGAGAAGGATTAACTTCAGTTACAATCAGCTAGCGATCATAGACCCAATAACATTTATGGAATCACCTTTATTGGAATACGTAAATGTATCAGGAAATAGTCTAGTTTCCATGCACCCAGCTACTTTTAGGAACTTGGCGAATCTTTACGAGTTGGACGCCAGTGCTAATAGGCTGATAGAATTTGTACCAGGATTACCACGAGGGTTAGAAAAGTTGTATTTACATCAGAATCAAATAACGAGTTTACCCATGCCTCCGTCACCAGATTTAGATTTACCATCTTTAAGAACTTTGGATATTTCGAGTAACGGGATTCAGAAAATTCCTCATGGAAGTTTGAAGACGTTGCATAATTTAAGAAGATTTTATATGAAAAGAAACGGCTTGAGACAGGTCGAGATGACGACGTTTAGTGATTTGGATAGACTAGAGATATTAGATTTAAGTTACAATCAAATAATGGCTATTCACCCAAAAAGCTTTAGCAAGTTAAATCAACTGAAGCAAGTGAATTTACACGGAAATACGATTGAAAATTTCGATTTCATGGCGATTCAAGACAATGCTGCGCTCTCGTCTTTGGATTTCAGCAAAAATAAGCTAAAAAGCATAAGCCCGAACATTGTCAACAGGGCTCTAGATGTGGAGACGTTAAACATTTCTTCAAATAATCTTAACGAGCTTCCAGCGACTTTAAACATGATGTCTAAATTAAAAGTTTTGGACGCTAGTTACAATCATATAAAACAGTTCGACGGCAATTCAATTAATAGTATAAACACTCTGACGGATTTTAAAATGCCCCACAATAAGCTAGTGGAACTGCGAACTGGCAGCTTCAAAGACCTTAGAGATCTAGAAACGATAGACTTGGACAACAATAATATTGAAGTGGTCCATCCAAAAGCGATTGCACATCTTCCAAAATTGTTATCCATATACTTAAGTCGGAATCACATTATAGATTTACCTGACCGTGTCTTTTCAAATCTGCCTAAGCTAAGGATAATAGAGCTACAAGGGAATCGTTTGCAGTACATTTCGTTGCGAGCTTTTGAGAACATGCCTTTGGTACAGTATATGAATTTGAGCAATAATCAAATTACGAGTATCGATAGTTCAGGACTGAGGCAATTATCTTCCTTAGAAGTGTTGGACCTAAGCTTTAACAAACTGATGAGATTATCGAGAGCGTCATTTCAATACATGGAATGGTTGGTGGAGCTGAATTTGGATAATAACATGATATGCCACATTAGCGGCCAGCCTTTCGATTTCATGCCTCGACTAAAGATTCTCTCACTGAGACATAATAAACTCAGCACCGTATCGGAGAATTCATTTGCTAAACTAAGAAATAATATCGCTATTTTGGATATTGACGGTAAGTAGATGGCTGGGCAGCTGAATTGCCCTAAATTGTTGCAATTTTTCAACATATATAAGTAACCATTATTTTATTCATATTTTCAGGTAATCCTCTAATTTGCAATTGCCATATTATTTGGCTGAAATCATGGTTATCGGAATCGTCTTCTATTGGACCAAAATGCGCAGATGGAACATACGTTAAAGGTATGCCGTTCGGCAGGAATGATTGCTCAAATACTGCAATTAATCAAGTTGATGAGGAAGATCTGAGGACGTGTATGATTCACGAAAATGAAGCACTTCTACCTAATTTGGCGACATCACAAGTGTATTCAACAGTAGACAAAATAAAGGATTACACATCGCAGATTAAGAACACGTACCAAGCTAACAAAATTAACAGGCCATCCCCGGAAGAATCGGATTACTTCTACGACGAATACGTCGATTATCCTTACAATGAAACTATAATGGATGGCTTGAACAACGAAGTGAGTGCGACGCAAAATAATAATAGATCGTCAGGTGGGCTTCCCACGATATACGCGGCAATGAAGAATACGACCGACAGAAACAAGCAGACTCCAACAAACGGACCTAATAGCAGTTTTACATTCTTCGGGATGCCCCTGCCGCCGCTAGACATGGGCAAATTACTTAACACAGGACGCAAAATAGACTGGCCTGACAAGAAAAACTCTCACACACATTCCCACTCCCACACCCATACTGGAACCAAATATCAGCTGCCGGAAGCACCCAAGTTTGAAACAGGTGGATTCTCACCAATACTACCCACAACAGCTGGTGGTTTTATGCCAATACCTGATCCCACAGTGAATGTTTCACATACAGCTGTGCAAGCCCAGAGTGCTACAACCTACAATAAACAAGGTGCTTTAGAGCAAGCTACAGCAGCAGTTTCAACCAAACCACCTGTTAGAACAGTTCATAACAACACAACCCACCAGAAAATTAAAAGTGAAATACATGAACTTCAAGCATATATAGACGATGACAACAGTACTCATCTAGCTTACAATAGAACTAAAAATGTTGAAGAACAAAAAAGTGATCCCAACAATTTGAGCAAATACAATTTGATGGAGTCAAACTTAACTATAACACAAGTGACTGAAAAAGAAAGTATGCTTATAACAACAGATACAAGTAATGATATGTCACTGCAAGCTTGGATGGAAAGTAGTACTTCATCTTATTCCTCATCCACTGCAGTAACTTCAAAGCCTCCAATGAAGAAGCATATTGAGCCAGCACCTACTGCTCTTTCTGCAGTGTTAGTACCCAGCACTGCAGAGTTACATGAAAGAAACCATGGGAAAAGGCCAGCAACCATCACCAAAGTAAATCTTCCAAACATAGAACATTATGACCATAGAGAAAACTTTTCACCAAACAGGGAACCAAAGACAAGATTTTCAGAAATTATGAGCACAGGCAACACAAAGACAAGGCAGATTGGTGATAATGACTGGTATTACAAAAATTATAACAATTCAAATTTAGAACCTTATATAGCACCCGGTGTACACAAGCCAACATCTAAGAGTAATGTTAATTCATACAATAAGTTTATTTTATCTGTTATGTTATTTTATGCTATGAATAGAATGATATAAGAAGTACATTGTGTACAAACTCCTACTGTTAATAATATTAATCCAACATGATGATGTGTAAATAATAGTGGAATTGGTAATATCATAATAATAAACAGTTACATATTTGATTTGGTTTTATTCTAACAAAACAGATAACATTATCACATTTGTTTTGATTACATTGTAAGCTGCACTTAATTATAGGTAACATTATTAACTACATCCACTAAAAATAAACCAATAGATAAAATTAAGTCAAAGGTTATTTTTATTTTACAAAAATGGATAATTAACTGAGAACTTGTTATCTCAATTATTATAATTTACATTGTGGGTTCTGCCAGAAATACATACTATTTATGGCATAAAGTTCTTTGTTATACATGTTTTTCATTGGATCATTTTAGGGTTTAGATATAATCACAACACAGTTATACATATTTTTCATGAAAATGTGCTTTAAATTTTTCTAAAGCTTTGAATCTGTGAGATATTTTGTTTTTCTCAGCCTTTGGGAGTTCCGCATAAGTTTCACTGTAACCATCAGGTTGGAAAACACAGTCCCAGCCAAAGTCTCTAGTGCCTCTTGGAGCTACTATTTTCCCAGTAGTAATGCCTTGGAACAACTTTACATCCAGGTCACAATTGCCAGCACAATATGCAAATGTGCACACAGCCTTAGCAGCTTTATTCTCCCAACCAGCTAGCAGGGTCGTAAGCCCTTCAGGCTCTAATTTTTCCAGAAACCACTTGATATATGGCCCGGGAAGGCCCTTTAGTGCATCAAAACAAAGAGCCGTATCTTCCACTAACACTGGCCTTTTCAGACGGCGTGCAGCTTCTTGGCACTTCTTAATAGACACCTCGTCTATTTCCCCTTGAAGTTCTGGCAAGTCTAGCTTGTGGCTAATTATTTCTAAAGGGAAACTACTGCCGAGAATAGCCCTGAGCTCTTCTAGTTTCTTGGCATTGCCAGTGACGAAGGTTATGGTTCTTTGCGACATTTTTATCCACTACACTTTTTTCAACGATAATATGCGTTAAGTGCTGTGCATTTAATTACTTAAAAGTAATACTTTTATTTATAATTATATTAAAACTTTAAAATAAAATTCAGAAAGCACGTCATCTATTGTTGACAATTTTTTTGACATTTTTGAATTTGACTGATTGCGTTTTTTTTAAAACCCTGCGTTACGTGAGTATTGGGCCTTTTAGCCGATGAAAATTGCTGAATTTTCACTTGTGAACCGATTATGGTGAAACTAGGCAGACAATCAATAATTCTTTATTTCTGATGACCTAATCTTAGAGCATTTAGGACATAATACTATAACATAATAGATGAACAGAGTTGATCTGATGATGGAGACGAAAGACGATCGAGAGAGTTCTTCAACAGATTGCGTGTGCTTTCATTCTTTTTAAAGGGAATTTTAAACTTAGGTGCCCCCACCTAAGTTGAACAACATCGACGGTCCTATGATTAAGATGAGAGACTAAAGGCTGTCGAGAGAAGTTTATGAAGTATTAATTTTAAAAAAAGCCGCATAACGAAAAAAGCGGCGCTTTATATCTATTTTATTACAATTATTTAAGATAATTATTAGACTGAAAGGTTTTTCTATTTGGTTTTCTGCTTCTTTTTTCGTTCATTGTTTTGAGTTTGTTATTACTTTTGTCAGTAAAACTAGCGAGAATGTTCACTATAGTGGAGTGTTGCCAGCCTAAAGGCGTATTTCCATAGACGAATAAACCACAGACTTTCTTTTCTCTATAATGACTGTCAAATTTTAGTTTTGATTGCCGCTTGGCAAAATCATTGTATTTTGAGCGAATTGTAGTTGAGAGTTATTTTATTGCTGTGTGATTTGCTATTAAAAAGCATACATCATAGTAACTGTAAAAGGTTTAGTAGAATACCGCAGCAACAATGCCAAGCCAAGAAGTTTTAACCACAAAAGTGGTGGTTCATCCTTTGGTCTTACTGAGTGTGGTGGACCACTTCAATCGGATGGGCAAAATAGGAAATCAAAAACGAGTTGTTGGTGTGTTGCTGGGATGCTGGAGAGCTAAGGGTGTTCTAGACGTCTCAAACAGCTTTGCAGGTAAATAACTTAGTCAATAGTAAACTACATACAGTTGGCTTTGTTGTACCCATGTAACTTGACTAAAACCTGAAGTATTTCTTTGTAATTTTTTACTAGACTAAAAATTCATTGAAGTCCTCATAAAAAATAATACAATTGGAAAGCCCCTGACCCTGCCCATCAACAAATAAAGTTGTTTATAATAATCACTCACTTGTACTTTATTTTCAGTTCCATTTGACGAGGATGACAAAGACAAGTCAGTCTGGTTCCTCGACCATGACTACCTAGAGAACATGTATGGTATGTTCAAGAAAGTCAATGCCAGAGAGAAGGTTGTGGGCTGGTACCACACTGGCCCCAAACTCCATCAAAATGATGTAGCCATCAATGAACTGATCAGGCGCTACTGCCCTAACTCTGTCCTTGTCATCATTGATGCTAAACCAAAAGACCTTGGTCTCCCCACTGAAGCATACCAGGCTGTGGAAGAAGTCCATGATGACGGTTCACCTACAACGAGGACCTTTGAACATGTGCCCAGTGAGATTGGGGCTGAGGAAGCGGAAGAAGTTGGTGTAGAACATCTCCTAAGAGACATTAAAGATACTACTGTTGGCAGTCTCTCCCAGAGAATTACAAACCAGTTGCTCGGTCTAAAAGGCCTGCACTCTCAATTGAGTGAGATTAGAGACTACCTTACCCAAGTTGGACAAGGCTCTCTCCCAATGAACCATCAAATTATCTACCAGCTGCAGGATATCTTCAACCTCCTGCCCGACATTGCTAATGACAGCTTCATTGATAACCTTTACATCAAAACCAATGATCAGTCCCTTGTAGTGTACTTAGCTGCACTGGTAAGATCCATCATAGCCCTACATAACCTTATCAACAACAAGATTACGAATAGAGATGCTGAAGAAGGAAAGAAAGAAGATAAGGATAAGAAAGAGAAGGAAAAGAAAGAAGGCAAAGATGCAAAGGAAGAAGACAAGAAAGATGAGAAAGCAAAAGGAGATAAAAAGGAAAAAGATGAGAAGAAAAAGTAATTTAGAATCATCATTAGATTAAGTTGTTTGTAATGCTGAATTATTTTTAAATAAATTGTATTTACTAATTCAATTGTTGGCATTATTATTAAATAGGATAATTCAGGTGTTGTGTTTGTTTCCTAGCGGCAGAGAGACAAAAATTATTTGTTCATATTTATGTTTGCATTGTAATTTTACTGTACTTCTCTTAACTGTGAAGAAGCCTCTGTAGATAAGCCATAAACTTTTTTTTTTCTCATGTTAATTATTAACTAAGAAGGTTGAAATGTAGCTTTAACTTAAATTTGCCCTGCATTTATGGGTTAAAAAATTCAATTTATTAAAAATTTGTTTGTTCTCTCATTGCACTGTACTAATACTATTGCTCATCATTTTAATGGTAATACTTTTGTGGAGATAATACTTTTATGATAATGAAGATTAGTTTTTACAGATAGCAGCAGTAATAGCTGAATAATGAACTTCATGTTAAGTTCTGAACTCATTTCAACTCATGTTTCTTTACTAAATAGTAATTAATTGCGTCAGACAATTAGCAACATCTGTAATAAATAAAAAAGGGGTTTCTAGTCTTGAATGTGTCCACATTAATTGAAAAAATGCAACAGTCATTAAGGATTTAAATTCATATTAATTATAAAATAATTAATCTACGCATATTTAGGCGCGATGACTGTTGGTAGAAGTTAATATCTGAAAATATTTATGATAAGTCCGATTTACTATCTGCTAAAGATAAGACAAAGCTGGACTATTGATAAAATTCGACAGTCGTCGAACAAGCGTCACGCGAAAACTATGAATGTAAAAATGACAGTGTCCTAAATTTTTGTGGAGTGAAATTCAATAATATTTCGAGATGGCGGATCGGGTAACTTTGGCGGTAAGTCTATAATTTGTTTACTTACCTCTCGTTACTCTAAACATTGTACATTTAGAACAAAGGGTGATCCGCATAACACAGTCATGTTGTAGCAAGCCAATTTGGCAAGACTATGAATTTTAGGTACAGACGCCAGCACATTAAGCTATCCCTAACTGTCAAATTTTCTCAATTAAAAATGAACCTTATATCTTTGCAATAAAGTTGAAATACTATCAAAGAAATTTGACAGATTGTGGTAACTTGATGTGCTGGCCTCTGTACATATTGTGCTAACAGACTCCCTTTGACCGCGATTTTACCAGTGCCGTGTCTTCATTTAATTCTTCGGGATGATAACAAACCATGTAACCAACCCTAATTACCTTGAAAAATAGTAGGGTAGGAATACAACCTGCAGAACAACGTAGGTATACTTCACTGTAATTTATAGTTTTCGAGTTACAGATATACCTTCTTCTTCTTAGCGTGTCGATGGCAAAAATAGTACTTAAATATAATTATTTATATTTTAAATGAAACAGATAACAGATATACCTAGGAAATAAGGATAAAACCATATATCGGTGTCTAGCGCCATTTTACATTTCTTCACCCATCTAAGTTTCACATCATGACTACACTAGTCGGTCGACTCGGTTAAAATCTCACCGTGAAACTTTGTAAAGTGAGCTGTCCTTCTGTCCCACGTAATGAGGTCACCTTAAACTGACTTCACCTATGTATTTACAGTGAGATTTTTACAGAATAGTACTACTGCTGATACCATTTACATACCGAGACTCCCCTGTGCCTCGGAAAGCAAGTTAAGCCGTTGGTCCCGGCTGTCATTTGTGCATCTTCGACAGTCGTTACGGGTCGTCAGAAGCCCGGAAATCCGACAGCCAGTCTTACCAAGGGGTATCGTATTACCCAGTTACTGGGTTGTGGAGGTCAGATAGGCAGTCGCTCCATGTAAAATACTGGTATTCAGCTGCATCCGGTTAGACTGGAAGCCGACCCCAAGATAGTTGGGAAAAGGCTAGGCAGAGCCAGGTTTATACTTTGACCATGCTATAATGAAAATCTACCCTTCTTTTTTATAATTTTTGGGAAATCTGCTTAACAACTGATCCATGTTTGGCATGATTGTAATACTTCACATAAAATCAAGATTTCTATATTCGATTTTCCTGATTGAGAGCGAGGGTTCACTGCAGCAGCTGCAGAGCATGAGATTTTTGGTTTCATTCGAGGAAACGACCGACCCCAAGATAGTTGGGAAAAGGCTAGGCAGTTAGACTACTGCTGATACCATCCTATAATACTTTTCAGGACCACATCTGGCTGAAGCCAACAGGGACTTCGGAATTCGACATCCCGATAGCTGTGAAGGTGCTCAAGAGTGCTGGTGACAAGATCGAAGTCAGAGATCATGATGGCAACAAGTTTACCACCTCAGTCCAAAATGTTCTCAAGCCGCTGCACTCCACGTCTATACAAGGAGTTGAAGACATGATCACTCTTGGGGAACTGCAAGAGTACACGATCCTCCACAACCTTCATATGCGATATGCCAACCAGCTCATTTATGTAAGTATTTCTTTAGCTATTTAGATTATTTTATATTATTATATAGAGTTAGTTATTTAGTCTAGACTTTGTTTATTTAGTCTTGCGTAAATAACTGGTAGTTACGCAAGACTGCACGCTAAGGGGAACTCCTGTGAGGTACGGACCTCGGCTTAGTGTGTTTGCTTTGGGAGGGTAGCAAGGGAGTGGATATGCTGGATCGGAAAAATACTAAGTAGGACTGCAAATAGCCTGAGACTTGTGGAGGCAACAGCTCCGGGACAGCGAAGACGACGTATGTTTCTACGGATTTACCTGTAGCATACGAAATGCATTTGTTATTTTTTTGTTCTCGAAAATATCTACCTACAAGAATGACGTTAGGTACTAGCTTATCTCAGTTATGTAGAATATTTTGATAATTATCGACACGATTTCATGTCATTGAAATTAATTAGTAGATATAGGTCTTTTATCGAATTCATTCTGTTTCAAATGGCGTTAAGGGTGCAATGGGTGCCGCCACAATGTAGAAGCCTGAGTTACAAAACACTGATTTCCAGGAAGAACCCTTAATTTTGCGATCGAATAATTATGGAAGGTCCATTGGTTGACTGTCTTTTTGGTCTAGTTGTAATATCAAGCGCCGGGTGGCCTTTTAAATCTTGGTTTTTTTATTGATGGTGGGAAATCATCCAATGACTTCTCTCGCTCTGGGTGGAGCGGAAGAGAGTATCAGACTCTTATTGACTAAAACCCATCCATTTTCCTTTCGTAGCCCTTTATGTTCCGGGGTAGCGGTAGCGGACAATCCCGCTTAGAAATCTTAAATTTAATCCCCGGTTTGGACAAAATTGTACTTAGGTATTGAGTTTTTCCAATCGAAGTTCTCAGTAGCTGCCCTGAGCCCAGAGTATTTCATGGCACTTATTATAATAGATACATACCTACCCCTTCAGGAAATTACGATGCAATTGTTTTTATTGGTCCGTATTTCTAGCCACGAACTGAAAGTTAGGGACCTAGTCAGTGGTCAGTGAACCACTGATGATAACGTGGAAATATATTGTTCCTATCATGCTTTCTATCTTTTCCGATTTACCCACATGATTTCGATAGTGTCACTACCGTGATACCGACTATAATTGTAATTAATTAGGACCACGCTTTTAATATTAAAACACTAGCTTTTGCCAGCGGCTTCGCCTGCGTGTATGTAGGAAATTATCCCACGGGAACCGAACCTTTTTTTCTGGAAAAAGCAGCTTATGTAGGTACTATTCCAGATTATAATCTGAAATCTAACTCTGTGCCAAATTTCATCCAGGTCCATTCAGTATGAGTAACAAACATCCATACGTCCTCACAAACTTTCACGTTTATAATATTAGTAGGAAAAAACATGATAAAAAAATAAATACACTCTTTAATTTGAAGTAACTGTAATTTACTAACTACGGGGTCAACGGCCACTGGTAGTTAAGTTCCTTGAAATTAGGAGTCGTTAGATATCGATACCACCCACACTAATGGAGTTTCGCTAGCTGATTTAATTCGACCCTGCATTACACGAATTCTCACATCATCACACCCACATTCACCACACTATACATGCTACGTAACCACTCCTGCGCAGTTAAGTTGTGACGTTGAATCTAAGGATCTATAATATCATTACTTGTAGTGGTTTATCTATACTCATATTATAAAGAGGAAAGATTTGTATGTATGTTTGTAACGAATAAACTCAAAAACAACTTAACGGATCTGGATGAAACTTGACACAAAGATAGATTATAGTCTGGAATAGCATATAAACTAGCTTTTTATCCCGGAAAAATGTACGGTTCCCGTGGGATAGTTTCCTACATAAACGCGGGTGAAGCCGCTGGCAAAAGCTAGTTATCTATAAATATTAGGATCTGAACGCCTGGGCTTCGTATGTCGTCAGGGTTTTCCTGAAGCAGTGATCCTGGTTCCTGGACGTTACCAAGATCTGGGGTTTCAATTTCAAGCTCATGGGTGGGTCAGAAATAAATTGCTATAAAATAACACGATGTCCTTTCATTCCAGACATACACAGGATCGATGTTGATAGCAATAAACCCCTACGAAATTTTACCGATATACACGATGGATCAAATACACTTCTATCAAGAGAGAAGTCTGGGGGACATCCCGCCACACATATTTGCTATCGGCGATAATTCGTACAGAGAGTTGCTGAATACATCATCAAACCAGTGTATCGTCATCAGGTAATAAAACTTTATTAATCGAATGTTATTTTGAGCTAAATACATGACAACATGCCACTACTTACTACTACGATATCGTTCATTTGGTGAAACAATGACGTCATTACACTTTTTTGAGTAAACAAGCTTAATGTTTTTTTTTTAACAATGGTATCTCGCAGTTTCACCATAGGGTTGTCTACTGCTTAACCGGACTTGCCTGCGGATGCCACAAAAGAATTGTAGCCTCCATCCATGGCTTAGAAAAACTTACAAACTCAGCGACTATATATACACGCTAAGGGCATTAGGGCACCCCTTGTGGGGTACGGACCTCGGTTTAGGGCGTCGCTGGGGGAGGACAGCAAGGGAGAAGCTGGATCGGGGGTATTTAATACTAAGGCACGCTCAGCGGCAACGCGGGCTAGCTCGAGCAATGGTCGGGGGGAAAGCTTAATGTTAATATGTGCGGAAAGATATACACATCGGGAGAAACATCGACACAATTGAATTTATAGTGATTTAATGAACTTACTTTTAAAATCACTGCGATTGTAATAAGTCCCTTCAAAATGCAATAGGTACCTTTAATTGAAATCTTTTAAATTGAATCTTCTGAAGAATTACTAAATGTGTAATTACGTCACTATTGCACCAAATGAGCGATATTTAGAGTTTTACAGTCAACGAGGTGTACGGGGTAAAATTGTATTTAGTATTTTAAGGTCAGTTAGTCATTGTACTCATCATTATGAACAACTTTCACTAAGGGAAAAAATCTGAAATCGCGAAAAAAAAATCAGCTGTTCCCTACATTTTGACGAGTTATGCGAGCATAATGTCCCTGAATTCAATTTCACCCTCTTGATCAGAGTTGTCTTTT
The DNA here is from genome assembly GCA_951799385.1 of Hyppa rectilinea. NCBI lineage: Eukaryota > Metazoa > Arthropoda > Insecta > Lepidoptera > Noctuidae > Hyppa > Hyppa rectilinea. Next base: position 6,811,573 of record OX637306.1, on the reverse strand, counting down.
GTTTGGACCATTGCTACAAGGCTTTACACTCTACTTGCATAAATTTATATGTCCCCGCACTGCAGAAGCCCATAATTATTACTCCTAAGTACCTAATAATTTTGTGCAACCGGATATACCTAATGTAAAGATAGTGTATCTTTATATTTATTGTAATTTATCAATAACTATGTTTTTAATGCTTTGCCGATGTAACAAGACAAAAACAAATCGTCAATAATATTTATTATCTAATTGAGAGTAGATTTAGGGTACATTTTTGAATAGCCTGACTTATGGGACTGCCTGGGAGCAAGCTAGAGATGGAGCAGAATACTCGCTTCGAATAATGATGGAATGGTTGTCTACTAATTTACTGACGTTGAATTTGGATAAGACAAAACTAATCAGGTTTTATCGCCCACAATCAGTAACTCCACCCTCTTTCTGTCATAAAATTAAAGCTCACACTTGTCCCCCTCATCAGTCAGTGAGTTGTACCTGTCTTGATCTCAGCACAGTCCCCAAAATTAAATACTTGGGAGTGATAATAGACGAAAATCTTAACTGGAACGCGCATATAGAGGCACTCTGCACTAGAGTCAGAAGACTCATATATATATTTAAAGAACTCAGGCACTCCGCCAATTCTGAAACTCTGACTCTTGTGTACCTCAGCCTTTGTCAGTCCATCATTATATACTGCATTCCGGTGTGGGGCGGTACTTACAAAACCGCAATGATCCCGGCGGAACGGGCACAACGAGCTGTTCTTAAGGTGATGCTTTTTAAACCTAGAGACTACCCCACTGATCAGTTATATTCTGAGGCCGAAGTTCTCACAGTAAGGCAATTATATGTCCTTCGTTCAGTCCTGCGGAGACACTCCAACCTTCCATTGGATAAAAAACTGCTCTTAAAACGTATCGGTTTTCCTATATGTAAAGCAAACCCCTGTCACTTTGCGTTTACTAGTCGACAATTGATGGTTCAAAGTTCACGTATTTATAATAAAATAAATAAAATTATTCCATTGTATAGACATAACTTGTATGAAATTAAAGAAAAATTACGAAAATGGCTTTTATCCTTAACGTATGATGAGACTGAAAATATATTGGCTATAGAATCATAACTGTATCAATTCTACCTTGAAAGAATATAAACACTTTGATTTCACATACACTCCTCACTACACACACACACCACACTACACTCATTTACACATCCCTAGATACATAAACACAATCATTCACTACATCTGATTTGTTAAAAAAAAAAATGACTGTAAACAAACAGAAAAGTCACGGTTGTATTACATTTGATGCCGTAAAATTTTCGACTCCTAAGATACAGGTCTGCGTACCTAGTTTAGGAGCCAGGAAAACTGACAATAATTTTAATATTGGTAGTACAAATTAGTTATCATATTACTGTTTTTGCTAATAAACTTATTATTATTATTATTATTATTATTATCTGAATAATAGGTGGTGGTATATTTTCTATGCTAAAACAGTCAAACTGTCGTATTTCTGTCTTCAAAAAAAGTTATCTGACGATTGAAATATTACCTCTTTTTTTGAGGGTGGCAAATTATCAAATGACTCCCGCCGCTCTGGGTGGAGCGGAAGGGTGTGGCAGACTCTTACTGACTAAAACCCATCCATGTTCCTTCCTTAGCCCTTTATGTTCCGGGGTAGCGGTAACCCTTTCAGACAATCCCGCTTACCCGGCAGGCATCGGCCCCTTCATCAAAAATCATCCCTTTTTTTTAAAATTTTATCTCAAGAATAAAAGTGGTGATTTGACATATTTTCTATGCAAAAGCTGGCAAACTGCTATTTTTATTCGTCCAACTTATCTGTCTTGTGAAAAATCAGCCCTTACATGAATAATTCAAGGCAATGATAATTATATCAGAGTGAACTATATTAATAAATTCTTGCTCAACTTTTCAGTGGCGAAAGTGGCGCTGGTAAAACTGAAAGCACAAAGTTACTACTGCAATATTTGGCTGCAGCCAGCGGCAAGCATTCATGGATCGAACAGCAAATCCAAGAAACAAACCCGATTCTAGAAGCGTTCGGTAACGCTAAAACAGTGAGAAACGATAACTCATCCAGGTTCGGAAAGTATGTTAACATCTATTTCAGTAAAAAAGGAATCATTGAAGGAGGTAACATTGATCAGTATCTTTTGGAAAAATCAAGGATCGTTTACCAAAATAAAGGCGAAAGAAACTACCACATATTTTACTCGCTCGTGTCTGGGCTATCTGCAGACGAAAAAAAGAGGCTAGAATTAGGGCGCCCCGAAGACTATGCTTATTTGAATTCTGGCAAAATGTTAACGTGCGATGGACGAAACGACGGTCTCGAGTTCAATGATATAAGATCCGCTTTTAAAGTGCTCAATTTCCCTGATAATGAAGTTTGGGGGACTTTTACACTTCTTGCCGCTATACTGCATTTAGGTAACTTAAAATTCAAATCGTTGAATTCGAACAATATTGAAGGCTCTGAAGTTGCTGATGCTGTTAATGCGAACAGGATCGCTAATCTTTTGGGAGTTAACAAAGCAAGACTGTGTGAAGCCCTGACGAAGAAAACATTCGTTGCTCACGGAGATAAGGTTGTCTCACCATTGAATGTAGCTTCTGCTTCTGAAGGAAAAGATGCTTTAGTGAAAGCCATATACGGTCACATTTTCGAGTACATAGTTGGAATGATAAACAAAACACTGTTCAAAGACCAGCAACTTACCAGTGGATCGGTAGGAATCTTAGACATTTTCGGATTTGAAAATTTTGACTTCAATAGCTTCGAACAGCTTTGTATTAACTACGCAAATGAGAACTTGCAACAGTTCTTCGTCAAACACATTTTTAAGCTTGAACAAGAGCAGTACGAGAAAGAAGGGATAAAATGGACTAACATAAACTATGTGGACAATCAAGAGAATTTGGATATGATAGGGTTAAAACCGATGAATTTACTGTCCCTCATTGATGAAGAGTCCCGGTTTCCTAAAGGCACGGACGTAACTTTGTTGTCAAAGTTAAATAGCAATCATGGAACTAAAACTTGTTATTTAACTGCAAAATCATCACGGGAGTACAAGTTCGGTATCAAACACTTTGCAGGCGACGTCACTTATGCTGTTCAAGGTATTTATTTAAACTCATACGACACATCAAAATCAATCTGCCTAGCCTTTTCCAACTACATATGTTAGGGTCGGCTTCCAGTCTAACCGGATGCAGCTGAGTACCAGTGTTTTACATGGAGCAACTGCCTATCTGACCTCCACAACCCAGTAACTGGGTAATACGATAAGACATACTAAAGAAACATGTGTATTTAATTACGTTTCTTTTCTATTACAGGCTTCCTTGATAAAAACAGGGATATGCTAACAGCAGACGTGAAAGAAATGATATTTGATTCAAGTAACGATTTCTTGAAAAATCTTTTTTTGACCGAGTATGCACCTACGCAAACTGGAAGCCGAAAAACTGTCTCGCTGAGTCATCAGTTCAAGACATCTCTAGATTCTCTTATGAAGACTTTGTATGGTTGTCATCCATTCTTTGTGAGATGCATCAAGCCTAACGAGTTCAAAAAGCCAAAGGTAAGTACCTGATATACCGTATAGCAGTGCAACATTTTTATTATTTCCAGAATTTACTAAATGCCAAAACTGGTAGCGGTCATAAAAGGTGCGAGAAAGACGGTGAATATTTAGTATGGAATTGAATGGATCTCGGGGCATCTCGCTTCCACATTCTATGACAGCGGCTCAAACAAAGATTGATGACTATAATCTTCATAGCGTGTCGATAGCAAAAATAGTACTTAAATATATATTTATATTTTAAATTATAATATAGAATTAATAATTATCTTATTATAATTCGTACTAAAACTATCTTTGTTTAATTGCAGATCTTCGATAAAGGTTTATGCGTTCGTCAACTAAGATACGCTGGTTTGATGGAAACAGCGAAAATAAGACAAGCAGGCTATCCGATACGTTATTCGTATCACGACTTCGTTCACCGTTACCGCCTGGTCGCTCCGGGCATTCCACCGGCTGAGAAAGCCGATTGTAGAAATGCCGCCATGAAAATCTGCGCAACAGTATTTACTGACGAAGACTATCGTTTTGGACACACGAAAGTTTTCCTAAAAGATTATCACGATACTGTACTTGAGGAACTAAGACACAAAGTATTGATTACAGCAGTAATTAAAACACAGGCGAATGCAAGAAGGTTTATTTATAGAAAGAGATACTTGAGACTTCGAGCTGCTACTCTTCTCATTCAAAAGACTTACCGCGCTCGTGGCTATAGAAGCAGATTCTTGGCGATGAAGCGAGGATACTCCCGCTTACAGGCCAAGATAAGATCAAGAGAATTGAGAAAAACCTTCATAAACATGAGAATTTTCTTGAGGAAATTCCAAGCAAATTGTAGAGGGCACCTTATTAGGCGATTAGTTAAGGAAAAGGGACACGTTATTAAAGCAACATTGGTACAGCTTGATAAGGAAAGGGCAGACCTTATTAAGTCAGGTCGAAGTGCCGACGCTGCAGGAGACAGTTATGAGAAGAAGTATGCTAACATGATGAGGTCTATTTGGTTTATGAAAGAAGAATCGGTTGATAATGTTGAACAGAACACAACTGCTATAGATGATAGATACGTGGACGATGTATTTGGGTTCTTAAAGGATTCAGCAACGCCTGGTGGCACTGTTAGGGGCACTGGTTTCGGAGTGGTAAGTTTACATGAACTAAAACCTCATTATTAAAATTAAAACTTCAAGATATTTTTTTTGTATTTGGAACTTTATTCTGACTGTGTTTAAGTTCTTTATACAAAATTTTACTTTAGAACCCCAGTGTAAGCTGTCAATTTTGATTTTGAACTCAAGAGTTCGAACTCGTTTTTTAAGTCATTGACTGCCACGCAGCAGACACAATAGAAAAACTATTGTTTTTCGGACACGCGGTGACCGCGTTGGCGTTCAACGTGTTAATGAGGCGCGAATACTTCGAGTCCAATATTAATAAATTAATTTTAAATTAAATTATTAACGCCAACTTAATTTTCCAGACAAAAACAGCCAAACCAGAAATATCATCAGTAATTCCGCTACAAATACAAGAAATAGATGAAGAGCCTTTCGACGAATTTAACTTCAGAAAGTTCGCTGCGACATATTTCTTGGGCAATACCACACACCAGTATTCTAGAAAGCCTTTGAAGCATCCTCTGTTAGACCTGCCATCGCCTGTGGATAGAATGGCGGCTCAAGCGTTATGGATAACGATATTAAGGTTCATGGGTGATCTGGCCGAACCGAAGTACGTTGATGATACGGTTGATAATATACCAGTTATGACGAAGCTGGCTGATACTCTTGGTCGAGCATTCCAGAAAAGCAAAGAATTTGATGTGAGTATACAAATGTATTAATTTCTATGGTTCTGCTTCATAGTCTTTTGGACTACTGAACGTGGTTTTTAACCGACTTCAAAAAACGAGGGTCTAATAATAATTTGGATGTTTATAAACATATCTATTTTTGAGTATGTCCGTGGATAATAATAATAATAATAATAATAACTTTATTTCATAAGCCTAATACATAAGGAGATAAAGATGAACAACAGTATAATGCATGACTTAAGAACTACATCCTTATTCTAACAGGCTTTGAGCATGCTCGTAACATGAAACTCCTGACACCCGAACTAGGACATGTCCTGTATCTCAGGTGTCAGCAAGGTTTATAAATACGTCATTTATAAACCTTATGGGAAATTCATCACTTGACTACTTTTATATGGGAGAATTTTCTTTACGGTTTAGAGTTAACTTTAATAATACGTAATTTTGCTACTTAACCAATGTGGATTTTTTTTTAGCGTGGGAGCCACTACCTGCTATGTAAATTACCACAGCAAAAAAATTAAAAATAAACTTTTTTACAAAAAAAACAACTGGCGAAATATAGCTGTACTTTACACATTCTCATTTTATTTCAGGAATATTTGCAAAAAGACCTCACTCCAAGTAACAGAAACAAACTTATATCCAAGACTCTAAAACAGCGCAGTAAACTAGATGATGATTTGATGAAGAACCTAATCAATGATGAAGTCACTAATCAGATGTACAGCACCTGGCTCAATTCACGACGAAGTACCAATTTAGAGAAACTACACTTTATTATTGGACATGGAATTATTAGAAAGGAACTCAGGTTAGTGCTGATTTACGTTAAACCTTAATATATCTTATTACAAAACGAGATCTATCTTTATCTTGGCCTTACTGACTAATAACGCTCTTAACACAGAATTGAGAACACTTTGGTTTAAAATCTGTTTTTGTATTTAGAACTTTAATATGGTCGGCATTAAGTTTGAAATTAAAAAATGGATGGTATCCAGGTTTTTGTTTTGTAAACCAATGAAAATCAGTCTCGCCGAGTAATTAAACTAACTAAATTGTGTTTTTTTTTTCATTTCAGAGATGAAATATTCTGTCATCTTTGTAAACAACTTACTAACAATCCATCAAAGGCATCACACGCACGCGGTTGGATCCTACTCTCACTCTGCGTTGGTTGCTTCCCGCCTTCCGAACGATTTGTCAAATATTTACGTGCTTTCATACGCTCTGGTCCACCTGGCTATGCTCCATACTGTGAAGGAAGACTGCTCAGAACCTTCAAAAATGGTCCACGTACTCAACCTCCTAGTTGGCTGGAACTCCAGGCTACTAAAACTAAGAAACCTGTATTACTGACCGTGACTTTAATGGACGAATCTATGAAGACCGTCCAGTCAGATTCAGCATCGAATGCCGAAGAGATCTGCCAGCAAATAGCTGAAAGTATAGGATTGACAGATTCATTCGGCTTCTCGCTATACATTACTTTATATGACAAAGTTCTTTCGTTGGGAAGTGAGGGAGAACACATAATGGATGCGATTTCACAATGCGAACAATTTGCTAAAGAGCAGGGAACGCCCGAAAAGAGTGCGCCTTGGAGACTGTTCTACAGGAAAGAAGTATTTACTCCCTGGCACAACCCTGCAGATGATCCGGTCGCTACCAACTTAATATACCATCAAATTACAAAGGGAGTCAAATTCGGTGAGTACAGATGTAACTCAGAGAAGGATTTAGCTATGATCGCGGCTCAGCAACATTACGTCGAATTCGGAGACCGTATAGATCCAAATGTTCTGAGAAGAGTGATCGTCAACTATATACCTAACCAATTCCTTCAATCAAATGATGCAGCATTGACAAAATGGGAGCATTTAGTAACAAAGGCATTCGAAAACTCAACGAGTATTCAGAATAAGACAGATCCCTTAAGATGTAAAGAAGACATAGTTATATTTGCCAAAATTAAATGGCCGATGCTGTTCTCGAGATTCTTTGAAGCTATTAAAATTAAAGGAGAAACTATTAATAAGGACATAGTTATAATAGCTGTGAACTGGACTGGTATTTACATCGTCGATCAGCTAGAACATATTCTCCTTGAAATATCATTCCCAGAAGTGACATACGTTGCTTTTAATGCGGATAAGGATTACGATAGTGTCGGCAGAATCACTATAAGAACAATACAACAAGAAGAATTCGAATTCCAGAGTGTAGATGCTAGCGAGTTGAGTTCACTTATAATATACTTGATCGATGGATTGAAGAGGCGGTCCATCTACGTAGTAGCTCAGTCAGACTTACAAGGTTACAGTGACGCGTCATCGTTCCTCCAATTTAAGAAAGGTGATCTGATAGTGTTGTTACAAGATACTACCGGAGAAACTCTAACCAACACCACGTGGGGACACGGAGTCTGTAATGGCGAAGAAGGACTATTCCCAACTGAGCAAGTCTACATTCTACCCACTCTGGAAATGCCAACACCTGCCATTCTTGAAGTGTTCAAGAAGGGCAATATTAACACAGAAAAGAAATCATTTTCGAAATATAATACTATTCAACGAAAGAGAATGTATACGCTTGAAAGTTATGCGAAACAGCACTTTAGAGAAAATTACGATATCAACGCCACAATTTCGAGGGGGGCTACAATTACTTCAGCAAAGAGAGTCATGGCCGGCGATTTGTGGGCTCATACAAGAGAACCTATACGGAAACCTTTACTGAAAAAATTGCTGGGTGACGAGAAGAATTCAAAGATTGCAATTTCAGCCTTCTTTGGAATTCTGAAATACATGGGAGATATGCCAGCTCCCAAAGCCAGAACTGTCACTGAATATACAGACGAGATATTTAAATCTGCTTTATCAGAAGCAAGCCTACGCGATGAAATCTATTGCCAGATAATGAAACAGTTGACGAACAATAGGATTCAGTTGAGTGAAGAAAGAGGATGGGAGTTAATGTGGCTTGTGACTGGCAACTTTGTCTGTGGTCAAACTCTTCTTAAAGAATTGGTAGAATTCCTCAAAACGCGACCACACCCCATAGCTAAGGAGTGCTTGAAACGCGTGTTCAAAACGCAAAAGAAGGGACCTAGACTGTATCCCCCCTACATTGTGGAGGTAGAAGCTATACAACATAGAAGTATGCAGATCTATCACAAAGTGTACTTCCCTGATGATACTGACGAGGCTTTCGAAGTGGAGTCTTCAACGAAGGCACGAGACCTGTGCGAGCAAATAACGGGAAGATTGAATCTGAAGAACAGTGATGGATTCAGCCTGTTCGTTAAAATTGCTGACAAGGTGTTCTCAGTTCCTGATAACTATTACTTCTTTGACTTTATTCATGAGCTTGTAGAATGGATGAAGCAGACACGCCCTGTCCGTGGTGGTAAGTTTTTTCTTCACGAACTTTTTACTATCATATTTTGTTTTTGGATCCCGCCTGACTAATAATAAATCTTGTTTTAGGTGGTTCACAAATGCAACTGAACTACCAAATATTCTTCATGAAGAAGCTCTGGATCAACACAGTTCCTGGAAAGGATAAGAATGCAGATCAAATATTCTACTTCCCTCAAGAACTACCAAAGTACTTGAGAGGTTACCACAAAACTTCTAAACAAGATCTCGCAGAATTAGCAGCATTGATTTATAGATCGAGATACGGCACTGACAATTCACTGCTTCCACAAATAACTCAAGTGCTAGATGACTACGTGCCTTCCGATATGGCCAGAATTCAGACTAACTCGCAATGGAAGTCTGCAATCAACAAGTTTTATATCGAACAAGGTTCTATGACAGAAAGCGAAGCCAAGGAACTGTTCCTGAAGAAAATCTACCAGTTGCCGACGTTTGGAACTGCCTTCTTTGAAGTTAAGCAAACATCCGACCCTTCATACCCAGAAATGGTTGTTATTGGGATAAATAAGAACGGCGTCAGTGTGATTCATCCTCAGAGTCGAGTAAGTATTGTCGCATTGTTATTTATGATTTTATCCTTATGTATGGACTTCGTCCCTACGAAGGACGGGCGGAACCCTTCTCGCACGAATCCAATCGGACTTTGCCGGTTTTTGATAGTCGCCGTAAGCCTTCTTAGTCCCGAATCTTTCTTGAATGAAATATGAAAGATTCGGGTTGTTTGATGAGTCGTATTTAATCAAATGTTTGTTTTTTTTTTTCAGGATGTAATAGTGACGCATCCGTTCTCTCAACTTTCCAACTGGTCGTCAGGAAACACCTTTTTCCACATGACAATGGGCAATTTCTTACGTGGAACTAAAATTTTATGCGAAACCTCTTTGGGGTACAAAATGGACGACCTAATTTCATCGTATATAGCAGTTTTGAGACAGTATCTAAACTAAGTAAGCAGTAAGGGTTACTTGTGAGTGGTTAACAAAATATAAAATGAATTATGAATTACCGAGAATGTATAAAATATATGAAATAATTAAGACATTTTAATAATCGTTGTGTATGTTATTTATTTTGATTTTACTGTAAGTATGTGCATGAAGCAAAATCCCCCCTATATTGAATAAAATAAATGTTTCTGTCTTACATACCTAAAAAGACTTACAATATTAATAATCACTATGTACAAGTATATAAAACGGGAGGGAAAAAAAAACAAAGTGCATCAAACAATTCGTCCACATCGCTGTCAACCGGAAAAGTTCCCCAAACGCTGGCAGCATTGCCATATATGGCAATGCTGATTCTTTGACCGAAAAATAGCCCACGTGAAGAGTCTACCAACCTCTTGGCGATGATGTCTCGAAAAACATAGTGGGCTCGGACCCCATGGCCCTATTGTTTCAACTCCAAACGGCTCGAACATATAAGTCCCAATCAGACTGGAGTATTCTGTCTTTGTCATACATAGTCAAAGTGCTTTTCGTAGTTCAAGTCTTACTGCTATTTTAAGGCACTGGTTTTCATTTTAGTGGCGCCGCTCTAGTTTTATTGCTGTTGATAACACTATTCAACTATTCATTGAAAATTCAACTCAAAAGTTCGTGTGCGAGTATGACATGACAGTGACAGACTGACAGACGTCAGACGTCCTAACCTAACTATTAACTAACTAATAATGTTCAATTTGTTTGCGTGATGTTTTTGTAGTTTATTTGATTTTAAAGCAAAAAAGCTATCGACTGAAGCTGCCGCAATCATTTAAATGGAAAAATGGGCTCAAAATCCATAAGTTTTATGTTAGAAAACGGTCTCAATCTAAGGCAAGTATTATGTTAATGCAGTAACTGAGGGTATTTTGTCGCTTTTAATTGATATTAATACTTTTTCTTACTTATTAAACGAATTTTAATGATTATAAGATACCTGCATTAAATCAATTCGTTTTAAAATGTCTAACTGTGCGCATAGCTTTCAAAATGTAGATAGATACTACAAAAGGTGTTTTAAACTATTTTGCTTCCTTGCAATTCCAGGGAAGTGGTCACTACAGGTTCTATTCTGCACATCAACCAAGACTATGATGAAAATGATTTAAAATTAGAACAAAATAACTCTGATCAAGTAAATATTGATGTTCTTGGAAAGCCAGTTCCTAACTTTGTAGGATTCGCTGAAAAACTTGAAGCAATTAATGACACTGGATTTGTAAAAAAGAAAATAATTGAAGAAGGAGGTGGTCAACCGCTTCATGAAGGTTGCACTGTGTCTATTGCATTTTCTGGTTACTGGGAAAATGAGGAAGAACCGTTTGATGTGGTACCATTGAAGAGACCTATGGTGTGTTTCAGTTATTCTTACCTGGATTGTTTGTAAATATTGAAGAAATTTTGCTTTTGTCAATAGACTAGATGAAACTATGCTAAATTCTTTTTAATCCATCCATTCTATACATTCATAAAAGTTAATACACATTGAATATTTCAGGAAGTGGATTTAAATGAAAATGGATTATTACCAGGCCTTCAGATGGCTATAAAGTCCATGCTAGTGGGTGAAATAGCTGTATTCCTTCTCTCATACAAAGTAATGTATGGTGAGATGGGGGTTCCACCTAGGATCAAGCCAAAAGCTGACTGTGTTTTTTATATTAAAGTTACAAGAAGCATTTTTACTTCAAAAAAGGGGTAAGAGTATACTACTAAAATAAAAGAAGCTGTGTGGCTGATTTTTTCCAACTGAATCCATTTTAATTGATTAGAGATGAGGTAACTTCATACACACATACAGTACTCCCAAATTAATAATGCACATGCAGATCTTCGCTAATTGTCGTATTCCCGGAAACACCCGAATCATTGAATTGTTCGAGTCCCTTGCATTTTGCACCTTGTTCGAAAGAAATAGGAGTAATGTCATGTGTACACAATCGAAAACAATTCGGGCGGTCGGCGGTCAGTCAAAGGTCTGTCAGTTGTCTTGTCATATTGGTGGTGACTGCACGTGTTCTCTTTGTCTGGAATTATATAGAGCTGCTATTACACACCCTTCTTGGTTTTGTTTTCAAAGGTGAATTTAATTTCAACTTTAATTATCTTATTCAAATTTAGATAGTTAATTTTGTAAAATATATAAATATACTAACATTTTTCACGTTTTTTCAATATTATTATATTAAAAATCAGATTTAGGCTTATATGAATTATAGCTCGATATTTTCTTACATGGAATTATTGAATCAAATTTCGTTACTGATAAATCAATATTTATCTCTTTTAGGACAAAACACATAATCTTACTAAATTATGCATGAAGAAAATGCACTTAACCACTCTATATACATATCGTCTTCCGACGCTCGGGAAATACGACCGTTGCCGAACAGTGGCGAAGATTTCTATGCGCATTATCACTTTTGGAGACCTGTACAATGTCACATGATACTTATAATGTGATATTTCTTACTTATTTATTTATAAATATTTATTATACAATTCTATACACATAATATTTACATACCTAAAAATACTTAAAATATTAATAGTAACTATGTACAAGTACCTATATAACAGGAGAGGGTAAATCAAAGGGCATCAAAAAATTCGTCCACATCGCTGTCAGCAGGAAAAGTTCCCAAAAGGCTAGCAGCATTACCACGTTGTATGGCAATGCTGATTCTTCGACCGAAAAATAGGCCAGCCTTCTGGTCACGTGAAGAGTCGACCAATTTATAAATATGAATTCATTACTTTGTTTACAGGAAAATTAACTTCTCAGAACCCAACATGTTCCAAAGGGTGCACCATGAAGTCAAATTATTATACAGCTCAGGGACCACTTTATTCAAAACTACAAACTATATGGCAGCAATTCAGTGTTTCAAGAAAGCAGTCAACATGCTCCACAAGTGCCGGCTAGCTGATGACGAAGAAGAAAAAGTACAAGAAAAGTTACTTAAAAAATTATACATCAACCTAGTTGTATGTTATAACAAGGTGAACAAACCACTTATGGCATGTACCTCTTGCAATGAACTGAACAGGCTAGGAAGTTTATGGAACAACGCAAAAGCGCTCTTCCATAATGCGAGAGCATTAAAAATGATTGGACAATACAAAGAGGCCCAAAAGAGACTCGAAAGGGCAATGAAACTGACACCTGGTGAAGAAGAAATGGAGTTGGAGCATGAGCTATTGATGAAGACCAGCAAAGCTAGTGAAGAAGCTAAACAAAATGCTGAAACAGTTAGAAAGGCTGCAATAGGACTAGTTAGTGATGAATTCAAACTTGCAGTTGATGACTTAGTAACTAATTTCAAAATGAATGATGATGAAGATCAGTTAATTATTCCTTCATACTTTAATTCAGATGAAATTGCATATTTCAAAGAAGTATGTATCAGAGAAAATTTATTTTTCACTAAACTTGATAGAAGTGTTGTACCTGGTGAGGAGCCAAGTCATACAATTAAAGAACCATTGGAATATGCATTGGAAAAAACAAAAACGGGTAAAATATTATTGACCTAGAAAATATTGTTAACAAAGTGTGCTGTATTGTAATATTTCAGAAGAATAAGTCTTTACATTTTAAGCTAAATAAACAAGAAAGTATTTTTCCTTCTGCTGTGTGTTATTTCATACCACATTTTTATTGTGGTCTTTCTACGAGGGTAGGACGTGTCGATATTATCGGCGGGAAGTATGCTATGGCTCAAACGAAACCGAAAACCTCATGCTCTGCAGCTGCTGCAGTGACACTCACCCTCAATCAGGAAAATGTAATAAAGAAATCTTGATTTTATGTGTAGTATTACAATCGTGCGAATCATGGATCAGTTGTTAAGCAGATTTTCCAACAGTAATAAAAAAGAAGGGTAGATTTTCATTATAGCGTGGTCAAAGTATAGGCATCATCTATTCAAAATAATTAGTTTCATACAGGAGTACATCAACAGCAGGTATATAAACAGTTTGTAAGTTGTAAAGCAACTTTTCCAAAAATAATAAGAAAGGAGGGTGGGTAGATTTTCATTAAAGCATGGTCAATATAATAGGCGCCATCTAGTCAAAATAATTAGTTTCAAACAGGAGAGCATGAACAGCAAGTGGTATAAACCATGAAGGTATTTATCTATACCTTCATGGTATAAACTTAAGAGCGTGGTAGACCGAACCGCACGCACACATCAACGACCATTGAAGAAATTGTCAACGCTCGCGCAATATCGCTATCCTGCTCACTACTGCTCGTTTGTCTTTGTCGATGGGCGGTGCCTTATCACGCACACATCGACAGTACCTATAATAATTAATAGTTCACGCACACGGAGTCAACTGTAATTAGTGGGAAAGAGAGGGGTCAACTACTATCTATTGCTGCTGCCCTGGTACTTTACTCAATCAATTAACGAGTTTACGAATAAAATGTATTGCGTTATTAACTCTACTAGAGTGCTGTTACCCTGGTACTTCGCTCCGGCTGTTCGTTTTAATTCTGTCACTGAAATCGACAACTTTAGAATTGCGTATGCGCAATCTTTGACACATCGCTGCTGCTCTAGTACTTTACTTTGGTCTAACTTTTGTCTTTCTCGTCGAAAGTGTCATTCATTCAGTCATTCGAGTTGTGCATGCGCAAACTATTGACTTTGATGTACCTAAGTAATTATAATTTACATGGAAATAAATCACACTTTAGACCAAGGGTCTTCAACCTTTTTTAGGTCAAGGGCCTAGTATACTCTGATATTTGGTTCGGCGGGCCGCAACACAAAAAAAGGCATTCCATTGTAAACAAAAAGTAATTAAAAAGCAATAATATAATCATTGAAGTTATTTATTACGTAATTTTACAAACTAAGTAGAAATTATTTTAATAAAATTTAATCAATGAGACGTTTGACATTGTTTACTTTTAACTAATTTATCAATATCTGCCCCTATAGTAGTCGTTGCAATTCTCAAACTGTTTTCAAGATGAACATCGGTGATTCTAGTTCTTGTCTTCGACTTTACGTTCTTCATTCGAGAAAATAATTGTTCACAAAGATATGAGGTGCCAAACAGAGATGTCATTTTCAGTGCATGATCTCTTATTTTAGGAAAGTCTGTAATAGGGATGTACTTTGAGTAAAACTCGATCAACCCTAAATTGAATTTGTCTTTTAAAGTAGAGTTGCACTGTAATTCTATCAATTCCATCTGAACTTCTTCAGGGGCATCTTCGACAGAAACATTGAATGGGTGAGCAAACAAATTCAAGTTTATTTCATTTTTCCGGAAATCGCTAAAACGTGAGTCGAATTGTGTTTTCAGATCCTGCAGCGCGGTAATATATTTGTCCATGTTTAAAGTTTGGCAAGACGACAAATTTGGAAAATGTGTGGTAACGTTTTTTTTTAATTGATTGATCCACAAGTCCAACTTCACTTCAAACGCTTTTAAAGCGTCAAATAGCTCGTGAACCAAATTATCTTTTCCTTGCAATTTCTTATTTAAATCATTGAGATGTGATGTTATGTCGGAAAGAAAACCCAAATCACTTAGCCATGCTTCATCAGCGAATTGTGGAATAGCTTTATCTTTACTTTGCATAAAAGCTGCAATTTCTTTCCGCAAATCAAACACCCGTTTTAACATTTTCCCTCTGCTGAGCCAACGAACATCACAGAAATAAGTTATGTCACCATATTCAGCATTTGTTTCTTTTAAGAATTCCTGAAATTGCCTGTGGTTAAGGCCCCGAGATTTGATGAAGTTAACAGCTTTTATCACAACATTCATGACTTCTTGAATACTAACAGACTTCGCACTTAGATTTTCTTGATGAATAATACAGTGGTACTGTATGAAGGAGATATCGGGATTATTTTTCTTTATTAAAGCAACAAGTCCTTCGTTTTTGCCAACCATAGACGGTGCGCCGTCTGTGCAAATACCAGCCAAATTGGATAATTTGAGGTTATATCTATTTATGACGGTATTAAACGATTCCATCAAATCGCATCCTCTTGTAGTACCTTTCATGGGAACTAGAGCAGCCATTTCTTCAGTAACAACAAAATTAACGTCAACGCCGCGAATAAACATGGCCAGTTGAGCGGTGTCAGTTAGGTCTGTACTTTCGTCGAGTGCAACTGAGTAGTATACAAATTGCGACACACGTTCCTTTAATGATCGTTCGATATCACCAGCTAATTCTTCTACCCTTCTTGCGACTGTAACACCGGACAGACTTATTTTGGAAAAAAGTTGCTTTTGCGAGGGGCATAAAACTTCTACTGCAGCTTCCATGCATTCTTTTATGAAGTCGCCGTCAGTAAATGGTTTTGACTTACGAGCGATTTTTTCCGAAATAATGTAGCTCACTTTTACACTTGCTTCACTGTCGTCATTCTGTTTGTGAAATGAATACTGCTGTCTTTGAAGTTGTTTCTTCAGAGCCTCCACCTTATCGATTCGTATTTGTCCTTGAAGATGTGCAAACTTACTGGAATGTTTCGATTCATAATGACGTTTGATATTGTATTCTTTTACCACTGAAATTGATTCGTTACATACGAGGCAAATAGGTTTTTCCCCGACACAGACGAATAAATATAAGTGCGTCCATTTATCTTGGAATGATCTGTGTTCATCAGTGACCTTGCGTTTTCTACTTGTACTGGCTGCCATCACACTCGTTTGATACCGAAAACTCAAATCGCAACGTGTTTTAACGCAATGAGCGAGGGAATGAATAGAATACGTGCGCGCTGTAGTGCGATGCAAACGTAACTGCCCGCTCCACTCCGCACCGCCACTCGTCACACTCCTACACGGCCGCGGGTGAGGGGAGGTCCCGCGCGTCTCGCAACTTGAGTATGTATGTATATGTAGTGTGTGTGTATGTAATTGTAGGTAGGGGTAGAACAAAAATTCGGATCACGTGCGTTAATTTCCTTCTTTTATAGTCGGTTTTAATGTGTAAATAGGCATAATTTGTAGACATGTTAATTTTATTTTTGTTAATTTAATGGCATGGCGGGCCGCCAAGGAGGCAACCGCGGGCCGCAAGCGGCCCGCGGGCCGCGGGTTGAAGACCCTTGCTTTAGACGGTGTTTTTTTGTTACTGGTGCAATAGGGTGAAATCCGAAGTTTCGACTCTTTTCGGTTATGGATTATTTCGTATCAAAAGAAAACGAACTGCACAGCAGTCTTTGATTATTATTCCTTCATACAATTAGTTTTGGAGTAAAAGGTAAAGAAAAAAAAGTTCAAGACATACATTATTTTCGGTTTTTGCATATTAAACGTTGTATTTTAATATTTTTCGGCTCACAAAATAACCAATTCTGCTGTGGTTTGTTAAGTAAAATTTGATTATGGAATAAAACAAATTCATCAACAAAATTATAGTTTAATGCGTAATTACAATTTTTCATAAAACTAATATGGACTACTATCTATTGGCGCAACCATACCTTTGTCTCAACAAATGCAACATACTTATACAATATTAAATGTTATGTGTAAATACAAATGCATTTTACAGAACCAACCCCGATTTTAAGTGAACACGTCCAGCGTTATTTAAGCGAGATTAGTTTTGTGTGGGAAGATTTAGGAGAACATTTTGTCCAGCTGGTAGGTAGGTAACGTTGCGAGATTTAGATAGTTGGTAGGCGATGTCTTCAGCAGCTTCAATACGACGGAGTTCAACGAGACCCTCTCCAGCTTGTCCGAAGGATTTGGCGAGCAGTACGGCGGCTTGGGCGTCTCCCTCCGCGGCGATGACAGCTGCCTTCTTCTGTTGTTCAGCCTTCTCTACGAGGAACCTTGCCTTCTCAGCGTCTTGTTGCGCGACCTGCTTCAATTCGACGGCCTGTGTGAATTCCTTGCCGAAGGTCAAGTGTGTGATTGAAATGTCGTCGAGGATGAGCCCGAACTGTTGTGCTCTCTCAGTCAAGTTCTCGCTCACTTTCTGTGATACAATCTGTAAAATAAGAAATATTGTTTGTATTAATTTTTAAGAACATTTTTTTTTTTTGCATTTGTTATTAGATAGCCCAATTCTCAAGAAATATAGGCTAAAAAAACCGGCCAAGTGCGAGACTCGCACACGAAGAGTTATGTACCATGGTACAATATTGAACACTACATAATATTTGGTATGCATGCATGGTAATAACTAGGTGTGTGCTTTCACGTTAGATTGATCAGGCGACGATCGATAACTATTTACGAGCTTACGCAGTATGAATAGAAACAATAGATTATTCTGCGCCATGTCTGACATTAACAACCTTATCAGTAGTAGCCAAGCCAAGCAAAACTATCATACTAATCGCACAATATACAATTGTACAACTGAACTCAAAGAAACATTTTGCTAAGGAGGAATGTGAGGTTAATCTATTGACCGCCCCAGTCGAATTACATAATCAGCCTTAAATGATCCCACTGCTAGAACACAGGCCTTCTCTCTATGAGAGGGAGTGGGCCGTATTCCACCACGCGGGCCCAGTGCGGCTTGGTAACTGTCACATGTCCTTCGAATCGTTACTTCTAGGACATGTCGGTTTTCTCACGATGTTTTCCTTCATCGTTTTGAGAGCAGTGGTGATGAAATAATTTACACAAAACAAAGTGTTGGCTTGAGATTGAACCTACGAGTCGTAAGTCGCGGCTGTTACCACGGCCACCACTAATCCAGTCGAATTAATACGAAGTTTTTTTTCGTGCCCATGTCACCTCGGTTCACCCTTGTTTGATAGAACAACGTTTGATATAATATTACTAAATCGAATTTTAGTTGCAATAAAGTCATTTCGAAGAATTATTCATTTGACCGAATAATTCATTGGTAAATTTTTATTTAGCGTAATTATTTATTTGAACTAATTTCATTTGAACTAATTTCATTTCGCCGCGAAGTGAGCGAATAGACCCTCCATCCCCTTCGTGGTTATTTTTTTATAAACCACCCAGAAGTAGGAGCCCTGCGAAGCGGGGCTCCGTCGACCAAGCCTACCCTCAAAGATGCATAGAATATTTTCAGGTTTGGTTAGGTGCCATTTAGTTAGGTTAGAACTGTGACCATTAAACATGAGAATTAGGTCAAAAGAACATTACATCAAATGAACATTATACCTTTTGATCATTAGCGCAAATGTTGTTATAGCAAATAAATATTCGATGAACTGAAAATTCTGTCAAACGATATTATACAAAGTGATGATTTTCTTAAACGTTGTTCGATTTAGTAATATTATATCAAACGTTGTTCTATCAAACAAGGGTGAATCTGTCACCTCAGCCTCTGAGAACCTGTGTTATTTATTTTATTATTTATGTACACATAGTAAAATGCATAGGTAAATAGGGTTCCTTCTTTTTTAATTATAATAATTATGGGGTGTATACCACTATAACCAATCATTGTAGCAGGTTCTCACAACATACACACGGAAAGATAACAAAAAAAATACTTCTTTACACACCTCTCTCTGTGTAATAAGTTCTCCAGCATCAAACTGCGCAACAACTGCCTTCAGGACCTCAGCAGTGATAGATGGCAGAACCCTCTCATCATAGTCAATACCAAGGATGGTATATATTTTTGGGAGCTGGTCTGGAATGGGTCTGAACAGGATACGCAGTGTGATGTTTACATTTTGAAGATCTGAAAAAAGTTACAAAGAAATATTTTATAATATACTAGCTTTTGCCAGCAGCTTTGCCCGCGTGTATGTAGGAAATTATCTGACAGGAACCATACATTTTTCTGGAATAAAAAGTAGCTTATATGCTATTCCAGACTATCTTTGTGCCAAGTTTCATCCAGATCCATTAAGTAGTTTTTGAGTTTATTTGTTACAAACATACATACAAATCTTTCCTCTTTATAATATTAGTAAGATAAAATGATTTTAAATTTTCATTAGAAATTATAAGGTTGAAAGTTGCATAAAATGGTAGTAATGTTCACTATAAAATTTTGAGAGATATTCATTCCAAGGACATTTTAACTATGAACAAACATTGCATCATTTTGATGAATTAACAGAAGCATAATTTTCCAATTACCTTTGCTGCCGGTGACAGTGGGAACGTTTCTAGGGCGTGATCTGATGTCAAAGATGATGGGCCTCTGTACCCATGGGACGAAGAAGTGGGTGCCTTCACCAACCACCAAGTTTTTGACACCAGCGAATCTGTCGAAAATCACAGCCCTGTGGCCACCATCAACTGGAAATTGAGAAAAATAACATGTTATGTAGTGCCAGGTGTCTTAAGAAAGAAAAGCATTAAGTATGTGCCAACTGTGTTCAACAAAAGAATAACAAAATAAAAAAAAGTTTTATAAAGAGAGACATATGTATGAGTGACAAAGACAAGGTTCCACTCAGCTACACTTTCTAATCATGCTTTATTTCAGCTAGTTATTGGACTAACTTCAGTTCAAGCTTACAAATCACTCTATAAAAATCTTAATCAAATATAGCAACATGATTGATCATCAAAAACTCAGCCGGCTCAGCCTGTCATGCTTCTCTGTTAAACATGTGCAGCTAGTAAGATGTATACAATAATAATGTGCGGTAAACAAATATTCCAAGTAGTTTGCAATGAAAAATAAATTAGGTACCATTATAGAGAGCGGAGTTGACGACTCCACCAACGAGCGCCACACCTAGGCCCACTTGACCGATCCGGTTGAAGAGCTGAGCAGCCATTTCTATAACAAGCAGTAAAAATTCTCTTACATTACCAGGAATTGTAACATAAAATTGTGTGATTCCTGGTTGCGGTTTCAACGGGCAACTATTGCAGCATCGAAAGTGACATCCGCATCATCCGACTCCCGAATGAAAAATTTCTCACCCAATTAAAATACACACATTTTAAAAACCATTTATGACGCTTATTGACGACGTTATGCAGTTATTTACTGTAATAGTTAAAGAAATTCAGTCACAATCCCAAAACTTATCTAATTCCACGATATGTTATCTAACCTCAAAATAAGTTTCGGGTAAGGAGTATCGGTTTTTATGTTAATATCAGTACATATGACTTATTAATGCCTTACCTTGCTATATAAAACGTCGGTAATACAATACTGATTGTATATTTGCAATAATTAGTTATTTTCTGTCTCAAATTCAATAGAAAATCAGCAAGACCGAGCACAGATAAAAACAAGTAAAAAAAATGCGCTACGTTTCGTTCGCGATAGCCTTAATATAACGTTATCTATTTATTACAGCAGCAATATTTTGCTACGAAATAGATCTTATAATTAGTTTGTTAGGCCTGAAAAATATTTAATTTTAATTAGGTGTTCAAATTTTCTCATTACGTTGTTTCTACCTCCTGCATTTTTATTTGAGTATTCATTGTATGTTATGATAACTAAACGTAGGTTACTTCTCCTGTTAAAAAGATTATGGCAATATGTTTGTATCGTGCGACCAGTACTTATGTTTTTTTTCCTAAGGAGTTTTTATACAAAACCAGCCTGTATCCTGACTTCCAAAGAATATTTGTATCAAGTCCCTAGATTGATTGGGATTAAAATTGAACCTAAATAGTGGAACAATTCCACTCTTCTATCTCTCCATGACCCTCAAAAGCGTAGCAAAAAGAAAAAAATACAGGCCCTCGAGGCACTCTCTTAGCGCAAAATAAATGATAGGGCGACTACTTAGTCTTCTTCGGCCTATTTGGTTAATGAATGTTATTGGATTGAAAATTATGAAAGTAGGCAGGTAAGTTTAAAAACACCAGTAGCTCAGTTTGTCTTGCCGCCAGCAACTTACTTACCTACGGTGAAAGGAAAATACCGTGAGAAAGTAGGAAACGTGGGCATAGACATTCAGAAATCGCCCACACGCCAAGCCGGGAGATTAATTGCATACCTTCTCTGAACTTATGAGAAGACAACAAGCCTTTGCCCAACAGTGGGACTCATATGGGCTGATATTATTGGAAGAGTTATACAATTAATTTGATTAATAAAATCACTTCTAAATTCAAAACAGTGCAGTTAATTTGAAAAGCAAACTATGGGTGTGCTCGATACACGATACTGCATTAGTTAAATCAGCAAACAAACCGCTAATACAGTTAACTGGAACCAGATGGTAATTGAACGAAAAATAAACAATGAGGGGGATAATCGTTCGAGTATGTCGGGGGTCGTGCCGTGGGTGGCTCAATTATGCAATAACCAGCAATGAGCAAATGATTCGACAAGTGTATTAAGTACCTACTTCGTGCAATATTTATGACTAAGGCCCGCTTGCACCACAAATCTGAAAATGCTTTTAGGGTCAAACATTTATTTGAAACATTGTTCTGTTTCTATCAAACGTTTGAAATTGGCTGAACCAAATGATGTTTAGCGCTGAACACATTTATGCCCGTATTACAGAACCTCACTTAATACTCAAGCATTGCTTGAGTCTCGATTGAAGCCATTTGATTGGTTGAAACTAGTTTTAAAATAATGCTTGGGTCTTGAGTGAGCTTCTGTTATACGGGCCTTAGTTATTAGTTATGTGTTGGGCCTAAATCGGAGTCAAAGAACGTTGTTCACTTGTTCCTTGGCCTTAAAAAAACACTCCGATTAATCATTTAATTAAAACAACATTGTCAATTTGTTTACATAAAGAGTCAATGCACTTGTTGACATTGTGACTTCTGAGTCAAGATGTAAGTGTTGACTTATTGGATAGATAATGCATGCATAATCATTAATAACTGCATAATTATAGTTTTGTTTGAACAGCAGAACGTGTGGCATGACCGCTCTATATTGTTGCATAATTTTAAATTAATATTTGGGTTTAATTAAGTTTCATAATGCGTATGAGAGTGCCCGAAGTGAAGCGATGCTGTTGCTGTTTTCCTTTGCGCCATGGGATTATTATGTTTGGATTGATTAACATTGTAAGTTACTTGTCGGTTTTAGCGGGTTCATTTAGTTTTTCTTCAGTTTTCTTTGTCTTGTTTTGTTTTTGAAAAGTCGTGATTTTGGAACTTTTTGAGTGAAAAAAAGCGGGATTCTTTCGTCAAAAACGGGACATAATAAAAAATCGTAGGTATATAATTAATCAGAAGTTTTTAAATACTTATTTATCTTTTTATTTGAATTCAATTACGTTTACGTGACAAAAGATAGCAAAAATAGCCACAGAAAATGTATTTGAATAACAATATAATATTTTAAATCAGATTTCCCCTATCATTAAATAGTTGAGTCTTATTCGTCTTCTGAATAAAAAAAAAATAAAAAAACAGAAATCTAAAAAGTTTTATTCATTAGAAAATATGGCGTTTCAAACAATAGTCCGTGGAGTGAGTGTTACAAATTGCAACTTGCAATAACAGAATATTTATTTATAAGAATTTGTGAGTACTACCTACCTACTATAAAGCTACCATTTACTGAGTACGTCTTACATTGACTTGAATGTGCCCTGGCGGCTGAGAGCATATCATGCTCCCTGTAATGTCTCACTGATGGTGGCGCGTATTTTGGATCATTTAACTCCCATCAAAATGGTTGAGCTGAATGGTGCTAATCCATGCGTCATGTTCATGAACGGGCGCCGTCAGTAGGGACTTAGCTGCCACGGCTGTTTTAATTTTTAAATTGTTTTTTTAATCTTGTAATTATGGACGCTTTTATTAAGTTCTGCATCGTTCTCACGTGTATATTTCAACATGAATGATGTAACCCAGTTTTTGTAAACATATTTTGATTGAGTGTCCATGGAGTTTCTTGCCCGTTCTTCTCCATAGGTACCTACTGCTTTGGAATGGGCAACTAGCTTCATCTTTCTGACTGACCGACCCCTTGACAATTCAAAAGTGCCTGTAATTGGTTTATTTGAAATAAATGCTTTGAGTTTGAGTTACTTATTCATGATACTCGTATGTCTGTGAAGATTTAACGTTCGAGTTATCCCCTTAAATCAGGACTGGGCCTGTCCCGCGCGGGACATTTAATTTAGATTTAAAAATCGGGACGTCCCGCCAAAATCGGGACGTCTGGCAACGCTGCTTATAACATAAAACACCGAATCCTTTGTCCTGGTTTAAGGCGTACTATAATATCACAAGAACTTTTTTATTAGCACAAGGATACCGTCACATCAAATTTAATCATACCTACACATTTGACTAAAAGGTGTCATGAAGAGCCAGGTGCGCCATGTATCGAGGATCACTATAACCTACTCTTCTTCAGCTGACTGCAAACTTTTAAGAGATACTTTAGGAACAGCTGAATAATGTAGTTACCATTAGACTCGTGAATTGACTATTTGAAACGGTCAAATATTAAATATGAAATCACATGGAAAAGGACAGCTCGTCTTAAAAAGTTCCATCACCATATAGAAATTAAATATTATGCGAAGATATTATTGTAAGATTACATTTAGGTAACGCTAATAAGTACTCCATTTGATTCTAAAAATCTGTGACGTCACAATGTTTTGACGGTTCACAAAGAGTAACGTTATTGACTACCGTTTCAAATACCAAATTCTTCGTTTTTCTTTTATTACTTGCAAGATACTTCTAACATAACCTTAACCAGTATCGTCCATGAAAAATTGGCTGGAGTAGTTACATCTTATTGGGAATAAAATGTATTGGCATGGCTGTAGCCTATTGCGGGACTCTCGCGCAGGTTTATTTACGTCAGCATCATTCTGTCACTAAACTTTATGCCCCTTCTAACTAATTACGCGATTGTTCTGGCGCCCTAAACACAAGTTAAATCTTAGACTGGGTGCCAGAGTTCATCGAAAACACTCCTTTTTCCTCCTAGTTGTAATGCTGCATAGTGTTTAGAAGTGTTTTCTTTTATCTTAGGGTAATATTTTGATTTAAAAGAGTGTCCATGGAGTTTCTTGCCACTGCTGGAACAGGCAACTAGCTTCATCTTTCTGACTGACCAACCCCTTGACAGTTCAAAAATACCTGTAATTGGTTTATTTGAAATAAATGCTTTGAGTTTGAGTTTGAATAAAACACTTTTTTTTCATCTACAGATATTCTCCATGATAGCTGTGACATGTCTCGTGATAACAACAGAGTTGAAGAAATCTCAGCTGATCGGTGGCTCGTCTCTGGAGGTGGTGACAGCGACCATATTGTTCAGTATCTTTGGCATGAGCGTCATATTGAACATTATGCTGCTCTTTGCTAGCTGTCAAGTAAGCCAAGCCGTATCACTACATAGTATAAAACAAAGTCGCTTTCTCTGTCCCTATATCCCAATGTATGCTTAAATCTTTAAAACTGCGCAACGGATTTTGATGCGTTTTTTTTTAATAGATAGAGTGATTCAAGAGGAAGGTTTATGTGTATAATTTGTCGAGATATTATGCTGGCAAAGCCGCGGGCGGAAGCTAGTGTTTATATATATTTTTGTTAGTGTTAGACAGAGGTTTACTTATATTACACCTACAAATCGCCAATTAGGTATGTTCAATAGGGAACGAGCTTATTACCATTAACTGGACACAACCCCCGACTCCAGGCTGCTACAAAAAAAAACCATATAGAAAAACCCAATAACACCTTGCCCGTCCTAGGAATCGAACCCCAGACCTCATGCTCAGAAGTTTGGGAGTCAGTCAGTCAGTTTGGACTTTTTATACATATATATTGAAACGTACAGACTCCAGCATATCAAGTTATGCCAAACTGTTAAATTTTCCCAATTGATCATAAACCTTATTCTTTTGTAATAAAGTTGAAAATCTGTCAAAGAAATTTGACAGATTGGGGGAGCTTGTTGTGCTGGCCGTACTGGGAATTTTCGGATATTGGACATACAAGTTATTTACAGTGCCTTTAAATTTCTTTTAGGTGGTAGATTGGGCGAACACGACGTTGATAAAAACTCCTAATTTTATTCAGATAAGAAGCGCAAGGTCGGACAAATAAATAGCCTACCCCAACAATAAAATTCCTAAGTACCGATGCCAGCACATCAAGCTATCCCAAACTGTCAACTTTTCCCAATTAAAAATGAACCTTATACGTTTGTAATAAAGTTGAAAATCTATCTAAGAAATTTGACCGATTGGGGTAAGTTGATATGCTGGCCTCTGTACCAACTTAGGTATTTGGGTTATTTGAACGCTGAGCCAGTATGAGTCATGTGTTGTGTCTTGTGTATCAGAGTACGAACTTTATTATCTCATGTTTATATTTTCGAAACTAGTGAGTTACTTCTACCTAAATAATAGATACCTATTTTAATATTCCATAGGTACTATTTATTTTTTATGATGTCCTGGGTTCGATTCCCAGGTCGGACTGCTTTGGAATGGGCAACTAGCTTCATCTTTCTGACTGACCGACCCCTTGACAATTCAAAAGTGCCTGTAATTGGGTATTTGAAAGGGTAGTCTATAACATTACTTTTTATGAACTGTCAAAACGCGGCATTTGTACGTGATTTGTATGAAATATAACAATGTGACGTCACAGATTTTTAGAATCAAATGGAATACTTATTATCATTAAATGCAATTTTACAATTATATCTTCGCATAATATTTAATTTCTGTACGGTGATGGAAGTTTTTACGACGACCGCTCTTTTTTATAATTATGTGATTTCATATTTAATTTTTGACCCTTTCAAATAGTCAATTGGTTTATTTGAAATAAATACTTTGAGTTTGAGTTTGGGCAAAGTAATTTGGGTTATTTCATTAGGTTGTTCTCAGTAGCAGTCCGTGGCAGTCTAGATTTGTGCCCGTTTGATGACAATAGGCTCGCCCTCTATTACATAGGGCGTACCTACACATAACTGGCGAAATGTGAGTGTATCTTCTATGGGTACATCTTTGCCTAACCCGACGGGGAAACAAAGCGTGATGTTATGTAGTAGTGTGTCTGTAGAACAACCCAACACTATATTTCACATACATAGATAACCTAAAATAATTTAGTACAAACATTGGTTTCGTCATTCTTGATAGGCTGAATAAGTAAATAAATGTACCTAAGTGCTTCTTAGATAGTTATGTGATATCAATAGGAATATACATGCTTGGTCTTGTGCTAACCTAGTCTACAACTAATCAAAAAGGAACAACCCAACACTATATTTCACATACATATATAACCTAAAATAATTTAGTATAAACATTGGTTTCGGCATGTTTAATAGGCTGAATAAGTAAATAAATGTACCTAAGTGCTTCTATAATTATGTTATATCATTAGGAATGTACCTAGCTTGGGCTTGTGTAAGGCTAACCTAGTCTACAACTAATCAAAAAGTTTCTCCCACGGAGTAAATATGAAGGCCATTCTAACAATTTCTACGTCACTTAAGAGTCAGAATTGGGATTTCAAGTTCAAAACTTGTCCAACTCTACTTAAATATTAATTTCTTCAATGGTAAATCCTTGAAAAATTGTGAAATCTTGAATATTCGCGAACGCCCACCAACTGCCCTTTTTTTTTTTTTTTTAAGGCTGGGATTTCATCCAATGACTGCTCCCGCTCTGGGTGGAGCGGAAGGGAGTGTCAGACTCTTACTGACTAAAACCCATCCATGTTCCTTCCGTAGCCCTTTATGTTCCGGGGTAGCGGTAACCCTTTCGGACAATCCCGCTTACCCGGCAGGCTTGGCCCTGAGGGGCCCCTTCATATGCTGACATCTCTTTGAGGCGCGCGTGGAACATATACGCGCCGTACGGCACGGGTCTGGTGCTCCACCGCTCCGCCCTTGCGATTTCACCGTGATGAAAGCGCAAGAGCAGCTCAGTTTTATTATAACAGAAGCCCAGCCATGTTATAACAGAATTGTAATCATTAATATCATCAATACAGCTCTCATCATTTAGTCTCCCAATGTCATGATTTCATAAAACATTCATGCCTTAACGTAATACGTACTTAGAGGATTCTATTCATAATTTAATGAATAAAGTAAAACTTTAAATACGGCCGTGAATCATTTTTTGATCAACATAAAACTTACTAACCTTTTTTTTAAGGATGGGAAATTGCAAATTATATAATAAACGCACGAAAGTTTGAATTTCGTGTGCTAACCTGGCGCATTCACCTTAAGTATAGACAAAATAGAGTTCTAAACTTCACTCAATTCAAAAACCGGGCGTAACTGTGCAAGTGACAGTGTCACGTGTGTAAAACCTACCGCTCGTCATTTGTCTATGTTTCCAGAAAGACGTTCTAATGCTGCGACTGTACCTGTACTACGGGGTGGTGACCACACTGGCGGCGCTGGTTCCAACATTCATCCTTCTTTCGAGGATGATGACTTTCGATGTCTGTGTCGCGTTATTTGCGATATGTAAGTTTACATGAAGATTTTTTTTTTATAGATATGAAAACTTCTTAGTGGGCTACGGTCCAATCCTAAAGAGAGGTCTGTGTTCCAGCGGTAGGAACATTATAAGCTGCGATGATCGCCCAGAGGCCACGGTAGAGCACGCGGTGCAAACCTGCCCCGCTTGGGCGGAGCACCGCCGTGTCCTCGTAGAGGCGATCGGCGGTGGCGACCTCTCGCGCCCGGCCCTGGTGCAAGCCATGGTCCGAGGCGAGAGGGAGTGGGAGGCAGTCACCTCCTTCTGCGAAACAGTCATGCTCGCGAAGGAGGTGGCGGGATGGGAGAGAGAAAGGTCCCCCCGTCCCAGCCGCCGCGGGAGACGCCCCGGGCCTCAAAGAGATGTTAGCGTATGAAGGGGCCCCTTAGGGCCAAGCCTGCTAAAAAAAAGGAACATTATAAGCTGGATATACTTATGCTATGATGACGTCATAATGTTCTAGTAATATTGGTACGTGGATAATTCAAAAAACTTTTAGTTTTGTGATACCATTTCAAAATGAACAAATACTACGATTTGTTAGTAAAATCTGTCTAACACGTTGGTATTTAACAATTAAGATAAATGCAGTGGTGAGTTCTACATTAAAGTTAGATTTGTGAAATCTAACTTAGAGATCTAAGATAAAATATACAAATACATATATTACTATATTTTACATATCTAAATTCATATTTATTAGTGTCTGGTCTACCCTGGTGTTACACCCTTATTTTTTTTTGCGAAATTCAATTTACCTAGAAATTTATTTGCAATTTTCAGGTGACTGTCGATTTATATCTTGATCAAAATACGAATCGCAACCATAGCAAGTGTTTATTTACATAATTATACAACTCTCTACGTTAGAGTTGGCCTCGAATGTCATGATTTTTTAACGTAGTCATTCTACAGGGTAATATACTTACACACAACAGGGTAACTTATTACAAGGTACCATTGTACAGGGTAACTTATTGTTGATTTTAATTATTGATTTACACACAACCTGATACTGACTTGAAAATTGCAAATAAACTTAAGAAAAATAGTATTCCACGGAATAATATAGCTTTCCCCTTAACGTTTTGTTACGAATGTACATAGGCTAGCACATCAAGGTATCCGAAACTGTCAAATCTTCCCAATTAAAAATGAACCTTGTACTTTTGTTATAAAGTTGAAAAACTATCAACGAAGTCTGACAGATTGGGGTAACTTGATGTGCTTGCCTCTGTACCTACCATTTGCAGTCCGATTGAACATAAGTACACTACTGTGGTTGTAAATGCAAATTCTTACTATACTATTGCGTTTAATAACCCTTGGTTATTGGTAGTCACGGTTGAGCGGTACTTACGGACTGACGTTTCTGCTTACCCCTTCGAATAAAAGAAAGTGAGATACGTGACTTGACATACGGCGTTTATAAAACGTTTAAGTTTTAACGTTATCTTTTAAAATATTTGGAATAGTTCTCATATTCACAAGCAATGCAAATCTGTGAGCGTTCTTCGTGAGATTTCTACGACGCTATCCCCGGGTATATTGATGGCGTAACACAGTAACAATTGGGTATTTGAAAGGGTAGTCAACGTAATTTTTTATGAATTGTCAAAACGCAGAATTTGTACGTGATTTGTATAAAATATAACAATGTGACGTCGAAAATTTTTAGAAACAAATGGAAAACTTAGTAGCCTTAAATGCATTTTAACGATTATATTTTCGCTAATTTCTGTACGGCGATGGAAGTTTTTAAGATGAGCGGTCTTAATTCTATGTGATTTCATATTTTATTTTTGACTGTTTTAAATAGTCAATTATAATGCTTTTCATTTTGACAATTGAACAATATTAATTGCAATGCAATTTTTATCCGACTACGGCAAAGCCAAAGGAGGGGTTAATTCACACATATGAATAAATCATTTCAAAATCCTTCGGTTTGTGTAAGAAAGTGTGTTACGGAGTGAAGGTGTAGGTTAAGGTTGATGTTCCAGGGTAGCCCGCGAAATTCAAATTTTCTTAAGTTTTTTGCAATTTGCAGGCCAGTGATAGGTTGTATGTTGATGAACATTTGATTCGCGGCTGTAAGACGTATGTAGTTACAGAATTATAATCATCAAAATCATTAATACAACCCTCCGAGCTCATAAAGGTGTAAAAATGACTTTTTACAAGGTCAAAGTAATTCCGGAACCTTTATGAGCTCGGAGGGTTGTATTAATGATTTTGATGATTATAATTCTTTCTCTATAAGTTGGAGGATTCACCTTAATGAAAACCAGGATTTAAATCTGTTTTCAATTCTTATGTCAAGTGATTTGTTTGGCAGTTTGATTTTGGTCACCCATCACAGTTGTTAACGAGCGAGAATTTCCGCGTGTACAGTATATTTATCTCACAAAGCGACGCGCGCTTTACTTGTGGTAACCAAGTGTATAAACACGCTGTAAATGTGTGCGAAGGTGAGTAGCGTCAGCATATAACACATAAACACTCCCACAGGCAGTGGCGTAACTATACCATCTCAGGCCAGGCCCTTGGCAAATCCATTGCATGGGGCCCCAAATTTTCATTTTTTACTAAATTTTATTAAAAATATTAGGTCACTTTTGAGCTAGCAGCCTCTCGGGCCGGGGCCAGCCTTGTCAGGCTGAAGGCCCGTGGCATTTTGCCAGTCCTGCCACCCCATAGTTGCGCCACTGCCCACAGGCCACAGTCCACAGGATATTTTGCAAGCTATTCGTGGTAATAGATTTTCTTAACAAAAGAAGAATATTTAATCTACTGGTCTGTACCAGTAGATTAAATATTCTTCTAAATGGCCTCTGTAGGCCAGCTCATCAAGCTACCCCAATCTGCCCAATTTCTTTGATAGTTTTTCAACTTTATTCCAAAAGAATAAGGTTCATGTTCAATTAGGAAAAATTTACAGTACTCTGTACAAGAATGTAAAATGAATGTAATCTTTATATCACGCAGGTATGCAGTGGTATGTCATCATCCTTGTAAGAAGCGAGATCGTGAAACTGGAACAAGCGAGCTTCAGGGCAGAGGGAGAAGACGAGGCGCGGGAGGTAGCCATCGATGTGCCGGATAGAGATACTTTACTTTAAATAAATACGTTAGGTTAAACGAGGGAGATACTTTCCGGGAGTACTATACTCATGAAAATGAA
Organism: Hyppa rectilinea; assembly: GCA_951799385.1. NCBI lineage: Eukaryota > Metazoa > Arthropoda > Insecta > Lepidoptera > Noctuidae > Hyppa > Hyppa rectilinea. The sequence goes on along the minus strand of OX637306.1, from coordinate 6,780,149 downwards.
CAACTTTGACTATGAAACTAACCCCGAAATCACGAAAAAAAAAAATCAGCTGTTCAGTACATTTATTTTCGCATAATACGTCAAAATGAACAGCTGATATTTTTTTTTCATATTTCAGAGTTGGTCCTATGGACAAAGTTGTTGATTTGCATGAGTTCTATACAACTTGATAGTATGTCCCTCGTTTAACCTAATACACTGTATAGTTTAACTGAAATCAACTAGTGTACGTAGATATACGTATAATGCAGAAATATAGTCTTGTTTTCGCAAAAAAAATATTGCTAAACAGTTTTTTTTTAGTCGATCCTTAAATACATAAGTTTAACTCGTCCAGTTCGGGGTAATTAATTTTTTTAGTTATTGAGGACCCCAGATTAGCATCGTGAGTTTAGCATCTAAAAAAATACTTTACCAAGAAAACAAATGCCATGCGAATTTCCGATTCGTTCCCGTTCAGTAGCACTCCAAAACTTAAAGACCCATAAATATGTTGGGCAATACAAAATATGCTCAAAATAGCCGCTCTTTGTTCAGAGATCACGTTCACAGTAATGATGCCGTCAAATTATTTAAAGAAATGTGCTAAAATATTTCCAAATTTTCATGTGGTGCACAGGTGGGTGCCCGCGGGACACTGAGTCGTGACTTACTCCGGCTGCACTATTGTCAGGAGCCAGGATAAGGTTGGCTTGGAAAGCAGCGGCCCATATTGTGTTGTGACTACTCCAAATTGCCAATTGGTATAATTGCCATCATGGAAAACATAAACGACACCGCAACACGAATGCTCCTTAAACGCAGAAGTATTTAGGTGCTTATAATTAACATGAACTGTCCACTAAAATATTTATTTCCTAAAAACGATCCTTCTACTAAGTTCGTCTTAAAAGATTACCTTACGGTAGATGCTGTGTAAATCCATCCTAGGTCTCGTGGGTTGGCTTATAGACAGGATTAGGAGTCAAATCCGGATAATCTATTCGTCTATTTCTACAAAGCAGATGAGTAGTCTTTTGTTTCGCTATAACTTAGATAGTATATATTATACAATATACTTGTAGGTAGGTAGGTAGGTAGGTAGGTTGGCCCTATAGACGCCATATTAAATTAATACTTCGATCATACATGTTCCAAGAAAGTGGTTATTACAGTAATTTGCTATGTTTTATGTTCATATTCCATGGGATGTATATTTAAATGGCATCTGGTATTCGAATGAGAAAATTCTGGAAGCCGCAAACTTTGCGGGCGGGAATTCCGACTGGCGATATCGGTTATAAGGCTCAAGTTTAAGGACAAAGCTATTAATGAAGAAATTAAAACATGTTGTTGGTATTAAATCAATTCGTTAATTATTTAAAGAGAAAATAATAAATAATTTCCTCAAGTAATTTCAACTACTTTAGCAACTGTAATGATGATCATTTAATTTGAAATATTTATAGGTAAAAGTTCCATATTTGTTGTAACTATTGATACATTTAGTAAGAAAAAACCACTTATATACGATATATGTCTTTAATCAAGACATTTGTGATTGGATTAGTTCATAGAAGATATGCAGGTACTGGAAAAAGTGTATTATTTAATGTACCACTGTTGTCTTATAATGGCTTGTTTCGCTAAAGCAGTAAAACACTGGTAGACTTTCATCTCATATTCAGTCAATTTAGTCAGTAAACTCAAAATTTTAAATAAAAATAGTTGACAATACACTCAGTGTTGCTAATTACAAGCAGCAGCGCGGCAGCGCTTAAATCCTCATTATTAATTAAACAAATTGCTTAATAACTACAATTAGTAATCATTTTATGAATATTAAAATGATTGCAGAATGGAAAATGGCGGAGTCGGCCATTTTTTTACAAGTAGAGGCTTTAACTGAGGCACTAAGGAGTCCTGTAAAGGAAAATGCACTTATTAGCTGAGGAGGGCGGCGCATGGAGGGGTTCTGCCTAATGGTTGCTATTCACGGCTTGAATGGAGACGCGAAATTGCCAACAATTATATACTCCCGCAATGATAACCGGTGGATGTTCTGCTTCGGCAAACTCAGGTTTGGCCGTGTGCACGTTTTAGCGAGATCCGACGACTTGAGTGGCGATTGTTCGCATCGCAGTTTGTTTTGACGATGTTTTGCAAACATGCCACAAATATTTACATCGGAATTTATTTATGCTCAAATCAATAACCAAATCTTCCTTTAAATTTCCACCGGGAGAACCGTTTCAGAGTGACAGAACAACTCCAAAATCTAAGTAGAATGTGTGTGGTATTGTGCGAAGCTTGCGCCGGAGCGAGGTGACGTCACAACATGGCCGGCAGGTAGGCAGGGGAGCGGAGATAGGATCCGGTCATCCTGCCCATTTCCGGTCTTCACGCGGCCGTGACGCTTCCGGGCACGCGTCGCCGACGCCGCTCACGAGGCTACTGATGCTCTAGAAGAGATATTTTGGAGTTGTTTAATTGAATCAGAATAAAGCGAGTGTCTAATTGAGCAGTAGGACGTTGCGCAAAGATAGAGTGAGACAGATAGAAGTTAGTCTTAGAAGGGAGAAGGAATGATCCTTGGGAAGTGATTTCTATGAAACAATTAAAATGTTCCGTGAAGAAATGAAATGACAAGCGAATGCAATTAAGTAGGTATTTGTATGAAAATGTAAACATAACATAAAGTAGGTACCTATTTCCATTAATTGGTCTTAAATTTTTTCCCACCAGGACGCTGGGCAAGACTTATAATGGAATTGCGGTGCTGTTTAAGCTTTCAAATAGAACGCATCTTATTCGTGGATTTTCCACGAGCATCCTTGCTTGTCATTGGCGGTTAGACGGCGTAGTCCCAGTGTTACCAGTTTAAAAAAAAAGTACGCACAGGAAAAGCTCCTTGTCTCTTCCAAAAAAAAGTTAGTTTTCCCACCAACTTCTGTGTCGCGCTGTCACACAACGCGACGTCTGCAGGATGAGTTTTGTAAAATGAATTCGTTTGCTACAATTGAATACGGTCCTTGTAGCTCCTTGGCTGTGTTGCTATCTTCAAACTACTAGATTTTAAGGGACTTTTCCAGGAAAGTTATCTTCTGTAACTTTTTGTGAGTATTTATTAATTTGTGAATTTAGACTTGGTGTTAAGCTTGGTGTAGACGACAGGGCGTGAAGGTGTTGTCTTTGAATGCGTTCATAGACAAAATTTTAAGAAAAAAAAAACACATTCCTTGGTTTATCTTATTGGTAGATGGATAAATCAGCAGTAAGGTGGCAACTAAAGTGGCTGTATCTGGATTTTTTAATTCTTCAACAAACTGCCAAACTCAAGGTACAGTAAGTAGTTCAAAAGCCTAGTGTTCATTTTCAATTGAGAAAATTTGACAGTTGGGATAGCTTGATGCGCTGGCGACCGTAAAAAACTTAACATATTAGAGTCCCTCCAGACGGGTCACTGGCATTACTTTTGCGCTAAATTGAACCCTCGAGGATGGCATTGGCATTAGGTCTGAAACTGTGTAGTCCTTAGCCCACTTGTACATGAAAATTCCCTAGATATACTAAGTATGGCGACAAGACCCCTTGATAACACTAGTTTAGTATGTTTTACTGTGTTTTGTAACACGGTGTACTACGTCAATTTAAAAAAAGTTTTATATATCAATGTCACTAATGGAGGTGGAGTCTATGTGGAATTGTGGAGTAAGGTGTAGGAAATGACTTAGACTAAGGGTGTAAGAAAACTATCCATCTAGGCAACCTTGTCGTCGAAGGCCCTTCAAACGGACTTAGAATATTGACCAAGCCATGTTGTTGTTGTTCCCATGGGAACATCAAAAAACACATAAAATTAAAATGTTATTTCTCGCTCGCTTTTAGCGATCGTGACGCCAAGAAGCTGCCTTCGTCGTCAGCCTTCGACGTTACAATTTCATAATATTGACAGGTGCCTTAGGGCCCACCTGACAGCGGTCATGCCCATATGTCGGCCTCCACTGCCGCTGCCGTCTCGGCGCGGCCGCACGCGAACTACGCCCTTTACTTACCAACATCACTATTAAACACTGTTCTTAATACATTGAAGAGTTTCTACGACGTCCCTTAAAACTGCTCAAATTAAATCAGCAATGGAAATCATTCAGCTGTGAAGTTTGAGACGAAAATAGAAACGCGATTATAGTCCTTAAGACACTAGCAACTGAAGGATTATTGAAAAAAATTAAAGTTAAACAGTAAGCGATTGTTATGTGTAATTAAAGTCGTGCTTCGTACGACGCCCTCTTAATTTGTTCCCCCTTTTGTGTGGGGGGACGCGACATGTGCGAAGTGGCACTTTTGCCTAGCTTTTAATCATCTCAGGTTTTTTTAGCTTCCTCTGTTAATTATTTTAATTTTTGCGGTTTTTATATGGCAACTTGCTTTTTTCAGTCCTAATGTCAATGTTAAATAATTGCAAATGGCACTTGCACTGTTCAAGGTTTTCTTAGTAGCTATAAATTTATCGTCATGTTGTTGAGATCCGGTAATTACATAATTTTAGGAAACAGATTGTTGAAAAGTTTTTGGATATCTCAAAAACAATAGAAACGAATTTATTAGTGTAGCGTAGTTATGACAGGTCGATCTACTCTGTAAAAACCTAAAAGTGAAAACGCAGGTGAAGTGAGCTACAAGTGAACTGTCAATAGTGTCAATCCCAAGCATCACGTGGCATGACAGCTCACTTCACACACGTTTTTATGGTGAGATTTTTACAGAATTGGTTTGTCTATGTGTAGGTACGCAGTAAATAAAAATTTACTAATATAATAATATCGGCCTAACACTTCGAGGAATACGGGCCCGATGTTATGCTATAAAGATATCACATACATATTACTATTATATACTTTTCTATACTAATATTATAAAGAGGAAAGATTTGATTTTTTGTTTGTTTGTTTGTTTGATGATTTGAATGAACAGGCTCCGAAACTACTGGACCGATTTAAAAAATTCTTTCAGCGTTGGAAAGCTATTTTTTATCCCGGGAAAAATAACGGGTCCCACGGGAAAGACCACGGGAGCGAAGCCGCGGGCAAAGTGCTAGTATTTTATATAGGTAGATCAAAATATATACTTAACTTTTTATAAAAGTACCTCAAAACATAAACTAGTGACTCAAAAATAAACAGCTAGTGTGGCGTGGACGGGCGTGACGAAAAATAATATTTTGTTTTTACGTAATTTTTGTTCGAGATACGGTTTACAAAAAAGGGTGACGACGCGGTTTCGTTCAGAGACAAAAAGGTGGAGAGCGAAACGAATTTACGTATTTCGATGTATCCGTATGTAGCCAGTGAAGCATCGATGTAACAATAAAAAATATAAGTTTAATAGAAAAATATGTTTGTACAGCGGCAACAAAAAAAAAATTAAAACAAAAACAGATAATATGAATCAAACTTCTATTTTTTACCACTTGTACAGAGGCCAGCACATCAAGTTACCACAATCTGTCAAATTTCTTTGATAGTATTTCAACTTTATTGCAAAGACATAAGGTTCATTTTTAATTGAGAAAATTTGACAGTTAGGGATAGCTTGATGTGCTGGCCGTCTGTGCATAATAGATTCTATATATTTTTTAGTTTTAGGTTGTATATATTGTATTTAAGATTTGTTCTTAATTAATATCATTAGTCTGAACTTGTGTTACGGTTTTTCCGTAGAGTAGATTTTCTCTTAAACATGATATGGGGAGCTCAACTGAATGCGTAAACATTATTCAAGTAAATTTTGACGACCAGTTCCAATAAGGACATAATTCCTCCAATCATCAAAATACAGATATGTGTGTATCCTTTCCTGATTGAAATCGACATATGGTAGGTTTGGTGAGCTAGTGATTTCCGTCCCAAATACGTCCTAATTCGACGTATCTAACACGACCCTTTGGGAATTAATGAGATCGATGCGGTTTTGATAGATATCACTTTTTATTTTTGATGTATTAGGGATAATTTTGGAAACCGCACCTATTAATTTGGTATCGAGCCTCTTTCGAAAAGCATTTTGTTTAATATATTTTAATTTAGGGTAGTGAATTTATAAATTCCTTTTTTTTTATATTAAAGCAAACAAAAGCAATACGGATGACGACATGGTAAAAAAAGTCGGATCAGATATTAAACACGATATTTAACACCATCTTTGCTTTATCATATTAACAAAAAATTACTTAGATAAAACGGATTAAAGTTGGGGGGAGTAGGGGCGCGCTACTTCACTACTCAGTATTTTTACACTGAGTTGTGACGTAATTTTTTGATTAGGTAAGAAAAGAAACAAAATCATTTCCAATATTTTTAAATAATCTAGCTGATTAACAAATAAAAACAAACATCATCATCCCTATTATTATCGTCATTCACGAGAAAAATATAAAAAAAAATCAGTAAAATCAATGCAGCAACAAAGGGGTAATTTCTAAAGAATCCAGTCCAAATAATTTACACATAAAGTCGTGACACAAAGCCACTTGCAATACGTGTGGCTATTCGGGCGACGTCGGGAACTCGGATCACATATTTGGAATAACAAACCGTTTAAGAATTTTAAACAATTTCGGTGTTTTCCAGCGTGGACTATTAGCGACGGTAATGACCCATAATGACAATATGGTCGTATAATCAGGACATTAAGTGATGTGCGCGACGCCTCAGGCTGACGCCACCACGCCACCGATGCGACTGTGGCCACTTTAACCCACTTCATTCTCTGTCGAATTTTCGTTGCTACTACGTGTCTTTTGTGGTACTGTTAGGATTTCATGATGAGAATTCGAATTGTTGTGATTCTTTGATTGAAATGTCTTGATTCCGAAGTCACAACGAACCATTCTATTTGGTGATGAACAGTTACCGTCCATAAACCATCATTTTGGGAGCGTTGAGCTAGCTGAAAGAATTTCTAGAGATACCAAATACAACAGCTCGTAGTACTGATATTCCATAAGTTATTGACATCAAAAGCACTGGTGTCTTAGTTTTTTTCTAAGCTGCCCATGGGCCTCTGACTTAGCTTCACATGCTGTTAAGAAATATCGTTCAGACATACTGGTTTCCTCACGATGTTTTCCTTCACCGATTTTTAAGCAAGTGATAATTATACAATACGCACATGATTCCGTAGAATCAGAGGTGCGTACCTTGGGTTCGAACTCGAGACCTATGACTTGGTAGTCCAATGGTCACTCCACTAGGCTATCATTGCTGTGTAAGTCACTAACCACACGAAAAGAAGAAGATTAAAAGCACTTAAGGAAGATTATGTGTTACATGTCATCCATGGTAGGGGTTGATATATTCGCGCGAGTCGGTCAATACGCTCACAGGCGCGCCTTAAGGTGACGTTTAGTGTGACTTAACAGTACGAAATAAGTGTGAATCGTGATCGAAGGACGGGAGAAATACCTTAGTGTCATTTGCTTTGACGGTGCTTTCAATTTTGTCTCGTCCTTTAGGGCAAAGGCCAGACTTAAGAGCGTAAAGCGATCTCCCGTTTCGTCTTGTTTTATGAAGCCTGCTTAAATTGAGTAAGTATTTTGGTATTTCCATCGATGTTGTATCTTATTGGGTTGGTAGATTTGAAGGCGATTTTTAATTCCTTGTTATCCCTTCAGGATTATAAACAAATTTCATTATGGGACCAATTAAGAAATATATAAAAGAAAAATCTGTTTTATACATTTTCATCTCGTACCATTACATTTTTGTATGAAATCGCCGATATTGTTTTTATATTTCAGGGTTAATCTCACAGAGAAAGTTATTCATAATCATTTTGTGCCCTGTAAGGTTAACACTAAATAAATCACCGTGTATAAGATTGACCGTGACCTTTGTGATGTAAGTAAATATAGGGGTTTACACTACACACACAGGTGACTACCCTGTTGTCACACCATATCTCCCTGAACCCAGTAACTCTTGTTCCTCAACGAACAACAAGATAGTAGACATTTATCCTGATGACTTTAATACAATACACAGTGTGTAAGTTAGGTTTAAACAAAGATAAATAAACAACTTTGACTATGGAAACAGCCCTGAAATCACGATAAAAAAATCAGCTGTTCAGTACATTTATATTCGCATAATTCGACAAAATAGAACAGCTGTTTTTTTTCATATTCCAAAGTTTTTCAGAGAATTATCGTTCAAGAAATTGGCCCTTTGTCTCCGAACTATTTGGTTGGTACCAACTTTCCAGCATCAACTTTCCGCCCATTGCTTTAAGCCCTACTAACTGAACATGTAGACTGGTGAGAGTAGTCTACGCAGTCAGTATGTCGGTAGTATAACTCAAAGGGTAAATGTAATGAGCTCGAGGAGTGCCCCGTCACGTGCCGTAACGAACCTCTCGGACGAACGTTACTCACTGCTTAAATAACTGCTTCATTGCAAATGTTATTGAAGTATAAGTAAATTTGTTAGCTGCCTTATTATGTATAAGATGGTTAGAGGATTTCTAATGTCATCACGATTTCCTCTCTATCGCCGAACTGGATTTAGATCAGGTTCTGGGTAGGTATAATAAAGGATATTTCGTCTTGCAAAGGTGCTGAAGATTCTGTTTGTATCGGGAAATTGGTAATGGAGTCTCGTCAAAGACTGATCATTATGACAGCTCTAGGTCAATTTCAGCACTGACAGTGATCGCTGAATTGACTGGGAATATTGACACTGACAGAGTGTCGCGGCTCAGAGGTTCCGTTCCATTGGTCAAAGTGACCCTGAGTCTTACTCTCCTTAGTCTTAGATAAAAAATTGCTTTAAAAAAACATCCCTCAAGATTACACTAGCAGTCATTCCCTTTAATAAACAAAAAAATCATCGTGAATGTAGTCGTACTTCGTAATATAGCCTTCTTTTTGATTAAGCACCAACAGAAAAGTAGGTAATTATGTCAATACAGTAGCCCAGAAGCTGAACACAAAGAATGCAAGAATCAGATCCTCCAATCGTACAAAACATTAATATCGTCAAGAAACAATAAAAACTGGCCGTTTGAATAATAACCGTACGGCGAACACTCGATCCGAGCGCGCGTATCGGGCAGCAGCATCGGAACAACCTGCGTATCGCATTACACATAAAATATTTATTATTTATAGTGTATAATTAATTAAAACAGTAGGAGTCACAAAAACAAGTGGCCTAACAGGAAGCTGTAATAACTCAATCGCGAGAACATCGGTCGCCTCGATTAGTTACAGTCCAGATTGGATCTCGGCTCGCTCGCACAATGTAAACACCGTTTTATTCGCTCACAGTAGCTTAATGTCTTAACATGATACGTTGGAGCCTACCGCGTTTACGTGGAATATGCGCCCGCGACTTGCGAGCGGGCGGGGACAAATAATTATGTAGTATGGAACCTGTCTTTACGTATGGTGGTCATTTAGAATAGGTGTGTATTCTAGCATGGCTTATGAAGTAGAGCCACTTTGGTTTTGTCATTCTGATTTTCTTGATATCTCTTCCATCTCAGTTTCTTGTCTTGTGAAGACATCTGGAGTCAATTTGCCTGCCTAGCCTTCTCCCAACTATGTTGGGGTCGGCTTCCAGTCTAACCGAACGCAGCGGAATACCAGTATTTTTCATGGAGCGACTACCTATCTGACCTTCACAACCCAGTAACTGGTTAATATACGATACCCCTTGGTAAGACTGGCTGTCCGATTTTCGGGCTTCTGACGACCCGTAACAACTGTCAAACGACTGACAGCCGGGACTAACGACTTAACGTGCTTTCCGAGACACGAAGGAGACTCGATATGTGAAGATGGTCACCCTTGCACGGTCAACCGCGGCAAACGTAGCTTAACCTGATGGATCGACCTGTGCGGCTGTTATTACTAAGCCATGTGCTCCTCTGAACATCTGGAGTATTAGAGGAATTTCTAGTATTCTATTAAATTGACTAAAGTATTGCAAAGGGTGGTAGTTAAACAATAAGCTATTAGGTTAAATGTATCGTTTATCGATTTAAAACGAATTATATAGCTACATTATCGCAATAATCAAATTAAATAAAATTTTATATCGAACCACACATTCGCTTACTCCCAACACCGTTTATTCTGCCGCAATAAACTACCCATATTACTATCATATGGTGCATTTATTAAAATATATTCATATTTAATGTAAGCAACATTTCACACTAGCCGTAAGAATCGCAGTTTATTCGCTTGACAAGGAGTCGCGGGCTCCCGCGGGCGGCGGGCGCGGTCGCCGGCCGCGTGGGCATGAAATACGACTATTGTGCTATGTGTGGAAGGTCTTTATTAAAGTTCTCGTGAAAACGCAACAATGAACCGGTGGTCGCACTAACTTAATCTAAGAGAATGAATCCGCAAATGAAATCTAGGATGAACCGGTTTAATCTCGTTCTTATTAAGACTTTTTTGTTGTTGTTGTTGTTGTTGTTTTGCTACGAAAGAATTGAGCTTCGGACAGTTATTTTTAATCTTCATTGTTTTTTGAATCAACGCTACATCGAAAATATGGCCGGCAGCTAAAATATTCTGGAAACTTCAAGGAAATCATAATTTGGGCTTCGGTTCTTGAAGATTAATTATTTTCATTTTAACACTCAATAATACAAAAAGAACACGTGTATCGATTTTAATCTTTATTAACGTGAATTCCACCAATGAAATTGACCCGCGATCGTCACATAAGCCCCGTTCAAGAGCTGTCAGTTTCATTCTTTTCTGTAGAATATTGATACTGATATACCCATTATGAACTCGGTTTAGTTCACTATGTGCTGATCAGCGTATGTAATTTTAGCAAGTAGATTAGACACTCCAGTTTTCCCTTTGCGTGTAATTTGCAGAAAGGTGGTTGTCCAACAAGGTAATGTTAGCTCATATGATTTAATCGGACGCAGCGGTCAGTGCAACCTAAGTCAATATAAAAGTTTTTAATCATTTAGAATAGGTAGGAATAACATAAATGGCGAAATTTGGGTGTAGGTACTGTCGCCAGCACATCAAGTTACCAGAAACTGACAAAATTTCTCAACCGATTTTAAACTTAACCCTCAATGTTTTAAGGTGGAAAATCATATGGAAAAACTTTGACAGTTTACTATAGGTACTCCTCTGCCTAACCCTCCGAGAATACAGGCGCCATGTTACATTTCTTCATTTTATTATTTAACTTAACCAGTAGTTCGTCTATACCAGTAGAACGATATTTTATTAGGAACATAAAACCAGACGATATAAAATATGTCACGGAGGCTTGTGTTTATTGAAAATTTAAGAACAAGAGTTATGTTATTCACATAAATTTTATTTGCTGTACACATAATTAAAACTATTAAACTTAATAGGCGACAACTCCGATGTTTATATGTGTAAGTGACATACACAACATGAAGCCTTGGTTTTTGGTTAGGCAGGGGTGGTCACCCTCATTTCGCTTTATATTCGTCCCAGGTAATAGGGGGGCAAGCCTATTGCCATCACAAAACCATACTCCAGCTGCTACTAAGAAATTCCGAATAACCCTTAGGACGACCTGGATATCGAACCAGGTCTCATGCTCAATAGTAGCTAGTGCTTTTTTTTATTTTTTGGCAGGAGTGGTAAATCACTGGTGTGCCAGTCCAGGCAGTGCCGGACTCTTACCGGCTAAAACCCACTCCTGCCCTGACTAGTGTCCCTCTGATATGATCAGAGAGAGACCTGGTTATTCTAGTGTTCAAACTCAAACTCAAAGCATTTATTTCAAATAAACCAATTACAGGCACTTTTGAACTGTCAAGGGGTCGGTCAGTCAGAAAGATAAAGCTAGTTGCCCATTCCAAAGCAGTAGGTACTATTTTTATATAATTAACTAAAAATATTTGTGGTTGCGAGTGAATTGGTTTGAAAATTTTGTTATTGAATATCAACCAGGCGCAAATCCATAATGGAAAAACCCAGTAACACTTTGCCAACCTGGGAATCGAACCCGGACCTCATGCTCATGCTCGAGACAGTCAATGTTTATCCTTTTATTTATTTTAAATGATTTTCTCTTATCAATCCACGTTATAAATTTTTTTTACGATTAAAATAAAGTTTTCTTTCTTTCATTCTATAGTTTCGGGTCTCAGTATACAGTCATGTTTCTCCTATCAGTATAATCAAACTGTCACCTTGATGCTGTTATTCACATGTTCTTATTTATCCCGCACTTCTGTTAGTACTAATTGTCTCAATTGCCCCAATCATCCATTAGTAGCGCGTTTTGAAACTGTGCTTTTGTCTAATGTAGCGGTTGTCGGGCGTATGCACAGCGTAGGCACGGCGTAGCAGCCGCGTAGGCTTCACGTAGCCGCATGATAGACTTGGCGTAGCAGAAGCGTAGGCTTGCGTAGCAGCCGTGTATGCGCGTAGAAACTGCGTAGACCTATAGATCTTTTTAAAGAAAACACCGTATGAAGCATTGTATGTAAAATCAAATAGGTATTCAAAAACGCCTTGTTGACTTAATTAGTTCATTAGATACCAAACCGAATAATCAACCGCGGCTCTTATTCAACGAAAAGCAAATAAAAAATAATCCAATTACTGGCTTATCAGGTAACAACATCGTGGTTAATCTAATAGCTCCGGTAGTCGGAGTAACCTACACATACCTAGAGATTGGCAGTATCTGTATCAAGTTGGATCTCATTACTCTAATCATAACGGGATCCATCTGGAGTCAATTAAAACGTAGATCTATAATATATATACTTAAGCTGTTATTGGTGCCAAATCCTTGAATTAAAATCAATTTTATTCAAAAAACAGAGTACCTATCTACATTTACATTTATCTAGCCTTTGGGAAAAGACATGTTGGGGTCGGCTTCCAGTCTAACCGGATGCAGCTGAATACCAGTATTTTACATGGAGTGACTGCCTATCTGACCTCTGCAACCCAGTAACTGAGTAATACGATACCCCTTGGTAAGACTGGCTGTCAGTTTCGGGCTTCTGACTACCCATAACGACTGACAAAGATCCACGAATAACAGCCGGGACCAATGGCTTAACGTGCTTTCCGAGGCACGGAGGAGTCTCGATATATGAAGATGGTCACCCATCCACGGACCAACCCCGTCAAGCGTAGCTTAACCTGATGGATCGATTCGTGCGGCTGTTATTACTGAACCACGAGCTCCTCAACAGAGTATCTACAGTGTCCGTGCAAAATTAATTAATTTCCTTCAGTCGTTTACCATTGGCATGTTTTTAAAACTTAACCTTTCCCAACATGCGCAATGATAAAAGGTATATCAAAATGTGAGAACACCTTTTGTGGAGAAACGTAAAAATCCTTAACGCGATTTCCGTCACATAGCAAAAAACATAGATATTCAAAGTGCAATATTGAATAATTTATTTTATTTTTAATTGCCTGATAACTTTTATCTGAAGAATAAAAATTGCAGTTTGTTGACATATTTTCTATGCTGTCGAACTGCCATATTTATTCCTTCAATAAAACTTATCTGACGATTGAAAATCAGCCCTAAGAAGGATTACCTAATCAATGTTCTTTTCCTTCCCCATAAAATAATTGAGATACTCCGTATGTACCTACGCAGCTACAGCCACGCAATACGCATCAAAACACAAAACACGTAAGAGAAATGAACATACCTTCATGGGTACAGAGGCCAGTACAACAGGCTACTCCAATCTGCCAAATTTCTATGTTTGATTCTCAACTTTATTACAAAACAATAAGGTTCATGATCAATTGGGAATATATCACAGTTTGGGATAGCTTGATGTTCTGGCGTCTGGGTACATGTAAGCCCAGTTCATTGTGATCAGTTCTCTCGCCCATACAATTATACTCAAGATGCCACAAGTGCGTCGGATTGCACGCATCGATGCAAATTAGTCGAGATGATGATTCATTTTTTTTATAATATGTCCACTTATTATCGAGATTTATAATATACATACCGATGTATAATGTATACGTGTTGTCGAGAGATGACCGTGTGAAGAATCAGCGGTTACATATACGTGTAATTGTTGAGTTTTTTTTGGTATGATGAGTTGACTTTTTTGCTGCATTGCAGGTAGGTGATGTACCGTGTTCTGTTCTCACGAGGCTCTTCTTAATTTTGGTTTTTTAGCAGAATATGTTTTGCTTATTTGGTAAAGGTAACCTTAGTTAGTTACGTTTCAGTTGAGTACCATTATGACACCTTGACCGTACAATTGTATTTTCGATTATTTTTTTTTGCTTTTTTTTCTCTTCTTTGCTTTGTGTCAGACACTTTTCTTAAGTACCAATTTACCTCAAAAGCCGCCACTATATGCCCTTCCCCTCACTTTAAAAAAAGTTGAGAATATCATCATCACGTATCATAATAAAGAAAGAAACGTCGTAAACGGTTCGTCAAAAGCCCGAAAATCTGACAGCCAGTCTTACCAAGGGGTATCGTATTGCTCAGTTACTGGGTTGTGGAGGTCAGATAGGCAGTTGCTCCATATGAAATACTGGTATTCCGCTGCATCCGGTTAGACTGGAAGCGGACCCCAGCGTAGTTGGGAAAAGGCTAGGCAGATGATGATGATGTATCATAATAAAGAAAGTAACAAAATTAGCCACTATAACTCCACTTAACAAAAACCCTTGACCCACCAATGACCACCAAACTATCATACCCACTAAAATATCCAACATAATAACTAGCAACGAGCAATAACTACATACAGATGCATAAATAAATTTCACTTAAATCGACCTCCGTTGTCCGGTAAAGCAGTAGCCGTTTAATAAATCTTCGCCCCCGCACTACGGCATTCAGACGACGGTCCTAGGTCATACCTTGCGGACACCGGTCACGACTCAAGGGGACACACACAGGTGCAGTGCCGAGATTTTGTTCTGACAAACTCGTGAAACTGACCGAAGTGACCTTTGAACGGCGCTTATTATGATTAACTGTTAATTTATCTGGGATTCGCGGTTTATTGAATTACGATTGTAATTTGTATTTAATGTGTTCTTAGAAGTGTTTAACTTTGCAAAGGGTAACTAAGCTTATAGTAGTCAGATTCTGGACTGTGTGGTTTAATAAGATTATATACAGGATATAACCAAAAGGGTATATACATAAAAAAAGCATATTATGCTACAGACCACCTAACTGAAAAAAAAATACTATGGGACCAACTCCGAAATCGCAAAAAAAAATCAGCTGTTCTATACATTTTTGGTCACGTGACTCGTCGAAATGTAGGGAACAGCAGATTTTTTTTATTTATGATTGCTGATTAAAAATGAAAATGGAAGAGAAGGGTAACATTAGCGCCGAAGTGGGTATAAGTCATATAGATATAAATGCTTAGTTTTGGAAAATCAGAAAACACCGAATTGAAAACGAACCACGTTTACCTACCGTAAAATCATAAAACAAAGTATAATATTCGTTTTTTAGTAGTAATTTTTCAGTACGAAAGCAGAAATAACAAAAACCTCTGTCATGATTTTCTCTGGACAGTATAAATCTTAGTGCGGCCAGTGGGACGACGATAAATAACTGGGCTTACAGTAGGAACTGTCAGTGTTAAGACCCTCGTTTTTATACATACCTTCGTATATAGGTAATGTTTGGTGTATACGAACGATGTAGTTAAACTGTTAAGTGAGAAAACTCAAAGTATTTATTTGAAATAAACCAATTACAGACACTTTTGAATTGTCAAGGTGTCGGTCAGTAAGAAAGATTGAGCTAGTTGCCCATTCCAAAGCAGTAGGTACCTATGGAGAAGAACGGGCAAGAAACTCCATGGACATAATGTCTAAATGAAATAATGTCTCGGTTGGTGAGACAAAATTGTAATACAAAAAAAATAATGATTAAGGAAGTCACATGGCAAGATGGCTTCCTCAATTTAATGACATCCTAATACTTTCCTAGCCTAAAGCGTTTTTACAGGTGATTCCTGTATTACATTGAACTGACTCTTACAATACTGCTTTGCAAATAAAATTGCAATTTCACTTATAACTTTCTGACTTTTATTTCTTTCTTCTGTGTTTTCGTAATTAAATAAATATTTGCACTTAGTTTCCTATTGCACCTACCACTGTTTATCTGCATCACCCAAAGGTTGACTGGTTGAAAATGCCTTTGGCATTAAGTCCGCCTTTGTACATTTTTGTGCTTAAAGTATTAAATAAATAAATAACTTTGTTTTTAATACGACGACACACACACAACGCGAAGGTGACAAGAAACGCGGTCAACAGATTTCCCTGCTACCATTACTATAGGTTCAACCTGGAACTTCGATACGTACCTGCTAAAAATTACAGTTGCTTTTCGTCTGTTTGTGTGATCGCGTTGTTCTCATAAACTGCGCTACGGATTTTGGTGCAGTTTTTACTATAATTTAGAGAATTTATACCGGAAGGATGAACTGTCCAATAAACATAACATTATGCCTTGTTACGACACAGGGTTAGGTAGATGAGTGTCCATTGTAGGAACTGTGTAAGTCTGAGAGACCTTCACTTAGGGAGCTCAGTGGTAAAGCTTTGTGTTATGTGTTTTTATCCTACAAAATATAAACACACGGGACAGCAGCTTATGTATTACTAGCTTCCGCCCACGGCTTCACCCGCAAAATATGTCGACAAATTATACACATAAACCTTCCTCTTGAATCACTCTATCTATTAAAAAAAACCGCATCAAAATCCGTTGCGCAGTTTTAAAGATTTAAGCATACATAGGGATATAGGGACAGAGAAAGCGACTTTGTTTTATACTATGTAGTGATATTGCTTTTAACGAATGCATGCGTCAAGTAGCACGGCTACTGACGGAGTCTTCTTTTCTTTGCTAAAAACCTACCAAACTATTCTATTATTTTGAAAGGTCGAATGCTGTCAGTTACATCCTTACCAACCAGGCTCTTTAAGTTCCACGACGTTTCACTTAAGCTCTACAGTACACCCATATTTAGCCAGTTATGGTTAAATCCCATGTAATAGGGGGCGAGCCTATTGCCATCAACCGGGCACAGTTTCAGACTCCGAGCTGCTACTGGAAAAAATCCAATAACTCTTTACCCGAGCTGGGAGTCGAACCCCGGACCACGTGCTAAACTGTAGATCTATTCTGTACAAATCACAACGTGAAAACTTAGGTGACTTGAGCCCATCTAAAGCTGGGTAAGCGGAATTGTCCGAAAGCTGAGAGACTACTGCCCTGGAACATAAAGGGCTAAGGAAGGAACATGAATGGGTTTTAGTCAGTAAGAGTCCGCTCGACCCGGAGCGGGCGAAGTAATTGGATGATTAACCACCCTCAAAAAAAAAAAGTCCACCTAATGGTGACACTAGTGACTACTCAGTGGCATTACTCAGTTCACCTAAGGTTCGACGGTGGGATTTTTACAGAATCAAGAGCCTGTAGTGCTTGCGACCATTACACCAACGAGGCCGTCTGTATGATACATTAAACTTACACATAATAAAGAAATTGCAATGTTTTCAGGTCAAACCATGCGAACAAAGGTGGCGCTAGTCAAAATCAAAAGTCATTTATTCAAATTAGGCTGAAAATCATTTTTTGAAGGTCAAAGTTACATAAGACAGTCCCCCAAAAAAGGCCCACCCTTCACCACTTCCTAGTGCTTTAGCTGGGAAGAAGAAGAGTCCCAACAAACTCCCCAGCTAGTAATCTATACTTGTATGTACCGGCACTATCTACGTTCAGCATCACAAGAGGCTCGCGCACTACTTCTACCAGTCACCCAAACCGGATCGAAGGCTATCTATACGACTGTTATAAATAAACCTCAAACGTTTTACATAGAATATATTAAACGTTAGATTTTCCTTCCTGTCTAATAAAAATGGCACCCGCCTGTATCGTATCTCGCAGGAAGCCGGGCAGGTCGTAATAAGTCTAACAAATAAAATAATTCCCCGGTAAAATATACACACTAATGTGACTAATATTATAATATCTTACGGTAAGGATATCTACTAGTAACGCCGGAAGATTTAGATGCTGCTCGGGACCCGTAATGTGGAATGCAGCCAAGAATATTTTCACCTCACAGGCTCGGAAAGAGCCTGTTTGTCATTCGAAATCTGAGCCGAAAATCGATTTTTGCTCTCTAGCGTGGAAAGAGTTTTTAAAATTCGAACCTTTCTATTTAATAATTTTCTATACTGCCAGTCCACTGAAAATGCATGACACGGTCTAAAATAAAATATAAAATAATACCGCTCACCTTAAAAACTTCCATCACAGTACAGAAATTAAATATTTTGCGAGGATATAATTGTAAAATTGGAATTAATGTTAATAAGTATTCCATTTGATTAAAAAAATCTGTGACGTCATATTTGAATATGCCATAAATATACTACCCTGTCAAATACCCAATTGTGTAGTAATTTAAGTTTAATTTTTTAAATAAAATAAATACTAATATAATATGTTATTTAATCCTTTGCTTGGCAAAAATAATAATGTATTAAATTAAATTAGTTAGTTATTTGTATTAAATTAGTTTTTTCTTTCATTCTCCTTAGAGGACAAGTAGGATATAGAACCAAATACAGGGTATTTAATTTTGGAGATATTCTATGTAACTCATAAGATACATTGCCAAGTATCTGTTATTTTCTTCACATATGTATCTGAGACGCTCGAACAAAATAAAACTCAACAACACCTGTTTTCTTGCACCTAGCAGTTTCCTCGCTGTAGTGAGGTGAAAAATTGTGTGTTGCGCTCGGCAGCAAAGCTTTTCTGCGTCTCGTACCTTTGAAACCTTCGTTACGCTCAGGATTCTATATTTGAACCACTCGCTTCACTCATGGTTCAACCATAGAATCCTTCGCTTACTCAGGTTTCAATAGAAGTACTCGCGCCAAAAATCAACTTTCCAGCCTTGCATAACAAATAACTATTGTTTATATTATTTATTGATTAATTAAAGTTGTTAGTGATAAAATACGATAACATGGCACGCTCTTGCAAAATTCAAAACGTTGACAGTAATTACAAAGCGCCACTACTCACGACGCATGTTGCTGCCGGCCTGCTACTGAAGACACTTACAACTACATACAAACTCTTTCGTGAGGATGGGAGTCCAAACATTGAAACAGTAATTTGGAGGGGCGCGCTATGTTATCGTAGTTTATCTCTACTGAGTTTACATAACATCACACCTTGTTTCCCTGAAGGGTAGGGAAAAGGTGATACCCACATTTCGCCAGTTGTGTTTAAGTCCCATGTAATGGCGTGAGCCTATTGCCATGAACCGGGCACAAATCCAAACTTCGGAGCTGCTACTGAGAAATTCCAGATAGAAAAACCCAATAACCCTTTGCCTGACCTGGGAATCGAAGCAAGGACGCCATGCTCAGCAGTAGCGCTTGCGACTACTAGACCAACAATGCAGTTACTTCAATGCAGGTCAAATATTTCATGCTATATTGAAAGGACTTGAATTCTATACGTGATTTCGATATAACTTAATGGAAATGGATTAAATATTTCTGATTGCTTTTGGAGACTTTTGGGATATTATTATGAGGGTTGTTACTTTGAAGACAGCTCTTGCACGCAAGATTCCTAATTGTTTTGGGAAAGTTCAAGTCCTTTTTCATCAAATATCTTTAGATATGCACTTGTATTCTGAACAAAATGAAATGCTTCCCTATCTGCTGTTGCATGGACCGACCAGCGCGCACGCAGCAGCTCTGGCCGTCGTAAACCGCGGGACCACACGCGGGCGGAGGTGTGAAGGAGCGCCCGCGCTGCGCCCCAGGGGCCCAACATAACTCACTAGCAGCGGGGCGCCGGCCATTCATGCCTACCTGCACGCTGCCGGTACATCCACATACGTAGACACACTGTCTCGGCTCTCGTTACCGGATTTTTGGGATAAAACACAAATATAGGGAAAGAATATCGTGTGATCCAGTATTAGGTACGTCTATCTGGATGTGTCTTTAGCGCTTTAAGTTTGGACACGATAGAGTAGCTGGTTTGGCGACTTGATATAGTATGAACGTGAGAAGGGTCACTGGTACTGTTTGCAAATTCGGTCTTGACACCCACCCACAATCCACTTACGTAGGTTTTATTTAGATATTGAGGCAAAGTCTGTGTTATCTGTGGTTATACGAGAGGAAGGTATGCCATTTTAGCACAAAGCATGAACAGTCAGTGTGAACTAATTAAGCAAGCCAAGTACAAGTCTACAAATATTATTTGTGAAATCAGGAATAGGTAAAAAGAAGAAAGAATAGGGACATTGAATCCAGGCCTCATTAGCAGTGAGTAACCAAAATTTTGGTTGCCTTGGGAAATCTCAAAAATCTAGCAAGATTGCAGAACGGTTTCTACCTGTCTGGAACTAGAAATATCATTTACATTAATTGCGATATACTTAAATTTCAAAACAATCTACCATATGTACTTCCTTCGTAATACAGCGAGCAAGACAACGAGCTTCCGTTTTATTGAGCCCGGTACTAATACGTATAATCATCGTTGAACAAACCTGACCAAACATAATTCTTGGGGCACGAGGGGCCGTCTAATGACACATCTCTAGCGCGTGGCATCCTACAATTTACCTCTTATAAATTAGACATAACCCGTTATTTAGGTATCGGTCGCGGACTGCTGTAGCGTGCATCGTTATTGTAATTTGATTTCTTTCACGAATCGTTCCCGCAATACGCCATTTGGCCGCTAATAGGGCTCCGTTGCGGCTCATCACTTAAAACGCGCAGCAATTTGACTTAAAACACAAAAAAAGTAGAGTTATAACCATAAATTTACATGAGTTAAGCCGATTTGACGTGAGCTTCGTGCAATTGGTTATTGCTCATTATGATAATTCGGCGGCTTTTAAGAGTGCCCTATTACGTGGTTCTTATGAGGCATAACGCTTCAAGTTTGAGATAACGAGAGATATTAAGTGTTGCTTATGGCAAATTACAGTTGTACAATGTACGAATTAGTTGTGAGCCGACCTCTCCGGTCGGTGAGACTTTGTGTTGAATAAGCACGTTGGTGTTGTTTGAAACAAACGAAACTGTATCATTACGAGTAAAGACAGCCTGTAATTAGATAAACAATGGCATTGATTGAAAGTACGAATGTGGAACGGTGCGGTGTAGGTGTGTCGCTCACTCGCTCTTGACGAGTGTAGTTGGCAAACGGAATAATAGATAGCAATTATGTTCTGCAAAAGTTTGTAGTTGTCTCTGTTTTATAGACTGTTACAAAGTAGGGAAATGCTATGTTATGTGTCTTGAAAGCTCTTAACTGTTGTAGTGTGTGGGTGTCTGCGAAATGCGTATAATTTTTAAGCTTAACGATTTTTTGATTTAGTATTTAACTTTTTAGGTAAACGACAAAACGACAGTCGTAAGTCTTCTGCTTGAAGATGAGGCGCGGATTACAGATAAACTGAAGAGTAATCCGATTGCTTATGTCTCAATCTCTAATTACAAGACTTTTGAGAGAGCTTTGCACACTCACGATTGCCTCATTGCTCTACCTAGCCACGCAATCCGTTGCAGCGCTGCAGTTGTAAAATTTTGGTTGAATTTTCTGTAATAACTTATCAGTATCTCAGCGATCTTTGTAATGAGCAAATGCAACCTACTTCATCACAATCAGCCTATTATGTTCCCACTGCTGAGACAGACGCCTTCTCTCGGTGAAAGGGATTGGGCCGTAATCTACCACGCGAGCCCAGAGGCAGTCAGTAGATATCACATGTCTTCAAATTTTTGGTTCTAGGATGCCGGTTTCCTCACGATGTTTTTCTTCACCGTTTAATGAGCACTGGGGATGAAATTATTTACAATCTACTTACTAAGTGACTAATTCCGATCAACGTTACGTCGTTTCGTTTACGTCATCGCGACTTGGTAAAGGCTTCCGATACGTTTCGTCTTCTTTACTTCAAAGACATGATGATTGAGGTCTGTTGACGATCAGCTCAATTGACGCTTAGGATACATAAGTAGTGCGACTCCTATGATCTTCTTAATACGAGCTGATAGATTCATTTGTCGATGGTGAATAGCCTATATTTGCATGCAGCGCATTTATTATAACTGTCACCGGATACTAAAACACTGGCCACACAATCAACGAGCAATCAGCGATTAACCGTTACCTCACTCTCAATCAAGGCCCGCCCGGAAGTGACGTCAGAGCAGATCACGATGCGCGTGCGCCGGAACCCTCCCCGCGTGGGAGCAGCTTCCGCTTCCGATGTCACACAGGTTACACTTGTTGGTCAACCTGCGAACATGTTTTATGGGGACTGTGATTATTGGAATTTAAATTAGTCGGAATATTTACAATCCTTGAGAGATCTATTAAGTTTAGAAAGTTGAGGGATGTAACGACTGTAGATAATACCCTTTCTTTATGTAGATTAGCAGCTATCTTATTAGATCCGGCAGTGATAGACTAGTCGTGTGACCGGCGAACTGCCAAGTCATAGGTCTCGAGTTCGAACCCAAGACACGCACCTCGTATTTTACAGATTCATGTGCGTATTGTATAATTATCAGTTGCTTAAAAATCGGTGAAGGAAACATTTTGAGGAAACCAGCATGTCTGTCTTTCTCAACAGTATGTGAAGCTAAGTCAGAGGCCCATGGGTAGCATACAAATTCTGACACCACGTTAGTCATTAACCACACGAAAAGAAAGAAAGATGTAGATAATATTACTTCAAGAAGGTGACAAGAGAAAGAACATCAGAAAACACCTAACACCTTCGCCATGTCCCAAAAATATGGTATACTTAACACATGCATGTCATGTGTGTGGAGTATTTCTTCAGCGAATCCAGAGTATGTGATACTAATAAATTTTCCAATTATGTACAGACACAGCACATCAAGTTACCACAATCTGTCAAATTTCTTTGATAGTATTTCAACTTTATTGCAAAGACATAAGGTTCATTTTTAATTGAGAAAATTTGACAGTAAGGGATAGCTTGATGTGCTGGCGTCTGTACGTATCCCCCGCATTCATATCTTACTAAAAGCTTGCACAGTCTGACACGTAGTATTTAGATGAGAACCAATTTATCTAACTAGTCCCATCAAGTTCTTTAATTTCGTATATCATTACTGCGAGATTTAAATGCAACATTTAAATATTCTACATACATTCTAGACACCTTTAAAATGGTAAACTTTTTTTTGTAAGTACTAAGTGCCACAAAAAGCCGACTCGACCACCCAAGTCAATTCGAAGACGCAGATTCGAATCGAAACAAGGAACAATTTAGCATTAAAAGATTAGTGACAGTGATAATTATAAGTATGTCGGGTAATTAATGGGCTTACCACTGGTGTACAAGGCTACTCGCCTGTCGCGATGGATTAAATCAGCCTTGCTTTTTAGGGGGGTTGCCAAATGGCTAAATAAAATAAACGAATAATGTTTTAGTGATTGGCAATCTTTTTAAGTTTGACTGATTCGGGTGGGTTTGGGCCACTTTGGGCCTGTAAGGAAATGGGCAAATTTCAAGGATTTTTCCATTTTTATTTTATTTTGATAGTATAACTGATCATGTCAAGAGGGTAGACGTTATGTACAGCATCTTCCAATCTTCTTCTGACGAATGTATTTCAGATTTTCTTAATGTATTCACGCCGTCGTCAGTGACAGCGCAGAGATCGCTTAGGCTGCATGTTTTGGGACACATAGGGCAGGATAGCAGATGGAGTACCATCGCAGTAGCCCCACTCTACCAGGTTGTAGTTACATTTACCAGTGCCTTTAACATAACATCGCTAACACCATATTTATGTACAGAGGCCAGCACATCAAGTTAGTACAATCTGTCAAATTTCTTTGATAGTATTTCAACTTTATTGCAAAGACATAAGGTTCATTTTTAATTGAGAAAATTTGACAGTTAGAGATAGCTTGATGTGCTGGCTTCTATACATGGAAATTAAGGCGACATTTGTCCAATATTATTGAAAGAACATTAACCTGAGATCCGTGGTGAGAAACAGCTTATCATATATTAGAGCACTGATTCGACCTTGGGGGACTTCCTTGAGAGTGGCATTAATATCCTTTGCGGTCAACTCCCATTAGTCTGATCTACAGATTACACACGAAACTGACATACTCAATTTTTTTATAATCTATGGCCACCTGCTATGCGGAAGTCAATCGGAACTAGGATCCACGAGTCGATGTTTTGGCGTCACACTCTGTGGTCACCAGAGCATTGACCCCGCTATGTTCCGGATATGTGACAGGTAAAACACTGTGGGTGCGCCTGCGACCGATTTGTTTTAAAATAAATTACTTATTTGTTTTGTTTTGTTTTGTTTTTTGGCGCCAAGCTGTGCCTAAGGCGTGTTACGTTTTACGTCAGTGATCGAATTTGAATGTTGGAGGATTCGATTTCTATGGTGTATAATATAATACTAATTGGTTTTAGAGCTGTTGGAATCCGATGAAATTATCTAAGAATATGAATCTAATATATATCGAAGGTCATATCGCTGAAAGCAGTGATAGCCTAGTGGTGTGACCACCTCTGATTTTACGGATTCAAGAGCTTATTGTATAATTATCACTTGCTTAAAAATAGGTGAAGGAAAAAATCGTGAGGAAACCGGCGAATGCCTGAGAGATATTACACAACAGCATGTGAAGCTAAGTCAGAGACCCATGGGCAGCAAAAAAACTCTGACACCAGGTTAGTCACTAACCACACGAAAAGAAGAAGACCGCGGAAACCGATAAAAAATCCGTTGATGTTTTTAGAAACACTATTATTATTGTTAACATTTTGGAGAAGAGGCCACTTTATGACAAACTGGTTTAAAGTAGAATTACCTTGTACTAAACAAGACACACGAAAAAACGTAATTGTAACTCTGATATTCGGTATTTATTTAAAAAACAACGAATATATTTTATATTTCAGACTCGGCAACATTTCTTCAGAAATAAAAGCTCAGTTCTTAATTTAAGATACTCTTTTTTTGTCTCCAATAGCCGATATGGCCACAAACGAATCTGTTAAGGCGGGTTTACACCGAAAGCTCGTCATAAAAAGTCGTAAAACGTATTTTAACATCCATCCGATAATCAATCTAACACGTCATAACTTTGACATCCAGTCTGCCTGGACCTAAGCCGTACATTAAGGTCCCGTTATACGAAAATAATTCATGATGCGTCACAATAAGACACACATTGTCATAGCACGATAAGAATGCAAAAGAAAAAAAAACTATCGAAAAAGATCTTCGACCAAATGAGTCTCTATATAAACATGTTAATTCATAATAAAAATGTGGTTTTTGATGCACAAAGGATACTATATTTACTAACAAATTGGTAAGCAACGTCAAATCGTATTAACGGCTCTATTTTCACGTTATTTGTAAAAGATAACAAAAACAAAAAACAATTGCCGTGAGAGATCTAACGGTACATAACTTTATTAACTTTTGAAAAAAAAAGAATCAAAATTGAATTTGAAAGTAGCCACGTTCTAAAATGCATATTCGATAAAGTTTTTGCAGCACTTGCGAATCAAAATTCAATAACGAAATCACACATTTCTTCTTAGTGTGTAATAGAATTTTATTTTGCATTTAATTTTAATCATACTGGCCGCTACTGTCATAGTAATCGATATTGACAAAAAGTCACTTAGATTGAACGCACTCACAATCCGATCAAAATGTGGATCGAATGAGAAGAAAAAATAAATGAGAGGTATTCGCGAGTGGAGATGCAGATCTATTTTAAGAATTAACCTGATTACGATCGATTCAACATCAGTGTGGAATGTATAATAAAAATATTTATTGATATAAAAAAGGAATAGGACAGTGGGTTTTAAATGAGACGACATGATGTACAAATCGCTACATCATCGTGTTGTGTGGCATGCGCCCGCGCCGTCTGCCCACCGCACTGACCGCACTCTAACGTTACGAAATTGTATTAAATGATTTAGAAAGTAATTAATGTAATTAAAAAGAGATCACGAATTTTGCAGTTGATAACTGTAACACATTTTTGGAGGTTTTATTGTCATACGTGACAAAACGCAGGTTTAATATAACTTAATTTTTTTCGTTAAAAAGCAGCGAGAATCTAATTCAAATTTGCAGCGTGACGAGAATGTCTTAAGAGAAAGTCTCTTTTAAAAATATTATTTCATATATTTGCGTTGCGAAACGAGACGTATCATTCAATCAAATTATTGAAATGATTCTGATATCATAGCTGCAACCATTAGTCATGTTTTAGGCAAAGTGCCAACCGGCGATATCGGTCGAAATTCTTCGGCTAATGAAATATAAAGGAATACTTTTATACCTGTTAATATTACACCTGACAGGTACGTGTAGGTAAATATGAACCTGAAGGTGTATTCTCGGGTCTGTTTGATTAATCACAAACACGAATGTTTTGATTTATGATCGGTCTTTGGTCGGCGGCCGGCCGGTGTCGGCCGGTCTCCGCCGGTGTCGGGCGGATCACCGCGCCTTGTCGCGACTCGCGCGTGATGGACGAATGATTAAAGCTATATTGCAACTAATCGTATAAAATTTTGCTATAAATAGATTGGGTTATGATTTGTTAGTAAATTGCATCGATAATTTACAGACTCTAGATTTTGATTTTCGAAATTGTTCGAATGTTTCATAGCCTAACCTCAGACGTAAATCATCAAATCTCGTTTGAATTTCGAAAGAAAAAATATTATCTAAGTTTGTATTAGTTTTTTTTTTATTTCGTCGATATTCACCACGGTGACATATTATTATGTAGACGCTCAATAATTTCATCAACAATATTCTCGCCTTTGTTCTTTATTAAAATACTGAATCTTTGTATCCAATACCTTTGATTTCAGGATCTTGGTATTTGTGATGATGATGACGTATTCAAATTACCAAAGTTTTTAAATAACACTACCTATGCTAAAAAAAACTTCTGAATCTGCCTTATTTTATGCTACAAATACAACCCGTCTCCATCTTTATACAAACGTACAGTTTGTACGTACAAACAGTTTCCTACATTAAATCCTCCACATCACAGGTCTAGAAACTAATCCTGCCATAATTTCCTTCGCAAGGTCTTAACGTCTCGGCTTCTTGGAAACTGTATATCATCCGAGTGCTCCATACGAATATTTTAGCGCAATAACACCGTCGGTAGCTATCGCCTCAGTAGTAAATCTCGTTGACGCACAGTCGGCTCAACTCAAAGGACCCAATCAATGTTAAATCATAGTAAAGTGACACACATCGATATCCTGCCACACTTAGATAAAAAATCGACACGAGAATTCGAAAAAGATCCCGACTCTAGATCGCAGCCGACTTTAACCCTTGACTTGGAATACGTAAGCAGAGTCATTTATCAATAGGCAGTGTGACCATAAAACTTCATAAAAAACTCGGATCTACGTTTATTCCACTTTTACTTTCACACTTATCGCCTACTCCGTCCAACAGCCACTTTAGTGTTACGTTTATTTTATGCATCTCATAAATGTGACGTAAAGTTTAAGCTAATGAAATTCATTTCGTGCGAGTCCATAAAATAACAAAAACGTTGGGCGCACTAATATTAATAAATATAAATCTCTTCATCTGGTACGTATAACATAGTGATGCTGAGTGATGGCGCGGCGCGTTTGTGGGGGGAGTCAGGTGCGTGCGCGCAAAGACCGAAGCGCATTTGTCACTGTTGCCGGCGATTATTCATCTCATTGAAACATTAACGCTCTCGAGAACTAATCACGCTGACTAATGGAGCCCCCCGTCGACACTTCCTAAGTTTCACACTCGTGTGAAACGCCGACGCACGAATTGACGCCTCCATGTCAGTCCTGATTTAGTTGACGAGAACGAATGATCTGCTATGATAATGATCAATGAGTGTACCAATTAAAGCGGATGCGAAGGGGTACGGTAGGCTTCATCTATCTAAACTGGCTGTATGCGTACCCAACAGATGTACTGTGAGGTCGCTGAACCTAAAACTGATGTTTGCTTTCTTAAACGTAAAGGTAAAGAACCCCTAGCATCATCGATGTTTGATTTAATGTCTGTCACATTATTGAGTTTTAAGAATAGAATTTCTAATTTCAAAATCAAACTATTGTGTGTGCTGTGGAAAGCGTACGAAATGTTTTGAGATTAGAACCTTTGCAAAGTCTATTAAAGACATCGACGATATTTCTTTGAAAAGTGTTTTGATCTCTGAAAAGGTTAACAACAACGTCCTTAGAGTTAAAGATTAAAAGAAAATCAACACGTCACGTGTGCTTGGACTTAGCCGGCACTACTGCATTTAGTTACCGATTAATAGCTTTGTCCCACGTAAGGACGCGAACCTCGCAGAGCGTGACCGTACATAAATTTTGAGTTGGATAACCCCACCCATTGGAAATATTGACATTGAATACTATAAAACATTTGGAATTAAAGCAATAGCTTTCTTTAGACACGTTTTAACTTTTAAGTGTTAAAACTGAGGACAGGTACGTAATGATAAAGCCGAGGTTTATGTGCATCCCTGGGCCGTCTCCAGTACAGCCAGCAAAAAAGTACACCATAAACAGAACATTTATGATGGCAAATAAAGGCCGTCGTCTTCCCCGTAGTCCCGTAGTGAATTATTGCTTTATTGCTTCAGAAATATTTCACAAACAGAAAATATTTTATGATTCCCCAGTTAAGAGCGGTCATATATCATTTTAAGCCATAGATAATAAAATTCGTAAGTCACCAAGCCGGACGAAAGTGCAGAAACGGGAAGTGTGTGACGCTCGGATTGAATATGTCACTGGCCACTTGAGGTTTAAAAACAATCGAGAATTTTCAATTTTTTTCTCAGTGCCAACGAGATTCATTTATTTACGTATAACATGTGTGACTATGACGGAGTTTGACTTTTATATATCTTTTTTCGCATTATTACGTCATTGCAGGATAATGGTGTTAAAAAATAAATAAGTAATTATGATACAATTAAATTAGATTTCCGAGAATAAAAATTGAGGAAATGTTTTATATTCTTGAAGTTTGTTTACCAAAACTATGCCATGGTAATTTTTTTTGGCTGTATTGTTCCTTCTGAAGTTACCCTGGCAATATCTCCTCATATTAACTATTATTGCTCATACGTTGTAACTCTTAAATATTAAGAATTTCGCGTTTCGTCTGGCTGAAACATAAAATTGGAATAGTTAATGCCCAGCGAAATCGTTAACCGACTGAACACTGTAATTGGAAGACATTAAAATAACCAGTTGTTGTAGCGACTGTTAAATGTTTAACCGTGGGCATTAGTCTTTAGTATTTACACAATACATGTGTTACAATGTAGGCGCTCGATACTATATTGTACGATCCTACTTGTCCAAGTATCGCAATCGAATGTCCGCGAGGCTACTCAAATTGAGTGCAGGAACACGGATTTGTCTGGTTTTCCAGAAAACTTTGTCATAAAAAAATGTTGTGTTGAAATACATTGTCAAAACATGTGCCCGCTAGCTAACAACTGCTAACAAGTCGTCGTCCGCCGCCGCAATTCGGCTCGCTCCGGGAGTGATGCGTGCGAAACAAAAGAAAGTCACCGTTCCGTTCCCCGAACGTTGTAACATTTACAACAACAAAGTTGTACCTAATTGTCGAGTTTTTTTCACCGTCATGCTCGTTTCTCCGAAGGCTGAAGGACGTCTCAAGGTGTGCCGTGATTACTTAAAAAAAATTAGTGCACCCATTTACGAAAGATTTGTGGTGCACAAACTCATTAGGACGCTTCGGACACACTCTGATGGCAAACATTAACGCTCATTGAAAAATTGCAGCGGGATTTCGCGGGCTATCATCATCCATTATGTCTGACGCCTCATACTGATTTGACAACGTTATAAAGCACATCAATAATTAAAACATTTCATCGCAAAAAGTGAGTTAATAATCAAACATGCTGTACACTCACCGTTGCAAAACTTTTAACGTTTTGTTAACACATAATGTTCAATTGTTATTAGAGCGTTCAGTGTCAATCAAGTTCATAATACCGTGTGATGATTTCTAAAATCCTATTTTACAGCAATCAAAAATATTATTGAATCAAATATAAATGAAGCAAGAACCAACAAACACGGTAACTAAGTTGCTATATCACCGAGAGCCTAGACCAAACGGGAGCGAGTCGATAAAATTAGAATTTCGAAAAAAGAACATCAGGTAGAACCCTACCGAATGCAGTGAGCACCCGTAATATATTAACCCGCCTTGTTGGGGGTTGTTCATGTAATTTTTCAGCGTTGGCAATGCAATCGGAAGCGCGCCGGCGGCGTGTACCTTTTTGTTTCTGCTGTGGTCGACACTGTGATGGTTTTCGGAAGCGAGGTCGCCACTCATCGCCATTCGAATATCGACCAATATTTCACATTTGACTTATTAACGACGTCACAGTTGAAATTCACTTGCCCTGTGAGAAATGTTCGTTGCTTTTTCATTTCTTTTGCTGTTTTATTTGCTCCGGGTCTCTTTATGGGGTGAACAAAACTTGTGACATCATGATTCATACTTGAACAACTGAATTTGCATTTGATTTCTTTGATAGATTGTTTTCGAATATGTATAGTTCAATAAAATGTTTACCTACTACACGTAACTTTGATTAAAGCATCATAGGTAACTGCTTTTTTTTTTTTTTTAAGGCTGGGAAATCATCCAATGACTGCTCCCGCTCTGGGTGGAGCGGAAGGGAGTGTCAGACTCTTACTGACTAAAACCCATCCATGTTCCTTCCGTAGCCCTTTATGTTCCGGGGTAGCGGTAACCCTTTCGGACAATACCGCTTACCCGGATAATCCCGCTTACCCGGATAGGTAACTGCTTGGATTAGAGATAGTAGATTTTCGAACCAAGTCGAAGAACTGAGGACCATGAGGGCTTCCTAATTATGCTTTACCATGCTCACCACTTTACTCGGGTAACTTTTCCATACCGTCGGCCAATCTAGATGGGGGCCTTCCCCGCTGCGTTTACTGATTCACAATTTCCACTTAAGCACTTGTCTGTTCCAACGGCTCTCAATCCTTTGACAGATATAGCCACTTGGCCAGTCTGCTGCCACTTTGGCAATTTTGGCTACAAACTTACAGCAACAGGTTTAGGTTTTTTTTTACACACGGATTAAAAAGAGGTTTGATTTCATCGAACTAAATTGAAAAAAGAACGCAATAAACAAGCAATTCGAAAATAATTGAAATTGGAACGCGTGGAAAAATGGCGCTCACGTTTCCCAACTACACGTTTCATTTAATAAAATGATTAGTTTCTTACACGGGAGTGTGGGAATGATTTACTTTCACGTGTACAATGTGTCTGAATATCATTAAATTATTACGCACATGTCCGAAATTCACGTTCATTAACCCGTGAGAACTTATTGTACTTGACAGGTAATCATGTGGAATGTCACATATTAAAGTTGTCTTAGCTGTGTATTGTTTGTTTTCAATTACTTTTTTCTGTTTTTGGTTGTCTGCCAAATTTTTTTGTTGTTTACGATAACATGAACTCTTTTTTATGCGTTTTATAATATTTTGGCAGAGGTCACCTAATATATTTTCAGTTTATATTTACGTAACTTTTATTTTAAGTAGGTACATTAATTTCAGTCATGAAAGTTCTTAATCGCATTTAAATCTGAGTAGGTAAGTATTGCGTAATCATCCAATGGTTCATCTACTACATATTTTAAACGTAAATATTTATCAAAAATTTTTTGAGCATTTTTGAGCCACTAAATCACTAAGTAATACAGGAAAACATAGAAAAAAGCTTGTTACTTTATTTAAATCCGTCAGAATTATATACGCTTACAATCTAGTATAGAAAAACTCGACATCAGTTTATCCAAATTAATTTAATCCGGGATTAAGTTTGTAATTGATTTATATGTATATGGCCACTATTCTCATAGTATAACTTATTTATGAAGTGTTGAACGAACAAGCAATTAGCGCGCAATATAATTCTTATCCTAGCATAGGTATTCATTATTATATCAATTATTATGCGTTGAAAAGTTACAATGTTTAATGGGTATTGTGTTCAGCATAACTCAATTAAAACTAGAGTTCATTTTGAATGACCATCTTAATAACTGTAGACGGCTGGCGCTACCTGATTTTGTTCACAATTGCATAGAACTGCTGGAAGAGGCATTGTTTGTTTGTTCTGTTTATTAGTTTTATTTATTGTCTTTGTCTGGGTATTTATGTTTGTCTATGACTGCAGCCCAGCGAGAAATCAGTCGAACATCGCAAAGTTTATTGCGAGAAATCGTTCCATAAGTCGATTTTTATAGGTTGTAAGTGCTGGTGAAAAATTTTATATTTTCCGACTAAAACTTATCGAGTTATCAATACTATCTTGGATAATTATAGAAATATAAAAAAAAACAATCGCCAAAAATACCGCTATATTAATCCTTGAAATGGACAAACAAACAAACATTGTATACGAGACATCTAGCAGAGCAACCAACCTCCCCAAAAAACCTCTACCTAATAGCTTCGATTACGAGAACTGTTGCTTGTCCAGAATAAATAATGAAAAATCGTGTGTAATGTGTTTTGAGTCGCGACGTCGACTTCGGCAATTACCTTTGCCATCCATCAGCCCGCCTCGATTAGTTCCTGCCAGAATTAGTATTGTGTTAGTTAGGTTAGAGGTAATCTCGACGGATATTGTGATGTTATTTCTTGTAATGTGATGATTTTGAGAAGAGTTTTAAAGTATGGACACACTATTCTTGTAACACGGTGTTTGGAGTACAGTGTCGTCTAACGTTACCTTAATGTTAGGGTCAGTTACACACAAAAAAAAAGTAATAAAACAAAGTTATTTAACATGTTTCAATAGGGGGATTACTAATGTTAAACAATTTGAACGTGTTTTTTAATAAAACTTTTAAAGAATGTTACGGATGGTGATATATTATTTCGGGTTATGTGGTGATATTGTGGGGGGTTTTAATTTGCTTAGGGGTATGCGTAGTTGGACAAACTATTCTTGTAGCACAGATAGTTGAATTTATAGTGTCGTCTAAAGTTACCTTAATGATAAAGTGAGTGAGCAAAGCATAAGGTAAAACGCAATTGAAAATGTATAAATAGAGAAAATGTATGATGTGTTTTGTTTCTTCTTTTTGCGATTCCTGGCGGCCAGTATTTGTACTGTCGTAAGGTTCGGTTAAATCTTGAGGTATTATTTTGTGTATTGTGGTTTTCTGAGGAGATTTCTGTAATAAGGAACGTTTATGGGACATTGTTGCTATGTTTACTTTTTAGCTATTACGTATATAATACATAATCAGCCTATAATGTTCCCACTGCTGGGACAGAGGTCTCCTCTCCCCGAAATAGAGGACCATAATCGTAATAAACCGAACGAAATATGTGTCACCAAATCACGTACAGTATACGTACTGCGGTACTGTACACCCCAAGGTAAGGTACGCCCTACCTTGGGGTGTACCCTATTATAGGTACACCACTACCTAACCTTTCAGGGATTACTGGCGTGTGTTTTAGTAAATAGTTTGGATTATATTAAAACTATATCTCGAGTGTCATTATGGAGCAAAATGTCTTAATGACTTTCTCATGATGCAAGTTCATTCATACGGTTATTTGCTTTCATTGCGATTCGTAGATATGCAGAGTGACATCTGTCACTCGTCAGGATCCGCAAGCGTATTGGCTTATGTAAAGTAGGTACAGAGGCAAATATTCCCAATTGAACATGAACCTTATTCTTTTGTAACAAAGTTGAAAATCTATCAAAGAAATTTGACAGATTAGGGTAGCTTGATGTGTTGGCCTCTGTACATAAAAGTTAATCGACATATGATCTTTTAAAGGTTGTAGTCATTGCAAGAACAGCGTTTGCATAACAGCAGTCTTCAGAGGTCTAAGTTCAACAGTAGATGCCATTCGGTAGGTAAGACTTCGAAAGAGATGCCTGTCCACTTAATGTCACTAGGCAATAAAATGATCGAAATTTTATTCGTATGTCGATTACGTCACTACTTCCAATGTATTGCAATTGATTGGATTACGAGAGAAAGCTCGCGATTGATTTTTGTTAAAGTGTTGTTGAAGAGTTATAAGCGACTCGTCACTGTTCCAATTCGTCATTGAAGAAAACAAAAGATCACAATTTACAATTGGTTCACAGAGTTCCTATTCTTCATTAAACTGCGGAAATGATAGTGTTTTGTTTTTGGGTCTCCCGCTATGGGTGAAGGGGAAGGGAGTGTCAGATTCTTACTGACTAAAACCCATCCATGTTCCTTCCTTAGCCCTTTATGTTCCGGGGGTAGCGGTAACCCTTTCGGACAATCCCGCTTACCCGGCAGGCTTCGGCCCTAACGGACCCGTTCACTTATGCCCGAGGTAGCCTGTGAAATTAAAATTTCCTTACGTTTTAATGTACACGATCGTATTTTGTGTTTATATTGTTAAAAATACGATTCACGACCAAAACAAATGTGTATTTATAACTTCAAAAACATAATTATTCCTGTATCAAAAATTTTACTTCGACATAATCTAATTACCACAACAAAATCACAGTTTCCCAAAAAATCATTGTTGTTTATAAAAAAATCGACCCATCAATTTAATTACGGGAATCATTTTCCGCGTCGACTAAAAAATTAAAAATAAACAATTTTAAGAGCCGTAACTGGTAACACTATTGTGGTGGAGGCCGTGGTGATGACGCAACGAAAAAAAAAGTATTTAAAGCTAATTAAATCTACCCACGACGACGCGACGTGGCGCAACCGACACGCCTCCAAGCTTGGATCGAGGCAATTAGTGATAGGATTAGATTATCTTATTAAATTATTATCTTTGAATCTAGTTGGAGGGTCATGATATTGAACTGGATATAGGTTTGGTATGGCGTCGGTTTGGTAATGAAGGATATTGGATCTGGTATTTCAGTTTCATGTTTCATTTGTGTACCTATTTCTGAAACAATACCTGTCGAAAGCGACTGGTTCCTTCGACGCTGGCTATCCTAGTATAATGATCAAGTGTCTTATGTAAAATACCTATTAATTTTATGGATAAAATAAACTTATTGACTTATTGTGTCTTGAAGTTCCAGGATCTTAGAACGACTCTAACATGGATTTTGATGCCAAAATAGTGTTGAGTATGATTCTGAAATATTTATAGTTAAATGTGGCTCGGGTTTGGCATGTTTATTACGTTCTATAATAGGTAGCAGTTAACTATCACTCCTTGTTATAAATTCAACCAAAGGCAACTTATTACAATGATTGAAGGCAATCGTTAAGAAACCAGTAATTATTTAGGTATGATTGCACTTTGACCTTTAAACCTTCAATTGACATTGAAAACAGCTTAATAATTATGTATGTACTTACGGAATAATGGCAAAACTTGTTCGATGGAATACAAATAACAATTGGAATTGAATAAGTCTTGTGTGACCAGGGTTCGAACTCACGACTGACAACTCGTAAGCCGGGGCCGATATCAGTGGGCCACCACAGCTTACAATATCCTTTTACTGAACCGTATTCCTTATAACAGAACTTGGGACGTTATTCGTTAAGATATTAATGTTTCCTGTAGGCACTTTTTGCCTAGAGGAATTCGTGGCTAAGTACTAACAGCCGCACAGGTCGATCCATCAGGTTAAGCTACGCGGGGTTGGCCATGGATGGGTGACCATTTTTACATACCAAGACTCCTCCGGGTTTCGGAAAGCAATATAAGCCGTTGGTCCCGGCTGTCATCTGTGCATATTTGACGGTCGTTACGGGTCGTCAGAAGCCCGAAAATCTGACAGCCAGTCTTATTAAGGGGTATCGTATTGCCCAATGGTAGCAGGGCAATACAACTGCCTATGTGACCTCCACAACCCAGTAAAATTCGATACATGTAAAATACTGGTATTGGCCTGCATCCGGTTACACTGGAAGCCGACCCTAACATAGTTGAGAAAGGGTTGGCAAATGATGATTAATGTTGCCTTGTAATGTAATGCATCATGCCAACCAGATTGCAGTCGTCCTTCTGCCTTCAGCCTGCCGGGTAAGCGGGATTGTCCGAGAGGGTTACCACTACCCCGCAACATAAAGGGCTAAGGAAGGAACATGGATGAGTTTTAGTCAGTAAGAGTCTGACACTCCCTTCAGCTCCACCCAGAGCGAGAGAAGTCATTGGATTGGACCCAGCCTTAAAAAAAAGTCGTCCTCCTGCCTAATACAGGAACGGCTATCACCAGTCTCTGATGGACTGGTCAACGACCTGATGGATTGTTGCATTCGTTTTTCTTTTCACCTTTTGTGGTGTAGTATTTTTATTCTGGGTGCATCGTCTTTACATATAATTTTATAATTCATGTATGCAAAACATTTTAAAAGCGTAACGATGGAGTTTCTTGCCCATTCTTCTACAAACGAAATTACCTTTTGGTAGGGGCTAGAATCAATTCTATTTCTTGTTCATTTTGACGTTCAAAAGTGCCTTTATTGTGCCTATCTATATATACGTACATATAATAAAACAGTAAAAAAACTGTGTCTGTACATTGAATATATTAAAAAAATAATAATTGTGGGGGGTTTAGAAACAGTAATAGAGCATGAATCCAAAAAAAAAATTTGTCTGTTTGTCTGTATGTCTGTTTGTCTGTTTGTTTGTACACGCTAATCTTCGGAACTACTGGACGGATTGGAATGTTTTTTTTTTTGTTGTATAGGTATTAAGTCTGGGCAACATATAGGCTATAATTTATCTTGGAAACTTGAACACCTGATGCAGAACCGCAACAGACCAGCTAAACTATAAGAGATACAAAAATGATACCTTAGCAAAAATTGTTCCACGTGATTAGCATTTTCTGCTGAGAGAATAAATTTGAAGATCTGGAACACCTGATGTGGAACTCCAAGAGCCCAGCTACACTGTAACATATATAGGAATGACGTCTTAGCAAAAGTTGTTCGGTCTGATGGGCATTTCCTGTTGACTTACAAAAATCGAAGATCTGGAACACCTGTTGTGGAACTCCAAGAGCCTAGCTACACTATAACATTATATAGGAATGACGTCTTAGCAAAAGTTGTTCGGTCTGATGGGCATTTCCTGTTGACTTATAAAAATCGAAGATCTGGAACACCTGTTGTGGAACTCCAAGAGCCTAGCTACACCATAACACATATAAGAATGACGTCTTAGCGAAAGTTGTTCAGCCTGATGAGCACTCTCTGTTGATGTATAAAAATTGAAGATCTGGAACACCTGTTGTGGAACTCCAAGGGCCTGGCTACACCATAACACATATAGGAATAACGTCTTAGCACAAGTTGTTCAATCTGATGAGCACTCTCTATTGACTTATAAAATCGAAGATCTGGAACACCTGTTGTGGAACTTCAAGAGCCTAGCTACAACATAACACATATAGGAATGTAGTCTTTGACGTCTTTGTTGTTCAATATGATGAGCATTTCCTGTTGACTTATAAAAATCGAAGATCAGAAACATCTGATGTGGAAATCAAAGCTATCACTAATTTTACTGTGTAATTATAAAACAACATAAACTGGGAGTACCTGCACGCGGTGAAGGCGGTAACAGTTTAGGACTGATTTTCGATGACGATGGTATATCATTGAAAATTTGACTCTACTGGCCAAAACTCCTATTTATTTTATCGTATGAATATGCCTTCGGGCTTTATGTTGTTTGAGTGTTTAATTTCCTTTTCCATTTATCTTCGTGAAACTGTAGCCTACCCGGTAACGCAGGGGAGCAGTCATTTTAATTTAGATTTTTATTGATCAGGTATCTTCACAATAAAACTATGACCATGCCTAGAAAGAGGTCAAATCTTTCCCAATGTTCCAAGAGAGCTAAAAGATTAAGGATCATAAGATCCCAAGAATCTACCGAAGAGCGTCAGGAGAGACTTGATGTTGTTCGAGAACATTAGGCTGCAACTCGCTCCGTGGAAACCTCTTCGGGTCGCGAAGCACGCCTGCGTTCTCAGCGTATTCATTAGGTCTCTAGAGACCAGTGAAGAATAATGATGCGCGACTGACCGCTGATCGTGAACGTCATTTATTGTCTCGCGAGTCAGAGACGTTCACGGAAAGAGAATTACGCTTGAGTTCCAAGCGTATCTACGCATCGACTTCTAGGTCTCTAGAGGAGGAATATAATAATGCGGTTACCAAAATGAAAACGATGACAAATGGACTGTATGTTTTGGTGGTTGTTGGAATGAAATAAAACTAAAGCTCAGTGTGATAAAAGATTTAAATGGGAAAAATGATAAAAAATAACATAAATGGCGACCCCGTTGTCGCTGGCATAAGCAACAGGTTCCGCGTAAGAAGTCGCGGGCAGAAGCTAGTTTGAAATAAATGATTAGACTTTGACTTTGAAGCAAATCATGACAGGTTTTATCCTTGTCGCAGGAGTTTTCATTTCTATACCTAGTTATAAGTATGCTAAAAAGTAGACATGAAAGTAGACAAAAATCAATTAACCTTTATCGGGCCAAAAATATGCAATAAGAACATAAAGTGTGAACAAACAATAAAAAATCAAATAATCATAACGCTATAGTTTATGGTCACCATCAAAATGTCATGTTAGTGAAAAATTAAGTTCAGAAATGGCGTCGTGATGAGATAAATGCCACCACTTTAGTATCATAACTATTCTTGTATCGACGTTTACGATCATTGGTTGTTAATGTATGTGATAATAATGAGATTTACATATTTGGGTATTAAGGTATAGTTTGTCGCATTTTTAAGCCGTCGTCGTTAATGTATGTTGAAAATACGATTACAACTTTACAAAAATCAGTTATTTGTGATTTAGAATGAAGTGTGTAAAGGGTTTTGTATGCCATTATCTGACATCTGCCTAGAATTTTCTCAACAGTGTTGGTGTCGGCTTTCAGTCTGACTAGATTCAGCTGAATACCAGTATTTTACATGGAGCTACTGCCAATCTGACCTCTATCACCCAGTGGGTAATACGATACTCTTTGGTAAGACTGGTTGTCAGACTTTCAGGCTTCTGACGGTCCGTTGCGAATGTCAATGGTCCACGAATGACAGCCGGGACCAAAGGCTTAATGTACTTTCCGAGGCAATAAGACAAAAAACCAACTGAAGTTCACTTGATGATGAAGTATGACAATGAAATTTTTCGAAGAAATAAAGTAAAATATATTGCTGTTTGTAATTAAATCGACTTTTAACGGAATTGCTCTATTGGATTTAGCAGAGAACGCTAGACTTCAAAATTTTCTTGAACATACGCACTCAACAGACGGCCCTGCTCTATCGCAGAGGAGCTTAAAGCAAGAACTAAGCTTAGTACAGCTGAAAAGAAACAGAAACTGGCAGGCCAATAAAAAACTCCACAAACAAGCAAAATACAGCAAAACAGAAACAGCTACTAATAGTTGAAACAAACGTCCTATTATCAAAGAAAATCGCAATTCCACGAACGTAGTGATTTCAGTGCGTGCGAGTAACGAGCCGTCGACACCTACCGATAGCATCGCTATGACTGGCTGGAAATTATTCCGAATCGTAATTACAACGATTATTCACGGCGGGCCGGGGGCGGCCGCCATTTTTCAACAGTCACCGTTCTTAATTATGAGCCGCACTGGACGCCTGTCGAAGCTTTGAGTCGCGCCGTCACCTCGGGCCGACTTCGCGCCGCTACAGCGCGGCTATTTTGTAAGTTAAGAGTTTTGGTGGTGAGGATGAGGACTGCTGCGGCATGGATTAACCTGAGGATCAGAAAGCTAGAAGATCTCGTACTGCTTTTGATTAGGGTTGGTGTCAACAGTTTGATTATTAAGATGCCAATGTGACTTTACGCGACTGATGGATTTAGTTTACGCATTTGAGACATGGGTATAAAAATAATACCTATAACATGGAGATTGTTTTTAAATATTTGCTTCAAGGTTTTCCCAAATTCCTATATTTGAATTTGGATTAAAAATCACTCAATTTGAAGCACTCGAAATCAAAACAAACTTGAAACAGTCCGCTCGACATGCTAGCGAGCACTTCAATAATAGAATTCTGAACGTTACTCCACACGAGAGCTCGACTAGTGTTTATTTATCGTTTTGGAAGGCTTAGAGAAGACAGATGGAATGTTGTGTTTTTTACTCCAAGATGAGGTGTAAAGTAGAAATAATCTTTTTTATTCCTAATAAAGTATGTAAACAAAGTTCCCCGATGTTACTTTTTGTGACGTATGCCTGCAAGTTCTTCAGTTTTTGTCGGCAGTTAACGACTGCCATAACTCGAGATGCGATTTTTTGTTCCACGGTGTTCCAATGTTTATGTCCTTGAAACCAAAGGTTGTTATTAACTTCTTAGTAACTTTTAAGTGGTAGTCTCAGGAAAATAAGGTGTTATATTTACTCCACGAAAAACGGTATTCTTATTAAAAGTAGGATAAGAGAATGATTAAAAGTGCTGCAGTGCGAGCTCGTGAAACGACTTCTAGATAATAATTGAAATCGCCGTCTGGTCACGACCAGAGCGTGTACGCTCGATAACAAAGTGCTTTGGAGGTTTTCATTATTCTTTCAGCCTTGTTTATAATATAGGTTTATTGTTATACGAAGCTTTTAGTGTCAGACTAAATTAGATGATCAATTATTTGTTACAGAGTACATTTTAGCACTCGACGTTGAAGCTAGTGCAAGTTCAATCCAGAATTATGAAAAGCAAATGATAGCTTTTCTGAAAATAATTTTAAAATTTTCAAGTATTTTAATGTTAATTTTCAGCATGACAGACAAAGAAGAAAACAAAGCGTCGATTATCGTTGACTAGCTTCTGCCTGCGGCTTCGCTCGCGTGGATGACGGAAATTGCATGTTATTATACATATAAAGCTTCCTCTTGAATCACTCTATCTACTTGTTAAAGATCTAAGCATACATACAGACATTAGGACGCGGGAAGCGACTTTGCTTTATACTAAGTAGTGATAATGCAGGGAGCGTAACTACGTGTAGCCGTGCATGTTAAGGTGCTAAAAAAGTCACCTCAAATTTTAATAATAGAACGACAAAATCTTATATGCCAGCCACTAGGCTACGATATTCTATGCACCAAAAGACCAATAGCAGCGTTATTAAACAAAATAGTGTTGCGCCCGACAGTATCCGGCTGGTCCCGGCCGTGCTGACGCCAGCGAGTCTAATCGCCGTTTATTGGAGAAAACCGATTACTGGCAGCGCCATGGCCGAAACGGTTTCGACATGTCACCACTACGTACAACGTGAACGGTTTTGATCGAACATATTTTGACAATACATCGATGGATAAGTTTAATTTGTTAGGCTTTTTTTTTTTTTTTAAGGCTGGGAAATCATCCAATGACTGCTCCCGCTCTGGGTGGAGCGGAAGGGAGTGTCAGACTCTTACTGACTAAAACCCATCCATGTTCCTTCCGTAGCCCTTTATGTTCCGGGGTAGCGGTAACCCTTTCGGACAATCCCGCTTAATTTGTTAGGCTGATATCGGCTTTTTGTTGTGCTAGATCTTTTTAGTGTTAAACTCTTAGATACGTGCAAGGAGACGGGACGCAGAATTTGACGCTACGAATTGGCGACACGTGGAAGGGACTGAAGGGCTTAGGTCAAATGTATGGTTTTAGTAACAGTAAAGTTGACTCAAAGAATAATAATTAGAATAATAATTAGGGAAATCATTTCTGTATCAGCTCTTAAAGCATCAAGCAAACTCTTTGGTCCGAAATCAAAAATTTACCTTGATCACAACAAAGCCGTAATCGAATGTGGTAGCCAAGTCGATGTGTCGAATCCTACCTATCAATAAAAAAGGTTTGATTAAAAAAAAACGGGGCTCCGAAATAACTGGCCGAAAAGGGACACTGGCGTAGAAATGAGTCTCCGTGTCAGTGTTCTTTTCGGCCAGTTTCTTTTAATTTATTCAAAATCTGCGTAAAGGTCTATAAGCTGTTCCTCCCGGTTGTACCGCTCTAGCAGTTCTATTTACGCCCGAGCCACGTGTAGAGACTGGCGATAAAACTCCAAGCTGTTGCTAACTGCCCACGGCCCTAAGGCTTTTGTTCAGCGACAGGTTTTCCTCACTTGACTTAGTTTCCCGCTTTTGTGTACGTTTTTGGATGGTTTATAGAAGTATTAGGTGGCGTGAACTTAGGTTCTACTTGTAGTGTCATATGGATCGGAAGTATTTTATTTGCTCATATAAAAATTGCATTCAAATTATATTCTAT
Source organism: Hyppa rectilinea (assembly GCA_951799385.1). NCBI lineage: Eukaryota > Metazoa > Arthropoda > Insecta > Lepidoptera > Noctuidae > Hyppa > Hyppa rectilinea. Next base: position 6,737,694 of record OX637306.1, on the reverse strand, counting down.
TGTATTGTAGTAATATTGTTGTGTTCTTGTTGCATTGTTGTAGAATTGTATTCAGTATTTTGGGTTATTTAAGGTTTTCCGTCAGTAAAATTTGTAATAAATATAAGTGAAGGTACGAAAACCGTTCTTCCAGAAATTGAGAATGCAAACAAAGAAAACATCAATACGAAAATTTTCCAAGACGTAAAAGGATTATACATTAAAAGTGATTAGAAGTTTCGCTTTCAATTCGGAATAGAAATCAATTATAGAAATGGATTTTAGGTATTACTTAGAATCCACGTGGCAGAACTTATATTGGAGTTGGGTACCCGGCCCGTACCTGGCAGGCCCAACTTGCGAGTCACGGAGGGCGCTTTCGTGTAAAAACTACAAAAAGTAAATTATATTGATGGAATCGAGCCCGTTTGATTGATGATGAGTGAGCATTTTTTAATTTCAAGGATTCGACCGCGTCTGCTCAGGACAAGATTATAAAGACCCGTGAACGTTCTACGTTTGAAGGTTCCTCATAAAATATTTGAAACCAATTAATTTTCCTTTCAATTTATTTGATATTTCTTTGCAATCAATGTATGTATGAAGCAAGATTTCAAGGTTCTTTGACTTATTAAAATGCACAATTATAGGTACTAGTCTTCATTATTGTGAATTACAAATTAGAAGTCTATTATTAATTATCATCGGTGAAGGAAAATAGCGTGAGGAGACCGGTATGTGCTACAACCAAAAATTTCGATAAAAATAACGAGATTAAAGATGCGTGAGATCTACCAACCCGCACTGGGCCTGCGTGGTGGATTACGGCTAGGGATGCATCGATATGCCTTTTTGCCGATACGATACCGATACTCTTGTAAAAATATCGTCGATACCGATACCGATAGCAACGATGAGTGAATTAAAAAATTAAAATTAAGGTAAAATATATAATACACAAGTTTGGTTAAAGTTATTAATTTTTATGAAAAAATATGAACAGTCACAAACTTTGAATAAGATAATTAAGAATTAAGGGTAATAATTAAATTAAAATAAATAACTGTTAATAATTAAAATTAACATTAATAAGATTTTTGTTTAAAAAACAGAGCATTCTCATGTTTTGGGGAGAAAGCCGATTTCGCAAGTCTGTCTGTATAAGACCTGCGGTGGAAAATAATCTCTCAGATGCGACAGAACTCATTTGAAAGCTGAAGTACCTAATTCTGCGCCAGTTTTTTCAGGTTTGGGTATAAAACGTCCCTGCGTCAGAAAACAAACGGATCCGCTTCTCTCGATATATTAGGACGAACTGGATCTAACAAGATGCGCGTTTACATTACTTTTTAAAGCGCGAAATTTGAAAAGTATCGTTGTATCGACAATAAAAATATCGCCGATACCGATATATCGGCAAACCCAAAGTATCGCTGATATATCGGTATCGGGATCGGTATCGGATGCATCCCTAATTACGGCCCACTCTCTCTCACCGAGAGGAGGCCTGTTTCCCAGCAGTGGGAATATTATAGGCTGATTATAAATTATCATCATATTTTTCTACGGAACCATATTTTATTGGGTTATGATAAAAAAATAAGAGCCGGTGTTGGACCCGCGGTTTTTTCTTACCAGAATTTTAGCTTAGGTGTCTATTAATATTAATTGACGTTTGTGAAATTCCGTTTCTAGTGTACTCAGAACAATGACGGTGCAGTGTTGCGGATGGATTTTATAACGTGTTTCGTTTTCTCTCACAAATTGTTATTTAACTAGCCGATTTAATTTTCGTTTCGCATCTTTCTCTAATAACGTTGTGCGTATTAAAGAGGTCTGTTTTTTTTTCGTTGGAACCAGCCTGTGCGCAGAGACTTGGATAGAATGTAGTCTATGAGTTAAGCAATTTAATTTTGTAAATAATATATTTCTTATTAGTAGGTAATGCAGGCATCGATCATTCACTCATGATTATTACTAAGCAATCTGATTTGTTTTCATTTATAAATTCAGTACCTAATATGTATTTATTTTTTACTGTCATCGATCTAGCCACATACATCTTACTTATAAACGTAATAAATTAGATGAATAGTTACACATCGATTTCTCTCTTTCAGTCGTCAGAAAATTGACTTTTGAAAGAAGAAGACAAAGCGTTGTGTAACTAGACGCTTTACAACGATTATTAGTAAGGGGGCTAGTCTTTATTTCTTTAGGCAGTGCAAGAACCAACATCGTATACAAACTGCGAACATAAAATTTAAAAAGGTGACATGAACCCACAATCTAGTAAAGGAATGTAAGAAAAACGCGTTCCGCGAGAGACATTCCACGTTTAAAAGTATTTTTTTTAACTGGTGCATCTTGCACCAAAACGATTTACACCAAAGAGTTTTTCAACAAAATCTCTACAATAGAACAACGAGGCGGTGAAAACAAACTAACACTATGTAAACATACGCAGCACCTGTTGTTACATTTTCTGTGCGTTACATAGGTACCTTCAAATGTGTGTATTTAGATCACAGCTGATCAAACTGACGTCATTCGGAGGTCGGAGACATGTTTGCTTTGCTGAGAATTTTAATTTGCATGGATTTGATAACAGAACCAGAGATATTTGCATCGGATGGGATTTAAGAAGATTTTCTACTCGGCATCGACGTGAAATTTCGTATTTTGAGGGAAAATTACGGAAATTTTAGACAGAACCAAAATTGAGTTTTTGGTTAATAGATTTGATATGATATAATCATGTTTACATTTACAAGACATCACATTTACTACATATAATAGTCCTCCAGTCCGAATTCCAGCCACGGTGACCAATCTCAGCGGGGGCCAGCCGTAGCCGTAGCCGTAGCCGTTAGAAATACTATAATGCACAAGTGTGTGCGCAAACGCAGGTGCACTATCTAATCTCTCTCTCTCAAGGTCATCTGACACGACCGGAGAGAAGTCACGCGCAGGGCTTTTTTTTTAATGGTTGGAAATCATCCAATAACTTCTCCCGCTCTGGGTGGAGCGGAAGGGAGTGTCAGACTCTTACTGACTAAAACCCTTCCATATGTGTTCCTTCCTTAGCCCTATATGTTGTAAGCGGGATGGGTTTCCTAAGCACGGGGGTATGACACCGTCAACTTCCATGCTTCGGGCTATTTATTGCTAATAAATTCCTAATGCAAAAAACTCAATAAAACTTGGTCGACCCGGGCATCGAACCCAGGACCTCACATTCAGCAGTCATACTTGCAATCACGAGATCAACGTGGCGGTCACTTACTAGATACACCTAAAATATGTATTACATAAACTCAATGGTCTGTTTGTCTGTTTAGTTGTCTCTGTAGTAAGAAACTCGTGTAAGGAACCGTTATAGTAGGTACAGAGGCCAAAAAGATTAGTGTATCAAGCTACACCAATCTGCAAAATTTCTCTGATACATTTTCAACTTAATTACAAAAGAATAAGATTCATGTTCAATTGTGAAAATTTGACTTTGCTAGCGTCTGGACCTATTTGGTCCAAGCTAAGGGGTTAACCCCTTCAATACCGGTAGACTACACAACTATTATTATTCGCATCTGGGTACCATCTGGGTCAATAAAAAAAATCTTTTATAAAGACTTACAAACCAACATTTTCACACGGAACAAGAATTCCGGTTAACTGTCAACTAAACGATTCTGTCACCAAGGAAATGCAATTATCAATCCAACTGTTTCCTCTATGCAAAAATAAAAACCGGTATTTTTGTATAAAAAGTCGGTGTTCCCACCACTATTTTCCGTCACGACGCAGAAAGACATGACAACGTTGACATTTACCGATATAAAGGTTCATTTGTTTGTTTGACCCTAAAATTCACGCAAGTGCACCAATTCTACATTCATACAAAGAAAGCGAATCCTTTTAAGTCGATACAAGACATTATATCGAGTAACAAAGGCGATTAACAGGCCGTTTGTCAGTTACTGCACTCGTTTTGACTTCAATAGTGTTGGGAGCGATTTATCTGTGTCTGGAACTTAAACTGGTTTACTAGTTTTTGTGGCCACTGGCGAGTTGCGCCAGGACTCGGGACAGACAGCTCGGAATATGAATAATTGTAGGCTGAGTGTTGTTCAATGAAGTTAGGTAATTTAATTGTGTTAATCTATTTGCTTCTTAATGTTTAGCTAGTTTATTAAGGTTAATACAACGATGGAACAAAATCTGCATGATTCTGTCGAAACGAATGGCCAAATCCGAAACTATGAAGAATAGCCAAAAGTACTTTTGTTACCATATTTGGTTTAAATGAGTGTCCTTGGAGTTTCTTGGCCGTTCTTTTTCATAGGTACCTACTGATTTGGAATGAGCATCTAGCTCCATTTTTCTGACCGATCGACCCTATGACAATTCAAAAGTGCCTGGAATTGGTTTATTTGAAATAAATGCTCTGAGTTAGAGTTTTGAGTTTTTACTAAAAAATCTGCATCATTGGTTTTTTGAAAAATCAATATTTCTAGCCAGGAATCGAATCTGTTGATTGATTTTGAAATAAAAACAACACACTGTATTATTACACCATTCGATAGTGCCTCAAATAAGGATCTAATGAAGCAATGGAAAGGAAAGCAATGAAGTAGGTACGGAAAACTAACTAACATTTTCGATCTTTTGGGGCATTTTGTTGTTGTTATTCTAATTGACTATTTGAAACGGTCAAAAATAAAATAGGAAATCACATAGATAAAAGACCGCTCGGCTTAAAAACTTCCATCACCGTACAGAAATTAAATATTATGTGAAGATATAATTGTAAAATTGCATTTGCATTATTTGATTCTAAAAATCTGTAACGTCACATTGTTATATTTCTTAAAGTCACGTACAAATTCCGCGTTTTGATAGTTAATAAAAAGTAACGTTATTGACTACTCTTTCAAATACCCAAATTGTTGCATCGTTATGCCGTAGCTCCATATCCTCGATTATATTTTACTGGGAGTATGTTTTTGAAACCATTCAAGTTTATGGAAAGAACTGTGATATCTATTTCAGTATCTACCTAGCAAAACAATCCTAGATAAATCTTAGAGTTCTCTGACACAGCTCTCGTAAAACTTCAGCTTAAAATGTCGAAATAAATACATTTTGTTTATTTATTATTGATGAACCAACATTAATGATACAAGAACAGCTAATGACTCAGCTACTACGCAGCTTCGTCGCGTATAAAAACTGTTGTTTGAAACGCTCGTGTTTTCTGCAGTATCATAATATTTACATTAAAGTGATTGCGTCATAAGTGTTATGCAGGTTTTGTTAATTAATTAATTAAAACTTTGGAATTTTTATTTTTCATAGAATAAGTAATGACTAGTAGTCCATACTACTAGACAGGGACTTGTGGCTTAGTAATAACAGCTGCATGGGCCGATCGATCAGGTTAAGCTACACTTGCCGCGGTTGGTCCGTAGATGTGTGACCATCTTTACATACCATGACCCTCCGTGAAAGCACGTTAAGCCATTGGTCTTTGCTGTTAGTTGTAGACTTCTAACAATTGTAACGGGACGTCAGAAGCCTGAAATTTTAACAACCAGACTTACCAAAGGATCTCGTGTTACCCAATTCCCTCGTTTGTGGAGGTCAGATAGGCAGTCGCGCCATGTAAATTACTGGTGTTCAGCTGCACTTGGTAAGACTGGAACCCAACCCCAACATAGTTGGGAAAAGGCTAAGCAGCTGATGAGTCCCTACTACTAGGCATTATTATTGAGATGATGGCTTTAGTAACCACGTACAAAGGCGAAGTCAGGGCAGGGATTGTGGTAAGCGGGATGTACTGTACAATAGTCGAAATACGCGAAGGAAAAAGCAATCACCTGCATCTCACAAAGCCCACTCTTCATTTCTAACAATTACACAAATATGACGCGAACAAAATCAAAAACTAGTCCAATATCCCTAAAAAATTGTATAGCACGAGAGCGAAAGTAGTAATTTGCATACAACAATGTAGCACCTGTTCGTAGTGGCATGTGGGCGAGGCGTGTCCTCACAATGGTGCTTATTCAACAGTTGCAATGTAAATGAACCTTTTTTATCATTATGAATCAAGCCAAGGTCACCTTCTTTGTGTACATCATATGGTCTATTGTTGCTTGGTTCAATTTTTAATATTGTAATTATCGAACGATGTACTTTGATGTAAACAAAAAAATCTTGTGGTTTATTGACCTGCGTGTTTTAGACGATTTGATTTAATTGATGCTCATTTTTGGCAAGTACTTATTTATTTACTAAAATTATGAACGAGTCAAAAATCATACTTTACAAAGGCGGATTTAATGCCTAAGGCATTTTCTACGAGTCAACCTTTGGGTGATGTAGAGAGAAAAAATGGTAGGTCCAACATAAGAGATAGATAACACTAAAATAACGAAGTATATTTTTATATCTATATCTCTTACGTGTTCTTTGTCAATTGATGTACAGAGGCAAGCATAGCAAGCTGCCCCATCTGTTAAATTTCTTTGATAGATTTTCAACTTTATTACAAAACGTTAAGGTCCATATTCAATTGGGAATTTTTGTCAGTTTGGCATAGCTTGATGTGCTGGTGACTGTACATAAGAACTACATAATATTAGTTGGAGATAGCAAGCTGACAATGACGTGTCAACGGCCTCTAACTCGCGCGTAAAGACGCAATGAAATATTTTTTATTAGATCCAACAATATAGCAAGTTAAACCACTCTTTTTTAACTTTAACACTAACAAGGGAAAAATTACATGCCGGTATTGCAACGCTGTGCGTCTTATTGTCGCAATAGAACAAGGTACATAGTTTCTTACTAATAACTGCAGTGAACAGACCTAGATGGCGGCACTATCCACTTTCACAGGTAAAGCACTAGAGAAAACTGGTTTTTAAATTCCGAACTCCAGATACACAACATACAAGTTTGGTGAAACTAGTCACTGCCATGGTCTAGATGACACAATGCAACAAAACGAAAAAAAAAATGATTTGTTATTTATTTATTTCAGCATTTGCTCCTTAAATGAGGCGGTAGTTAAACCAAGATTTCGAAATTCCGATCTAGTTTCCACTAGTCCACTGTAATGGACTAGATCACTAGAACATAATTATCGTTGCAACTCAACTAAAAATAGTTTGGTTATTTATTTCAGTATTTGCATAAGTGATGAACCGAAAATGGGACGGAAAGCACAGATTTCTAAAATCTAAACTGTAGGTTCAGTTTAGTTAAACTAGTTACTGTCATATACCAGTATTTTACACGGAGCGACTGCCTATCTGACCTCCACAACACAGTAACTGGGGAGTTCGATACCCCTTGGTAAGATTGTATATTGCATAAGTAACGATCCTGACTAATAAATTACTATGTAAATATTGAGTGTGCTACAAAATCGCATTGGTACAATATCGCCTGGACATTTTTCTCATAACACATGCTTAAAAGGAGGGTCCAATCATAAACTAATATAAACTATTTGCTACAGAAATAACCATTATTTATTTATTTATTTATTTATTTATTTATCCTTTATTTCAGGCAACGAAGGCCCATAAAATAGAGTACATGTATAAAATAATAACTATAAACTATTACATAATTTAAAAAATAAACAAGTTATAAACTACTGCACTCGTTGAAACGGCGTCGAGTTACGCTGCGAGGTGTCGCGTATCCGGCCGCGGAAACGCCGATACAGCACACCTTTCGGCCAAAACTCTTCCTTGAGGAAGGTCACCAAATGGTGAGTTGGAACGCGCACCACGAACGACTTGAAATTTGTGTTATGGCGCGCCTCCAACTTCTCCACCCTCAAGGTCCATTTGGTCTTCACCCGTATGTACTCTACAACGTCCTCAGCTTGCGTAGAGTGGTGCAAACGGGACACGTACAGCTGCGTCGTCGGCACTGCAGGACGTAGCAGCACGTTACATCCAGCCGGCGCCGTCCCGCACTGGTTGCGATAAGTAGGCTTCCTCTTCTTTCTCTCCACCTTGATGAAGCCGTCATCATCGCAAGTGTTCTTGCGTGGAACCTGATGTTCGTGGTCCATCACAGCGCCTTTCTTCGCGCTCGATGCTGAGCGCGAAGAAAGGCGCATTTGTATTGTAGGTTGAGAGTTAATAAATAAATAAAAATGGGACGAAAAACACAGATTTCAAAGTTTGATCTCTAGATTCAGTTTAGTAAAACTAGTCACTAACATGGACTAGATTTAGAATATGACGTTGCAATTGGGAATACACGAAAACAAAAGTCATTTTATATATCCTGTCATTCTCCTAATGAACTTAAAAAATGGAAGTAAAAAACATATAGTTAAACGAAAAAGACCAAAAGAAAGATGTAATCTCTTTTATTAATTGTTAAACTTTCTTTTTTAACCGACTTCAAAAAGGAGGAGGTTCTCAATTCGGATGTTTGTATTTTTTTTTTATGTTTGTTCGCGCATAACTCCGTTGCTTGCCCACCGATTTTTAATGGTTAAGAAGTTATTTAATCAAAGAAACCCATGCTGTACAACTCATACGCAACGTGGAACTTCGAGAAGCAAAGTTGCCAAGAACTTAAGATTACATGAAACCTGACATATTATACTTTATTACCTCCATGTGTATAATACAACAGACGCCTCGGAAATTCCGAACACGGCCAACTTTGCGCGAGTTCTTCAATCGAAAAGACAGCAAACTAGACAAGACATGTAGGTAGGTACAGTCAGTCTCAAAAATACCTATATAAACATGAGGAGAATTCATTTGATTGAACCGAGGAAATCAAACGAAACAACGTTTGATTTCCTCGGTGATTTTTAATTCACTGTTACCCTTTTAGGGCGTGAAAGTATCTATGATTATGAGCAACTTACAGTTTGAGACTTACTCTGAAATGACGAAAAAAAGAGTCGATTTTTCATAATAAAAATGCATTATTTAATCTATAAAAATGTGTGAAACACATGTTTTTTTTTCATATTTTGTAGCTGGTCCGTAGTGAAAGAAGTTTATAATTATGAGTAGTGATCCCCTGAAAGTCATCACCGTGTACCTATAATTAATTTTATGACGATTTCGCCTACGGTGATTATTTCTGATTTTGAAGGCTTACGAGCGTGTGCTTTAATGTAGGTAATGTCTATATTGGCTATGATACATGTGATACTTTGAGTTCAGAATGATTCATAATAAAAAATGGATCAAAATAATCTTTATTCCATAATACTGTATCAATGTGTAGCTGCAATTAAAATATTTACCCAATTTGGAATATGTTTTGTGGCTACACGTAGATTCAATATAATGGGGCAAAAATCAATCGTCAATTAAATTAATTATGTTCGACGTATACATGTTTATGAGGACGATTGTACACTCACACGTACAGTGTACACTTGGGGTGCGAATTATCAGCTCATCTTCAACCTGAACAACGATTAGCAAGTTAAACAAGCTACATACCCGTATCTAAATCTAACATATAAATTCACCACGTGTTCAGATACGTATCTAAAGAATGTTACCATTATACAAAAATTTACGATCGAAAACATTCTCTATGGGATTAATAAAAGAATTTGCCGTATGACAAGTGATCAATTGTCATTTTCGCGAATGAATGGCTTGTAATGGCGACCGGTTGTAATGTAAAAAGGGTAGGGTTATTAAATTACAATAATTCTGGCGAGGAAGCGACTGGTGAACTGGCCTTAGGGTTGACCAACGGTCGCTGGAGATGTTTTGTTGGTAATGTGTAGAAAAAAGTAAGTAATAATGGCCGATTCAGGTAGCTAGGCGATCGTAATACGAGGTGGCTCGATTTAATGGGGTAATCATTATATTTGATACATTTAGTTCTGTCCTTCGCTTCAGTTGTGTGGAAGAAGATATGGATGTATATTAAAAGCTTACATGTACACAGTTATGTATGGACTTGTACGTAACTATGTGTGAGCCTAGTCTCCTGTCAACGCTCAACGCTCTCTTGGACGCTGAGCCTGGCTGTGATGTGTTCGCGGATAAATGGAAGAAGATCTTGTTGGTACAGAGGCCAGCACATCAAGTTACCACAATCTGTCAAATTTCTTTGATAGTATTTCAACTTTATTGCAAAGACATAAGGTTCATTTTTAATTGAGAAAATTTGACAGTTAGGGATAGCTTGATGTGCTGGCGTCTGTACATTTGGAGTATAGGAATGACGACTAAAATTTATTTTTTAGTCCGTCATCTAGATTATTAAAAAATATAGGACACGTATTTTTTCGTTTTTCACGTAATCGAAAGATTACGTGGATAAATAAATTGTATTAAAATGTGGCATGACGTCACTTCTATTTATGTAGATTTTATATTGAGTTGTGACGTAGGTCGCTCCCATTCCCCAAATTAAATGCGTTTTTGGCTTAGTATTTTTTTATTAATATGATTAAGCAAAAATTTCGTGTCGAATATTTTTTTTATTATCTGACTGACTGTCATGAAACATCACCTGTTCTGAAAATATCGAATGATTTTCGAGTAGTTCTATATTTTGTTATTGTGTTTGTGTCAAGCTAACGAATGTAATTTACCTTGGTTGTATAATGTAAGAATAAACAAATAAATCTACATAAACATAAACCTTAAAACCCGAAAAGAAAAACTAAAATGAATGCTAACCTAACAATTCTATTTCCAAATAACAAACGGTGGAACTTTCTGATGCTGACATTACACTAATAAAGATTAATACCAGTTAAAACATTTAGAATTAAAGTATTACAATCATTATTCTCGACTGTTATTCTGAAATAAGAGTCATAAAATAAAAGAAAACCGAATTTCTGAGAAACCGGACTTTACGTAACTTAACGCGATGTTTAAGGCTACGTCATTCGGAATTTGTTTTTGTTCAGGCGCGCAGTCGCAGCCGTTACGATTACGATACACCGAACGATTCGTTATTGCTTTGCGACATTTTGCCGCTCGCAAATCGTTATAACGAAAGTTATGCAACAACGCGGATTCGTTAGTTTCGTTAGATTTCATTTCACACTTGACTGCTTATTCGGAACTGTGTTATAACGAAATGTGGGTTTTCTAAGTTAGTCTTTATATTTTTAGATATTGCCGAAACACGTAGGCTTTTTTGCGAATGATGACAGAGATTTATGTTTTGTATTTTTGCTAACGAAATTATTGCGTAAATATCTGTGTTATTTTGTCATGTAAATGATCGTCATTCCTTGCCAATTATCGTATCCTTTCGAATGTTGGTGTGCTATAAATAAATGTTTTGCATATTTTGGTGTAACGTCGCGATAATTTATGCAATTATGGTTTTAATTTATTTCACATTTGTAAATTATACATTTTTGGGGATGATATAGTGTCGTTTTAGATTACAAGTAATCTTTTGAACTCGGTTAAATATTATTAACGTAATCATTAAAACATTGGATAAGGTGAAATATTTTAAAATAATTGAAAGGGGTATGTTTCACTGATCTATATCTAAGTAAAAAGTTTTTACTGTTACAGATTCTTATAATAAACGATAGCTGAAAAAGTCGTGCCGACGTTAAATATGAGCAAACATAGTAATATATTATGTAACATGGACATGGCTTACAGCAAAAAATCCTGTTTATTTTTTAAATTTTGAGTTCCATAAGTATCTTTTACGTGCCTATTTGAAATAAATGATTTGAATATTTTTATATGATTAAAATAAATAATTATGAGCACCTAACAAGGTGTGTTAGGTGTTGGTGAAAATTAATAATAAAAAAAAATACAAACAAATAATTACAGAACTAATGACCCAATTCCTTTTCAACCCCACAAAACTTTCTCGAGACACACCATTTAAAACGTCACAAATATTCTCAACATACCGGTACAGAAACCATTTACAAGGTGGTTCGCAAGTGGGGTGCGTGGCGGGGTGCATCGGAGGGCCCCTGGGCCCCGGTTCCCACGGGCGGCAGGAAGAAACTAGCCAGTTGCGGTTCTAGAACTGCAATTAGAAATCGCGAAGATGTTTTTTAATGGGGGTCGTTGAACTAATTGCAGGGATTTGTTAATTGTGGGGCTATTAATATTTATTTTACATACTAACGTGACATTGGCATATTTAAATTAAAAAAATAAATGTAAGCTGTTTTAGTAATTGGTGTCATTGGTGTTTTAGCCATTGCTGTCATTGGATATTCCTACATCTTGTGTGTAATTTAGAACTAAAATTATCTACTTATGGTAGCTATTAAGTTTTTTTTTTTAATCCGTAGATACTATTACAAAGTAAAACGTATAGCATCTACTAAACTGCGGAGAAATTTGGTTACTGATAACGGGTTTTTTTTGAGGTTGGGAAATCATCAGGTGGCTCCTCCCACTCTGGGTGGAGCGGAAGGGAGTGTCAGACTCTTACTGATTAAAACCCATCCATGTTCCTTTCTTAGGCCTTTATGTTCCGGGGTAGCGGTAACCCTTTCGGACAAAGAGTTTCAAAAAATCTATGAAGGCATAAACTTAAACGTAAGCAACGAACAACAATTAAATGTGTATTGGACACGGGTTCCGTAGCTATGATCCATTTAACGGGGGCAATGACCATTTAGGGATCTTTAGTACGTATGAACATACACCATAAATGGTCATAGACATCTTGTATTATGTCCATGGTACAAGGGTCGTGTCTGACAATTGGTCAAAACCCTAATGTAATGCGTTTGATGAATGCACATGACATTAATACCTCGTGTCCTTAGACAAAATCATCCTTATACTATTTGTATTAAGGGTGATGCGCCCATGAAATTCATATTTTCTTACGTTTTTTCAATTTGCAGGTCAGTGTCAAGTTCTTCCTCGTAGAGGCGATCGGCGGCGGCGACCTCTCGCGCCTGGCCCTGGTGCAAGCCATGGTCCGGGGCGAGAGGGAGTGGGAGGCAGTCACCTCCTTCTGCGAAAAAGTTATGCTCGCGAAGGAGGTGGCGGGATGGGAGAGAGAAAGGTCTTCCCGTCCCAGCCGCCGCAGGAGACGCCCCGGGCGTCGGGAGCCACGTGACGACTCCCGGCCACCGTAGGCGCGGGCCTGCGGACGGTGAGTAATGGGTGACTCACCGTCCGATCAGCACCAGACCCGTGCCGTACGGCGCGTATATGTTCCACGCGCGCCTCAAAGAGATGTCAGCATATGAAGGGGCCCCTCAGGGCCAAGTTTGCCGGGTGAGCGGGATTGTCCGAAAGGGTTACCGCTACCCCGGAACATAAAGGGCTACGGAAGGAACATGGATGGGTTTTAGTCAGTAAGAGTCTGACACTCTCTTCCGCTCCACCCAGAGCGGGAGCAGTCATTGGATGATTTCCCAGCCTTAAAAAAAAAAAAAAGTGTTAAGTTCTATGTTGAACAATATACGATTTGCATGATCATAAAAATTTTACAAATTGTTCCTTTATTTTAAAAATTGTTGATTCAAGCACCTATTCCTTCAGCGGGATTGTCCAAAAAGGTTGCCGCTACCTCGGAATATATAGGGCTGAGAAAGGAACATGGATGGGTTTAAGTCAGTAAGAGTCTGACACTCCCTTCCACTCCATCCAGAGCAGGAGGACTCATTTGATGATTTCCCAACCTCAGAAAAATGCACCTATTTCTGTATATTTGCAGAATTACGTTCCCAGAACACAAACAATGTATTTTAATAGGGAGGCACTTACATACGTGGTTCTTTTTTTATTTAAGCTAGAATCGTTTTCTAGTAAAACCCTAAGGAACGTAATTCCTCGAATATCCCAAAATAGGTAAACGTATCAACGTTTTCTTAAATGCCAAAGGGAAAATAGCTAATGACTTTTCCAAGCCACTGCTCTTTTGAAACGCGAAGTTGTGTAAATTACGCACAAGTATATTCCAAAAATATACTTAATTTGGAAGTAAAATATCCTCTGGTAGTTCTAAATAATTTATGTTAAGTCTAAACTAGAGCCTTGCCCCTGATTCGCATGGTTTTTTCGATTATGTAAAACTTAGAGATTCAATCAATCAAACTGCCGAGCCTTTTCCCAACTTTGGCTTCTAGTCTAACCAGATGCCGCTGAATACCAGTATTTTACATGGAGCGACTGCCTATCTGATCTCCGCAACCCAGTAACTGGGTAATGTCAGATTTTCGGTTAGGCAGAGGTGTACCTACAGTAAACTGTCCCTTTTAAAGTGGAGGGTGAGCCTATTGCCATCAAACTCGCACAAATCTAGACTCTGGGCTGTTACTAACAAATTCCAGATGGCAAAACACAATTACACTTTGCCCGATCCAGGAATTGAACCCAAAGGAATCAATTAATGTGTTGAACGTAAGTATACGTAAATACCTACGGAAATTATTTCTCAAAATGTTAAAATTTAGAAGATCAATGTGGCCATACAGAAATACACGAAAAACGACATTACTTTATAATAATATGTATGAAGTACCTATAAGTACCTATGGATGAAAGAGGTTTACAAATACTGCTCCTCATACTGTTTACGTAAACATTTCAGAGCAAATATTAATTATTTCTAGGAACTTATCACATATTCAAACTTTCCGGTTCGGTATAATAATAATTGGTGCAAAACAGGCAGGACGTCCTGTGTCGAATCATAGTGCACAATACACAACGTTATATTTACTGCTATTCCACTAGTTAGCCAGAGAAAAATGACCTTTATCGTTTAAAAATCAAGGGTGTTTATACATTTTTTGAGTGGTAAATAGGGCTCACGTACACCAATCCACAGAGCATCCCTTATCCGCGTGACGGGTCAAAATCGCGATTTTATTTATAACATGTCGTATTATACCAGCTGGGGTTAGTCAAGACGAAAAAAATATAAGAAAATGAATCCGCAGGACCCCTTGACGGGTCTCGAGGGCCCAAAAGGGCAGACAGCCCTTCGAACGGGTTTCAGCGTCGTAAATCCCACGTTCATTTTCAAAAGATATTTTAAAATGCGTATAAAATTATTCAGGGCAGAAATAATTCGGTGCGCCGTGTAACTTATTTATATATTTATGATTTGTTGCGAAATGTGTGCACGTGTTGTTTGAGGAACGTACATGGTAGTGTTGTTGGGTTATTGAAATATACGATGTTATTTATTACCTTAATGTTTAGCCTTTTCTGCATTAGGGTATGTTTTATTCTATACGTGGTTTCGGAACAAACTAATTGCGGAAACTGATTTGCTGACTTTATTTTTATTTTTTATTTTATTTTTTTGCTGATTTACTTACGTATTTGCTCGTTACACCACTGATAGCCTAGTAGTGTGAGGGTCGGACTGACAAGTCTTAGATCTCTAGCTTGAACTCAAGACACGCACGCGACCTCTGACTTTTCGGTTTCGTGTGCGTATTGTTTAAAAGGTGTTAAAAAAATTAACTCTAAGAATTTCGTGGGAGCATTGCACTCATCGTTATAATACGAACAAATAACGAACAAAACAATTAACTATGGAAGTTTCGAAATCGCGAAAAAATATGAGCAGTTCCATACATTTTATTGAGTTACGTGTGATGTATATATATATAATATGTATGAAACAGCTCATATTTTTGCGT
Organism: Hyppa rectilinea; assembly: GCA_951799385.1. NCBI lineage: Eukaryota > Metazoa > Arthropoda > Insecta > Lepidoptera > Noctuidae > Hyppa > Hyppa rectilinea. Next base: position 6,722,084 of record OX637306.1, on the reverse strand, counting down.
GATTTCGAAATTTCGCGATGAAATTATTAGAGTTAATTTTTTAACACCTTAAATAACGCGAGGAAACGCATGAGAGATATTTCTCAACAGCATATGAAGCTAAGTCAGAGGCCCATGGGCAGCATAAAAATTCTGACACTAGGTTAGTCACTAACCTCACGAAAAGAAAGAAGACCTACATATTTTTTTAAATAGACACTTATCTGCAATGCAAACAAAAATAAACAAAACACAACTTTTGTTTCAACAACAATCTTTCCTGAAGTACTTTACCACTTTTTTTTCACAATGTATTGCTCTTATGAAAGTGTTTTTACCAAAAAAGATTGTATAACTTATGTCAACTCATTCTATTTCCTTCTCAGTGTACCCCCGGTTAAAATTGTTCGTTAAAATGTAAGAAGTAACAGTTTGGAACTTTTGTTCAGCCACGTGACAAAAAGAAACCTAAAGGCAAATTTTTCCCTTGTCAAATAAATTCTACTTATAGCATTAAATTTATAAATGTCGCCATAACATTTCAATGTAGCGTTGTCTTTAATTTAATTGCAAATACGATAAAATTGACGTTTTCCTTTCTCATCATAATCGTCCTTAATGTTCCTACTACTGGGACTCTGGCCACAATTTCAGGGGTTTCACTAACTGGGTATAAAAACTAAACAAATTGATTCATAGGAACAGTAAATATTACAATATGGATTTCTGATTTTAGCATAACAAACCAGGCTTCCTGGATTCAAAATTGGCAAGAGGGATTTTATTACCTAGTATTTAGTTTTTATATACAGATCCTGCCTGTACTTACTTGTGTTTTGTAATTAGGGAAGGATTTACACAGTTAAAACTTATTTGTGTTTTGTAATTAGGGAAGGATTTACACAGTTTAAGTTGAAGTGAACTGCTGTATTTTTTTTGTTAAGAATTGGAATCATCAAGGTTATTGAATTCATGGGCAAAATTATATGGGCTCATCATTATGAACCACATTTATTATGGGTCACACCTGAAATCGCCAAAAAAAAATCAGCTGTTCCCTACAATATGACGAGTTATGCGAGTATAATGTAAGGAACAGCTGATTTTTTTTTCACGATTTCATATTTGTTTCCACAGTAAAAGTTGTTTATAATGATAAGTACAATGACCTCTTAAAATAATGCCCATGAATTCAATAACCTTGATGAATCCCTTCCTTAACAAAAATAAAAACAGCAATTCACTTCAACTGATTACTGTGTAAATCCTTCCCTAATTACAAAACATGAATAAGTTTTACTTCAGAGTCAAAATAAAAGTTACATAAGTTACGCCGAATCCTTCTATTTTCTTCCATGCCAAAAAATTGTTCTTTATGATGTAATCGGTAAAAGTTCGAAACTTTTGCCCACGTGAAAATATGAATCCCTACACTATCGTCTTGCAAAATGTTGTTCTATTTTTAACAACCTTTTTTTGTTGCCCAAAAAATTCGGCGTAACACTTTTATATTAGCTGAAAAAATACATTGTTGTATTCTGGTTACGAATCTTGTTGTTTTGAACGAACAGTTGCTAAACTCACGTACTTTGTTTTACTAAGAAATTATAGTTCGTATCGCAATTGTGGATTATTTAAAGATTAACTTAATGAAGAGTCAATAAAATAAAAAAAGTGTCGGATACGATGGAATAACGACCAATGTGGTAAAATTCGTTGCAGATGTAATAGCTTCTCCCTTAAGCCATATAATGAATCTGTGTATATGCCAGGGCACATTTCCAGATAGCCTAAAAACTACAATTGTTATACCAATTCATAAAAAAGACAGTAAAGAAGAAATGTCAAATTATAGACCGGTAGCTCTTACCTCTGTATTTTCTAAAATACTCGAAAAAGTGATTTATGAATCTATAACTTCTTTCTTAAATAAATATGATATCCTTTGCAATGAGCAGAAAGGTTTTAGAAAAAATAAAAACATAAACATGGCTATTTACGACTTGCTACATAACATAATGTTGAATATTGACAATAAAACACCAGTTTGTGCAATATATACTGACATGACTAAGGCCTTTGACTACGTGAAACATGACATTCTTCTGCACAAACTTGACAGGTACGGTATTAGGGGAAACGTCTTAAGACTTATTGAATCGTACCTAAGTAAACGCAAACAACAGACAGAAATCACTAGGATATGTCCCAAAAGTAAGATTCAATATAAATATTTATCGGAAAGTAGGGAACTTAAATTCGGAGTACCGCAAGGCACTGTGGTCGGACCCTTAATGTTTTTGCTCTACATAAATGACTTGCCTAGACAAATTAAACAGCCAATGGTATTATTCGCAGACGACAGCACTGCTATAGTTAAATGTACAGAAAAAGCTAATTATGAAACAGATATTAATGACACTTTAAAAAATATAATAAATTGGCTTTCTGTCAATAACTTAATTATTAATTTGAAAAAAACAAAAGTAATGCACTTTTATCAGCGTTTACGTCCAGACGCTTTGACGATCGAATACAATGGACAAAAAGTAGACAATACAAACGTTGCAAAATTTCTAGGTATAATAATTGACAATCAATTGACATGGAAACCACAGGCCGAGGAGATCTGTAAGAAATTAAGCAAATCTGCATACATATTATATAATTTGACAAAAAAAGTTAACACTGACACGATTATTATAGCTTATCATGGTCTCGTTGTTTCTGTTTTAAGATACGGAGTAGTTTTTTGGGGTAATTGCAGTGAGAAAGAAAGGATTTTCAGAGCCCAAAAATATTGCATTAGATCAATGACCGGAATACATTCAACTGACAGCTGCGTCCCTATGTTTAAATCCCTTAACTTACTAACCTTTCCATCTCTCTATATTTTGGAAATGGCACTGTTTGTAAAAGGTAATCAAAATTTATTTTGCTCAAATATTGATCACTCAACAAGGCCTACATTAATAAGATCTCAATATAAAAATCTTTTGTATACAGGTAAATTTAAAACAGCACTACTGAAAAAGAATATTATGCATATGGGACCAATGGTTTACAATAAAGTACCTGATGAAATCAAAAATTGTACATTAAACATATTTAAAAAGAAATTAAATAAATTCCTAATTGAAAAGTGTTACTATTCAATAGATGAATTTTTGAATGACAAATCCATATGATTATTTATAAACAATGATTTTGCTTATGATTATTTGATTTTGATTGTATTATTTGACTAATTATTAACTTATTTTTGACATTGTATTATTACCTTATTATTAACTTATTTTGACATTTTATTATTGATTAATTATTAGCTTATTTTTGACATTGTTTACTACTGAATGATTTTTATTGACTATTGTAATAATTTGAAATTGGTTAGATATTTGGTTTTCTTTTTTTAAATGGTTCCTTTCATAATTTAATTATAATATAAAATTTTGCATGCCTCACGGTAGAATGTATTGGATCCTTATCTTACTGAACAGCATATTTTTTGTACCTACATTCATAGCAAATAAATTATTTCATTTCATTTCATTTCATTTCATTTCATTTCATTTCAAGAGTCCTATGGAGACGCTATTACCTACCTACTTTCAGTAGAATACTTTACCTACTAGATGGTATATTTCTAAAAAAAACCTACTAGATGGTAGATTTCTAAAAAAAAAATACTAATTCAATTACACTCAGATATAAAGGGATAATTGTTTCAAAAAATACGAATGTGAAAGTCATAGTATTACAAAACAGACTTGATTTAATTCATAACGAAAATAAAAATGACATAACTTACGTCATTGCCTTCTATTTTCTTCCAACTCTGGCTCACATTGTTCGTTATGATGTAATAGGTAAAAGTTTGAAACTTTTGTTCCCCCACGTGAAAATACGAAACCTTTACCCCTTCTTGCAAAATAAAATTCTATTTTTGCTTCAAAATTTCGGGAAAACATTATGAGCGTCGTTGCTTTATACAATTGTACCTAATGTTGTCGAAAACATTAATTTAATTTAATTTTTTTCCTTTCATTCATTTCTGTCTTTTGCAGACCACTGTTGGACATAGGCCTCCCCCTCTCTCCCCATGTATACAAAACATTTTAAAAGAGTAACGGTAGAGTTTCTTGCCCATTCTTCTCCATACGAAACTACCTTTTGGATGGGGCGATTAGAATCAATTCTATTTCTTGTTCATATTGACTTTCACAAGTGCCTTTCTTGTGCCTATTTAAAGTAAATCATTTGATTTTGACTTTGACTTTGGAGCGGCACAGCGCATGATCTCCCGCCTTTTTCATTTAGCCACTTTCACCTTCTTTTTCTTAATTTATTTTGATAAATTCTTATCATCAAAGGTTTTACAGACGCGGGTGGGCCTTAGCCTAGTCAAGTATATCCGCTCTAACAGTTCTTAAATCTTGGTCTTCGGCATCCAAACACATCCAATTTACTATCAAGGACCCAACATTGCGACCCGTATGTCGGTATTGGCCTTCTGTCTTATGAAGGAGAAGTTTAATACTTCTTAAGGGTAGTTTAACGAACATACATTAGCATTCTGAAATAGCATTTTATTGGCCACCATTATTTTCCTGCATATTTCAGTAATATTACTAGGAGCCATTGGTCCATTCTAGCTCAAGGTACAAAGGAGTGGAAAGAAGAAGGGGAAGCGTTTGCCCAGCAATGGGATAACACAGGCTAAGATAAAATATCAATGGAGCCAAGACACACGAATTCGCTGACACAGGCAAAGGTATTATCGTCAATGGTAATATCGGGCGGCCGCTTGTGCTGGTCTTTGGACCTGTCGGCCCTAAGATCAAACTAAACAGATTATTTTTTTGCGGGCAGGCCGTACCAATCACATCCAGGAGGATGGATGGATTCATAAAATATGCTGCCCACTATCTCCATCTTTCATTCACGGAGACACTTTTCTCCGCAACTCAATGATGGAGATAAACGATGATGGAATGATGAAGAGCAATATTTAAAAGTAAACAGGTGATCGCATCACCCTGTCTGAAGCTGTTAGTTTGGAATGCTTCCGACAGATCTGTTTGAGCCGTACCTAGCTACGCTTTGAGTGAGAGTGGTGCAGCGTCATTTTGGTCACTGATATTCATTTCGTCGTAATACCAATGTCGGCCGTTGTACAGACGCCAACACATCAACCTATCCCAAACTGTGAAATATTCCCGATTGAACGTGAACCTTAATGTTCTGCAAGCATGTGACTGAGCGCGGCGCCGCAAGGGGCAGTGCGGCGCTACGCTGCCTCCTTTGCCTTCAAATGACTATGAACTTTTTTAATCACGTAGATAAGATTCAAAATGATTTGTAATATTTTGCCTCAAAAAGCTGCTGCCGGCCCCTGGTCTTTCAGTGGGAGTTGACCCTAACACAATCACTGCCACAAGTTTTTGTGCTATTCTAAGCTCAGTGCCTTGAACACACATACGTGTTCATGGCAGTGTATGAGCTAAAGTTCTTCGCTTAGTTTTGAAGCCGGTTATCTTTATTTTATAACTACTCCAGGTTCTGCCCGCGGCTTCGCCCGCGTGGATGGAAATTGCATGTTATTATACATATAAAGATTCCTCTTGAATCGCTCTATCTATTAAAACTGACAATTGATTGACTCTATCTATTGAAACTGCATCAAAATCCGTTGTGTAGTTTTAAAGATCTAAACATACATACATACAGACATTAGGACAGCGGAAGCGACTTTTGCTTTATACTATGTAGTGATACATAAACTCACGCCTTCTTGCCATGGGCGTAGGCAAACACTATAATACCTAGTACGCCAACTACTACGCTCATTACGTAATTATGTTATTTTGCTTGTGTTCAAACACCTGGTCTCCATTACAATTCAGTCAGAAAGTTGTGGACGTGGATGCGGAAGGCCAAATTTCTTGCGGGAGTTATGTAGGTACTTGCGGAGGCGGGTTAAAGTTCCGTTGGCAGTTTGGCACCCTAGTAAGCATTACGTCACAACGTTGTAAACAAATTTAATTGCTGAAATAAAAATTATATCATATGTTATGTCATCGGCTTCTATTTCCTTCCAACACTGGTCGGTAACAGTTTGAAACTTTTGTTCCCCCACGTGAAAACAGGAAAAATTACTTATATAAAAACTCAAAAAAAAAAACTCAAAGTTTTAAACTCGTTACAATTCCGGCAAAACATTATTGTGTAAGTTATTTACTGTTGTACTTTGATTATGAAACTCTCTTTATTCAATTTTATTTTAATTTTGAGCAACTGTTAAAACTTCGTCATATTATGAAGGAACTATTTCTAATTTTTTTTTTCTTTTATTGAAAAGTAATTCAGACCGGCTCTGCTAACAAAAATTGACACTTCACCTCTGGTACCTACACACGCTCATTTTTATGAACTTCTGGATAAAAATATATCTTAATTATAAGACGTATGTCCCCTCGAGATTTCGAATAATCACGTAAAATTAAAAACTAGATTTATAGGTATAAGAGAAATACAAAAGTTAACTATTTTTAAACCATAAGATTTTAAATATTTGTATTAGGTAAAAGCAAATCATCATTAGTTCTTGATCATAAACTTACTTCGTGAAATCAATATTTCTATCATCATTCACATCATTGACAATTCTTTTCAAAGAAAAGGCCCCGCCCACTAGATCGTGAACCAATAAACGAAATGACATCTTAATTACCTACTTCATAAACCTTTTCAATGCCATCTTACGATAACCATAGACTAGTCACAATAGAGGTGCATAAGGGGCCAAACATTGTGTCTGTGGTCACAGTTATATTAAATACTATGGCTTTTAAAACTACGTTTAAAAAAAGAACACACAGCGTACAATCGCGGACGCTAGTGTTCCGCTAATAAGGTCACTGACCTTTAGAAACGGTGCTCGTTTCGATTGCAATCGCTTTGTGTTTTAATTAAGTGTGGAGCTTATGATGCGTTTTGTTGATTATCGAGATAGCATCTTAATGTAAATAATTTCTTAATCAGAGTTATTGGGATTGGAGTTCAAAGTAGGGTAACATGTTTATTTTCAAACAGTAAATTAAAATATCAAAGAAGAAAAGCTATAAAATTCCCCTAAAGAACAACTTAAGAATTATATTCTAACCAGTAGCCAAAGGTATTGATATACCCCTGTGTTGTATCCATGACATATAAATACCATAACACAACCTAATCGATTCAGACCTAATTTGAATATCAAAAATACATCGATTTACAATGTCCAAACACTTTACAGAAATGGCTTATTGAATAACAAAAGATAATATTAGAGTTCACTTTCGCACTATTGTTGTTGATCATACGCGGAGTTCAACGACCGCAGTTATAAAGCGATGATACAGATGAATATAAAATAAATAAAAATTTGCATAGGTATCTATTGGGCTGTCATATTATTGTGTAAATTCCTACTTTGAGTTGGCCCGTGCTAGGAACTTATTGGTGAAGGCACGTGCCTTTTAAATTAACATAAAATCCAGCTTGCACACTATTGAACTATTGACACATGTTAATATTCATCATTGTGACATTTTATTTGTGTTGCATATTTTGTCAAGCAAATTAAGTTACTATTAAGTTTAAGTTATGGGGATTAAGCATGGTGGATGTCGCGGGTTAAAAGCTTCTTAAGATTTCTCAAAGTCGAGCTTTTACAATATTTTTATAGTTATTGAGTTGTGTTCATATAAAAGACTTCAACGAAACTATAATTTTGTAGCCGACGCAATTAGAATGTTTATTTTTTTTCGGGTAAAATAAACATGTTTTAATAATGAGTTTATAATTTACATATTAACAACTTATACATAGTGTCCTTTTCGTTTTTGTATTTAGTTGTATATATTATAGTAAGTTAGATAGTAATCAAATTATAATGTTTGATTGGAAATAGAGGAGCTTGTGGCTAAGTAATAACAACCGCACGAATCGATCTATCAGGTTAAGCTACGCTTGCCGGGGTTAGTCCGTGGATGGGTGACCATCTTTATATATCGAGACTCCTCCGTGCCGCACAAAGCACTTTAAGCCATTGGTCCCAACTGTTAGTTGTAGATTTCTAACAATTGTTATGGGACGTCAGAAGCCTGAAATTCAGTCTTACTATGGGGTATCGTATTACCCAGTTACTGACTAGGTTGTGGAGGTCAGATAGGCAATCGCTCCATGTAAAATACTGGAATTTAGCAGCGGTTAGACTGGAAACCGACCCCAACATAATTGGGAAAAGGCTAGGCAGGCAGATTTTGTTAGATTAGAAATACCTTTCATTAATTCAGAATGCAAATAATATCTCTGTCAATAATAATACTGCCATTTTTATTCTTCAGATAAATAAGCGATTGTAAAACCAGCCCTTAGACTATGAAAAAGTTACTTAAGCCAAAACAAACAATGTTACGCATATACACCCCTAAAGAGTTTCCGAAATTAAACAATTCGTCAGTGACGGTATTACCGCGACCTTTGACTTCTTCTTTTGGCTTTTCATTTTCTTTTTTGACTTCTATCGGTCACATGCCGACACACCTGAATGTTACTAGGAATTTCAACGTGACATTTGGAAACGGGACCAAGTTTTTCAGTTTTGTAAATGCGTGTAACATAAACATCATATAAGATCGCGCTCATATTTTGTGGAGGGTTTGGTAGAGCTGTAGGTTTAAGAATAAGCCCACATTTTACTGGTTATGTTTCTAAGACCCATGTAATAGGGGTTAAGCCTTCCACTGCCTGACCCGGGAGTCGAACCCAAGACATACTGCTCGGGGCCCTGCCGGGTAAGTGGGATTGTCCGAAAGGGTTACCGCTACCCCGGAACATAAAGGGCTACTATAAAAGGACATACTGCTCAGTTGCGACTACTAGACCAACGAGGCAATGCATATTCACGTAATTAATTCTAAAAATATGTTGGTATGTTCGTATGTAGGTGTAATATCCTATGTGGAAATAATAAATTATTGGACGCGAGCGAGATTGCGCAGTGCGCGATGTCCGGCCACTAGCCGTAACATTATACCGATGCGCACTGGCCGGGGAAAGTCGGGTAAAGTGGAATACTACGTGAATTTATTTATGTAGAGTTAGAAAATATTATAATTAAGGCCTATTCAGATAAATTAAAATATATTCTAGTGTTGTATTTGAATATACGAGCCTGAATGCTCGTATATTCAAATACAACACTAGAATATATTTGGGACGTCAGAAGCCTGAAATTCAGTCTTACTATGGGGTATCGTATTACCCAGTTACTGACTAGGTTGTGGAGGTCAGATAGGCAATCGCTCCATGTAAAATACTGGAATTTAGCAGCGGTTAGACTGGAAACCGACCCCAACATAATTGGGAAAAGGCTAGGCAGGCAGATTTTGTTAGATTAGAAATACCTTATTAGTTAGATTAGAAATACCTATAGATTAGATATAGAAAATAAATATAGTTAGAAAATATTATAATTAAGGCCTATTCAGATAAATTAAAATATATTCTAGTGTTGTATTTGAATATACGAGCATTCAGGTCAATCTTTACTAAAAAATAAAAACGTAAGTTTTTCGTTTGAGTCTGAATCGGCCACCTAATGATCGACCGTTCGAGGCGTGTGAGTATATAGGTGAAATAAACAAAAACCTTCAGTCAAATGAAACGTCCTGTAGTGCTATTCTGTGGAAATCTGACCGTGATAACGTAGGTGAAGTGATATTTTTACAGAATCTATTGACTGATATCGACTTGACGACAATCAAAGGTCTAAGAATTATTTATAAAAGACTAATATTACATTTAAATAATTAGTTACAATAAAACGCCTAAACCATATCAATTCGCCCACTCGCCCCGTCGCGCTCAACAGCGCGTGCAACCGCGCGCACACAGGAAGGTTCGTCTCATCTCGTACAGGATGCGGCGCGCGCGCTGTGTGACCTACCGATAGTAAGGCGATCTATCTGACCAGAAGGATCCTCTTACTGTACGTTGTGTGGTTACGTTAGAACTTATTTTTTTTTGTTGATGATAGATTAGAAGGTATATTTGTTTTAGATGGTTATATCTTTCTTTCTTTAGTCTGCATTGGAATTTTTACGTCGGAAGGTTGGTGAAGACTTGACTGTACCTAAATTCGGTGAACAGTAAAATCAAAGCGTTTTTCGGTTAGTCACCCGTCCCCGGCAGTCCCCGAACGACCTTTGGGTCCTCAGTCAGCTGGTATTGTACGCATCTCACTGTCCTGTCACACTTTTGTTCTAGGATATACGCAATGGGCTAAGGAATGTTCCGAAAAATCTAGAATACTATCATCATGTTATACTTTTATTTGTAGCTAGCTTCTGTCGCCGGCTTCGCCTGGGTGGATGTCGGATTATCCCAACGGAACGTACTACACGGATCTTCTTCTTGTCGTGTGGTTAGTGACTAACCTAGTGTCAGAGTTTTTATGCTGCTCATGGGCCTCTGACTTTTCTTCACATGCTATTGAGAAATTTCGCTCAGATATACTGGTTTCCTCACGATGTTTTCCTTCATCGATTTTAAAGCAAATGATAATTATACTACAGGGATAAAGAGTATCCTATGTGTTAATCCAGTTTCTAAACTATATGCACACTTCTTCTTCTTCTTCGTGTGGTTAGTGACTAACTTGATGTCAGAGTTTTAATGCTGGCCATGGGCCTCTGACTTAGCATCACATGCTGTTGAGAAATATCTCTCGGGTATGCCGGTTTTCACTCACGATGTTTTCCTTCACCGATTTTAAGCAAGTGATAGTTATACAATACGCACATGAATCCGAAAAATCAGAGGTGCGTGCCTTAGGTTCGAACTCGAGACCTATGACTTGGCAGTCACACCACTAGGCTATTACTGCTATGCTATGCACACTCACATCCATCCATTAGCCAGTTGCTGCCCGGCCGTTGACTTTACAATAAGAAATTAATTAAATAGGTTCTGCTGCATACTCATCTTCCAACAGTCTAACCAGTTGTCACGGACGCAATTCGAGATCCGTCCTGCCAGGTCCATTCTGTAAAAATCTCATCGTGAGAACTTAGGTGACGTGAGCGTGAAGTGAGCTGTCGTTCAAAGTCAAAGTCAAAGTCAAAACATTTATTTCAAATAGGCACAAGAAAGGCACTTTTGAACAAGAAATAGAATTGATTCTAGTCGCCCCTTCCAAAAGGTAGTTACGTGTGGAGAAGAATGGGCAAAAAACTCCACCGTTACTCTTTTAAAATGTTTCACAATGTTTTGTATACATGTATTATAACATTATATGTGAAGACGATGCACCCAGAATAAAAACAATACACCAAAAAGGTGAAAAGAAAAACGCATACTAGCAGTGGCAAATAAACTTAATTATGTCATAAGTACATGGTGCTCACATATTTACAAACATTCTAAAAGTTAACAATAGTAAATTAATCAACGTGTGAGATGTTATTCCATTATATAAAAATAATATGGTACAAATTATAAATTATTACCTAATTTACTTAGCAACCAGTTTGATTTTGTCTAGACACTAGATTGTCCTGTGGAGCAGGACCAGCATGTTTCCAAGCATCCTTATCTTTGATATAATCCACCTAATGCTTAGGGATTGACACTATTGACAGCTCACTTTATACTCACTTCACTTACATTTTCACGGTGGGATTTTTACAGAATAGCACTACTGTACCACTGCGAAATAATGCACCCAGCTCACAGGTCACATGCAACTTATTAATCTATCCAGTATACAAATGCACATGATATAATATTACATTGTTTTCCCGTCTCCGTGCCGGATGCGTCAGGCCGCAGACGGGCTAATGGGCCGGCTTCCGACACGTGATGGTGACGTGCCGCCTCCGAGCTGTGACGCAAACCGTCTTGTGTGCGATGTCAACGTGATGCACTCTACGTAAGCATTGTTTTTGTTTGGCATAATAGGACGTACCTACGGATAATTTGCCCGATAAAAACGGAGTTTGTTTGTGCTGAAATTGAAGCTATGATTTCAGGAATCTTTGCAAATGATTTTATGTCGCTAGTAGTCTGGAAAGCCATTGAAAATGTCTTCACTTGTTTCTGGTTGTGATTATTAACAGAGACCACTTGGCTGAACCCTATCTTTTAAGATACAGGCTAGTGCTAGTTTAAAAGATAGAGTCATTATACAATCATTATAGAGGGTGAAATTGAATTCATGGGCATCATTTTAAGGGGCATTATACTCATAATTATGAACAACTTTAACTATGAGAACAAATCTGAAATCGCAAAAAAAACCACTGTCCCATACATTATGCTCGCATAACTCGTCAAAATTTAGGGAACAGCTAATTTTTTTTCGCGATTTCAGATTTGTTAGATTTCCATAGTTGTACTCGTAGTAATTCCATAGCGTAAGTTGTTCACAATGACCTCTTAAAATAATGCCCATAAATTCAATTTCACCCTGAATATTATTATTAAAGAAAATCGGTAACAAAAGTTTTAAAAAATCCAGATAAGGTGAGTATAACATCACGCCTACATTCCTTAAAGGGTTAGGCAGGTTCATGTTACTACAAAATGAGTGTCTTATTCAAAACCGTGGAGCTATAATAACAACCCAAAGTTTTGAGATACTGAGTTACAAATATCCATTCGAGTATAATGGATATTTGAAAAAAAACTTTCGTAGATCATGTTTAATTATCGATCCCGGTTGGCAGTTGTGTTACAAATTCTCTTAGTAGTCCTGTGCCTGTTTTAATATACTGTTTGCAAAAAAATCCTCATGAATATTCCCACCGGGAGTATATCTATATAGGCATTAGAAATCCTGTGTGAAAAAAGGAAACTTTTCACACAACATCGCAACCATTTCGTAATATTAATTACTTCTTATACGATAAATGTGTAGAATCAAGTTCTTCCAACTGAGCAGACAGCTGTGCTACTGGGGAGTTGCGTCACTTCTTTTTCCCAGCTAAAGCACTAGGAAGTGGTGAAGGGTGGGCGTTTTTGGGGGACTATCTTATGTAACTTTGACCTTTAAAAAGTGCTGATTTTCAGCCTAGTTTACATAAATGACTTTTGATTTTTTTATTGTAATAAACATAATTCTATTCCATTCCATTCATATTCCATGCCTGGATTTTTCCATAATTTTCCTTTTTGTTGTCTTCGCTAATAAGCAAATTCAACTCTACTTTTATGACAGTGTAAAACATATCCTGTGAATCACTTTTACACCTTTTCCATACAGAAACTGACAGACGAATTCTCAATTCCACTCATATAATACAAAGTCTTCAATCATATCCGCACCTGAAGGTTATTTAAGTTAAATAATTTCAAGGGTAGCTACAGCAGACCGTGGTTCGCCAGATAATTTGATTTCTACGCAACATTTCTTAATCAAGCCAATACTTAAAGGCCGAAGGATTTAATCACAGTAAATAGTAGCAGGTATTATTGTACTCACTGACAATATTGACAGCCGCGACGGTCTAGTGCTCATGCGATGCGCGGATGCTGCGCAGGCGCGCCGCCGGAAACGGAAGTCACGGGCGCGTTCGCTCGCTCATCTGTGGCAATATGGCGGAATCATAGGTTGGTCACACTGCCCGTTATGTGGTACAGGTAATTAAATGTTTGAGGTGGGTACTGTTTTTTGGAGTGGTTATTAAATTTATGTTTTTAACTAGGGCTAGATTAGGTTATTGGACTCGGTGAAATAGTTGGGTGGTTGATTGCGAAACGAAAAGGCCGCAATGGTTACGAAGTCTTGCCGTATGAAATGTGAAAAATGGTTCGTTTTAAATAAAACAGTAATTAGGATTGGTCGGTTTCTATTAAGTTTGAATAATTTAAAGCAAAATCTTTTAGCTTTTGAAAAATGTCACAAAATTGTAGACAGTACCAACTTGATTGTGTTTAAACTCTTTCAAGTTTGAAGATCGCATGGCATTACATTTAATGGTGTATCCATCGACTTCGACGAAAATCTAAAATTCGTTCATTCACTGATAGACAACGCACAGCCTATGCCGCTGCGGCGCTGTGTCTAGAAGCCTGAAATTCTGCCCAAGAGTTTTTTAGTTTAAAGGCGGATACTTTTTAATCTAAATAAAACATAGAAAAATGTTTTTAATATCCATGAAATTGGCTTTAATTAGCAGATAATTTTGTGGCATTATGCCTAAATATTTCTATGGCTAGATGGTTCTATGGCTAGATACATGGCTTGACAAAAATATAGCTGTCCACTTTTTTTTTCATCGAAATCGAAAATGGTATGCACTGAAAACTTATTTTGAGTTCACTGATGCCCCGCGGCTACAGGCTGGAAATATTTTTACACAAAAAAAGAAAAAATAATGTCACCTCGTTCTCTAGGTAGGTACTTTCATTCCGTGAACTAATGGAAAGCGGCGGGAAGCGTGACATTAGCGGGGCGTGACCCCGCGCCGTGACCCGTCGCCGCGCCGTGAAATCCGTCAAAATCGCCGTGCGCCCGCGCATAGCCATGCCCGTGCTTTACGGTCACTCGAGAGGAGAGTTTAGAGTTTACGACTTTTCAAGTGGTCAGGTCATTTAATTGGGTTTGTATTAATAATTTGAGCGAAAAGATATAGAATTGCAGGAGAAAAAAAGGTAATTAGTAATATTCGTAAAATATTTGTTCGCCTTGAAGCAGTAGTAACAGTATCAGCTATTTAATTAAATTAGCAGTGATAGCCTAGTGGTGTGACCGCTGGACTGCCAAGTCATAGGTCTCGAGTTCGAACCCAAGGCACGCACCTCTGATTTTTCGGATTCATGTGCGTATTGTATAATTATCACTTGCTTAAAATCGGTGAAGGAAAACATCGTGAGGAAACCGGCATGCCTGAGAGATATTTCTCAACAGTATGTGATGCTAAGTCAGAGGCCCATGGGCAGCATCAAAACTCTGACACCAGGTTAGTCACTAACCACACGAAGAAGAAGCTGTTACACGGAACACGTAATAACTTTAGAATCCCATAATTGCAAAAATATTTATAACTTTTTTGTTCATTTTGACTTAGTGTAGTATACCTTATTAGGTTACATTTATGTAAGTATGTGGATATGGCAACACATTTTTCAACACATAAATATTTTAACATATTAACATATTTTCAACAAAATGCTGCCTATCTTGAATAACTTTTAGTAATGCAATATTGCAAAACTTTAAAAATGGTCCTAAATAGAATCGTACCTAAATCGTATCGTGCCATCTAAACGAGCTTTGATGGTGAGTGCGGTGACAAGCATGTGTGACCGCTGAGCGGCGACTCTCGCACGCTCCTAATCGATCGGCAAATTAGGGATGACCACGCCACACTTTTCCGATAATTACGATAATAATGTGACCGTAATGTGCAACGGCGCGGTTTAATTACAGCCCTATGTGGCGGATTCAGTAGTTACGTCTTATGATAGATGGTGCTATGGATTTGGTAAGTTAGTAGTTTTTCATCTATTGATGGATGGTCTCTTATATATTCGGATCTTCTTTGTCCATTAAACGTCTTCAATCTATCTTAATTATTAGAAGCTACTTGATTATGTTTAATTCTATGTTTTTATTGTTATTAACGAAACGCGAAAAAAATTGAAGACAATTGAGATTTGGGATTATTTGAGGGAGTCTTTCAATTTTTATTTTATTTTATTTATTTGGGACAAAAAAACAGTTACATGTTCAAATTTTAAATTATCAGTAGTTACATAAATTGGTAAACATATAACCCACACCATTGTCCACGGATTAATTAAATTTTGTTTGTTCATCTATTAAATAATAAATAAATGAGGGATATGTACGATCTTAATACAACGTAAACGTTGAATGTGTTTCTATCCATTTTGAAGTAGGTACTGCCTTAACAGTGAACGGCCCTGACTTACGACTTGTAGGTCGTGGGTTCAAATACCAGCCTAGACAGGCGCTTGACTTTGTGTAAATAATTTCATCACCACTGCTCTCAAAACGGTGAAGGAAAACATCGTGAGGAAAGGGGCATGTCGTGTTATGTCTATGGCTTGTTTTATTTTAATTTTTGTTCTTTTTTTACATATTTTATAACGGATGCTTTTAACGTTCTGCATCGTTCTCACATGTAAAATAATATGAATGATGTAACCAATTTTTTGTAACTATATTTTATTTAAAAGAGTATCTGTGGAATCTCTTGCCCGTTCTTCTCTATAAGTATCTTTTGATTTAGAATGGCCATCTGCTTCATTTTTCTGACTGACCCTATGACAATTCAAAAGTGCCTGTAATTGGTTTATTTGAAATAATTACTTTGAGTTTAAGTTAGAGTGGAAACGAAAAAATTCAGAGACATGTAACATGGTTGGACGACAATGCTTGGTTTCACTCCTTCTCGAAGAGAGCAGGCCTGTGTCACAGAACTGCAAACATCATAAGCTGTCTATATGCTATGTTTATTATGCTGGCAACATTTTATGAAATTTTGGAATAGAATAAACATAATAACATTACGCAGCAAGGTAAATGCAAATCCTTTAACAAGCCACCAGCAAATACCTGAATGAAACAGTCATAATCATAAGAGCAGCAAACAAAAGCCTAAAGCCTAGCTTGTTTACGATCTCTTTGTGGCATGTTGTTAATTTCACCCTATACAGACGCCAGCACATCAAGCTATCCCTAACTGTCCAATTTTCTCAATCAAAAATGAACCTTATGTCTTTGCAATAAAGTTGAAATGCTATCAAAGAAATTTGACAGATTGTGGTAACTTGATGTGCTGGCCTCTGTACAAACATAACTCTAACGTAAACATAACTAACATTATATTTATAAACAACCAGCTGACCATTGTCCGGTCGTTCGGAGAGGGGGAGAGATGCTTGGAAAGCGACTCACGCGCAGTCGACACGACTCTATTGTACACTCGCAAATCTTTTTAGAAATTCTCATCTAAAAGTAACTGTCGGTTTTAGATTAATGTTCGTACCTATTTCTAGGAGGAAGTTCCTGTTACTGACGATTTCCGAGATACTAGAAAACGCACCATTGAATCTTGAAAGATTTAATTTAATTTAATTATATTAATTGTCAGAATACATGATCCATAATGGTCAGTAACAACTGGAGCTTATAAATTATGTTAGTTGGTACAGAATTTACATACAAATCCAGAGGGCTGGATTGTTCTTGCGAGAATTAGCATTGCCGTTCAACGTGGCAGCATTGCCAGTCTGTCTGTCTGTCAGTCTTCTGGGCAAGTTTCCGGACGACAGCGATGCAGATGAGTACTTCGACGCCTAAGTGACTTTTTCTCTTTTTGTATTTATTTGTATATAGTTAGTTAGATAGTCATTTAATTTAAGTATGTAAAAGTTGTTATTATGTAGAAATGTAATAAAATTTTCTTATAAATGTTCACGTTTTAAAGTACCTAATAGTGGCCAACTTGAAATACCAGATAACAATGAAAACATCCCATTTTACCGTCCCAACCACGTTGCTTACCTAGAGCGAGTGTATCGGACACTGATATTTACTAAAAAATATGCTCCGAGTGATTCCGCACTACACTCGATCTGAATCCGAGTTCAAGATCCGAGTTCAATCCGAATTAGAAATATTCTAAATTTGAACGGACAGAGTTCGGTTCTAGTGCGCAACCTCTCATACAAATCCTACTATGATTACTTCGGACCGATATTTCTGGGATTATGTATGACAGATCTGGTATGTCACATGTTTGTATTCTAAAAACCGCTTTCCAATAATTTTAGATGATTGTATATCATCATTACATCAAGCTTGTATTCCACGAAAGGTTAGTAAGAAGTACACCTATTGTAGGTACACAGATATTGTGCCTGTTATGTTTAAGTCCTATGTAATAGGTCATGAGCCTATTGCCATCAATGGGCACAAATCCAGACTACAGGCTGCTACAGTGTAAGCGGGATTGTCCGAAAGGGTTACCACTACCCCGGAACATAAATGGCTAAGGAACATGGATGGGTTTTAATCAGTAAGAGTCTGACACTCCCTTCCGCTCCACCTTAAGCGGGAGGGGTCATTTGATGAATTCCTACCCTCAAAAATAAAAGACTGCTACAGAGAAATTCCAGATGGAAAAACACGGTGATTGTATTAGCTTTTAAATCCGGTTGTGTTTTGTTTTTTCCTCATATTCTTCCTATCTTTCTTTTCATCCCCTATTGCTGATATGTTGTCAGTTACCTCACACATAATCACAATGTACTCTTCCTAGTAGGTAAACAGAACAAGCCTGCCTTTGCACCCATGTCTCGTAATATTGCATAATTATTGCGTAATGCTAAGGTAAATGCTTCTACGCATACAATCTACATACACGGCGACTAAGGAATGATGTAAAGCTACGATAGGATAGGTGTCCTCATGTTAACTAATAACAAAATAACGCGATGTTCCAATCAAACATTTAAAGAATTGAAATTATGTGAATTTCTTTGTCAAGGACTACATATCATAGGTAATGAAGTACCTAAAAGCCTATGTGTTAATTCCCTAATAAAAGTTTACAGTAACCCATACCATTTAAGATCAAAACTGATATCATTTGAATTTGGAAGTACTATCGCGTGCTACTTTTTTTTTAAGGGCATCTCGCAATTTAACCGAAGAGGTTGGAGACTGCTTCACCGGAGTTGCCTGTGGATCTCAATAAATTAGGGCCTCCAGCTAGGCTTTAAAAAGCTAACAAAAAAAGCGACTACACGCTAAGGGCATCCCATGTGAGCTACGGACTTCGGCTTTGAGAACAGCCAGGGATAGGCTGGATCGGACAGCATCGCCTGCTACTCTCTTTTTCATTTAATATATTTAAATATTAGTACCTACACGAGTAAAGATTTGTGGTGGTATATTAATGGCCATTAAATTATTATTTATTATATTCTGTATACTTATTACCACTAAAACAAATATTTTGTTGCGTTCATCTGTAATACCTACTGTTCACATTTTCACATTTATGCACTGCGTATTTCACACAGTAAAATACGAGCGAAAATTACGTGTCAATATTTACAAGTGAAATTATTTTGTGCTCACAAATGAACGCAGGCGCAGCGAAGTAGTAACAAGTATGACGGACAACCAAGTATAAGAACATGCATACAAATGCACAGTCTTATAAAACTAATCCCCTGAAATACAACAATCTATACTATAATATTATTAAGAGGAAAGACTTGTATGTATGTTTGTAACGAATAAACTCAAAAACTACTTAACGGATCTGGATGAAACTTGGCCCAAAGATAGATTATAGACTGGAATAGCATATAAGCCCATGGGATAATTCCCTTTCCTTTGAAGTCAAAGATTGGAGATTTTCATAAAAAGAAATGAGCCAAGACTCAGTAAATTTACAAAAAAAAACATTCACGTTTACACAAATTAAGTCAAATTATTAAGTAGGTCACAATCTAAGTACAGATCTCGCAAAATAACCAATTTATTTGACTCCTATTCAATTGTACCAGCAATTCCTAAACATTATAGTACTGGCCGAAACCGTAAATAATAATCCACTAAAAATCAGATATAAAAACATGTAGGATAATTACTCGTGGGGAATAGTCCCATGGGGGCCAGACATGAAGTATGGTAATGTTCTTTTAGTACACCGGTCGGAATAAATACGATACTTGATGGACTGTTTGTGTCATGGAAGCGGGTTTGTGCAAGCATTCACAGATTTTGATGGGGTAGCGCGGTACTGACGCGTCGAAAGTGTTTTGGTTTGTTTATTTTTCGGTGGTTGATTAAATTATACAGCTGCATGAGCTGTATTGTTTATGCGTGTTGTTGAAAGACTTTTAATTTTATTAGGAAAATTACAATAACTTAAACGGAACCAAAGAAGGTGGAAATTCTTTGCCTGAAGACAAATAAATTTTGTATTCCATACATATTATACTAGGTACATAAAATATTTTGTATGTTTCATCTTACTACGTAAACCGAACAAGCCAATTTCAAAACGGTTATTGGACTTGGAAACAAAAATGGTATGGGAACTATACAAAATGGTGTGAAGTGCATATTATTACAAATCACTGTCCAAAAACTCGAATATTCTTTCACAGTAAATCTCAGCACATTGTGCTCGGCTGTACCGAGGGGTGGGGCTGGGGGGTACTCCATAGCAGGGGAGCGCGCACCTGGCCGCCGCAGCTGCGTACGCGGGCAAATCTCACGCGCAGCTTCCTTACCGCGCATGCGTGTGCGCACACACGCACACATTTACACAGCTACTCACACACAGACATAGGATGTACAGCTGTAAGTTCCTTGCAAGGTTATGTTTGTGTGTGTGTGCTGAAAGTAAATACATAGTGGACGAGCCATGCGTAGTTTTATGGATAACGAATTTTGTGATGCTATGCTGTGTTATGTGTTTGATTTTATTGTTTCTATATTACATGCTGAAGTCATGTTATTTCTGGAAGAATGCTAGGGTTTACTGACATTTCTTTCTGGGCTTTATTAAAAAAAAAATGGAATTAATGATTTTTAAAATATTTTACGAATTCTTTTTAATTTGATGATTTTTGTTGAGATATTGTTTTGGTATTTTTTTCCATAATAGGTAGGTAAATTAAAGTATCATTCTTCTAACAATAGAACGAAACTCCAGACTCATGTTTTATAACAATGAATAAATTCGCAATGCACTGATGGAGCCAACTATACAAACAGTGTCGGATTTGTCACGATCATAAAATAATAAGGTTTCATTAGGGTCGTATTGAGTGAATGTCAAGAAGATTTGAGGTTGATTAATATTTTTAACTAAAAATAAATGAGGTTACAATAGCCTAGCCTCCTCATTCATAGACTAGCGTGTATCTGTTTTCAGTGGATGTTAGGTGCTGTAGGGTCTATTATAGCAGTCTTGAAATGTTTTGGAGATTTATCAAAGGATTGTGACATATTTAAATGCTTTTGAAGTTCGAGGTTTCAGGTACGAAGCACGATCAAATGGGCTAGAATTGGGCTATTGACAAGGTAGTCACTAACGTAACTTTTTATGAACTGTCAAAACGTGGAATTTGTACGTGATTTGTATGAAATATGACAATGTGACGTCACAGATTTTTAGAATCAAATGGAATACTTATTAGCATTAAATGCAATTTTATAATTATATCTTTGCATAATATTTAATTTTTGTACGGTGGTGGAAGTTTTTAAGACGAGCGGTCTTTTTTCTAAGTGATTTCATATTTTATTTTTGACCGTTTTAGATAGTCAATAAAGGGCAAATATCATTAAAGAAACTGAACGCAGTCAGCACATCTTAACTGCGTTTA
This sequence comes from Hyppa rectilinea, assembly GCA_951799385.1. Taxonomy (NCBI): domain Eukaryota; kingdom Metazoa; phylum Arthropoda; class Insecta; order Lepidoptera; family Noctuidae; genus Hyppa; species Hyppa rectilinea. The sequence goes on along the minus strand of OX637306.1, from coordinate 6,700,676 downwards.
GGAGCTGTCAAGGTCAATATTCCCAACAATTGTTTTCACAGATCTTGAACGCGGTTTAGACGTGCTGATCACGTTCAGTTTCATTTGAGAAATCAGTCCAAAATGTGTTATAATGTTATACAATATTAAGATACTTAATGCAGTAACTCAATGAGGATGACGATAAGGAATTAAAAAGGACCTGAATTTATTTCACCGGTTAAAAAACAAACGTTATTATTTCGTTACAATAGAAGTTAAACCAAAGAACTTGACCAAACCAAGTAAGAAAGGGATGAATTACGGAAACTCACCACACAATACCATGAATTCCAATGAATTGAATTCACTTTCATGCAATTCATTCGATGAGGCGCATGCTGACGCAACAGGTATTATCACAGATTTTACAAAACCGTAACATCTAATAGTTTCATGAATGGTGGATTCCTAAAAAACATTCCTTACAAGTTGTATTGTCTGTGTACAATGACAGGCGTCGTCTAACAAAGCGTGTTTTACAAGTGTACAGTTCACGATAGCTCTTTATGATTCAGCCGCTATACGGTGACCTCTAATCTCCCAACCTTAGAGCCCTCGTTCGTCCTATTTTGTTCCACGGCGAGGGGTGAGGTAGCTCAGGTTATGCCGGATAGGTTCTAAAAGCATGATATTGTTGTAATATCAATAGTCGCTAAACTTTTTGTCGTCATGTGTACTTTTGTGAGTTAACACCGATTAATGTAATTATGTGTACGGTTCTGTTACTATACAATGGACCGATTAATTTAATATTACAATCAGATGTTTACACTTTTATTTGGTACGATAAAAATAAGGTTTTGTGTTATGATATTGTTAAATATTGATCTGTTTTCGAGACACAGTTCTTTCAGGACTTAAAAGGAATGTTTTGAGTAAGTAAACTCCAGTGTAAAGTGATAATTCGTTAACTAATGTTAATAGATATATAGAACAATGGCTCTATTAGCACTATTATAGGAAAACACACGTCATTTGACGTTGACTTACGTAGGATGATAAGGTTGACGCTGCGTTTTCTGCTAGGTTTTTTTACTTGTCATTCGAAATAGGTAAACAATACCGAACACCGCTATGATTTTTTTATATGTAACTCATGTTACTTAGACCAATAGCTAACAGTATCGTAGACCACCTCTAGGAGAAGCAAAATATTAGAAAAAGATTTTTGTGAACGGAAATCTTTCGTGGGATGAATCATATTTAAAGGGTTGACATAAGGCTAGTTTAAACACTGCCCAATTATTTATTTTTTAAACGGGCTATAAAACGGCAAAAGTCAGTACCTATTTATAATAATGAACGTGTATACAGTGTGTTAGGATAAACGAGGGACATAGTTTCAGGTCGTATTAGTACTCGTGAATATCAACAACTTTGTCCATGGGACCAACTCTGAAATATGGAAAAAAAATATCAGCTGTTCCATACATTTTGTCGAAAAATGCTAACATAAATGTACTGAACAGCAGATTTTTTTTATCTGATTTCAGGTATAGTACAGTCAACAGCAAAAGTAGATGATCAAAATCAGAAATTCAATACTAATGAAAGGAGTTCACGAATATATGGCAGCCGTACTAGTAGTAAATGTTTGGTATAATTTCCAATCACAAACTTTTGAATCACTCTGACGCCACACAAGTCTGACGCGAACTCCGTTATTTAGTATTCAATTTCTGATTTTGATCATCTACTTTTGCTGTTGACTGTACCATATTTAAAGTTGTTTATTTTCAGTAGTATAGTAACCCTTGAAAGTATGTCCCTCGTTTAACCTAACACACTGTATACTCGGTTAAATTTTAGTCGTTTTAATCCCCTTAAGGGGTCATTGTACACATTATAACGAGCAACTTTTACTATGGGACCGAACCTGAAATCGCAAAAAAATAATCAGATTTTCAGTACATTTATGTTATCCTAACTCGTCAAAATGTACTGCACAGCTGATTTTTTTTTCGCGATTTCAGGTTCGTTCCCATAGTAAAAGTTGCTCGTTATAATGTGTACAATGACCCCTTAAGGGGATTAAAACGACTAAAATTTAACCGAGTATAGAAACGGACCTAGCAAAGCTATCCTGATTTTAATAGCACATGGACCCATGTACGTTTGCCCTAAAAACATGTGAGAATATACATATCCCACGCCCCGTCACCGGTGTTCGGTTACCGTCACTTTTTTCTCAAAAGAGGCGGGATCCCGTTTCTTGCTGAAAGTCTACACCGCACAGTTGCACGTGCACGACTTTCAAACACAAAATGGCGGATTAATATCAGATTTTTAAACTTAACCTGGTTTATCTAAATCGTTTCCTAGATTCTGCAATCCTTGCGTGATTCACGGCTGTAGTATTTTCTACGTAATCTAGGTAAACTGGCAAGTTATTTGAAATGCAGAACGAAGTTATGAAATAGGTAGGTACTAAGGTTTAGTATAAATTTTACTTCGCACTAACTTATTGGGGAAAGTTTGTATTATTATAATGTAAATCGTGTAATGAATATTTCTACTTGCTGCTATGTCAATTCTTTGAACTTATCACAAAAGTAATAGACGGGATTATTTTGAGATTTAAACTTGTATAAGGAATTTTCAAGTGATAATGATGCTTAATGAAAATATTTGAACTCTTGTTTTGCTTCATTTTTTTTTCATTGATAACCTAAGTCTTCCTTTTTTAAATACGGGCTTCGGAACGTACTTATAGTGAAGTCGGGCGAATCCTTTAAGCTGCAATCCGCAGAGACACAAAAGAAAGGAAATCGATGCTTAAGCCGAACCCGCTCGCATTTTGTTTTGGAGATTACAAATAATGAGAGTTTACGTTTTTTTCACCACATATTGCCTTGCTTCAATCAAAAGATACAACGCATAAAATGGACATTTGAAAATCGACTTTCCAAGCATGCATTCGCCTCAGGTTTGGTTTGAAACTTGAAACTCTCCAACTTCGATTAAGGCTATTTTATTTCTAAAAATACAGTTCTCACAAAAGGTTTTAAGACACGCATATGTAACGGTAGGAAGTAGGTGATTATTGTGATAGGATATCCGATAGGATGTGACGTATCAGGTAGATTCATTTCTAATTGTTGAGCGACCTTGTCGGATTATAAAGGGTTGTATGTGTAATACGATGTTGAATCTGAGTTTTTGTTCCGTGTAGCTAGACGTTTGTTAATATCGAAGTCAGTGTCAATAAGATTTGATGAGATTGATCATCCCGAAAATGATCTTATTGTTAAAGATGCATGTCGTCAACACGGATTTTTTTGAAATATTGCCTGTCTGTGACACTCAGGAATAATATAAGTTCACATTAGTAAAAAAAAATTTGGAATCGGATCAGTTGTTCTGAAGATGACTCCTATATACAAAGTTACAAACAAGTATACATAATCCATACTAATATTATAAATTTAAAGAAAATCTTTTTGTCTGTCTGTGTGTCACCGGGGGGGAATTGGGGATGAATATTGCGATATAACCGAACTGAACGGGGACGAAGTCGTGGGCAAAAGCTAGTATTAGTACAGCTTAGGCTAGTATTATTATTAGCTTAGCTTAGGCTATGTATGAAGCGTATTATTGATTTTGGAAAATAATACGCTTTATACATAGCCTGTGAAGAATGTGGGTGACAAAATTATTTGAAACTAGCACTTTGCTAGCTTCCCGTGGGGTCCGTTATTTTTCCCGGGATAAAAAAATAAAAGTAGCCTATGTTACTCCTAGAAAACTAAGCTTTCCAACGGTGAAAGAATTTTTTAAATCGGTCCAGTAGTTTCGGAGCCTATTAACAGAAATCAAATCTTTCCTCTTTATAATATTAGTATAGAAGTATAGATGACGACATTCAATCGGTCGTTTTAAAAATACGCAATTCACTTGTGAATGTCTAAATATCTAAACAACATCTGGTGTCTCAAATACTCTAGATGTTGTTTGTCTCCTATAATGGTACACCATTACAGTGTGTTAGGTTGAACGAGGGACATACTTTCAGGTTGCTCAGGGTACTCATGGAAATCAACAACTTTGTCCATGGGACCAATTCTGAAATAAGAAAAAAAAATCAGCTGTTCCATACATTTTGACGAATTATGCGAACATAAATGTACTGAACAGCTAATTATTTTTTCGTGATTTGGGGTATAATTCATAGTCAAAGTTGATTATTTTCATGAGAATAGTGACCACTGAAAGAATGTTCATCGTTTAGTCTAACACACTGTATAATCGTCATTTCAGACACGCCAAGTGAGGAATTCAGAACTCATTTAGAAAACATATACCACAAATAAAGCGCTAACCATACACATTACACTCAACAAATTCATCATACTGTTACGTAGAAAATTCAAAACAAATTGCCTTCAACCAAACCTGATATTAACACTCCTAACATTCAAACAAAATATCATCGGATCATAAGGAAAATTCTTCCAGCATTGCTGCAGAAGGCAGGACAAACTGCCGAGTCACCGGCGCGGGCGCATCGGCCCGTGGGGGCGACTGCTTTGATGTGAGCCGACGTTCGACATCGCCCGATAGCCGACAAAACGACAACCACGGAGGACGTGGCTGAAGTTAGTGGTTGAAGCGATTATGATTAAGGGAAAGGGTTAAAGACTGGCATATGATACTCGTATTATAAATTTTTTCATAACATCGTTATACAAATTTGGAAGCTTGTAATTGTCAGCTGTCAATTGTTAATTTGTTTGTTACTATATACGTGTATTAGTCCGTAAGTTTTTTTAAAATTGTAAAAGTAAAATTTGTGTAAAGGTAAATTGACCATAGATAAATAGAAGATAGAATATATATTACGATGTGATCTCTGACTTCGGTAAAAAGATATACGAAATACCTCTGTATTTCGTAGGGATATCTTTTTATGTAAGTACTGAAGACTGCAGGTAGGTGGTTACAAAGCCTTGTAAGCCGTCCTCACATTGTATTGACCGTAGTACGGCGCTCCAGGTCAAAGGTTTATCCTGGATATGCATTCGACTGTACGTGCAATGTCCCTGCTATCCAGTTTTTTCCAGTAGAAGATTTATGGCCGATTGAAGATAGCAATATGATCGCCCCCTTTTACATGGGACTTAAACATAACTGGCGAATTGTGGCGTGTACTATAGGTAGACTTTTGCCCAGCACTTCGGGGACTGCAGACGTGTATGTTATGTATGTTAATATTTTTTCATCCTTAATTATTTGCCTTAGCGAGTCTATTTTACCCCACTTTGAAAATCGAATTCGTTTTAAAGTCTACTTACCCTGAAGGGCTTCTATGGGTAATGTATTCTAATTCACCAGCACTAAACGACTTCCACCGACTTTCTTCAGGGCACACACTGCTATTAAAGTCTTCGATTTGATCATACTAAATTAACATCTATAACCAATCAAAACACAGGAAAAATCTTTCAAAATCGTTCATAACATAGACCATGATATAAAAAACGACGCCGCGATCCTCGGACACTTGTGAGATGATGGTGTGAATTGAACGCTAAGATGAATAAGCCCGTCTGATAAACAACTGCGCGAGGGCAGTAATTGGTCAGTATCGTGTTTGTTACCTCCAGATATTTTGTCATTTCATTACGGCCAATGTACCCTCATCTTGGAAAATGTGTCGGTTGAAATTGATAGGAGGAAACATCAAACACGTTATCAAATTCAAATTCTTCAATACTCAAGCTATGAAAACTTATTTATTAATACTGTACATAATATATAATCTAACACTAAAACTAAATTTAATATCAACTTATACATAGGTACTTAAATTAAATGACTATCTAACTAACTACATACAAATAAATACAAAAACAAAAAGGATACTTAGGCGTCGAAGTACTGTCGTTCGGAAACGTGCCCAGAAGACTGGCAGCATTGCCACGTTGGATGGCAATGCTAATTCTTTGGCCAATATAATAATAATTGGCTAATTATTTATTGCAAACTAAGTGTAATTTTGAAGATCTTAACTATAAATAGGTTCTTAGAACTTAGTTGCCTGTTAAAGCATTGCAATTTGATTGATACACATATTATTTATAATACGGTACGTAAACTGAAAGATAATGCAATTAATTATTAGTTATTAATGAAGGAGAATTGGTTGATTAAAACAGCCGCACGGGTTGATCCATGAGGTTAAGCAACGCTTACCGGGGTTGGTCCGTGGATGGGTGACCACCTTTACATACTGAGGCTCCGACGTGTCTCGGAAAGCCCGTTAAGCCGTTGGTCCCGGCTGTCATTCCTAGACAGTCTTACGAAGGGGTATCGTTTCATCCAGTTACCGGGTTGTGGAGGTCAGATAAGCAGTCGTGGCTTGAAAGATACAAGTATTCAGCTGCATCCGGTTAGACTGGAAGCCAACCCCAACATAGTTGGGAAAAGGCTAGGTAGGTTGGTATTTTTTTTTTAATAAAAGAATTATTCAATATTTTTTGGTAATAACAAAAAGATATGTATATATGGTAATAACAAAAAGATATGTATATATTCTTTAAGTAATATAAGTATTACTTAAAGAAAAAAAAAGTTAAAGATAATTGCAATTAAGTCTAGCTTAACTGAGTGAGTGTAAACACGTAGTCTTATTATAATTATTTTACGTAACTCCCAGTAGTTAGAAAGTCGCTGAACATTATTTTTAATCTATTTCGCTTTAGATTGGAATTCTTTAAAGAAACCAGGAACCTATTTTCTAAGAAGCACAGAACGAAAAAAAAGTTAAATATAATCAGTACCTACTCATTGTGTAACACTGCCATCGCTTAAACCATTCAGGGGAAATCAAATTGGCATGTCACTTTTTCATCACGGTTTTAATGGAAGTAAAAAATTCTATTAGATTACAACAGTTGGCAATAAGTTATATGTTGTAATTGAAATCTGTAAACACCGAGATTAACTTACGCTAGTTTTCATTAAATAGATATAGCTGTGATAGCCTAGTGGTGTGACCGTCGGAATGCCAAGTCATAGGTCTCGAGTTCGAACCCAAGGCACGCACCTCTGATTTTACGGATTCGTGTGCGTATTGCATAATAAAATTATCACTTGCTTAAAAATTGGTTAAGGAAAACATCGTAAGGAAACCAGCATGTCTGAGAGAGATTTCTCAACAGCATGTGAAGCTAAGTCACCCGGCAGCTTAAAAAAAAACTTTGACACCAGGTTAGTCACTAACCACACGAAAAGAAGAAGATTATAGATAACTAGCTTCTGCCCGCGACTTCGTCCGCGGAAAATTGCGATATACTGTAACTGTTTAGGCAGCGCATGCAAATAATTCTGTTTCCGGAGGTATTTCTTTCCGACTTGCTAGACGAAAATTGCGATAGCTTGGCTAATATGTATGATATAAATATAATTTATAGCACTCAGGAATAATGTAGCTTTCTATCAGTGAAAAAAATTTTGAAATCGGATCATTAGTTCCGGAGATTACCTCCTACATACAAACTTACAAACTTACAAATTTTACCTCTTTATAATATTAGTATAGATAAATCTTATTTTGAACCGACTTCGTGTTCTAGTCATAATAGAATGTGGAGAAAACAATATGAACATAACTGAAAACACTGATCTGATCATACTGATGAATAGGAGTATTTTCGAATTATCAAATAAATCCTAGCACCGAAATTTAAAAAGTCCTTTTTTCAAACAAACTAAATAATAGTGACGGGCCGACTATGAGTTTTACCAATCTTTGTCTAGCTATAGTGACTTAACTATTGGATATATTTGATTGAACTTTCGTACGCAAGCTGGAGACAGCATCAGATATACGCAGCTTAATTTATGATCGTACTGTAGTTTCCAATTTTTATAAATGACAAATGTAGAAACTGGTAAATGCTGTTGTCTAAATGTTAAATCGAAGAGCTCATACACATGAGTAGCGTCAGAGCGACAAAGCCAACTGCAGCCGTGGACGGTTGCCGTTACTCTTGTGTATTCAAGCACCGTACTCAAATACACGACCAACACGTTGTCGACGGCAGCCGCAGCGCGCCGATGCGTTGACGGCTGCCGTTTGCTTGGCACCGTGCATCGTACTCAAATTTATGAGTGGCACGTCTTCGCTTACGCCCGATCCAGCTTGTCCCTTACTGTCCTCCCCCAGCGACGCCCTAAGCCGAGGTCCGTACCCCACAGGGTGCGCCCTTAGCGTGTAGTCGCTTAGTTTGTAAGTTTTATTAAGCCCTGGCTGGAGGCTACAATTCTATTGTTGCATCCGCAGACAAGTCCGGTTAGGCCGTAGACAACCCTATGCTTGAACTGCGAGATGCCCATATCAAAATAAAAAAAACATTGTAGCTGTTGATGCGTTGACGACTACAGTTGGCTTTGTCGTTATATGCGTGCCGCTCGTGTGCTGAGCACTAAATGTCGGAAATCGAAAATATTTTACTTGTCTTAAAATGAGCGAAACCATTTCTACCTTTGTATCTCTAGTAATATTGTTAAAAGCAGAAGGACAAAGCAATTAGTAGCATTGCAGATTTTCAATTCTGTGTTATGGTTGGATTTTTATTGGACACCTAGTTAAGAGCCTTATAAACAAGGACCAACATTAGTTCGAATACTTCATAATACAGGAATGTGTATCGGGAATTCCATTTACAAATAAATCTAATACGATACCAATTGTTTCCTCAAATTCTTGCATTACAATGATAATGCAAGAATTACCATCAATCTATTGAGACGGCTCCACGACACTTCGTGAGATTACTCACGTGCTGGTTTGTTAGTCAGCGTGATCTTCAAGTGTGCACCGTGCCTAATGACAACACGCAGCGGGATTGTCATTCTAATGTAGGAACTTAGTCTCTATCCCACGGCCTGGCCTGGCGCGATCTGGCCTGTGAGAAAGTGAGCCGACAGGCCGTGGTAACTGTCGCTAACCGATGAGGCCAACGGTGGCCTGACGTCGGAATGCTGAGCACGTGCCGCCACGGGCCTCGATGGGCGTAGCAATGTCTGGCGCGGCCTGTCAGTTTGGGTCAGACGCGCTGAAGTAGCCCACGCAGTTGAAATTCGCGGCCTCGAATAGTAATTGTTATGATTAACATACATTATATTCCTGCTATTGACCTGCAAATTACAAAAACAGGTCAGAAAATTTTAATTTTGAGGGCTGCAGTTATCACCTTAAAGAATTTGCGATGGCACCTTACAGATCCTGTTGTATTCCATGGTGGTGATTATAAATGACTTGCATTTCTTTGTAGTAGTTGCAATTGAGGTAGATCTAGAGCGGGTTACATAGTTTATACTTGCCGTTTTAAGTTTATGCCGTAAAGCGGAATTGTCCGAATGGAACGTAAAGGGCTAAGGAAGGAATATGGATGGGTTTAAGTCAGTAAGAGTCTGACACTCCCTTCCGGTCCACCCAGAGCGGGAGGAGTCATTTGATGATTTCCCACCCTCAAAAAAAATAGTCTATACCGTAGGATAATTTACTGTAACTGTAAGACAAAGAAAAAGGATATGACATCGAGGTATAAGAGAGGGATAGATAAGTAATACGCATATACATAAAAGAGCGTCTTATGCTAATATTTCTAACATTGACCTTTACGAACTTAGTTGTCATCGAGGTAAAGATACTTTAATATTTAATTATCACAATAAAGTTGGATGACTAATGCGTGTGCAGTGTTTAAGTAATTTACAATCAGTATTATAGTGCTGCTAGGCAGTATATGCGCCAGTATGTAGGTATTTTATATAATTGTCTAACTTAGAAGAAGAAAGAAATAAAAGAAAATACGTTTATTTGCGGCAAACATGACGCAGTTAAAACAAGCAATAAAAAACAAGTTGTGGGGAAATATGCGTCACATCACTTGTTTTCCAAATACGATTAATGTTTCAAAATTTATTTATTTGTTAATAGCCAACTTATATTTACAGTTTGAAGCATACATATAAAGTATGGGTATTACAGAATCGACGAACTATTCCGTAAACATTTCACCGTGAACATTTAGGTGAAGTAAGCTTGAAGTTAACTGTCATCACTTGATGCTAGGGATTGACACCAATCATGACTTACTTTAAGGTTGATGTTCCAGGGTAGCCCGCGAAATTCAAATTTTCTTAAGTTTTTTGCAATTTGCAGGCCAGTGATAGGTTGTATGTTGATGAACATTTGATTCGCGGCTGTAAGACGTATGTAGTTACAGAATTATAATCATCAAAATCATTAATACAACCCTCCGAGCTCATAAAGGTGTAAAAATGACTTTTTACAAGGTCAAAGTCATTCCGGAACCTGCAAATTGCAAAAAACTTAAGAAAATTTGAATTTCGCGGGCTGGTTGGAGGATTCACCTTAAGGTCATTTAACTTAAGTTATCACGTGGAGATTTTTACAGAACAGCACTACAGACGTGTGTATCCTAAACTGTCAAATTTTCCCAATTTAAAATGAACCTTATGATTTTGTTTTAAGGTTGTAAAGCTAAAGAAATTTTACAGATTCGGGTAACATGATGTGCCGGCCTCTGTACATATGTATGTGTGTTCATTCCTTTTTAGTTTTTATGGTGAGATTTCTACAGAATAGCCACTAACTACTGTACTGACTAACCACTGTAGACCTTATCATGGCATTGGTTGTAAAACTGTCATCAAACTTAACATAGCGCCTACGCAGTTAGCAATCAGTACTGTCGTACTTAGACCGTATGTTTTTATTGTTTTACACGATTTCATAGCATATTACCATCTGTGTCAACAAGTGTTGCCAGCCATCGACGCGACTGTCATACATAATTCTGCCTTTAAGTGTTTTATTTAACTGAATGCTGGGATTGTTTTTAGTGCGTGAATCAATTTTTAGGTCCAGCAGATAAAGGGAATACTAGATTCGACCAACGGCTTCGTCCGTAGTTGTCGGCAATGGTTAACTATCTGCCTATCTGACCTCCACAACTCAGGTACTGGGTAAAAAGATCCCTGCTTCTGACGACCCGTAACTATTGAAGGGTGATGAATGTAACCCTGTCCAAGAATGACAGCCGGGATTCTCGATATGTTAAGATTGTCACCCATCCACGGACCAACCGCGGGATGCGTAGTTTAACCTGGCTGATCGACTTGTGTGGCTGTTATTACGTAGCATAGAGCAGTACGAGATATATAATGAGATTTGAAATATTTATTCACTTTTGTCACAATCGTCCTAATTATTAAAGTGTTATTTACATAATAATGTTCTGACTGTTGGGACACAGGCGTTCTCTTTAAGTGAGTACAAATCGTAAGTCGGGCCGTTACCACTGCTCCAACGTATCAATTGAACGAAGTCCAATGCATCCAGCATTGGACTTCTTTCGTCTCAGGCCTCAAGGTTCGCCACAACGAGTATTTGTTTCTTAACTGCGCCTCTCATCCAATGGTTTCCAGAGACTCCAAATGTACATACAATTTTAAAGGCTAATTATTTGAACAATAAATAGCATTGTATTTAGCAAATTGAGTACTTTCAAGTCCAGTAGATCAAAGGTTAGGTTTATCTCTACAAATAAATATAATTGAAGTGTTTGTTCTTAATGAAAAAATAACAGATTTTTACTAAAACGCATAGGAAAAACGGAAATGTAAACAGAACTTCTAACAAAAAATCTATTTTTTAAATTGTTTGTCACTTTGTCTCTGTGTTTGTTCAGGCTGATCTCCTAAACTACTGGACCAATTTTGGTGGGACTTCACTGACTCATCATAGCTGATGTTATAAGGAGTAACTTAGGCTAATTTAATTTTGGAAAAATAATCAGGGACCACGCGGGCGAAGCCACGGACTGAACCTAGTCAAATAAGAAAATGCAGTGAGTAGTTCTTCTTTTGGTACGATCTATAGAATGGCAACACTTGTTATTCCTATTAAACGAAAGAGTTAAGTTCTTTGTTATTTAATTCTACGTGAAACAGAGAATATCTACCGATTTTATTGTTCGTAACCGTTTCTTGAATGGCGGCATTATACATTGAGCCGTTGAAAGACTTCGAATAATTGATTGTACCTTTGTATAGCTTGTTTCTTGTTTATATTACATAATTTGGTAATAATCTGTTATTGATCTTGCCTTTTATTGGTGCTTTGTATTGGAAATGAATGTGTTTTGCGGTTTTGTTTAGGAATGCTGTAACATGTGGTGTTTGCTGTTGTTGTATTTGGATTATCAAGAATGTTATGTTGATAATGTTGTACTAAAAGTGCTTATTAATTTACTTACTTTTTTGAGTCCTCATTAACTCGATCTTTCTTTCTTCGTGTGGTTAGTGAGTAGCTGCCCTGTTACGCTGCCCGCCTCTGACTTAGCTTCACATATTGATATATCGCACCCCCGGTGCGACACTGTCACTTATGCAAAAATGTAGTTTTTCAGGAGAAGCATTTAAAACTTTGACACACTTTGATGAGATTATACTACAACGTCAACTTTTAACTTTACTTTTGGATAAATATTACTCACTTTATATTGTTTAAAATATACTATACCATTATTTAAGTATTCCAACCCCCCTAGAAGTAACGTTGTGGCTCTAACGACAAATTATAACTGTAGTTATGTCACAATGAGTTAAAAAGACAACAAGAAACTATGCTTACTACAAAAGTAACGTTATTGCACCGAGTAAAGGGGTGCTTTAGGATCATATTCAGATATTTAACTAATTTTTGCATTTTTTGCAAAACTGACAGTGTCGCACGAGGTGCGATATATCTCTAAGGTATGCCGGTTTCCTCACGATGTTTTCCTTCGCCGTTTTTTAAGCAAATGATAAATAAACAATACACACATGAATCCGAAAAGTCTAAAAAAAAAAGCCTTGGGTTCGAGCTAGAGACCTAAGAATTGGCAGTCCGTCGATTTACTCGATGGGAGCTACATAGGTATTTGTTCTGCTTTGAGTTGATGAGTTTCAGCACTGCTGCTAAGTATGTGGTAGACATTGAAAAATAAAATCCTTTTTCACCTCACAGGCTCGGCAAGAATCTGTTTGTCATTCGAAATCTGAGCCGAAAATCGCTGTTTGCTCTCTAGCGTGGAAAGAGTTTTTAAAATTCGAACCTTTCTATTTAATAATTTTCTATACTGCCAGTTTACTGAAAATGCAAGACACGGTCTAAAATAAAATATTGTATAATACTGCTCACCTTAAAAACTTCCATCACAGTACAGAAATTAAATATTTTGCGAGGATATAATTGTAAAATTGGAATTAATGTTAATAAGTATTCCATTTGATTAAAAAAATCTGTGACGTCACATTTAAATATGCCATAAAATACTAGGTACTCTGTCAAATACCCAATTGTGTAGTAATTTAAGTTTAATTTTTTAAATAAAATTAATACTGGTTAATATAATATGTTATTTAATCCTTTGCTTGGCAAAAAAAAATATGTATTAAATTAAATTAGTTAGTTATTTGTATTAAATTAGTTTTTATCTTTCATTCTCCTTAGAGAACAAGTAGGATATAGAACAAAATACAGGGTATTTAATTTTGGAGTTATTCTATGTAACTATTATACATTGCCAAGTATCTGTTATTTTCCTCACATGAGTCAATGTATATGAGACGCTCGAACAAAATAAAACTCAACATATAACACCTGTTTTCTTGCACCTAGCAGTTTCCTCGCTGTAGTGAGGTGAAAAATTGTGTGTTGCGCTCGGCAGCAAAGCTTTTCTGCGTCTCGTACCTTTGAAACCTTCGTTACGCTCAGGATTCTATATTTGAACCACTCGCTTCGCTTATGGTTCAACCCTAGAATCCTTCGCTTACTCAGGTTTCAATAGAAGTACTCGCGCCAAAAATCAACTTTCCAGCCTTGCATAACAAATAACTATTTCACACCAATCCGCGAGTTGTACAGACGCCAGCACATCTAGGTAGCTATACCGATCTGTCAAATTTCTCCAAATAATTTTAAACCTTAATACGTTTATTTTTATGTTAAAATCGATTGAAAAAAATTGCCAGTTAGTGTTTGACTTGTGCTGGCGACTGTACCTATCTTCCTAGAGATGCGCCACAGCACCTTTTTTTCATTGGCTATTTAAGTAGGTCTTTTTTGTTCACCTTTGTCTATGTGAGTATGTATCATGGTTATCAGAAAACAACAGAAATCTACCTTTAAAAGTACATAGCACATTCTCGCATATTAATTTCGCAGGTAAACACACCCTTGTCTGGTAATCTGCAAAAAAAACACGGGAATATAATCCTTTCCGGCGCATGGGGCAGTTTCGTCTTTCGGTAGTTTCGGCAGACTTTGTGACGCCGAAAGCCGAGCGGACGACGAACGGCCAAATTGGTAATCGTTTGGCGGTAATGTTAAGGTGCTCAGGTGTTCGTAGGGTTGGCCAAAATAGAAATTTTATTAGTTTTTTTTTATCTGAGCACTTGAAGTTTCCTTTTGAAGTAATTTTGAATGTATTTTTTCAATAAGTTCCAAGTTAGTTTATTTATAAAAGTTTTGAAATCCTCGTTATTGGTGGAGATTAATTCAGAAGAAAATGACGATTATCTCCAAGCACTATTTCTTCAGGTGACAAAATTATTAACTAATCGAAGGCCACTAAAAGATTATCAAGGGACACCCATTCATGTCAACTCAGACCCTATTACAGCCGTCATATCGACATATTATATCAAGATACGATCATTCGATCTAGAAAATTGCAAAGTATCATATTATATTATTAACATTGACAACCCTGAGTAGAAATCATTGCAGATCCCATATTCCACAGAACAGGATTACCAAGTTTGTCATTACTGTTTTCTAGGAAGGTACCCCAGGTAGTCAAAATAAGCATTCTTTGTCATAAAACTGCAGGAGACACCACACGCAAACATGAACCCTAAAGTTAACTACCCAGAGATGAAAGTAGCAAATGTTGTGTTTAAAATAATTTGGTCAATTTATTTTCAATTCGTGCTAAAATTAGCGTGCTTTTCGTGTGTATTAGTACCGTTATCTATGAATGAATGCAAGTAATTATGATTTTATGAATGGTATGCTCATCGCTCGGGTTGGGGTTAGTTCGCTGGTCGGATTATATCGTACAAATCGAGTGATGAGCGAAGTTGGGTGGTCGGCTTATTATCGTACTGATGGGGTTTTTAAATGAGTGTTTTTGGATAAATCGATCAACGTGATCCTTACTGTGCCTAGTAACTCCTTCTTCTTTTCGGGTGGTTAGTGACTAACCTGGTCATCATCTGCCTAGCCTTTTCCCAACTATGTTGGGGTCGGCTGTCAGTCTATCCGGATGCAGCTGAATACCAACATTTTACATGGAGTGACTGCCTAGCTGACCTCCACGACCCAGTAACTTGGGCAATACAAACCTGTTGGATCGACCTGTGTGGCTGTTAGTACTTAGCCACGAGATCCTCCTAGTGACTAACCTGGTGTCAGAGTTTTTATGCTGGCCATGGCCCTCTGACTTAGCTTCTCATATTGTTGAGAAATATCTCACTGACATGCCTTGTCACCATTCTCCATCATAAGAGCCAGTGTGGTTATAGAGTCGAAGCAACGCTTTTCGTGAAAATTTTGGTACCTAAACAGATTTAAATCAGAGTTCAGCTAGGCTATTCGATTAAAATCTCACCCTGAATGACTTAGGTGACTTAGGTTTGGTGAAGTGAGCTGTCAATAGTCAATCCCTAGCATGTTGTGACTCACTTCATACAGATATAGAATAACACTAAACTGCATTTTTCCCTACGGTAATAATAATAATAATAATATCATTTATTTGCATGAAATATGGTGCTCACAGATCTCATAACACAATATAGTACTTCATATTCCGCCTACTAAATTCAGCATGCAAATTTAGATTGTGCCATAATTTTACGAATTAAATAATAATAATTGAATTATGTCACGATAGGAAAAAGTCAATAAATTTAAATACAAATGTCAAAATAAATATTACAAATGTCAAACTCAAAAAAACACTAATGCTATAACTAAAAAAAATACATTGTTTAAAATAAGCATACAGGAATGTCAAAGTTAATTTAATTACAATATTCATGTCTGTAATAAATTCTTCTTCGTATTATAATTCATAAATTCATTAACACAATAGAAACAGTTTTCAATAAGCCATGCTCGGAGTCTTTTTTGAAATAGAGTCGTTGGCAGTTCTCTAATTTCCTTAGGTATCTTATTATATATTTTTATTGACATTCTACTGGTGTTTTTATGGCAAAATGCTGTTCTACACGTAGGCATAGCCAATCTGGTTGGATCCCTTGAGTGTTTACCTATTTTATATATGTTTACACTATCGGCTTTACTAAATAGGTTTGGGTGTTTTTTCACAAACAATCCCATTTCCAATATGTATAAGCATGCCAGTGATAATAATTTATGCTCTTTTAATATGGGTCTGCATGATTCCAATGGACCTGCACCAAACACAGCTACGCACGCTACAGCACAGGTACGTAAAAGGTACACGGTATAAAATGCACAGTACAAAACCTAAACAAACTAACTCCTAATCATCAAGAAAGGCCTATCATACTGACCTTGAAGTTAATGAAGACGTACCTACTTTACTTTTAATGAGTCAGCACATTCCATACAAATCTTACCTAACGTGACTATAAGAAGACAGTTGACAGGTAACACGTCACAATATGGCGAAAAGGTCAGTAGAATTCTATTTTTAATTTAATTTAACATTATAGTAGGCAGTACATACATACTTTACATACCGAGTCTCCTCCGTGCCTCGGAAAGCACGTTAAGCCGTTGGTCCCGGCTGTCATTTGTGGATCTTTGACAGTCGTTACGGGTCGTTAGACGCCCGAAAATCTGACAGCCAGTCTACCCAAGGCGTATCGTATTACCCTGTTACTGGTTGTGGAGGTCAGTTAGGCAGTCGCTCCATGTAAAATACTGGTATTCAGCTGCATCCGGCTAAACTGGAAGCCGACCCTAACATTGTTGAGAAAAGGCAAGGCAGATCGATTGATTAGGCAGTAGAACGTGTCATAAAACTGATTTATATCCATAGACCATGAGACTTTCTCGTTAGATAAGGTCTAGTCGAAAACCAGCGTCTGGCACTAGTTGTCTGGCATTTCTGTTGAAGCTAAACTACCTATTTAGTGCAGTCATGAGGCACACAAAACAGGGCCCGCATGGAAAAGGTAACCGCTGCCTCGGAACACAAGAGGCTAAGGTAGGACCATGGATGGGTTTTAGTCACTAAGACTCAGATAGTCCTTTCTGCTGCACCCAAAGCGGGAGGAGTAATATGGTCATTTCCCAGCCTCAAAAGAAAAAGTAATTAATCCACGATCAGAATGTTGAGACCATAATCTGCGTTCTATTCTAGGTCCGGTTGGCCACACGTCAGTGGTAAATCACCCAGTATAAGCTGGCCTCTAATTCTAGTGGTATCCCCTAACGTGGATATTTAATTGGATTTCCCGAAAGGGTTACCGCTACCCCGGAACATAAAGGGCTAAGGAAGGAACATGGATGGGTCTAAGTCAGTAAGAGTCTGACACTCCCTTCCGCTCCACCCAGAGCGGGACGAGTCACTTGATGCCTTCCCAACCTTGAAAAAGATAATCTATTCTAGGTCCGGTAGGCACCACGTCAGTAGTAAATCAACTGCTAAAAGCTGGCCGCTAATTCTATTGAAACTCCATACTTCGCTAGGCCAGCTTAAGGTCAGAGTGTCCCCTGACGTGCGGCCTATACAAACAAACACTGAATTTTTTTTTAGTAAGTATCACAATTTCCGTTTCTCTATTACTTTTTAGCTTCAAACTTAACTAAACAATTCCGAATAAATTAAGTTATAACTCCTCCACACTTACCTGCTAACCGATAATTAAATTTAACTGGAAGGTTACTGTAATAAATGTATAGTCCCGCCTACGATTGCCAGTTAAAATTCCTTGAAGACAGTGTAATTACATTACTATGCTGCATCTAAAACCGAACGTCAATCATTTGAGGCGACGCGTTATTACTACACGAGGTTAGTATAGATAACTAATTGTACACTGTACAAGTGTACAGTCAGCTACGGGTGTTTGTTTTTTTGATCGCCAGTGTAAAAGTCTTCGGATTTGAAACAAGCCTGTTATGTTATGTTTTCGTGAAAAATTGGATAAATAATTTTCATTTTCACTGTATTGCTGACAATCATTTATTGTTTGGTTTTCTTTTTTTATAAGTTTGCACTGTAATTAACATTAAGCGAATAACATTATTGACTGTATTTTTAGGTAAATCTGGCCAGTTAAAATTAGTACCTATACAAGACAGGGTAATTGCATTACTGTGCTGCATCTATAATGTGACGACACTTTTTTTTTGGCGATACGTTATTACTACACGAGGTTAGTATAGATAACTAATTGTAAACTGTACAAGTGTACAGTCGGCTACGGGTGTTTATTTTTTGATCGCCAGTGTAAAAGTTTTCGGATTCGAGCAAGAAAATTTTATCAAAAAAAAACATTTTCACTGTATTGCTGACAATGATTTATTGGTTAGTTTTCTTATTTTAATTATTTTTTTGAAATAAGTTTGCACTGTAATTAACATTATTGACCTATTTTTAGGTAAATCTGTCCAGTTAAAACAAGTATGTCAAAGACAGTGTAATTACATTGCTGTGCACCACTTGAGCCGACGCGTCATAATTCAATGAATTAGTCTTTAGTTTTCTTTAATCTCTTTTTTTTAATAATCTTGTAGAAATAATTTTGCACTGGAATTAACATGATTTTATGTATTTTTAAGTAAATCTGTTCGGTTAAAATTAGTATAGAAGACAGTGTAATTACGTTACTGTGTCGCATCTAAAAAGTGAACGTCATTCATTTGAGGCGACGCGTTATTACTGCTCGAGGTTAGTATAGATATAGAAGTGTACATTGTACAGTCAGCTACGGGTATTTGTTTTTTTGTTCGCAAGTGTAAGAGTTTAAAATCGCGTCCAAATGTCTTGAATTGATAACAATTAGGCATTTGACATTGGTGCCCTTACCACCGGTAGCTTGGACCCTGCTCCCGACATCATTTTTTCTATGAAAATGTATGAGTTTCTTATTAACATATAGTCATACCACACTTTGTTTTTCTCAAAGGGTTACGTCAAATTGTTTACTTAGTTGGTACACCTACATTTCACCAGTTATACAGAGTTGATATGACAGAGGGGCATTAAATTACACTACGTATACTATACGTGTTTAGTATTAACTCAGTACGGTATAAAAATAAAAAGCACCAAAAATGAGGTTTTTATTTTTTCAAACAAACTAAATAGCTTACAAATCAGAGTAAAACGCAACCACCCTTTGTAAATAAAAACTGACCTTGTAACGCAGCGGCACCGACGCGCGCGCGCCGGAGCGCTGTTAGGAAAGATACATCGTGTTCAAACGGGACAAAAACTTAAAAAAACATTTGCGACTAAACTACTGCTCCTATTTAATTGATTTTTGGTACAGAGCTTGAAAACGGAGGGACCATTTTCAAGCTCTGTACCAAAAATCTGTACCAAAAAGTATAAGCTGTTTAAAGGAAAGCCCCTCTGTCGTATCAACTCTGTATTTAAGTTCTACGTAATACGTACGTAAATCCAGAATCCGGGCTGCAGCTGAGAAATTACTAAAGGTAAAACCCTTTATAACACTTTTCACGACTTGGGATTCAAACCCAGAACCTCATAATCAGTAGTAGCGTTTCTTGTTAACTGTTTTTTTTTTGTTTTGAAATACTACGTTGCTACGTAATTAACGAACGACTTATTTGGTAAATCTGTCCGGTTATAAGTAGTATGGTTCTTTTATGGCTTCAGTAATGGAAGCAATATTTGACTAAGTGCCAATTTCACCAATTAATCTGAACGCGATCAGTAGGTACATCTAAACTGCGTTTAAGACCTGTGAATACTGTCCATAGAAAATAATGAAACTGACAGCCCTTGAACGGGTATTATTATGTTGATCGCGATCAGTTTTATTGTTGAAATTCGCCCATAAATACGTTTTTTTTTTAATATTACGATCAATCACATTTTTTGTGCTCACTGTACCATTGCAATTTCAAACAATCTTTGTATGAAATGAAAATTGATGATTTTAATGATTTTAAGGATTTTAGCATCACAAAACCTTGACAAGGGGTCAGTGCAATTTTAAATGTGCAACAATATTATGACAAAATGTTAGGTTTAGTAACTAATGATATTAAAGTTATTTTAATGAAGTGATTCATTGTACAGTCGCCAGCACATTATTTTCAACTTTATTACAAAAGGATAAGTTTCATGTTAAATTGGGAATATTTGACGGTTTGGGATAGCTTGATGTGCTGGCGTCTGTACATCAAGTTACCACAACCTGTAGAATTTTCTCAATCGATTTTGAAATTAACTTAAAACGTTTTAAGGTTTAAAATCATTTAGAGAGATTTGACTGTTTGGTATAACTCGATGCGCTGGCGGCCTCTTATTTTTAAAACGACTCCTTTGTACACCAGCTGGTCATTTTGTAAAAAACTCACCGCGGCAAACTTAAGTGAAGTGATCTCGAAGTGAACTGTCAACAGTGCGGAATGACAGCTGACTTCACCAGGAGTTCTTACAGAATAGTAGATAATATTTATGTCTAAGAAGTGATGCCTATGTAATGATACCTTTTTTTTTCAGGCTGGGAAATCATCCAATGACTGCTCCCGCTCTGGGCGGAGCGGAAGGGAGTGTCAGACTCTCACTGACTAAAACCCATCCATGTTCCTTCCGTAGCCCTTTATGTTCCGGGGTAGCGGTAACCCTTTCGGACAATCCCGCTGTGGTTTGAGTTGAAACATTCCCATTTATTGTTTCAATTCTATGAATAATAATACAAAAAATACAGCTTAATCAGCCTTTAATGTTCCCACTGCTAGGACATAGACCTCCTCTCTTAGAGAGGGAGTGGGCCATAATCCACCACGCGAGCCCAGTGCTGGTTGGTGGATGACACATGTCTTCGAATTTTTGTTCTAGGACATGCCTGTTTCCTCACGATGTTTTCCTTCACCGTTTTGAGAGCAGTGGTGATGAAATTAAATACATAAACTAAAGCGCTTGCTTGGGTTCAAACTCACGACCTACGACTCGTAAGGCGAGGCCGATAGGTACCACTGGCCCACAATTGCTCTAAAAAGTCAATCTGCCCTAACCTTTTCCCAACTATGTTGGGGTCGGCTTCCAGTCTAACCGGATGCAGCTGAATACCAGTATTGTACATGGAGCGACTGCGTATCTGACCTCCACAACCCAGTAACTGGGTAACACGATACTCCTTGGTAAGACTGGCTGTCAGACTTTCGGGCTTCTGACTACCCGTAACGACTATCAAAGATCCACGAATGACAGCCAGAACCATCGGCTTAACGTGCTTTCCGAGGCACGGAGGAGTCTCGATATCTTAAGATGGTCACCCATCTACAGACCAACCCCGGCAAGCGTAGCTTAACCTGAAGGATCAATCCGTGCGGCTGTTATTACTTAGCCACGAGCTGCTCCAAAAATACAGTATGCCAGGAATATTCACAACACAATTCACCATTTTGAATTAAACAGCTGACGTATCGTGAGAATTGGGCCACACTCACGGCATATAAAAAAGTCATTTGCTCCGAATAATTACTACACCGATTATCCTAACGTGTGTTGACGTATTACAGTTAAACGAATACCGCCCATTTACAGGGAGAAATGGAAATAAAATAATATTATAACTTACGTAAGCTTACTGGTCATGCAAATCTATCATTAGGACTTAATATCCCTTTTGATTTTAAGTAATTTATATGAAATTATGTGTAGAAAAGTTTTTCGAAGCATACGGAAGCCCGCTTTTTGATAAATGCTCGTTTTCTATTCGATTATGTAGATGAATGTGAGCGATATGTATCGGTACCGAGTGATCGATGATCGATTGCGTCATAATGACCTCTAGAAACGTATCATGGCATCTAATGTACGTAAATTTTGTATTAGTTGTAATCTTTGCGTAATGACTATTTTAGTAAAAGTTTTGATGATAGGTACATATAAAGTATTTTTATTTATATCATTTTATGCCTACCTTTCTAATGTGTATGAAAATAATACTCACTTGGAGATCGAAGACAGAGAGATAGACAATCGGGCCGGGTCCGAGTGCTCATCGAGTATGCCCAAAGGTTAGTCGACTCTACACGTGACCAGAGGGCTGGTCAATTTTAGGTCAAAGAATCAGCATTGCCATCCAACGTGGCAACGCTGGCAGCCTTTTGGGCACATTGCCCACTGACAGCGATGGGGATGAATTTTTGACGAGCTATGAGCTCTTCCGTTTGCTTTTAATACTTGTACATAATATATTATATTTTTTAGTTTTTGGTTGTACTTATAGTGTGTTTAAGATTTGTGTTTAAAACAATTAAAGTGAAAGATATGCATAATCATTAATCAGGAACATTCAAAGTGGATATGTTCATTCATCTACCTACTTAAGGTTATAATATAACTACACAAGATAAAATAATATCAGCCTATGTATTGTCACACTGCAGGGCAAAGGCCTCTGCCAGGGTCGCGGGTCTTCAGCGGGATTATCCGAAAGGGTAACCGCTACCCCGGAACATAAAAGGCTAAGGAAGGAACATGGATGGGTTTTAGTCGATAAGAGTCGGACACTCCCTTCCACTCCACCCAGAGCGGAAGGAGGCATTTGATGATTTGCCACCCTCAAAAAAAACGGGTCGCAGGTTCGTTCGAAGGAGTTATCGTGGCCCTGTGGCAGGCGACTGAAGAAACACGGTTGGGTTTTAGTCCGTCGAAGTTCAAATAACTTCTCCTCAATGATGATCGACCCAAAAAGAAAGACCAGTGCTGATACAGAAGGAATATGAGCATAGATCACCACGTCATCAGTCACCACGCCTGCTCAAGGCGGGTTGGCGATATTCGACGTATGTACAGAGGCCAGCACATCAAGTTAGAACAATCTGTCAAATTTCTTTGATAGTATTTCAACTTTATTACAAAGATATAAGGTTCATTTTTAATTGAGAAAATTTGACAGTTAGGGGTAGCTTGATGTGCTGGCGTCTGTATATTGAGTACAGATTAGTTCAGGTTTTCTCACAAAAGTTTCCTTCAGCGATGTCAGTGAAGTCAAAGATAAAACTTAAAAGTACAGAGGCCAGCACAAATTTCTTTGATAGGCTTTCAACTTTATCACAAACGAATAAAGTTCATTTTCAATTGTGAATTTTTGAACTCTGTCTGTACATATGATAATTATGATAAAGTCTTATTGTTACCTACTTGCACAGACTTGAACCCACATCCTGGACCATCACATTGCACACAGAACGATAACCTTCAGATATATCTTAACCACAACACTGACGATTGACGAGACGACGCAACAGTGATTGGAAAATCAACAAAAAGTATTTTTTTTTAATCTTCACACTGATAAATTAATTGTTCTGGGTATGATTTCTAAAAAAAGTACAGATCTTTGTAAAAAAAGAAGTATTAATTACTTTACCCAACCACATGTTTTTTGTTGTTGTTAAGTTGGTATAAGAAAAGTTAGTCCCTAATTAGGTGCTTAGGTAACTTGAAGGCGAAGGTTTAAAACATGCGATTTCAGGTTTATCCGATTTATAGACGGCTGGCTAAAGGCTTCTCCTAGGCCACCATACCCTGCTGTTCACTTTCTGCATGTAGGCTGTCTCAGCCACATTGTCACATAGTGAAATGTTCTTCGATAAATCTTCAAAAATCGCCAAATTCGAATCCTAGTAATATTATAAACGTGAAAGTTTGTGAGGATGTCTTTTTTTTTTTAAGGCTGGGAAATAAGTGTCAGACTCTTACTGACTAAAACCCATCCATGTTCCTTCCTTAGCCCTTTATGTTCCGGGGCCGGGGTAGCGGAAACCCTTTCTGACAATCCCGCTTACCCGGCAATCCCTTGTGAGGATGTCTGGATTTGTATAAATAGTTATTACCCTTTCACGCAAAAACTACTGACCGTATCTCGATGAAATATAACACGAAGGTAAAATAAAACCTGGAATAGCACATCGGATAAATTTTATCTTGGAAAATTGTACGGTTCTCGTAGGACAATTTCCAACGTACACGCGGGCGAAGCCGCTCGCTAAAGGTAGTGAAAAATAAATCCAGTTTGATTCCAACTCGCGTAAAGTCATTATATTTGTCTCTCATTAATAAAACAAAGAATGACAGACTCAAATTATTTCATTATTCGTGCCCCACTATTGCAGTTATCGCGCCATCGCCCCTAATATTACAAGGTACACGATGTAAATTATTGCCTACGTAATATAATTTCTTTATGCTAACAAACTTCTCAGGGAGGTGTGAAGTGGGTTGATTTGGTCGGAAATTATAGTTTAGGGTAATATTAGTCTGCCGGGTAAGCGGGATTGTCCGAAAGGGTTACCGCTACCCCGGAACCTACATGACTAAGGAAGGAACATGGATGGGTTTTAGTCAGTAAGAGTCTGACATGATGAAAAAACAAGGTAATATTAATTATTGTGTCGGTCCATCTTGTCATCAAAAGAAGCAACCAATTGATTGGGGCAGTTTTTCGTTTTTGCAAATTCATTCAAAAGGATGTTCATATTCGTAGTTGCATTATCCTGTACAGACAGCACATCAAGCTATCCTAAACTGTCAAATATTCCCAATTGAACATGAACCTTATGCTTTTGTAATAAAGTTGAAATACTATAAAAGAAATTTGACAGATTGTGGTAACTTAATGTGCCTCTGTACCTTTTCCCAACTATGATGCGTTCGGCTTCTATTTTGTATGGAGCAAATGTCTATCAGACTTCCACAACCCAGTAACTGGGTAATTTGGTAAGACTTTCGGGATTTCGTCAATCCATCGTTTGCCATTGCATCGCATCGTTAATTTTATCAGGCCAGGAGCTTTACGCTTGTTTTTTTTTTAAATTCTTTATGGAAATAATTATTTCTATCGCCTTAATGATTAACAGCCTTAATGAAATCTGCTATTCGTAAACTGCCAATTCTTGGATAGGTTGGTCGCCTGGGATTATGCAGATGTCCCATCTAATGTGCAAAAGGGATGTGCAAATGTGTTTCGGTCATAGTTTTTTAAATGACGCTTCTTGCCATATTTCGTTGGGAGAATTGCTTTGTAATAGAAATCAGCAGTGTGCAAAAACATACCTTCACCAGAGTAATTAAATTACGCACTTTCCTGTACTTCTTCAAGTAACAAATATTAGTTCACTCTGCTGACACGTGCGAAGTGCAATAGGCAGGTTGCAAATAAGATCCCATTTTTGCTTACAATCAGTCCAGGCTACCTTGCGATAAAATAAATATTATTTCAACACCATAAATAACGTGTGACGCGTGGATTACGTTGAAAATTAAGTACCCACGTATTTCTGAATTAAGTACAAACGACACGATTATTGTACGAAATGGGTTTTCATTAATGGGTACAAGTGTTTTTAATATTACAACACGTTCCCTTATTTAATCGTCGGTAGTTGCGTGAGAAACGCGAACGGCCAGTAGCGAGTTACTTTTAAGCACTCGTATAGTACAAAAATACACTTTCATTGATATTTTCGTGTCCTGTACCTTATAAGGGGAGATTTAAGGATTATTTTTGGATGTTTTTCATATTTGCGTAAGTTGGTGGGTATCAGCTAGGCGGTGGAAATGTGCAAGGAGCATTAATCACAACAGAATTAGCTTTGGCGATCCGCTCCCAACTGTCCGCGCAGAATTTATACCGCTGTCTTGGACACAGGGGGATAAGTTGCTTTTAATATTTTTTGTGCTTAAAACCTTACTGAATATCTCTCTTCTATATATTTTCATATTCAGAATGCTTCTCATACGAAATCGTAATATTTCATTTGTTATTTATTTACAAAAAAGTGTTGCCAGCTTAGATCTCATTTTTCTTTAACACTGTTTTTAAATTTGCGTGTGTATTTAATTCAATTATGAACTCTTTCTTAAAAGTAAATTTTAGAGCAAGTCACAAAATTAAATTAAACAACTTATCCCGTGTCACCGTTTGCATCAAGTTGATTTCGCGCCCAAACCACCTCCGCACCGCTGGGGACCGCATAAATACTACTTAACGCTCACGACACTCCAAATTTAAAAATAAAAAAAGAAAATCTCCAAAGAAGCAGCAGCCAGTGTCAGAACGAAACTTTTAAATAATTACCGGGAGACGCGTCGAGTGGCGTCCCTAATGTGTGAATGTGTTACCCTTTACCAAAATAATTTTGTTTTGGACACAGTTCTTATAGATTCCGACGTTATTTATTCGGGCAACCCCGTTTAGCGTTGGAGTCATAAATATGATGATGTCATTTAGTCTCGTTAGCGATATGAAATAATAACTTGTTAAAGGTTGCACCAATAAAGGTTTATGCTTCATGATATCTTACGATTAATAAGTAAAGTTGTAGAAGTGTCGCACTTGAATATTGTGATGGCTGATAATGAGTTGAGATTCGCATCTGAGTACATCAATCGATCTTTTTTAAACTAAAAACTATTATTTGATAACGATATACCAAGTGCCGATTTCGGCCAATAAAACATTTTACAAATCAGATAAAAAAAACGCTGTTGAAACCTTTCAAGACATCAATCAAACATTCAAGGAGAAACCTCAAACACAAAAATTTAATAAGACAGCCTTATCAACGAATTTTCATCACCAACTGTCCTTGTCAAACATCAAATAGACTCCGTGTTGCAACAGTTAGATTTTACACGTACTGCTACTAAAGCCTATTTAAGTAGCGTGGTACTGAGCGTGGTATGTGACACCAAAACGTCACGGCAATTAAGGAATCGGCAAGCTCTAACCTCGCTGTCGGCCGACCTGCATTGGGCACGCGGTTGATTGGCACGACCTAGAACTAGGTGTGCTAGATGTGGCACGTTGCGGTCAAAACGAGTGCTAAGTTCCGACATAGGATTTAGGGTTGTTTAACTCTAATGTGAGCTTCCTTTTCGGTTTAAAAAAAAAAAAAAAGGTTTTTAGCTAGAGTGTGGCTTCAATATGGTACTTAAAAAAGGACGCATGTTGTGATTTCTTGAGCTTGATATTGTGAAAGATGACCAGAGACAGTAAATAACAAAATGAGCAGTTAGACTGCCTCTAGAAAAAATAAAACCGTTTTTTAGTGCTAGATAATTAACTCTTTATGGGACATATTTTCATAACAAAAAATCAATCAATCTAGCATCGTATTATGTCGAAGTTTAAACGTGCTTTCTAATCCAACCCAATCCAGTAAACCAAAGGTCTCTGTACATTGGTATCTACAAGTAACATTTATCATATATCATGCCAGTTCGACATCTCTCTGACGTTTTCTCTTCCGTGGGTGACAGCACGTTAGTTGGCCGAGGACTTTATTGTGTATCTACTGTAATGTAGGATGACTGTGCCAATAATCAACGCATATCCGTGTAAATGTGAACGATAAGATGTGTGTTGTGTTTTGTTTTTTGTTTGTTCGTTCTGGCAGGTGGGATTTTTTGAACTTGGAAGATGTTGCGGTGATGGGTTTTTGTTCAGTACTCTTACCTACTTGATTGTATTTTATTTCTTTATACAAATCATGATTACTGATTTTTTTATTAGTCCTTGGTGTTGAAGTCCTGTCCCCCATCAAGGGCAGGAAGCTTCAAATATAATAGTTTTAACAGTTTTCATTAGTTTTATTGATTTCAATTTGATAACTTATCTTACCTAAATTAAAAAGCATCTTATTATCGATTTCATCTCAATGTTTTGAATTACAAAACAAAACTTAACAAAAGTTCTTAATTAATTCTCTTTCTGCTGGTTTTCTAAGCTAAATCAGGTGTCTAGTTCTCCTAGCTTTTCACTAAAGTTAGATCATATATCACGAATAATATTGTTATTCCGAAAACATCAATATGACGATCAAATTTCACCAATCCTTACATCTTTACGATGTCTAACTAACCCACCATTACTCACTTTAATGCGTCTAGCCGGCGTTGCCTTAACACTTCAGATGCAGAATCAAAATCTAGAACGTTTATATACAATGTCAACGGTCACAAGTCGGTTACAGCGGACTTTCTAAAGTACATAACACGTAGGCGACACTGTGTGATTGGCGGTCGACATACATGCAATCCGTCCCGTTTCGTACTGAGGCCCTACCACTAGTTTCCACCTGATAATGAGAGAGAAATTAACAGTACTTTTTTCTATAGGCACATTTTTAGTGTTTTTTTTTATTATTTTCTACAGAGGCCAGAACATCAAGTTACAAATTACCCCAATCTGTCAAAGTTCTTTGATAGATTTTTAACTTTATCCTTAAAAGTATAAGGTTCATATTCAATTGGAACTAATTGACAGTAGCTGAGCTTAGCTTGATGTACTTATCGATGACATCTTTTTCTTTTTTAATCGACAGTACTTTTTAAGGAGCCTTGCTAGGACCACGTTCATCATGGAACTAGCGGAGATAATAAAAATGATGTCTAAAAACGACTAATATTATTGGATTGGGAGGAGGACATGAATCGAAGCATCAGCAAGTTCCTTCATTCATTATCTTAACAAAAACAGTTTCCAAAGCATGGGGATGACTTGTTCTTATAAATTTTGCTTAAATCAGAAAACAAATGATGTCACGTGATCTTGTGCTGGGTTTGTCCCAGTTGTCAATTTTTTTTTTAAAGTGCCCGAATGCAGAATGCACCGTAGTTTGTAATTTATGGCACTTTCCTGTGATCTTGTTACTGATTCTTTTTGGGTTAAACCAAGTTTAAATTATGTTAGCTATGAGTGTTTAATGCTGGTAAAAGTCGTATAATTGAGCAAATAATTAAATGAGGAAAATGTCGTCAAGAAAGTTTTGAGTATGAATGTGGATGATTGTGTTACAGATGATATGGCTAGAAAGGCAGTAACTATCGACATGACGACTAATAGAGAAGTATGGAAGATATAGACATGTTGCGTTCCCTAATAAATAGGGATAAGGGAAGGAGAATGATAAGGATGATTGAATAAAATTGCTAGTCAGTAATATTTGTAAAAGGTGAGCTAGAAATCGGTAGGTAAGCTATCTGTTGGATGTTAATTGGAATTTTGGGTTCATTTATTCAAATTACGGCGTGTGTGATTTCTCCTAGTCGTTGCTACATGACGCTGTCTTTCTTGTTACCGCTTCAACTTATGTAAATACGGCCTTAAATAAATAAGTATGAAATAAGTAATTACAACAATCATATAACTTAAAATTAAAACTGCGAGAGAATTGCAATTCATGAGCTGTAACGATGTAATAAGTGATTTTGCATAACAAAGTTTTTGCGATACCATTTTAGAGTGGTCTACCGATTCAATCACCTTTTCCTCATAGAGTAGTCCACTTGTTTGCCAATCGATACATTTCGAATTTGCACGTCTGACACTTCAAACCACATTTATAAAATGATCGATACCGGCAAATTCGCAATCGGATTATTCACGCAAAAATGTATAATGTAAAGATTACGATGCGGATAAATCGATTATGCTATGCGATTTTAAATTCGATTTTTTTGTTATTTACAAGTATAAATTCGAGAGCAAATGGTAGAGGCGTCGAGTTGGACTGGACCACTCGATGTCGTCGTTGTATTGTCACTCGAGTGACACTCACAAATGTTTGCCACTTAACAAAAACAGGGTAGTACCGGCTTGCGCTACGTAAAATAATACAAGTGCAGTCACATTTAGGTACAGACGCCAGCACATCAAGCTATCCCTAACTGTCAAATTTTCTCAATTAAAAATGAACCTTATGTCTTTGCAATAAAGTTGAAATACTATCAAAGAAATTTGACAGATTGTGGTAACTTGATGTGCTGGCCTCTGTACATGTACACTCTGGTTCGTCTTTATAGGTTGAGCAGGACTTTCATTCATGTTGACGGTTGTCTCATCTTTTTGTGTGGTACCCAGAGCGGGAGCAGTCATTGGATGATTTCCCAGCCTTAAAAAAAAAAAAAAAGTGACTAACCTGGTGTCAGAGTTTTTAAGCTGCCCATGGGCCTCTGACTTAGCTTCACATGCTATTGAGAAATATCTCTCAGGCATGCCGGTTTCCTCACGATGTTTTCCTTCACCGATTTTTAAGCAAGTGATAATTATACCAAGTGGTAGTAAAATCGGAGGTGCGTGCCTTAGGTTCGAACTCGAGACCTATGACTTGGCAATCCGACGGTCACACCACTAAGCTATCACTGCTACGACGGCAATGTTTCAGTGGCGTTTGTTATATCTCGATAATTTTAAAGGTTTGTTTTTATATCTACATTAATTAGTTCGTAAATAAAAGGATTTATTTCAAGAAACTTTTTTTACAATTAAACAGTTGTACTAGGTTGTCTTGTCATGTACAGAAACTGCTGCGTAAGTCTTGTCTCTTGGTTCCCTCCAAACTATTATGTAATAAACTTGGAATATTTTCATTTGAGACATTATTTTGTTGTGTATTTACGATGCCTGTCAAGTTTAGCGGCTCTGGCCGAGCTTTAAACTTAGTTTACGACAGTAGACACTTGAAGTAAACGGTATTAGAATTCGACTGCCAATCGCTTTCGACTAGCGCTACACTTAATTTTGCAATCACCATTTCAATATGGAAATTTTCTAACCAATTCACAGATAACCACAAATATTTTACTTAATTATATCAATAAATAAATCACCTGACTGCCTCGTTGGACTTGTGGCCGGAAGCATTACTATTGAGCAGGAGGTCCTGGATTACGTTTCCAGGTCAGGCGTTATTGGGTTTTTCATTAGGCATTTCTCAGTAGCAGTCGGAGTCTGGATTTGTGCCCGGTTGATGGCAATAGGCTTGCCCCCTGTAACATGGGACTAAAACATCATCATCTGCCTAGCCTTTCCCAACTTGGTTGGCTTCCAGTCTAACCGGATGCAGCTGAATACCAGTATTTTACATGGAGCGACTGTTTTTCTGACCTTCACAACCCAGTAACTGGGCGATACGATACGATACGATGGGACTTAAACATAACCGTCGAAATATGGATGTATGTAGGTACGCCTCTGCTTAAACCTTCAGGGAAACAAGGCGTGACGTCATGTTACGTAAAAATATACTTACAGCAACTGGAATGCATAATAGACATAACTATTGAAGAATTATTGCGGTTGGATTCAGTAGACTTATTACGTGTCTAATCGGCCAGTACACCTTGTAAATGGAATTGTTTTTTTAAATAAATAAAAAGTATAATTGATCTGCGGAAGCCATATTATTCCTATTTGTTTCGTTGTTTGATCCACTTCGACCAACAGACTGGAACTTGCGAAGGACAGTGTATTTTTTTTTGCTTCTGTTAAATTTAATCTAAGAATCGTACGGTTATCGTTTTCAACGGTTATTATTATAGTAATTCTAACTGCGATTAGTGTAAGTTTTATGTTTTGTTTTTTTTTGAAGTGTGCGCTACCTATTGTTGTTGGTCGACAAAGGAGTTTCGAAATTCTGTTGTGCCTGATCTTTGTTAACTTCAAGTTCCTTAGTTGTGTCAAGTGATACACTGTCTTTTGGGTTTATTTGTCATTACATTTTAGCATATGTGTTCTGTGGAGGTCAAATAGGCAGTCGCTCCATGTAAAATGGTGGAATTCAGCTGCATCCGGTTAGACTGGAATCCAATCCCAACATAGTTGAGAAAAGGCTAGGCAGATTGATTCATTTTATCATATCATTGGATACCTACCTATTTGATTTGTGTAGTGAGTATTATCTACTTATGTTTTTCAAAGCTTGTGTTATATTATTTTAGTGATAGGTACCATAAAATGTTCTTTAGATACGCTAGACCAGTAGACATCACATCTTGACTTCTTTGTGCTCGATTCTTCATGTTTTCGTATCTAAAGCTGTAAAATGATACGGGTTACTGTATCTGTTACCAATATACTGTATATACATCAATATGAGGGCTTTGAACGCAGACTTGTATACAACAACATCACATTCCACGAAAGACACACTGAGGGCGCGATTAGCAACGCCAATACCGCTCGCTATAAACCGAACCACACACATGTTCGATACATAATAGGCACGTCGAAGAAACAACAACGTTTAAGTACCTACCTAATCCCACCTATTACGTATACACACCTCGTAGTTTATCGACTCGACGTCGATGTCCTTCGGGGCTCCTCCAAACTTTCTTGCGTTCGGTCACACCGGCGCGCGTGCTCAGAGCACTTTTTGCTGGCCTGGGTGCCGGCACCGAGATATTGAAATAATTGCTTTTTCAACGGCACGGCGTGCAAATGACATTCGAGATGGAGGTCGTTTTTTTAACTGGGTGTACGAGATGGAAAATTGTCTCGTGATGAAATGTTTGGTTTGGTGATAAAATGATAAGTTATCAGCTTCACACGTGGACTTTTGTTACGTTGTTGATTTTGGAGAGGAGAAATTGTTTGATCGATATCTCTTTGTTTGTTTTTGTTTCGGCTTTAATACAGGTGTTAAAGTTCGGTTTATAGAACTTTATTCTCATTAAGACAATCGTCACTTAAAGTTCGAAGTTTCTATACAGAAAAATACCTGGTACACAAAGGCTTGGCTGCTTAAAGTGCAACTATAAATAAAACCTCATTAAAATACTTAGTAACTATCCACTAAGTATATATTTATATTATATTTCTTCGACAACTGCTCAAGTATTTCCAATAATTCGTGAAGACAATAAAATGATTAGCGACATCTTGGGACCCAGTGCGGGGCCCCGGGGCCTCGTGTATTAATGAGAACCGCGCAGTGGCAACTTGGTGTGAAAAACCTAAATTGTGGTGTGAACTTTCACAGGCAGTGGTCGCCGCGGTTTTATAGCTAGCTACGGTTGCGCACGCGGGTTTGTTCGCATATATAAATATTTATCAAGAGGTAATATACTCCTTTTTCTGGCTTATTGCTTAGCTCTCTACATGCTGATTCGGATTAATATGTTCTTTCATAAAAAAATAACTATACTTACCGATTTTTTTTAATCTATGCTATTTAAATAAATGATGATTATGAATGCTTCAATTAACTGTCAGGTTGTCAATGAATTTAAAGATTTTACTTTGTTTTCCCGAAGGTTACGGCACAAGTGTGCCTATAGTAAACCTACATTTTGACAGTTATATTAAAGTACCATGTAATTGAGGGCAAGCCTATTGTCATAAATCGGGCACAAATCCAGAGAAATGCGTATTAAAAAAACAAATCCACACTGAGGCTGACTGAGAAATTCCAGATGGAAAAACCCAATAACACCTTTTCCCGACGCGGGAATCGAACCCAGGACCTCATGCTCGGCAATAACGCTTGCAACCATTAGACTCACGATGCAGTTAGGTTTAAAGTGTTCCTGTACCTAAGTATATTGTTTGATATAGACAAAACTGGCTGTTACCCACTCCATCGTGTAATGCGAGTGATTGATACTTTTACACCTGATTGTCATCTTAATTGTAAAGGATTTTCTGAGATACGAACATTTCTCGTCTTTATTAGGGTTAGTTCACACCGAGACGCGACGCGACTTGACACTGCTTACACATTTTAATAGAACGTCTCAAAATATAACTTTATTTACTACACGATAAGACACACATTTCATTGTGAGAATTCAGAATACGTTACACCACGCAGCGCAGGGTCGTGGTAGTCTTCCAGAATCACCGCGTCTGCGGGATTATCCGAAAGGGTTACCGGTACCCCGGAACATAAAGGGCTAAGGACGGAACATAGTTGGGTTTTAGTCAGTAAGAGACTCACACTCCTTTCCGCTCCACCCAAAGCGGGATGGGTCATTTGCTCCCTCAAAAAAAAAGTATCGAAGCGTCGCGTCGCGGGTCAGTGTGAACTAATGCTTAGTGCAACGTAATATTTTCATTAGCAATTTCATAATGAGAACGGAATCAGTTAATAAACATGATCACCCTTGTTATGGGAGACAATGATGTCCCTCACACCAGCAAAAATGATGAACTTCCTAGAACATAGACAAACAGACAAATATTCTACCAAATATATCGACCAACAACGAAAGGTAATACAGAACTGAAAGTGTTTCATTCTATTTCTTTTTGCTCTGCACTGAGTCGCGAATTCGCGATAGCTTTTTGATATCAGCATTATGTTATGGCACGTGCCGTCGCTGATCCATAAGGCTTATAATAGCATGACTTATAATAGCATTGGGCTTTTCCTCATACCTTATTTTACTTACCTCTAGTTATGATCGATCAACTCGCTGTCCATATTAGGATACATAGCTAATGTCCTATTGTCGGATAAGAAGAAAATTAATTTCAAAAAGAATAAATTATTGAATCAAGGGGCCGACCACCACCTCCTATACCCTCTTGTTTATTAAGAAAGAGATGGAGATATTTATTCCGTATAGCTTCGCCTCTTTCTTAAACTGAAATAAAAATTACAAAATAGTGGTCTTTGGTGATGATTGGTCCCTGTATGTTATAATAGGCCAAATTATAAAAAAAGGATTGAAATTAAACCAATTTGAAGCCAGTCAATCTGCCTAGCCTTTTCCCAACTATGTTGGGGTCGGCTTCCAGTCTAACCGGATGCAGCTGAATACTAATATTTTGCATGGAGCGGCTGCCTATCTGATCTCCACAACCCAGTAACGGGGTAATACAATACCCCTTGGTAAGACTGACTGTCAGATTTTCGGATTTCTGACGACCCGTAACGACTGTCAAAGGTGCACAAATGACAGCCGGGAGCACGGATGAGTCTCGGTATATAAAGATGGTCACTCATCTACGGCCAACCCCGGCAAGCGTAGTTTAACCTGACAGATCGAGTTGTGCGGCTGTTATTACCAAGCCACGAGCTCCTCTACCAATTTGAAGCCAGTACAGAAGCTAATATAATGATCGTTCAAGGTACAGACGCCAGCACATGAAGCTATCCCTAACTGTCAAATTTTCTGAATTAAAAATGAACCTTATGTCTTTGCAATAAAGTTGAAATACTATCTAAGAAATTTGACAGATTGTGGTAACTTGATGTGCTGGCCTTTGGACCTTGGTAGTTTAAATACACGGTCAAAGTACAGCAGTAGCTCACACAAGATGTTAAGTAAATAGCTATTTTAATAGTCTATCTAATGAGGAAACTTTGAAGCTATGTGTGAAGTACAGGTGTCGTACTGTCTACCAGTACCGATGTCGAAAGTCGAGTCGTGAAGGAATGCTTACATAACACCAGTGAAAGCAAAAAATGTATTGGATGTTAAGACAAAAAAAAAAGTTTTATTTGACACTCGCCTCACTACGTTTTTTCCAGGTCTTTTTTTTTTTTAAGGCTGGGTAATCATCCAATGACTGCTCCCGCTCTGGGTGGAGCGGAAGGGAGTGTCAGACTCTTACTGACTAAAACCCATCCATGTTCCTTCCGTAGCCCTTTATGTTCCGGGGTAGCGGCAACCCTTTCGGACAATCCCGCTTACCCGGCAGGCTTGGCCCTGAGGGGCCCCTTCATATGCTGACATCTCCGTCCGGCACGGGTCTGGTGCTGATCGGACGGTGAGTCACCCATTACTCACCGTCCGCAGGCCCGCGCCTACGGTGGCCGGGAGTCGTCACGTGGCTCCCGACGCCCGGGGCGTCTCCCGCGGCGGCTGGGACGGGAGGACCTTTCTCTCTCCCATCCCGCCACCTCCTTCGCGAGCATGACTTTTTCGCAAAGGAGGTGACTGCCTCCCACTCCCTCTCGCCCCGGACCATGGCTTGCACCAGGGCCGGGCGCGAGAGGTCGCCGCCGCCGATCGCCTCTACGAGGACACGGCGGTGTCGGCCCTGTCTTACGTGTGTGATTCTCGTGAGTTCGATCCCAAGCAGACGCTGTACGTTGTATATTTAATTTCATCACTATTGCTCCCAAAACGGTGTAAAAAGACATGAGAGAAAGACGTGAGGCTGAGGAAACCAGCATGTTCTAGAACTAAAAATTGGAATACATAATTATGACTTATCTAGGTACCACCCGCTCTGAGCCCGTGTGGTGGTTTACGGGCCACTATCTCTGACAGAGAGGGGGCCTATGTCCCAGCAGTGGGAACATTATAGGCTGATTACGCTTTGCTTATGGATATGGTATGCATGAGCGGCAGCGTATAATTACCTGTGTCGGTAGAGCATTGGATAAATTATGTTCAAGAATAATCATGTAGGTACAGAGGCCAGCACATCAAGTTACCACAATCTGTCACATTTCTTTGATAGTATTTCAACTTTATTGCAAAGACATAAGGTTCATTTTTAATTGAGAAAATTTGACGGTTTGGGATAGCTTGATGTGCTGGCGTCTGTACCTAAGCAGCTCACAGGTGACGTGGTAATATTTGTATAGATTAGTAAAGAAGAAAGAAAATACGTTTATTTGTGGTGTAACACAAACAAAAAAACTTGGACAAAATATGCGTCACGCAAAATGACCATCGCTCAGCATTGTGCTGCGACCCTACGCAAGATAGACACCACCGTTAGTAGTTGCCTGAAAGCCATGAATAACGTCCAAAACTTTACCGAAGACTTTTCCAGTTTTAGGAAGATCCACATGTTCAGCAAAAGACTCAACAGGTACTATTGATCCTCCTCATAACAGTAACACCTACGGCCATCTTACCGTCTAACTGCAAACACACTTTCATCTAGAAAATATACTGATGGCAAAAACTCATCAAAACCCTTACCTCTATTTTGCCGCAACAAGCAGCTGACTTTTATCTCTCACCTGCCTGGTAACAGCCAGATATTGACACGTAGTTATACGATCGATCCTCGTGTCAAATGATCTCGAGTCCGTAACACATTGCACATGTCTGCTGCAACGTAGTCCGAAGATTAACCGCGTCGAATCGCCGAGACAATCCTGCGAGACAAAAGCGGTCCGTTTGTCACGCGCCGTAAATATTTTGGACAGGGCTTTACGGGCCCCGTAGTTTTATGAGACTTTCACGCTGACACCATTGTCTGGACAACGCCCGACTGATTAGCCATGCTCCGGCCAAGGGACGCTCACAAAAATTTGAACATTTCCCTAGATGCGATGTTCAATTGTTTAATTCTATAACTGGGTTTGTTTTTTGCTACTTAACGATTTGTTGAAATATTTACGGTTTATGGTTATTTATGGGCGAGTTACTTAAATGATCTTGGACTGCCGTTGTTAATTGCAGCTGCGTACCTACTCATTAAATACGGTGCATATGAGCAAACAACTGAGTCTTTGTATTCCTAAAATAAAATGACTCTTGAAAGTGTCGATGCATTAAATGGTCGTTAAAAAAAAAACAGGTTTCATAATTCGTCTGTGAAGGTTTGTTGAAAAAGTTCACAGGGTATATAGAAGACTAGGCTGTGACGCATGTACGGTCCTCGGAGACATGACGGAGGATTTATGACGATACTAAAAATATTATTTTATTGTTACGGGTTTTACTGGAACCGATGAACATCTACAGGTCAAGTGCGTTGAGCAGGTTTAAGTGAATGGCCGTATGGGATCACATTGAAAATTTATACCGTCTTAGGTAATTAACAAATTCTTCATACTGCTAGTTCTAAGTTCTACTAGCATGTTCAGTTGCCTCTTAGTCAGTCTAGAAGTCGACCTCGACATACTTGGTAAAGGCTTATTGGAAATGAAACTGTAAAAAGCGATCCAAAGGTATCACTTGATTCTTGATGACTTCACTCACAACCCACTGCTGTCCGATAACAGTTATCATAATCACCCAGAATTTGCTAGACCATGACTCATTTACCAGGCATTTAGAAACCGGAAGATGTTCACACCAGAGATATAGTATTTAGTACAAAAAGTTGGTTCTGAGCCGGTGAGCAATGTGGGCCGGCGTCAAGGCTGCGGCAACCTTGCTGTTTGTGGAGCGTGACGGCGAGCGACGTGTCGGCACCCACGGCGTGACGTCACCACTCCCCCCCCGCCCCAAGGTGCCAGGTACTCACTGCTGCTGCTAGAGTTACTGGGAGAACTGCTTTAACAATGAGGTTAGGTCTGATGATGTGGCTTTTCAAATTTCGAATGTTGATGGACCAGCCAGTCTCATAACCTTCAGCGTTGATGATACGTTCATGCGAGATCTAAATATATGGTGGCAATTCTAGGAACGTCTTTCTCTAAATATCTACCGTATCTCTTAGGTTGCAGGATTGTAGAAAAGTCCAGATGTGGCATGTAACACTCAGAACATGTGAATTTTTTTTTCATGATCAAAGCTGGAGCATTGATGCTGGATTCTTATTTCATTGAAGGTCACTCAACGAAGAACGAAAACTCATTACGATCAGTCACGAAAATGCTTTTCTCGTGAGTTTGAAATCATGAAATAATTATAGCTTTTATCAAATAAAGAGATTTCTAATTTGATGAAATAATAAAAAAAAACTTTATTTATTTGGAGAAAACAAGTTGAATAGGTTTCAATTACTTATTATACAAGACAAAGTGAAAGCTGGTTAATGATATCAGCGCATGAGACGGTAGGAATTGAGATTGCATTTTTGGATTTATTTTTCATGAAGTCAAAGTCAGTCAAGGGGAGTTTTAAGAATTATTTTGTTCATAGTTTCAGCAGCTTACAAGCTTAAAATTAAGGTAACTTAATTTTCCAATACTTTCTTACAATTTCCTCCAAACTCATAAGCTCAACGGGCGCAAAAAGCCCATTACTCTCACATAATCAAAGGTAAACAGGTGTGAAATTAAGCTCACTTTTTAGTTTTTATTCACTTAATAGATTGCGGCTTACTTCTCCGTTCCCGTCCACTTACGTAATAACCTTTCATTAAAGTAATACAATCACCTAAACGCTGTGTTTAAAACACTATAATTTCGCACTAAATAGAATGATTTGGGAGCTTCGTCTCGTTATAAATTTCTACTTTTGTTCTTTACGTACCAATTATGGGCGGCGGAGTCACAAAGAAGGTTTTTATACATCCAAACGGTTGATTGACGGGTGATTATTTCTGGGCCCGATCTGAAGATGCTTCCGAGTTATTTTGGTGGAGATAACAACGGTTTTTGTTTTTGGTAGGCTGTTCACGTAATATTTTATTGTTCTATTATTGTTTTTGTTGCTGTAATTGAATTTGGTTAGTGTTAAACTGCTTATTGCTTCATTTGGTAGCGTGGAGGTATGTTTGCTCGTAATTAGTTTCAGTACGAAAATTATTGTAATTGGCTGCTTTATCGTGTTTTTTTAAAGGTTTGTTGGTATTAGTTAGTAAAAATAAATCACTTTATTTAAAGATAGCAAAATGGACGGCGCCGTCGAGGCCGTCCCAGGAAGGGGTGGCGAGACGACCTAGACGCACACCGCAAAGGATGGATCGAGGTGGCTCAAGAGAAAAATGTCAGGAAGGACTTGGGGGAGGCCTTTGCTCAGCAGTGGGACAGTGTAGGCTAAATAAAAAAATAAAAATGTTCATTATAATCATGCGTATACTATATACAAAGTGCAAAACTGATCCTTTTCAAAAATCAGCGTTTCGTAAACATGAAGTTATTGACCGCTTATCATAAAAATAGCTATTCCTATACCTACTATGTTAATCTATACAGCGTCTGCCGTATCTTCTATTTCAATTTGAACTTGACCGATTTCTTTTGTTAGATTCCGCGAATTTGTAGTCAATTTAAAACATCTGAGTACTTAAATTTTGTTGCTCGAGGCCAAATTGGTTACGTTTTTAGCTATAACTTGAATGTAACTATTGACTGAATTAGAATTAGTGGTCTTTAATCTATACTAATATTATAAAGCTGAAGAGTTTGTTTGTTTGAACGCGCTAATCTCTGGAACTACTGGTCCGAATTGAAAAAATATTTTTGTGTTGGATAGTCCATTTATCGAGGAAGGCTATAGGCTATGTAAAATCACGCTACGATCAAAAGGAGACAAGCAACGGGTGAAACCGCGCGGGGGTAACTAGTAAAAAATATAAGTCGATTTACTGCTTATGCGCTGGGAGGACGACATTAGAAAAGCCGCTTGACTGCACTGGATGAGACTGAGAGGGGCCCATGTATATAAGGTGTTAAAAAATTAACTCTAAGAATTTCGTGGGAGCATTGTACTCGTCGTTATGAACAACTTTTACTATGG
The DNA here is from genome assembly GCA_951799385.1 of Hyppa rectilinea. Taxonomy (NCBI): domain Eukaryota; kingdom Metazoa; phylum Arthropoda; class Insecta; order Lepidoptera; family Noctuidae; genus Hyppa; species Hyppa rectilinea. The sequence goes on along the minus strand of OX637306.1, from coordinate 6,660,261 downwards.
GATGAACCCTGAAATCGCGAAAAAAATATGAGCTGTTCCATACATTTAGGCACACGTAACTCAATAAAATGTATGGAACAGCTCATATTTTTTTCGCGATTTCAGGGTTCATCCCATAGTAAAAGTTGTTCATAACGACGAGTACAATGCTCCCACGAAATTCTTAGAGTTAATTTTTTAACACCTTATATAAAAATTAAAAATGATAACATGATAATAATAATTTACCTATATGAAATTCAATATTGGAAAAAAAATGTTAATGCATGGAATAAAAGGCTTTTTTATTTTAGTTAAATTCGGTACGATCACTCGATGCGACTAAAAGCATGTGTTACTTAAAATAATAAGCTACGGTTAACAGTTTGTACTATACCTACATACGTAATGTTATTCTTCTATAATACTTTGGCGTTATTTTCTTCAGAGAAGGCTTCAGTGGAACGAAATGCATCCTACACAATGCCGTAGTACCGCGAGCTTTAGCAACCATTTCACGGTGATGCCGGCAAATATACGCCAAGACGAATCCGTCCGTGGTTGTTTACTAAGCGTTTGACCCGGCACTGCTCGCGCCCACTAACCCACTGTTCGATAAGAAACTCCTGCAAGAGCCACACATTTGATTCTGACACGTATTCGCTCCTCTATAAAGTGCAATGTCCTATCACAATGGCTATTCATCTCTTTGATGTAATGATGTGTAGTCAGTATCAACTGTTTATTTACTGCCTGCTATGTTGCGTTTATCGGTCGTATGTTGTTTTGTGGGTAGTTTAAAATGAGTTCTATTGCTGTTTGTTTGTGGTTGGTTTTGGTTTGGCTGTGTTGAGTTCGTTGTGTTTCAGTGATGGTCGTGAGTGGATTGTGTGACTGGTAGAAGAGTCTTCAGCGGTACCGTTAGCGGACCGTTCAATAAATTAATTTGGTAACAGCCATTGCTTGCTAGGGATAAACTTGGATTACACGACGTTAACTTACGAGTAGTTTGTGCTATAAAGTGCTGCATTAATGCTCATGTAGATATCAAATTAACGTCACGTTAATGAATGATTTTTAAGATTTTAGCGGAGTACTGTGAATAAAAGTCTGTAGGCATTATTAAAGATCCCACGAAGATTTGTGTGAGTTTATTAAAATTTTCTGTTGCGATGGAAAGGTCCACCGAAAGGTAAATGAAAAAAAACTATGGGATTCTTAACAATGAAATAAAAACTTAAGCATTTCAAATCATAGCATATTAGGTACTTGCCGTTTCCAATATGGAAGATGAAATTGGGTTGGTTGCTAACAACGGATGGGCACCGATATCGTCCTTTAATTATGAAAATAGTCTAATCATATATGTATATACATCTAACGGCTTCTGTAATAGTAATGGTTTAGTAGGATGTCTTACATATACAGCTACGCTAATTGGTATTATGCTGTTCTCAAATTACTTGGACACGTAAATTCTGGATGGATTTTATTCTAAGTTTCGTTTCCGTTTGAGTTCCTATTCCCATTAAGTCCTGTCATTATTTTCATTGACAGGTCTTGAACGCGATTTCGATCGTGTTTTGTTTCATTGGAAAAATTGGCACTATAACGTTATTAAACACGTTCCATTTTCAAATTCACATCCTGATCTTCACAGGCGCGTGTGTTCTCTTGAACGCCATGTCCGAGAGGCGCCATCTCGTCTCATCTCCGTGGAGGGCGCTCGGCACTCCTCGGCAGTACTCGGGAGTACTCGGCATATAAATTGAACAAACACTCAAGTCTATCTCAGGCCGCACGCAGCTATGTAATGTGGTTTTGTTTAGTTTTATTTGTATTAGGTACTTACTATGGTAGCGATTACGTTTGGTGTTACTTGCATTCTAGAACGATCATCATAATCATCTGCTTAGCCTTTTCCTAAATATGTTAGGGTCGGCTACCAGTCTAACCGGATGCGATACGATACCCCTTGGTAAGACTGGCTGTCCGATTTTCGGGCTTCTGACGACGTAACGACTGTCAAAAATGCACAAATGACAGCCGGGATCAACGGCTTAGCGTGCTTTCGGAGGCACGGCAGAGTCTCGGTATGTAAAGATGGTCACCCATCCACGGCCAACCCCAGCAAGCGTGGCTTAACCTGATGGGACCCGACCTGTGCGGCTGTTAGTACATAGCCACGAGCTCCTCCACGATCCTAAAGCTTTAATAATGATCTAAGTATAGATTTGAATTTACATAACCTTGTAAAATTTAAGATCATATATTATTTGAACATAACATCATGCCTGTATTCACCAGAGGGGTGTCGCAGAGATGATATACTACACACACATTTCACCAGTTACGTTTTTAAGTCCCATGTAATAGGGGGCAAGCCTATTGCAATGAACCGGGCACATATCCAGACCCCGGCTACTACTGAGAAATTTCGAAATGGAAAAACCGAATACCATTTTTGCCCGACCCGGGAATCGGACCTCATGCTCAGCTGCAGCGACTGCGACCATTAGATCAGACTTCCTCAAAGTGGGCGATAACGCCCCTTGTGGGCGCTGCAGGCACAAAGGGGGAGGGGGGGGCAGTAAGAGCCCAGAACAAAAAAAGAGTGTTGTGTAGATGCTTAAGGGGTTATTTGTAAGTTCACCTAGACAGTGGTTAGACAAGGGCGAAAAAAAAAATTGTCTAAGTGGGCTGTAGACAAAATAAGTTTGGGAACCCCTGCACTAGACCAACGAGGAAGTCAAATTAAAATTTGTTTGAGCATCGTTCTAATATACCCCAGTCATATTTGAAGTAAATAAATAGCATTATGGTTGCCCATTCTTAAGTAAGACTTAATACGGTCATACCTAACCTGAAGGTTTACCAGAGTGTACAGAGGCCAGCACATCAACCTACCCCAATCTGTCAAATTTATTTTATAGATTTTCAGCTTTATTACAAAACAATAAGGTTTATGTTCAACTGGAAATATTTGTCAATTTTGGTTAGCTTGCTTTGCTGGCATCTGTAAGTACTAGAACACAGCAACCTTGAATCACCGGCTTGACACACGAACACATTCATAAACACTAACGTTTATTTTAAAATCAAAGGACTTTTATTTTTAATAAGAAGTTATTCCGGTAGGTACGGTCACACATCAAGTTACCACAAACTGTCAAGCTTCTCTAAACGATTTCAAACCTTAAAACGTTGACAGTAAAGTTCAAAATCGATTGAGAAATTTTGGAAATTTGTGGTAACTTAATGTGCTGGCGACGGAACGTACATGATGACACATTACAAAACGAATTAATTAATTTAATAACACTGCACTCGCTTGTGACTCTCCGGTATTATTTTGAGATGGCGTTGATAATGACTAACAGCCTCATCATTATAATTACAGCGTCTGGGACCAGTAAGTAGAGAGGCCAGCTCATCAAGCTACCCCAATCTGTCAAATTTCTTTGATCGATCTTCAACTCTATTACAAAAGCATAAGGTTCATGTTTAATTGGAAAAAAATGACAGTTTCGGGTACTTTGATGTGCTGGAGTCTGTACATAATTTTGATTGTTATTCTCAGTAGAGAAGTCGCGTCGAAAATCTTTAGAGGAATGGATAAAAATCTACAGATAAATAGACGGAACCTCGTTTAAGTTATCAAAAGTCGTGAATAGAATAGGTGACCCAGTGCAAAATCTTAAATTAAATAATTCACTTATAGTCAACATACAGCATCTGATCGGATCTGAAAGCATAGGTACAGAGGCCAGCACATCAAGTTACCACAATCTGTCAAATTTCTTTGATAGTATTTCAACTTTATTGCAAAGACATAAGGTACATTTTTAATTGAGAAAATTTGACAGTTAGGGATAGCTTGATGTGCTGGCGTCTGTACAATTTTGCGCAAGAGTTCTTTATAGGGTGTAAGTAAGCACTAAATGAGTATTTTTGAAATTTCACCCCCGATAGGGGTCAACGGGGGGATGAAAGTTTGTATGGAAGCTCGACTTTTTTGCCGATGAGAAATTCGATCGGTCACGCATTTTGTAGCCGCCTTTCATTTCTACATTATTATAAAACAATGTCGCTCCCTGAGTACGCTTAGACCTTTAAACTATGCAACAGATTTTAATCCAGTTTTCGTGAACAGATAGAGTGATTCAAAAGTAAGGTTTATACGTAGTTTAACTAGCTTCTGCCCTCGCGATAGTATCTGCATTGCATCAGGGCGAAGCTGGGGCGGATCCCTAGTATCACTATAAAATGGCCACAGCTATACATACCAGCGGGATTGTACGAAAGGGTTACTGCTACACTGGAACATAAAACTTTTTTACAAAAAATAAAACCGACTTCCAAAACAAACACTACAAAGTGACAAATAATTTTGATTTCGGAAGTCGGTGTCTTCGGTTTTGTATTTTCATTTTTTGCCGCCGACTTCCGAAATCAAAATTATTTGTCACTTTGTAGTGTTTGTTTTGGAAGTCGGTTTTATTTTTTGTAAAAAAGTTTTTATTTTTCACTTTTTAGTTGTGGTACCTACCTACACAACCCCCCCCCCCCCAAATCTTAATACCACTACCTGGTATGTAAATTACAGTGACAGGAACTTATTAGAACATCATCCACATATATTAAGTAGGATTTTTTTTAGATTTTTGTTGATTTTTCAAAAACCGCTTATTCGATTTCGATAAAAATTTTATGGGACCATTTGGGAAGTATATCCTTTCCAACAAAAAAAGAATTTTTCAAATCGGTTGGCAAGCAACGGAGCTATGCGCGAACAAACATAAAAAAAAAAAAAATACAAACATCCGAATTGAGAACCTCCTCCTTTTTGAAGTCGGTTAAAAAGGCTAAGGAAGGAACATGGATGGGTTTTAGTCAGTAAGAGTCTGACACTACCTTCCGCTCCACCCAGAGCGGGAGCAGTCATTGAATGATTTCCCAGCCTTAAAAAAAAAACCCTGAACATAAAGGGCTAAGGAAGGAACATGGATGGGTTTTATTCAATAAGAGCCTGACACTCCCGGAGGGGTCCCCATCCTCAAAAAAAAAAGCAATACACCCACACAAAGTAATACCTACTATATATGCATATGACTAAATCCAATATGCCACCAATGAGGATTTAGTTGTTCTAATTTTAGTTAGCAATTTACAGTCAAAGTGCTAAATAATGTATGTCCGGTGGTGTGACAACTGTATGTGGCGGTCGGTTATCTCGTGTGGGAGTATGTGCAAATCCTTCACCCACGCAGCACAGGATCGGATCCTATACACAAGTCGCGTGTAAAATATTCATTTCGCTGCTGGGTAAATACATTTTCAAGTCGAGTAGCAAAAATTAAAAATTTCACGTCTTCTTTTCGTGTAGTTAGTGACTAACCTGGTGTCAGAGTTTTATGCTGCCCATGGGCCTCTGACTTAGCTTCACATGCTGTTGAGAAATATCGAAAGAAACAGTTAAAGTTAAGTTAAAGTTTACCTGCATACGGTAACTAAAGGACACCAAATACGGAAAAACATTTCATTTTTGGAAAATATGTAATTAAAGTGGCCAGTCTAGTCAGGGTATCCTATTGCCCAGTTACTGGGTTGTGGAGGTCAGATAGGCAGTCGCTCCATGTAAAATACTGGTATTCAGCTGCATCCGGTTAGACTGGAAGCCGCCCTCAACATAGTTGGGAAAAAGGCTAGGCAGATGCAGATGTAATTAAAGTGGCATTTAATTTAATTCCATTAAATTAACTTTGTTTATTATGACTAAGGTAATTCAAATAGACTGTTATATATCTGTCTTAGTTTTCTTAAGGGCTTATACCTTCTCGTAACGTCTGTTTATCTGTCTGTCACAATAAACTCAAAAACTCATGAGAAAGGATTAGGTGTTTAATTTATTCACGTTTTTTGAAAATGGATGGAATATGTCGGTGATTGTTGAAGATGTCGGAAAAATCATGTCGATTGGGAGCCTTACCTACTAATTAATAAATAGAGTTATTTGAAAACAATGTATTACTACAGAATTATTTCTCCTAAAAAGATCTATTAATTGTAGCAACGTTATTTGTCTACCGAAATTTTTTATTTCTCTTTGAGCCCAATTCTGAAGTCCACGCAAACAAAGTCACGGACTAGTTTATAAAATAAAAACTAATTACTACTCTGTCAAGAAAGTACCGGGAAAAGATCAATAATACACAAAATGTCTGTTATTCATCCAAATTTATTTTATCACCTTCAAAGTATGCTCCTTTAGAAACGATACTCTTGCGCCAACGAATAATCCATTCATCAAAACATTTTTTAAACGCTGCTTCCGGAATTGAGTTCATTTCTCGCCGCGAATTCTCCTTTTTCGGTTTCGGTTCAGTTGGAAGGCGCCACTCCGAAGCTTGTTGACTAGTTTGCATGTCAAACTCGTAAACCCACGCCTCGTCACCAGTAACAATGCGTTTCATGAATGTTGGGTTACTCGTTCTAGCATGTCCTCAGCGACTTTCATGCGATTGAGTTTTTGGAGAAAATTCAGATCTTTTGGGACTAGCCGAGCAGCAACATGTTTCATACCCAAATGATTAGTTAAAATGGTACGGATCGACTCGTGAGATACAGAAAGTTCGGCGGCTATCTCTCTCAGAGTTGAATGGGGATTTTCAGTCACTATTTTCTTCACTTTTGCGATGTTAACTTCAGTTGCAGACGTTGATGGCCTACCAGAGCGAGGCAAATCTTCCATCACATCTCGACCGCTTTTGAACGCTTTGAACCACTCATAAGCACGAGTTTTGATAAAGTCGATTCACCGTAAGCCTTCTGTAACATTTTCAGTGACTCCGAACACGAAATTCCATTGGCGATGCAAAATTTAAGACAAACTCTTTGTTCGATATTTTTGTCCATTATGAAATTCGCAATACACACTATATATGATATTACTAAAACCAGCACTGTATTTAATATAAATAACAGATGCAACTCAAACTCCGCGCCAAAATGGAAAACAGTTGTGCCAATCTAACAACTACAAAAAAAACAAAAATTTGAATTTGGAACCATAAACAAATCATCCATTCCCGATACTTTTTTGACTGAATGTATATACATTAACACTTAACTTACTATATTTTTATAAATGACTAGCTTTTGCTAGCGGCTTCGCCCGCGTGTATGTAGGAAATTATCCCAAGGGAACCTTACATTTTTCCGGGATAAAAAGTCAGCTTACATGCTATTCCAGACATACATATATGACATATATTATATGATATTCCAGACATTCATATTCCTATTCCAGACATGCTATTTCAGGCTTACATGCTATCTATCGTTGTGCCAAGTTTCATCCAGATCTATTAAGTAATTTGTGTGGAGTTTATTCGTTACAAACATACTTACATACACATCTTTCCTCTTTATAATATAAGTATAGATAGCAATAAACCGTATCTATGTTATCCATAAAAGAGTCGCTCCCAGCAAATAAAGCAAACTACATACATATCAGGCAACCAAACAATATAAAAAAAAATACAATTATAACAAAAACTAGCCCATCAATTCCGCCCATTAACAAAACTTATTCCAACAATCTAAAATCTTAAAAACCGTCTAATATCCGTGTAAGCTAACACGAACTATTAAATAAAAATGAACGAGCGATCGTGGTGAAGATAAGGTAATCCGTGTCGACTTTATTTGTTTTTAATTATTCAGTGGCGAGTCCGCCCCTGCCTAATGACTCTATCGTGCGATTTATGAGTTGCCCCTGGCCCTTTGTTTTTTATTCCTTATTGGTGAGTGGTGGTTGATTGAGCACTACTGTACACTAGTGTGGGTTTTTGGGTTTTTCGTTTTGTATGTCATTTAATTGGGGTATGCTGTATGGCTACATAATGAACTCCGTTCTTCTTCTTCATGTGGTTAGTGACTGGTGTCAGAGGTTTTATGCTGCCCATGGGCCTCTGACTTATTTTCACATGCAGTGACTAACCTAGTGTTAGTGTTTTAATGCTGCCAATGGGCCTTTGACTTAGCTTGACATGCTGTTGAGAAATATCTTTCAGGCAGGTTTCCTCACGATGTTTTCCTTTACCGATTTTTAAGCAAGTGATAATTATACAATACGCATATGAATTCGAAAAATCAGAGGTGCGTGTCTTGAGTTCGAACTTGAGACCTATGACTTGGCAGTCCGACGGTTACACCACTAGGCTATCAATGCTTAAATGAGTTTCGTTGATTATTATGAAATGGAATTGGATTTATACATACTGGATGTCGCATAAAAAATGCAAGGATGCTCAGGTACGTCAAATAATATCACGACTGTATTCCCCTAAGCGTTGGGCAGACGTCTACAAAAAGTAGGTGTACCCCCATTTCGCCATCTACTTTATGTTTAAGCTCCAAGAAATAGGGGGCGAGCATATTGCCAGCCACCGGGCACTAAACCTGACTCCAAACTTCTACTGGGAAATTCCAAATGGATATGAATAACACTTTGGTCGGAATCGAACCGGAAATCGAACAAGGGACCTCATGCTCGGCAATACCGCTTGCGATGACTCGTAGACGAACATAGCAGCACCTTCACATTATATTTACGGAAGCTACAATATTTTTTTTAATGATTTTAGGGGCACAGTTACAATACGCAATGTTGTCTTGTTTGAGGCCCTTCATCAAAGTTTTAAGACAACAACTTCCTTGAAAAAAACATTCAAATTACATAAGATATATATGTCGTAGGATAATTTGATACTTCGAATCTTCGCGGAAATCCTAGGGGTTTTGCGAAAACGCGGATAATTAGACATAGACGAAAAATTATCAAATCTTACTGGACAAAGTCAGGATTTTTGCGAAAATACTCGTTACTATAGTAAGATTTGATGTGCTCAACACTGATTGGCTACAATTTTGCTGGCTGACTTCTAATTGGTTCCTAGTTTGCCGATGATTAAGACGTCAACCAATCAGAGACGATCTCTTATTGAACGCGCTGACCGACCAATCAGCGTTCTTATTTCATAACAGTCAGCGGTTCGTTTCGCAATATTGCTATAATAACGAGTATTTTCGCAAAAATCCTGACTTTGTCCAGGAAGATTTGATAATTTTTCGCCTATGTCTAATTATCCGCGTTTTCGCAAAACCCCTAGGATTTCCGCGAAGATTCGAAGTATCAAATTATCCTACGACATATATAAGGTGTTAAAAAATCAGCAAGACAAATTAACAACTTCTAGTATGGGATGAACCGATAAAAATATGGGCTGAACATTTATATGTAAGGAACAGCTCATATTTTTTATCGCGATTTCAGGGTTCATCCCAAAGTAAAAGTTGTTCGTAACGGTGAGTACAATGCTCCCACGAAATTCTTAGACTTGATTTTTAACACCTTATATAATAGTTACGAATATACTACATGCCCGATAGTTACGCATTAACACCAACTAATGTAATTCACTAAGAGTCAGCTCGTACTATCGACTTTTTGTTATGCAGCTGTAATGAAGTACACGACAACGAATTTGGCGATTAAAAATCAGCCAATCACTACCAATAACTCCGTACTGAATCCCTGAACGATCTAACTATCGGTCAACATAAAGTCGCTAGTGCGCGCTGGCTCTTAGTATTACTTTTAACAGCTTAGGGATTAAATTAAAACCCTTATAACCCCATATAAATCATGCATAACACTAATATTATAAAGGCGACAGTTTGTAAGTGAGTTTGTATGTTTGTCCGTCCTTCACGCTCAAACGGCTGAATGGAACTGGATGAAATTTGGCACAGAAGTAGTTTATGACCTGGATTAACACATAGGATTTTTTATTCCGGTAGTATGTTCCATGGGAAACATTACGCTATCCAAACGCAGGCAGCAGTTAGTCCACATAAATACAAGTTAGTATCGCAATAAACAGACATACAGAATTTAAACTTATGTATCATGGGAAACTTACGCCATAGCTTTCTACGGGAACAATGGGAAGGAGCTGACCGCACAGTTCCTAGAAAGGCCATCGTTAGTTATCAGCTAATAAGACAGCATGATAGCAGTGATAGTGGTGTGACCGTCGGACTGCCAAGTCACAGATCTCGACTTCAAACTCAAGACACGCACCTCTGATTTTACGGATTCATGTGCGTATTGTATAATTATCACTTGGTTAAAAATCGGTGAAGGAAAACCTCGTGAGGAAACCAGTATTCCTAAGAGATATTTCTCAACAGCATGTGAAGCTAAGTCAGAGGCCCATGGGCAGCATAAAAACTCTGACACCAGGTTAGTCACGAACCACACGAAAAGAAAGAACAAGCTGATAAGATATCGAAGAAATCGGAAAAATTGTGTAGTTTCACTTATAAAGAATGTTTTGAGGTCAAGTTCTTTCGATAATAAGCTACATATTTGAGTGAATCAGTAATTTTCTTGGTTGGATGGTATTCGGTAGGTACTGTAAGTTCGTAACCGTTGGAAATACCTAGAGTTTATTTGTATAATTTGGAGAAAGAACTTATATAAATATCTTCAAGGTATTATGAAAGCAAGATAATGTTAGCATTTAAACTTTTCTATGTTACTGAGGTGTGCTTATAAAAGGGAATTTAAAATTCTTTAGTAACAGGGAAAACTGAAAATTTCACGGTCATTAGGTAAGAAGCGTAGTAGGTGGCGCGTATAGTTTCTGCCTACCCCCATGGATGGAAGGCGCGAGTTTATGTATGTCTAGACGCCAGCACATCAAGCTATCCCGAAACTGACAAATTTCCCCAATTGAAAATGAACCTTACGATATTGTAATAAAGTTGAAAAACTATCAAAGAATTTTGACAGATTGAAGTAACTTTATGTGCTGCCTACTACGGTATGCTTGATGCCTGAATAAACATGACCAAAGACCAATTTAAACTCAAACAAACTATACTTCAATCATAGCCGAATAGCGAATACTTATATAAAATAACAATGGAAGTTAAAACTACTTATACCCTCTTAACAGTATTTATTTATCCGGTAATAACTGCTAGAACATAACCAACATAGCATCTACTCGTTAATTAGTTACGGGAACCTTTTTACAGTAATACGACATCAACTTTGGCGGTATATTATCCCCGAAGGTCGGTGGTCGGAGTAATTGTTTTACAACATAACCCTATTGCTGGTACATACCCCTTTATGGTCATAAAACTTTCCAAAACATTTTTTTATTACCTTCGGACGATCCTTTCGGTAAAGGTCGAATATTAAATTGAGCAGTTATGGGAGGCTTTACCTGGTGTAAAATTCTGTAATGATTGTTCTGTTTGGCTAGTGGTAAATGTGCGGTGTCATTTGTTTTTAAATGTAGTGTTTTGTTTTGCGAAAAGACGCGGGAGCTGGTAGAAGCGAAATTGTATTCATTTAATTACTAGCTGACCCGACAGACGTTGTCCTGTCTTAACTGTGATACCTACCCAACCTACCTACCTACCTGCCTACCTACCCTACCTACCTAGCTACCTACCCTACCTACCCTAGCTACCCTACCTACCCACCCTACCTACCTACCCTACCTACCTACCTACCCTACCAACCCACCCTACCTACCCTACCTACCTACCTTACCTACCTACCCACCCTACCTACCCTACCTACCTACCTACATACCTACCTACCCTACCTTCCTACCCTACCTACCTACCTACCCTACCAACCCACCCTACCTACCCTACCTACCCTACCTACCTACCTTACCTACCTACCTACCCTACCTACCCACCCTACCTACCCTACCTACCTACCTACCTACCTACCTACCCTACCTACCCTACCTTCCTACCCTACCTACCTACCTACCCTACCCTACCTACCTACCTACCTACCTACCTACCTACCTACCCTATAGGAGGAAAATCAGAAGATGATCGAAAAAAATAAAATAAAAATGTATTCTGCTATTCAGGGCGTAGACAAATCCAACGAAACAAAAACCATGAAAATTGGTCCAGCAGATCTCGAGTTATAATGGAGGGAACAAACCCGACTTTCTTTTATATATATACATAGATTAGTTGTTAGAAGTAGTCACTGAATACAAGAGGTCGGTTTTGGTAAAGATTTTATGTTTATTATGTATACTTCTTGCAGTACGTCAATTACGTGCCCGGAGTTTAGGGCAGCTGAATCTGTTAAGCGTGAATGAATACATTACATACCAATTAATTATAATACACAGCGGTGCATCCATTGTTAATTTTCTTTAACACAAGTATGACTACATAAAAATCACAATCACACATGAAACCAATTTAATTAAGTTCCCATTCAGAAATTTGAAAACCTCAAACAGTAACAGTCATCAAATTGCTTTAGAAAATAAATAATTCTGCATCTTTAGCAGATAAAGGTGCACAAATCAAAGTTTGGTCACACTCCAGCGGTTTTTCAGTGACATTCCTTGTTTTGGTCTAACGGCCTTAGAAATCAACAGAGAATCAATTTCCGAATAGCTTTTTTTTCAGTCGAAATCCCGTTTGTTAGAAGTGCAAATCACAGTTGCACCTGTACACAATACATTTTGTGTTAGAAGTGCGATTCCAATGATTTGATTTAAAATTGTTAGGCTGAATTCATGATATAAGATCACGGCTCACTTCACACGTTTTCGGCACGTGTTGTTATTTTACTAAGAATATTACCTTCTTCTTTTATGTAATAAGTATTAAATGAAAGTTTATTGAAATAGAAATACCCGAATACCGCTTGACAAAAACGACATCGTCATGTTGAACGTCAGCTTGGAGTACTAGCGTCTGACAAAGGCGTCATAAAAACGCATTCCCGGCTGCACCGAGCCTCAAGTAACTAGCGAGTGCAGGCCACTGCAGGCCTACCTGAGGGAGACGCGGCGTAAGTACCGTTACGGCAACTAACGATTCCAAGAAGGTCATGCGCACTAAACTAAGGCTAAAATTCCACTTATTTTTTTTTTACCTCCATCGCCGAACAAATCACTGCGCAGCTACATTTGACCAAGGCTACGTATTCTTGTATCAGTAACGCAGGGTAGTACGAACAGAACATGCAGTCATCAAATTTTCCACTCGCATTTCTATTTTAGGATTCACCTCTCATCTTAATATTCCAAAGTCAAAGTTCACATAGAATCGTTCGCGTTACGTTATCTCCACCACACATCGGGACGTATGTTTGAACAAGTCCATACAACGCCATGCGCCACCCACTTTCGGTTCGTCGTATCGCCGGCGAATCGGCATTTAAAACCACTTAATGACAAATGAGACCAAATATTGACAGCGTGCAACATAAAAACAAAGGGCCGCCGCTGGGGGCGGGCTGGTGTCAATCTCAAGAACAAATAGACAAATGTTTGACGAACGAATTACGTGACAACTTTAGCTTGTTGTTTGTCCCGATGTTTACACTCCACCACCAACTGGGCCGTTGGAAAATTACATTGCGACATGGAAAAAAATGTGCGGCCAAATGTGTCGGCGGATGTTAGTAGGTAGACGAAACCAGGGGTGGCAGATGTACGCACCGGTGTACGCTTCTCGTATATGCCATTCGATACGATTTTTTTCTAAGAATATGATACCGTGCAATTTCGGTGAATTATTTCTTGAATTTAAACGTAGTTGGGTAGTGATTTATATTTAATTAGACAGCTTATTTCCTGTGAGATTGATTACCAATTTTGTGGAAATGTAAAATAAAATCTATGGTTGTAGAACTGAGTATCACTGTGCTGTAAAATTGTAGATACTTTTAAAACCATCAATCTAGGTACGGGGACACATCACACATCAAGTAATGGGATTCGAAGCGATATTTACGTTGAACATATGATTAGAAAGCAGTGGGCCAGTGGCCCAGCAATCATAGCAATGACATGTCGCGAACCGTGAGAGGAAACAATGCCGGCTCCGTGGGAACGCGGCGTGATTGCCCACCCTCGGGTAGCGGGTTCGAGTCTCGGGTCACGCCGCGGAACGGTGGGGTGCGAAACCAGAGTGCGCGCGTACATCCGGAATTCATATTTTTGTGAATGCGTTTTGAGTAATTTTAATAAATCTATTTTGGGGCATAGAGCTTTTGTTTTATAAGTTTAGGATTTATTTGAATTTCTATAGCCCTGTTTATTTTGTAGGATGTAACTACCTACGGAACGTAGGGTTTGATAATGAAATTCATGGTGGCCCCGTAGTATACAAACAGGTATTATTAATATTAGGTAGTAAAGGAGCTCGGATAACGAAACCATATAGTTTTTGGACGAGTAATGGTCGTGTTGGTATTTAAGTCAGATTTATATTGATTTTCATTTCTTTATTTGGTACACCAACAGCAGTAGGTACATACACAAAATACTCAATTATACTAATAATAGTACTCTAAAATTTAATATAACACCATAAAAGGTGAACGGTGAAAGGGTACGAATGTGAGTAATATCTATTTGATTATGAACATGAATTTACAAAATATATTAATTTATTGGTTAGTTACTAGATAGTATAAGTATGGAGGTGTAATGTAGGTATCAAACAAATAACTTTGTTTCTTTTAATTTTCAGTTCCCAAACTGATAATGTGCAAAGTTACAATTCTGTGTCCGAAGGCCGGTGGATTAAAAGAACTAATTAAATGAATAGCAACGGCCATTTTTTGATAAAACAGGCTGGTAAACATTTTTACAGGCAGGTTAAAGGTTATATAATTAAGTAAAGAATAATTCGGAATACAATTATTTACAGATGACAGATGTTTTAAGACAGCTGCTTCTTTCTGGCTGTGAACAATTTTATGCCGATACACTTTTATTTAAGCCATTTATCGATGAAGAAAAACATCGTGATGAAACCGGCATGCTTGAGAGATATTTCTCAACGTATGTGAAGCTAAGTCAGAGGCCCATAGGCAGCATAAAAACTCTGACACCAGGTTAGTCGCTAACCACACGAAAAGAAGAAGAATTTAAGTGATAAAAACCTTTCAAGGAAAACTGCTGTCTAAGAAATTTTACTTAGTTTAGAGTTTATTTAATACCTAGCTTCTATTCTATTCTATTGATTTCGGTCGTGTGAAAATCATGTTCAATCAAATGATTTCACCATACACATACATATTTATAGGTTGAATTATGAAAAAACCTACCGGATGCCTACGCCATAATAAATGTATGTACCTAGGTATGCCAAAATTTTAGACCAATACGTTTAAGTTTGAGCTATGTGTTGACAGATCAGTCAGTCACGGTGACCTTTGATAAAGGTATACACAAGAGCATTTTATAGACAATGAAAATACTTATAAACATTGTTATGTAAAATACGGCAACGATTAAGAATTAAAAAAAAGCCTAGCCGCCTGCATGCCTAGTTTTTAGTAACTGAATATAAATGTTAAGTTTTAGTTCTCATGTTGGTCCAAATGACTAATTTCCTACTAATATTATAAGCGTGAAAGTTTGTGAGGACGTATGGATATATGGATATTTGTTACTTTTTCATGTAAAAAGTACTAAACGGATCTGGATGAAATTTGACTATCTTATATATACCTATAACTCTTCTGTGCGTGTGTATGTCACTGAACTCCTCCTAAACGGCTGGACCGATTTTAATGAAATTTGTTGTGTGTGTTACAGTGGCTTTGAGGATGGTTTAGATTAAAAAAAAAAAAATTAAAAAAAAAATTACAAGGCGGAACGAAGTTCGCAGGGACAGCTAGTAATTATATAGTTTATAACTTGAATAGGATACATTTTTATCCCTGTACGTTCCCGTAGGATAACTTCAGACATCCACGCTGTTGGAAGCTAATAAATATGTAAATGTCGGTAACTATATAATAAAATAATTAACGTAGTTACTACTACCCTAACCTAAAATTACACTGTGTATAAATGTAAATAAAATTCGATCTCGTGAATTGAATCTTGATAAAGAATAGAATAAGTCCAGAATCAATAATAACAGTAGAATATTCAATAATATTTTTGTGTTTTAATAATTTAGTCTCCAGATTGATAGTGCCCTAAAAAGAGATTAAGAAAAGTGCGTTAAAATCGTGTTGAGACAAAAACGAGATTGGTTACAGATTAACAGAACTTTTTTGTCAATCATTTACTTTCACGCTGTTTTTCTTTTTCAGATCAACGGAGTGGATTGTAGTACCTACGCGACGTTGATATTAAATAAACTAGAAGTGTTCCAACATAAATTTGGGCATTGAAATTTTTTTTTTTTTTTACATTGACTATACAGTAAAAAACGAAAAATACATAGTATACGTATACGTATAGTTTTAGTTTTTAATCGTTGCTGTCAAAATCTTTTATTATATTTTATTTTTTATTTTCTAAGGTAATTTTATTTTTTTAGGTTATAAGTATTTTCATCGTCTATAAAATACTAATGTGTATTTAGAAAAGGTAACCGTGACTGACAGATCTGTCAAAAAAAAAAAACAGTATGAAAGATTATCACCTGAGAACGGTTTGACCGATCAGGCTGATTTTTTTTGTTGAATTTGTAATACATTTTCAAGACAAAGTTTGCTTACAAGATTTTAAAATATCGGAAAGGTCAATGCGTCAAAACACTACACTTACACTGATCAACATACTTGAAACGTATCCCAATCAAACCATCTTAGTAAGGTGATAAATATTTAGTATGACGACATATCTCAAGGGTCCGGGATATTCCGTCATCATTGACCATCATCCCTTGCATGGCATTTATGTGTAAAATTCCCCGGGAAACACCGGGCACGAATAGAAACATGTATTGTTTGTACTCGAGAGCTTGTAACCGGTCGAAACAAGGCGCTTGCCTTTGTCTTGGGAAACTAAATTATCTATAGTGAAATAAAATGATGGTAAGAATCAAATCACTTAAAATGATAGAAAAACTAATTAATTTAAATTAGTTGAAAGCAAAAAAAAGTCGGAAGGATTTGGATTCCGGATACGGAGTTATTATATTTGGAAATATTTAAATTTTTAAAGTCCTAAGTCCTAGATATATTTCTTTAAAGAGACATTTAAAGAATAAACTACTTTTAACATGTTTATTCTAAACTTATTTATTAATTTAAGTGTACATATAAATTTGCAACTATACGGTGTTAAAAAAATCAAATGATTGTTTAGCATTTTTTTATCTAAAGACGGTATTCGTATTCGATACCTAGCATAATCATAACCAGCCTATACTATGGCCACCGCTGGGCAAGCCTCCTCTCTGTAAGAGGAAAATTGATACTTATCTACCTAATAATTACTAACATAAATACCTACCTTCTTATAAATAAGTACCTAACGACATAACAATAAAATAAATTGTATTTCTAACGAGATACCTACCAAGTCAATATTTCAAATTGTTTATCTTAAAGTGAATAATTTTGCACAAAAACCTTCGTACTCATTACTAGGTCCTAACTAGGGCTATGAGGTAAGTAAATATCTTAATAGTAAGATATTTAATATTAAAATACTACTACAACACCTTCCGTTGTAGGCCATTTGTGACCGTTTACCTATTTTCCTTATAAAGTAACCTATTATACGGCTGTCTTACAACTCCAAAATATGTATGGAATTTCCTGCTATAGAATAGCATAAATAGACTCTTTATACCATGCAAATGACTGACATAAATGTACAAATTTTATATTGGGTGACACAATGGCGGTTTTAGCGCTAAAAGCGATTTATTTTTTCAGGAATTAGTAGTTACTTGCTTGGAATTATGAAAGCTCTTTCGATAACTGAAGATTTAAATACATTTTATAAGATCCGATGAAAACATCAATGGTTAAAGTTAAATTGGTAGGTTGTTTTCTTTTCATTTACTTTGCTGTATAAGATACTTCTCTTCTTAGATAATAATTACCTACTAACTGGCTTGCTTGGGAATAAATTATTGAAAGATAATTGATTGTCTGATTTGATTTTTTTATTAGTTCCTCGATCAAAACAGAATATCAATGTCAGTGTTCTAAATTTGAATAATCTTTGAAGACCTAGTAAAATGAATCACTGTATCAAAATTTTGACTTGTTCAAGTACCTATGTGCCCGAAGAATAGAATACTATTATTTTCAAAGTCCAATATTTAAAACAAAAACTTTAATTGGCAAACTTAAATATTTGTTTGAAATTATTTTTCTTTTCTTAAGTTGATTCTGAATGAAACCTTTAATTGTTTTGTCCTTCTTCAATTACAGTCAGATTAAAGTTTTTTTTTAAATATCCAGTGTCTTCTCTTATAACATCCCGCCCCACATCAAAGTGTTAAGTGAAAATAGTGTTTAAATGATCGCTGCTAAACATCGGGGCGTTTTTCGTCGGATTAAGTCGGTTAAATTCCCGGGGGTGGTGCGAGTACCCGAATGCTATCAACTACTCCGAGGGATTTGATTAAATCCCGTCTCACCCCTTGCGTGTTGACAGTAATTGATTGAAATGCCAGTTTCTTATACGCACTACCAAGCTAGGTGTTGGTGTGTGGTTCAGTGTTGTTGAATTTATGAAGTTTAAAACTTTGAACGATTTTTTGTAGGTGAAAAACTTATGGGTTCGTATCATTGACTCGCTACTGTAAACAATATGTGTTTGTGTAAGAGTGACCACACCGTTAGTAGTCCCTATATCTCCCAATTTTTTTGAGAGAAAATATTTTCTGTTTTTTTGAAAAATATTGTGGTGTAAGCTCAGGCTTAAGGAATGATAGGTGGTTGAAATTCTTTAAAATCCGAATTTGCTTCAATTTTCTTTTTTAATAAAACATCTATTTATTATTCAAAAAAATATATCTGTACCTATAAGATTCAGTTTGAAGTTGATGTTTGGTGACTTTCACTGAAATATCCCTTAGGTATTTAATTAACTACCTACAAATGTTGTCAAAAAAATTACTGAAAAACGATTGTTTTGTAATTTTTGGAATTCCTTACCGAATAAATATTAACAGCACTATCTAACGTATTTTTTTTTATGGTGAATCATCGCATCTAATGTTTTTGTATATTGTAATTTTGCTGCTAAGTATTAAATAAATTGTTTTATCAAAAGCTAAAATATTAATAAAGTGACGTTTGCGGTAGTCTTCAGAAAATGTCATAAATTTTATTAATAGTAAAAGTCTAATTTAAAAATAAGTAGGTGAGTCATAAGAAAATTTGAACCGTTTAAGTTATTTAAAACAATTAACTCCTAACCAAACAATTAGATGTTACACTGAATTGATAAAATAATTGAATAATTCAATTAATGTTGGAATGGAAGCAATACAACCGCGTTTATTGACTCTAGGTTTATTATTTTCCTGTTGAACCTTTCAAAAGCATTTAATTATGTTAGAATGATAATAATGTTGTCAGTGCACCGACATAATAGCGTTATTATCAATTATTATGAAATATTTATTACCTTGTGTAAGTATTGTATTGTTTGGCGGTCTAATAAATTGACACAAACAATCACACACTTTGAAATGTATAAAATTACATGACATAATGTTGCAATGAAAACACGCGCAAGTGCAGTTGTGCGTTGAAGTCTTTTCTATGGAGAAATTAAGATGGCGAAGTTTTGGAAGAAAACTTAAATTTTCAAATTAAATATATAAAGAGACCAACTATTTACATTAAAACGCAAACTAATATCGGTGTGTTTAGAAAGTAAATTGGTTTGAATCGCTTGTGGGTAGTTGTGTTCAGTATTGTGACACGCCACGCTCGGCTAGCGATGATTCATGCCGATGGCGTTTACTTTTCTTCAGAACACTTGCGGTGGTGACCGCCGGGGAACACTTGGGAATATACAACAAAACAGCATGTACAATTTTAACGCGTCGTTTATTGATAACTTCATCTTTTCTTCAATATACTTTTGTGTCCACTGACTATATAACACTCACTGTACATTTTCGTATTACAATATTTTAGTCTTTCGAGGCTTTAATAACTTTCGATTCCATATAACAAATATTTTGTACAACGCACGTCGGGCGTACGAGAGTGGCGTCGTGGCACGACTTATCGCTATCTACCTACGCTTTACCGACTAACTCCAACTTTCGTCTCTAGCCTTTAACACTATATTTACAAATTGTTCAATTTTTTTTGGTATTCAAATTACCTCGTTCACTACATCGTCTTTTACGCGAACCACAGTCGGAACCCTAGCGTCCATCCGCATGACACGACTTAAAATATTTTAACTTAAACCATGAAAAAATACAATAATCATAATATA
The DNA here is from genome assembly GCA_951799385.1 of Hyppa rectilinea. Lineage (NCBI taxonomy): Eukaryota > Metazoa > Arthropoda > Insecta > Lepidoptera > Noctuidae > Hyppa > Hyppa rectilinea. The sequence goes on along the minus strand of OX637306.1, from coordinate 6,639,979 downwards.
ATACAGAATATTCATCAACAACATTAATTGAACGTTCAGCCGCCGGCGCGTGGCCGGCGGCTCGCTAGTCAACAGTTCGCAACACTAACAGCGTCGGTACATTACAAAACAAATAAATGGACATACCTAGAAGTATGTACGGCTGGGAGATAACGATCACTGTCCTAACGCGAAAACCGATTCGCAACAAAGTCACTGGAGTAGCAGCGCGGCGACTCGACAGCTCAGAGCGGCGGGATGTCGATGTCGCACGCGAACGGCGACTCTCAGATGAGCGGCATGGCGCGCTCGTTGGCGGCTGCGTACCGCTGCTCGTCGGGCACGTGGTACATGTTGATGATCTGGCTCAGCTCCTGCTGCCCGTACTCGCGCTTCATGCCCATGTCGTGTGCGTGCGCGTGCGGCGCGAACTCGCGCTTCAGCTGCACCGCTGGCTCGTGGCCGAACTCGCGCTTCAGCCCCGGCGGGCCTGGGGACACCGGCTCGGACTTGGCGGAGGAGCCGCTCGGCGAGTGCGAGGCGCACGAGGGGGGCAGCGCGTAGCCGCCCGGCGAGCCGGGGCCCAGCCCGTACGCCGAGGGCGATGGCGGCTGTGGCAGGTAGGGCGAGCCCTGCCCGCCACCGTAGTACTGCCCGTAGCCACTCTGCTGCATCTGAGACACATCGTAGCGCGGGTAGCCGTACGCCTGCTGCTGGTAGGCGCTGGGGTCGTGCATCATGTACCCGTTGGGCATGTAACCGTTCGGTGTCATTTGGTACACGTCACGCGGCTGCTGCGACGGCGGTGCCGAGCTCCTCTGTGCATCACCACCTAACAATGCTCCTCCACTTAGCGGGTACTTTTCTTGTTTCTTGGCGAGGGTCTTCGTCTTCCTCCTCGGCCTGTATTTGTAATCCGGGTGTTCCTTCATGTGAACAGCGCGAAGTCTCTTCGCCTCGTCGATGAACGGTCGCTTCTCTGATTCAGAGAGGTCTTTCCACTGTGCACCGAGACGTTTCGATATTTCCGAGTTATGCATTTTGGGGTTGTCAGAGGCCATCTTCCTGCGTTGCCCGCGCGACCACACCATGAACGCGTTCATGGGGCGCTTCACACGCTCTGCATTAGAGTTTTTGCTGGTATTATTATTGTTGTTGTTGGGCGGTTGATGGTGTTGTGGCTGGGGCTGGTGGTGCTGCGGTAGGGACTGGTGGTGCTGGTGCTGCAGCGGCTGGTGCTGCGACAGGGGTTGCTGCTGAGGCAGCGACATCATACCGCCGAGCGCGCCCAGCGAGCCGTAGCCGTGCTGGAGCGCGTGATGCGGCGGCACTGTGGCATGTAGGCTACCGCCCTTGAGATCCGTCTCCATCGTCAACATGTCGTCTTCCTGCGGCGCGTACAGCTTGCCGATCCTTCGTTCACCGTACACAACGAGAGAACCGTCGGTCGCTCACATGGACTCGCGGCGGTGCGCGTCGATAACGTTTCGCGGTACCGTGCGGCGCGGAGGCTACGTGCGTTGTGAGGAGGTTGCCAGCGCCGGGCGGCTGCGGCAGCGGAGCCCCCCCGCGCGCGCACCCCGGCCCCGCCTGCCCACTTCCTGACCAATGGGAGCGCGAGTTGCGGCCCCGCCCCGCCCGCGCTCTCCCACCCGCCGCGGCCTGCATTTTTAATCGCCTGGCGAGCGAGCCGAGCGTACGCCTCGCCGCCGCCTCATGCAAATCTCAATTTTGTTTGCCGACGGTGGCTGCATTCTTGGCATTAGTGTATGTTGTAAACTACACATGTATTGCCTGTACACTTACAGTTTTTGTAGAATACTCAATCACAAAAAAAAAACATTTTTCAACCTATTTGTCTTAAGAAATATTTTAAGTCAATATCATGTAATATCTACTCTTAAATTTCAAATAACATCAAACAAAACATCTAGAAGGTAAATAATCACAGTTAGATTTTTATTTTCCGACGCTTATTTGTCGACTAGACAGAAAATATGTTTCTCAATAGTTACGCACAGACACATTGTAGTTTGTTCAGCTGGAGCGAGTTCAAGGCCCGAGCGACTATGTTGTGCTATCCACCTACTGAAGCAGAAAGAACTTGCTAACATAAAAGACGTTACTTCATACAATGATACGGGAAACCACGCGCTTGTTCCACCACGCTTCAGAGCTTTGTTTAACTAGTAGGTGACACTGTTGCTAGGCCATTCAATAGATCGTTAACAACTTCCTTAGTGTTTATTAGACGTTGTAGTTATCTTATATAAAACTTGAGATGTATTATTAATACGAAAATTAAAATGGTCATAAATAAAAACATAACGTATAGGTACGCCTGTAATCACCGATAAGTTAGGCATGTGGAAGACAGGCAGGCAGTGGTGTACCTATAATATAGTACACCAACATTTCGCCATTCCCCATGTAATAGGGGGCGAGCCATCCATCAACCGGGCACAAATCCAGACTCCGGTTTGCTATTCAAAAATTCCAGATGGAGTATCCCAATCACACTTTACTCGACCCGGTAATCAAACCTAGGATCTCATACTCAACAGCAGCGCTTGCGACGACTACACCAACAAGCCAGTGACATTTAAATTTCAAATAAGACGTGGAGGTCAAATGGAAAATTTTGTAATTTCTTATAAAATTGTTAGATGTACATTTTTTTTTTGTTAAAGGTCACTACAGGATGAGGAAAAAAGTGTTAAAATATATGTTTTACCTTGTTTTTTTGGACTGAAATAAAACAGGAAAATGTTCAGGTGAAAATACCATTTGAAACGGTTGAGTCATTCTTATTCAATTTTACTTGTTATGTATGAATGTTGTAATCGTTCTGAAGTTTCAGCTGAGTCTTTATGATTTTGGAAAAAAATTATGAAATACTTTATGTCTTCATAGGATTACGACGGATTGATAGTAAATGAAATCTTTGACGAAAACCTGCACAGATAGTTTTTAGAATAGGATATGGGAAAGGAATATAATTTATAGCTATTAGAGATAGGTGTCCCGTGTTATGCATTAAAATTTTGTATAGTTTGGCAAGACTTGACAAGTAGGCAGGCATATAAGGTGTATAGTGTATAATTTGTATGTATTGCAAGTGACTATATAGTTTTCAATAGTTGTAAAACAATTGAATGTGCCCTCAACGGTTATAAAAGTCTTTAAGGAATGTAATATTATGATTGCATCATACCTATTATTATCCTAAGGATTGCATACCTACTACCTAAAATTTCGACTGAAATACAACAAGGAAAACAACAAGTTGAAGGGGAAACATTATGAAGAAATTTCAGAATTATTTTCTATAATTTTTGTGAAAAAACCTGTAGGTAACAACACGAGTTCTGAAGTGACATCACATCTTGTAACTCTTTACAAAATAATTTCGTTTGTTACGTTCTATTCTAGAAAGGGTTTTGTTCTGTCGTCAACGTGATGAACTTTGGTTGTTTATGGTTCATTCCTTTTATATTTTGTATGAAATCTATTTCTGTTTTTTTATTTTAATGCTGTTGTTATTCGTTTTGACTGTTGTTAGATTCTACATTTAGGATAATCTTTCAATCATTGTCATTGATATTTAATGGGTCTATGAGCATATAAAAGTCTTGGATTGCTAATAACCGTTCTTATAATCATATTACTTATTTATCATAATATTTTGGCATAATGAAACCCATTAGCCATTACTGTGGTCCCTATTCCATGTTTTAACTGTAGTAGTAATTATTTGACAGGGTAGTCAATTACATTACTTTTTAATAATTGTCAAAACGCGGCACTTTTATGTGATTTGTATGAAATATTAAAATGTGACGTCACACATTTTTGGAATCAAATGGAATTCTTATTAACATTAAATCCCATTTTACAATTATATCCTCGCATAATATTTAATTTCTGTACGGTGATGGAAGTTTTTAAGGTGAGCGGTCTTTTTCTATGTGATTTCTTATTTTACCTAATTTTGACCGTGTCGAATATAATCATAACGCCTGTAATCTTTGAAGGGTTAGGCAGAGCTGTGATACCTATTACACCCACATTTCGCCAGTTATGTTTGACTCAGATGTAATAGAGGTCAAGCCATTGCCACCAACCGAGCACAAATCCAGATACCGGGACCAATCCAGTAGCCACCTATATTTTGATAAATCTCTATCTTTGGATATAAATCAAGTCATTTTCGAAGCTTGTTTTTTAAGTGTAGGATATTATCAAATGACTCCTACCGCTCTGGGTGGAGCGGAAGGGAATGTCAGACTCTTACTGACTTAAACCTATCCATATTCCTTCCTTAGCCCTTTATGTTCCTGGGTAGCGGTGACCATTTCGGACAATCCCGCTTACCCGGCAGGCTTCGGCATTTTCGAAGCTCGTTTAAATCGGTAGTAGGTTTCGGTATTTTCGAAGCTGTACTCCAGTTTAATAGTTTTGATTGAGTAATAAAAGAATAACAAGAAATGACATGACACATCTTTGTCATTAGAATTCAGTATTTTATTTGTTTAAAGGACTCTGACGTTGTTGTTGTTCTAATGGATAGGCATCGAAAGAGTACCGGTATTTTTAGTCAATGGTGTACCTGTGTCATTATTAGTTTTAACTATGACTTTCAAGCTTCTGTGGGGCCAATCACCACCTCGTAAGGAGTATTGTTTGAATATTACTTCAGTGTGAGAAAGAAATGAAGCTATACAGGAGTTATATTTCGATTTCTTTCTTTATGTGAAGCATTATATAAATAACTAGCTTCCGCCCGCGGCTTCGCCCGCAAAATATGTCAACAAATTATACACATAAACCTTCCTCTTGAATCACTCTATCTATTAAAAAAACCGCATCGAAATCCGTTGCGTAGTTTTAAAGATTTAAGCATACATAGGGATATAGGGACAGAGAAAGCGACTTTGTTTTATATTATGTAGTGATACTGCTTAGAAGGTAAGGTAAGGTTGGCCCTATTGTTTTGAGTTTTTAACCTGTTTAAGTTCATCAATTTGATTACTTTTATGCATATCATGATAGTTCTGATCGATTTGTTTGTCACTTCTATACAAACTTTCTTTCCTGATATATTATATTATTTCTGTTATTTTGTTACTTAAGTTTAGCTTAGATACCTAACAATATTTAAAGATCCGTTACTTCCCAACAGAACTTAAGCCAAAAATCTCAGAACTTAGTTTACAAATAACATTTATCTACGTTTTCTAAGAAAATATCATTTTTTACATCTAACTTATATTTCATTACCTGGACATCTTTTAGGCTATTATCAGCTTTATGATTGAGATCTTAATGGTTATAATCGTTTAGAACATTGTTTTACACTGTAACCGATTTTTCTTGTGACTTCTATTGTTTTAGCCTAGGCTTCTATTGTTTGTAGATTATTGTGTGTTTCCTAGCTCCATAAAAATGGGTCCCGGTACCTCATATCGTTTCGTTTAAAGCTACCGATAGTGGCTTCGGTGGCACTTTCACTTTTTGGGTAATAATAATGAGGAGCTCGTGGCTAAGTAATAACAGTCGCACGAATCGATTCATCAGGTTAAGCTACGCTTGCCGGGGTTGGTCCGTGGCTGGGTGACCATCTTTACATATCGAGACTCCTCCGTGGCTCGGAAAGTACGATAAGCCGTTGATCCCGGCTGTCATTCGTGGAATTGTGACAGTCCTTACGGGTAGTCAATCCCGAAAGTCTTACCAAGGGGTATCGTAACCAAGTAACTGACTGGGTTGAGGAGGTCAGATGGGCAGTCGCTCCATGTAAAATTCTGATATTCAGCTGCATCCGGTTAGACTGGAAGCCGACCCCAACATAGTTGGGAAAAGGCTAGGCAGATTTTTTATGGGATTGGCTAATAAAACACATGGTGATTTTTTTATGAGTATATTGTTTATTTTGGAAAAACTTGTTTTTTTTTTAAAGTGATCAGTCTACAGATTGCTTGCTACTACATTTAAGGTTTGTAATAATGACCATGTACTTGACAAGTGCACGAGTAGTGCAATGGACTGTATACAGCTGGTCGTGTTGTGCAGTTACATTTCGTATGAGTAATAAATTACAAATAGTATTAACAAACTTAAATATTAATACAGTTTTATTCGAAGTGTTATACCTACACAGGTTATTTTTTTTCTTATACCTACACATATTTTGATTCACAATAATTTTTTCTTTGGATATAATTTAATTTACAATTATGAAATAGGGTTATGAAATATGGCAAAATCATTATGCATCATTCTCCTAATTTATTTGGGGAGCATGTCTTTTTCCTCTATACTTCTCTGTTTGTCTTCATCTCGGTAGTTACTCCCTTTCTAGCCATAACATCTTTCACACAGTCCATCATTTCTTTGGTCAATAAATAAGCCTATTAATATTGATAAAAAAAGGAAATGGAATTTTCCATACTAAATTACCTGTAAGCCTTAAAGGAAAATCTTTCGTTTCTGATTTTAAGGAAAAGAAGAAGAACATTTCTGTATTGTGAATACATAACTACTACATAATCCTTTTCATAGACATTGTTAAGTAAAATTAAAATCACAATAAAAAAAAACTTGTTGTTCGGTGTTACTGACCTAAAAGGTGGCACAATGAAGGTGATGCCTACAACAATTATGTACTCAGCAGTTGATTACAATTAGCAAATAAATACAGGTATACGAAGATAGGGATAAACATAAATGTAAACCTATATGAAAAAAAAAACGAAAATACTTAGAGAATAGTACCTACTAAATCCATAATTTAACAAAAATGACATGACAAATTAGTTCACGTACTTACTCAGATACAAGTTGATAACTATAGCAAAAATCGAACTTTTTATGTTTTTATTACACATCATGTTTCATACAGGATAAATAGTTTTATTGAAATAAATACTAGCTACCGAAACATATAGAGAAATACATACAGATAGGTTTCGAATGCGATCACCAAAAACAATTATATAGTTGAAAATCCCCTAGATCCGTCAGACGGGCGAGCATACAAGTAAATCGCAGATCGCAGATAGGTTAGGTCTATTCTGCATTCAGACTACAAAACTGTCAGAGCGTGAAACGGTTCGCGCCGACTGGTGTCGACGCCATTTTGCTCCAGTTTCAATTTAATGAATCCCGGTTTGGAGTCCGTGGCGTTAAATGTGGGATTCCCTTGGAAACCCGCGATAATCTTTACTTGCCCCGATCTAGTTAAAATGATTCTGTATAGAGCGGAAGGATGTTTGCGAATGATATTACAAATTTATAAGATTGTAGGTGGGTTAAGTGTCCGTTACCACAATTGGTATGTTTGAATTTTTGAGTGGAAACAATCAACTTAACAATATCATCCATGTAAGTAAAATTTCAACAATAAAAGTAAAACAATATACCATTTAAACAATGAGTAACTGCAATCAATTTGTTAATTCCATTGCTAGGTAACATCAATTTACAATTAACCTTCATTAAAAGAATCAACGCTCGAACACTACAAAATAACACTCTCCTACAAATGAAAAACCACTAGAGGCTTACGCGTCGCGAGTCATTCAATAATTGCCGGAGTAACGCTTGTGCTAAATAAAAAAGTGCTCATCAAACTCCCTGAGCTTCGTAATTGGCGCGAGGTGTCGCTAATGACAGTCGCGAGTGCCGCTGCAAATTAATAATTATCGCGCATGGCAACACCGAGCGCGCGCCGCAATATGGCCGCCGCGCTTTGTTGGCGGGAACTCGTCATTTTAATTTTCGATTATCAATTTGTGGCGTATCACACAATAAATAGTTTAATTGTTTAACTAACAATGCTTTACGATGCGGTTTGTGATTTTTGTCGGGTATCATTGCATTACGTTATTTTGGTTTGGTAATGTCATAATGGCGTGTAATTCTTTTGTCATTCGGTATAAGCATTATATTAATTTTTCATATTTTAAATTTGCTACCTTAAGTAAACGGCAGTTAATTAGTAGGTAAGCTGTGTTGATTGGTAGTTCCGGTCATTTGAACTGTAGATACCTAGCAATTGAAGTCTGGAAAATGGATGAGAAGCTAAGTCAATTATCCCGTGTTTGGAAATAAAAGAGTTGAAGCGTCTAGACTTAATCCCGATAACTGGCCGTTTTAATATTCAGTCAACAACTTATCTCCGAGCTTGTTTTCCTTTACGTACCGAGCTAATCTTCAGAGGACGTCAACTTTAGAATGTCTAAAATTAGAATAATAATTTTAAGAACTTGATATTTACCGTTCATAATGTAAGAAAACCGTAACCAATTTCCATATACTTACTATAAATTCTATAAGTACAATAATAATAATAGTTTATTTCAGACCAAGTTAGACCATAGAGTGTTAGTATTACACAGGCACTTAAGAACTAAGTTAGTAAAATACAAAATAAATAAAACAAACTAACTAAAATAACATTAAAAGTATCCTGTATGTAGGTGGATAATATCCAATCAATCCTACCGAATATTCAGTAGAATATTCTCTTGCTGGCTATGCATCACAAGTCGGAATCCAAGGCTCGTACGTCATTATGAAAGCCCAATATTAGGCAGGACAGTCTGGACACAAACAAGACCGCACACGTAAGAGGGAGCTATCATCTCTCCTGAGAAGTGGGGGGAGGGTGCAGGGGGGGACAGAGATATTGAAATCGAGAGAATTGCACGAATATAGATATTGCAGGTGATTGTTTAAATGGTGCTGGTTTGAAGGATCGGTGTGGATGAAGGAAGTGGAAGTCTTTGACTAGAAAGTCTTGTTAATGTCTGCTTTGGAAAATGAGGACCTACCTAATTATCAATAAGATGCATAATGCCTGTACACACTTATGATCAGCAAAAATTAAACCGAAAAAAAAATATTTTAGATTTACATAATAGTTTTCTTTTTACATTTATGACGTAGTATAAGAATTGCCTTACATAAAGAAATTCTAATTAGCTTTTCGATATACTCTGTCTTCCATCCCTACACCATACAAAAAATACATATCCGGCCAAACATTAAAAATAATTCATCAAAACCTTCGTCTGCCGTCTTCAACGTCGACACTATCAACATTTTAATACCTCACCGTCACACTTGAATAGGCCTAGTACATATCTGCGTCCAGTGGGGTGGGCCTACCAGGGGAGGGTCCACTTCCGGCCGCTGTCTCCGTCTCATCAGGCCTATCTTGGCCGAGCCGGCCGCAAATTAAATAGTAACGTGCGGCCGACCATTCGTGCGTGAGTACCCAGCCTTATATATAGCTGTATTCAGTAACTATCGGATAGGTATTGACATATAGTTCTAGATTAGTTTGTAGTATTGATGTCGAAGCTCTCACTTGATGGAAGTTGTGGAAATAGAAATGTGTTCGCTGTGTCTAAAAGTTATATTGAGTTGGAGTTTATGAATTTAAGATAAGTTTGAAATTAGTTCTCTAGTTGATACGGTAACCTAGAATATTTTTTAATTAATCACAGAAAAATGTCTTAAAAAATGACTAGCGTTTTTTTTATTTGATTTGCAAATGTCATGACGTCATGAAAATGTGATTTCTGAAATCATGACATTTGAGACCATATTTATTTATGATTCTTATGATAGTTATAATTACGTAAATACATCAAATTTGTAGCAGTTGCGAATCATATTTTGACCAATACTCAACTTGACACTGACCTGCAAATTGCAAAAAACGCAGGAAAATTTAAATGTGCGTAGGTATATATCGTATAAGTACAATTACTATACTTATATAAAAACGAACATTAAATAACTTAACCTATTTGTTAAATAAAACATGGTTTATTTACGTAGATATTTAACAAACAAGTCTCTCCGACTACATACCTAAGCAAAGATAACACTGTAGACACAAAAATCTTCATCAAAACAACTCAATCATAATAAAACACTATTCCAATCTAATGTCAGTAATTACATTATTATATCTAACTAAATTAACTTAAACATGAAACCAGTCAAGCCGATAGACATACAAAGCCTAATTTTACATTCAAATAAAGTAGGTAGGTGCATATATACATCAATCATAAGAACAAAATTGGACATCGGCCATATTATTTTAATAAAATTAATATGTACCTAGAAGAAAGTTAATTTCCATCGCAGACCTCTGACACTAGCAATTACATACATTGTCGGTTGTTTAGTGAAATTACAAATGGCTGACCACAAACATCTCTATTTGTTGATGTCGATACTTGATATTGATGCCCTAAAATTTATGCTGATTTGCTGACTCATAGAGTAGGTATGCTCTGTTCTTTTTGTTTTGCCAAAATATAAACATACATAAAGTTGAATAAGTTCTAGAAATGTCGCTGATACAGTTGTGAATTAGGATATGGTATTATGCTAGTAACTTCACGTAACGTATCCAATATCAACATTTTATGTTTTTTTAAAAATTATTTTTAAAAAAACATAAAATTACAAATTTGAAATGTTTATGGCTTATTGCATTATGGACTGAAAAAAAAACGACTGAAAAAAAAACGACTGAAAATTTTTAATTGGATTTTAGTAAAAATATAAGAATGTTACCTAATAGTTTTCTTTTTGTATGTTATTAAAGATTTGTATAAAACACAATACAAAATTGAAAAATTCCAGCGAATTTCCAAAATACAGAAATACCTCATTAATCATTGGTCAACAGTTACTACATACGATTTACAGAAAATATTCTAAGAATTTAAACATGGATCTTTAATTTGAAAGCATAACATAATATTAGAGCCCAATTGCCCTCGTAAATTATGAAATGAATAATTACTCACTGCTTTATCCACTAACCAACTTTTCTAGTAATGAAACACTCGTTATTCATGGAATTTGATTTCCAAGTATATTTCCAATGAACTCAGGTAAAATTGCTCTGAGCTTAGGTATTCACTACACATAATCCTAAAGTTGATATATTTGATGATCTACCGGGTTATTGCGTAATACACATACAATGGCAATTGGTCGCAATGTCTTTCACTTTGATATTCAATCACGTTAATTTCGTTATTTACGTTGTTGAGCTAACTGTGAAGACGATGAACCATTGAATTGGGAATTTTACTTCAAAACTCACGGATTGTGATCGAAACTGTTACGCAACTATGTAGTCACTACTTATCTTAGTATGGCAACTAACTCGCAATTACTTTCATTTGTGCATTAAATGTTCGAAATCATTTGAAAACACATTCCAACGAACATGGATTAATAGTCAGTTTGTAGTTTTACAGCTAGGTACTGCGATTATCAGGATGTTTAGAAAAGATTCTGTCTATCTAAGGGATGGTCAGTGATACAAGTTTGTAGCGTATAAAATTATAAAGTTAGGATTTATAAAAAGATACGAGAAAAAGAAGGCCTTAAGATATGTAACCTAAAATTGTACAGTCAAGGAAAATCCTGAAGTAGGTAGATACGGAAGACTTACAAAAACGAAAAGTTTAACCACGCTTAGAACCTTGTCACATTATACAATGCAAAAAGCGACGTCAAAAAAGTGACGCATTCATGAATCAGTTTAACTTGACAAAGTCCAAAGTGCAAGTTTTCGTTAACTTACGTATTGAAAACTTGCAATCCTGAGTAGTTAAGATTAAACTAAGTTGTTAGTACTATTCCAATTAGAAAAGTGTACTGGAAACTTATTAGACCCTACCGCTGTAAAGCCGTCGGAAAACTTAAAGGATCTACTCTCCGAGGTTGTAGTAATTCTTGATTTAAGTACACAGATTATAAATATTCACATAACCTTCAAATATACCTGAGTACATGTTGTACATCAAACACACATAAACACTTGAAACTTAATCTAAAACACTCTATTGTCACTATAGCGGCACACCTATACATACACACGTATAGGTAGGTAGGTACGTCAGTCAGCTGACTGGCGCTGCAGCCTCTCACTCGGCGGGCCGTCACTCAGCCGTGCGGTGCGCGCGCAAAGCACAGCACGACGAACACGAAACACACAGCAAACAAATTTCCGCGAGGAAAACACTCGTTTTCCGCGACTGAACGTGCGAGCGACGCGCTCCCAATGCCCAGACTAAACGCGAGCCGTGAAAAAGCACCGCCACAACGCCGACCGACAATGGAAAGCGGTAAAGAATCATAATAATAACAATGACAACAATGTGAGATGCTATAATAAAGAGCCGCGGCATTGTGCTACGCTCGGCGTTCGTTCGAAGGGTCGCGGGAGATCGATACTCGGCGGATTGTCTACGCTGGCGTGCGTGAGTCTTTGTCGTACGCGGCGCCCTCCGCTCGGCCATTCATCGACTTCGCCAGCGCTAATCAACTGCGATTCTATCGAACACTTTCTGTCGACGAATCTGAAGCTCTTTTTGGGGCACCTGCGGAGACTAACAATTCGTAGCACGTTTGAATCTTAAAAGAGACGTCCCCGTGTATTTCTTACTTGGCACACAGTTGGATTCTGAGAATGAAAACTAATTCTAAAATGTTGGTCGGTATAACAGCGGAGCAACATTGAAATTGAATATCAATGTATTTTATTTCGGCTAGTAACACACAACAAGACAAAAATACGAATCTAATCTCAATAGCAAAACTCCGATACTCGTCAAAAATTAAAACAAATCGGCCGAAATTCTAAACACGTTTCGGCAAAACGAAAAAACAAATGAACTTCGCAGCTGGTGTGTCGAAGCAATCAACAAAATTTCGCCAGGCGAAGGTGTGAAGTGGTGACGGCGGCAACGTCGATAAAACATCCAAGTTTAATGTAATAATCCGTCGATCGGGCGTTATCATTAGTTCGATCGCACACCTCCCGCGGGCCCGCAGATTGCCTTCCAACACACTCTTATTGTGGATATTACTTATTTAAAGATGGTGTAGGAGAATCGTGACCAGAGCCGGGTACTTTAAATTATCGACGGGTCATTCTCAGTTTTTGTATGTTATTTTTAATTTGATGGCTTGTGACGTTAACCGCTGAGTAGGTAACAGTTAGTTTACTCGTAGTAGGTAAAAAAGGTGTGCTTGTAAATTTTTCGAAAGTTTTTTGGTTTACTCTATTTAAATGTTCAGTGAAAGTGTCCATTCACTAGATAGACACACTTATTGCTTCATTAATATTGGGTAATTAGAATAATCTTATTGATATCTAAAACAGAATCCATACAGATCTAATGGGCGGCTCGTCTTAATTGGTGCGGTTCGGCGCGGGCGCAGCAAAGAGCGCCCCGCGGTGCGCGTCGATCACCCAGCCGTCTGAAGCGTGTGCGCACCGCAATTAAACTTCCTATCGCAACATCGGACTAATCCAATTATGTAACCATCTAACCTCATCGCATTTGTCTTTAATCGATAATTGACTTATACTGGAGATAATGACAGTAACACTGATTGTGATTGTATTGTAACAGTTTTTTGACCTTAGCTGATGATTTCAGCTACGACAATCGCAGATAAAAATCTCCGATTTGATACCATTATTGGCAACCAAATGTAAAGTATAGATCAAACGCGACGCAGCATTAATTAAGTCACCGATTGCCGATGCTAATGGTATGGTGTCTTCTATAACCCTATCCAAAGGGACACGCATTTTTTAAAAGCCTGCCAATCGGTTTCAAACACATTTCTTTTTACTTCGAGTTTTTTTTCGACTTTGAGCCTTGATCCTAACTCAATTTAGTTTAGCAATCCGCATCGTTAATCAAACAGAGACAGTACTTATATTTCGCAACACCGAGATCGTATCAAGAATGTTTTGGATAAAAGCATAGGTCTAAAGGTTAATGTTCTAACAAAGACAGTAATTATATCGATGCGTATATGAGCCAATAAGTTTAATTGACTTGAGATACCGCGGACATATTTGTCAAATGTGATCGTTACGACATTAGCCATCAGCCTCAAGCAATAGTGCCGCGGATACTTGTTATGTTGATGTTAACACCTTATTTGATTGATGATTAAAAATAACGCAACGTCGATTGTCGGTAATGTGACGTCCACTCCATGTTCAGCAAACTGAGACAAGATTGCAACAACAATAGACATAATAACTACACATGTTAATGACGAGACTATCGAAATTTGAAATTATAACCGTTAATTTTGAGCCGCCATTTTTAATTAAACGCGATGACTAAGTGCGGGGATCCATCACAGTCGGCACTCGATGCCGATCTATTATTAATTATTATTTTGATCGATCACGCTCCGTCTTATTTCATTAGGATCCGATGTTAAGTTTTTCTTGGCGTTATTAATTATACCAGCTATGATACTCCTTGTGGAATCTGAGTTATTTTCGGCCAGGTGTTCCAATAAACTTTTTGGTGTAACGAAATATATCCTAACTTTTTCATTAAATGTATTTTAAGGTTCTCGTAACAAATTATTAATATACCACGATGGAATACTTATTGATGTAATTGCCAACATATATTTTGAGAACAACATCTCAGGAGCACTTCAGGTAATTTTTTCTCGGATTACCGAATACGGGATTGCGATATTTCTGCCGAAATTAGAGGTGAGTTTATCCCTCAACGAGTAATTCGTTCCCGGCCCGAACGAACATTATCCTTACGGCCCGACGACTTTTCGGAGAAATCAATAATCCCAGGCTTTTTTAAAGATATTCTAGCAGAAACAAATATATTTCTATGTTCGTTCAAAGCCGGAATCAAAGAGACCGCGGATTAGTTAACTATTTTTTGTTGTGTGTGTAAAATTTGAAACGTTTCTCGATTAACGAGAGATTTGGCGCGTCCCGATATTTTGGAGTTTCGTCGAACAAAGGGCTTCCGGGGACTGTAGCTCTCAAAGTATTGCGTGTGGGGATAAGCAGTTCAGATCAAGATTTTCACAGAAATCGTTGTGTTCCGTTTTTATCATAGATTATGGTACTTATGCAAAAGCACGAACGATTAAGCATTGGTTCCTTGAAGTTCTTGTTTTAAATAATCTTGAGATATGAGATAATTTTGGGGTGTGCTGTTTACGGCTTAGCAAGTGCTATTGGGGAACAAGGATTAGTTGCTACACCCTTTCACGTTTCATGGCTGTCGCTGGAGTCCTCTTAGTCCAACTTGTCTTCTAAGTCTGTTCTTCTAGGACTGTTGGACATCTTGAACAGAACTACTTCCTATTAATACGAGATTGCCAGATTTATCAACCCGTGTTGTTGGAAACACTGTTATAAGTTAGTGATTGGGTTGTGGAGGTGAGATAGGCAGTCGCTTCATGTAAAATACTGGTATTCAGCTGCATCCGGTTAGACTGGAAGCCGACCCCAATATAGTTGGGACAAGGCTCGGCAGATTGTTGTTGAATAACGAACGATATGAACTGGTCTATTGCTATCTGATATCAAATATACACCAGTTGCTTAGATTACAGGATCTATTAACGATACATTTGGCATCTTTCACAGAAGCTTTACCTGAAATCCATTCCAAGAACGATACACCTAACACCATTAGCGAATGCAATCAAAATACCATAGCGGAAGGAATATTCTGACTACAGTCCGACACCTACGTGAGGTCAGCACTTTTGGCGGTGCGATCGCGGCATGATACCAGCGACGCGACGTATTGATCGTATCGCGGTGACGAAGCGTTATCGGGAACTCGGACGGTCCGTGAACTGTCCAGCTGAAGAAAGGGAATGCTACGCTATCACGTGTCGTTATTTGGTTTAGTTTTTATTGTTACATTTTTGAGGTGTGATATCATCTTTGAAATAGAAAGTTTCGGGATTATCTTTGTTCTGTAAGTGGTGATTGCTCATCTATAATTGTAAAGCTTAGCAAAAGTAATTGGGTTTACGCTATCTTTGTGTTTGATATTTACAGTAGGACATTTTGTATCTGTGGTAAAGACGGAGGTGCTTATGGATCAGAACCTGTTGATTAGAAACTTCTTATGACTTGCCTGCTTAGTAAATCTTAACTTTACGAAGTTCCGATTGCGACTTTCCGCTGATTTGTCAAGTCTATTTATCTTGCTCTTTATCCTTATTATATCATCAGTTGAGGAAGCTATTATTTGATTTTAGTTCAGTTGCTTTAAGCTGGCAGCCAATCGAATACTGATGACGGCAGCTGGAGATAAGGAGATCTTCAATTCCTATTGGTTCGTAGCAGAAACCGTCTGCTCCTAGCTCTAACCTACTATCACAAACATCTTGAGCCGCATCTAGACTTTATTCTCCAGAGTATAGACAATAAACCATCTTGTCTTACGAATCTAAGTGCCAAAATGCAAGCACAAGGATACTAAACCCCCGATCCAGCTGTCCCTTGCTGTCCCCCCCCAGCGACGCCCTAAGCCGAGGTCCGAACCCCGCAGGGGGTGCCCTTAGCGTGTAGTCGCTTAGTTTTTGTAAGTTAGGTTTCGTTTTTATTAAGCCCTGGCTAGAGGCTACAATTCTTTTGTGGCAGCCACAGACAAGCCCGGTTAAGCAGTAGACAACCCTTTGGTTGAACTGCGAGATGACATTTCCAAAAAATAAAAAAATAACACGGATACAAATATGTTTATTGCCTTTTGGTTCTACAGGAATGACCACACATCCTAGAGACTTTTACTTCGAAATATGAACGTCAAACATCAAACAAGAGTATAGCACGTCACCCATCGCTTCAAGTTACCGAATGGAAGGAATTCGGAGTATTTGTAACGATAACTATCTCTTGAGCTACCTGCTACTAACCGTATCGGGAATTTTTACTTCGTTCATCAATTTCGACGTAATTTATTGCAAAGCGTGAGAAAAGGTTTTTTTTTTAATGTTAGAATAGATAATTGTGTAATTATGGTTGATTTTTCGGTATTATGTACTTATTTTGTTTGGAAATTATATACAGACGCCAGCACATCAAGCTGTCCCTAACTGTCAAATTTTTCTTATTGAAAATGAACCAAATACTTTTGTAATAAAGTTGAAAAAGTATCAAAGAAATTTTACAGATTGGGGTAACTTGGTGTGCTGGCCTCTGTACATTTGCGTGACCTTAGGAATACAACCATTCTTTCGATTGTCAAAAGTACATACATCTTTTATGGGGTTCTGTGTTAAATGTTACAACAAAATACCTTGTGACATACTGCAATTAAATGAAAGAAAATTTAAAACTCATATTAAAAGTACACTTTGTAAACAAGCTTATTACAAATTAGAAGATTATATCAAAGATAAGGATGCTTGGAAACATGCTGGTCCTGCTCCACAGGACAATCTAGTGTCTAGACAAAATCAAACTGGTTGCTAAGTAAATTAGGTAATTTGTACCATATTATTTTATTATATTGGAATAACTTCTCACACATTGATTAATTTTATTATTATTAACTTTTAGAATGTTTGTAAATATGTGAGCACCATGCACTTATGACATAATTAAGTTTACTTGCCACTGCTACATGTGTTTTTCTTTTCACCTTTTGTGATGTATTGTTTTTATTCTGGGTACATCGTCTTCACATATAATGTTATAATACATGTATACAAAACATTGTGAAACATTTTAAAAGAGTAACGGTGGAGTTTCTTGCCCATTCTTCTCCACACGAAACTACTTTTTGGAACAAAACACACACAGTTCTATTTCTTGTTCATTTTGACGTTCAAAAGTGCCATTCTTGTGCCTATTTGAAATAAATGTTTTGACTTTGACTTTGACTTTGACTTCTGTAGAAACCTATGTGCTCTGAGTACAACCCTATAATTACCTATTCGTTTTATTTTATGATTATCACGGTTAGAGAAAGAGTGGTATATTCTTTGTCGAGGATTAAACAGGCACTTGACCATAATTTCATTGAATTTTCTTGGAAATGCCAGGGTCCGAAGAAGAAACCAGATTGATAGTAGGTACTTAATAGATATTAGTATGTGCATATTGCTTGCTAGTCGCGGCATACCTATTAATAAAATATTAACCTAGACACTGCCATTATTATTACTTATACAAATACACTTGTTTGAAAATATCTTGATATTGGTGAAATGTGTATTTTTATGTTTATATGATGAAAAATTTGTCTGCATAAAGATAGTTATAAACACTTTTCTACAAAAACCTTTGTAAGAAAGGCTAACGTGTATAAAATATTCAAAATTAATTTACATTTTCAGAGCATAAACTAGCAAACTATAGAATTGACGGTGTTGCGATCCTATATACTTCACTGTACTTAATGCTTTACTTTTTAGGCGAAAATCCATTACCAGGTACATAGGTACCCTTCTAAATCAAAGTGACAGGTAGGCAAATAGAACAAAACTCACCTCTTCTAGGAATCCCGAGAGTCCTTTGGCCCATAAATCACTGCAGTCCTGACAAATGGATTCTACGGCGTTTTTTTCTCTCACTCATTTATTAATAGGGCAGGGAATGTTTCGGAAAACCAATAAAATGTGCCCCGTCATATACCTGTCCATCCAGACAGCGTGGCTTTTGTTCCTTTGCCGTGGATTTTTTTTAATTTTCGACGGCCCCGAGTCGAATGTGAAAGGCTGGAGTCACGGATACTCAGTAATTGTACTTACTTATAGTAATAAAGTTATTAAAACTAACTTTCGGGTTTATTATTGTCATTATGGCGTGCCGGTTTTAATTGACGTCATTATATTGTCGAATGATTTGTTAACTTTACTTTTTCGTTGGGATTTATATTTAAATACTTTATTGAACTTTTAATAACTTTCGATCGATTTAAAAATTTCAACGCTCACCTTAATTGCACTGTAATTTACGAGACCGATTCTAATCTCACCTGCAACTCATGAATGAATGGACCACTCAAAATTGATGTCACCGAATCCTTTTGTGTAATTGTCAAATCAATTTTCAATTTTAATCGTCCCCGAATACAGTTTAAAATCACTCGATTCATCTCAAAGAGCGTTGCGTCCAAAATTCGCGACTAACCTATTTTTGTGAATGGACATACATATTTTTTGTGTTGCCGCGTCGTGCACAAAGGGCTCCTTAGTCCTTCGAGCTATTTTGCGCGTGTGAAAGAGCTTCAATTCTCTCCGCCCTGAAGGATTGGAGCAAAAATAATTGTCATTTCCTGCGGCACTGAGACATAAAGGTGTGTATATTGTTACAAGAATTGCAAGCCGCGACATGTCGCGCGAGTTGTCGTGTCGATGTCGTGATGCTCCGATCGTCATACTTTCTCGAAGATTGCATGCGACTTTAATAGATTTAAATTATTGCTTGAGGAGTTTATGTCTTATATACAGTATGAATTGTCGTGACACTGCAACTCACTCGTTACGTTTCAGATACAAAGCGGAGTGTGGTTAATGAAGATAGAATTTAATTTATTCGAAGCGCAGTCCTATAAGTACTTAAATGTGGGACATTTAAATCGTGTTATGAAAGTAATTACATTCGTGCCCCGTTTTCAGCAGTGCGTATTTATGACCCGTTGTGATAGCAGTTTGGTAAGTTTACCTATTTGTAATATGTAGGTAAATAAAGAGATAGAAAGCACAACATCGTCCGAACACAGGACGATGTTGTGCTTTCTTGAAATCCGAAGTATAGCTACTTCGGATTTCAAGAAATGGCAAAACTACATTTTGAACTGAAAAATCTCTATTTTTGAAGCTCTATGTCTGCTTTAAACTGGGGCAAAGACATATTCCGTTAATGACAGTTCTGAACAAGTTAGCTTCAAGTCTTTAAGCATAACCCCGATAATTAACGAGGTAAATTCCAAGCCTCGCATTTATGTTTCCTCACACGAACAAATCGATACAAAATACTACATATCCACACTCTGTAATCGACACTCACTAATATCCAATGTCGCTTGTCAAACTATGAAATAGACTGCGCGTGCGAGTAATCACGGAGCAAATGACTACTTTTGGGTCAACGGAGATTTACAACTTTACGAAAAAGGTCGCACAAACAAAATAGAACTTTATTTCGTTGAAATTGTAGTAGTAGTTCCAGTTTTTCCGGTGCAATGTTATGTTGGCGTGTTGCCAAGTTGTGAGGGTAAGTTGGAGGGTAGGTGGAGGTCACAACGTTAATGGCTGTGACAGGTAACGCGAGACGGTAGACAAAGTGCATCGCAGATGACGTCCGCGCAGAGGAGCTCGATGGAGGTTAATGATATATATCTTCATGTGTTACAACACGCCGAACTAGTTTGTGTTAATTGAGTTTTGCTGTTAGTTCGAAGTGTCACGACGGCTTATTTGTCGATTCGCCCGAAATGAGCGAATCGACACTTTTAAATATGATAATTTTTCTATATGCGACTCGCACGAAGTTAGTTTATTTGTGGGCGAATCGACAACTCCAGAAATACGTACCTATAAGGCATTTGGCACATTTATGAAAACCCTTTAAATTAAAAAATAAATGGCTAATGGCTGGACTATTGTTGCCCTTTCGAACTTGTCACATTATTACTAGGAAAATACTATTAGTTATACACAAGTAATAAGTAAAGACGTATTGTTTTGAAAAATTGGTGTCCTTAACCCCTCGTCCAAGCACTTTTGCGTAAATAAGTACTTAGGTACAGACGCCCGCACATCAAGTTATCCCTAACTGTCAAATTTTCTCAATTAAAAATGAACCTTATGTCTTTGCAATAAAGTTGAAATACTATCAAAGAAATTTGACAGATTGTGGTAACTTGATGTGCTGGCCTCTGTACATAAAAGAAAACATACATTCATAGGTACATATTTAAATTTCCAGATTCAGTTATACTAGCTTTTCCCAGCGGCTTCGCCCGTGTGTAAGTAGGAAACTATCCCACGGGAACCGTACATTTTACCGGGATAAAAATAGCTTATGTGCTATACCAGACTATAATCTATCTCTGCGCCAAATGTCATCCAGATCCGTTTAGCAGTTTTTGCGTGGAGGAGTAACAAACATCCATACACCGTCACATAATTTCACGTTTATAAGCTAGCTAACTAGCTTCCGCCCGCGGCTTCACCCGCAAAATATGTCGACAAATTATACACATAAACCATCCTCTTGAATCACTCTATCTATTAAAAAAAAAACCGCATCAAAATCCGTTGCGTAGTTTTAAAGATTTAAGCATACATAGGGATATAGGGACAGAGAAAGCGACTTTGTTTTATACTATGTAGTGATTAAGTAGGAAAGGGTAGTTGGATATGAGAAAAGAAGTTACAAAACACCGGTAAACAATAAAGCAAATTCGTTCTTCCACCTATATTCGTCCACTAAATATTCCACTAAGAAGAAAGCCGATAAAATCAAACAAAGCTTTGTAAACAAATCTGACCGTCGATCTGTAGTGTCTTGTGGGCCTTTTTTCCTCCGTAACCCGAGGCTGGCCCGCAGGCCACAGGACACCTGTGTAATCCTTTCAACGCCCATAATATGCCCTTAATTCCATTGATAAGGCATGACAACTAACGCTTTTGTACTCCTTCGAGCCTTTTCCCTCCTCAATTAAGGTAATCCCTTTGTCTTTTGACGAGAGATGACTTTAGATGACACACTTCTTTGAGTTGAAATCTTTTTTCATCATGTAGGAGTCGTGTTTTGAATAGTTACTTGATTTAGTAGGTTACGCTTTTGTTTCGACGATTTATTGTAGAAGGGTGTCAACGACAAGGATGTTGTGGTTTTTATATAAAAGTTTGGTTTGTGAATGGGATGAGGGTTGCTTTATATCAGAAGCAAAAAATATAATATAATTTTTATAAATTGAAAACGTTGATTTGAATTTTCGTTAACAGGTTAAACAGAGCGTAAAATTACCTGTTCGTTTTATTATGTCACCGAATGATATCTTTTGAATGTTAACTTTTTGAATATGATCTCGGTTTACCACTCTGGATATAAATAATTTCCGATGTGTTTTTTTTAGACTAGATTTCAGTAGTATGAATTTAAGCGGGATTGTCCGAAAGGGTTACCGCTACCCCGGAACATAAAGGGCTACGGAAGGAACATGGATGGGTTTTAGTCAGTAAGAGTCTGACACTCCCTTCCGCTCCACCCAGAGCGGGAGCAGTCATTGGATGATTTCCCAGCCTTAAAAAAAAAAAAAAAAAAGTAGTATGAATTAATGGTAAAAAAAATATTTGGACTAACATCATTAACCAGTAAGCAAATTAGGGAATAGGTACAGAGGCCAGCTCATCAAGTTACCCCAATCCGTCAAATTTCTTCTGTAGTTTTATAATTGTTTACTTTCAACTTTATTGCAAAAATATAAGGTTAATTTTCATCTGGGAAAATTTGACAGTTAGGTAAGCTAGATGTGCTGGCGTCAGTACGTTAGTATGGAATGTACCCCACCGACCGCCGACGTGACCGCGTTTAAAGTTTTAAGTCGTTTATGATGAATACAGACGTTTATTAATGCTAATTAGCAAACTTATGTGCATAAATAAAAGAAATCCGTGACTGACCGACTGACCTATCAACACACCTCAAACCACTGAGGGGATTGGGCTAGAATGTTATATATACAGTGTGTTAGGTTAAACGAGGGACATACTTTAAGGTTGTATAGAACTCATGGAAATCAACAACATTGTCCTTAGGACCAACTCTGAAATATAAAAAAATATCAGCTGTTCCATAGATTTTGACGAATTATGCGAACGTACTGAACAGCAGATTTTTTTGTCTTGATTTCAGGTATAGTTCCATAGTGAAAGTTGTTCATTTTCATGAGTATAGTACCCCCTCAAAGTATGTCTCTCGTTTAACCTTACACACTGTATATATAGTTAACAAGACGTATCTTAGACATGCGCTATTCTACGCGAATGAAGTCGCGGGCATAAGCTGTACAAGTAGGTAATTCATAAGTCATCCACGAAACCAAATTAATGGTAAGGATAAACTACGATAACATGACTCGCCCTGACAAACTTAAAAACCGTTGAGCACTTGTAAAAGTAATTACAAAGCGTCACCAAGACTCTCAACGCATGTTGCTGCCGGCCTGCTACTGAAGAAGAATACTTACAACTAAATACATAGAAACTTTTTCGTAACGATGAGACTACAAAACATTGAAACTAACTTGGAAGGGCGCGCCATGTTATCGTAGTTTATCTCTACGTTTCAGTAACAATTTCCTGTTCGCCGGATTTACATTTCACTTTCGAATTTCCATTGGATTGGCTACTTGAATGAACGTAAAACACCCTCTTGTCGTAAAGAGGGGGTGTTGGTACTCACACTAACATGATTAGTAATTCGATATGCTCCCGCTGTACTATTTATTTTCGCCTATTGCGAGAACAAATCATATTTGCACTGATTATTGTATTGTTACGTCAGCCGTCAGGGGGAAAACGCAGCTTAATTTGGACGATTTGGGAAGTAATTTCGTAAGTAAATTCGACTTGAGAAAATAAAAATATTTGTTTTTGTTGGTCAAAAATGTAATAATTGAAGGAAAGAGGTTTTACCTTTAAACGGCACGTCAGATTTGTCTCATTATATTGTGTATAGGTTCGTTAATATGGTGGCCATTTTTGCGTGGTGTATTTAATACTTTACTATTATACTTATTCTACTAATTTGTGAGTAGGTACTGTATTTTGTGCTCATTTAAATGTTATTGAAGTGAAATTTATGGGTTGATCTTTAAGGTGATGTTTAATTCCTTTAAAAATGTTTTTAAAATTCAGTATCATCTTAATACAGCCAAAGTTCTTAGATAGAATCGTAATTACTTCAGGTGTTAATTAGAACAGTTTTTGTACCACAACTTTACGGTTGCCAGTGCATCAAGTCAAACGGTCAAAATGATTTTAAACCTTAAAACATTGATAAGTAGTTAAGTTTAAAATACACTCGAGAGCAATGAATCCGGGTCACTTAAAGAATGTTAAAAATCTCGGAAACTAAAAATGATAGGTTAATGCAATAAATTGTATTTAATAGACAATGTAATACTCCTTAAATGAAAGTAAAAAAAATATGAGTCACCATACATTTTATTAACACAAAATTACATAAAGAAAAAAACTGCTGATCTCTCTTTAAAACAAAAATAGGAAACATGAAATTTTTGAACTTTATTACGATTTTCTTGAATTTTAATACTTCGTATTGCCTCCTTGTGCTTCCATTACTGCGTTTACGCGGTTTGGCATGCTGTACACCAAGTTCCTTATACGATTTTGGGGAATATTCTCCCATTCCTCTGTGAGAGCAATTTTGAGCTCACGAAGCGTGATTGGGGGAGGGTTTCGTTGTTTTACGCATCTGCCTAGCTCGTCCCAAGCATGCTCGATCGGGTTGATATCCGGGCTGCGCGCTGGCCACTCCATACGAGTAATGTTCATCTCTTGAAGGTAGTCATTCACAATCCTACCTGTATGAGGTCGGGCATTGTCATGCATAAATATAGCATCCTCACCTAAATTGACCATAAATGGACCAACGTGATCATTGAGGATTTCTTCCACATATCTTACGCTAGTTAAAGAGCCGTTTTCTATGATCACCAGCTCTGTGCGACTTTCAGAAGAAATTCCGGCCCACACAAGTACAGACCCACCACCGTAGGCTACTTTTTCTTCGATGCATGCTTGCTTGAATCTTTCCCCTGGTCTTCGATACACTCTGTGTCTTCCATCGTGCTTGTAGAGCATACATTTTGATTCGTCGGAGAACATAACTTTTGACCAATCTTCAATACTCCAATTTACGTGGCCCTGGGCATATCTTAGTCTTGAAATACGATGCCCACGCTCCAGTTTAGGGCCGTTTGCAGGTCTAAGGGGTTTTAAGTTAGATTCAGCAAGCCGACGTCTTACTGTCCATGCACTTGGGTTACTTCCTCCGAGGCGTCGAAACTGATTTGTGAGTTCAGTTCCTGTGAGAAAGCGATTTCGAAGCATGGTGTTCACCAAGTATCGGTCTTCTCGTGCTGTGGTATACCTGGTTCTGCCCGTTCCTGGTCTGCGTAGGTTAGAACCAGTTTCTTCGTAACGTCGGAGAACTCTTTGTACTGTTGACAGCGACACACCGACAGTCCTGGCTGTATCGCGCTGACTCCGGCCGGTTTCCAGCATTGTAAGTATTCTGGTGCATTCTTCAGGCGTAAGCGACATAATTTCAGCTTGAATAATGAATATAGAGCACTATCAACATGGTTTATGTACCCACATAAATGACAGATTACAAACAAAAGCAAAACCAAATGCTGTAATTTCGTAGTTCCATCTTCGAAAGTGGCCCTTTTTCAAATTTGATTTTTTTATGATATAACTTTACAAAAACTAAGAAGTTTTAATACCTTCATTTAAGGAGTATTACATTGTCTATTAAATACAATTTATTGCATTAACCTAGCATTTTTAGTTTCCGAGATTTTTAGGATTCTTTAAGTGACCCGGATTCATTGCTCTCGAGTGTAGATTGAGCAAATTTGACAGTTTATGGCAAATTGATGTGCTAGCGATTGTACACGCAAATTGTACTTCCGGTAGCCTTTGGTCTAAGCATTCATTCGCAATAAAACATTTTGTGATATTGGATGCATCTCTTTGAATGATTTATGTAGGTAAGTTATTAACTTATTATGATTGCTTCATATACGCATGTTTTATCATAATAATAACGTTTTCTAATGTGGAACTTCCTTATCCCACAATGGAAGACCTGACAGGTGTCAAATAGTTTTTTTTTTTAATATGGGCAGAAACCTGTTCTCAACAAGTCAGTAATTATTTATGTTAGAAATTAAAATTTAAATAGTGTTTTCATATTTTTCAGGGTTCCAATTTCCACCTTGTATACCCCTGAGGTTCTAAGCGAGAACGCAACTCAGAGAGGTGGAGCAATTACATTTAGACTGGAGCGAACTTGATGCAGCAAAATGGGAGACTTATTTTTGTAAGGATCAAAGCGATCGCGGCGGCACGTCAGTGACGTCACTTCCGCAAGATGGCGGCGGCGGCGCGATTGTTTGATGTGCGAGTAATGAAGTGTGCCACCTCTCCCCGCTTCCTGGCTGTCGGGGTGTCAAGATACGGGCAATGACAACTGCTGTTTGCATATTAGATGGTACCTTTGCCATATTTTCATGTGTTCTTTAAATTTTTCTGATATATCGTGGGGGTACAAAAAAAGCGTTTCTTACTGGTTTGCCCTATTCTTCTGATCATAGTACCTATAAGAATATATATAAGCCAGCACATCAACCTATGCCAAACTGTCAAATTATCCCAATTAAACATGAACCTTATTCTTTTACAATAAAGTTCAAAATCTATCAAAGAAATTTGACAGATTGGGGTAATTTGATGTGCTGGCCTCTGTTCTAACGAACCTAGGGATTTGTGAGAAGTAGAGAACTTATCACTGGCCAACAATTGAGATACGCTTCAAAATAAGCGTTTATTACAAAACTACCCAGGACATACAAACTCGAAAACACTAAACCAAAACAAAAAAGACTAAACAAAAATCAATCTAAAATCTGCCACTAGTCACATTGCCCTTGTATTAATTAACAACTCCCAATCAGTCGTCCCGTGGCAACCTTTATTATTTAGTAGCGCTGTCATCAACGCAAAACGGATTTAAATTCAATTTCATATCGGGACTCGCATATTGAGTTGTTATATAGAGTATAATCGCGTTACCCAGTCCACTAGTGAGGATTACGTGCTTTTTAATAAAGTCGCCCCGGCAGGGGGCGACACGGGGACATTTTTATACAAAGAGGATTACGTTGGACGCGTTTATCTGAACCTTACAGGGAGACTTAGCCTTCTAAGTACTTTCAGTGAATGCACACCCGTTTTAAGGATACGCTCTATATAAGTAGGTAAGGTATAGGTACGTATCTCTTAGACATTTTGTGTTATGAATATTGGGAGGTAGGCCGAGATTTTGTGTAAAAGTCAAAGTATTATGGTGGGTAATGCATTACGCGTTTTAGATTCAGACTTTCTTCCTTAAGCTTGGCAGCAATGTACTGGGTTTATCACGTTAATAAGAGGATTGAAATAGAAATCATCAGTCTTTGTCAATATCAATTTCATCGTCATACTTAAAATGGACATAATAAATTCAGTAGTCCAGTCATACAGTACGATATCTCGAGATAGACCATATCAATATTATCTACTTAACGTTCGCAACCAAACCAGCAAATTATCCATCATGACTCAAGCATCCGTCGATCCCAAGAAATCACTGACCATCCCAAGATTAGCCTCAATACATCCGACCGAAACAACGTCGGCTGCGCAGGAGTTGAATTGAATAACGACGGTGTAACGACACCAACAATGGATGCTGCTCGTCCGCGCCCGACACTCTCAATTATCTCGTTGTGGGTGCATTACGTGAGCGCTGGGAACTAATGTTAATGTTCCGGGGTCCGGGGTGTGCGAATACTGACCTTAAAGATGAAGGGACTAATTGAAAAAAAGTTGAGACGGTGCTTGTATATACCTAGTACAATTTAACAAGCTATTCGGTATACAGGCCAAAGTATTTATCTTTCTCACTGCCAATATTCATTTTCTGAGTGCGTTCATTTTTTTTAACATTATGGCATACTTAACACTTTCTGCCGGGTAAGCGGGATTGTCCGAAAGGGTTACCGCTACACCGGAACATAAAGGGCTAAAGAAGGAACATGGATGGGTTTTAGTCAGTAAGAGTTTGACACTCCATTCCGCTCCACCCAGAGCAGGAGGGGTCATCTGAAGATTTCCAACCTTCAAAAAAAAAACTTCACACGTTCACTGCCAATGCGGTCAATGGTAACCGCTAACAATTGT
Organism: Hyppa rectilinea; assembly: GCA_951799385.1. Classification (NCBI taxonomy): domain Eukaryota; kingdom Metazoa; phylum Arthropoda; class Insecta; order Lepidoptera; family Noctuidae; genus Hyppa; species Hyppa rectilinea. The sequence continues at coordinate 6,612,160 of OX637306.1, read as the reverse complement.
TTTTCAATTGTGTCTACTGCGTGGCAGTCAATGAGAGTTATGTAAAATAATTGATTAGGTACCTACTCATGACACTCATAACATTGTTATGTAGTTATAAGTTAGCTACATGCACGCTAAATAGATTGTTCGACTGTACAGAGGCCACCCCAATCTGTCAAACTTCTATAATAGTATTTCAACTTTATTACAAAACATAAGGTTCATTTTCAATTGGGATAATTTGACAGTAAGGGATAGCTTGATGTGCTGGCGTCTGTACATAGTCCAGCTGTTAATTTAACAAGTATTTGTCCGAACTCCTCCTCCATCGTGTGCAACACGTGATGGTAATAGCACGCGTATCATGACCATTGCTCTATATTATATTATACTCTCTGGAGAGACACAACGTGACATTGTTCTAAAAAATCTGTCTACAATCTGTAATTTTTCCTTCTCTTCTGTTTCTACAGTGGTCAGCTGTTGTCTACTCTAAACTCTCCCTCCGTTATGTCTAAAGCCCACCTCCGCCTAATCCTGTCTAATATCTGTTTGAAATATATTACTGTTGACCTTCAGTTGTTCTTCATTTCGTCTGTATGATACTCGATTAAATTGATAGAGAAACGAGATCATTGTTGGTTATGCAAAGAGTATTTTTCACCAAATCTTCGTGAAGCAATAAATTATACAGTGTGATAGGTTAAACGAGGGACATACTTTCAGGTTGTATAGTACTCATGAAAATGAACAACTTTGTCCATGGCACCAACTCTGAAATATAACAAAAAAATATCAGCTGTTCCATTGATTTCGATGAATTATGCGCACATAAAATGTACCGAACAGCAGATTTTTTTTTCGTGATTTCTGCTATAGGTAGTTCCATAATCAAAGTTGTTCAATTCCATGAGTAAAGTAACCCTTGAAAATATGTCCCTCGTTTAATCTAACACACTGTATAGAAGTATTATCATATTAAAATAAGAAACAGACAAACTGTTTATAAGTCACTATTCAAAATGTTAGAACAAGCATAGTGTACCTACGTCTGCAACAGTACAGCGATAAACGACGAGTAACGAGCAATTGTTTGCGCGACTATTAGCGAAATCACAGGAAAACAAAAATGTTAACAACAAATAAAACCGCGGTGGTCCCATATGAATATCAATTTGTTTGACTCCGCAACAGCGTCATTAAATTAGCGGCCAAATTGAATCACAACTGCGACAACCTTCCCGGTGCGACGTCCCGCGAAACTTTTCCTCCTATTAATTTACAAAGCATCTCCTTTCACTCCGACCAAACGAATCTAACCCTTCCTTACATCTATTCACGACTTAACTTCCCTCGCACAAACTCTAAGTTTGTTCATTATTTTTACATGTCATTGTGCAAGTGACATGACTACACACGATTCAAAATGGAACTTTAAATCCTGGAATTAAGCTCGCTATTCCTTTTAATGTGCCACGAGGGTGTATCTGGTGAAATTATGATGCAGTCTTTATTCGTGAGCCGTCGGGAGCGGTTGCAGTAATCACCGCGTATCTCCATCCAGGGGTGGGCTGTGAATAGAGCCCTAATGAACTGGATTTAGGAGTTTTTGTGCCGGCGACTCGTCAGCTCGGAGGTGCAGCCGAGCAATTATGACGGACTAAACAAACGTGGCTCTAGCTCGTACACGGCCTTTCAATTACTGACTTGCAAGCGAACTGCTTACTATCGACCACTTCTTTGGGTAATTGCTTTTACGTGTAGGGTTATTCTGTGAGTTTTTAGCTTTAAATTCTCGGGCGGTCAGTGATCGATGTGAGGGACTCTGTTTAGATTGATGGGCCATTCTCTAAGCCGTACCTATACCTCGCCATTACGTGGCGGCGAGTGCCGACCTTCTCCGAACATCCAATCGTTCTTAATCTTCTTAGAGCGGAGCGGGCGGAATTATTTGGAATCTAAGCACCTAATATGCTTAGATAATAAAAGGTTTCGCAATTGTGGGCGGCTTTGTTGGCTGTCCTCTGTTCCTGCCGGTAACAACGTCTTATTGGTGTATTATTTGGGTCCAATTACGATTTTGATCGTATTATAAAAATAATAGAAGCAATTTCAGTTGCAATTTGTGTTTCATTCCTGTAGTATGGTTTTCTTTTTTCTGCTACTGTCTTATCATCTAGTCGCGAATTTAGTCATCAGGGGAAACTTTTGGGAGACTTTTGGATGAAGATTTACAAAATGAATCACCTAATTCGTTTTCTGGGTGACTGGCTGAAATATGATCACTTCTTAGAACCTTTCTTACCATTTACCTAAAGAGTTTCCAGGGCACACTGGTACTTTTAAACTCACAGTATAAACACGGGTAGTTATGTAAGTATCACGCTAGTCTATTCCTCTGTCTACTTATAATGCCTACCTATCGCCTCTTTTAAAGTAAGTGCCGACATACTTATATCAACACCGTCATAAAACGAACATCAAACTTAAGTTTAAAACTGACAAACATATAGCTACAGATTTATTATACCTAGCACGGCTATTATCTACACATATCTAAAACATATATGCATAGTTACCTACGCGTTCACTAACTAAACCCAGTAATTTTAAAATAACTTAACCGGTAGTTTCTGAAAAGGGATTTGGAACTTTAAATTGATGAAGAAAAGAGTGGTATTTGTTTAGCAATGTTACAGCGGCTGTAAAAGATGAGACTGTTCTTATTTATTTACGACGGTGCGGCGAGCGAAGTGGAGCGAAGATGATATGAATGATAAATGACCCTCTGAACGCCCCGCTCCCCCTCTGCCCCCCTCTCACACGTGAACACACGAGGTGTTCTCTCTAGATGCCTACTTAAGTCTGCGCCGTGAATGCCGAGAAGTGATAACCGTTTGAATGAAAAAGAACTCGTGACGAATATTGATATCGTAAATGTATTATGTTAATAATGCTGTCAGAAGCACGTTGATGGCTCTGAAAATCGTGTGAGTCACTGCGAGGCCGAAAAGAGGATGATTCACTTAGTACCTACTGCTACATACAAAGATAATGAGTGTGGGGCATGAACTTGTAACATTAATACGGACAGACCGTAAAGATAACGTGATCTCTTTTCTGGTCACAGAAATCTAGCACGTTTCTATTTTGTAAACTTAGACTTGAGCGATTTCAGCTAGCTTCAAGTAAGAGCAACTTTGCTACAAACAACGAAACGATAACCGCCTCAGTTCAGGATAGTGCACGAAACGGTATCTTATGTAAATAAACTCAAGTAAATGCCAGTCTCTGAGCGCATCAATCTCAACGTCTAGCCAAAGTCATCGGAGCTAAACGGATTTTTTCAAGCCAATAGCCGCGCATCAACACGCGTGACGCCCGGCGCGATTGGCCGACACTTTTTGTTCCATTTTCGAATCCTTTGTTTTTATTGGTTGACACTTAGCTAAGACAAAGGGGCGATTCTGTGTGTGCGTGTGATTTAGTTGTGTTGCCGGTTTGTTTGTGTGAGTTAAGGAACGGTTTCCTGCATGTAACGGAGGTGTGGGTCGACTCATGTAGGTAGAACGTGTCTGGGCTTCTGATTTTGATGTAGGTACGGCCCTTCGTCCTATGTGAACTGGAGTGGACTGTTTATTTTTATTGATGCTATTTACTTTATATTCTGTAGGTCTGTTTTGCTACTGGACATTCACTGCTTCTACGAAAGTTGAATACCTACATTGTTCAGGTGTACAGGGAATATTTACAGTCCGTTTTTTACGTTTATAATTTTATATAGTGTGCACGTATTTGTGCTTCATTTTAAATTATTTTTCTTAACTCCATCTTGGGAGTAGCAATGAGACGTTCAATAATGATTCTGGTTTCATCAACAGTCCTACCCATTTTAAGGCCTATCCACAATGCTGACCCAAATCCTATCCATTTAGCTGTATCGTCCTTCGATCCAAATTTCAAACAGTCATAAGAAATGACTGAAAATAATTCAAGTTCACCTCCAGACTGGGGCTATGATTAATGACTGGGATTATTCAATTAAAGACTCGGCAGGTGACGGAGGGGGCGGTGGGGATGAAACGGGGGTGCTTTATCTTCAGTGGCTATTGGAAGGGATGAATTAGCATGGCCACACGTTTCCTGGCGATAGAATGTTGGTTTGCCTTTTTGAAATTGTTGATGCTGTTTTGTTTTTGTTTTTTGTTGTTGTTTTCTTGAAGGTAAGGTATAAGTAGTGACTAACTTTTAAAATGTGATGCTAGTTGACTTAAATGAATTCTGACTTTTCTTTCTTAATTATTTTCTTTTTTCCTTTGTTTTCGCCGCAAAACATTAAGTTTTGGTTTTCAAATTTTTAATTGGTAGGTTAGGTAAACGTAGAACGTAGGTATTTTATTCTGATATAATATTTCACAAAATATTCAAGAGATCTTAGAAAACCGAAATGAACGAACTTACATTTCTAAGTTTGTATCGAAAATAACAGATGGCGTTACTCGTCCGACAATGTAACCGCATGCGCCACCTGATAACGTCAAGCTTATTTTTCCTTTCCGAGGCATGTTTACTGAACCAACCAATACCTACCAATTTTTTACTTCTAGGTTCTACTCTGTAGGTACCTACTATTTCCATAACATTTTTAAAATTACTCAGTAAATAAATACAGATGCTTCCTTACAGCAAACGGTAGACACATAGATTATGCCATCAAAAACTGAATTTTAATGATAGTTCTAAACAATGACCCACCCTTTTCCTGCCTGCTGCTGGAAGCCCCACACACATATAAGTCTCTTTGCTGCACAGCATCACTAGTTCATCGAACAATCTCCCACATATTATTTGGTTATTATCTCCGTACACAGTACTAGGTAGGTAGGCATGAATGTGCAGCGATGGCTCTCGAAGGGTTCAAGTGGGACTGCGCTGAGCACCATCCAGCCGAGTGCTGGACGTGTCAATGTCGATGCTCAGCAAGGTTAGCTAGCCTACTGTATTGTGTATGTGTACGATATCTATCTACAGTTATTCTACTTGATCTGCAGTAGTGATAAACTACGATAATATGGCGCGCCCCTCCTTAAATAACTGTTTCAATTTTTTTTGTCGCATCTTTACGAAAGAGTTTTTATACCTGTAGTTGTAAGTAGATATTCGTCTTCAGTAACATGCGTTGTAACTAGTTGAAAGTCTTGGTAGCCCTTTGTAATTACTTTTACAAGTAGTTGCAGTCGTTTTGAATTTTGGAGGAGCGAGCTATTTTATCGTAAGTACTCAGTTTATTTCAAGCTGTAGTAGACCAATCGAGTAGTCCACCCACTCTAGTAGTCAATTTCAAGGTATAGTAGACCATGCTCATGCTAATTTTGGTAAGAAATATTCTCTGAAACGTGCGGACGTAACCATTAAAAAAAAGCATTTGGGATAACCGTTTAATCTCAATAAATACATTTAAGTAGTTTATTAAACGCCTCAGACGATTTCGCAAAACCGCTAAATTACCCATTCATTTAGGACATACAAAACAAAATAAACAAACACCACTATATTGTATAAAAAACTAGAAAAAATTACCTACCTTTACCTACTTTTTTCATTTTGCGAAATGTCCGCGTTCCAGTCTACCTTTATTCATCCGATACATAACTAGCATGAGCTGGGCCCGCGAGTGTGTTCCACTTACGGTTTTTCCACCCGGACCAACTTCGCTTAGCCCAAGTGCCTACCTATGCAAATCTGAACAGCCAGTAATGGTAAAAAATTAGACTGAGTTTAAAATTACTGGTGTTTTTAACCTAGTTCTAGACCTTGTTTTTCTGTTAGTAAATGTTTGGTAAAATTTGAAACAGCTTGGACAGAAGCTAGCGAAAGCTAGTGAAATGATTATTCTGTTGCGATAAAGGGGTGGAGTTTTTGCGGTGTCAAAATAAATAATAATAATTATGTATATATTATGTCGTAAAGTAATTACAATCCAGTAAGTTTGTGGGATGAATAATGTGTGATGTATAACCCCTCAAATGTCGTATGAATCCCATTAGTTCATAAGATTTTTTTCTCGAAATGACAATAAATATAACCGTATAAATCGTTGAGCTCTTATTAGCAAACGGCTTCTAATATGCGAATATCCAATGGGTTAATGCGAAAGAAGATCGCAATGAAAAAAACCTTTAAGATACTGGAGTTAACAGCTATGTTAAGAAAACACAAAAAAAATACTCAACTATTTAAATGAGCTGTATAAAGTTGTTAGAACTATTATTTTTTAAATATTTTAGTTAATTAACCCTAAAAATAATAACAATAGGTACCGAATCAATAGCCACCACACTTAACGGTTAGTAATGATCGCTCGAGGCTACCTTACGCCCGGGGTGGCAGTGGTGGCAAGAAAGGATGCTAGGGTCACGTTGATTAATTAATTATTTTTGTACCAAGTCCCCGGGAACTGTGACACCCCGGCATTTCAGGTCGATAAGACAATTTCTACATGCTGGCGGGGTAAGTATTCGAGTTAGAAATTTGACTTTGGTAAATCAGTTTGAACACTATGACTCAGCATTTGCAAAAGAATGTGAATCTTGGGTCCTGAAGTTCAGGTATTCCAACCAGCCAGTCTTATGTTTTCTCTAACCCGTTTATGGCAATACAGTTTTTTTTATTACCAAATTCTTCCTATTTGGACTATTAACCGTAGTTTCACTCCCGCAAAAAAAAAAGGAAAATGTTGCAGCCGTGGTACAATCAGTTGAAGGAGAGTTTTTATCATTACACTTATGAATAGTTCATCAGAAATGTGACAGGAGGCGTCACTAACCGCTATTCCTAACCACCGATAGTTGACTGCTATAGGGCTAAGGAATGTAATACTTACAACAAATGTTAATACGAGCCACGTTATAAAATAAACTAAACACTATACATGTAATTAAGTAGGTATATATATCGATCGTTCAAACTTTTCAAATCTATGAGTGGTTAGGTATACCTTCCTATGTACATATGTACGCCAATGGGAGCTGGGTTACTAACAAAATATTTCAAATACCAAGTATTCGAAACTCAACAATTTACAAAGGCTAATACAATTCCACACACGCATTCTGTAAAATAAATCTAGCCACGCAATATATTTTAGTTCAACCAATTCGTATTACATTCACGTGGGAATTCTAAAAATTCACGCCACGTAATCAAAACAAAACACGAATACAGATTGGTGCATACGTACTTTACTGTAACAAAGCATAAAACAGGCTGAAGCTGAAAAATCATTCCCTTCCGAAAGGTTTAACAAAAAATCGTTAGAGTAAAAAAAAAATGTTTTTCTCGCAAACAAAACGTCCATTAAACGCGAACTCTCAACCCCATCCCTTCCGCGGTATTATAATAAATGGCGCAATAATGGCACAATATAATATTAACACAAAGTTAAACGCGTTTTTATTTTCCCGCCGAAACTTCAGTGCCGCTCTGGTGAACATGGCGTGCGACGCCATTTCTCCTCTTTACGGGCGCGTTCTCAAAAAATGGCTCCAGGAATAAAATAAATCGCAAATATTTATCAAAACGCAGCCCCGCTTCGGATGCGGGCCAGGGATGTGTCGATGTGCCTAATGCGGGACGTAATAAGGGGTTTAGTGCTTTTTAATACTTTTAACAGCTAACTTTGAAGTTCTACCTGAATGGGATGCTATTATGTTGCCTGAATTTAAACGATAATTACTGAATACTTTTCCTTAACATTAAGATTTGTTATGGTGTGAGATTTACGACATTTTATTCATTTCTGTATTAAAGATTTTTTGTCAGTTTACACGGACACCCGTGTACCATTAACATAAAAATATGTCGAGGGGTGAAAGGCTATTTGGTTTAAGCGACATCTTGGGCGATATTGAGTTATATACATATTCGGAATCAGCAATTTTTTCTCCGTCGGATGATGCCGGATTCATTTAAATCTGAGCACTTTTTTGGCGCTTCAAACAACTCTATTTTTGGGTGGTTTCCAAAGTGGCAGTGTATTAACTGACGTCCTTTTTGCATTAATTTTTTACTAGTGTACTTGAACTATACAATGATTTAAAGAACCGAGACATAAATCAGTAGGCCTTTCTCAGAAAAAATATTCAATATCGGTTAAAGCGTTTTTCTTGTTTCTATTTTTTAGTAACATGTGACTTAAATCATTTTGATTTCCACGATTTACATGTCGCGATGTCGCTTAATTCATTTGTCCGTCAACAAAATACGACATGGAGTGTCGCTTAAGCTCTTCAGCTCTTCTTCTTAATTTCGTACAAGAGTTCTACTTTATTATTATTACGTGACTTAATAAATACTTGAACTGATTCTGTGTATTTCTTTATTTATTAAATATCAGCACCTAAAATTTTCGGTGATATCGGTATATTCAGGTTGTTTCAACAGCCATTGACTGACTAATTTTGGGCTGCGTCACTTCATGCTGTTTGGCTTATTCTGAAAATATACTGCAGAGTCGCTTAGTATTTTTTTCCTGTAGCCAATCGTAGTTATGAAGTCACTTAAATCTTTTTTCCGTTCCCTGAAAAATAGTGGCTTAAGGCAATTTGTATTAAGCGACATTTATCTTCTTCATTAAAGGTCCGTTTTATATGGTATAAGCATCAACACCTTGACGTTTTTAAATTAATTTAAATTAAGTTTACTCCATTCCAATAGCTGAAGAAGTTTTTTTGTTATGATTTTTTTTCGGAAATTTTAAACTTTAAATGGCTCTCCTGTAAAGTTGCAAAAATGTCGCTTAAACCAAATAGCCTTTCACCCCTCGATGTAATAAGTAAACGAAATAAATCAATAAAGCCTTGCTAATATTAACGATAGTGTAGGTATCCATGACACTCGATTCAACTTTTCGTTTATGAAGAAAAACACTGATGATGATTTTTCTACCACCTCCATTTATGGTCCCTCGATATCGATACACCCTACGTCCCATCACTGAAGTCGACAGGTTGCACAGCGCGGACATTTTGTTTTACAGCGCGAGGTCGCGTCGGGCCGGCCGAATTATGAAAATATTACATCTACTCCCTCTGAACACGCTTTGACATTTCGTAACACGGTAATAAGATGTTTTTGGCGAGTTAACTCCGTGTTTGACACGCTGTAGTTTATTTTGATTTTTTTAAACACTTGTGTTTTCTGTTTTCGTTTGCACGTTGAATTACATAAATGAGAGATGTAAGTGGCACGTTTATAAAGGCTAGGGGTTAATGTGTGTTTTTAATAAGTATTAACTTTTTAGTAGGTACATTACGAAACTTGTTTTCCTTACTCGTTAATAAAACTTCGCGGTTACTTTTTTTCCTCTTCTCCTAAATATGTTGACGTCATTGCATTGAAAGGGGAATTACACAATATTTCTTTGCAAAGTAAAATCTTTTTTTCTTTTCTTCCAGAATTATTGTTGTTTCGGCAACAATTAAACCATCGCTGGATTGTTCTTTGGCCAAAGAATTAGCATTGCCATTCAACGTGGCAATGCTGCCAGTCTTCTGGGCACGTTTCCTGACAACAGCGATGCGGATGAGTACTTCGACGCCTAAGTGTCCTTTTTGTCTTTTTTGGATTTATTTGTATATACGAGTATAGTTAGTTAGATAGTCTTTTAATTTAAGTATGTATTAGTTGTTATTGTATTAGATTGTAGAAATTAAATTAAAAAAACAAGTACCAAAAATAGATACTTACGTGTATGTGATATGCAATACCAACAACTGCTTAAAGATATTGTAGAATCATTACAATCCCATAACTGTAGGGTCACATTCTATGTAATTTTTTTTAAGAATTCCTGGAATGTGTGGTCCAACAATGCTTAATTTCGAATCTTAGTGTCATTGATGCGAATAATTCATTTTTATTGAAACCAATCATTCATATTTATAGCTAAGAAAATGCAACGTTGTAATATTTCACGTAATTTCATTAATAATCGTGGCTATGAACAATTAAAACAGAGAAAAATATTATTTTAAAATACATATGCCATATTGAGTTATGGGATATAAAAAAAACGCCTTGTAACAATGTTTATACATCACATTTTGCACTCCTTCTTGTGGTTAGCGACTAACCTGGTGTCAGAGTTTAATGCTGCCCATGGGCCTTTGACTTAGCATCACATGCTGTTGAGAAATACCTCTCAGACATGACAGACATTTTGTACTGATCGAAAGACTTCGGTCTTCAGACTTCAATCTTCAATCAATTAAGATAATATCAACTGATACTAAAAAGTTCCGCTTATCAAAACAAATATAAGCAGATACTAAAATCAATACAAATATTTTCAACATAAAACAGTGGCATAACAATACATGCTAATGAATTGATCGCGTGTAAGGGTGACCTACGAGCTCCGACTGCATTCGGATGCATTAGCGGAGTTTCCGGGGCGAATCACCCTCGATGTTTTTTCTAATGCTTTATAAACATACTATGGCGTCGGACTGCTAAGTCATAAGTCTCGAGCCCTAGCCCACGGCACGCACCTCTGATTGTTCGGATTCTTGTGCGTATTGTATAAATCTGACAGCCAGTCTTACCAAAGGGTATCGTATTGCCCAGTTACTGGATTGTGGAGGTCAGATAGGCAGTCGCTCCATGTAAAATACTAGTATTCAGCTGCATCCGGTTAGACTGGAAGCTGACCCCAAAATAGTTGGGAAAAGGCTAGGCAGATGATGATGATGTGCGTATTGTATAGTTATCAATTGCTTTAAAATCGGTGAAGGAAAACAACATCGTGAGGAAACCGGCATGCATGACAGATATTTCTCAACAGCATGTGAAGTTAAGTCAGAGGCCCATGGGCAGCTTAAAAATTCTGACACCAGCGTAGTCACTAATGACATGAAATTGAAAAAAAGAACATACATCTGGGTCACATAAAAATTTCATAAATATTAAAGTTAAATAAATACTTAAGCGTAATACATGTAGTAACCTTTTATCTTGATGATGGTTTTGTTTACATAGCAACTTTAGTAGTAGTAGTTGATACGAATTGGTGTGGGGATTGTGGGATTAGTAGGTAGGTAGATAATGTGAAAAATAAAACACTAAAAAAACAACCAATTTCGTCAAGATTGCAAATATTGCTTGATATAAATGTACAGACAAAAAAGGGGGGCATAGAACAGGTTTTAAGGATTGTTAATAGCTACGTTCAAGAAATTGCCTGTTCAAGCAGGGGTTCTTCGTTTTGTCTTGATCTTTTGACGGATGAGGTTGTTCCTAAATGAAGCAGGCTCAATTTCAAACCGTTTTTGACTTTAATAGTGACTTTTACCTTAAGAAAAATAAAAGCTTGGCTTGATGAATAGCGGACATGATTTTAGACTATTTTTTGTGGGGAGCATTGCTCGTTTCCCCTGATTTTAATTTTCCCTTTAAATATTTGAAGCTGTTAAAATCTGGGTTCAACCATTAGACATTCCTCGGAATCATTACCGCACTTCAAGGCCCGGGGCTAAAAATACTTTAAAAATTCCAGCACAGCGGTGTGACGCGGGTAGACCTTAACGATAGAAGGGTAGTATTTCCGGTTCCTGTTCAGAGGGGGCCGCAGGGAAGCCGGAGGGGGGAGGGTCGGTCCTCTTTGTGTAGCGATAACCGGAAGCCAAGGGCTCGAAGGACCGAGGGTTATGTCAACTGTGAGGTATTTTCAAGTTTCTTCCCGTGGCCGTTGATTACTCGACACGAATTTCTAATGTGATTTCGGATGCAAATGCTTTTGGTATGGGCATTTAAATCTGGAATGTTCTTTTAACTAATTCCATTGTTCCGTAATTCTTGTTTTGAAATTATTTTTGATGTCCAGAACGTACAGAGGCCAGCACATCAAGCTATCCCTAACTGTCAAATTTTCTCAATCAAAAATTAACCTTATGTCTTTACAATAAAGTTGAAATACTATCAAAGAAATTTGTCAGATTGTGGTAACTTGATGTGCTGGCCTCTGTACAACTTGCTACGAATTAACGGCATTCCACCATTTGCATTTTGTCATCTTGCGACTCTACATTCGCTTCCAATTTATCAGACAAAACGTTAACTCTGAGAAAAGACTCATCGAGCGCATCAGACTAAAAGTCCGTTCAATATCTGTTCAAGAAACAGGCCACTCCGGAGCAATCACCGACTAAATGGCTACTTTTAGTGCGAACAATAATAATTTTAGTTGCGAGCGAGTGCTCCAATAATGGGCACAATTTCCGACGATTAGCCGAACGACAACCGAACGTTCTGCCGAACGTTTTTGCAGGACTCGTGTAAAAATGGCGCTAATGACCGACCGTTGAGTGCACTACTTGTAGTAATCGCTATGATTTACTCTTTATGCTTGACTATTTGTTTGAATGCTTGTCTTTATGTTTTAGTTGGCTCAGTGGCGTAAATATATCATCTGAGGCCGTTGGCAAATCCAAAATTTTGTTAAAAATGTTAGGTCACTTTTGAGCTCGCAGCCTCTCGGGCCGGGGCCCCGTCAGGCCGGGGGCCCGTGGCATTTAGCCAGTCCTGCCAACCTATACCTAGTGACGCCACTGAGTTGGCTGTATTATAAGACAGGTTGACGGTAATTTCGATGATTTCTCTTATGACGTTGTGTATTCTGGTCTAGTTTGAATCAATTATGATTTTTGGATCAAACACAGCAATGACTAAGCGATGAATTACCATCAATATTCAATGATCATTGATATAAAGATAAGTATGTAGTAGTTTTTAGTGTATGTTTATATTTTAATTAGTGAATTGTTTGTTTATATTTTTGTAGTATGTTTTTTTTTCTCATTTATCTACTATCCTATTTTATTTTTTTATTTTACTTTATTTATTTAAGGAAAAACAAACAGTAGCACAATAAGAGACAGTTACAAAATCTAAAATATAACATTTTGAACAATTATGCTACCCACTACGTTCTCCACAGATTACCATTTAAAGTACTTAAAACTAGCTAGTAACACATACATTACTTAAATAATTCAGCAAAAGAGCATTGTACAGAAAAAGAGCATTGTACAGAAAAAAAAAAAAAAAAAAGTATTGTACAGACGCCAGCACAACAAGTCACAACAAACCGCCAAATCTTCTCAATCGATACCGAACTCAAGGATTAACCTATTAAGGTTCAAAATCACTTGGAGAAACCTGACAGTCCGGTAACCTGATGCGCTGGCGACCATACATTGTAATTATGATTTTAACTCATTATCTTAATTTCTAATTGGGGTGTATAAGGTCTTGCGTTAATTATGTCACACATTGTGTATTGGTTTGTTGGTCTCTTAGGGTTGCTAGGATTTGCTTTTTAAATGCATTTTTATTAAGAAAAAGAATGTCGATTAAATTAAACTCATTATTAGATATATGTCTCGACCATGCGATGAAGTGGTGAGCGCGATCCAGCGTTGGATTTGCATGTGCTGGTAGCAAATAGACGTCGAGTGCGAACCTCACGTACATCCTATCGCAGGTATGCTGGAAGAAATTTCTTCAGAAATAAGCATCACCTTACATATTATTATGTATTTTCTGTTCCTTTCTGCTTGTCTGTTGTAAGTACATAAATGGGTAAATAAATAAAATAATACATATGGCTTGACTCAAAATAATATCGTGCATGGAAACAACCATCTAAGTCCTTATAGGTTCATACTGGCAAAATTGATTTGTCTTAGATGACGTAGGTATGTACAGACGCCAGCACATCCAGCTATCCCTAACTGTCAAATTTTCTCAATTAAAAATAAACCTTATATCTTTGCAATAAAGTTGAAATACTATCAAAGAAATTTGTCAGATTGTGGTAACTTGATGTGCTGGCCTCTGTACCTACACACTCAGCCTGTGTGGGTTTGCTAAAAGCAATAGAAATATCACAAATATTTAATGAGTTCTACGCTGAACAGGGAATTAATGAGATCATAAACTATCGGCAGTTAGCCTGTTAGGTGACTTTTTAACGATGTACTAGAATTTTCTTACATGAAATAATATTACAAGCCTTCCTAGTTTAGAAAACTTAAGTTCATGATATTCAAAGGTGTATCCTCCTTCCTATACACTTCCTATCCCAACCAATACGTCACGAGGATATACATTAGTAACGTTTATTTAGGTATTATTTATTTATTTAAACTTTTCACACACAATAAAGGTACAAAGGTGAACTTAATGCCTTCGGCATTCTCTACCAGTTGACCAAGGGTGGTGAAGAGATCAGTTGACTTATCTGGCAGAAAATGTTCTGCTCCATTTATCTATCTATCAGGTAGATAGTGCCAAGTGCTTGAAAGTATTCTAGTTCTTGAGCAAAAAAAAATATTAAATAAATTTCGACATATTCCTTGACCTAACACCAAGTTTTTTTCGCGGCCCAAAATTATAAATCCCCGCCACAGTAGCCCCACTGTGGTGCAACTTATCCGCGCTACGGAAGCTGGCGCTCTCGCGACACGACTTATCCATTTATCCGCCACCTCTCATCCGACACTACATAAAGGGGTTAGAAGGTGGCCACCATAACTAGGACCACGTTCACTTGTTTTATTTTAAAGTTTTTACAAGAACTGGCTGGAAAGACTCGGTGGAACTCTAAATTGCTTTTGAAGAGGAATTATTTTATACATGGATGGTGCTGGCTGATAACCACATGATTAAAAAAAACTTAGGTATGATTCGAAATTCGAAATAGGTACGACACACTTAAAACGAAACGGATTTTTCTTGTAGTTGGAGCTTGACAAATACTTACTACCAAACAGTGTGGATTAAAATAGAATAAGCTTAGGTAATATTAAGTAAGAAAACGTAAAAATAAACTTTAAATGTTTACGGTTTCTTGTTCGTATTACTCTTTAATCCAAACATTTTTATTCATTCATAAAGTAGTTAGTAAGTTAAAGAGGATAAAAATAATACACAGAGGATAAACTTTTTATACTGAATTAACAAGCAAATAAAAATAATATGTCTTATTCCAGAGGTAGGATGTACTTCAGTACTTAAAAAAAAACTTCTGAATCCCTTTTTTCTTCGTAAACTGTTCTTGTATACGCAGTTTTGTTTATAGTTAAGAGACCAACAAGTATTGGACTGAGAACCCTATCGAACGCAACCATTACGAATGATTTTTTAAGAATGGAGGCGTAATGTTTTTGTAGTATCGACAGGAAATGGATATGGATAGGAGCATGCACTTCGATTGTAACAAGCGTGAAGAAAAATGGATCGCGTCAAGAAAAACTAAAAATAATTCCAAGTAATTCTTGAACTAGCTTAACACCAGCGTTTCAGTTGCTTTAATCCCTCTAGAGAGGACGCCCGTGTCCCAGCAGTGGGATCGTTATTTGCTGATTATGCTTTATTATTTATTCAAAATTAAAAATCAACTTTATGTTAAGGAGGTTTAAATAACATCAAAAACGAAGTACTTAATGAAGTAACTACTTTTATAAATGAAAATAAGTATCTTTTATCTGCTTGAATGAAAGAAAACACCATGTACAGAGGCCAGCACATCAAGTTACCACAATCTGTCAAATTTCTTTGATAGTATTTCAGCTTTATTGCACAGACATAAGGTTCATTTTTAATTGAGAAAATTTGACATTTAGGGACAGCTTGATGTGCTGGCGTCTGTACTTAGGATTTCGAGCAAGCGTGTCTAGCGCTGAATTGGCGCATGACCTTTCAGCCCGTAGATGGATAGATAGAAGATAGAATACTCTTTATGTATGTAACATCATAAAAAAAAAGAAAAACAATAATAATAAAACCTAGATTAAGCATCATACCTGTTCTTCCCGCGACGGTTTGCCAAAAAATATTCCGTGCCTTAATTTTAGTTGCGCTAACATTACGAACCGTCCATCTATCATGTGGCTTTTAAAAGGGTAGAGACGGGTTGACGGCGATTGAAGCCTTTCTTATTTATCCGCATATGCCTGTTGGCGCCAAAAATACGCGAGGTTGACCTTTCCTGACGAGGGGAGAGTGGGCTAGTGTGACCGATAGGTGCGCCGAATATTGGCTTTTTAGGTCATGGAGGATGTTTTAATGGTACAGTAATATTTTTTGATGATGTGAAGGTTTTGAAGGTTTTGACCTTTCTTCCGTAAATCACGTAAAACTTATACCTACATAATTAAATTAAATGACTATCTAACTAACTATATACAAATAAATACAACAACAATAAGGACACTTAGGCGTCGTACTCATCCACATCGCTGTCATCCGGAAACGTGCCCAGAAGACTGGCAGCATTGCCACGTTGAATGAATGCTAATTCTTTGGCCAAAGAACAATCCAGCCAGTCTGGTCACGTGAAGTCTCGACCAATCGGCGAGAAATGAATTGGTGTGTCGAATACCAATGTTAAGTGTTTCTCGCATCTAGCGGTTTCCTGCATCCTTCACCAGCCCAGTCCATCTTGTGGGAGGCCTTCCAACGCTACGTCTTCCGGTACTCAGTCACGACTCCAGGACCTTTGGCTCCATCTGTTCTGCAACCAATATGCCGTGCTAACTGCCATCTGCCTAACTTTTTCCCAACTATGTTAGGGTCGGCTTCCAGTCTAAACCGGATGCAGCTGAACACCACTATTGCTAACTGCCACACAAATTCGTCAGGCTATGGCAGTTACCTTGGTTCTCGGATCGCTTCATTTCAGATTCGATCACGATGGGAAACTCGCAGCTCAAAGGTCGCCATTGTCCTTTGAGTGACCTTAAGCCCTTTAATAAGGCCCATTATGAGCGACCACTTTTCAGTGCTATAGGCCGTTACTGACAACAGATATGGAGGCCCCAAAAAGTTGTAAACATACGTGATCACGAAGACATTTATTAGACCTGATAAGCAACTGAACTTCCTCCAATCGATCCGACCTTATTTACGAAGGTAGGGACCACCGCCCTCAATCTCACTAAATAGGTATCATTATTTTTGTTTATTGGAGCTGTACCGAGTACCAATTCCTACATAATTTTAGTAAAGTCTCCACGCGAACGGCCAGCGGCAGTCCGCTATAACCGTATATCTTGTCTTTGTGCGCTCGTATTTATGGCTACCCTTATTTTTATTTTAATGCTGATGCGCGCGGTGCCGCTGTGTCTCGGCTGCCGACTAATCTTTTGGACACCCTGGTTGGTTGTTGCTTGCTGGTATACAATGTAGGGTTTCCTTGTTGGTGTTTACGAGTTTGTGTGCTATTTGTTTTATACATGTGAAAGGTTTTTTTAAGAACTCGTGGCTCATTAATGATAACAGCCAAATCGATCCATCAGGTTAAGCTTCCCTACCTTTACATACCGAGACTCCGCCGTGTCTCGGAAAGTACGTTAAGCCGTTGGTCCGTCATTCGTGGATCTTTGACAGTCGTTACTGGTCGTCGGAAGCCCGAAAGTCTGACAACCAGTCTTTCTAAGGGGTATCCTATTACCCAGTTAATAAGGTTGTAGAGGTCAGATAGGCCGTCGATTCATGTAATCAGTTGCATCCGGCTAGACTGGAAACTGACCTCAACATTCCAATTGGAAATCAATGGAAGATTGGTTGATTTTTTTTTTTTAATAAGGAACTTTTGTATATAAGGATATTTACTTGATAATAATTTAATTACTGATGTCAATACTGCCGATAAAAGTACCTATTAGAGAGAGAAGTTAACTAAGGTACCTACGAGTAACTGAAAATTCGTCAGAAGCTTACATAAGAGCCTGATGTTCAGTGCTGAAAAAGCTGTAAGATAGGAGACAGATACAGAGAAGTAAGTGTATCAACATCAGATGATGATCCTTGTGCCGATAATCAGAGTTGTAACATACATATTTTTAATTAGTAATACACGTTACGACTAAATCCCATCCATGTTCCTTCCGTAGCCCTTTATGTTCCGGGGTAGCGGTAACCCTTTCGGACAATCCCGCTTAAAATACTTTGAGTTTGAGTTTTTGGAATAAACAAGTAACGACCCGTAGTCTGGATTTAGGTCCGGTTGGTGACAATAGGCTCGTCCCCTATTAGGTACCTGGGAGTCCCAGGTAATAGCGGGCGAGCCTAAAAGGCTCCCCTGACTGGGACTTAAACGTAACTGTGAAAATGTAGGTGTGCCATAGGCGAACCCTTCGGAAGAAAAAGGCGTGATGTTATGTTTGCAACCAAATTACTTATTACCTACAGATTATTAGGCTGCACTGATAATCTCAAAAGAGGAAATTACTCCCAATAATGCCTTTTAAAATAACGCAAAAGAAAATTATCTTCACACCACCGCACCACAAACTGCATAACTCCAGAGAAATTTCACTTAAAATATTCAAACAAAATTTCACCAGTCATAAAGTTCACAGCATCTTCAGCTAATTTTGAAGGAAAGCCCTAGGGTTGCACCCTTGCATAATATCTCTCGGCCATAAGTTTCCAATACATGAATTTTATTAACTTTCGCTCCCTGTGAGTGATGGTGTTATGGGTTTGTTTTTCGCGTCATCGTGTGCTGACAACCGTGGGGTTTCAGTGTCAATAAACGCGTTATGATATTGTGGTGATGGGGCTGGTTTTTAATTGGTTGGGTTCATTGATTTCGAAAATTTTTATGGTTTTGTTCATAGGATAATTTGGAACTGACGCTATTGAAATGTAAACAGTATTTTATATAGGAAAGGTTGAGGAAATGCAGTATCAGGTTTCAGAAAAACAAGATCATGAAAATTATTTAATATTATCGCCTGTTTACAAATAACTTTAACCAAAAAAATAATGACCAAAACTTGGAGGATAACGAAATGCGCTGCCTAATTTTTAATAAAATATTTATAAGTCCCCAAGCGACGTTATTTGCTGAAGGGTGACTGGAAGATTTCAAATTTTCCCAAAGAGAAATTGGCTAAAAAATTCCTTAGTAAAATAAAATCGAAGAGCAGCTTCCGAAAGTTATCGAACTTCCCAACAATCCATTACACCGAGTTTCGCAAAAAATTGACTCCGGCTCTCTTTGGAACTTATTATTTTGAGTGAAAACATCCAGGAGTTTGGTCGCCTCTTCCAAGTTTGCAGCCCGCCGCTGCCACCCTCCTTACACTCGATAAACACACATTACGCCACTATCGCAAACTGTTCTTGCGTTATCAAGCTTAGGATTTTGGAAAGTTCAATGTTTAAAACAAAAAGTGTTGGTCAGAAAATATAATTGATTGCTATTCTACTCATGTTTTAAACAAAAGCAAGAAGACAAGGGATCTGGAAATATAAGGGTTAGGTTATAATCTTAACTATAACCCTAGCCAACACAGAATTATCATCGCATCGTAACCTATAACACCCCAAAATTATTAGACACTGAAACAGCCAATATCGTCGATAACCCAACATAACCGTAACGGGCCGTGTAATGCATCCGATCAACGCTGTACCGCCATTAGACAGGTCGTGCTAACAAACTTACTGCTGAAATCGCCACTTTTAGCTGCGAGCGAGCACTAAACAGCAAACAAAGCCAGCGGCGGCGGCGAGCGGCGTCCGGTCCCACCACAAAGGCTTTGTAGCCGCCACACTGACACGCTTTTTGCGTCGCCGCGGCCGCTATCGCTCGATGACGTCCCCGTAGATCGATAAGAGCCTCCCACTCGGCGGGAATGCTCCATTGTATTACTGACACTACACTGTCTGAGATGTGGAAAATCGTAGTCCAAAATGAGCGTGATAGCGGCGTGAGCGTGACGTCAGAGTTGCGTGCCGACAATGAGAGGAGTATGCACGACGACGTGTCACAGTGTCAGCGTGAATGGTGAGGCTGCTTTTATTAGTACGGTACACCTGTTTGATTGTGCCTCGTGGGGATTTGTTAAACTACTGCTTCAAGTAATGTAATCGTATCTTTACAGCAGGATTTCAGTTAGTTAAGTTTAATTTCCTGCGAAGCTAAAGTTATGTATACTATTCGTTGTGTTCTGTGCTTGATTCATCAACAGGCCACAAATCCAGACTACAGGCTACCACTGAGAAATCCAGATAGAAGAATCCTATATCACTGCCCAAACTAGGAATCGAACTCAAGATGTCATGCTCAGTAGTGCCTAGCGCTTGCGACCACTATACTAACAAGGCATAAATGGTAAAATGTGAGTGTACTATAGGTACACGTCTGCTCAACCCTTCTAGGATACAAGGCGTGATGTTATTTGTGGCCACTTATTATCAGGTTGCTTATTTATCACCTAAGAACATAAAAACCTTCCTTCTTCAAATCCTTTTATAGATAAACACGTACAATGTTTTTCCTTCCAGTCAGTCCCAAATCAGGCATAACAACATACCTACATCGAACCTCCTTACCATAACTCAAACATAGACATTACCTTCAGCCAATAAGGTCCGCTGTGGGTCTGAACATTATTTTCTTCACAGCAAACTGAGCTAAGTACGTGCCGCTCATACGTATGCCGTGCTGAGACGCAATTAACATAAATTAGTTGTTAGTGGCGCGTGAAGTTCGTGAGTCACTTCTAGTGATGTTGCTAGCTGAGATTTGTGTAACGGGATTACTTATTGAAGGATATATGGATAAGTTAAAGTGCTACAATTTAGTAAAACAGAGATAGAACATTCTTGAAGAACGAGTATAAAGCCTACGCAACTCGTAGCGCAGCTACGAAGCGGTAGCTCGTAGCAAGTTGGTAGAGAAAGTTCAAAATATGAAATTTTCTTTTCAACGACAACTTTTTTACTTGAACATTTAAAAATGGAATTAACAATGTAATGTGTACTGTAATACAAATTATTCAATTAATTAAATACACATTAATTTTACTGTGTTTTTTTTGTGTGTGTTACTTAATTGTGTTTTTTACAACTTTTTCCGAATTATATCTCTTTTATTTCCAATCCCGTTCTTACAACCCCCGAAAATTCCGCCCCATCCCGTACCACGCACATCACTATTGAGATGTGATCTGTATGCGAGCAAGCACCGCACGGATCGCGGACATCTCACACGAATAATACACTACTTATTACCTTTTCGACAATGTATGGCTTTCGTAACGCACATGATGACGCATAACTAGCTCACAACTAACACATGCGTTCCCGGGGTGGTCAAGAACCTATGAGCTTTAAAATCAATTTGACTATGTGTGTGGGTACTTAGGTTTACCTACAGCAGTTGATTTTAGATTTTACTTTATGCACGGAGGAGATTTCCAAGGTATTTTCAGGCACTATACTCTGTAGCTTTGTTTTCTGTATATATTTCGGATACATAATCAGCCTATAATGTTCCCACTGCTGGGACATAGGCTTCCTTTCTAAGACAGGGAGTGGGCTGCGCGGTCCCAGTTCGGGTTGGCGGCTGTCACATGTCTTTGAATTTTTGGTTCTAGGCCGGTTTCCTCACGGTGTTTTTTTTTCATCGTTTTGAGAGCAGTGGTGATGAAATTAAATGCACAAAGTAAAGTGCCCGCTTGGGTTCGAACTCAGGAATTACTACAACTCGTAAGTCGAAGCCGAAGCCACTAGGCCACCACTGCACTGCTCCAAATTTCGGTTGAAAGCCCAAAAATCAAGCGTTGTTCCTTTCATGATAGTTCACTCACTTTCTTTGGTATATTAAATATTATTATTGAGCGCCAACGCGGTCACCGGTGACCGCGAACAATAGTTTTTCTATTGTGTCTGCTGCGTGGCAGTTAATAACTTAATATATGTTAAAGTAAATTAAATGTTTGTATATTTTGTAAAAAGGTATGGTGGGGTTGCCATATCTGAAATATAACCCCTAAAAAAACAGACAAATAAAAAGTTAAATCGCAAGAAATTGTTAGGATCTTGTTTTCAAATGAAGTAAAGTTGAAAAATAAGGGTCTTCATGGAAATGTACTGGCCATCGACACACAAGTGAGGTTCCTTTTGACTCTTTATTGCGTGTTATCATGATTGTGTCAAATGATATGCGAATACTTACTACATTTGCGTTTTCAGATGATTGATGTCACTATAACAACGCTGTGCTTTAACGAACATATTATGTACAGTTGCAAGCGCATCAAGTTATCACAAACTGTCAAATTTTATCAATCGATTTTGAACTTAACAGTGAATGTTTTAAGGATTAAAATCATTTGGAGAAATTTTACAGTTAGGTATAACTTGACGCGCAGGCGATTGTACTTCAGCAAAGGCATTAAACAGATTGGAAATCGCAGTGTGGCTCCATTATCTTAGGGAAAAGGATTGGAGATAATTTCCAATAAAACACCCATAAGGTGGTGGACACCTTAAATATAGTGTCCCAATTTTTTTGCGTATTTCCTGCGAAACGTTTTATTATTATGAAAGATTTAGAAGGAAATTCGCGGAAACCTACCACCCTTGCTTCTATCTGTTCATAGATCATAGGGACAAAGCTTTTACCAAGTTCTAGGATTTAGGCCTCTTGTGCCAGGCTTACGGCCTGAGTGTTCTCGTCACGTGCAAGACCCGGGCCTTTAATCGCATCAGAGAGCCTCCTTTTGAGTGGACTCTGTACTGCACACTGTATAGAAATAATGTTCTTGGAATACGAAGGTGCGTGTAGTCTTATAGGTTGTTCAACCGATATGCATCTGTACAGATATTTTCCAGTAACAATGGGAGATTGTATTTCATGGTAAAAATTTGACATGTCCCATCTGGGATTTCCCATCGCTAAAATTGTCGGCGGACTTCCGTATAAATAAACTCATTATTGGATGAATTTCCGAAAAATCCTGATTTGCTCCGGGCTCGCTTTAGTTGCCATAAGGACAGCATACTAAGACCAAATTCCAGGATTTCAGACCGTTTTTTTTTTTGAGGGTGGTGTAACGTATCATCAAATGACTTCCGCTCTGGGTGGAGTGGAAGGGAGTGTCAAACTCTTACTGGCTAAAACCCATCCATGTTTCTTCTTTATTTATTTATGTTCCGGGGTAGCGGTAACCCTTTCGGATAATCCCGCTTACCAGGATTTTAGACCGTGGGGTGTAGGTGTAGTCTGCCTTGAATTGGTGTAATTGGTGTACTAAGAAATTTAAAAAAAAGTTTTGCAGATCACCTAATTAGTTCGATATGCTTTTACATTTTTCGATATTGTAGCCTGTATTGGCGTCGACATCGAAGAGTACCTTTATAGCTTGATCAGGGTTAATGGTCGTTCTTAAGTAAGTACCTAAAGCTACGGTTGTATTTATTTTTTGCAAAGATCTGGACATTGACCCTATCTATTGACACGTATCTAAACACAGACAGACGAACACAATGGTGTTCAGTATCACCAAAGTTGGCGTGTACGGAACACTAAAAAGCGTTCCAAGTTGTCACGCAAGCTATGGACTGTGGAGGTCGAACGATTTGCAAATGTCGTCGAAAGAAATAACCGTGCAGAACAGGACCAGGCCACAATGGACACGGATCAACCAATCTCTTCAAACGAAGCAGGTTTAGATCATGGAGTTTATGTTGATACCTATAAATAAACAGAGGTACCTATTCTTTCAAATTATATTATCAGTGTTTAAACATTAAGACGTACGACTTCTTCTTATCGTGTTGTTAGTGACTAACCTGGTGTCAGAGTTTTTATGCTGCCCATGGGCCTCTGACTTAGCTTCACATGCTGTTGAGAAATACCTGTCAGATATGCTGGTTTCCTCACGACTTACGACGTACGACTAACACGGCTACATTGGAATAAGAACAAATAGCTTTCTTATCCACTACCTTACACTACATGTACCTAAGTAGGTATCACTTCTAAGTGTATCAAACAGCACACCTATCGTCAATATACATATATGCCTATAGGCCTAGGCCGTCCCATCTTAGTGAGTGACACTATTACTCAAAGTACAAGACGCGGGGGGAGGAGGGAGGTTCGTTTCCGAATTCCCTCACGCACCGGCAGAGGGCGCGCTCCGCAGAGCACCAATACCCGTAATGTAATGGAGAAATAATTTCCTAAAATGCACTGGATTGAGACGGGACAGATTCGGACGGTTTTTGGATATATTTGAGTAGTTCACGGGACGTCAATTTGGTTTATTGGTAACGTAAAAACGTGGGTTTTCAGGAGTGGTTTTAAGGGTAATTAGATTTGGGATGTGTAGTGTATGTTTATGGATCTCTATTATGTGAGTACGTTGGGTAATCATCGAGATTGGCGAAGGCAATTAGGTTAGGTATTAAACCGATGAATAGATGGTAATCATTGTAGAATATATTTTTGTACAGACGTGCTCAATGTCGATGTTTGATTATCTTAACTAATATTATAAGTATGAAGGTTGTTTGTTTATTTGTAACGCATTAGCTAAAAAGACCTAACAGGACCAGGCTTAGAGTATAGGATACCTTAGGTAGTACAGACGCCAGCATATGATCCAACCTAAACTGAGAAATATTCCCAATTGAACATGAACCTTATTTCTTTGTGATAAAGTTAAAAATCCATCAAAGAAATTTGACGGATTTGGGTAGCTTGATGTGCTGGCCCCTGTACATTTCCAAGAGATAATTGTCGACCTCCGCGTGGAAATGCGAGCAAAACCAAGTATTGTCCCTCATCCAATGCTTATGAATGTGGGTACTCACGGAAGTACTCATATTTCTTAAAGTTAATCACCATGTAACCCACCTTCTTCTTTCTTCTTGTCGTGGTTAGTGACTGTCCTGGTGTCAGAGTTTTATGCTGCCCATGGGCCTCTGACTTAGCTTCACATGCTGTTGAAATATCTCTCAGACATACTGGTTTCCTCACGATGTTTTCCTTCACCAATTTTTAAGCAAGTGATAATTATACAATACGCACATGAATCCGTAAAATCAGAGGTGCGTGCCTAGGGTTCGAACTCGAGACCTATGACTTGGCAGTCCGACGGTCACACCACTAGGTTATCACTGCTATACCGACCTGATACCGTACAACCCACTTTACCAACGATTTGTATGCTCTCCAAAAGCTTTATGCCGACAATCTAGATACTGCAATATTGCAGCGCCAGTCGAGATTGCAAGACCTCTCGAATCGACTTATCCAGGCAATAATAACGACAAAACATCAAACCGATCGACTCAGTCATATTTTAAGACGATCTTGAGACTGCTGCCTTAGTCAAATGTAGCTACGAGCTATATACTTAGTAATAACAATTGAAAATAACATGAGCTTGACATTTATGTTTGAGCGCGTTTCCTTGCTAATTGGAAGATGGATTGAAGATCTATGTCGGGGAAACTCACTTCCTCGCTGGTTTAATGGTCAAGCGCTACTGCTGAGCATGATATCCTAGGTTCGATTCCCAGGTCGGGCATACATTATTGTTTTTTTTTTCATAACGAATTTCTCAGAAGTTTGTGGTCTGGATTTGTGCGCGGTTGATGGCTATAGGCTCGCCCGCCTGTAATATGGAACTTAAAAATAAAACGAAATGTGGGTGTACCTATTATGGTACATCTCTGTCTCAACTTTCGGGAAAACAACGAAGAAAGGCGGTCTCCGAAAGGGATACCGCTACCCCATAAATGGCTAAGGAAGGAACATGGATGGGTTTTAGTCAGTAAGAGTCTGAAACTGCCTTCTGCTCCACTCAGAGCGAGAGAAGTCATTTAATGATTTCCCACCCTCAAAAAAAAGGCTATGATTATGATTATCTAAAAAAACTTTTAAAAAGCATTACCCTCACTCTGTGGCAGATGGGTAAATGGTAATTTTATTAGTCGTTCAATTGTTCTGTACATCAAATAAATTAAACAACTTAAACGGGATAGTCAAGTTCAAGGGTACCTTATAAACAAAAGATATAACGCAATAATGTCTAAGGAGTTTAATTAATTACCCTAAGTTTAAAACTGAGAAAGAAAAGCACAAAAAATTGAAAGTTTTTTCAGGCAAACGATGGCACGCTGTGTCGGGTAGGAGCTCCAGTTATCGTAAGTTGAGTTTTTGTATTTATAAATTAGTTTATATAAGGTGTTTAAAAATTAACTGTAAGAATTTCGTGGGAACATTGTACTCATCGTTACAAACCATTTTACTATGGGATGAACCCTGAAATCGCGAAAAAAATATTAGCTGTTCCATACTATGAACACGTAACCCAATACAGAGTACAATGCTCCCACGAAAATTTGTTAATACCTTGTATAGTAAAGTGATTTTTTAACCAACGCTGTTTCTTGTTTACGAAATATCTAGGCTAGTCTTGTTCGGTCAAAAATCAAAACGCATCGTCAATATCTAAAATCTAAGCGTATGGGACTAGGCGGTTTCAAATGGGGGATGGGAGGAGGGGAGGGTACAATCTAAACAGTCATTGTGCAGCGTCTGTTGGTAGCTCTCTGCTGAGTGCCCAACGTTCGACAGATATTACGCCAGGAGACGCCTTATCATACGATCGTCATTTTTATACATAAGTGATTATGTTCTTTGGTATTATTAGGTTTCGAGTAAGCAGTTTGCATCCCCCAGCGATAATGGCGTAACTTCTACATCTAGTGTAGGCTTTATTATGAAACATTAAACACTTACATTCGCTCTTGTAGTTTCCACTTCCTAAATTATGTGATTCTTTACTATTTATTTGTTTTTAATAATATTCATCAAATATTGTAGATTTCTTCCTTATTGTAGATCTTGTAGATTGTAGGCATTGTTGTTTGCTTCAAATTCTTTCTGTTTCGTAAGGACCTGCCAATGTTATGTATACCTAATACTATCTTATTCATAAAAATGGGTTCATTAAAACAAAACCCACAACAAGCTGACCCTTATGTCAATCTATTTACATACAATTTACATACATAAGTAGCAATACAAATAAGCTAGCTACATAATATCAATGATTGCTCTCTCAAGGGTCCCGCAGCTGAAAGGGTTCCCTCAAATTATCAAACAGAAGCCACTTGAAAACTGCAATGACACATGTTAACATTTCGTCACGGGATTGCTGAGTTGTACAACCAGTTGCTCGACCGCGTTTATATTATAAAGGGAACGGAAAAGTTACGTGGGTAAGTTAAAACAGCATATGGATAAAATCAATGATTGCTCGTTTAAATGAGAAAAGCAAAGAAGCATTACTATTGCGTAATTACTGAACAAAACCCACTCAAACTGAAATGCAACAACGGGAAAATACTAGAATAAAATTCCATAACTCATTTTCAATCGGCGGCGTCGACATCACTCGACACGCAAACTCTCCAGGACGCACGCAAAACGAACATTTTTCCGAACGGAACGCCCTCTCGACGCAAAACTCTATAAAAACGTCGAAAAAAATAACAGTAACATGGCGTATAATGACAGCTGGTCCACTTGAGAACAAAAGGGGAGAGCCGAGCCTCGTCGAGAAAAAAATACATGAAGAGTAAAAACAACTAGGCGTACGTGCGGCCGCGGACGGAGTCGCCGGCGCCCGGCACCCACTCGCTAATAAATTTGCAATCGCGTTCGATTCGAACAGTCGACAATCGCGACGTTCACCCCACTCGCTTGGAGTGGACTCGAGCGATAGTAGCGCTATGTACTCGTGACTACACAACAATCTACATTCAGTTGCTACACTCGACCTGAAATTAGGTAGCAGCGTTGAGAAAACTCGTTACGAATATTGCTATATGTCTCGGGGAGAATAGCACCGCATTCGAGTTTAAAATGCGAATAATAATCGCGGCATTCATAAAAATCCCGTTCGCGGAATGCAAGGAGAGCCGTGTTTTACACGTTATAATTTTGCGCCGAAAGCAGGTCTACGACTAGGCGGGCGGTTGTTTTGTAGCGAGTGTAGGCTCGGTTCAAATGCCGCGCACGGACCATTAGTTGATGAGCGCACATGCACACCCGCCCTACGTCAGATGCCGCCGAGCTGCGCCGCGAAACAGTTACAATTTCCAACTGAAATATGGAAATGTTTTGTAGCTTTCTGTTAAAAATATGTTTTGGGAAAACTACCGTTTTCACGCACAATGAGTTTTCGTAGAAACTCTGACCATATATACCGTGTTCTAGAATAAACAATATGGAGTAATTTATAAAGGAAAAAGATCTGCGAATGCGGAATGTTTTGAATGAGCTGGATGAAATTTTCAGGTGGGAATGTTTGTTTTCAGTTCTAATTATGTTTTTGTAATGATAAAAGAATGTAAGTAGATTCTAATTACCAAATAACGACGCTGCTATATACAAATGTATAGTCAGACAAACGTTCCCTGTGTGCATTTAGTGCGTATTGCGTGTCCCTTATCGTCCATCTGACTGATTTAACCTGCTTAATGTGAAAGTTATCAACGTATCTCAACTGTCGATGCCCGCTTTGATGTGCGAGCTCCATATGAAACGAGCTAGAAGGGTACTATTCGAGTAACTTTCGCGAGGTATGAATACAAACTTTGTATGTTGAACAGAAAATGGCATGTTATAGTTTGATTCCAGGTTGGGTAATTTATCACAACTGTTTTTAAATGAGAATAAACAAAGCTAATATTTTAATCACGGATTGTCACTTAATCATTTAGACCTCAATAAATTTAAGCTTTTACAAAGGAATCTTAACTAATTTTTAATTAGAAAACACAGAAGTTCAACTTATTACAACTCCGGATTATTATTAGTTTACGAACGATTTCTACTTCGAAAATTATCGAGTATTAGAAACTCGATAACGAGTGACATCAAATCGAGACCAACGAAACGATATGTGTTTTATATGAATTAATTCCTCGGCTGAGGGAACCCGAAAGCGTTTTACTCACGGGCCAGATGGCGCGCGGACAGATCAATTTGATGATTGCAAAAAAACCCACTACAGACTTTTTGACGTTCTACAGCCGTATGCGACGCCCGTCAAGCGTGCTTCTTTTCAACCCGATACGGGAGTTGAGAATAGGTACCTACTTTTATTTATGATTGTTTTTGGCTAAGTGGTCGGTGTTCAATTTGTTTAATTTAGATTTCATTGCGGATTTATATGAAAAATTTACGAATGAAAAATTATTTATTA
Source organism: Hyppa rectilinea (assembly GCA_951799385.1). Classification (NCBI taxonomy): domain Eukaryota; kingdom Metazoa; phylum Arthropoda; class Insecta; order Lepidoptera; family Noctuidae; genus Hyppa; species Hyppa rectilinea. The sequence goes on along the minus strand of OX637306.1, from coordinate 6,583,091 downwards.
GATACCCCCTATTACTTGTTATTCAGGAAACCATCAAATGACTCCTCCCGCTCTGGGTGGAGCGGAAGGGAATGTCAGACTCTTACTGACTAAACCCCATCCATGTTCCTTCCTTAGCTCTTTATGTTCAGGAGTAGCGGTAACCCTTTCGGACAATCCCAATGGCGAATGAACACTTGAGATAGTGAATTTGGTAAAGGTAAGGGCGATCTTCACCAATGAAACTGACGTAACGCCCGATTAAGGACTGTGTCATTATTTACTGTGGAATATTGACATTGACAGGTCTTGAACGCGGTTTAGATGTGCTGCTCGCGTTCAGTTTCATTGGTGAATTTGGCACTATTAAACAACGCGCATGTCTGTACAGAAAATATACCGTCACCTAAAAAGTATCAATAGGTACCTACATTAGACACTTTCGGAAAACAAGAATCTAATTTATGCATATTGGCGCCGTAGTCGTGCCTATTATGGCGCCAATGTGCGATCCTAGGTCGTAAAGGTAAAACATAACATTATAACTTGAATTTTAATTACCTGTTATTTATGACGCCTATGAATATTTTATTAAAGAGACCCTGCCAATGTCCTTCAGGACTTAGTTTGTAACGATTTTCTTGTTTATTCTTTATTGGGTTATTCCTTCTTTAAGCTAGTACTGATTTTACCAAAGATTGTAATACGAAACGACTTCATTGGGATGTTTCCTTCATTAAACAAGTACTGATTTTACCAAAGATTTGTAATTCGAACGTAGAATGAAAATTAAAAAAAAAACAAATCCCTGCAACTTGTGTGTGTACAGCCATAAACCACTATGACACCACTGGTATACAGTATGGCCGAACATTTTTCCCATTACTGCTCTGTTCTACCGACGCTGATGGAGGGTAGATACTGTCGCACTGACTGACGTGTTTAATAAGCGTTATCATGTCTTACGTCCATGTTAACAACGTGTAGGGAAATTAATAAATATCGTGGTGTATGTTTCAGGAGATCTGATGAAAGTTTTTAGGAGAGTGAACGAAAATTGCACTGAAAACTATAAAATTAAACTAAAATTGTTGATGGAACATCACACTTGAACGCATGCTTACTCTTTTAAATATAATAAAACAAAATACATTTGAATTTGGAAGCCGGAATTCCATAGGCTATTTATTTTTCTCAGAAATATAGCAGTGTTTACTTTTGTTTAGCTCATCGTTCTGTTATTTCCGTCAATTTATTTATAAACTTAAAGACTGATTTTTCAATTGTCAGATACATTTTACAGGAAGAATAAATATGACAGTTTGAAAGTTTCTGCATAGAAAATATGCCAAACCGCCATTTTTATTCTTCAAATAAAAATTATCAAGCGATTGAAAATCGGCCGTTAATCTGATATCGGATTATAAGTAATCTAATCAATTATGTAATCACCAGATTTCTTCAACAAGAAATAATAAATCCCTATCAAAATCAATGTCCCTATTCAAACGAATACCTATCCGTGTGTACATGTATGTGGACAGGATGTAGATACGTATGTGCGCCGTATCAAGGTCTGAGCCCCTACAGAACCCCAAGATCAGATATCAGATGACGACGTGCCCTGAATTAATCCCTCTATATGACATCACAACAATACGTGCTCGCACTTATATATAGATGTACCTATATTAGGATGTTTGTACCCAGATTTAGCTATAGACAATACTTCTTCGATCAATAAGTTTGTTAGTGGCTTTTTTATTTCTATTAAAAAAAATTGTATTCTCAATTTAATTAAATTCATTATGATTAAGAAAACAAAAATAAATCCAACAAAAAGCACGTTCAGTATAATCGCTGCCTTACAAACTACAACTGCTAACAATAGTTTTAGGTAATACAACAATTGCTATCGTCTGAATGAACGCTAACTTACTCCAGGCTTAAAATAGCACACCACTTAGGATTGACTTTGAACTACACAAGTCACCGTAATCAGACTTCGACCTCGAAGTCATACAAAATAGCGCACTACACTAACAAGTCTCATGTGAAAGTATGAATTAACTCCTACTTAAAGTAATCTATCGATGCTTGACTATGATTATTGAGTCACGAATCTGTCTCAACTGTCACCTTCTAATTCATGGAACAGTTTTTTCTTGAACATAAATCATAACGTCGTCGAAATCGTGTTTCACAAGCTAGGTACTAGGGGAGTAGGAGAATAGGGGAGTCTTACAAACGAAAGCCCCGATGAAAGTCGCTAAGAGACACGATAACATCTCTAGAGTGGATGGCATGCGACCACTGCCCCTATCGCCCTCATCGACTCACCAATAATGAGCGTACAAATCGTGACGGAAATTGAAAGAAAAAACTTCCCAAACGGCAGATCTTATCGTTGGCCCTAAACGTTCTCGTAAAAATATTAATAAAACATAACTTTTTTCACCCAAACCCACATTAAACTTGGATCCCGTAGGAATTTATTGACAATTACGCGTCAATAAGTGCCAATAAAAGCACAAAGCGTCAATGTCCACAGATTTGAATGTCAATTGTACACAATTGTGTAATTCTGTTTTCGTGGAGGCTCTTTTTGATTGTGATGCTAGTAATACAATTATAAGTTGACTTTTGCTGGCTCGATTTCCTTTGTCGACTTTATTATTATGATAAACAGACCTTCGGCTATTGTACATCAATTTAATCCATAAACTGTTTCCGTTATGGATATTATTTATTTTGCTTGATTTGGGCGCGTTTTGGTCAATTAACGTGGCTATAAAAGTAACTCACAGTTTTATAGCTTCTTAATCCTATTGCTATAAAATAGTTAAGGAAGTTTGATGTTTTATATTATATGTTGCTGAAACCTTGCTGTTGAAGCTAGAGCATTACGGACTTGGAAAACTTGCGCTTAGTTTGGTAAAATCTTATTTAAACGATAGACAACAGCAAGTTCAAATAAAAGGTGTCAATTCACTCGGTTTAAAAGTAAAAATGGGTGTGCCACAAGGTTCTATATTGGGTCCTTTCCTCTTTTTAGTATACATAAATGATCTTCTCCATTTACTAAAAAATCAACCACAAATGGTGTTATTTGCTGATGACACTTCTTTAATTTTTAAGATAGATAGACGTGCAAAAAATTTTGACGACGTAAATAACGCCCTACTGCAGGTCCAAAATTGGTTCACTGCAAATAATTTAGTATTAAATGGAAAAAAAACGAAGTGCATTAGATTTTCTTTACCAAATGTAAAAAGTAGTGATTGTGAGATAGTATTGAATCAAGAGAAACTTGAATTTGTCGATAAAACTGTTTTCCTGGGGATCACGCTCGACTCAAGGCTACAATGGGGTCCTCATTTAACATCTCTTGCAGGACGGCTAAGTTCTGCAGCATATGCTGTCAGAAAGATCCGTCAGTATACTGATGTAGATACCGCGAGGCTAGTCTATTTTAGTTATTTTCATAGTATTATGTCTTACGGAATTTTACTTTGGGGACGAGCTGCAGACATCGAGTCTATTTTTATTCTGCAGAAAAGAGCTATCAGAGCCATTTATAATCTTCGTAGGCGCGATTCTCTAAGGGAACGGTTTAAGGTTATTAACATCATGACTGTACCTTGTCAATATATCTATGAAAACATCATGTACGCACGGAAAAATCTGCATCTTTTTAGTAAAAGAGGTGAAAGACACAACTATTTCACTAGAAATAGGGACCAATTAGTTCAACCAGGTTTCAGGCTGGCTAAAGTAGATTCATCTTTCATGGGGTACTGTTTAAAATGTTACAATAAAATACCTCCCCACATTCTTGAACTTAATGAAACAAAATTTAAAACTTGTATAAAACGCACACTATGCAGCCAAGCGTATTATAAATTGGGAGATTACATTGCTGATAAAATTGCTTGCTAGTCCAGCTCCACAAGGGCGCATCAACTAATTTATTAGACTACTGAAAACTGTTGGAGCTGCGGAAGATCAACAACAACAAAAAAACATCTTTGCATTGTATAAATTCAATCTCTTAATATTGTATAACTGCTTAGCACATATGTGAGTACTATGTACCTACTATAAAGCGACCAGTCTCTGGGTGCGTCTTTCATTGACTTGAATATGCCCTGGCGGCTGAGAGTATGCCATGCTCACTTTAATGTCTCGCTGATGGTGGCGTGTGTGTTGGATCATTTAGCTCCCTTCAGAATGGTTGAGCTGAATGGTGCTAATATATGCGTCATGTTCGTGAACGGGCGCTGTCAGTAGAGACTGGTCATCTCTTAGCGGCTAAGGCTTGTTTTAATTTAATTATTGAATAGTTTTTACATATTTTATATCTGATGCTTTTAACGTTCTGCATCGTTCTCACATGTATAATATTAATATGAACTATGTAACAAATATTTTGTAACCATATTTTGTTTAAAAGAGTGTCCATGGAGTTTCTTGCCCGCTCTTCTCCATAGGTACCTACTCCTTTGGAATGGGCAACTAGCTTCATTTCTCGGACTGACCGACACCTTGACAATTCAAAAGTGCCTGTAATTGGTTTATTTGAAATAAATACTTTGAGTTTGAGTTTGAGTTTTTTATGTTTATTTAAAAACAATTATATCACCTTTACAGACTCATCCAAGGCGAATAACAAACTCGATTGGCATCGAGTTTGCTATTAAATATTTACAGCAGAGTAGATTTGTAGCAACCTACGACATGAGATAGAATCTACGTGGGAACATAAACACCCGATATCCTTATTAGTATGAAATTCCTCCCAATCTAATTTAAACGAATTCAACAATCTATTTGGGGAGGTGGACGATAAAGTCGTACATAACAAATTAGAGAGAGAGGCTGCGAACGTCTCGTATAAACCACTAATAAGGAGAGCTCGCTTAACCTTATCTCCGATCGAGGAAGTCTAAAAAAACGGTCGCGGGGTCTGAGGGGGCGGCGGTGCGAGGGGGGAGGGCCAAGAACAAGAGCCGTCACTGAAATAGAGATAGATGAACAGTGGGAAATGAAATTCTTTGTGGCATCGCGGTCCCGCAAAAAATGCACAGATTAGATTTTTCCCCTCCGAGAGGGCCGAGGGATGGAGGCAATGATTTTTTACAACATTCGCTCGGGATATATAGGAGTTTTAGTGCCGGGATTTGTTGTAACTGCCCTCTGTTTGAGAATTTTAATTTCCTTGACTTGAGACGCTCTCATTTCAACGTGCGTCGGCGCGTTATTTAGAAACCGCATTTTTTTTTGTAAGTATAATGAGTTTTTTTAATGAGATGTTTGCAATTTCATATTTTTTTTATTTTTATTTTGATCAAAATTATTGAACCTAATAATTTTCTAATTACTTGTATATCTAATATCTATATCAGTAGTATTACACACCTATCAGTAGAAACATTGTACATGACAAATTTTCAAAACAATAATATCACAAAAATCCACGTCTCACTTCCCAAACATTTAATATTGTCTAAAAGATACGTTTTTTATGGCTCGGACGAAGACATTAAGTCGGTAAAAGGCTCCAAACAAGACAGGGTCATGAAATTACTTGGCATTAGGAGCTTACGCTACCCTCGCGTAAAAAACAAGGGACACTGCGGTTTCAATTGCGTCGTGTCGTTCACACTGATACGCCACTTGTACGCATCTGTTGGTAATATAGGTACATGTCATTTTAATATGTATTACTTAAATTGGGACACTGGTTTGGTAATGACACAACTGTCTTTTTTTACGGGGGATTGAGAAACCAAGCAATTGGCATATTCGCAACAATCGTTTGCAATGTTCTTCTTAGTGTCGCTTGCAATATTTAAATGGCGAGTCCATTTATCCAGAATGATCAAGAATGTTAATTTAATGTCTTTGCATCATCAGTTAATATGTTCTTTACAACTGATACATCAAACGGAAAAGTAGTGAGTTCATTCTAACCTACCTGTCACAAAAACATCGAATTGACACCATAGACAAACCCATCTAAATGATTTGACATTAAGTTCCATTAAGTACAGACGCCAGCACATCAAGCTATCCCTAACTGTCAAATTTTCTCAATTAAAAATGAACCTTATGTCTTTGCAATAAAGTTGAAATACTGTCAAAGAAATTTGACAGATTGTGGTAACTTGATGTGCTGGCCTCTGTACCTATAATAATAAACCCGTTTATGTGAATTCTCTTCAATGTGACATATTCTTTTGGAAATACCAGCTGTAGAATATACATACAATCACTGGTCATTATTTAGGGTTCTGTATAAAAAGGAATCCTTGGGCTCGGCGCAAAGCCGGTTTCCCAGAGACAAACAGTTCACATACGTTTTGTATGGATTCGTCGCACACGTGTGGAAGGGCTACAACAGTACCTACTCATCACCGCGATGATGAGTACTGTATGCCGATGTGTTCACTTCCGAGGTCAATTAACAAGTGAAAATACCAAAAAAGAATGACATATTTATATTTTTCGGTAGGTTGTTTATCGGAATAATTAAATACCTATATAAACAATGACTCATATTTTGACAATGTATTTATTGGAATTATGACCTATGGGAGGAACCACTGTGAACCACAGCGAGAAGTGACAGCCATCGGAGAGTCGGTGACTGTGGTCGATGGCTTATTGCGCCCAGCCTTCTAGTGTGGTCATTTCCATCCAGAAACCAGAAAAACCACCAGGTGTCAGAGTTTTTATGCTGCCCAAGGGCTTCTGACTTAGCTTAAAAGACAAAAAAAAATACGACTGATTTTGATCTTTTTAAACGACTTCAATTCTCAAAGATATAGTTGGCTTATACGTTAGCTTAGAGGTATTCATTTGTTGTACAAAAACGTCCCAATAATTTAACCTATAGCTACTTTGACGAAAGATAATAGAAAAATGATTATTCTTCTCAAACACACCGATGTCAAGTAACCAAAAGTCTCGTAATCGGCCAATAACAAAAATTGACAATTTTGGTCCTACACAAAACACATTGTTTAAATAGTCCGTGGTACGACTCTGTAAAATGACTATAAACAACCAATTATCAAAACCTAAATGCTTAGTATACGTAGTTTGTTTTGTTTAAAACAATCGTAGTCTCACATACAGCTCCTCATAGATAGAGGGATGCGCAGTTATAGGGTTATTTCTATCAATCTAAGTCAAAGTCAAAGTCAAATCATTTATATGAAGAAGAAAGGCACTTTTGAACGTCAAAACGAACAAGAAATAGAAATGATTCTAGTCGCCCCTTCCAAAAGGGAGTTTCGTATGGAGAAGAATGGGCAAGAAACTCCACCGTCACTCTTTTAAAATGTTTAGAAAAAAAAACCATAGTACCTATATTTGACATAATCCTAGGGCGAGTTTGTCGCCAATATTGTGTTGGAAAAATAAAGCTTGGTTTGAATCCCATGAAGTGCTTAAATTTGTTTAGCGACATCAAAAGGTTGGGCTTCATTGCCCCAGAGTTAGGTTTCGACGAAATTCGTTTTACTGTTGGCGAATAAATAAAAGTTGTTGAAAGTACATTGAGTTAAATAGTTGTTAGGAACTTTGAACAATGAATTGTTTTACATGAATAAAATGTATGATAATCTTGGTGTATTTTGTTTCATTCAAGAGTAACTAGGTACCGTTAGATATGATTTTATTTTTATTTATGTAGCTGCTCTCAACACAAAACTTTTTGTAGCATCTAGAGAGATGCTTTGATAAGGGTTGATGCAGCTTAGTTATTATGATGTTATTATAAACATTACAGAATTTTCAGCGGGATTGTCCGAAAGAGTTACCGCTACTCCGGAACATAAATGGCTAAGGAAGGCACATGATGGGTTTTAGTCAGTAAGAGTCTGACACTCCCTTCTGCTCCACCCATAGTGGAAGGGGTCAAGTGATGACTTCCCACCCTCCCAAAAAAAACAAAACCAATACAGAATTAGTCAGTAAACTTGCTTTTTAGTGACGAGAGAGAAACCAGTATAACCGGATTTGTCTATTTACACCAATATCGTCTTAGATATTTGCAGTTTTAAGACTTAACTTTAAAGATTTTAAACAAAAAAAAGAGCCTACATTTTCGAGTGCAGCGGTTAGACTATAAATTACCTCATTAGGAGCAGACAAGTTGGTTGCGCAAAGGGAAGCGGAAGAAAGAGATCGTTTCCCGAAACTAATTACCAAACACGATAATTAAAAAAACAGATTTCTTCGTCGACTAAGAAATGGGGAGAAATAAAGAAAATGCAAAGTGTCCACCCGAAATTTCCATGACAAAACAGTTTTTTCGTATCGCCTAAAATAACCATTGTCTCGTGAGCGTTTTGTCCGTTATTTTTTTTCTTCTTTTACGTGTCTCATTTTCATTTTTATCTCTGACGTCGAGATTTTTAATAAGATATGCAAATTTCTGTGACACAGAGCGAATGCTTCGTCAAATTTAATGATAAGCGTGAGCCCATTGTTGGAGTCACGTCCTATATGGCATCGAAATATCGAAATTCGAAGTAAATGTTATTTCCAATGACAGGAATACACTTTCAATGCTTCTCATAAATTAATCATTATGTTAATATACTTACCTTATAAGTAGGCATGCCTATGGTGCTTGGCAAAGACTCACTTTATGTTTACCAAATTCAAAAACTAAGTTAGCTGTAAGTGGTTTGCCCATAACAAGAAGTAAATCGATGTAGCCCAAGAAAAACCTAAAAGTACTACACATAAAGACTAAAGATATATTGCTAAATTAAGTTTTTCAGACTTTCTTTGATATAAAACTACACTGCCTTGTACTACACACGTAGATATGTGTGTTCAAGGCACTGCGCTTAGAATAGCACAAAAAAGTGGCAGTGTTTGTTCTAGTGGGATCTTCGATACGTAGGTATTATAAACTCAACGCAACCATTACTAAAAACACCACAATCCCCGTTAGAACACAGATGTAAAATTAATTAAAAGCGCACAACTATGCAGTAGATGGACGACTGTCAGTTCCAGTTCGACCCACTTACATCGAGGGCTGAAGGGGCCCACGTGAGCGACGCCATTCTCTTGATAGATTGCAAGCTATAAAGTATATAGGAAGGTTCGAGAAGCTGTGCAAAGTCGGTGATAAATATTTTGATAGGTCTAAAAGTATACTTGTCTCGAGATTTTACTCTGCTTGTACGACTAATCACTACTGCATTTTTGTATTGGTAAGAATGTAGTGCCGAAGGATTCCTAAAGAAATTGAAGATCAAGAAATCTAGAAAACTCTAATCATGGAAGACAAGATTACGGTCGTTGTGCTTAAGAAAATTGCTTCAAAAACGCCGTTTTTTTCCAGTAAAGCTGATTTGTAATCGTTTTTAAATGATATATGTTTTTATATGATATATGAGAAAAACCTTTTTGTATTACGTCATCTAACGGTGGTACCAACTAACATAAGAAATAAGCTAAAAATATTACAAATAATAAACCAATTACGCCATATTATTTATTTTGTAGTGGACAACGCTAAGTTGAATGAACTATATATTAGACGGGCGACTGTCAGTTTCAGGTCAACCCACTTACATCGAGTGCTGAAGGGGACATCACGTGGGCGACCATTCTCTTCATAGATTTAGATACTTAGGTATATTTAAAGACTTATAAGAAAAAATAGATGATTTTTCTAGAATTTGTTACAGAAATACATATCATATTTTTGTATCGTAAGGTCCGAGTCAATAGTGTCTTAAAAATACTATCGGTCGATGAAAACAATGATGGCGTCTAAACTTGTAACAAATCTGTCTCATAGTCAATCTTGACATTAACCCCCTAACTAATAAACATTGTATAGCGGCTGTATAGTTAAACAACGCTTTGTTTTCTTCTTTCAAAAGTGAAATTTCTGAAGAGTGAAAGAGAGAAACAGCTGTGTTACTATTCACCTGATATAACACCTTTATTAGGAAGGGGGTAAGTGATGTATTATGCAATCTTGACCAAAATTTAGTTAATAAACTGTGTCAACACAATAAAAAACTGTACTGACAAACAAAATTGGTTTAACTTCATGAAGTGCCCACTGCATAAAAAATAATATTTACATGTAGATATTAATAATGTTTTTTTTTGAGGGTAGGATATCAACAAATGACTCCTTTCATGTTCCTTTATGTTTCAGGGTAACGGTAAACCTGCCAGACAATCCCGCTGAATGTAAAATGCGTTTGTGTTTGTTTTCTAAGAGGCTAAAAATATAACAACCTACCTAGTTGCATCACCCGGGTGACTATCAGATAAAGGTCGATCCACTTACGTAAGACGATACCACATCTGACGTCAATCTCTTGATATATAAATATAGGTTGTAGCTTAGTTTATGTTTGAAAAGAGATACTATATCACTTCCATTATAAATTAAAACCATAAGATAGATTGCATCAGAGCAAATAAGAAAAAAGCTATCAAGACTTCCCCTTGACAAAATCGTGAACAAAGCAATCCCAGACAATCAATATCTCACATCGCCATTAAATTAAATAAGCGCAGATTTAAAATGAAACCGACCACTAAACTTGGTATTAAAAGTCAAACCGCCCCTTATAGGGGTCGCTAAATAAATAAATAAGTGTACCAAATATGGCGGGAGCATAATAACAGAAGGCAAACAGCATCGGAAGCCGTGAGATAAAATCGTATTGCGTTGTCAAAAATAAATGAATCCGGGGATTAGTCGGGACACGGCGGCCGCGCAATATTGTCGCTTGGCGCCCAACGTGGGGCCATAATAAGCCGGCCTGGCATCTGTGCACTGCGCAACTTAACACGGATTTTTGATAAAGTTTGTTAGAAAATATATTGGGAATTTTGGCAGTAATAAATACTGCTGCTTGGAAATATTATTTTAGTAACAATTATTATTTTTCTTCAAACATGAATTCGAGATGGCATTATATTTGCGTTACTGTTAATTACAAGGCAACCACTTCATCTGAAAATTGCACAATTAGTGACCAAAAATATTAAAACAAAAAACACTTACCAAAATCGATTGACTACAAAAAAGTCAACGAAAAAAGTCAAAACAGCTGCACACCCAATTCCAAACCTATATTAATACATTAAAGGGTGTTTATCAAAAAGATTTGCAGATTATCATATGAGATTCCTTTGTGCGGGTAGTTTTGAAACGAACGGGGTGAGATAAACTACTCCGCACGATTTCGCCGCAAAGAGAGGGCTCAACGAATAGCTCCCAGTACCGAGGGAGTTTTATTCCGATCGAATTTACCTTGCTATGAAAATACGAGCGCCAATCTATCGTAGAGCACTTGGTGTATCGGTCGGGCGAATCATATTGATGGAACTTAAAAAATGATTGGATGTCTAGATAGGTAGATATGTTTTGTTTTGGGAACTATTTCTGCTGTGGGAAAAGATTTTGACTTGGAGTTTCGTATGGGCCCCAGCTGAACGTAGAATTTTTTTATTTTCTTCCATGTGACGTAAGAGGATTATGGATAGTGTATACGTGTAGGATTGGGGTAGCACCTAGCTTGCAATCTTAAATCCCTTTTCTAGGTGTAGTGATGATTATGACTTTATCGCCCAAGCTTTCGAATATTTACAGAGTTACAGTGGGCATTGTAGCTGCTTTTTGATGCCTATGTCTTTTTTCGCGATTTCTGATTTGTTTCCATAGTGAAAGTTGTTCATAATGATAAGCACATTATGAACAACTTTATGACCCCTTAAAATAATGCCCATGAATTCAATTTGACCCTGTTTAAGGCAAAAAATCAAACCCCTTGGTTTGATTTCAAACTCCCCTTGAGTCATAAAAAATAGAATTAGGTACCATAAACATATTTTACAGATATGACGCCATTACTCATCAAACACAATCCACGAATACATTAAAAGACATTTAAAACTCGTCGCCATCGACATAAAAAAAACAAGAATGAAGAAAAACGTCAAAAAAGATAAGAAAAATTTGAAAAGGTCGCAATTTATCAATGGCGCGTCAAACAGTCGATCGACTGGGCATCATTTTTATCGTATTTGCGTATAAATAGTGGCGTCGCGACGTTCCAAGCCGCCGCTAATGATACGGAAAATGACATCTTATTTCGAGGCGTAAATCGAAGAAAAAATCGTTCATCTCGCCCGTCTGCATGAATATTTTATAGGCGCGTCAACAGCGAAATGACAGGTTTTATCGTTTGAAAATTCGGCGAAAATTGCGCCAAATGACGCGTCGATATTTTTTATTTAGTGAGAACATCCTTCCGCCAATCAGGCGCGCTCATTGTGGGCCCACAATGAGCTCCCGCGGAACGATTCTCGCGTAATTTTTATTTAACTGTCGGGCGCAACAGTTTATTTGGCGTAGGTTATGTCGTAATTATGCTTTTGTTTTTTTAGTAATAGTTGGTATTGGAGTTTATGTTAGTGATTCTCTCGTAACAATACCTACATATACACAAGTAGTTATGTATTCTAATTAAGCGTCAGTTTTGCACAACTTGTTGGTGGAACCATCCCCAAACTTTTAACAACAACAACTTTCGAAAACCAAGCAAGTTACTCTAGCGAAATGTCATAAGTCGTTTAAATATCACACCAATTTATTTTTACAAGTCAAATAAATTATTACTCTAAACATATAAGCAGATTACTACGCCCACAATTCAATAGAAGGTAACATTTGTTACACGATCATTGAAGCTCAATGTCTACTGACAAACAATGATTTGAAGGAGCCTCACAACATCAAAGGTATTGAAATACAGATCAATAGCAAATTGGTGGAATAACGTTGCCGTATGATCTTTATTAAATCTATTTAATTGGTTATTAGCTTCCTAACGTGTTGCTCGAATTAATGGGAATGTGTAACGTTTGATCGTGGGGCTGCTGGTGTAATGTTAAGTGTCGGGAGTACACGATACGGTTCACTCCTTTTGAGAGGAGTGCTCGATCATACAGATGTAATGTGCTGAAAATTGGTTACAGTATTACGTATGTTACGGGATAGGGTTAGGGAGCTTGTCAGCTGAAGGTAATGTTTGGGACGTTGAAACAGGCTAAAAATAAATTCGAAATAGGAACTTTTTCGTTTAAGGTGAATGCTCCAACCAGCCCGCGAAATTCAAATTTTCTTAAGTTTTTTGCAATTTGCAGGCCAGTGATAGGTGTAAAAATGACTTTTTACAAGGTCAAAGTCATTCCGGAACCTTTATGAGCTCGGAGGGTTGTATTAATGATTTTGATGATTATAATTCTGTAACTACATACGTCTTACAGCCGCGAATCAAATGTTCATCAACATACAACCTATCACTGGCCTGCAAATTGCAAAAAACTTAAGAAAATTTGAATTTCGCGGGCTACCCTGGAACATCAACGTTTTTTTTTTTTTTTTTTAAGGCTGGGATATCATCCAATGACTGCTCCCGCTCTGGGTGGAGCGGAAGGGAGTGTCAGACTCTTACTGACTAAAACCCATCCATGTTCCTTCCGTAGCCCTGGAACATCAACCTTAATGTGAAAAGTTTCGGAATCATAATTTTAAAATTAATTATCAATGATTTTGTTTGAAATCAGAACTCCACGAAAACATAAACAAGTGAAGATACTTTTCCGAAAAGCACAACACAGCGTTTCTTATTCAAATATTTAAAACCTAACAACCAGTACGTTTCGCAGAGGTCCGTTGACATAAACCTAAGCTGCGCAGATTGCGGCAACATTACCGCGTGATCCGCATAAGTCGCGACATATTTCGTAAATTTGTCCCCAAGGGGGGAGGGACGGAACACCTGCCGTAAAGATAAGCCCCTGATGTCGCGTAATATCCCCCTAAAATAACTTCTTACTGCCTCCGGTGCCATAGCGACGGCGTACCCTCCTCTTGTTCGTCTATGTATCGTTTATGTAAAACTAGGGGCTAATTTGATGGACGAAATTGAATATTTTTTGAAGATCCCTACGTATAAGTAAATGTACTTCCATAGCCTAGAGATATATTTAAGATGTGTAATAGATACATGAGTGCATCTAAATGTATCCAGAATGTTTTTCGCATTGTCACTTGAAAATAGCAGGAGTAGACTGGATCACAGATCATAACCAAACTAACCAATATGCTAATGTTCAACAATTTAATCGTAGTAACATTTCGTTGTGCAATAAAAATTACAAAAAAAACGATGCAATAATTACCTAAGCGCCGACTACCAGTCCCAATAAACCCACAAGGCAGGCAACACCACTTACCGTCGACTCAGGAGTCGCTACCCTACGCTACACATCACACCTCACAGCGCCGCTAAGATGCCGCACCAACAGCCTCTAATATCGCGAATTAATTAAGGAAGTCATTACCTCGCGATAGCACATTAACGGCACGCATGTCGGGAAATTGCCAACACAAAGGATATTTCCTGCGTTTTCCCCGATTTAAAGCAATTCACCGATTTTGATTAAGCCCCCGCTGCTACACTGAGATTATTCCCCTTTCAATCCAAAGAATGGTTTATTTCAGACACCGTGAAAGTGAATTGTATTTCCTTTTACCATTGATTTTATGGGAGCCTTGTGTTTGACGAAAGTGAAACGGGAATTACGCTCCGGTTCATGGTTTTCAAATATTTGAATTTGAATATTATATTTTTGAACAATAAATTATATTACCTGTACAGACTTGCTATACTTACGTACCTTGTAGGTTATACGTAGATATGACATACCTTTAATCATGAAGTAAGTTATTACAAATGCAAATAAAAAAATAAGTAAGCTAAAACATATTGAACGAAACTCAACAAAATCCTCACAGTTTGAGCATGACTAGTCTAAGTTGGCGGCACACAAAAGCACAGCCAATAGAAACTATGTTCATTAGGTATCTCCCAGACTGCCGCATCGCAACCGGTGGCAACTTTAGATTGCCACAATAATTATTTATTCCGCTCACTTACCACCCGACTCGGTGGAAACTATTCAGCGAAGAAACGCTATTTCCCGCTGGTCAGATAAGACGTTTGATTTCACCCATTTTCGCCTGGACTTTAATTATGGCCTCTGGTTTTGTGTAAAATAGTTGGGAGAGTAATTTAATCCAGATATCAGTATGCAGGGTGGCGCTCTGCTACGAGAGATGGGAGCCAATGAGCGTGAACGAGCCGAGGGTAGCTGCACCGTCGACGTCTCAAGAAATTGTTATGTCACAAACGTTGTTTGTTGACTCCGACGAATATTGACCTACAACCTGCTCCGCTTTCAAAAACACTTTTAATAATGACGAAAAACTTCGCGAAACCATCTCTAAAAAATAATGTAATAAAGTTATCCGGCAGTCATTTGTTTGAAGTAGATTTCCTTGGCTCTGTTCCGCCTTGTCTAAATAAAAATTGTAAACTTGTTTTGTTTCCCTCATCCACCCTCTCATTTCTTCAGTCGTTGAACTGCATAACTATAAGAGAGCTCACGAAACACAATATAGCGCCGTAAAAAATAAGCGCACATCAGACTCGAGCATGTAATTCTAGCGCACTCTTCCGGCCCGAACAAAGGAGAGAGGGTAAGAACACGAGTTACTCGACACCATGTACCTTACGCAGATTTGTTTCTCAGCGTCTCAACCAACTCCAAACCAAAATAAACCCACCACCTTGAAACATAGGCTTCAGTTTACAACACAAAAAGCTCTCACCATCAAACATTTTGACGCTGGAGGAACGCAGGAAATTCGCGATAGCCAAATTGTAGTCTTACAGGGCGTGTTACCATTAAATTATTACATTCGCAACTGTGTTACGTACGTATAAGGCACTATTTGCATTACAACGGATCGCGGAAGGGTCCTCGGGATATAGCAGGTACGTCACATGAGGACTGCAAAAGAAAAATGTACCTTTAACGACGACGTGAGGATTCTGAGAGTCGAAAGAAGAAATAAGCCGTAACAGGATGTCGTTCAGGATAATACCTCCTTCGTTTTATTTTCTTTTCATGAGATTTAAAATACATAACAAATCTGAGAGCTTACCTATTCCGGGGGAAATGACGGTTAGCTTATGATTGTATTTGTGTAATGTTGTTAAATTTTTTGGGACTAAGTTTGTGTCTTCTTAGGTTATGTTGAACTCTTTCAGAAAACATGTCAAGGCAACATTTTAAACCTGCATTCCATTCATTAATGATTGTTAACATAGCCACAAAAGGCGAATCGCGTGGCGGGCCGGGCGCAACTCAAAGCCGATATATTCCAGCTATTACTCCCGCGACTTGCGTAAACTTCGCCAAGTGATCACCGGCTAGACACGCCACACAAACAAACGCTACGCCCACAAAAACGTGCCAGCAGGTAAAAAAGGTCGGCTGTGTGTGTTTAGTGCACATGTGTGAGGAGGAACACAATTCTACTTATAGCCGACCCTCGGTAGCTACTTGTAGGTAAGTAGCTATCGCGACTCCTTTGTTCTAGCAGCTGATTGGAGCCGGGCCCGGAAATGCGTGTCACCCCACCCCCTCATTGGTCCGTTTCATTTTCTTAGCGCGAGAGAGACGCAGCTACGGTGAAGTGTGTAGTTAAGGATACCGATCTCTGTGTGTAAAACGGTAGGTACTTAGGTGTCACGAGGTTGTTTTGCTCGTAGACTATGTTTGCGAGGCGCGTTCGACTAAGATAAACTATTTTGGTGAGTTGGCCGGAGAGTTTGCAAATTGTTTCGCCTGAAGTTGCCCGTTCGGAATTTTGATTTTATCAAATTAGTTTTGTTGGTAGCAGTGGCTAGGTTCAACAAATCTCAACTTAATTCATTATTTTACTGTGTCGTTGGTCTAGTGGTTACTAGCGCTGCTGCGGACCATGAGGTCGTGGGATCGAATCCCAGGTCGGGTAATGTGTTATTGGGTTTTTCCATCTGGAATTTCTGAGTAGTGTGATAAAATATTGGCAATATGATTTGTCTTTTGTATACATATATTAAAGGAAACTGTAACTGATTGACTAATCTATTCCTATATAGATCAAACCACTGAACGGATTACCTACGCTGAAATTGGGCATATAGTTATTATGACGTAAGCATCGGCTAAGACCAGATATTATGGAAATTCATCGCCTTTTGACCATGCTAACGAAGTGGCAGAAGAAAAAAACATGAAATGCTTTTCGTTAGTCAGCACATCACTTCTGAAAATAAATTCCGGTTCAAAAAGAAAAGAAAAATATTGGTTTGATTTTTGGAGAATTGCGTATGAATTATCACTACATAGTATAAAACAAAGTCGCTTTCTCTGTCCCTATATCCCTATGTATAGGTACTTAAATCTTTAAAACTGCGCAACAGATTTTGATGCGGTTTTTTTAATAGATAGAGTGATTCAAGAGGAAGGTTTATGTGTATAATTTGTCGACATATTTTGCGGGCGAAGCCGCGGGCGGAAGCTAGTTGACAATATACCGGGTTATTTTTCAATGACCGGCCAAATTTTCGCAGGGTGGTCTAACCATAAATATGAACAACTTTCACTATGGGACCAACTCTGAAATCACGAAAAAAAAATCAGCTGTTTCCTACATTTTAGTCGAGTAGGTATTGATATTTTGTAGGAAACAGCTGATTTTTTTTTCGTGATTTCAGAGTTGGTCCCATAGTGAAAGTTGTTCACGTTCATGGGTAGAACACCCAGTGAAAATTTGGCCGGTCATTGAAAAATAACCCCGTATGAATGAAGAAAATAAAGAAAAATATTTTATTTGGGTCATGCACAGGAAATAAAATGAAATAAAAAATAATGAAGCAATAACTAACAAAACAAAATATTAAAAAAAAAGAACTATGCGAGTTCTAGAAACAATATCATAATTTAACAGCAAAATAGAAGGCGATCCTCAGTAGCGTTCATTTGTTTATGTTTAGCTGTGCACAGATAGATCGTAGGCAGAGACGGGCTAATCGCCACTTTATCGTAACCTGTCACCCGCAGAGGCCAATCCACTATGCGTTGTTTACATGTAAACGAAATAGACCTTATCACAAAGACGTAAAGGCGAAATTACAGCCGTTTCTTACTAGATCGAAAACTGCTGGTAAAATATGGACAAATATATATTTTGTAGGGGAACAAAAAGATGCTTTTACCGGGAATCGTGTGTTTGAGTAACGTTTAATTAGACGAAAGATTTCTATTTTTTTATTAACACGAATGTGACATCATGCCTGTATTTCCCGAGGGGCTAGGCAGAGGTGTTCAATAGTAAAACCCACTTTCGCCAGTTCTGTTTAAGTCCCATATAATAGGCGGCGAGCCTTTTGCCATCACCCGGGCACAGATCCACACCGGGAAGCGACTGAAAAATTCCACATGGTAAAATTGAATAACACTTGGCCCTTCCCGGGAATCGAACTCAGGTCCTCATGCTCAGTATTAGCGCTTGCGACCGCTAGGACAACGAGGCAATCTTACTAACTTACTTAGGTATTAATCTCCGTAAATAGAAAAACCTAAATAAAAAAAAAACAAACGTGAAGGCTTATATCGCAATGACGCATAGCTAAATGAAACACAGAGGTTACTTTTTTACGAAATAAAATACCTAACTATGATGATGTATATCCAAAATCATACTATCCCAGAACTCAAATTAAGCACACCAGGAACTCCACCACCACCTAATAAAGCAGTACTTCAATGTGAGAATGAGACGGAGATATACAGGACGTATAGCTCCATCTCTTTTCCACTATTATACCTACTGTTTTAACAAGTGGTGGTCGGCCCCATATCCCAATTCAATTGGGATTATTTTTCTTGTAAACTTCTCTATTAGTCTTCGTACCGGTAGTCATACCCTTTCTAGCAATTACAATAATATTATTAAAGCAAAAGTTTGTATGTTTTTTCCTTGTTTGTGGGTATGTCCTTTACGCTGAAAAGGCTAAACGGAACTGGATGAAATTTGGCACAGTACACACACAAGTAGTTTATGACCTGGATTAACACACAGGTGATAAAATACCTCTTTTTATCCCGGTACTACGTTTCTTTGGGATTATTTCTGACATTCACGCAGCCGAACCCGCTGGTAGCAGTTAGTAACACAATCATGAAAATTTACTTCCGAATTGCACAAAAACTCAAACTCAAAACATTTATCTAGGTATACTAATATTATAAAGAGGTAAAATTTGTAAGTTTGTAAGTTTGAATGTAGGGGGTAATCTTCGGAACTAATAATCCAATTTCAAAAAAAATTCACTGATAGAAAGCTACATTATTCCTGAGTGCTATAGGCTATAAATTATATTCATATCATACATATTAGCCGAGCTATCGCAATTTTCGTCTAGCAAGTCGGAAAGAAATACCTCCGAACACAGAATTATTTGCATGCGCTGCCTAGAAACAGTTACAGTATATCGCAATTTTCCGCGGACGAAGTCGCGGGCAGAAGCTAGTTTCAAATAAACCAATTACAGGCACTTTTGAATTGTCAAGGGGTCGGTCAGTCAGAAAGATGAAGCTAGTTGCCCATTCCAAAGCAGTAGGTACCTATGGAGAAGAACGGGCAAGAAACTCCATGGACACTCTTTTAAATCAAAATATGTTTACAAAAACTGGGTTACATCACTCATGTTGAAATATACACGTGAGAACAATGCAGAACTTAATAATTACTCGAAAACGACGAAAAACGAAAAAAAATACTCGAAAATTTATAATGTGCTCAAATATTTACATTCTAAACTCATCTAGTCCTATGCCGTACGGAGGTATGTAGCAGTCAGACAGGCAGCGGGCTAATCGCCACTCTGTCAAGCCGTCACGCACAGGCGCGGCCGCGACACGTGCCTGCGTGCGTGCTAGCTACCACAACGCACCGTGTCCATTGTTTATTGGTTTATGTAATAAAAATTGTCATTAACAACGTTTAGTTGTTAGTTAATTGCTTTCTAAACATCTAAAGGGTGTATTGTACCTGTGCGGCTGTTAGCACATGACTTTAATAAGAGCTCGTGGCTAAGAATAATAAAGAATTATAAAGTAAATACCTACCCTCGTTTTTTTTCATCTCAGATATTTAATCAGCAACGTTCAGTATTCCTGTTTACAAACAGAATCCTCCACGTATCAACAACAAACGAATTAATCTAAGCTTTACCTTTGAAAAATGTTTTACCTACATATCATAAAGAAGGCTGTGTCCCTGAACAAGCATTTAATAACAAAAATGATCTTACAAATAACTCGAGTTAGACTCGAGATATTGCGGTGGAGCGGACGGACCTCCGGCGCGATCTCATGGCGGCCTGGAATCAGCGACTGTCGCAACCCAGCGCAGGGCACGCCACGATAGTGGCGGTAAGGCCCCTCTTTGAGGAGTGGCTAGAGAGGCGTCACGGCGCCCTCACCTTCCGCCTGACGCAGGTCCTCACCGGACATGGATGTTTCGGGAGGTTCCTGCACATCATCAGGCGGGAGGAAACGCCCGGGTGTCACCACTGCGAGGATCGCCCAGAGGACACGGTAGAGCACACGGTGCAAACCTGCCCCGCTTGGGCGGAGCACCGCCGTGTCCTCGTAGAGGCGATTGGCGGCGGCGACCTCTCGCGCCCGGCCCTGGTGCAAGCCATGGTCCGGGGCGAGAGGGAGTGGGAGGCAGTCACCTCCTTCTGCGAAAAAGTCATGCTCGCGAAGGAGGTGGCGGGATGGGAGAGAGAAAGGTCCTCCCGTCCCAGCCGCCGCGGGAGACGCTCCGGGCGTCGGGAGCCACGTGACGACTCCCGGCCACCGTAGGCGCGGGCCTGCGGACGGTGAGTAATGGGTGACTCACCGTCCGATCAGCACCAGACCCGTGCCGTACGGCGCGTATATGTTCCACGCGCGCCTCAAAGAGATGTCAGCATATGAAGGGGCCCCTCAGGGCCAAGCCTGCCGGGTAAGCGGGATTGTCCGAAAGGGTTACCGCTACCCCGGAACATAAAGGGCTACGGAAGGAACATGGATGGGTTTTAGTCAGTAAGAGTCTGACACTCCCTTCCGCTCCACCCAGAGCGGGAGCAGTCATTGGATGATTTCCCAGCCTTAAAAAAAAAAAAAAAAAAAAGACTCGAGATATTCTATTATGTAATAAAACATTGTCTGATATTGCGGAATAGATTCACAAGAATTGTCGTGAGGGGTCAGTTTCCAGTCTAACCGGATGCAGCGTAATACCAATACATATTTCACATGGAGTGACTGCCTATTTAACTTTCACAGCTCATGTACTGGGTTAAAAGATCGGATTCTGACGACCCGTAACGACTGTCAAGTTCCTAGAATGACAGCCGGGACCAACGGCACGGAGGCGTCTCGATGTAAAGATAGCCACCCATCCGCGTACTAACCGCGGCAAGCGTAACTTAACCTGAACAATCGACCGGTGCAGCTGTTATTACTTAACCCCTTTTAACAATGTTAACTTTTAATAAGGTTTCTTCATTTATAAATGGACGATTTGAGGGAGGATTGTAACTGATTGCGACAGGAAACTTCCCATGTTTATACAGTTACCTAATCCTGGAATGACGATGACGTAGTCCTTTGATTTGACAACAAACGTGCTAAATTTAGGAAAAAAAGGTCAGAGTAGCGGAATATTTCCTACGGTTTGTTCGGGCTTTAGTTAACTTTTCAGTTGTTTTCGTCAGAATACTGATAAAAAAGGGGTTTGTCAAAATTTGTGTTGTTTTACGTTCCGAGAATGAGCATTATACAGTTTCATTCATTTTTCAGTGAGACAAGTAAGAATGACGCTTTAATTAAATGTTTCTTTTATGAATTTCTGACTTATTTAAACGTGACGAAGGACAATAAGCATTTTACGTTTGAATCTATTTCAAATGTTTCTATTTTAGTAAAAAAGATCTTTTCTATACTAGTATTATAAAGAGGAAATATTTGTATGTATATTTGTAATGAATAAACCCAAAAACTACTTAACGAATCTGAATGAAACTTAGCACAAAGATAGATTATAGTCTGGAATAGCATATAAGCTACTTTTTATCCCGGAAAAATGTACGGCTCCCGTGGGATAATTTCCTACATACACGCATACTACATAGTATTTTATAACTAACTATGGTGCTACGTACTTCAAGACGCTTTAAGAATCGGAAACATCCCTTTACTATTCAAATTCCATACATTTAGTTCGGCGTAGAGTCAATTCACTTTTTATCAATATACAGCCGTCTTTTGTCATACGCCAACGCACGGGAGGTCTTTGTGACTATCGATATACTCAGATATCGAATGTTGATCATCGATATTTATCAATTGTGTTCATACTGACTCCCGATTTTAAAAAACAGGTGTGTTCAACCTTTTGATATGTTTATCAACCCTTTACGTTTCGGGGGCGGTTTTGTCGAACAATCAGCGGTTTTATGAATGGGTTCCGATGGTTATCGTCAAAAACCTGAGGTTAGTGACAGGTGAGATGTCATGTCTCGTGAATGGAGTGACGTTTGCTTCTTTAACCATGGAACTTGACCTGATAAGATAGTTCGCTTGTTCGACTATGAATACAAGTAGTTTTTAATGCGCTTTTGTGTTGTTTGGTAAAGTACAAACCTTTTTTTTTTGTGTAGGTGAGTTCAAAAGATGTAATTTTACCTCGATGTTTGTTTGTTTTTTTATGTTTTTTTTTAAATTGTATACGGGTAAGTTTGTCTTTAAACATTTATTTTTACTTATAATCAAGTACAAATAGGTACTTGATTATAAGTAAAAATAAATGCAAATAAGTTTAATTTCTAGTAAAATTCTGAAAATCCTAACTAATATTATAAATGCGAAACTATGTTTGTCAGTTTGTCTGTTATCATTGCATGCCTAAATCACTGCATCGATCATCATGAAATTTTGCATATAAAGTGTACAGAAACGGACATACCTTACCTTTCATCTCGAAAAAAAGTCTCGAAAAAAGAAAAACAACAATAACGTTTTTATGATAATAGATGGCGCCACGTATACGTTTCGTTCTGAGCCCATGACAGCAACGGCCAAAGAATCCAACTCAAATTGATTCTTGAAATTATAAATTAACGTGAGCGAAGCCGCGAGAAAAATCTAGTTTGCAATAATAATCAGCGTCAAATAAAGAGAACGGTCGACCATCTTTCTAACAAAAGGCAAGTGAAACATTGACCGACGAGCGTGGAAAATTGAAATGATGTGCGGAAAGTTATGTATATTAATAAGTTCGCGAAGTAATATTGTACTGGGTATAATGCTAGAGGAATATAATAATTATGAGCACTCGCCTACAATTTATATGAAACGCAACACAGGGCCAGGCCAGATAGCTCACTGTCCGATCAGGACCAGGCCCGTGCCGGAAGGCGCGTACGTGTTTCACGCGCGCCTCAAAGAGGTGTCAGCATTTGAAGGGGCCCGTCAGGGCCGAAGCCTGCCGGGTATGCGGGATTGTCCGAAAGGGTTACCGCTACCCCGCTAGGGCTAAGAAAGGATGGGTTTTAGTCGGTAATAGTCTGACACTCCCTTCCACTCCACCCGAAGCGAGAGGTCATTTGATGATTGCCCACACTCAAAATAAAAAAAGGCCCAGACCAGAGCACACCGGTAGCCGCGTCTTACCTCACCCGTTGTGTACGTTTAGAACTGACTAAAATCTATATACGTAAGAACAATAACCAAAAATCTAGAAATAGTATTAAACAAAAGTCGCTTTTTGTGTCTATCGGTGTGACCGCTTAATTCTTCTAAACTAAACAATTAATTTTGATGCGGTTTTCATTATCATTTACAGAATTTATTTTGAAATGTATCTATGTAGGTATATGAAACTTAAATACCTGGTAGATATATCTTTTAAAAAAAATCTCGACGTTTTGTCAAGTCGTTAAGTTATATTAAAACAAAAAGTAGTTTTAGGGAATAGCTTGCTACGCTGCCCTACGCCAGTGCTACGGCGGCAGCGTAGCACTCACTGTGCTACAATCACGTAGCGTTAGAAGAACAATTCACATTTATATTTTAAAGATTCTTATTAATTCAAGCATGTTATTTGTCTTAATATTTCACCAAACTAAATAATGTCAGTACCCAATATCTTGTCTTGTATCAATCATATTAGGATTACTAAGTAGGTACCACCTCTGGCTAGCCCGTCTTGGGAAACAAGCGTGATGTTTTTTATTACCTACGATTTCACCTATATTATGATCTAAAATACTTTTTGCACAACAACATTGTAACAAAATTAACTGTTCAACTTTTATAAACAGAACAAGCATCCAGTATTTACGAGTTACCAACATGTTGTGTATGTAAAAATCTCACGTAACTCTAGTATTAAAACAAGTAGGGTCTACAAAAGCGATACTCTAAAAAATGCACTGGAAAATACATCGCGAAGTTTCTCTTGAAAGTGAGGTAACGCATGGAGCGTTGCAGCTAACCAACCGTGGAGCTGAGGAGCAGGTGCCATGTGTAGCGAGCACAGCGATTGGATACACTTTCAAAACATATTCTTTCTTATGCTACTTTAGCTAAAGTTGATAAAACAATTGAAATACATGCAACCAAAAAACAAATGGGATGGACAAAAATTACATACTTTTATTGGCTGAATACGTCTTCGTCTTCGGTCTTTTTCTGTGCGTTTTGTTTATGCAGAATAAAAAAAAAACATTCTTTCAAGTAATAACAATAGTTCCTGCAAGTATATTAGAGCGAGAATTTCGTAGTATTTATAATTTCTTGTAGACAACCTGTAAGCTGCCTTTTGAAAAGTGAACACGCTGTGCTATTCAATAGAAGGTTGTAAGTAGTAGTAGAAGGTAGTTGAATTTGATAAGAATGACTTCGTCAAAAACTTCACTAGAAATGACGCAGAAAGCGCTCACAAAAGTGTCCTAGCAGTGGAGAATTATTGACTTAATATGTGAGAAAAAAATTACTGACTTTTCTTTTTAATTTCATCACCAAAATCCAGGAACCCACCACCACCTCTTATAGCAACATTATTTAAATATTAGTTCAGTGTGAAAATGAGACGGAACTATTACATAACGTACAGCTCCATCTCTATCCCACAGTGAAGTAATTTTAAAATAATACAGCTTTAGCGGTCGTGGTTAAGTCACTGAATCGCTCATCGCTCGCCACACACGCTAGACTGCTGAATAGCTGGTGTCGGCAAGGCGAGCGCCTACCGCTGCATATTTATGAAGCGCCTCAAACACCATAAATAGTTGATACGAACCGGCCTCCACGGGTAATGGAGTAAATACAACGACACTACGAACTTACGTACATGATGTACCTTGAGGATATGTGGGGTAATCTGTGGTGAGTAGGTATAGTCTGGGAAATTAATTGATTATCAAATTACCCACACTACAGCAGCATAGTTTGTTGCGCCACTTCTTCCCGGCTAAAACACTAGAAAGTGGTGAAGGGTGGGCGTTTTGGGGACTGTCTTATGTAACTTTGACCTTCAAAAAGTGCTGATTTTCAACCTAGTTTGAATAAATGACTTTTGATTTTAGTAGGTTACATTAGATAAAATATATGGAGCGAGCAACTAAGATGTTTCAGTAAATACTCTCGTAAATAAACGCGACGCTACACCACGACGCGACTATAGGCATTTTTTACAATTGTCAAGAAATGACGGCGGTGATTGGAATATTGTATTGGTAATCAATTTGATATTTTTTTTATTTCTCTGACGTTACCTTTATACTAGTGTGGTGTGAAGGTGTCACGACTTGAAACATAGCTCGATGTAGCAGGTTGTTTAGTCTTGAACATTGATGTTTTTTTTTTCGTGGGAGATATTCTGTTTTTTTTTAGTTTATATTATTATATATACAGGGTTACATGTCATTCGACGTATGTATGTATATCCGTCAGGAACTGTTTGGGAGGCCAGAATGTAACAAGTTGACCTCATATAATTATATGACCGAAACTGAATAGTTTTCGAGATATTTGAATTTTAAGGTTTTTCGTTTTTTTTCCCCAAAATCTGACATTAAATTCGAAATAAAAAACGATGTATAGAATGATTCAAATAAGTGCCCTGCCACAAATTACTTAACTTAAAATTGACTTTTATTCCTTTTTGTAAAATTTACAAGCCAAATTTACTGAAAAGGCAAGTTGTTTTAGTTATTTGTATCATTAATTTCGTAATATTTTTATTACCGAGACAACAGCTTTTGAATCGTATAATAAAAATATTGGTTAGATATTATTCCTAAATCGCGAGCGATTAATGAGGAGCGATTTACTATTAATTACGTTCATAGCTTGATTTAATTGCTACCCTTCAATAATGAAATAAATAAAAAAAAAAATTTTTTTGTACCTATTTGGAACTGAATGTCAAACTTTGGGTAAATGTTATAAAAACAAAAACTTAAAAATTCTTATTCTTTTAAAAATAAGTAAATGAAACTGAGATACAAAAAGTTCCCCCTTACAACCACTTCTCAATATGTTCTAACATATTTTAATCCAAACTCTAACGCATTTTCTTATATGGATCAAGGCCAGGACCCAATCTGTAGACCAAGACACGTTCTTAGAAATCCCCGACGTCGCATGTGCTCGCTAAGCCGATCCGCTGTTTCAGACATTTATTAAACCTCCGGCAAACTGCCGAGCGACCTGCCGGCCGGGCCACGGCTGTACCCACCTACATAGCTCAGATAAACGCGCACATAACTATGCAAACTACTCCCAGCGACATCTCGCCACAACAACACATCATAACAGCCACCGTTCCGCAACTCAGTTTAAACTTTAATGCTTCTGTTTCTAAGCCCATAATACAAACACGCATCAATTGATGCCGTACAACATTCTGGCCATCAGCCGCGGCACACTATTAGCTAGGCACATATCTGTGAGTGTGGTGAGAACGCGAGCTGAATACCGTATGGGCGTTGTAGTGAGTCTTAAAAAATTAAAGCCGCCGACAGTACTTAGAATGCTAAGTAAAGTCTTGAATGGGGCGGAACGCTCTCCGCAACGCGATGGCGACTTACCCGTGTCACGTCGGTGGTTTATTTTTTTGGTTCGTAAGTCGGACGTGCTCGGAGACATCCTTTCAATATGAAGTGGAATCGATTAATGAGCCCCAGTTTAGAATTGCAGTCAGGTCACACGCCTAATTTATATTTCTATCGTGAGATCAAGTCGTTCTTTTGTTAATCGTGATAAATGTTTGTACAAACACGACAAACAGAAACACCTAAGTGTTGCAATTACAAGTGAGCGTCGACTAAGCGAACAAAAAGATGTACGAGGGTGTCCACTAATATCATTTCAGGACGGACTGAGGGACGGAAAGGTGTGTATGGTTTCAATACCTGTACGCGTAATCCGGTGTGGATTTTCTGAGCTTGGTAGCGAAGTGAAAATTGTCGCTGTACAATACTGGGATAAGTGGTACGGGGAGCGCGGAGTGCCGAATTCAGTGTTCAATGGAGAGCGACGAGTGTGAATTTTCGCGGTCGCGTATCGGTCTCGTGGTGCGGGACAAACTGGGCATTGGTCGAGCGTGCTAATCTGCGTGGAGTGTCGCGTGTGATTGGGCAGACGGTGCTGTCCAATTTTCCGGTTGCGACGGCTGGTATTAGTTGGACAGACAACGGCCGTCGCTTAGTAACCGACGTACATATTTGAGTACGTGGCCGGACGCAACGTACACTGTGATTGATAGTTGCGTGATTGAAAATGGCTACATTACATGGCTTTGTGGGGGGTTCTGGGTTTAAGACAGTAAGGATATTTACTTAATTAGACTCAATCTTTTACTTACCTACATATTGTTTAGTAAAAAAAAAGCAAAAATTAAAGAAGTTCAATCATTGGCGTAACTTTGTTCTGGGAATAGTTTTTATCATACCATAGTAAGACCATTCCACAGTAAAAAAAAGTAACGGAAAATAAAAACATCCAAAAATTTATTATACAAAATAACAACTCAAACCCCGAACTTTACATCAATCTGGAAACACAAAACATCTAAATGTCAATTTGTATTCGCAAACAAATCTGGTAGTTCAAACAGCGCGCGCTGCAGCGCTGCAGCGCTCTAATGATTGTTTACCGTAGAGGGCGCGGCCGGCTAGTTACCCGGTAATGCAATATTAATGCAATTCATTAAACGTGCAATTCAAGTGTGCACAGCCCTAGCCCCACGAATAGAGAAGCGAGGAGGCACACACTTTGAAGGAAAGTCTTGATTTCAGTATTGGCCGGGTTTAAATATTTTATTATTGGATTGCAAAATTGACAGCAAAATCACAATTTTAATTATTTACCTACACTAAAATCATTAAAAAAAAACAAGTTAACATGATACTCATAGAATAAAATTAAAATATTTTTATTTGAGTAAAGAAATCGTCGATATGCCTAGCCTTTTCCAACTATTTTAGGGTCGGCTTCCTGTCTAACCATATGCACCGATATGCTAGTATTTTACATAGAGTGACTACCTATCTGACCTCCACAACCCAGTTACTAGGTATTACGATACCCCTTACTAATGCTTGTTGTCAGACTTTCGGGATTCGAACGACCCATATCGGCAGTCAAAGTTTAAATTTGGAAAACAATTCTAAATTGATTGTTATTTGAATTTTGCAACACTTCATCATACCCGTGACAATATTGAATGTCCTAACAATGACGCAATAGTTGCTCAATATAGCGAGTGAGGGCATGATCACTAATTTTATTGCACATATTCAATTTGATTGTCAACAAAATGGTGACACGATTACAATGGGGAATTCACTAAAATTAAATCAACAAAATTGATTTATTTATTCATACTACTTCGCTTAAAATACGCGTTCATTCACAGTCAGTGATTACTTTTACAAAAGAAAAAGTACGAATGCGACCCATCAGAAAACTTCTCATATACAAGGTTTCCCAAACCTAAACAGTTTATTTACCCCGAGTGATTGTTACAGCACAGCAGCGAGGCGGACGAAATTAATATCGGACAAATCGAGACCGCCTCCGGGCCCCATTACACGATCAAAGTAAAAATATATGAGGCGAAGGAAAAGAAACCAAACATATGCCGGGGTAAATATTTGGACTGCGAACTGCGTCCCCTTCTCCCTGTGGACCGCACCCCCGCCGTATTACGTCACATTGTTCTCCCGATCGATTAGCCGGCCGGCCGTGACGTCGCGACGTGTTTCATAACCGCTGCGTTTCGTTCCCTAATCTATTCCTGTTACGAATATTTCTATGCAATGTACCGCCGACGTCACGTTTAATTCTTCAAAACTTTTTCACCACTTCTTAGGATTCTAGTTGTGACTCAATTATGTAAGCCACAAAGCGGGGGTAGGGACGTGCAAAATTATTTGTTAGATCCGAGTTACCGTGAGAACCTCTCGTCGATATGACTCCCTGAATGAAAAAAATATATTTCATTGAAAAAATACACTCCAATCGCTGGCCTCGGGGCGTATAATAGTGATTGAACTAACCTGTCAGCCCCACGTTAAGTGGTTTTGAGGGTACCATACAACCATTGTCCGGACAACCAGTAGCGTGTTTTCTTGGTAAATGTTTGATTTGGGAATATTTACTAATCTGACTTCACAATACCAGTATGTGTTTGCGTTTAAAATTTTTGCAGTTTGACGTGTTTTTTACGTAGGCTGGCGAACCTCAAACAATCCTTTCGTGAAGGCAAGCTGTACATCCTTAAGATCTTTTACCTAAAAATTAATAATGGGAATAAGAATTTGAAATAATTCTGTCTAAAACGAAGACCGTTTACAACATCCGATGTCATAACAATTCTTTTCAGATCTATAGCAATGAAGTCTCTATCAGATATTGAAAGGCTATAGAACGTGATTAAATCTTCCCCACCTGTTAACATCTTAACAACTTCCACCTTACATAACCGCGCAATAAATTCACAATCTGTAAATAAACATGATTCGAATCGCACTCTCAATTTCAATCGAGACGCAAGTCGCATCCAAACGATTCAATCGCGCATATGTCCCATTGTCCGCGCTGACAATGGCGGCGCCGCGCCTCTGCGTGCCATTCAACCACCAGCCACAAAAGTCTGTTTCGCTAAACTCCTTGTGTGCTGTAACATTGACCTATAGAGCCAACAGGTGAATCTCACAAAGCGTTTGTTTGGGTGTCTCCGGTGAATTAACGCCCTGCCGCTCGTGCTGCGACGATCTAATATAAAGTACATTGTCTGATGCGCTCAATAGAATAGTTTATAGTTGCAAATGTGTTGTTATGCTGAGTTGGCGTGACGTATCCTTGCCGACTTCGCGAATCCGCGAGGGGGCCCTAAAAGAAGCTACTTCGAATCGAAATTCGCAAAATATAAACGAACGATACGAACACTTCTCAAACACAAGGATTCCGAATCCATTAGCAAAACGTACCACTATAATTCGTCCTAATTTACCTACTAAAACATACAAAACAACGCATTCTGATATTAGGAACTGAAATTATTAATCCCTATTAACAAATTGCAACCGTAACCAATTCATAGCAACCAATTCGTATATATTCGGTGGACAAAGGCCGGCTCGCCAATCAGCATATTCGAGCTATCTGTTTAGAGCATAAAGGTGCCATATACATAGCTATGGAGCATAAATTCGCCACAGACCTGCATTACCTATTAATTAATCGCTCTACGCTAATTATACGACACAAGTGCCAACATGAACGGTCAACGGCACAAAGGGGTATACAGTGTGTTCACATATATGTATGTGTAGGTCCCCGTAACATTCTCGATTACGGCAGCTAGCCGGTGTTCGTGTGCACATAGCCGTTCTTGAGTGCCCACATAGGTATTGAAGACATTGATCTTGGCTCACAATGCTTTGTACTGGCCAGTGACTGGTGAATGACCGCGGTCAAAGGAGGCTGCATACAAACTGTATTTCTATTACAAAGTAACATGCCGCTCACTGACAGTACTACAGGAGTGAGGAGCTCGTATGTCTTAGCAAACTGCATCATTGAAACGCAACCCGAAGATGTTGCGTCTCTTTGTCAGGGTACTTCAGTGTCTTCCAGGATATCCTATAACATTTGATTAATATAACTTCAGTAAACTGGATTTGGATTACCTATCATCTCTAAGGACGTAGTTTGTACTTCCCATTTGAGCTGAAATATAATTTTTACATAGCATAGTACTAATCAGGTAATGCGAAAATTGTGATTTGAGGGTGATGATGCGAAGAGTCTTCAGGTTTATGGCTCAAATATTTCAGCATGTATTTTTTTATTGTGGTATTTAGGGTATGATGAGACTGTGATACGCATTGCGGTAAAGGTCCCTAATTAAAAAAAAAATAAAGTGGAAAAACGTCCATTCAGTTTTAGTTTAATACGCTACGTAAAATGATGTTTTCTTTGGGTATGGATAGGAGGAATAGGAAGTATTTCAAGCTGATTTGTGCAACCTAGAACATTCACCTGAAGAAAGTGTGTCTACACCATTGAAATCATTTAAAAAAATATTTATATTATCGCTAGGTATTTGCATATCTTTCTAAACTTCAATCCATTAACAATTTTCTTAGATCCTACATTCATAAAAAAAAAAATAGTCAACGAACCAAAAACAGAAGAAAACTTAATCCATTTCTATTCTGAAGTGTACAGATATCGTCGTATACGTAGAGCTCCGCAAGATGGCGCTTTCTCCGGCATTCGACGCTTGTACCTGTATATTATAGGGAGGAAAACATGGTCTTGATGCTTGACAAAATGTTTTGTAAAAGTTGAATTATACAAAGTGAGTTTCATGAAATATAAGAAGTCACAACAGTTGTAGAGTACGCCAGTTTAATGTGTTTTTTTCCTGTTTTGTATGTTAAATTGGAAGAGAAAGCAGTAGGTCTAATGAGCATTGCACCGTAAAAACCTGTAATCTAAGGGCCTAAACACACGGCGATTTATTTACGCGCTGTCAACGCTTCAATAACGCATTGCCAACGAAATTTGTGCATATTTCTCTAGTTTATCAAAGAAGAAAACACGCAGTCGATGCGGATTATACGAAACGAGCGTCGACCGCGCGTAATTAAATCGCCTTGTCTACAGGCCCTAAAGGATTGCAAAAATCAATCAACAATGACATTGTGCTATGCACTTAAGTTGGGACCGACTAGTTCATTTAAGAAACTCTCACTAAAATCCAGGCAATATCCTAAAAATTCTTTTTTCAACTTATAATGTGCTTTCTACAATCCGGTTAACTGGATGCCGACCACTACATAGTTGGGAATAGGCTAGGCAAATTTGATTGCTTTCGATGTGTTTTCTTTGGCACTTAATAATAACTAATAAAACACTACCAAATCTGTCACTTCATCACTTGCCCTTTACATCGGATCAAAACCAATAAATCGGCGTATACTCCACGTTAACCCCCGTATAGTCGCGAATGGCAACGAAAAATAAACGCATCCGTGGTGGGCTAAACGGGTAATGCGCTCTTATTATCATAACAATAATAATATGCACAAAACAGATACGTAAAAAAGTATTTTCATGAAACCTGCATTTTTCGCTCAGTGGCCCATTCAGAATATCGTTGTGCTTGTTTTTGGAATCACGTTTTTAACTGTAGATAGGGTGGATTATTTATTCTCTTTTTTAAACATAGCTGTATCTTAGCTTTTAAATTTGGTGTTTGGGATAAAGTTTGTACTGCCTTTATGTAATAATAAACACAATGGTAATACATAATTGGGCAGTAAAATTACTACAGAACGGGCAGTTACGCGTGGGCAGAACAAAAAATTGTCAGTAAGAAATGCAACTTGGGAGGCGTGTTCGCCAGCCGTTGCCGCGGCACCGCTCACTACGCTCGCTCAGCTCGCACGTGGATTGTCACAGTTTGTACCTAACGTCACTCATTTGGTCTGAGTGGCCTGCGATTCAATTCGGCTCACGTTTCTGACCTCAACTATATATTGCCGAACTAGTTCTTTCCAACATATTTACTGTTCATTCATTTAATATTCCCATTCAAAACATAAAAAATAATCAAGTAGAGCATTTTTCGTACTGACATTGTAGGATGAAATAACTCACCATTTTTTAAATTACTGTTCATGTTTTACTGTCAAAGTAATTAACCAGCCGCTGAAATATTAATAGCTGCCCGTTGATTTTTCTACCTATCTGAAGAACCGTCTGTTTAAATAACAGTTATAAAAATTATTACCCTTAATATAATAATTATATTATCAGATTTTACCCAAAGGTTTCTTCGTGTAGCCAAATTATAGTGTAGGTATGCATTAAGGACAAAGGTAAATACCTTTCTCAACCTTTTTAACAAACGGTAAGCAGTAATGACAGTTTTTGCATGCTTATCCTGGTGCCAATGGACTTAAGTTTCAAGCAATCACATCATAGCGTAAAATAAGCGACAATATCCGCCGTGACAGGCCATCACTCCGAGCCATACGATCAAAGCATTCAAACGGATTAAGAATAATTAGCTAATTTGTCATTTTAATGTCACATGCCATCACGTTCTCGACTAAAAAGGAACAAAAATGAAAAAAAAAAACATATTTAATCCAAGCCGAGCATATCGTAAAAACTACAAGTCGGCATAACTCATGCGTCTTTGCCTTTTGTGCGGTTTGAAAAATAAAAAGGGTATTTTAAAAAAAGAACATTAGTTAGTGCGACGGATCAGTCATCCGCGGGCCGCGCCGCGAAACACGTCGCTCGGCTTTTTCATGCGCACTTTGCCAGTTATTTAAGTCCCGACACGTGTACTAATGACATTTCGATTCTGACCTCCGATATGTGAGGGTAGCGGTTTTCGATGACTATCGGCTCCTGCTTACCGCTTGTTTTGAATAACAAGACATGCTGTTTACTTAATTCCTGTTGTTACGTAAATGTGTACCTACTATGTTTGGGTTACGTGGGTACACCTCCACGGTACATTGAAAATCATGTAACCCTTGCAAGTTAAAACTAATAATACACTATAATATGAACAACTTTTTATGCAAAACAAGAGCGAGTTTTCAAATTAATATTAGTAACAAGAAATCATGTAACTGAAAACGGAGGAAACCTTGAAGTCATCATCTGCCTAGCCTTTTACCAACAATGTTGGGGTCGGCTTCCAGTCTAACCGGCTGCAGCTAAATACCAGTATTTTACATGGAGACCTACCTATCTGACCTCCACAACCCAGTAACTGGGTAACACGATACCCCTTGGTAAGACTGGCTGTCAGACTTTCGGGCTTGTGACTACCCCTAACGACTGTCAAAGATCCACGAATGACAGCCAGGACCAACGGCTTAATTTTAACGTGCTTTCCGAGACACGGAGGAGTCTCGATATATAAAGGTCACCCATCCATGGACCAACCCCGGCAAGCGTAGCTTAACCTAATGGAACGATCCGTGCGGCTGTTATTACTTAGCCACGAGAAGAGGAAACCTTAAAATAAATAATAAAAATATATTGCAATATTTCTACAATTCTATTATTAGATGCCTACGCCGTACGCGTAAACTGAACAATTTAAAGGTCGAACTTAACGCACCTGATCCTGTAGCCCTTTGTGACTATGACGTCATGGAAAAAATACACATTTGCAGCTGATGCTTTGTTAATACCGCGTTTTCATTAATTGGACAATTAAACCTATTGTAATAAGTCTTTATTAGCAAAATACAAGTTTGACACAGAAGTAGGTAAACATAATTATCAACATTGGGGCATAGCAATAAACGACCAGTTATAGTGTGCGCAAGTTGGTTACAGTACTGTCAATACTTTATTGTGACTGTAATATATATTTTTATTTTTTTTATTTTTGAGTGTGGGAAATATGAGTCCTGCCTCCTAAACTAGGAGGTTCTTGTATCTTAGGAGGTAGAAGTCGAAGTTTTCTGTGTTTCATCTCAAAGTAGACGACGACCTTATCTAGTTTTAAAACATAATAGACGTGTAAAAGTTTGTGTAGAAACCTGCTTCCAGAAATATTATAAATTATCATTAAGCCTGTATATCCCGAAGGATTAGGCAGAGTTGTAGCCAACCTACCTATGTTATACCCACATTTTGTCCGTAACTATTGTAAAACAACCGTTAAAAAAAAAATACACTATTAACTTGTTTTCGATCAACTACGAAAAGACTCTAGAAGAAGTTCTTCAGATAACTGTACTCTTTTTTTTTTGAGGGTGGGAAATCATGAAATGACTTCCCCGCTCTGTGTGGAGCGGAAGGGAGTGTCAGACTTTTACTGACTAAAATCCATCCATGTTCCTACCTTAGCCCTTTATGTGCCGGGGTAGCGGTAACCCTTTCGGACAATCCAAGATAACTGTACTCTACGATAGGAAAACTACACATACTTATTCTCGGACAAGAGGGCAGACTCACAAGTTCTGTATATCCCAAGCCTAGTAAATCTAGAGTCCAAAGTTTTAAAGCCACAATAGTAACCACCCACGAAAGTCCGTCAGTCCGGTTCGTCATGCAATGATTAATACTGACTTGGCTCATTAGCTGAAGGGCTTAGCAACGCCGTCCGGGGCACTTAATCACTCGAACAAAGCACTACCTACTCGCGAGCAGCCGAAAGCATCATTCTTCGTCAGGAATGTGTGAGTGGGGTGTTTGACATAAGCGGTGGCTTGAAGCGGCTTGACGGTGCTTGAGAAGTTGTTGTTGGTTCGTCGTGACAAAAACTGTAACGATAAAAAACCTGAATGTATTCGGTTTTAAACCAACTCGAAAATCTACATCGCCATAATGAACTTTCAATAAAATACTCTATTTATTTATTTAAAATAGGTACCCAAACAGCATATATGAATAGTACGGCAAATATTAAATTAATAAATATTACGCTATATACAGGAACTGAAAACTGATCAAATCACTTCATTTAATTGCTTCTTGGATATGGGTAGACACATGGCGTGATACAAATAACAACAATTCATTAAACCAAATAATACAGGTGTGCAAATATCGGTCATCATAGCTCTATATTTTCATCTAAGGCTGCTGTTTCAGTATCGTCTTTATGTAATTCATTAGCATTTTTACAAAACCTTTGATGAGAGAATAAGGTAAATAATTGGGTATTTGAAAGGGTAGTCAATAACGTTACTTTTTATGAATTGTCAAAACGTGGAATTTTTATGTGATTTCTATGAAATATAACAATGTGATGTCACAGATTTTCAGAATCGAATGAAATACTTATTATTAAATTCCTGTACGGTGATAGAAGTTTTTAAGACGAGCGGTCTTTTACCTATGTGATTTCATATTTTATTTTTGACCGTATGAAATAGTCAATTATCCCTTGGCGGAAGCCACGTACCACCTTATTTCTTCCCATAAATAGTTTCAAGTAAGTACGAGTAGGTACCCACTAAGTACTAAGTACTTTCTTACGTCTCTCCGCTGATCGTCCATAGCTTAGGTCCCATCATTAGAACGCGAGGAGGACGAAGCGCATGTAAGTATGTACTTTGAATTCTTCTGTACTTGTATACGTACTTTCATATCTATCACGTACTCTTCGTAGAGAACTGTGAACTTTAATTACTTGCCATACTATTTTTTACATTTCGAGCAGAAAAGATTATTTACTGTAAAATTGCACGCCCCTCCACTACAATTTCTTTAAAATCATTTGAGTAGTCCATCCTTCTCCGGACACAAGTAGGAAGATGGTAAAGTGGAGCTACCTCGGCACGGCAGCAGGGTGTGGATGTGAAGCTATATCGCAAACTATGCTTTACCTTCTATCCTGCCCTCTGTGTCCCAAAACATGCAGCCTAAGTGATCTTTGCGCTGCCACCGACGACGCTGTTGAAGTGACGAAGTGCTGGGCCAACAAAATTTAGATTTGAAATACAGTGGTGCCAGCGACACGAAGAATAAGAAGAAGAAGGTTCAAAAAGTGTTTGCAGCAAGCTGTGGAGACGTGCAGTTTTATACTAAACGAACCAACCGACAAGATATATAGTTATGAAAACTAAAACACGAAAACTTATAGCGGCGGCGAAAACCCTGAGCCTAATCCAAGCAACATTTTCCACAATTTCATCAACTCAAAATCGACTCCAACCATTCATAACGCTATCAAACCACCATAAATCCACGTGGGATACAAGCCGATCCGTACGTCGTACCTATTGGCACAAGACAGATAGATGCAGAAGGTCTGTGCCATACAACGAGCGAAAACGCACGCACACATAGACACGCTTCACGAACAGAGGCCAGGGGCTCAAGTCTTAAGCGGGATTGTCCGAAAGGGTTACCGCTACCCCGGCACATAAAGGGCTATGGAAGGAACATGGATGGGTTTTAGTCAGTAAGAGTCTGACACTCCCTTCCGCTCCACCCAGAGCGGGAGCAGTCATTGGATGATTAATTACCACAAAGTGACAAATGGGGATGATGACTACTATTTTTAATTAGTCCGTAATCTAGATTATTAAAAAATATTGGACACGTATTTTTTCTTTTTTTAACGTAATCCAAAGTTTACGTCTATACATTGAATTAAAATTTGGCAAGACGTCACAAGTATGTAGTTTTTATACTTACTTGTGACGTAGCGCGCCCCACTCTTAACTTTAATGCGTTTTATCCAAGTCATTTTCTATTAAAATGATAAAGCAGAAAATACGTGTCAAATATTTTTTTATTATCTGATTGACGGACTGAATATAACTTCTTTTTTTACCTAGGCATCATCCATATTCTGTCAATCGATTTTGAACTTAACTGTCAACGTTTTAAGGTTTAAAAACATAGGTGACGTGATGGTGATATGAGATGTCATTCTACCTAATACTAGGGATTGACAGCTGACTTTAATAAACTCACTTCACCTAAGCTTTCATGGTGAAATTTTTACAGAATACCACTACTGGTATGTATGAGACAGTTTCTGATTAATAACAATAATAATAATATCCTTGGACATTTCACACAACGCCATATAGTCCCAAGCTAAGCAACCTAATGCTTGTGTCATGATAACCAGACGGCTGATAAACTACTTATATACTTACTTTTTTTTTGTAAATGCATACATATTATAGATAGAAAATCACCCAGACCCGGAACAAATACTTGTAGGTTGCACAAATAATTTCTGTGCGGGAATCGGACCCGCGACATGCTGCGCAGCAGTCAATCGCTCAACCACTGCGCCAACCGTTATACGCGTTTAGGTGTGCGTAAGTCTGTATATAAATCTGGACTTCTGTATCTATCTATTCTGTGCTATCAGCCTGTTTAATTACCATAATTAATTAGATCCCGTGGCGCAGACGTGAGCAGAATGGAGGATTGATGCCAGTAACATATTGCCGCCATTTGCTGAGGTGACGAGTATCGTTCCTAGTCCGTATATTTTTAAAAGCCTATCATTAGGAAGTGGGTTTTTTGTGTCCATCGCCGCGTTGGTATCATCCCGTGTTATCAATCATCGTAACGTGATGTGTAAGATGCGTTGAGTTTTTTCGACTTTTTGTTCATACACCGTTTTTAATTATATTGTGTTTAATGGTAGCGGTGTATTTTTATTGTTCTTTGTTTATTTCATGATTTTATTACTGCTTGATCTTACGTATTTTAGATTGTAAATAATATTTATTGCAATATCATATTATACTAAGAGAGCAAAATATGTTTGTTTGCGGCAGCCGGCAAACATGACGTAAAGAAAGAACACAAACACAAAAAAACAAAAGTGTCAAATCCACTCAAAACGGCCATCGCTCAGCATAATGCTGCGACTCTATTCAAGACTGAGCCTCAGCGCAACGTTTCAACGACAGTCTTCGTTGACGTGATTAAGTCAACTGGTGCAGCATACAATGATACAAAAATAACAAAATCAGAAATAAGATACTTAGTTCAAAATGTATTTATTTTTAATATTTAAAATGGCAACATTTCGTGGCTAAGAATGAATTGAACATCGCCTTTAATCACCAACCAAATAAAAGAAGAAAAATAAAAATAGAGCCTGGGGGCCAACCACCACCTCTTAGAGCAGTAATAATATTTCTTTAGCGTGAGAAAGAGATAAAGCTATACAGGAGGTGTAGCTTCATCTCTTTCCAATGTGAAGCAATAAAATAATACTGCTAGAAGAGATGGTTGGCCTCCTGACTTACCGAAGTACATAAGTCGGTGACGTTACCCTTTGCAAGCTGTTAAAATACAAGCTGTAGCTATATTTAACTAATACCGGTTGACGTCACAAAGCTTTTTTGCGTGGGTCTTAAGTAGATATGTACCTTAAAAGTTTTTCTTCTAGAAACTCGAACTGATTTTGAATTTCTAAGCTTGTGCGAGAATATTCTAAAAATATTTTCAATAGATTTTTCATAAGCTTCTTAAGATACATTATTAATTAAGTAACTAATTAACGCGGCCAGATATAAACATCAGACGACAAGTAAAATAATAGTTTCTTTCTTTTACGTAAGTATCTACTTATATTATGTACAGACGCCAGCACATCAAGCTATCCCTAACTGTCAAATTTTCTCATTTAAAAATGAACCTTATGTCTTTGCAATAAAGTTGAAATACTATCAAAGAAATTTGACAGATTGTGGTAACTTGATGTGCTGGCTTCTGTATATTAACAAAAAAAAAATAATTAAGTTTCAAATACAATCCTTGGCTACAAAACAGGAGAATAAAATGTCGCCTTTTCTGAATAAAATGTCGGAAAAAAAATCAGTCTCTATCATGTAATTATTTGAAGGTGCTTAACTATGTAATTCCCTGACTGTACATACATCCCGACTCATTAGACACATGGAAATCAATGAGTCAATTAGTGACCGCATTGGCGAGCATGCTTGAGTGAGCGCATATTCCCCGCGCCCTACGTCTGTTGGTTAATTAGAAAAAAAAACGTAATTATTGGAGAAGCACCGGTGTTACTTATCCTCTAATTAGTGAATCAACAGTAGTGCTATTCTGTAAAAAAAAAACACCGTGATAATAATAATATCCTTGGACGTTTCACACAACGCCATATAGTCCCAAGCTAAGCAACCTAATGCTTGTGGTATGGTAACGAGATGGCTGATAAACTACTTATACACATTTTTTTTTGTAAATACACACATATTATAGATAGAGAAACACCCAGGTCCGTAACAAATACTTGTAGGTCGTACAAATATTTGTTCCGTGCGGGAACCGAACCCGCGACATGCTGCCCAAAAAAATGTAGGCATCCCTCGCATTAGGCGGAACAACAGCTCACTTCACGTTCACTTCGTCTTAGTTATCACGGTGAGATATTTACGGAATCGACCTACTGTGGATTATGAAACCATGGAATACAAGTGGAGGAATTAAATAAGTTACTCATGTAAAACCTTTAACCGATTTTCGATGCCTCATTATACAATAATCTATATAAATAAAAATCAATTGCTGTTCGTTAGTCTCGCTAAAACTCGAGAACGGCTGGACCGATTTAGCTGATTTTGGTGTTGAAATGTTTGTCGTAGTCCAGGGAAGGTTTAAAAGGTGAGAAAAGTTAGGTGGGTAGGTAGGGTAGGTAGGTAGGTTAGGTAGGTAGGGTAGGTAGGTAGGGTAGGTAGGTAGGTTAGGTAGGTAGGGTAGGTAGGGTAGTGTAGGTAGGTAGGGTAGGTAGGTAGGGTAGGTAGGTAGAGTAGGTAGGTAGAGTAGGTAGGTAGGGTAGGTAGGTAGGGTAGGTAGGTAGGGTAGGTAGGTAGGGTAGGTAGGTAGGGTAGGTAGGTAGGGTAGGTAGGTAGGGTAGGTAGGTAGGGTAGGTAGGTAGGGTAGGTAGGGTAGGTAGGTAGGGTAGGTAGGTAGGGTAGGTAGGTAGGGTAGGTAGGTAGGGTAGGTAGGTAGGGTAGGTAGGTAGGGTAGGTAGGTAGGGTAGGTAGGGTAGCTAGGTAGGGTAGCTAGGTAGGGTAGGTAGGTAGGGTAGGTAGGTAGGGTATGTAGGTAGGGTAGGTAGGTAGAGTAGGTAGGTAGGGTAGGTAGGTATGGTAGGTAGGTAGGGTAGGTATCATAGTTAAGACAAGACAACGTCGGTCGGGTCAGCTAGTAATCTATATAAATAAAAATCAATTGCTGTTCGTTAGTCTCGCTAAAACTCGAGAACGGCTGGACCGATTTAGCTGATTTTGGTGTTGAAATGTTTGTCCTAGTCCAGGGAAGGCTTAAAAGGTAAGAAAAGTTAGGTAGGTACGTATGTAGGTAGGCAGGGTATGTATCATAGTTAAGACAAGACGTCTGTTGGGTCAGCTAGTTATGAATAAATCCAGTAACTGAAGAAGGTAGGTACAGAGACCAACACATCAAGTTACCCCAATCTGTCAAATTTCTTTGATAGTTTTTCAACTTTATTACAAAAGCATAAGGTCAATTATCAATTGGCATAATTTGACTGTTTGGGATAGTTTCTTGAGCTGGCGTCTGTACTATGCCAATTGATTAAACAAAACTATTTCAACCTCACTTAGGGCAGATTTCACCAATGAACCTGAACGCGTTCACGTTCAAGAGTTGTCAGTGTCAGTAACAGTTTCTACGAATTTTTTTTGTGATCTGAGGTAAGTTTGGTGAACCAATAAATAAATAAATGGTTTTATAGTCAAAGTTGTTCATTTTTATGAGTATAGTAACCCCTGAAAGTATGTCTCTCGTTTAACCTATCACACTGTATACACACTACGTATGGACACATTAATTAGTATAGCCAATCAATAAGGCAATCTGTAACCACAGCCAGTGGCGATGGCGACTGCGGAGTGTGCTTCAGCGAACGCGTGCCTGTTCGTGCCCTTCATTCGTTACTTGCTCATGGTTATTAATTAATATTACATTTTAAGAGGCACTACTTGTATGTTAACTTTTTTTGAACGGCTATAATACGTTGAGAAAACTTAAAACTGTGTAAGGAAACCATACAATCCCATTACTGTCCCATTTTATTCAAAAGTCTCAATGTTTTGAATGTTCCTACTATTTAAAGCACCTGCCATCTAATCTCTTCACCACCCTTGGTTGACTGGTAGAGAATGCCTTGTGTGCGAAAAGTTTAAATAAATAAATAAATAAAGATTTGTTGAGATGATGTTCACTTGGTGGCAGCACTAAGACGTCAAGTCCAAGCACCTGTCAAAAGTGTCAAACCGCCTATATTTTCGTCGTCACTGAATGATGAACGAAATAATGTAACGAATGATGAACGTCTTGGTGTTATATTCATTGTCGAAATGGAAGACCTCTTGTCAAAGTGGCGCCAAATTGTGGCGTAAATTGTCATGCAAACCCTCATTTCCACCGGATATTGTCCACAATTCTTGGTCACAGAAAATAAGAATTCTGTACAACAGCCGGCGTAGAATCTATCTAGAGGCGCTCGTGGCTAAGTAATAACAGCCGCACGGAACGATCCTTCGGTTACGTGTCGCTTACCGGGGTTGGTCTGTGGATGGGTGACCATCTTTAGATATCGAGACTCCTTCGTGCCTCGGAGGGCATGTTAAGCCATTGGTCCCGGCTTCATTCGTGGATCTTTGACAAACGTTGCGGGTAGTCAGAAGCCTGAAAATCTGGCAACCCATAACTAAAATATGGCATCAAAAAATTCCTCCGCATCGACTGGTAATGTACCCAAGAGCGATTATTTTTGTCGCTGAAAACCAGCGCTGTACTTAACTCGATGTTTAGCTATTCCCATACAGCTTCGTAGTACTAAACTGAAATGCACCTATTCAGCATTAACAAGGTAAACCAACCCCCTACCCTCCAACTTCCCACCATCTTGCTTTTTTTTACTACGTTATGTTACAAAGATTGATGATTGATTTAAGGTTGATGTGTGTTGTTGTTTTCCGCAAATAAAAGTATTTTCTTTCTGTCTTCCAAACAGTTTTCTCACAGAGTGAAACAGGTCACATCCACAATCAAGTAAAAACTAAACTTGAAATCAATCAATCAAAGTAATATTAACGAAACTGCCTTTGAACGTAAAAAGCGTTTCAGCAAACAGACAGGTCGACTAATGAAAGTGAAAACTCAAAGAATTATAGAAAATAGAGGTTCGGCCGAAGAAAATGATTAATTGCGCCGCGGAAATTACCTACGAGGTAAGCCAGTCACGTTCTAGGCACGGGGTGACACCACCGACACACTGTGTGTACTTAGCTATAGGTACATACATAGGTAAAATAAAGTAGTTACGAAAACAAAACTGTACATTGTTTTTTTTTTTAAGTTAGAGCTTCGAGGTAAAGGAACGAGTCTGATGCCAAAAATGTAGTTTTTAGAGCAAAAAAATCTGTTCATTTGTCTGGATGTACATATGTTCCGGATTAGCGCAAAAACGGCTGAATGGATTTGGATGAAATTTAAATTGGTACACGGATTGTTTCCGAGATTCACCGCAGGCAAAAACTAGTCAGCTACTAAAGTTAACCACAAACTATTCCTCCGGTATATTTCTGTTATTTTTATCAATTTTTTCGCAATTCAATAGTTTGTCCAAATAAATCGGTAAGAAAACCTTTTTTTTTCTCCTAGGTTTTCGCCAAAATCCACCAAATATACTGTATAAAACACACATATCTAGTGTAAACCTGGTCTTTTTTTTTTTTTTTTTTTAAGGCTGGGAAATCATCCAATGACTGCTCCCGCTCTGGGTGGAGCGGAAGGGAGTGTCAGACTCTTACTGACTAAAACCCATCCATGTTCCTTCCGTAGCCCTTTATGTTCCGGGGTAGCGGTAACCCTTTCGGACAATCCCGCTTACCCGGCAGGCTTGGCCCTGAGGGGCCCCTTCATATGCTGACATCTCTTTGAGGCGCGCGTGGAACATATACGCGCCGTACGGCACGGGTCTGGTGCTGATCGGACGGTGAGTCACCCATTACTCACCGTCCGCAGGCCCGCGCCTACGGTGGCCGGGAGTCGTCACGTGGCTCCCGACGCCCGGAGCGTCTCCCGCGGCGGCTGGGACGGGAGGACCTTTCTCTCTCCCATCCCGCCACCTCCTTCGCGAGCATAACTTTTTCGCAGAAGGAGGTGACTGCCTCCCACTCCCTCTCGCCCCGGACCATGGCTTGCACCAGGGCCGGGCGCGAGAGGTCGCCGCCGCCGATCGCCTCTACGAGGACACGGCGGTGCTCCGCCCAAGCGGGGCAGGTTTGCACCGTGTGCTCTACCGTGTCCTCTGGGCGATCCTCGCAGTGGTGACACCCGGGTAAACCTGGTCTGAGAGGCACATTTTGACGAAAACCTTTGCATATTTTTATGTTATTTTTCAGGCCTGAGTTTCACGAAAGAGCTTGTGACACATAAGTGTCCACTTGCATCGTACCCAAAAATTTACTTTTTAACGTGACTTTAAACGTT
This sequence comes from Hyppa rectilinea, assembly GCA_951799385.1. Lineage (NCBI taxonomy): Eukaryota > Metazoa > Arthropoda > Insecta > Lepidoptera > Noctuidae > Hyppa > Hyppa rectilinea. The sequence continues at coordinate 6,538,580 of OX637306.1, read as the reverse complement.
GTCCGTGTACACATGAAAAAAAATCAAAACAACATGACCTAACAAATCTTCAAGCTAAAATAAAAATCCTCATAATATATCCACTTTGTTTTCCGCAAGTGGGGACAAATGAGAGCCACATTTCCCCTCTTACTCCTCATTCACCGTCGATTAACCATGGAATGTATTTATTTAGGGCTCCTCACTCCCGCAATGACCTTAATGTGTCCAGTGAAAAATGAGCGGTCCTCAAATGTATGCAATTTATGCACATATGCAATTTGTGGCAAGACGTTGCCTTTTATGCGAGTTTCCTGAGGAATAAATAAGTTTTGTGATAAAAATAGAATACGTGGTGAGTAAAATAGATAACCTATACTTATTGAATGAAAATAAACACAAACGTTGACAGTATTTATTACTCGGTAAGGAAACCAAACAATGTCCATTTTCCAGACTATGTTGGTGTCAGCCTCCAGTCTAACCGGATGCAGCTGAATACCAGTATTTTACATGGAGCAACTACCTAGCTGACCTCTAGAACCCAGTAACCGGGTAATATGATACCCCTTGGTAAGACTGATTGTCAGATTTTCGGACTTCTGACGACTCTAAATTTATTTTTCACCACATATCATCCAGAATTGTACCTTCCCTTATTATCATATTAAAACTTAGTGTTAAATTAAGCATGTATTTTTATACATTTATGGACTCAATATTACATTATAATAAAATCGTAGCAAAGTAAAAACTGTATATTGTATCATTGAGAAAAAGTAATTGCTAAGATTCTAATACCGAAAATATAGTTTTAAAATCTATGTCCGTTTGTCTGTGTATTTATTTTTCAGAATGAATGTTCAACCATCATGCAAATTTGACAGTTGTTACGGGTAATGCATCCCAAAAGTCTGACAGCCAGTCTTACCAAGAGATAGATAGATAAGTCTTTATTTGCTTTAAACATGGTATAAAGGTGTTACAGTCTGGTTTTTGTGTATGATGTCCACATGTTTAGCTAAACACAAATTGTATTAATTGCATGCAAAATAATATCATAAGTACACAATTTAATCATTAAATATAACACAATTTTCAATTACAATTTAAGAACGTATAATATATTAAGTAGGTATATTTAATAATAATTTACATGTCAAGGAGATCTTTAATGTCATAAAAGTTATGTCCATTCAGCCATTTATATAATTTGCTTTTAAATGAATTAATATTATTCAGTAATTTTAGTTCATTTGGTATTTTATTGTATATACGTACAAACATTACAAGGCAGCTTTTAGCATACTTGGCTGACTTAGGATTATCCTTTAATAAAAGTCTGTGTGGATCCCTTGTTGGTCGAGTTATTACTTCATACGCTTTTTTGAACAATCCCTTATTACTGTATACATATTTACAAGTTTCATAAATGTAAAGTGAGGGAAGTGGTAGTAAACCTAGCTTTTTAAAAAATGGTTCGCAGGACTCATCGGGTTTAAGTCCACAAATGGCCCTTATGCATTTTTTTTGTGCAATAAATGCTCTATCTTTATCTGTACTGTTTCCCCAAATAATGAGGCCGTAGCGTAAAATGGACTCTATATATGCGTGGTAGGTAGTTATTGCTGTTTTTCTATTTGTCACGTTCTTAACTTGTCTGAGAGCATAAGCGAATTTGTTTATTCTATTGCACAAGTTGTCTACATGTGCTTTCCAATTTAAATCTTGATCTATGATGATACCTAAGAATTTGGTTTGTGCAACTTCTTCTAGTCTATCAACGTTAAGTTTAAAATTGTATTTAGCATGTTTAGATTGATTAAATTGTATAAAATTAGATTTGTCTAAGTTGATTTTTAATTTATTTGTCCGTAGCCATTCTAAAATGTTGTCAATAGTATTATTAATGTCAATTTCATGGTCAGATATTGATTTATACTTCTTATCAGATGTCACAATAATTGAGATGTCATCTGCAAATAATATACATTTATGATTAGTCACTCGTACTATGTCATTTATGTATAAAATAAATAAAATGGGTCCTAAGACACTCCCTTGAGGAACGCCGCATTTATTTTCTCTGGAGTCAGAAGAAAACGAAGAAAGTAAGTTTTCATGTACTTTCTCTATGACAATGTATTGTTTCCGGTCAAGTAGATAAGACGAAATCCACTGTAATGCTAGTCCTCTTATTCCAATACTTTCTAACTTTTTTAATAAAACGTCATGTGCTACAAAGTCAAAAGCTTGTGACAGATCGAAAAAGAGCCCTGTTGTTAAGTGATTATTATTTAGATTAGTTAGAGTATTGCTCACAAGGGAAAATATTGCCTGTGTTGTCGACTTGTGCTTTTGAAATCCAAACTGTTCTTTTGCTATAATATTATATTTGCTACAAAAGTTGACAAGTCTATTGAGCATGCATTTTTCAAATACTTTTGACAAAATAGGAATAAGAGTAATCGGACGGTAGTTTTTCACGTCATTTTTATTGTTTTTTTTGTGAAGTGGTTTTACAATTGATAATTTTAATGCATCAGGAAAAGTACCTGATGAAAATGAAAGGTTGACTAGATAAGTTAATATTGAGATTAGCTCATTCTTACAGGCTTTAATTATTTTTGTGCTAATTCCATCATAGCCTTCGGAATTAGTATTGTTTAAAGCCATTATCTCTTTTTTAACTTCTTCTTCAGTCATGGAATTAAGAAACATGGAATTAGGAATTGACGCCGTATTAGAGTCATTAAGTACATTATTAGTTCCTGAAGTATTTGTCGAGTCAATAAAATAATTATTAAAAGCGTTCGCTATGTCAGTGGGATCCGTCAGTACCTGCTCATCTAATTGTATTTCGGAAATCTCATTGTTACATTTTGTACTTCCGATTTCGTGATTAATGACAGACCACGCTGCTCTACATTTGTTCTGGCTTTTTTCAATGAAATTAATATTAGAATTAATTTTGGATTTAGTGATGCACTTCTGCAGTATATTCGAATATTTTTTATATTTTGTTTTGAACATTACAGTTTTATTTTTGTAGTAAAGATATCTTAGAGATCGTTTAGTTTTACAACTATTTCTTAAGCCTTTACTTATCCATTTTTGTTTGTATGTGTTAGAGTTATTAATCTTTATTTTAATTCTTGGGAAGCATAAATTATATAATAGACAAAATAAGTCATAAAATTTATTAAAAGCCTTATTTGGGTCAGTTTCTAGGTGTACTTCAGACCATGATAAACTTCCGAGATATGTTGTGAATTTTTTAATATTTTCGTTACAGTAGTCTTTCTTATAAACGTAGTATGATTTCGACTTCGAATTTTGCTCTTTTACTGGAAAGTCTAACATTTGGGCAGTGTCGTGGTCAGATAAATAAAGAGGCAAAACATCTATTGATGTTCTCTTTATATTACTTAGTATGTGGTCTATACAAGCGTCTTTACGTGTGGGAATATTAATATGTATTTGGAGATTATTGGTATTACACAAATCGTTTAAATAGGTAGTCACTTTGCCTGGTTTTAGAGTATTTATATTGAAATCACCAGCAATTACAATTTTCGTTTTTGGCCCATATTTATTGTGTGTTTCGTTCATAAATTGGTCAAGCTTATTCAAAAATACATTGGGGTCAGACTTTGGCGTTCTATATAGACAAACTATAATTAATTTGTGCAACGGGATTTCAATGCCACAGGCTTCAAATGATTTTTGTGTTGAATATTTTTTTATGTAAGTAAGTTCATTGTATATAATACCCTGTTTTGCGAGGATACAGGTCCCCCCTCTCTGTTTGTCTCTACTAAATGCAGTTGCTAAGACATAGTTATTTAGTTTTAAGTATTTTTCATCACCGGCACGTATAAAGGTTTCAGAGAAACATAAAATATCAGGTTCAATATTCGCGTCTCGTAATTCCAGTAGAGTTAGTTCAAATATTTCTTGTTTTGATAAGATACTCGCGATATTTTGATGAAATATTTTAAAACTCTTGGATTTGCTAAGAGGTATCGTATTACCCCGTTACTGACTGGGTTGTAGTAGTCAGATAAGCAGTCGCTCCATGTAAAATACTAGTATTCGGCTTCATTCGGTTAGACTGAAAGCCGACCCTCACATGTAGTAAAATGTTATCCGAATATTTAGAGACACTAAATTACACAGACACAGAAAAACTTCTAGAAATTTTGGCATGATGATTTTAATCCCCGCGTAAGTGTTTATTTTTGTAAAATTACATAGGCTTAGTTTTAGATATTAACTTACCATTAAGCTTTTTCTCCTACTTCTTATAATATTCTTTATTTTTATACAGCTTAACTTTAAATTGCACTAGACCAAAGTAGTTGGATTGTAAAGTGATGGCCTGAAACACAGGTTTAAATTAACCTAGATCGGGCTGGTCGCTACATAAAATTGCAATTCCGAACAACCAGTACTTGCACCTATAATAAAATCTTAGTTTTAGTTTTAAGCACTTTAATTGTATGGAAAACTTATTACTGTTGGCTACATGTACACTTTTTGTAAACGTTTTTATTTGAAATAAATTATTATTATTATTATTATAGTTAGGAAAAGGCTAGGCATATTGATATCCGTTCGTCAAGAAATCTGTAAACATTCATCAGTTAGTATTCCAGCGTTGTATCATTAGGTACTGTTATATAGTATAATGATACAGGGAATTTTAAACGATGAGCCTGTTGTTTGAATATATTTTGGTGTGTTACGAATTCCGCGCGAACGAAGACTCGGGCAGAAACTAGCTAACACTAGATACTAAATTAACACAGATAAATTACTTATCACACTTCTAAGAAATAAATCATAATCATATTTTATGCCTACCAACGACTCCGCCTTATTTACCGTGATAAACACATTTTATCCCGTAATTAATTTTACCTTAAAGTTAATGGAACGTGTAAATAATAAAATTATTTTGTTGATGTGATATAAAATATAAACAAAACTTATGTTCTGGTGTGGTGATCGATGTTCTGGTTTGGTATGTAAATAATTATGTATGTTTATGTTAAGGTAAACCGTCCGATCAGCACCAGACCCGTGCCGGACGGCGCGTATATGTTCCACGCGCGCCTCAAAGAGATGTCAGCATATGAAGGGGCCCCTCAGGGCCAAGCCTGCCGGATAAGCGGGATTGTCCGAAAGGGTTACCGCTACCCTGGAACATAAAGGGCTACGGAAGGAACATGGATGGGTTTTAGTCAGTTAGAGTCTGACACTCCCTTCCGCTCCACCCAGAGCGGGAGCAGTCATTGGATAATTTCCCAGCCTTAAAAAAAAAAAAAAGGTATTGATATTTAACAAGCACTTTGCCCGCGGCTTCGCTCCCGTGGTCTTTCCCGCGGGACCCGTTATTTTTCCCGGGATAAAAAGCCTATGTTACTCCCGGAAAACTAAGCTTTCTAATAGTGAAAGAATTTTTGAAATCGGCGCAGTAGTTTTTGAGTTTATTCATTACAAACATACAAATCTTTCCTCTTTATAATATTAATAATAATAATATAGATAGGGCCTATATTGAAATTTATAAATAAATAAAATAATATCTATTTGAATCACAATTTGACCAATCCTTACGTAACCGCAAAACACAACTGACGAAATATGGATGTAGTTACTGACTATAGGAACACCACTGCCTAACCCTTCGGGCAAATCAAATTTCTTGGCATAAGAAGTAGTAGCAGCTATAGTAGGCTAAACACAATCAGCCTATAATGTTCCCACTCCTGGGACACAGGTTTCCTTTCTTCCAGACGGAGTGAGCTGTAATCTACCACGCGGGCCCACTGCTAGTTGGTAGATATCATATGCCTATATGATAATATCTACCAACCAGCGCTCCACCTCAACTCAAGATGTTTTTTTTCACCACATTTTTATTTGGGTATTGATTTCGTACGATCCATTAAAGTCATACATTTTTAGGGTGCAACATACTCTGACAAGCGGGTCTCACAGCATGGTAGATAATACACAAGTACCTACCTACATATTAGCTACCATGCCAAGTTACTTTTAAGACAACAAACGTCTAAAATCTGATAAGATAAAAAGCCCTTTAAAACCGTAATTGTGTCAAATCTTATCAATCTGCCAAACCTTTTCCCAGCTATGTTGGGGTCGGTTTCCAGTCTAACCGGATGCAGTACAATACCAGTATTTTACATGGAGCAACTGCCTATATGACCTCCACAACCCAGTCAGTAACAGGGTAGGTAATACCATACCCTTGGTAAGACTGGCTGTCAGACTTTCGGGCTCCTGATTAACCCGTAACCACTGTCAAAGTTCCACGAATGACAGCCGGGACCAACGGCAGTGTCCAATCTTATCTGTGACGTAATCTTCTTCTTCTCCTGTGGGTAGTGACTAACCTGGTGTCAGAGTTTTTATGCTGCCCATAGGCCTCTGACTTATCTTCACATTCTGTTGAGAAATATCTCTGAGACATGCTGGTTTCCTCACGATGTGACGTAATTGTGTCCAAATAATTCCGCTCCAGCATACAAAAGTGCGTTACGCGTCACGCGGCAAGGGCGGTGCTGCAGGGCGTACCGGAAGCGTATTACTCGCCAACGGTGGCCGGAAATCGGCAATATATTGCGATCGGCCGTCGCCGTCGAGCGCGTAAATAATGCCGTGATAAGGAGCCGTGTTTGCCTTGCGATGCCACCGACTTGATTTGTGTGTGCCGAATATATGGAGCGGTGTAGGGGACCAGAGTGCATCTTAAAATGAGGTTGGTCGACAATATTCTGTCTTCTGGTTTCCTACACAGGAGATAAAATATTGGATATTCTCAGATATGTTAGTTAGGTGTTTCTTGATGAAATGATGCATGAAAGAAAAAAAAAGCTGAAGTTATTTACAAGCTGAGAATCTCAAGAAAATTTCGTTTTTACATAATTCACTTATTTACGTAATGTGTTACATCCTTGTTTGGGTTTAACGCAATTGACTTTGTGTCCCTTTAACTGTGAATTTAGACAGACGGACAGTCACCCGAAAAATCTTTTAAGGGTCCGTCTTTTAAAACGGACATACGGAACCCTAAAAAAAACTTTATAAACCTTATCAAAATCCCATAGTAAAAGCTTCCCTAGATCGGACAGTGTTTACTATATCGCGTAACATGTAGGATGTCATTAGCTACAGCAGCGATGGACCACGACATTTATTTTACGGCGTCCGGCTATAAAAGTGATCCAGTGCTTGCATTCTGCAGCGTTGTCCACTGCTCCGTGGTCGGAGACCCCTATGACGCTGGATGGTGCAAAGAAAATGTAGCGGAATTGATCTGACGACCCACATAGCACTAGAAAATGTGCAAACCTACCTAAATAGAAGAGGAAAACAACTTGCACATTTTAACTACTTTAAAGTTATTAAAAACTATTCTAGCAACCACACAGTTAAACTATATATTAACAAACTTCGCTGACTCAAAGGATACACGTATACAATTACCACATCAAAACACTATGAATGGCAATTAAAAATACAAAGAGGCAAATAAACGCTATCACTAAATAAATGCATTTTTGGTAGGCGGTACGTCTAACGATGTTTAAATAATTACACAACATAAAAAATTGGAATTCTTTTTTTGAAAATAATGTTTTCTTTTGTTACTAAAATTGTTCCTATTATTACCTTCTCAAAATATAACATAGTTTAACGGTTTAACTTGTTAAAATTATGAATACTTTTTTGCTTTCGGAAAATTGAAGAAAAGTCATAGAGCTACTGTAACGAGTAAATAAACCGCTAAAGATTTTCGTGCCCTCAAAAATAAATCGAAAACAAAATTATGTTATTATCGCATCTAGTATCGTAACATCTTTGAAAACTGCCCATAGTCTCCGTCCCCACGGAAGTGATAAAGCTTTTTGGCTAAAAAAGCATTCGGGTGGCGATGGCGCGGAAGCAAAGTGGGAACTAACCATAGACGATAATCTTGAGTTCGGGTAACATCGGTAAAGTTCGGTCAAGTTCGGTTTACTGCATTACTGCTCTACCGAATGGAAAGATAACGTCTTTATAGTTTTACTTGATTATCGGTTTTTTGGTGTATGATGGATAAAATATTCATATGATCTATTTTTAGGGTCCCATGCCTTAAAAGGAAAAGTCGGAGCCATTATAGGACCTCATTGTCATACTTCCATTTGTCTGTCAAGATCATTATTCTCAACACCGCCCGCATAGAGGTATCATGCTGAAATTAATATTAGAAACGTAGGTCTATGGTTCTTTAAAGCTCTTAAAAAAACAAGCTTCTAAGCCAACGCAATGTAATAAAAATACGGCCATTCATGCGACATATTTTCATACTCTAGCACAAAAAAATCAAATCATACTTCCCGTTAACCTAGAATCTTTAAGTTTGGCAAGAAGGAAAACCTCCCAACACAAGTAAAGGAATTCTCCAAAAATCTTTAAATTGTAGTTTTATCACATAACGCCGTCCCCGGGGAATAAAATGGTAATCGTAAAAACTAAATTTTACAGGAGATTTTTAAAACTGTTTTTTGTGAATATCTCAAAAACTAATAGACATAGCGGGATTCTTGAAATACCAAAAGAAAGGTGATTTTTTACAAAATAATTTTAAACTATATTAGATAATTTATATTTCTTAGAAATGCAGTAAATAATGAAATTAAATTTACCATGAATTAAGGGCACATACTTTAACTGTAAAGCAACATTACGATATTATTCGCGTAAAATCTCATGTAATACGTTACCGTAATGATGCATTGCTATGTTATTGGTCGATAAACTGTGAAAGGACCGCATATCGTAATGTACTGTTACTATTTTATTCGCTGACAAGCAATCAATTACAGATGACAGTAATAGCAACTTACGTGTGTTCTTTTAAGCAGTGATAGCCTCGTAGTGTGACCATCGGACTGCCAAGTCACAGGTCTCGAGTTCGAACCTAAGGCACGCACCACTGATTTTACAGATTCATGTGCGTATTGTATAATTATCACTTGCTTAAAAATCGGTGAAGGAAAACATCGTGAGGAAACAAGCATGTCTGAGAGATATTTCTCAAGAGCATGTGAAGCTAAGTCAGAGGCCCATGGGCAGCTTAAAAACTCTGACACCAGGTTAGTCACTAACCACACGAAAAGAAGAAGAAGACGTGTATATTCTACGGAAAAATTATTATACTAACTAGAGGCAAGTATCAAATACTGAATAAAATGTTCTGTACCGGTGCAAGGTAAAACAAACAACTTACTATCTATTTATTTTTTATTTTTCACAATTATTAACAACTGTTTATAAAAATCAACAAATTAGGAACTGTCTATGTCAAAGTACTTAATTAGAATTTTTTAAGAAGTAGATTCTCTGGGTAGCTGCTCTACTCCGTGTCGTCTACATGTGAAGCTATGTCAGATGCCCATGGGCAGCATAAAAACTTTGACACCAGGTTAGTGACTAACCACACGAAAAGAAGAGAAGACCTCATTCGGGAGCATGACTGCTTCGCAGAAGGAGGTGACTGACTCCTACTCCCTCTCGCTCCGGACCATAGCTTGCAGCAGGGCCGGGCGTGAGGTCGCCGCCGCCGCCAATCGCCTCTACGAGGACACGACGGTGCTCCGCCCAAGCTTGGCAGATCTTCACCGTGTGCTCCACCGTGTCTTCTAGGTGATCCTCATAGTGGTAACAGGAACCTCCCGAAACATCCATGTCCGGTGAGAACCTGTGTCAGGCGGTAGGTGCGGACGCCGTGACACCTCTCTAGCCACTCTTTAAAGAGGGGTTTTACCGCCCGCGCTGGGTTGCGCCATGAGATCGCGCCGTAGATCCGTCCGCTCCACCGCAATTTGCCGCGGAAACGGATTTTCGCCCCGGCTTAATACCTCCACGCGGCACTCGTACAGGCGCGCGAGGACTATCGCCTCCAGATCCCAAGGCGGCGGCAGTCCGACAAGGAGGCTTGCCACCTCACCCGAGATCATGCGGTACCCCCAAATAAGCCTTTCGGCTACCACCTTGTGGGGCGCATTCAAATAGTGGGCGGCTCGCCACCGCAGCGAACGCGCTCTTCTTTCTATTTTACATGGAGCGAATGCTTATCTGACCTCCACAACCCAGTCACTAACTGGGTAATACGATACCCCTTTGTAAGACTTCTTCTTAGCGTGTCGATGGCAATCTATATCTCCTCGGCCCAGAATTCAGCTACGTGTTTAGCGCCATCACTAGAGTCCATCAGTTCCTGTAACGTGCATACGGCAGGACACACAGGACACGAAATTAAGTGTCCCATCGTTTGTGGAACAGCACCACATTTGAGCAGGTTTTCCTTGCTTCGGCCAACCTGGGTCCGGAGTCTGTTTAAAGCCTTCCAAGTTGATCAAGGCAAGTCGCTCCCAGGAAGGAGACGTTCAGCAAGTGGAACGAATGGAGTGGGTAAGGAAGCACTGTCTCGCCACAGCTTCAGTCTTTCTTTATTTGGTTCGACAGTGAGTGGAACGACACACTTTAAAAAGCTGTTTCGGCTTTTCAGCCTTTGTGGCACAAGGATGTGGTCGTGCATGGGGTGTCGTCTTTTGTAAGACTGGCTGTCAGACTTTCGTGCTTCTGACTACCCGTAATGACTGTCAAAGATCCACGAATGTTAGCCAGGTCCAACGGCTTAACGTGCTTCCCGAGGCACGGAGGAGTCCTCGATATCTGAAAATGGTTACCCATCCACAGACCAACCACGAAGAGAGATTTATCTTGTTTTTTTTTCTGATTCTTCTAATAAACCATTCATTAAAGTACATTGTATGTTTAATTTCTCTAGAGTTAAAACCCAATAAGTAGGTGCCCTTTGTAACTAATTTTTTTTTATGATGAAATGGATCACCTTAGAAACTAAAAAATACTGTTTAACACTTCTTCAATGTATACACTTTTACCTCAAATACTCATTATAACGATATTATTTGAATAACGTAGGTATTTTAGTCCTTAAAACTTAAATATTTAATATTTCGAAAGTAAGAATTTCGTACTTATTGCGTTTTAGCACTATACCCTCGAATTGTCTGTTACCGGAATAAAATTGTATTGAGTATTACGCAAATTGGGTTGTCTATTTTTCCCGGGAATATAATGGTAAGAGCATCTTACTGGAAAAGTAACGTATCGAAATAATTGTAATAGTCTCTTACAATTTTATTCGTTGCAAAAAGTCTACTAAGCATACAAATAAATAATATTGTTAAATTCATTACAATACACATAAAAAATTCGTAATTTCTACAATAACAGTTGGAAAAATCTAAAAAAAATTGACCAAGTGTAATCGGTCCTCTAAATATCGAATATGCAATAAACTTAAAACTATCGTAATAGCACATTACCATTTTATTCCCCGGGGACGGCGTTATGTTTTTTGCGGTTACAGACTTACATTTACAGTTGGAAAATTGACCGTGACGTATGTAGGTATATTCATTTACTTAGTTCAGTTTGTTCTTGGAGTATATTCATCCCAACTACGGAACTCTTTACTGTGCGTGGTCCTACACGAACTTGGCCAGTTTATCAGTTGTGTTTTTAAATAAAAAATAAAATACATACGTACCTCTTTAATAATATGTTTTGTAAAAGTCACAGTGTTGATAATATTTAAGATATTTAAACAAAAAACTGCCTTGCAGTTTGCCAAAGTTAATATTTATATTGTTTAAAAAATGTAGTATTGAGAATAAACACCATTTATTTTTGTTTATTTCCATCAATCAATCAATCTGCCTGGCTTTTTCCTAACTATCATAGGGTCAGCTTCCAGTCTAACCCGATGCAGCTGAATACCAGTATTTTATATGGAGCGACTGCCTATCTGACCTCCACAACCCAGTCAGTAACTGGGTATTACGATACTCCTTGTTAAGACTGGCTGTCAGACTTTCTGACTACTCATAACGACTGTTAAAGATCCACGAACGACAGCTGGGCCCAACGGCTTAACGTGCTTTCCGAGGCACGGAGGATTCTCGATATGTAAAGATGGCCACCCATCCATGGACCAACCCCGGCAAGCGTAGCTTAAACTGATGGATGGATCCGTGCGGCTGTTATTACTTAGCTCTTCCTTTTTTTAATGTCCATATACCTACTTAAAATTTACTAGATAATATTTAATATCTACACTACGGTTGAAGCTATATTGTTGTATTTCAGGCTATTAAAACTGAAGTAGCAATATGGCGTACCTAACAACGCCATAACGTGGTAATACATTGTGTGCGACATTTATCTAACAGCATTTTATTACACCTTGCTGCCATTCTGACAAGCACAGTCGCCAGCTCATCAAGTTACCACAAACTGTCAAATTTTCTCAATCCATTTTGAACTTAACCTTCAATGTTTGAAGGTTTAAAATCATTTGGAGAAATTTGACAGTTTGGTATAACTTGATACGCTGGCGACCGTACCTTGTATGAAACCAACAGATTATCCTTAACTAATACTTACCTATAAATAGTTACCTTAAGATCGATACAAGGTCGATACATTAACTCTATATAGATGACTAGGTTTTGGCCGCTGCTTCACCCGCGTGGAGAGCGGATATTATTCCATGGGAATCTACCTACTACCGAGATAAAAATATACTATGTCCTTACCCAAATCTCCTAAGCCACATCTTTTCAGCAATTTGAGCGGGAAAAAGGTTTTCAAACTAAACACTTTACACACTTTCGTGTTTATAATATTACTCACTGTTGCCCGCGGCTCCGCCCACGACAATGTTGTATACTATTTCACCTCTTTACGGAGGAGTTGCCTGGAATCCTTTCTTATCTGACGTCTTCTACTCATAATCTACCTCTATGCCAAACGCTATCTTCGTAAGTCCAGTAGTTTTTGTGCTTAACCAGTGAGTGAATGAAGGTATGGATGAATGATCTTTCGCTTTTACATACCTACATAGATACGTAGTTAGGTCACAGGTGGTAAGGTAAATGCGACGGATACTTTGATAATAATCAAATGTCAAGCCAGCTGGCTTTTTATTCTGACAATAAACCCATAACATCCCAGACTTCTCAGCGTGATTTCCAATTATTGCAACTGGACTGTCAGCCAGATGATATTCAAATTCTCCTACTTAGTCACCAATGCTGTTGTGAACGACGTCGCTTTGCTGTGACAGGGTTCCAAACATACCATCACGCTTATAATCCCCGAAAGGTAAGGCAGAGGTATAGAAATAGTAAACCTACATTTCGCCAGTTATAAAAGGGGGCGATCCTATTGCCATCGATCGGGCATAAATCCAGACTTGGGGCTGCTACTGAGAAATTCCACATAACATTTTGTCGGACCTGGGAATCGAACTAAACCACCAAAAAGCATCTCCCTGTAGGTTATCACCTTCCGTGGTCCATTTGGAAGTCTCTAAAACGTCTCCGGGAACAAGTAGGAAGATGTAACTCCAACCTGGTAAAGTGGGGCTTCCTCTACGGTACGGCAGCAGGGTGTGGGTGTGGAGCTATATCGTAAACTGTGCTTCACCTTCTATCCTGCCCTCTGTGTCCCAAAACATACAGCCTAAGTGATCTCTGCGCTGCCACCGATGACGCTGAGCAAGTGGCGTAGATTTGGGCCAACAAAATTTAAATTTGAAATACAGTCGTGCCAGTGACACGAAGAAGAAGAAGACCTGGGAATCGAACCCAGTACCTCAAGCTCAGCCGTAGCGCTTGACACCACTAGTCCAAAGAGGCAGTCCATTTACAGGGTTCCATTGTGTGATACTAAATTCTGTCATGAAAACAATTTATGCCTATTCAATTCCCGGCCAATTTGTTTAATTCATAGATAATAAAATTAAGTTAAAACACAAATCTTAAATAAATTATATTATACAACCTAAAACTAGCAGTGATAGCCTAGTGGTGTGACGACCGTGACTGCCAAGTCATATAGGTCTCGAGTTCAAACCCAAGGCACGCACCTCTGATTTACGAATTCATGTGCGTATTGTATAATTATCACTTGCTTAAAAATCGGTAAAGGAAAACATCGTGAGGAAACCAGCATGTCTGAGATATTTCTCAACAGCATGTGAAGCTAAGTCAGAGGCCCACAAGCAGCTTAAAAACTCTGACACCAGGTTAGTCACTAACACGAAAAGAAGAAGACCTAAAACTAAAATAATAATATGCCTATTATGTGCAAGTGGTAAAAAAGAGAAAGAGCTCATAGGGCGTAAAAAAATTCATCGATGTCTGTGGGAAATGTGCCAGGCTGGCAGTGTTGCCACGTTCCAAATTCCTGTCCTCAATCACTCCCTCACTTCAGCATGCACTTGTAACATTTAAAACCAATCAACAAATTAGGCGGCGCTCCTCAGACCGAAAAGTGCGTTGTCAAATGAACAATGTAGGATGAAAGGAAATGAATCTGATCCACAGGAAATCGGGCATTGATTCAATTGACAACCGCCATTGTCCGCAGCCGACCGTCACGGGCAGTATTTAACTATCGTATCGATGTTTATTAAATAGGGATGACTAATAATTTTTTTTCTTAGTCTGTCAGCTAGAGTTTCGACATTTATGATATATTTTTGTCTTTTCTTATGTAATTCAAAGATTACTTTGGTACAGAGGCCAGCACATCAAGTTATTACAATCTGTAAAATTTCTTTGATAGTATTTCAACTTTATTGCAAACACATAAGGTTCATTTTTAATTGAGAAATTTGACAGTTAGGGACAGCTTGATGTCCTGGCGTCTGTACATTGTGTTAAAATGTGGTCTGACGTCACGGTCAGGTACATTTTAAACCTAATTGTGACGTAGCGAGCCCCCACTCCGCAACTTTAATGCGTTTTTTCAAGTCATTTTTTATTAATAAGATAAAGTACAAAAATACGTGTCTAAATTTTTTTTATTATCTGCCTGACAGAGTAAATATATTTATTTTTACCCTGTCATCCCTATTCTTGGTAAACGTTAAGTAGGTGTGTGTCGGGAGTGCCTAAATGTTAGGACAAACGTTTGGAGTTTAAAAGTAAGCAACATTACATAATATCACGCCTTGTTTTCCCGAATAGTTAGGTAGAGGAGTACCTATAATTGGTACAGACAATTTTCTCAATTAAAAATAAGACTTATGTCTTTGCGATAAAGTTGAAATACTATCAAAGAAATTTGACAGATTGTGGTAACTTGATGTGCTGGCCTCTGTGCACCCACATGTTGCCAGTTATGTTTAAGTTCCATGTAATAGGAGCAAGAGTATTGCCATCAACCGGGCACAAATCCCGGATCCTGGCTGCTACTGAGAAATCCTTAATCGAAAAACCCAATAACACTTGCTCGAGCTGGGAATCGAACCCAGGGGTCCAACTTCATCCTCCTATAGCAGAATGAGAAAGAGATGAAGCTACACAGGGGGTATACCTTCATCTCTTTTCCGAGTGAAGCAACTTTAAAATAATACTGCTCTTTGTGGTGGTGACAAAAATAATGCACGGTTAATAAAATATCGACTCGAGACGAATTTTATGTGTACAGAGGCCAGCACATCAAGCTGCCCCAATCTGTCAAATTTCTTAGATAGATTTTCAACTTTATTACAAAACTGTAAGGTTCATGTTCAATTGGGAATTTTGACAGTTTGAGATAGCTTGACGTGCTAGCGTCTGTACCTGTAAAGAAAATTGTATAATTGAGATTTTCACAATTTCGTAAGACTTAAATACCTAATTAAGTTGGTTATATATTTGATCTAATTGTTGTAAGACAAAATAACGTTTGAATGACTTACGTTTCACAATCCCTCATTGAGGCAATCCAATCCTGAAATGAAAGAAAATACTCATTAAAAATCAGCAACATTGTCTTAACTAGGTTAGAGGACTCACTATACTTGTTACTAGCTTTTGCCAGCGGCTTCGCCCGCGTGTATGTAGTAAATTATCCCACGGGAACCGTACTTTTTTCCAAGATAAAAAGGTAGGTTATATGATATTCCAGACTATAATCTATCTTTGTGCGAAGTTTCATCCAGATCCGTTAAAAGGTTTTATGCGTTACAAACATACAAACAAATCTTTCCTCTTTATAATATTAGTATAGATTATTAGACACATGATGACGTCTGTGTTGCTATTCTGTAAAATCTCACTGAGATAACGTAGATGAAGTGAGTTTAAAATAAGCCGCCGGTAGCGTCAATCTATAGCATTATGTGGAACGACATGTCACTTCCCACTCATTTTTTTTTATTTATTTTTTTTTATTTACGCAGTCAGTTTTCAATGTTTTTATTGGTATATTAGCGTGTGCTAGCTGTATTACGATATAATTCTCATACGATAAATGTTTAGAATCAAGTTCTTCCAACTAAACAGACAACTTTTAACTTTTGTTTTTTTGATTTTTGAAAGAATCGAACGACTGCATTACGTCATCATGAGGGCACGCCGTGAGCATCTATCAAAGAAGTTCTTTTTTCAAACTGTAATAAATTCATCGTTCCGACATTAGGTAAATAGGTACCTATTAAGAAAACAACAATCCGCTAATCAATTTGATTGCAAAACACATCTCATCATCACAAACAAAAATACGCCACCATCCACATCACATCAGCAAAATAAAGACCAGTACACACACTCCCCCATTAGAAAATGATTTAGTCCCGGGGTCCATCGAACCCCACTTTCACTGCAATTAGGTGCGCTCAGAACAATGTGCAGTGATTTTTAAATGATTGACCCCGCTCGACAGATGGCGTGGCCTGCTACCAAGTAATATTGGTAATTGCTTTCCTGTCGTACCACTCCCGAATTGGAATTTAAAGAGGTCTAGATCTGAGTGATAAAAATGTGAGTGGATTGACCTTTTTTGTTTGAGAAGATCAAAGAACTTGTGTTACCGTTCTTCGCCATCATCATGATGATGAAAACTATGTGGATTGACTTTAAATGGTGGAAATTATGGTGAAATTAATTTTAGAAATGTACTACGTGTAGGTCACACGGCAATATGATTATTATTTGCTATAAATTAGGTACCTAGCTCTCATTATGGCCACTGAAACTTGAATAGAAAACTGAGTTCATAGTTTTCAAAGGTTTTTTTTTCTTGTCTTTTGTTTCCCTATACCTACAACATTAGTTTTAGTACATGCGAAACCCGGAACACGTGTCTAGTATTTTTATGTAAAGAATCTATGTACAAAATTCCACATTGTATTATTAAAAACCACAAAGTTATAAGCTTGTTATGTTACCTGGTTGTCCGTATAAAAACATGTCCAACTTGTAACCTTTTTTAAATATTTTTGGGAAAAAAATTAACATGGTGTAATAATTATTATATTCAGGTTTCGCATATACTAAAAATAATGTTGTAGTATATACATTTTTATTAGATAATTACGATGTTGTTTTGTGGTAAATGCTGTGTACACCTTATAATAAGAGTACAGACGCCAGCACATAAAGCTATCCCTAACTGTAAAATTTTCTCAATTAAAAATGAACCTTATGTCTTTGCAATAAAGTTGAAATACTATCAAAGAAATTTGACAGATTGTGGTAACTTGATGTGCTGGCCTCTGTACATACCAGTACTTTTTTATTGTATTATTGTGTTTTCTTTTTTCTATGTACTGCTGTTGGTGTATCTAATAATAAATTAAAAAAGTTCAGTGGTAGATGCATACAATTAATTTACCATTAGATACCTAATTATGAAGGTACCAATAAAGAATAAGGTAGAGCCATGAAGGCACTTCTGTTTTAACAAGAAATCCTGTGCTACTACTGTGTGCGTGTACTTAGCAGGATCGCAATTTTTACGATTAAAAAAAAAATAGGTCAAGTCACGGCACTACCAGCTAATGATGATGACACCAATTCCGAAGTCCAAGTAATTAAAAGATCACACATTTCCAATAAACTAGTCTCATCTCATCTAAACAAAGCTCAATATTTACTCGAGCGTCAATACGAGGAAAATCGTTTCATAATTAAAATTTCCAACGGAATAATATTAAAGGCACTCAGCTTAATTTGCCAGCATTACGTACGCCTCGCTGTTTATTGGCGTCGAGAAATTAATATTTCGCGCCGATATCAAAGTTCACGCTCAACTAGCCACCCCACGGGGTCGGCAATAACTACACTCCGGACGAATTGTCGCAGGTGAAAATGCGCTTATATTATTATTTTTTACCTTGTATTGGGAAGATCAAACGTTGCCGTGGTGACGGGGGCGCCCAGGGATTATAGCATATTATTTACGTGCCATAAAGCGCAAATTACTTCAGCAACACGTGCCGGCGATGCAATATGCGTGCCCTCAGCGGGTTCGCTCGCAAAACAATCGCCACTGGATGCCGATTGCTTGGATACCGTGAATTTGGGACCCGGGTCAGAGGGTATTTGACGCTAAATTTTAAGCTACCCATTTACGATGACCAGCACAAAACAACAGCATTGATAAACAATAGTTATGTTAAAATATATTGTTACCAATAGCAATACAAATATCAATAAAAGTGTTGACCCTAATTGAATTCGCACGCAATTATCACCTCGTATATCGTCCAACGCAACAGACGTGTAACGAAATTAACAAACAAATAATCGTAGCATTACATTATCCCACATACGCGGAATATTTCCGGATAGCAATTAATTCGACGTCACTAAACAAATAGCGTGATTGGGGTTCGACTGGCATCCTAGCGTTCTATTCGAGCACCTATTAAATTCTGAATGCGAGGTTAATCCGCAATTACCGTCTAGTTATCGCCGGAAGACGGCGGAGATAGTTAGGGCCCGGAAAATATTCCGTTCACTAATTATTCCGCGTAATTAAACGCGAGCATTATCGTGCGACGCCGCCGCCACCTGGCGGCATTGTGCGAACGTGATTTACTGCGATCCCGCCGCGATCCCGTTGCGATTCCATTGCGGTAGCCGGCCTCTTTTTGCACCAATTAATTATCGAATTGCTCGTATTTAATAATTGCTGTGAAATTAATGTGAAGAGGAACTATCGATTTGTCGAGGTTTTATGTTATGGTAAATAACGGTTTCACGTGGTTTTGTTATATTCAGCAGCATACTTTAGTATGTTTTTTTTTTTAGCGTTGCCGTTTTGTATCACTTATTGTGATTAACATATATCTGCCTTGTTCCTAGACGTAATTACCTCCATACTAAAAGTAGGTATTTAGCTGTTCCCAACATAAAACAATTCATAAGAAACCCCACATTACTTCGACACACTTCACAGCCACTCATTATCCTCCAACATCCAAAACACACAACAAATCATTCCATCCTCTCCCACAATTTGCGAGAAACCTAAAAAGGAACGCGAAATATGCTTCGGCCGAGATGAAAAAATAATAGCAACAACAATGTGGGTGCTATCAGGCCATCCCTTGGTCCACTCTTATTACGAACCTCAGGCCTCTAATTTGGTCCCAGAAATTCCTCTTATTTCCCCGTCGCCTTTAGAGGCCGAGGCCTTCTAATGAAACGTTATTGCACACAAATGAAAATTCTCGTACTTACTTGTAGGAGTTGTAGGTGAATTTTCATGGTTTCTGTTAAGTTTAAAAAAGTTTTATGACTTTTGTTTATGGCTGTTTTTTTTCAATTAGGTCGGCTTTGTTACATTTAATTATATTTTTCGACGTCTTGGAATTTTAACGGCTTTTCGAAAGAACCCTTGACATTGTGCTTTGTGTTAACTTTAATAAATAAGTAAATTAATCGATTGACGATGCTGCGAATCTAAACATCTTAAAACCCCAATCACGACCACGCAATTAGGTAAATGAACGCCAGCCACTATATCTAAATCCTGTTATTAATTAAAAATAATTTAGTTGTGTTGAGCAGTGTCTCCTATTCATGTACTTAAGTAAAGCTCATTAGTAATTACGGAGGGCTGGTGAGGACGGGAGGCTAAATATTTTCTCGAGCCCGCCCCGGCCAGGCGCGGTAATTAAAAGAACGGAGCCGAGCCGAGCCCCGGGGAAAATCAAAAATTATTATTGTTCACGCATATTTTCTTCTGTGGTAGTGTTTTGATATGGAAGTACCTATAGGAGTGGGAAGATGTTTGTGTGATAATATTTTTGGCAAAAACGTTTTATTTTGATAGTAACTTGCACATTCTTGACAAAAGCTTCCATAACATATTCAAAAATTTTGTTAAAATAGAAACTTGCCGTTTCAAAAAATTGTTACAGTTCTACAGACAGCAACCGTAAAGTTCGTTATTGCAATTCCAAACTCAAAATAATGGATCTATTCCCATCCAATACCAAGAGCTAATACCATTTGGTATTAGTTTATTTCTGAATTTATTTTCTATTCCCAACGAGTACCACATTTTTTAAAATAAAAAACCTATTACCAAAGAATACTACCAAAACGTGACTTTTTGTACGATCAGTTACACAAAGTTTTATTTTAATTTCTAACATTTACATACTATACTATACTATACATAAAAGTTGATTATTTGTGATAATTTATAATTTTGTTAGATTTCCAGTACTTTAACTATTCATATTAGATTTTTCGTTAAATTTTTACGTGATTTATTATTAAGATACGCAATTATATCATCACCATTTAAGTCAATTGTCTGTGATATTTTATACTCGAGCATTGCTCTATGCTTTTACATCCTAGGTAAGTATCACAGTTAATTAATAAGTACTGAAAATTGCTACTATTTGATTGTCTGTATATAATATTTTAATTGTTGGACTTGGAATAGTAAAATAAAAGTATCTAATATCTCTTAAAATTACAAAATAAAAGAAAAAACAATATGCGATATATATTCAAACCCTAATCTTAATTAAACGTTACTTAAAATCACTCAAAGCATTTTAATTTTACTGAACCTGACTGTACCTCATTTCTTCAAACTTGTTTTGGTATTGGTTTTAAAATGTGGTACTCGTTGGGAATATAAAATGAATTCGGAAATAAACTAATACCAAATGGTATTAGCTCTTGGTATTGGATGGGAATAGATCAAATAATGCAAGACAGTTTCGTTTTTTTTTTGTTTTAATTTTAACCGTTAAACTTTTTAAAATCCAAACACAAACAAAACACGAACGCTTCAATCCCGCGTAAACGCAACACGAAATATTAACGTCAACGTCATTTTGTTAATGAGGTAAGAACAAGCGGCTGAGAGTCGCGTCATTAGGGCGCGGAGCGTCAAGCGGAGCGGGCGCGACAAAGCTCCCAGAATTAATGACACCTCGTGAAAAGCCGAGATGAGTTATTTTCGAGAGGAAAAGGCGCACGTGAAGTGCGCGGTTGTTTTACATGCGCTGTGACGTTTTGTTTGAACTAACGAGGTCAATAGTGAGCCGTTCACAGCCTGGAGCGCGTTGGTAACAACTTGCTGTAGTTATCTTAGACTGGTTCTGTTTATGCCAGGGGTTTTGTGAAACATTGGGTTAAGAAATCGCAGGTTTAGTTATTTGACTTAATTAAAAAAGGTTTGAATTGGAAGGATTTTTGTTTTAAACTGTAAAATATCCGTAGTTAGTTAAATATTCGTAGATTATACTGGTAACGAATAAAATGAATGGACATGAGTTGCGATCATAATAAGGTAGCATTTCGTTTAAGACGTTCGGCGTCTTAATCAGCTAGCCGTTGCGTAGAATCGAGTAGACCAGCGTAGCGTTGTAAGTAGAGCGGCAGAGCATTTCGTATAGCAGCGTAGCTTCGGGTATAGCAGTGAAGCATTGCGAATGAGAGCGTACCATAAACTGGCATTTGCGTTGGTTTAGCGTCACTTCGAAGGCGGGTGATAAAATACCTTCAACTTCTATTAAATTGAGAATGAGATAGAGAAAAGAGTGAGCTAATAATTACAAAAACAAGAGCCATGTTTAGTTTCTCAAACAAACAAACTCAACGCCGGAATTTTCATTCATCAAAGGCCACATTCTCACGCAGAGTAGAAAAAAAAACAATTTTTAAAACAGGAACACATCACTCAGTTCGAATTGAAATAAAAAACGCGCGAAAATCAAGACTCCCGCGATCGGTATCGCATGTCGCGCCCGCACGAACACATCTCGGTTTTCTCTTAAAAAATATAATTAAAAAAACAGTATAAGGTTGATCACAAGTGCCGATAACGTTGTGCTACCGTTTACGCGCCCTTTGTCCGCGATGATAATAAAAACTCAAACAATAGAGGCAGAACAAGGAGCAGTCGTTGCCTCAAACACGCCCCACTTGACAGATAAAAAATATGATGTGTAGTGGACTCGGTTTTCTTATTGCGTTCCCAAGCACACATGGGTTGATAGGATATTTGGGCACCATACCGAAAATATAATTATTTTATTCAATAGCATGTTGTTTTACGTCCTCATATTATTTGTACTAGTAAAACGCACGGGTAGACGATAGTACGACGTAGTACGACGGCTAGACCAGTAAATTATTTTTTTGAAATCTTCGTTTAGTAAATATTAGTAAAAACTTTGTATTTATGTAAGTATATCTATAGGTAGGTAAGTTACAAAAGAAGTTGATATAAGTTTGTAAATCTTAACACAATTAATATTCTCAGACATTAGTAACATGTGCGTTTTGTCGCCCTAGTATTGAATTGTTAAATGTAAAATCACATGATTCTACGCTACCTAATGATAGTACAGACACGCACAAAATTCAAATTGACGCATTTTTATACACGGAGCCAAAATTGCCCACCAAAAATATGCTTTATTAAAGCTCCATATAAAATTGAGTAGGATACATAAAACTTTGATGAATTTTCAAGTAATAAAACGAAAGCGTGCTACTTTAATCAGTATGTAAATCATATTGGACGACAGCAAAACCGTCGATTACAACTGGTCATCCATATTAATTTTAGCTAACTCGTGTCCAAATTGAAAAAAATCGAAAAACTTTTGGACTCGACTGTACTCTGCGCACCTGGGTCGCCGGGGGCTCTTATTCAAATGCAAATCAAACGTTCCATTTTTAAAATCTACCATCTCGGCACTCCTTGCTTCCGGAATGACTTATGTCCAATAGCTACCAACATGAAGCCTAATGTGCGAAGGAATTACAACCGCACTTACGGCAATGTAAAGTTGACTTTCCTTTACAAATATTTGTGTATACGCCATTACATTGTTGAGGATAGCTGTCGTTTGGGACCTTTTAGGGCAAATTTCGAGTACCCAGGTGTGCTCCCGATCCGGTTAAGGGAAACGTCCTTGTTAGGGATTCTCGCATAAAATCGTTTAATGGTTTGTTTTTAATTTCATTTTTACATTCAAGGAGGCTATGTAGTAAATTATTGGTAATAAAATGGTTGAGTTTTATTGGGAGTATTTGTAATTCGATCAGTTTCTACATAATAGGGATTACGTAGTGAATGAATTCGACGGTCGTGGGTGGGTTCTTTCAATACTATAGTTACCTGACTATTTAGTACACTGTTTATTTGTGAACATTACCACTGTATGGTAATTCAAAATAGCTTTTTTCTTCGACAGTGAGTTTTAATACCTTCATATTTGTTAAAAATAAACCGTTCTTTTTTATGAATAAAAAAGAACGGTTTATTTTTAACAAATATGAAGGTACAAACTGTACATATAACAAAAAAAAACATTTATTTAAATTTTTGTCTGTCTGTCAGTTTGCTCCGGCTCATTTCCGAAACGGCATATCATTTCACTAGCTAGCACTAGCAGCATATAGCTGATGTTATAAGAAGTAACTTATATTCTAAGCAGAACATGAAAAGCCGCGGGCATTAGCTAGTTTACGTATAAATTATAGTATTGGTTTTAATAACATTTCTCAATTTCCCATCGGTGAAACGTAAAAAAAACTCCACCGACAGCTATAAATCAATCAATAGTAGGTATACCTTTTAAAACAGAAAACTGTCAGAAAAAAATCAATGGACCCCACACAGGTTTGGCAGACAGTATGGCACCAAGAACCTGTCCAACCCATGTTGGACCCACCTTTGTTCCAACCATTAATAAACTAAGGAATGTTAAGCTTAGTATTGGGGCCAACGTTGTAACAAAGAGTTGGCTCGTGACTTTTATACTCAAAACAAAATTTATTGATTCCTTGCTGAAATAATTATTAAAAACCGAATTCAAAACATTTAAAAATCGAAATGAAAGTGTTTGAAAATGTAAAAATGGCTATAGTAGCAAATCTACAATTCAATACTTTACTACCATGAATATTTATTTATTTATAATTTTTCTGATACTTTTGATAATCAGACCTCACGCAGCAGACAGCATGGCACCATCCTACATTTATCACCTGCCCAATCTACGTTGGACCCAACATTGATCAAATGATCAATCATTCATCTAAAGAATTTGGGACCTTATAAATTGGCCCCAACATTGGGCACGTTGGGTATTGGACATAATTAATGGCCGTCGTAAATATTGTTTCGAAAAAGCTAAAAAAATGTCGATGGCTTTTGGCACTCTAGCACAATACAGTGACATAATAGAGATGGAATGTAGAGTGGGAGACGTGTTAATTTGGAGATATGCGAAATTATAAATTTTTATGGCTTTTATTTTAGTTTTTATTGGGATGTCATTTGGTCTATGATAAGGTGTTTATTGGTACGTGGGTGTTAGAGAAAGATGTTTATACGTGACATTTGTGAGGTTAGACAGTAGCCTAGTGGTGAGACCTTCGGACTGCCAAGTCACAGGTCTCGTGTTCGAACCCGAGGCACGCAACTCTGATTTTACGGATTCATGTGCGTATTGTATAATTATCACTTGCTTAAAATCGGTGAAAGAAAACATCGTGAGGAAACCAGCATGCTTGAGAGATATTTCTCAACAGCATGTGATGCTAAGTCAGAGGCCCATGGGCAGCATAAAACTCCACCAGGTTAGTCACTAATCACACGAAACGAAGAAGAAGATTGTGAGGTTTAAGCTGGACATTAACTTGGAGATCATAACACATAATATATACAATAAGTTTACATAATATTATAGATATTGGTTTTAGCATGTTAAGTATATCACAAGGACATACGTGATATTTCAGCTTTATTATATTGGATGCGACATAAATCATATTACAGGAAAACTCGCAAAAAAAATCGTAAACATCTAAGAATTTATGTCGGTTTCCAAAATGAGATATCAGCCACAATACGATTCGCGTATACTTTTTTCCCATAACTCCATAACTCAAAAATAGTTTATAATTCATGTTTCGCTACGCAAATCAGAAAATCATAATAATTCACCGAATAAAAAAGTATCGCTCCGGAGACGGGTAGAGAGGCCACACAAAGGGTTCTCGTAGTTCGCCAATAATAATAGCTAATAGTTTTCTCAAGTTCCATACAAAAGTGATTTAGTGCGCTCAAAAGTCAGGCAGTAAATCAAAGAGCTATCTCGGACCGAATCGAGCAATACTTATATCCTATAATGATCCCGAAGGACACGTGCTCTCTCATTATTTGAAGTTATTCCTGATTTAAAATAAATTTTTATTGCGCCATCTGTCATAAGGGAGATAAAACTCGTAATGGCGTTTGCGGGAGTCGACTCTTGCGCAGGGCATCATTCCCGCACTGACATTTACTGTCGATGAACTTAAGTTTAGTGTAAGTGCCGTGAGCAATGGCATTTCCCTCATTACGGGGCCAACGAGACTTATGGGGGACTTGTGCTTTATTACTCGTCAAATGTTAACATATTATCGCATTACCTCCAATAATGGCGTCGTAATTTTTGAAACTGATAATGACACCGTTAATATTATGAAGCTGTCTGTGTTTTAGTGGCGTTAGCATATTTTAAAAAAGCTCTATGGTTTTGGTTGACAGATTAGGAAGTTAATTAGTAGATAGGTACTGAAATAAAACTAAACTCAATGAAGTCGACAAATGAACACACACGCGCTATCCATAAATTCCAAATTTAAGAAAAATAACATTTTCCAATTCAAAAATTAAAAAACAAATACGCAGACAATTCTCTATACATGCTTCCCGTGCCCATTGTTAAGACAAAATCTCTTACTAACAAGATCGTACTCGAGGAGCCAGCACTTCACAACATTCAATAACATACCCCAAAAAACAAGGTAAGCTCTCCACTCGAAACTCCATCCAGGCAAATTAAATTTATACACGAAATGTAATAACAGTGGGCATCAAAAGGCCTCGACTGTCCGTGCGGAGCTTTCCTTTTAATTAGACCCTAAGTACTCGTTAAAAAACAGGATCTTCCCGAACAGACAAAGCGCGCTGTACTAACAAACAGTGCGAATGTAAAAACGTTGGATAAATAAGTGGAAAAATACAGGTAAGTCCAAGAGGGTTTTTTGTACGGCCCGGCCGGCCACTTAGGTCATCCCGCGAAATAAAGGCCCAAGTTTTTTATATCGCTTTTAAATGCGAGGCCCGTACGTCCAGCCGGACTCGCCTCATCCCCTTTTACTTCGATAATGTGAAAGGAAACAAACGAAAGAAAATGTTTCCGAGCGCCCCGTCCGCTTTTATTGAACAGTCTTTTTCGTAGTTTCGATTGCAAATAGTTCGTGTAATCCAGTTAGCTCGCTCCCGGCGATACGAATAAAATTGAACACTATATAAAATACCTCTAAGGCGAAGTTTACCTGAGTTAAAAAGCAGCGTATTTACAAAATCAGCGAGACGCGTAACGACGTACTGTGCCGTTTCGTAGAAAACGGCTTTGCACCGACGATCCATTGTTTGCGTATTATGTTGCGTGAAACGTTTTGCATCTCTTTTGTCGCGCCGTCGACAGAGCGACTCAAAAATAATATTGCGGTAATACCTATAATATTTTAACGTGAGTTTAACTAAATCAAGCTCGTTAGTTATCGTAATTATTGAAGTGGACTTGGTCTTAACCATTTTGGTTCATTATTACAATGTTATCCAATCCGTTTTTTTTAATATATCTTGAGTTGTTTTCTACTCGCATTTGATTGGAGTCTTCATGTGTGAAGCTATACCTTTTCAATTTGGCCGGCGGAGGGCTAGTGCTCTCTCAGTCCGCAAGGGGGCGCCACCCGAGCGTTTGAAGCGGTGATTAGTAATGTGGCGGGGCTTATGGTGAAATAATCTTAGTGGAGCCATTAATGAGAAAACATTCGGTCGGGGATGGCTGACGATTAATTAATTTCTTTTGATTTCTGTCCCAGAAGATATTACGAGGGGAGTTAGTAGTTAACTCATACGGATTAACAGTATGAGTGCAGTTTAATGCAGTCGTTCTCTAGATGTTGTCATTACCTGTACATGTGGACTAAAATACAACACTGTTACATAGCAATATACAGCAAACATCCTTTTGTCTAATCTCCTTTACAAAGTCAAGCAAGAACCGACCCTCAATTCTAGAACCTATTGGAAACATCCTACCTGTCGTATCTAAGCAGAACCTCATTAGACGCTACCGTGAAATCCTTCCCAATCCATATACCGTCAAGTACCCTTGGCATTTATTCCCAATAGATAGGTAATTTAGCTGTACAAAAATTAATTTCCAACATCGTAAACAAATAATAAAAGCAAAATGTCGGCACGAAGGTATAATACCTACCTAGACGTAAAAATAAATCGATTTTGTGCTGCTCGAGTGAGCACGGGAGGGTAGTCTTATTATAACCCCATAGCTACATACGAGACACTCGATTTAATTATTTATATCAGCTTAATTTGATTTCAAATTCTATTGAATTGTTTTTTTTAAGTGTCGGGGAATTCATTAATTACCTGTTGGGTGACACTTGTAGGGTGGTTCTCAGGGACATAGGTGTAGGTAGATACTCAGATGTGAGTTGTGATGTTTTGTAATTATGTTTCCCATTGCAGGATTGTGTTCGTATTAATAGAGCCCATGAGCTACTTGCTGCCAAATAGCGACATTTCTTGAATTTGGATGAAATATGTGTCATAGCAGTGGGTTACCGGGTTGTAGAGGACAGATAGGCAGTCGCTCGATGTAAAATACTGGTAATCAGCTGCATCCGGTTAGACTGGAAGCCGACCCCAACATAGTTGGGAAAGAGGCTCGGCAGATAGATATGTCATAGCAGTGGTGGTCCAGCCGTTACGAATCCAAAATTATTTCATCACCGCTGCTCTCAAAATGGTGAAGGAAAACATCGTGAGGAAACTGGCATGTCTTAGACCCAAAAAGTCAAAGACACGTGACATCTACTAATATGCACTGGACCCGGGTGGTGGATTACGGCCCACTGCCTTTCGAAGAGAGGAGGCATTATAGGCTGATTATCCATGCATGTATCATAGGGCTTTTTTTTTTTTTTTTTAAGGCTGGGAAATCATCCAATGACTGCTCCCGCTCTGGGTGGAGCGGAAGGGAGTGTCAGACTCTTACTGACTAAAACCCATCCATGTTCCTTCCGTAGCCCTTTATGTTCCGGGGTAGCGGTAACCCTTTCGGACAATCCCGCTTACCCGGCAGGCTTGGCCCTGAGGGGCCCCTTCATATGCTGACATCTCTTTGAGGCGCGCGTGGAACATATACGCGCCGTACGGCACGGGTCTGGTGCTGATCGGACGGTGAGTCACCCATTACTCACTGCCCGCAGGCCCGCGCCTATGGTGGCCGGGAGTCGTCACGTGGCTCCCGACGCCCGGAGCGTCTCCCGCGGCGGCTGGGACGGGAGGACCTTTCTCTCTCCCATCCCGCCACCTCCTTCGCGAGCACAACTTTTTCGCAGAAGGAGGTGACTGCCTCCCACTCCCTCTCGCCCCGGACCATGGCTTGCACCAGGGCCGGGCGCGAGAGGTCGCCGCCGCCGATCGCCTCTACGAGGACACGGCGGTGCTCCGCCCAAGCGGGGCAGGTTTGCACCGTGTGCTCTACCGTGTCCTCTGGGCGATCCTCGCAGTGGTGACACCCGGGCGTTTCCTCCCGCCTGATGATGTGCAGGAACCTCCCGAAACATCCATGTCCGGTGAGGACCTGCGTCAGGCGGAAGGTGAGGGCGCCGTGACGCCTCTCTAGCCACTCCTCAAAGAGGGGCCTTACCGCCACTATCGTGGCGTGCCCTATGTATCATAGGGCTACGATGCGAGTGCTTAAGACTTTTTCGAAAGAAGAAACCCCCAAGAATTTGAATAGTAAATTGACAGATTTCTTAAATAAACATATCTGGGTTTATGAGGGCTGAGGTCCTGTCTTCCATTACAGTAGGTACTGAACCTTTGTGTTTTAGTTCAAAATAAGTGACTTTTAATTTAATAAAGACACTCTTGACGGAATTTTGATTGAATAAGGCAGATTTACTGAAAAACTATACGCGACTCTTATTTTATTTAAATCGAGGCAAATCCATAGCTCAGCCCAATGGGTGTCTCACTGGACGATCAGGACCAGGCCCATGCCGAACGGCGCGTACGTGTTCCACGCGCGCCTCAAAGAGATGTCAACATGAAGGAAGAGGCCCGCTAGGGCCGAAGCCTGCCGGGGCAGCGGGATTGTCCGAAAGGATTACTGCTACCCCGGAATATAAAGGGCTTAAGAAGAAACATGGATGGGTTTTAGTCAGTAAGAGTCTGACACTCCTTTCCGCTCCACCCAGAGCGGGAGGAGGCATTTTATGATTTCTCACCTTCATAAAAAAACCCCTTTGAAACCGTTGCTTACTTACATTTAGGAATTCCAAAACCCCGACCACAAATTACGAAAACTAATACCAAACCTAATTCTAAGACATCAACAAACTCAAAACAAATTAAACAAAAACAAAAGTGCAACAGAAACCTGCTAAACACTAAACAACGCTCATTTTTTTCTTAAACAGTGAATTGTTTTTGAAACAACTCCAAGCTGCTCGTCGGTCAAAGCCAGCTCTACTATCAAAAGTTCGGTAACAATATAGAAGCCAACAAACTTAGAGTATTGTAATTAACCTTTCTGAGAAGTAAAACAAAGGTTTACAATTGTTTATCGAAATCCTAAGGCATAAAACTCTTGCTACTATTGGTTACTCTCAAGTGTCACGGTCGAGACAAGTCGTTTACGATTTATTCATGTTTTGTCGAATGTATTTATCGTACCTATTGCGATAGAATTTTGTTTTTTTTTAACATACGATCACGTCCGTATTTCCCTAAGGGTAAGACGGAGGTGTACCTATACTACGTATAGTTCACTCACATTTCTTCAGTTATGTTTAAGTCTAGGGGGCGAGCCAATTGCCAACAACAGAGCACAAATCCAGACTCTGGGCTGCTACTGAAAAATTCCAGATAGGAAAATTCAATAACAGTTTGGCAGACCTTTTTTTTTGAGGGAGGGAATCATCAAATGACTCCTCCCGCTCTGGGTGGAACGGAAGGGAGTGTCAGACTCTTACTGACTAAAACGCATCCATGTGCCTTCCTTAGCCCTTTAAGTTCCCGGGTAGCGGTAACCCTTTCGGACAATCCCGCTTACCCGGCAGGACCTGGGGAGCGAACTCAGAACGAGCTAATACCTCATGCTCATCCTCATCCTCATGCAGAGCTTGCGACCAGTAGAGCAGCGAGGCACACAAAAAAGCTCAGCCACATCACACGTAAGTATTATAGTATAAAAAATCTTAATAACTAAAGCATTCATGTACAGAGGCCAGCACATCAAGTTACCACAATCTGTCAAATTTCTTTGATACTATTTCAACTTTATTGTAAAGACATAAGGTTCATTTTTAATTGATAAAATTTGACAGTTAGGGATAGCTTGATGTGCTGGCGTCTGTATATAACAATTAAAGCTTACGTAGCGTTGATCACAATAAAAGGCTGCTTTGAAAAAAAAATATACTAAAATAAATTTAAAATAGACCAACGTATATTGGTGCTGGTTAATGAAAACATAATGTATTATTTATTGTTCCTCAGGATAGTGTTAATTGAACCAGGACACCATTTTAGAAAATATCGTTGCCTATTGCAGCTGGAAACCTTTACCAACAAAATTACAGTACAAAGAACAAAAAAAATCTTTCGTTTAAAATCACAACATCAAACCTGAAACTTATTAAATTCGTTTTTAACAAACGCTTTTAAAACACAAATCTGTCGGGAAATTAATTTTACATCAAGAAACTCGAAATTAATTCGCCCATTGTGACCTTAGGTTTGAGTAATTTATCACTTTGAATGGTAACACCAATAAGCCAACATTGGTAACCTGTGAAAATCGAAAACTTTGCCCAGGTTATTGTTCGGACAATGTCACTTATACATAGTAAAGGACACAATCTTTGTCGGGTCTTCGCCTGTTCTCCTCAACTTGCACGAAAAACTTTTCAAAAGAATTAAAATGAAAACTTCTTTCTGTAATTATAAGAAGCTCCTGAACTTGTACATTGTTTGACTAAACAAATTCTTTTAAGAAAATGGTGAGGTGATGAATTTATTACTTTGATTCAATGGGGCACGGTTCTAAACGCTTTGAGTGTCGGCTAACCTTTAAAATTAGTACTAGGAACTGTGCGATTTTATCTGGATATCATTGTTCCAGATCGCCAACTGTCATTTTTTACTTAAATAATGAACCTGAAATTATTTTATAACATATTCTACTTGTACTGAATATTACTTGCGTAAAACGTAAGGGCCCTGACGAAAATATATGTAATCAAGTACCCTTATCAACCCACCAGTCGTTTCAATGACCAATATGTATTTATACAACATTTACCTCCGAGGAAAATGTGTTGTTCATAAAAATTACCTAATAATAGTCCTTATCTCGTAAGAAACTAAGTGGTAATTAGGTTAAACAGGGTACGGGCAGTCGGTGCGAACGGCAAATTCCTATTGTGGCGTTATCGTCGGCCCCCAGTCGCAACCGGGAGGACTGCCATCAGCCAACTTTAATTCGCTTTTACTAGGCAAATTTTTAATTCGATTCAGTTTTTATTTTTAATTGTATGTGTCTGCTTTTTTATTTTTAATAACATTTTAAAGTTGTCTTAGAAATAAAAAATAAAAAGTTTTAATATATATGGTTTTTGGTGGATTTACTATGTGTAAGTTTAAGTAAAAGATATTATAGTTTTCATTGAAATTTATTGCAAACGAAGTTTTCCTGTTTTAAATAAACGACAGTCCAGCCTGGCCGTATGAAGCTGAATACCATTATTTTACCTGGAGCGACTGCCTATCTGACCTCCACAAGCCAGTTACTACGTAGTACGATATAGCCCAGGGTAAGACTAGTTGTTAGACTTTCGGGCTCCTGACTGACGGTAACTAATGTCAGCGATCCACGAAAGACAACCGGGACCAAAACGGCTTAACGTGCTCTCCGTGGCGCGGAGTAGTGTCAGTATGTGTAGCAAATCGTTTGAAATCAATCTGCCTAGTCTTTTCCCAACTATGTTGGGGTCGGCTTGCAGTCTAATCGGATACAGCTGAATACCAGTATTTTACATGAAGCGACTGCTTATCTAAACTCTGCAACCCAGAAACTGGGTAATACGAATATAATATGGCTTGAAATGACATCCCAAATTTAATTTCAACCTAAAGTCTCAAAGATAAAACACACATCTCGAAAAACTATAATCTCTAACATCATCAGAAATTCAATCAATCTTTTCAATTTCCTACACGAAATTCGGTAGTAGGGTGTCACCATCATTCGTGTCTAAAAGTGAGATAATGCTGGGGAGACACGTGCGCGGACACACTCCATCGAATAGCAATACGTACCCAATCAGGATTATACAAATCCCCGCGGCAAACCCGGGGAAAATAATTACGGCGAGCCGGGCTAATCAAGTGCTGAGTATTAAGGAAAAACTCTTGTAATGTATCCTCATCCTTAGAATGACATTCGGTTTACGGTTATTTCGGGTATTGGGATTTGGAAATAGACGTTTTTTTCTTTGTTATGGCTCTTGTAAATGAGGTTTTATGGGCAATCATGTTGATGAACCATTTGGAGTTAGTAGCAACAAATTGCTTTTCCTTGAATGACGTTGCATAATTAAGTTCTACAGCAATTTTCATCATCAAATTGCTTATTATTAAGTTAATTACTAAGCAACTGGGACTCGCAAAACTACTATTTTGCAATTGATTTAAATAATCCAACCTTTTTTTTTTTAATATACGGATTCCGCAAGTATATCCAATCGGAAAGATCGGAACTCAGAATAAATGAAGTAGATATATAATTGAAGCCTAAAGGCTAATGTTCATTGGCACGTGATGAAGCGTCACACATCACATCAGTGGGCTCTATGACCGAGCCAATGCACCATTGCACACCCCATCATACCGGCCTTGCCTATATCTATAACAAGAATTCATTTTACATTGAATACATCAAAGATTTTTATTGCAGGCGAAAGCGCGGTTTTGATTATGTATGGAAAGGTAAGTACATTCTACATGTGCTTTCTATAAGTTATGAGGAGAGGGTGCGCTCTTAATCTATTGGATTTCTCATGTAGTCGTGAATTCGCATCTACATATATTCAAATTTAATAAAAATCATCTTTTTAGACCCCTCGGCAAAGAAGGACATATTTAGGGCCCTATGTTAACTATGGTTATTACAAGGCCCCAGAATAGCTGTCACACCTCTCCACATACCGTCAAGTTTAGCTTATGCATGTACTTACCACAAAATCCAAAAACCTTGCTAACCTACATGTCAAAGCGAAGTTAGGCACAACGGCGACCCATATCGAGTTACAGACAAAGTCGAAAACACGTGTGCCTTTAAAAGCACACCTTTTCATGTTGTGAATCGACCAGTTAGCGTGGAACGTAAGTCGGTCGTTTTAGAAGTTCACTTAGCGAATGAATACTAGCGGGTCGCCCGGGCTTGCGGACTGTCCTCTTGCGCATTCACTACACCCTGTATTTTTTTAATGTTAGGTATTTCTATTCAAATCGACGAACCGATGGAAGGAAACGTCCCAAACGGTGAGAGGTGGAACCGCGTCGATATAACATGATTGTCGATGTTTTGGTTGTTCTTGCGAATATTTCTTTCTGCTGGAATAGACTTAGTTGTTTGTTTTGATTGGGATGGTCCATTGTAGCTGGTTTACTGTAGTGGACTTATGCCCGTATAACAGAACCTCACTCAATACTCAAGCATTGCTTGAGTTTCGATTAAAGCCATTTGATTGGTTTAAAGAAAGTTTAAGTAATGCTTGGGTCTTGAGTGAGGTTCTGTAATGCGGGGCTTAGAAAGACTGCTAAAAATGTAGCTGTAGTAAGTACAGCAGTGCAGATTATCTCGGATGTTATGTAACCAAGTTTTTTTTTCAGTTACCGCACTTTCAAACTATGCTCTACTATCTACCCAACTAACGAAACCACACTAAGTTTAGCCGTATCAGGAAAATGTAGTTTGTCAATGTCTTCAGTTTTCACTTATTCCGCAGCATATTTATCCTAAACTAGCTACTCCTGCACGGTTTCACCCGCTTCTCGGCTTTTATTGGTCGTAGCGTGATGTTACATAGCATATAGCTTTCCTCGATAAATGGACTATCCAACACAAAAAGATTTTTTCAATTCGGACCAGTAGTTCCAGAGATTAGAGCGTTCAAACAAACAAACTCTTCAGCTTTATAATATGAGTATAGATTATGTCACTAACATAAAAATTTGCTTCAAATCAACGCCTGGATCCAAGACAAAAATTCGCAATGAGTAACATCCCTAATCGCTAGGAAAGCCCGTCAACCAATTACTCTGAAAGACTCGTGTAACATGGAGGCATTTCAATTTGGCTTATTGGTTCATGTGCGCTTGGATTTTGACATCTTTTTCCCTGTCCGCCACTCATTTATTTCCATTTCATCAATCAGCTATTACTCACCAACGAATTGCTTGTACATACTGCTTTTTGTGATTAGGTAAGTAATATTTTATGGATGTGAAAATGATTTCACATTTTTCTATAGGTATTATGAGGAGTATGAAAAATATTGGTTTTCAGTTTTATTTCGAAATCAAAGTTGGTTGAACAGTTTTCTGAAGAATAGATTAAGAAATGTGTGATGCTATTCTTTCTTATAGGCAATAAACGGATCAGTACCAACAGGTTGGAAATACTTTGAAAATATAGAACTAGTAAAATTTAAAAGGAGTAAGTTGAAATGGTCGTCAGTCCAGAAGGCTTCCTGCCTTATAATATATGATTATTTTGTGATGACCAAGTGTTATACAGAAACAGTCTTCTTGTAATTTTCTCTGCTACTTCGCTGGTTACATGACATGATCACTGCTGGGACACAAGCTTCCTCTCAGTGATAGAGAGTGGGCCGTTACCCACCAGACACGCGGGCCCAGTGCGGGTTGGTAGAGGTTTTTCAGTTCTAGGTTATGCCGTATTCCTCACGATGTTTTCTTTCACCGTTTTGAGAGCAGTTGTGATATGATACAATTTACACAAAGTAAACCGCCTATGTCCATTAGCGCAGTGCGAAGGACTATGTTGTTTGAAAGCGCTTGTCAGGTGCACCCTGACAAGCGCTTTCAAACCTACGACCTACTACGGTAGGTCGT
Source organism: Hyppa rectilinea (assembly GCA_951799385.1). Taxonomy (NCBI): domain Eukaryota; kingdom Metazoa; phylum Arthropoda; class Insecta; order Lepidoptera; family Noctuidae; genus Hyppa; species Hyppa rectilinea. The sequence continues at coordinate 6,502,940 of OX637306.1, read as the reverse complement.
AGGTTTGAAAGCGCTCGTTACCACTGGGCCATCACTTCTCAACTTAATTGGCTATTGCTTGTTGTATTAGATACATGTCCAAGTTAAGCTTTAGCATAAAACTAATTCACAGCAAATTAACCATAACCCACAAAGTTTATACTAAAAACTATTTCAAATTTTTACGCATTAAATAGCACTAAAGGCAGCTCACACGAGCGCAGGTTGCGTGAAAAATGAGCGGCTCGCGGCGATAGCGGCCGCGCCGCCAGCCGCCTAATGAACTAGAACGACGATAGCGTGACCCCGTGTGCACACCGCTTTACTTCGCGCTGCACACAGATTAGTATTACAACGTGTTAGAAAAAAGAAATAAAAACTGTTTTTTTTACGCTTTTAGACGCTTTTTGGTACCTAATGCTTCAAATAAGCTGCCTCAATGATTTAGAGGCTGTTGAACTGATTATAAAATCTTTATTTGGGGTATCGTATTACCCAGTTACAGACTGGGCTGTGCAGGTGAGATAGGCAGTCGCTCCATATAAAATACTGGTATTCAGCTGCATCTTTTTAAACTGGAAGCTGACCCCAACATAGTTTGGAAAAGGCTAGGCAGACCCTAGGCAACCTTGCTGACATACATCCAAAATGTTAAAAACAAATAATTGGAATCTCGTGAAACTCACAGATCGCTTGCTGCCTTATTGGACCAGTAACTATTCACTTTTTTGTCACTTAACAAGCAAATAAGTAATCCCATAAAGAACCCCACGGAACCAAAATCAATTAAAATAAGAACACAAACATAGCCGCTTGCACACTACCTACGCGATTTAATTTGCGTCCCCGATCGGGCACAATATATAAATACGGCTTCATCTATTTACGTCCCGTTGCGCATGTCCTATTATCATATCAGCCAATGGCATCTGCACCCCTGTAGGGCTTTATTCTAAGACTTTTTAGCGAGAGTGTGTGGAGGTAATCAAAAAGATGCTTGTATGGAGAATTTAATATACTGATAGTCTGTTGAGCAGAATTGGTTGCTTAGTTTATTGTTCGTAGGGTTTTCACAAAAGCATTTTCACCACCACCAATAGACAATATGATATTTTTTTATTAATTCGGCAAATCCTTAAACCAGAAAATAGTTCATAATATTACTCACTATTGAGAAAAAGCAACTTAAGGTAAGTGCATAGAAAGAAATAAATATTGTTGTTTCTACGCAAATAAAACGCACATTACAAATAAATAAATAAAATACACAGACACAAAGTAGCCAAAAGCCTCGTATTCAAGCCATAAAAGTTTGTCAATTATGTCCAATGCTCGATCTCAGGGCCAGGCATGAAGGTATAGATAAAAAATGGAGACCACACTCCGAATACCTACTTGAAGCTATACCTATGTATCGCTATCTCGCTCTTTGTGGGCAGCCCCTCTCTTTCTCAGTAGGGTAACCTTTATTTTAGTTTTCCTGGGACACGCTTGTAGTTACTTTCCATTTAGTGATTAACATATTTATAAATTTCTCTACATCACTGTTTACTACTTAGATTCTAGCTTCTAAAGATTGTATGCAACATGATATGATGCATGTTTATGAAATTACGAAAAAAGTTGTTTGATAAAGTGTGAAACTTGTGATGTTTCTGAGTGTGTAAATTTGGCTGTTTGTCATTAATCATACAAAAAGTTCTGGGTAGACGTATTATACAGAATTTTGCACGAAAATAGAGCATGACCAGAGGTGTAATTGCACAACACTCTACCAGAGAAAAATAGTTATCATTGTGACAGTTATTATAAATTTTGTCTGCATAAAAATGTAAGTATCGTTATGGATTCAGATTGTTATTGATAGCGTCATACGCAATTAGAATGCATGACATAGGTTTAGTTACCGCGGGTAATGCGATATGAATGACTGTGATAAGTGGGGGTTCGGGAGAAGCTGAAAAATACTTTTTAGTTTTGCGTAAAAACTAAAAGGAATTTATTAGGGATGTACTTATAAACTTCTATCAACTCTTTCTATGGGAACAATACACAAATCGCGAAAAAAAAAACTCAGTTTAATTATTTTTTTAGATTACTTAAACATAATGGACAGCAGCTTTTTTCGAGTATTCTGGGTTAGTCAGTGTTCAGAATTTTTTACCATGTGGGCAAATGAATATTATTTGCCCACATGGTAATTAATAAAATTTTGCCTTTTGCCATACATTTGAACTATATTTCTAAATACGAAATATATTGTAATACAGATATATAAACTATGTTAAATGTTTACCGTGGCTGGTGGGACTGTTTCTTGATCTATTATATTAGGAACTGCTGTTTCTTTTAAGCGCCTTGTTTTTTTATAATAATCTGATTCTTGAAAATGTAAATTGCAAATCCGTGCACTTTCATAAAACTTGTTTTTCAATGGTACAATGGATAACCACAATTTTCTATGAGTACTATTTTTAGGAAATCTGAAAAAAAAGCATTTGATGGATATTAAATTTTTTGAATAGTGAGAAACAAAAATTTTATATTTAAAAAAATCACATAGTCCACAATCCTTAAGAGACATATATAATACTTAAGACTTTTATTTTTAATTAGTTCATGTTCCACGGAAATTCCCAGATATATCCTCAATATGGTTACACTACTTCAACATGACATAAAACAAAAAAAACGTAAACAAAACATTAAAATTGCACATAGTCAATTAAATTCAATGTAAAACTATTTGATTCGGTCGTAATTATCATTAAATAATATGTTGAAAACACTGATAAAACATTTTAGGTAGAAATAAAGTGAAAAAAACAAAGAAATATGTTTGCAATGATTCAATGCCATAAATCACTTACGGGTGAAATCTTATATCACCTCCTGGACACCACTTACTTCCGCAACCACGCACTATACAATTTTGCACCATTTCTTGAATTATATCAATTATACCGTGAATAATCTCATTTAAAGCTGTGAACCGCAAAGTAAACAACCGCCATATTGCCTCTTATTTATTTTGACATAGGGTCAATGTTGCCACTTTATCGAATCCTAAGGAAATGGGATTCTAACTCCGTTATGAGCCAATCCAACTTTGCCTAAGGGACCGATAAAAAAAAAACACAATTAACTAATCGCGTTTTAACTATTTATTACTTTATATAATACCAGACAGCGTTTAACTTATGATTTTGTTATTGTGATGACTATTCCTAAGAATTTACTAGGAGATTCAAATAAGAAGATAGCAATACTATCGTCCTCACCAAAAAGAGAGGTCGGCCCACAGAGAGTGAGATAGAGATATGTAGGTATTTGACTCAAGCTGTTGTTCTGAGTGTGGTCTCCATTTTTATCTATACCTTCATGGGGCCAGGGACCACAGATAATTTACATTTGGTTAACTTTACTTTGTATTGCGACACTGAAAAATTACTACATACAATCAAACATGAAACAAAACACCGATAGCAGAGTAAAAATTACAATTTGGTAACAAACAATAACAAGAAAATTTAAGCCATACCTCGCATCCATTCATGAACAGGTCGCTCAGCAAAATGCTGGGACTTCGGACGATCCTATCGCCAACCGCACTGATTTTCGGCAACTACTCCTCCAATGACAAAACGATAACTGATAAGATTATTTACAAGTATATATATGTATTTTTCCAATAACTATCCACACTAGCCAAACGTCGCCTAAAAACTTTCCTAATTATTTGAAACCAATGCTCGCGTGAGTACACCACGCGTAATGACACCCTCACCTAGGGTTGCCAAACGTACTCTAAAATAGAGTTTCGTAGCCCTGTACTTTATAATGTAAAATATTTAACTTTAATAGAGTACAGACGCCAGCACATCAAGCTATCCCTAACTGTCAAATTTTATCAATTAAAAATGAATCTTTATCTTTGCAATAAAGTTGAAATACTATCAAAGAAATTTGACAGATTGTGGTAACTTGATGTGCTGGCCTCTGTACACTAAAATGCTCTTTTTCATAAACTGACTTTTTGGCATAATGTTCATTGAACTTAATATACTGGTACCCAAAGTCAAAAGAATCGGTCGTTTCTGAACGCAGCCATAATCAGTGACGTAAATATATAATATCAATGAGGACAAGCTGTCTGTTGGAAATAGATGTCATAGAATTTACACACTTCGTGGTTGTTGATTGAAAGACTGTTTGTGTGAACTTGCTTAACAAAACCTTGTTCAGACTCTTTCTCTAAAATAACCATTTCTTAAAACTATTATTATATTTTATTCGAATCCATATTAGATACTTGGAATCACGATGTTAGGACTCCTAAAATTATTTTAAAAATTACCGCAAAAATGACAAACAAAACAAAATACTTTATAAATTGAATAAACGGTACACTTTTACTCTTTATTTACCCTCTCTCAAATCAGAAATAGGTACTGTACTGCTTCTATAAAAAGTTGGCAACCCTACTCGCCCCTTGCGGTAGAACAAGGCCGCCGGTGGCACTAGTTTTTCAATAACCCCTTGAGGAACCCCGCGGTGCTTCTCAAATACATGGCCGTGTCAATCATAAGGAATGAATATTATTCGTGAATGTTTTGCCGCTGACAGATGTATAAATCTTTATTTCAATGGGAATATTTAGGTACAGGTATTGTTATGGCGTAATTGTTTTGGGTAGACAATTAAAAGTGTGTTTATTTTGAATGATTTCAATAGCATATCATAATTGTGTTTACCTACTTTGCATGAGGAAAGAGCATTAAGAATTTGATACTCGTAAACTAGAGGAAAGGTGAGTTAGGTAGATTCTATAATAATTCAGAGTGAAAAATATGATATTAACCTGTTAATAAATTTATAAAAAGTATCAATATTTATAGCGGTAGTCAATTAAAACGTACGCACATCGATGAATTTCAATTTTAATTTTTTCCTAGTGTCAAGCTGACTCGGCATGATTTGATGGGTCGCGGGGCTCGCTTTGTGCCCGGCAAAAATAATATCGCGCGAGGCACGGATCATTGGAGCTTGCCTACACTTCAGACTGTTTTCATCTGTTTTGTCTGCTACACACAACAATAGAGAACGATTTAAAAATATTGCACAGAATTTTCGATAAAATTATTGGTGAACATATTGATATATCGGTAGTAGAATCAAGTGAGGTCATTAAAACGTTAATTGCTCAGAATTTTCTCGATACAACGAAAAGTTACGCGATTTTCTGAGGTTTCATCCAAAACAGTAACTTTCTACAACATTCAAAATTGTTTGTACGACTGCCGTGCCCGAAACCTCGAAACACCATTGACACTTTATATTACTTATACGTATAGATATAGCTCAGTGTATCAACTTGACAAAACGAGGGTGAGAATGAAACAATAGAACATCATCGTTCACCCCTCAGTCGCAAACCACAGGAGAATATCATAAACGTCGGCTTAAACACTCGTCTCGGCGGACGTTAAGTAAATAAAAACATAATAAAATAATACATTCCACGCAACATATGGCAGAAGACACCAATTGGGTTATGAGGAGAATTAGGGGAAAACTTGTTTATAACGAGGAACTCTTCGGTTGAATTATATTCTGCTTGAGACACCGTAATAACGAACTTATGGATATCAAAAGAATAAGACTTTCTAAAAAAAATTAAATGTATCATGTCGGTGAACTGTTTTCTATTTAAGTTACTAGTTGGCCGTCTGAGTTCAAGAACTATCTGAATCACAATAGAAAAGTTCTCAAGTTGATAACCTTACAAATAGCGAACATTGTTAACAAGTCCCAAACACTATTAGTAACTCGATTGATCCGGCAACGAATCGATTCGAAAGCCACTGAACGCCACACTCGATGCTCGGTGTAATGCAGCTCCCCGCGATGCATCGAGTGGTGTATCGAGATCGAGACTCGAGTAATAATCGAACCCTTCGCCGCGCGGTGTCCCGCACTCAATCTCGGGGATTTGTAAGCACCCTGGGGCATCCTTACTGTCGCGAAACGATTTGCCAATCAAAAATGATCCCTTCCACTAAAAAGATAAAAGGTGACGTCGATTTTTCGGAGAGTAAAGGTAACTTTGTCAGGAACTCCCTGTATTGGGGTGACAATCCAAAGAATCGCAGGCGGTTATTGAATTTCTTTGCATTTTTGATTTGTCTCTACATTTGGTTTGTTGATTGATAATAATTTAATTGTATCAAGAATACATTTCCACATCACGACTTCAGAACCAAAAAAAGAAATTCGTACCTTCTCTCAGCACAAAAATACATTAACATTTTATTAAAATGTTGCACTTACAGCAATGGAGCGCTTCTACATTTTTCTAAATGAATTACTTACTCATTATCATAATTATTCATTTCAAATAAAACAGAGAGACAATTTAATACTATGAACGTCAAATCACGATATGGTAATCACATTTAAAATCCATGAAGCCACTCATATTGAGTTGGGGGCGATCGTTCAATCGCACATCCTATGGGGCCATGGGGGAACGTCAAAGTTCATTCGACCAAAACTACATTTTGTCTCTGTGAAATATTCCGAAAGATAAATAATTTCCCCTTTGTCATTTTCCTAAATAAGTTCACGGCCGATGTAGCTTAGTTGAATTAGTTTGGAGTTTTTCTGGGTAATTCATGGGATCGCCAAGAAATAAATCTTGGAGGTTTCTCTTACTTAAGGTTGAACTTATTATTATTAATAGCTGCTGCCAGCGGCTTCGCCTGTGTGGATGTCGAAAATTATCCTAAGGGAACGTACTACCGGGTTAAAAAGTATCCTATGTGTTAATCCAGGTCATAAACTACCTCTGCGCCAAATTATCATCCAGATCCGTTCAGCCGTTTGAGCGTGAAGTATATAATAGTACAGCCATATTTTACCACGAAGGCATGCAAAAGATTTTACATCAACGTATATAATAAATATGAATACATTATGGATTCAACAAAGACTGTTTTGAATTGATTTGACCCTATTTAGTCAAAATGTTTCTCTACAAAGAATGATAACATGTATTATAAACAGATACATTTTAGTTTTCAGTCAACAATTCAGTTGTCTCGCTTTCTCTTTTGTAGTGTCTATCTGAGTATGGTGTATTTTCTCTCATTGCCTGTTATTTGGTCTCTCAAAAAAAAAAAGAAGATACTGAGGTAAGTCTAAGTTTTTTGTACAATATTTTTCAGTTGTAAAAAAATATTAGTTTAGGTGTCCTTCACGTCATTTTCAGAAACTTCATAACATTCAGTAAATTCAATTTCCTTTGAAGGTAACCTTAATTTTCCTAGTATTCAACCCCTAACTCTTATCAACAATCTTAAGCTCAAAAAGCCAGATTGCTTTAATCTAGCGTTTACATCTGTCACGCTAAGTCTTCGTTTTCAATTACGATGGCATGCGACCAAAATTAATTCGTCCATATCTCGATTTTGCGATACAAGTAGCGGATTACGCGGCGATTTGCTTGTACTCTTACATTGCAATGGCGTTAAAGCTCCTGTGGTGGTGGTCAAAGAAGAAAAATGTACAGACATGTCACTTTACGTCGATTTATACCGACTTTTGTTTTAAGTGAAATGGAGTGGATTTATGAAATGCATTTAAAGTTATCTACGAATAGTAGCTGTACCAGTGCAACTAGAGCTGTAGAGTTACAGCTCTCTACTGCAGGGTATCGTCACAGGTCCTGAATTTCAATCATTCTTACTACATTAACCTACATATTTCTGTAGGCAGAAATCTAAACATTTATCTATATATGCCCTGTCTGCAATTTTAGTAGCGAATCACATCATCAACGTCAGCGGTGTCGCGGTAATGGAGTGGCGCGTGCCGGCCGCCGCCCGCGCCGCGACGTGCGCCCGCGCCGCGTGCGAACACTCCCACCGATTATGTCCCACTATCGTAGCCTGAGAACTAAAAGCATTTCTTTATTTATTTATAGAATTTTAATCGGCATAATTCTTATTAAACGTTCCAAAGCCATAAAACATTATTTTACGTATTTCCATCAGCCTGTCGAGATTTTTCGTGCTCACCAAAGTGGCTTCCGTTGTGATCATCGTATGAAAATATTATGTGCAAATTTGCGTTCGCAAAATGTTTTCCATCACGGCTCACACTGTGATTATTATAATGCGCGGAAAATTCTCTACGAAATATGTCATGCCAATAAACTTCAAGTGCCTTCGCTGGCTGCGGCACCTAACCGCAAAATGCCTGTATAGCGAACACAGGGTTATACGAGTGCGCTGAGCGAAAAGTAATATTTAGGTGTCAACTGCAGGCGATAATCGCAGGGTAAAAAATAGCTGGAGGTTGGCGGGCGGTGAACTATTTCCACCCTTGCCGGTGGTATCTCGTCGTTTATCGGGCGATAGTATCTGAGTGAGACATCGCCGGTGACGTTTGAAATATGATCGGCGCGGTCCCCGGGGCGCAGGGCGCGGGGACGCGGGACGCCACGTGCGGCGCATATTCAAATCAGAATCGCACGCGGCGGACCCCCGTGTTGGCTAAATACACCCGCCGCGCCGCCGCCCGGCCCACCCACTTACCGAGGGTCGGCCCTATGTAATCGAATTTGAAAATTATTCTAAAACACTGAATAATGTATTTCGGAGGGACGCAGCGCCGGAGGCGGCTCGCTCGCGCTGATTTTTAAAATAAATTAAACTTAATCAAGTGGGTTCGCGCACCTAAACGGATTAACTTGGCGCTGATTTGACTTCGCCGCTGTTTGTACAGTACATGAGGGGTGACGGCTTAAAGGTTATTTGAAACAGTATCGGACTAACATCGTTTAGCTGACTACTACACGCATGTGCAAGCGGATCAACTAAAGCTTATGATGAAGTTGACAAACACTGCGATTACCTACTTATTAAACTTCATCAAGATCAAGTTACCACAGTTTTTCTCCAATGTTAGTTACGTGAATGAAATACAGTTGGTAAAGTTTTAGAGATAGCATTTTGGTTGCATATAACCATTTTCTTAATAACTAATAAACACCAATTACTGCAGTAATAGTCACGTGTCGTTTACTTTTTCTAGATGGGTCTTAAAGCAAAAAACAGTACCTATCCAACATAATAACTCCAAGATTGTTAAACTTATCTACCTCAGCATTAAATGTTATAAATCTAAATGCTCAAAATATTAAAACCCTTTTACAGAAAAAACCAATATATCTCCTTTCCCTCCTCAACATCAAACACTTTAATAAAATTTATGAATCGCAAAAATTGGTCAAATTCATATTTGAAAATTAAATATTGAATAAGACAATATTAGTTCACTCGGTACATTAAGTTTTATTACGCTATGAATACATTCGGCTCAGTGCGATTCGCTACGCAGGGCTGTGGCCCCGCCATTAGCACCCGATATGAAATTAAAATTAAAATATATAAAAAGTACTACGAGCACTCTCCACAGACCGCTAAGGGGCAGCCCTAAAGATTTAATGCTAACGAAAGCAGTGGAGTAGCCAGAACACTAATAAAATTATTTATACGAAAGCACCGACATATTTGTCCAGTCATGGGAGTTAAATAATGAAATTGCAATCATATTTTTGCAAGTTTATTTTATTAAAACAATACATCTAATTAACATGACCAATAAAAGCAATCAAATGAAATTATTAAAATTTAAAAAAAATTATTTATATGCAAAATGAGAAATGGAATGAAGAAAATGAAATTAAAATCAAAATCAAAAAACATATTTAAACAAATAATTTCGACTCTACAGCTTCAGTTGTAAACTATCATGTAGCGGTGTACAGTAGGGGTGCCACTCGATGATTTGGTTTTTCGATTCGTTACGCCGTCAAACTACCCTCTACTCCGTACCCTCAAATATGTTCCCTCGCCTTGAATATTATTTATACGTTTGTTAAGTGGAGTTGTGCGGCTAGAGGAGTAGCCTCAGGAGCTCAGCACTTCAACAAACAACGGTTATGATTCTTATTATCGATTGAGCGACTTTTTATGATGGTTAAGGATTGTATTTGGTGAAAGGGCTGGGCTGCGCAGAAAACAAAACTTTGTTAAGGTCAATGTATCCTGCATTTTTAACAAGCAAAAACGTACTCAATCAAGAACGATTAATTGCAAAAATCATTATAACAAACTGCGCACATTGTAGAAACTTTTAAGCCTGCTATTTGTAGAGCCTCGGCGAAAACATGTCAAGGAAAACAGGCGCGCTCTGCCTCTGAGCAAGCTATGGTTAGGTATGCAAAGCAAACATATTTTCTCTTGAGACTAGAACGGTGAGCAAACAGTAGGCAACATGAGCGAAGGTTGGGCCGTGTTTACCAACGCTGCGTCGCCTGCCCTCATATATTAAACATAGCCAGCGCTACCTTAGCCTGCCTCTGACGTTCGCCGTAACTATTATTCCACATACCTAGACCAGCCGCTAGGACAACGCTCCGTTGCAAATTTAATACGGCATAATGTTGCCGTTAGCCCACAATCGCTGTAATGAATACGTTTTTCAGCAAATTTACATCGGCATAAAAATAAGGTCGCAGCAGTTAACACGTTTATCGGGCGCTCATTAAAGCGGAGGGCGATCTTGCTTCGGAGTCGTTAAGCGCGCAATAGTTCGCGAGATCCTCGTAAAAAATATCTCGCAACCGACTTTACGAGCGCCCTTTGTGAATGCATCATTAAATTTCCATCTAAATTTAAATTACGAACGGTGCGATTCGACGCGCTCTCTGCCACGTGTTTCTGTTTTCCCAGTCGGTGGAAATGTTATAATTGCTGCACAGAGAACGTAGCCGAGTTGAGAATTTGAAAAAAAGATGACGTCAGTTGGAATTATCTTCAGCGCAGCGCAATTGAAACGGCTTTGCGACGGGCTTAGTGAAAAAGTTGGCGTTCGTTTTAATAATTCCCAGCTCCGGCGCCTCGTCAGAATGCCGTTGTCACTTCGCGGATTAAGCTCCGACACGGTTGAGTTGGGATTTGAGAGTTATTTTAATTTGCATTTTTCGTATAATTCAAACTAGAGTGCAACACTTCCACCGCTTTTTTCATGTGAAATCGTAACGTGTTTACACGTCAAAACTTTACGACATTTGGATGGTCGAAGGCGAGGGTTGAACTCGTTTGTATGCGGCGCCACACTTCCCCGGGAAAGGCATAAAGTCAGCAGGTGAGGAGCGGGTATCGCGCGGTCACGCTATTTAGATAAGGCCATTTTCGTGACCTCTCTCCCCCTCGGCCTCAACGATAAGAACCCGATGTATACGTTACGACATTTTGTTGCAGCGCCTTCCAAAACATCCCTTTATACATCAGAACAGATGCCGAGAACTCCTCAACAGATTAAACAAGATAAAAACAAGGAAAACCAGCAAACAAATAAGGTCATTTGATTAAGCGGAATGATTTGCGAATCACTTAAAAATCCAAATGCCACCATTTTTCGACTTCCCTCCTGACTTCTGGCGTTGGAATGGCGAATAAAGCGAGTTTGGAATAAATTGTGGCTCGTCTGGATAAAGCAATATTTGTTCATCTACCCCCGCATTACGACAGCAGCGGCCATTAGCGGGATGCAAATAACGTCTTGTCATTTTTGCTTCTTTATTTTTCCTCAATGCTCGGAGAATCGTGCTACTTGGCTACCCTCCCACGGATGTTGCAAGGAGATATGGAAATAAAATCCACTTCAAAAAAATTGTTTAAGAGATACGTTATTTTTGATAAAAATTCCTTAATGTTTTTAGTTTTCGTAACCAATCACACAGATCAATATCTAGTACCTTATTATACCACAAGACTTCAAAAGAATTTTTCACCGTCAAAGACGTTCTCAATGACAAAGCCCGGATTATTATCCATGCACTTCTCAGGAAAATTCTAATTATTTTACGATTACTGTCTTCCTATTTACATTTTGTTCTAACCTACCCCTCGGTAAGTACTCCACAAATCCCTACAAGAGTACCTACAAGCCAAAATGGCGTCGACATTCGAACATCCGAGTGCGTTTTAGCCCCACTTAAAGCGTGGTTTATTTGCAAGCCAGATTGCCTACGGAACATTATTTATAGTTTAGGGTAGGTTGTTATTAAATTTTTCTACCATTATTGTTTTGAGGTTTTCTTTACCATTTGTTTATGTATTCCACTTCACTCTTTAGATTTCCTTGCTCTCTTCCTAATCTAAATAATCTTAATACCTACTATACACAAATCATCTAAAATTTTCCATAGGTACTGCTTCTTGAGTCGAATCTCCGAAAACTTGCATACATAATACTTGAAACCTGTTCAATGTTAAAATAATGTTTTCCATAGCAAGGAGAATTTCTGTAGTGTATGCGAGACAATAAATATGTCGCTACTGCTGGCGATCTTCACACCTGCCATCGAGATTACCTACAGGAATATAGATGTTGTATTGATGCAGGTATATTGGCCATTTCTGAGAGAGTTGAGTTATGCAGGGTTTTATTTAAATCTAAAGGGCTGTTCTATAATCATAATATGATTTTTGTCGATATTTATGCAAGTTATCTATATCTGCAAGTCTCTACATTCAACTATTTATCTTGGATGATCGCTTATAAAGAAAACTGTTTCGAACTAGACAGTTTGCTTTGACTACTAATCATTCACAATACTACCCACACACAAAACTATGTAAGTACATCAACCTGTCAAACACGACCGGTGTCAACTAATCGAAATAACTAAAATATCATATTACAAATACAAATAATCCTCAATTCCTTGCACTATATGCAGTGGATTCTAATCGTTTGACACTTAATTAATGGGCACTTTACACGTAGATATTGAATGGAGCGTTCACCCACGGGAGCGGCCGGCCGGGCGGGTGCGCGGGCGCAGCGCAGCCAGGCGCCCGGCGCACGCGCCGCGTGGGCGACGGACATAACTCGCGCGCAACAAGACGCGCGCACGCCACCGCTAACTACCGTCGCCATTTTATATAGGATGTTCTACTAAAGTTTACTTTTACAAGTATTAAATGTCTTGATTATTAATGAAAGTCAGTTTCGTTACATGCCTCTATCTAGATAGACCATTATGATGTACTTATGGTAGCGGAAAATGCCCCGTCACCAAATCTACGTGTAAATATAGACGAAGTTCACAAAAGGAAAAAAACTGGAAAAATAATTATCAGTACAAAGATTGGCTACTCCGGATAAACTTTTTAGGCAAGGGTTGAATGAAGTATGACGTATTACTAAAACTGTTACGTAAGTATTAGTTAGGATTTTGTTTCTCATTTTGGGAACTTTTCCTATTACTTCACCCCACGTCATTCGTCGCAACTGTTGTCCGACTCAAGCAGCGAGCTAAAAATAAAACCTTCAGAAACAACAACACGCGTTTATTTTTCGTTTTAACTTTCGTTCAAGTATTTAATACTTTTAGTTAATTTGGGAATTTACCTTCACCATTCACAAAAATTTGAACGTATTAAATGTTGACATCATCTTACTTGTACATAGTATTTATTCGCTTTTTCTGTTTCAGATTTTTTAAATAATATTTAATAATAACAAACAATTATAACAAATACCGCAAAGATCCATAAAATCGTAAAACAGGATTTTAAACAGTATTTATAAAAAAACAGTATAAATTAAAAAGCAACACCCTGTACAGCCAGCAGGGCGAGTGCACATCATAACTATATCTAACAGCGACAGGTACTGCACGCCACCGGATCACTCTTTATGGCCTATAAACGTGTAATTCACGCCACCTTAATCCGGCCCTGTTCGAATAAATCTGGATTAGCCGAGCCCACAGCGATTGTGCGATATCTCCTGATTATGCCGTTAACAATTGTAATTGAAAAATAAAATGCCCAAGTGCGTGCCTAGATTGCTGTAATGGTACATTCGTTTGACAATGTATGGGATGTACCTACGTAAATGTTTGAATAATATTGTATGGTAATTTTTATTTTATGTCAGAGTTGATATAGGAATACACTACAAATTGCCAGCGTAATGAGGCGAGGACCTTCCTATAGTTATTTCAGAGTGAAGTTATTTAACACCATTATTGCGTGACACACTATCAATCCCAGTCGGAATGATTTTAAAGGATATCCATTGCTTCTTATTATTAAAGATTAGTCTGCTCTACAACGTAAATAACGCAATGAATGTTGTCGTACTGGCACGTCGTTCTTGTACGTATGAGACACGAATCATAGTAACGGTCTCTTTGAAGAATACTTGGTGTTCAATCCGATAGAAAAGGTTAGTAAAAAAACACGAACCTCCTTACTAATAACCGTTGTATAGCATCTGTATAGTTACACATCGCTTTGTCTTCTTCTTTCAAAAGTCAAATTTCTGACGACTGAAAGAGAGAAATCGGTGTGTTCCTGTACCCTGATATAATACGTACAGAGGCCAGCACATCAAGTTACCACAATCTGTCAAATTTCTTTAATGACATAATAAAAAATGACATAATGACATAAGGTTCATTTTTTATTGTGAAAATTTGACAGTTAGGGATAGCTTGATGTGCTGGCGTCTGTACGTTAGTAAGGGGGTTATACTTTACTGAAACGCCTGAGAGTATTTAGTGAATGCCTTTCCTGTTGCTATGGGATACCAATAATATTCTTGTTGATCAAATGTTTTGCTTCATCTTCTTTTCGTGTGGTTAGTGACAAACCTGGTGTCAGAGTTATATGCTGCCCATGGGCCTCTGACTTAGCTTCACATGCTGTTGAGAAATATCTCTCAGACATGCTGGTTTCCTCACGATGTTTTCCTTCACCGATTTTTAAGCTAGTAATAAATGTTTTGCTGTCAATGAAAAACACATTTCAGCCCAAGGCATCCGATGTGGTAAACATACAGATTATATATCAGAAGGCACACGTAGCTGGCGCATATTTCACGCGCGACACGCAACGCAGATATGTGCGGAAGTGCCAAGTCTTGGGTACTATAGAACTATGTTTACTGGATGGAGCATTGAAAGTACGCTGACAAAAAAGGACACTAAATGCACTGGCTTAATTTCGATTACAATAATGTAGAGCTTGGTCGAAAACATAATCATGTTCGGTGTGTATATGAACTCATCTAATTTTAAATAGGCCCTCAATATGAATTGACAAAATAAGTAATACATGATGTGCTTACCTGTAACAAATTGGCATTCTAATCTATAAGTACAAATATAGAGATTGTGAGATGCCCGATTTCATGGGCAATAAACTTACGACGATCCAATTTGATCATGATGTTTCATCTGCCTAGCCTTTTCCCAACTATGTTGGGGTCGGCTTCCAATCTAACCGGACGCAGCTGAATACCAGTATTTTACAAGGAGCGACTGCCTATCTGACCTACACAACCCAGTAACTGGGCAAAACGATACCCCTTGGTAAGACTAGCTGTCAGACTTTCGGGCTTCTGACGACCCGTAACTGTCAAAGATGCACAAATGACAGCTGGGACCAACGGCTTAACGTGCTTTCCGATACACGGAGTAGTCTCGGTATGATGTAAAGATCGTCACCCATCCACAGCCAACCCCGGCAAGCGTAGCTTAACCTGATGGATCGACCTGTGCGGCTGTTAGTACTTAGCCACGAGCTCTCCTGATCATGACCTGTGTGAAATTCTGAATTCCAATGGCATAACAAAAAACAAATGAAAATGTGTAATTGAGAAAGGTGTACAGACGCCAGCACATCAAGCTATACCTAACTGTCAAATTTTCTCAATTAAAAATGAACCTTATGTCATTGCAATAAAGTTGAAATACTATCAAAGAAATTTGACAGATTGTGGTAACTTGATGTGCTGGCCTCTGTACATAATAAAATTAATCAATCTTATTCTATTATGCCTGAAAAATCCGTCTTGTTCGCACGTACGAAATAGTAGAACAACATTACCACATCCAGCACACCAAATTCATGTTTATCCACCTTTCTGGGTAGCTGGGCCTTGTCGACGGGCCATAAATTAGCTAAAACAAGCGGCAGATGCCGTGGGAAGCCCCCCCTCCCCCGTCAACCCCCTGCCCGGTAATGGGAGCATTAGTAATACTAATGGTGGTGGACGATGACGTCACATAAATCCGTGTCAAATTTAGTACGCGGCGGCTGTTAGGTTTTAGTCTTGGGCTTACCTTATGACGAAGGTCGTAGTTTGTGGGTGGATTTTGTATGAAATATGGGTAAAGGTACGCCTGGATTTAGGTAAGAACGTATGGTTCAGGCAAAACGGAAAAAAGGTACCTGTAGGAGGAACGAAATAGCTAGATATTAATTTGCTTTCAAATTATTTATCATCATTCATTCATTTCAAATTTAATTGGGATGTTTAACAAATTTCAAATTTTCGATAAAGAAATTTCATCTACATTTCGAAATCAAATCAATACCAACCTAATGAAAATAATAATCATTATTTTTCATTTTTCTTCAGGTACGTTAGAAGAAAATTCTTAA
The DNA here is from genome assembly GCA_951799385.1 of Hyppa rectilinea. Taxonomy (NCBI): domain Eukaryota; kingdom Metazoa; phylum Arthropoda; class Insecta; order Lepidoptera; family Noctuidae; genus Hyppa; species Hyppa rectilinea. The sequence continues at coordinate 6,486,429 of OX637306.1, read as the reverse complement.
GAAATAAGCAGCTGTAGGTACAGACGCCAGCACATCAAGCTATCCCAAACTGTCAAAATTTCCCAGTTAAAATGAACCTTATCAGTTTGGAGATAACGTTGAAAATCTATCAAAAAAATTCGACAGATTGGTTGATGTGATAGCCTGTACCTTTGTACTCAAAAGTCGTATTTCTATCTACGGTCGCGCATCAAGTTATACCCAAACTATAAATTTTCTCCAAACTATTTTAAACCTTAAAGAGTTGAATGCTAAGTTCAAAAAGATTAAGAAAATTTGACAGTTTGTGGTAACTGAATGTGCTGGCGGCTGAACCTATGAATAAAAAGTAATTTTAAAAAAAACTCACTCTTCCAAACGAAATAAAAAGCAAATACTCAAATCAATAAGCATACAATTTACGTGAGAAATCTATCCCTCTGTTCAACTCCCCTAAAACAAAGTTGTCCCACACCATGGGGCACTAAAAATTCCTCGTAATTGAATGAATCAATTCTATCGCCATTAAATCGAGTTACTGAGCATATTGGGTGAGCAAATTTATTTAGCTAATAACCCCCTGTCTGATGGAGTGAAACATCCCTTGTCTGAGATCCGAACGCAGCGCAATTTTATTTTGAATCTTGTGTCGAAATGTATTTCAAAGTGATGTAATAAAATGAGTGAATTAACTGCTTAACTAAAACAGGACACAAGAGATAAGTAAATAAGTAAGTGATTAATAAGTTACTGATGAGGTAAAGTCTTCTTCTTCTTCTTGGTGTCAGAGTTTTTATGCTGCCCATTGGCCTCTGACTTAGCTTCACATACTGTTGAGAAATATCTCTCAGAGATGCCGGTTTCCTCACGATGTTTTCTTTCACCGTTTTTTATGCAAGTGATAATTATACCATACGCACATAAATCTGAAAAGTCAGAGGTGTGCCTTGGGTTCGAACTTGAGACCTAAGACTTGGCAGTCTGACGGTCATACCGCTAGACTATCACTGCTTAGGTAAGGAGTGAGACGAAGGTAAGCGTGATAACGCACGAGAGCCACAGATCCTTTGAATTTGCCATAGAAAATAAAGAAAAAAAATTGTTTAAAAATTCCACCTTCTTATCAGACACAGGGAGTAATTTTGAAAATGCTTATATTTTAAGTGCAATGGTAACCCCACAAAAAAACTGTTGCAAAAAAAAACCAATGCCACTTTCTTTTATATAGAAAAGACAGTAATTAAGGGGGAAGCACCAGTGTAGACCGAGAATATCGAATTTTTTACGTCTTTAGCAATTAGCAGGTCATATTAAGGTTGTATGTTGATCTAAATATGATTCACGGCCGTAAGCAATTATGTATTTATAGAATTACAATCGTAAGAACCATGAATAGAACTCTCATACAACATAAGTTAAAATTTCCATAGGGGTATATGAAAATAAGATATTGTATTGATGAGTTTATATATTACAATACTGCAAATACTCACTTGCTATGGCCGCGAATCATATTTTCATTAACATACAACCAGAAAAACTGCAAAAAATGCCCTAAGAATTTCTGAAAAAAAAAAGCTTTCGCCTTAAGTACTGACAAAACGAAATCGATATCAATTCTCGACTATCTTTCAAGGATCGTCCAACAAATAAGTACCGCGCACCCTCAGGACAGCGGTAGTGCGTCCCGCTGCTTTATGTCGCCATTAGACCGCTCGCATCCGGCTTCACGATTTGTACCTCGTTTGTACGTGTCTTGAGCCAGCCTACAGCGCAAACTCGGCACAGTTATGGCAAATTTATGTCAGGTATTAATTTACTTTAGTTGTCGCCTCCCAAGTTTGTTCGCCGCCCCCGATGCTAAGTTTCGAGACGTTCTTTGCCAGGATTAAATATTTATTAGAGTTTCCAGCAAGTTGTCAGTGTTACTTGGCACTGTTCTGCGTTGAAATTGGATTGTGTTCATTTATAGGAGGAAAAGTTAAATAAAAGTGGCTGTATATATTTTATTCGAATCGACATTTAGTCGGTTTGGTGTAACGAATATAGTTATCTAAGATTACGTAACTGGCAGGTTTGGCGACGAAAAATATGTTGGTTTCATTTTCACACAATAAGCCTCATTCTAAACCATATTATATATTCCCATAGGTGCCTAATGATTTGGAATGAGTATCTAGCTTCATTTTTCTGACTGACCGACCCTATGACAATTCAAAAGTGCCTGTAATTGGTGTATTTGAAATAAATGCTTTGAGTTTGAGTTTGAACATGACTGCTAAAATCCATCTTTCTAGCTTCAGATTCAGAAAATTATTGACAACCATAACGCAGGTTATAATTATCTTAAATATAATAATCCACTCACACAACATAGCTTGTTAAATTCCAACTCCTTATATTTACTGTAAAACACACTCATATCATCCACAAAAACTTTCAGCACGTCTCTATGTATCTACATTAGCACCTCACAGTCGCAGTCGGGTCACGTCGCATGCGAGTGGCCCGGCGTCCAATCACTTCGCTAAACTAATAGATCGGAAGGAAGCGCCCGCGCATACGGATTGTAGTCTACGCCCTGCACTGTTATGATGGTGGAAACTGAGAAGAGAATTTTGGTGGAGGTTCCGTATATTTTATCCTAAAGCTAAAAAAAAAATTACATAAAAGTCGATTGAGTAGGTACCCAGTTTGATATATAGAACAAAAACCAGATAGATTCGTTTTGTCTCCTACTTGGTAAACGGTCCTCTTAAAGATTCAACGATATACGACTCATAGATTTAAAATGTTCAAGCAGAGGCTTGACTGTTTGCTTTATGGCATGTAATTAAAAAATGGCCGGATCACTGTCAGTACTAGTGTCGTTTGATTAGGAACTAATAATCACAACTAAAACAAACCTCATTATAACACCAAAAATCGGTTAACACCACAAACAAAATAAACACAAAACCGCAACTTGTAAACACGAAATAAAAAATTAAACCAAACAAGAATGAAACGAGCGCTTCAGCTTCAAAAAGATGACCATCCATCGTGAGCATGGAGTCAATTTATCACTGGGAAAAATGAAAACTGTGCACAGGTCCATTAAAAATAGTCGCACATAGTCGCATGACCCATAAAACGAGAGAGCGGCGTGCAGAGGAAATATGAAATGAAAAAGTGCGCCCCGCGGAATACTGCGAGGTTCCGTGGATGTTTCACTTTTTAAGTAATAAGAAAATTTTATGAGGCTTTATTCTAGCATTTTTTCTGCTTGTTTGGTTTAAGGTTATGCTCTCTTATAAGCGCACGTTTCTTTATACAGTGTTGGTTTTCCGGGAAAAAGCGTATTTTTACCCAGGATTTCATCGTTGGTTTTAACGTGTTAGCGACTTCACTTTCCTTCCTATAGCTTTGTATATGAAAATAGTAAATCCATGTGACATATACTAAGACTACTATTTCCTGTTCCTTTTCGGTTATCTCATTTGCTTTATCCATAACAAAAGTGTTTCCAGAAAAGAATCTAACAACTTCACTCTACGTTTGCATAGTATCTAAACTACACAAACATAGACTAGTTAGAGAATAGTTTTTATTTTGTACCTCACAATGGTCACTACACTAGTGTCTAGTTTTTTACTAACAAAAAATAACATAATATCACGCCTGTAAAGCCCAAAGGGATATGCAGAAGTGTACACCAACATTTCGCCAGTTCCATGTAATAGGGCACGAGCCTAATGCCATCAATCGAGCTCAAGTCGACTCCGGACTGAGAACTTCGTGGTGGAAAAACCCAATAACACTTTCCTTGACCTGAAAATCGAACCCGGGCCTCATTCTTAGCAATCACTAGACTAAGGCAACAATTAATCTTTTTTTTTTTACTTAGCCTACACTGTCCCACTGCTTAGCAAAGGCCTCCCCAAATCCTTCCAGATAATTATCTTTCTCTTGAGCCAGCTCGAACCGAACTCCTTAGCAGTATGCGTCTATGTCTCACCTCTTCTTAATTAATCTCACAGTTTCAAAAACAATTAATACCTAAAACTTTCTACCAAAGCTCCACATTCGGCTGCGGAACCCAACAAAATTCGCCACCTCGTCAGGCGAGGTAGCGTTGGTCAAAAAAGAAAACCAATTTGCCCGCTTGAAAAGGTTCGATCCAATCGTGCCCGCCGTATCCACTCATTTGATATTTTCACTCGGCGATAGAAAACAAATTACGAAATGTCGCTCCCCTGGATTATAAGTAGGTATAAGCTATTTATTTCTGCGTCACCTGTCGATCCCTCAATAGGTTTCTTGCATTTGAAGTTTTCCGATTAACTTGGTTTTTATTGATATTCTATTTACGTTAAAATATCGGATTCGGAATGCCAATGAATGTGATTTGCATTTCATAAATTGACTTCTGTTGTGAGCTTGTAAACGTGAATGTTATTGAAATGTTTTGTGTATTAGTTTTATTGGATAGGTACATTTTCCTTGTGTTATTTGAAGCGTGAATATTACTTTACATAATTTAATTGGTATTTTTATAGCGCAACTTGTCATAAACAAATTAAGGTTTAAATCTAAATTGTTGTTTATTAGGTAGCATAGACAATATAAAGCAGAAATAAAACCTTAACTACACCAGTGAACATTCGTGAACGTAACAAATAGGTACAAAACAACGATCCTTTTTACCAAAACAATCCCTCTTCCATACCTACACATTCGACGCATATATTTATAATATCAATATCATGTCTAAAGCTCCCCTCGGTTGCCATGGTAACCGCGTCACCAGCCAACGTAAATGTTACCAGTAAATCAATTAAAAACCAGTTTGGAACAAATAAATTGTTGAAAGGTACTTTAAAGGGTCTGTAAGGGACATATTTTAGCAACAGCGATACATAAATCAGACCTGGGAATGTATGTGCGAAGATTTTGATTTGTGATCGGTCAGACAATGAAGGATCATTGAATGTGAACTTGGCCTTATTTTGGAAGAATAATGGGCTTTGGGGTTGTCGATGCCCTTATTTATGTTTCTAGAATAAAGTTTTACTTGGGGTTTATGAAAGTAAAAATATATTGCAGAGAATTCTGAAGAAAATTATGGGATTCCATCATTTCTATATCTCATAAAGAAATTTTAAATTTTTCTATACTAATATTATAAAGAGGAGAGATTTGATTTTTTGTTTGTTTGTTTGAAATGAATAGGATCCGAAACTACTGGACCGATTTAAAAAATTCTTTCACCGTTGGAAAGCTTAGTTTTCTAGGAGTAACATAGGCTACTTTACCCCGGGAAAAATAACGGGTCCCACGGGAAAGACCACGGGAGCGAAGCCGCGGGCAAAGTGCTAGTCTCTTTATAATTATGTACAGGGCGCCAGCACATCAAGCTACCCACAACTGTCAAATTTTCCCAATTGAATATGAACCTTATTGTTTCGTAATAAAGTTAAAAAACTATCAAGAAAATTTGACAGATTGGGGGAGCCTGAAGTGCTGGCCTCTGTACAGAACCAAGACTTTAAATGTAAAAATAAACGGTACCTTACCTTATGAGAAGGTAACTTGAACCATAAATATTAGAAAGTAAAGATATTTTTTGTCTTAACAGGTACAAATATATGCTTTAATTTAGTATCCATAGTATTATTGCGAACACTATGTGAATGACAAAAGATGATTTCTAGAAATTTCATTAAAATTCCGCTTCGTCAAGTCCGAAGGCAATCCCTTCAGGGTTGGCACAGATCCGCAACGCTATTTAAATATTGCAAATAAAATAGCAATTCATAAAAAACGATGTTTTTATTTTTTTTTAAATCGAACAATTTCAAAAAGAATATTATTTTTTTTATTATTCATTTAAGTTCAGATACAACGACAAATGATCGTGTTTTCTCCCTCAGAAATGACAACATTCATTTGTGAATTTCATGTCGTCAGTAATAAGTTTGTTTCGTGTCTAGAAGTGAAATCGAATAGTGTCGTACCATCTATACCTATTATTATTATAAATGCGAAAGTTGGGTGGATGTTTTGTGGATGTGGATGTCTGTGATGTGTTTATTTTACTCAATCACGCCAGAATTAATAAATGGAACTGGATGAAATTTGACACAGAGATAGCTTATTACCTGTATTAACACATAAGATACTTTTTAATATATTCTCGCACTAAGTCCACGCGGGCGGAGTCGCTGGCAGAAGCTAGTAACATATGCAGGGTGAAATTGAATTCATGGGCATTATTTTAAGGGGTCATTGAACTCATCATTATGTACAACTTTCACAATGGGAACAAATCTGAAATCGCGAAAAAAAATTTGCTGTTCCCTACATTTTGACGAGTTATGCGAGCATAGTATGGAACAGCAATTTTTTTATCGAATGCAATTTTACCCTTTATAATATATACCTACTTATAAACCGAACCAATGTACCTACTTAATTTTTATTCTACTAGTTATCATTAAGAAATTGTGCACGTCACGATTATCAGTGACGTCAACGTTTAAGAATTTATTTTTAGTGAAACACCGGTGCTTATTTAACGTTATCTTGGACAAAAAATTTACAGTCTTCATATATTTCCACACATTTTACTTCCTTCTGTTATCCTGATGTCGTGGACGCCCGCTATAATATCGTCACGTCCAAAATTATAAAGACGCCCCTAAGTCAAGGCGCCTGGCCTTCTCTGGCCTAACTTAAAAAAAAGGTTTATTTTGAAAGCAAATAACAATATAAACAATAATATTTTTGCGCTGAAAATAAAATATTATCCCAAATATGATTATGACATGTTTTTTTTCAGCCCTGAAAGGCCCTTAGGTGTGGGCGAGCGGGTGCGGCGGGCGGATTTGTCGTAGCCCGGAAACGGTGGGGAATTCATTTGGGCGTAATAGGTTTCCTGCGCGCGCGTCCGGTACCCGTCCGGGGCTCGTCCGACTCCCGTCCGGCGCTCGTCCGGGAGCCAACGCCGCGCGTCCGACACGCATCGGAAGTAACGCGATATCTGAGAGATATTAGAAATCTTATATATTGTCGCCATGCAGTGAAAACCTCGTAAATAAAACTCCTTTGTTTTTCTTTTTATTTATTTGTTGGGTAGGTAATTTAAAAAAAAAGTTCACGCTGCAGTCTTAGATGCTTCTAATGCATTTTATTGAGAACCTCAGGGAAGGTCAATGACGGCCATTTTTTCGGACTCTTTTATCCTTCCCTATAAAACGCAATGCACACTTGCAAGCACATTGCATTCCCGAAATTTTCTGAACACGGCGACGAAAATGTGGTTTTTACTTTTACAATAGGTACTATTTTGCGATGTACAATATACTTAAGTAACAAAAAAAAACATATCAGATCAGATCATATCAATACAGATAGCTTCAATGCTATCATCAGGAAAAAGGTGGCATCGCTTGTGAGGAGAATTCGGGGGCGTATCAATAACATCCTCAAAGTCTTGGCTGAGGACCAGAGAGCTCGTGTACTGAGGCATCTCATACGGAATTATTGTCCGCATGAATTGCCTCGTAAGTACATGACGCACTAACTTGCCTAAATTTATTACTAACCCTAGTGTGTAAGTTGTAGCATCTAAGGTGTGTACTAACAAAATGGTTCATTTGTCGTCCCAAGTCATCATCTGCCTAGCTTTTTCCCAACTATGTTAGGGTTGCCAGTCTAAACGGATGCAGCTGTATACCAGTTCTTTACATGGAGCGACTGCCTATCTGACCTCCAGTAACTGGGCAATACGATACCCCTTGGTAAGACTAGCTGTCAGATTTTCGGTCTTTGTTGTCCCAAGTAAAGTTTATTATTATACCTCTCTAAACCGGTATGTTTAAGGTGAAAAAACACATTGTATTTATAGATAGATGAAACATTTATTCATTGCACATAAAAGACAGAGCAAAATACGTTCACAAAAGCACAATTAAATGAACGAACGAACTATTTATAGAGCGTTTTGAAATGTCAAGTTTTTTATAATTAAGACAATTTTGCACAGAATCTTAGTTAGGTCTTTGATATACAGGGTGGAATTTTGTAATGCCCCCTGGAGGGAAAGTACCCTTAATACTGTAGATAGCAAATTTTACTCAAAGAAAACATTCCTTTATTTTTGAATAGAAAGAAAACTGCATTCAAAGATTTCCAAAAATTCGCTTTCCACACATAAGTTTTCCCTCCAGGGGGCATTACAAAATTCCACCCTGTATATTTGGATATAGTCGGTAACAGTTAGGTAACAAAGACTTCAGTATCCTAATAGAACAAGATAAAACACGTGAAAAACTTTTTTGAAGATTTATACACCAAATATACTGGCGAAATGTGTTGTTCAGGATTAGAGGCGCGATGTTCTTATTCTTCTTCCTATGATTAGTGACTAACCTGGTGTCAGAGTTTTTATGCTGCCCCTGGGCCACTGACTTAGCTTCACATGACGTTGAGAAATATCTCTCAGACATGCTGGATTCACCGATTTTTAAGCAAGTGATAATTATACAATACGCACATGAATCCGTAAAATCTGAGGTCAGAGGTGTGTCTTGTTCTAATGATGTAAATATTATTTAATTCTTGTACCGTTATCGTTGGCAACTAGGTAATCATGGAAATTATTTTTAGAGTGACAAGTTCATCGGAACAAACAACATTTAAATACAAAATCAAATCAAGTAACCAGCTTAACTCCCAAACAAATGGGGTTGACATAAAATCCATTTCCCATTCCTTCCGAGAAGTTCTCAGACGAGAGGCTGTTTCACTAAAACTTGTGTGACGTGTCATTAAGTCCAGGCCGCAGCTGATTATTAATATTCAAATCATAATTCCGACTTAGATGAACGAAAAAGCAAAGACGTGTTAACTCATGAATAATCAAAAACTCACAAACTCGTAAAGTTTTCCTTTATTTTGTTCAAAATCTTCGTTCGAAGGCTTCATACGCTCTATATGCGGATAATACATAATAACTAAAACGGAAACCTTTTTAACTGTAACTGTTGTGTAAGACAACCGAACAATTGAAAGGTACTCAAGGTCATCTGTTATCGGCGGGATGGGTCGTTGACCCCTTGTCCACAAGGCAACTAGATTAGGTATTTACGTAAATAATTTTAGTGACATGTCATTGGGGTATGAAGGTAGCTTGAATTTCGAAACCCGTAAATATCGGAATAGGTCCTTTTAATACTCAGCATTAATTTTGATAACAACGTAAAATGTACTTTTTCTAATAAAACCATGAAGGACATTAAAGCAATATTCCCATAAAAACGGGATTTACCCCGTTTTAATTCATGCGCACGTAATTAATTCTCGGCCAACGCATGTACGTACATACGATTAATAAATAAAATTCCTACACTTTCAACCGCTACGAACTCAAATAAAACAAAAACTCATAACCGGTTGTGAAATAAAATAAAAAAAATATATACTAACGCGATTTACGTTCAAGAGAGCGAAAAATAAAATAACACGGGGTAGGCGCGGTTTGTGCCCGGGGCCAGCGCTTGTAATTTCTCTAGATATTTCATATTTTAAGCGTAGACGCCCGCTGGCGTTGCTACGACGACGTAGAGCCTCGTAGCGTCGCTACGCCGTAGTCGCGTGACAAATTCACTTTTTCAGTTTTGTTATTTTCTTATTATTTTAAGATGGTTACCTAACTTTTCCGAGTACTCTTTTGTTAGAACTTATTGTTGTTGTATGAGTTATATTTATAGCCAAATACTTTATAAGTTATTTAGGTAGTTTAGGTACTTCAACTAATATAATTCAAGTGAAAATCGAAATATACCGTCTAGACGTTTAGTAATATTTCAATAGTTTCTTTGGTAAAAAGTCGCGTACTCGTAATGGATCTGCAAGACCCACGCACAAATTTTACCGTCATTTTCCATATAAACTCGCACACAACAATGGTACGCACACCTAAATACAATAACAACAAGCAGTTCAAGCCACCCAGAGTTCAAAATGCTCAAACAATGGATATCAATAACATCATTGTAAACGTAACTGTTCCACATAGAACAATGTTATTCTTACCTAGTAAATTGTTAGTAGTGTAGTGGTTTTTTGAACCGAAATATTTTTGCTGGCAGTAGGGTGTAGCGTGCTCGCTCGAGGCGTTTTAAGACACAAGTAAGTTGTGTTAACGTTTACCTACCGCGCGTGTTTATATTCTACACATTATAGGACAATAGACAATAGGTTATCTGTAATAATAATAATAATAATATCCTTGGACATTTCAGACAACGCCATATCGTCCCAAGCTAAGCAACCTAATGCTTGTGTTATGGTAACGAGATGGCTGATAGACTACTTATATACATTTTTTTTTTGTAAATACATACATATTATAGATAGAAAAACACCCAGACTCGTAACAAATACTTGCAGGTCGTACAAATATTTGTTCCGTGCGGGAATCGAACCCGCGACATAGTGCGCAGCAGTCAATCGCTCAACCACTGCGCCAACCGTGTTGTAATGGTATTCTGTAAGCATCTCACCGTGATAACATAGACGAAGTGAGTTTTAAGCGATCTGTCAATAGTATCAATTCTTAGCATTATGTGGAACAACAACTCACTTCACATAAGTTTTCACGCTGAGATTTTTACAGAATCGACCTACTGATGTTTTGTTAGCCAATTTCTTAACAAGAAGATAATAGGGATGATCACAAGGAAAAAAAAAAAAATTATAAATAGTCCGTCAGTCAGGTAATAAAAAATATTAGCCACTTTTTTTTCTGACAGAATTATAATCATTATAATTAATAATACAACTCTTTGTAGCCACTTATTTTTTGCTTTATCATATTAATATAAGATACTTAGATAAAACGCATTAAATTTGGGAGTGGTGCGTTACGTCACAACTCAGTATAAAATCTACATAGGAGTGATATCATGCCACATTCTAACACAATATACCGACGTAATCTTTGGATTACGTAAGAAAAGAAAAAATACGTGTCCAATATTTCGTAATAATCTAAATGATGGACTAAAAGAATTTTAGTCATCATCCCTATTGTGTAATGTTTTCTAATTTACAAAACCAGAGGGTAGGTATAATAATTTACGTTCGTTTTTTGTTGTGAATATTATTATTTGGAGGGCGTTTAGCGACACTGGTTACTTGGAAATCACGGTAACTTCAACCGCACGGTAACTTTCACACACCAGTAGTTGACCATTGGCAACACCCGCGATTACGAATTACAGATCGTAGGTTCGAATCCAGACAGACGCTAAATACTTTGTTCAAATGATTTCATCACCACTCCTCTCAAAACGGTGAATAAAAACATCGTAAGGAAACCGGAATATCCTAGAACCGAAATTTTGAAGACATGTGACATCTACCAAACTGCACTCAACCCGGGAGGTGGACTACGGCCCTCTCTCTCGAAGAGAGGACGCCTGTGTCCCAGCAGAAACATTATAAGCTGATTATGCTAAGTGAGAAACTTTTAATTCCAAGAGCTGTTAAACTTTACCAAACCCAAACACGTTACGTTCAGCTTTACAACCAATGTATCTTGTTAACGTTAAATGGGTACAGTCACGAGCACCAATATGTATACACCTAGTAATTTTCAGAACCGATTTTCTCGTAAAATAACTATTTCATCTTTGAGATACGACATGTACGGTAAATATATGGGATTCGAAAACGCAATGTGTGTGACGACATACAAATTCATTCAATAATTAAGCAGAAAACCGCTTATGAAATTAGTTAAGTGTATACATAGTTTTGCTCGTGACTGTACACTTGCTATAATTTGCAATCGGTATCGCTCACATAGGAGGGTGGAATTGTTCATAACATCACTTGGTATCCAGTTTATTGGCGTGTAATAAGACACATTTCTTGTGTTAACGATACATGTTACAAACTTCGTAACATCTACCTAAGGGGTAGGTAAGATCGCTCATGTGAAACCAAAGTCGCTTACTCGACGGCAATGTTTGACGCCTACTGCTACAAATTTAACTCATGTAAAAGTTTATCGCGTCAAATCTTTGAACATCCTGTATGTTAAAGTATTTAAAGTTGCTGTAAAATTTTAACAACTTAGTTAGAAAGCATTGTTTAAGGTTATGTGACTAACAAAGATTTAAGACGTATAATTATGTACTTTAAAAGTGTCACTCGACACTAATTGTGTTTAATTAATCAGGTACTCATTACCACCTTCTTTCCTTCTCGTCACTAGAAGATAGATTAAGAAATACAAGATGACATTGCCAGAATCGTCCGTAAATCATAGTATACAGTGTGTTAGGATAAACGAAGGACATACTTTCAGGGACCCATGAAAATGAACAACTTTGACTATGGGACCAACTCTGAAATCACGAAAAAAAATAGCTGTTCAATACATATTATGTTCGCATAATTCGTCAAAATGTATAGGACAGCTGATTTTTTTTCCATATTTCAGTATTGGTCCTATAGTTACGGTTATTCATTTCAATGAGTACTATAGCCCCTGAATGTAGTTCCCTCGTTTATACGAACACTAGCTTTTGCCCGCAGCTTCGCTCGCGTAGATGACGTAAATTTCATGTTATTATACGTATAAACCTTCCTCTTGAATCATTCTATCTATTAAAAAAAACTTTATACTATGTAGTGATACTGTATAAATTTGTCCCTATAAAACCACAAGCAAGAAAGCCATCAGTGACGGCATCAGTAGAACTAAACTGTCTACATTGTTTATGTAGACAGTTTTATTTGCATGAGCCAAAAAAGCACACATCCCTAACACAACTTGACCCATTTTTAACCCTTAAACAAACCGCACTATACCTACAACGAAACAAACCGACGTGACATACAAACACATTCGCCATAAAACAAGCAAGTTACATCGGCATTATTCACAACAAAATTCATTGCACAGAGTTAGAGCCTGATATTAATCTCTCGACGGCATCCGAGCGCTGGATTCGCCATTTTGCGCCTAAATATGATAAACTTTCCCCCGAATTTCTTCACCCCCCCCCCCCCTTTCTTGGCAAGAATACCCCCCGCGAGGCGGAGGCGAGCCCCACCCGAGCCAAGTCTTACGGCCCTGCTTTTAAACTAAGCTCGTTAATTAATTACAGCCAAGTCGACTGCCGAGGGTACTGCCTTATGTAGCGCTATGTGCCAATTTAATATTGCACTGCTACTAGTAATGTTCAAGTACTAAGCATTGTGTTAAAAATGTTTCAAAAACTGCTGTTTTTCTTTTTTTTTTGGAGATTAAAATCTCTGTCAAGCAAAACTCATTGCATGCATTCTTCAATCCTTTGTTCGTAATTAAACATCACTTAGGCAAATGTTGTGCCCATACAGCCAGCATACGGATTGTTAAGTACCATACTCAAGTCCCATGCCAAACGGAACAGTAACACGTCGAACACAGTTTACATAGCGCTGATAATTACACCCGCCTCTAAAGACAATACAACAACAGCGAACAAACTTCTACCCTATTAGTAGTAAATCATAAAATTATTCACAATAATATTAATTACAAAATCACGGGTCGAGTATTACTGAGAACACTTCCTCAGCTCCATAATTAATTGCTACTAAATTCGGCTCGAATTTGAATCCGGTTACCAAGTCCGCGAAGAAACTTACGAGGTACATAAGACTTAAGGGCAGGGCCGGCCGGAAGGAGGGTAAAATGGCGGCGGAGGGCGCGACCCTCCCAGGGAGGGGGTGCGTTGAGGGGGGAGGAAGGACGTGAGATTTACTCTAAGTAATTGCAGTAATAAACACGCAAATATATCACGGCGGGGTAATGAGAGGAAGCGTCGAAAATTGCCGACGCAAATTGCGTGTGTGAGATAAGCTAATTTTTTCTCTCTCTGTTGAACAAGAGGAAATTTTCGGCCTCTTGTTTTTCGTTTTCGGCTGTTCCGCTTCGTCTGATCCGTCATTTGTATTGTGGACGAATAATGGCGCAGTCAAACATTTATTTACACCAGATTAATAATTTAAAAACACTGATTCAGCTATATTTTATTACAACTGCAAACTAGTGACAACCCTGTGCTAGTTTTTATTACAACTACAAACTAGTGGCATCCCAGATATAAACTAAGAAACATCCAACAACTTGTTCAAACAACTAAACAAAAAACGAATGCAATGAATTAATTGCTCACGCTCAATAAGTAGCATTAGCACTTGACCGATGCCAAAATCGGCTATATGAATAGAACAATTGACGATCGATTAAACCTCCTAATCTAACACAACCGTTTTATGCTAACTAGACACATGTCACAGGACAACAACACGTGTAGATGCACGTGTTGTTATACCAGTGACATGTGTCTACAGGACACCATGTTCTGAAACTATGTAGTTTTATATACCAAACTCCGTATCTGTTACAATTTTAATGTTGGTTGCATGTTTCAACAGGGGCAGTTCGTAATAAGTTTGTCTCCAAAGTTGCTGTAGCGTTGTTGGTTGGAAATCTCAATATAAGTTTTGTTGAAAAATTATAGGGTTATTCCTTTCGTTGCCGATAAGTGACCTGCCAAGCGAGCTATTGTTTCAATAAAACAAGAAAAACTTGTAGATCACATTCAGAATTCTTCTTTCCATCATTTACGCTTTAATGCATTGCCGAAGGTGATTTTCATAGTAAAGAGAGCGGTCTTTACTATGAAAATCACATATCATCTTATTTAAAAAAGGTTGTTTTTGAACACAGTAGGTACGCCCCACGTCAGTGATAACGAAACCAGCTTAAGGACTGCAGCTGCACAGCAGCCAGCAGCCAGCTGGACTCTTATTCTATTAACAACATCGTGAGGAAACCAGCATGTCTGAGAATATTTCTCAACAGGCCCATGGGTAGCATAAAAACTCTGACAACAGGTTAGTCACTAACCACACGAAAGGAAGAAGAAGATTCTATTGAAACTCCATGATTCACTAGGCCAGATCAAAGTCGATAATTGCCAGGAGTGTGGCCGGTACGTAAACAGGCAACCTTCCCAAAATCTAATTCACAATTTAACAACAAACAATGCCTTCCAATGTTCTTTTACTTGCGAGCTTTCAGATCATCAAAAATGTATGTGTATTTAACCGAAATTACTACAAACATCGAAACTTAAACGCACGTGAAAATAATATCAACAGCAAATTCCAACCCGTTATTTGCCGAGCCAATTTCGCGTTCAACGCCAGCGATAATTTTTGGCAACAAAACAACTCGCGACATAAGAAGCTACGGCATTAATTATTCTAGCGAGACAAGAAAGGGGCGCCCCATTTCCAATATTTATGTGTTGTCGATGACTACGCGAAAATATTGGGCGTCGACTGCTTTTTAAAACGAAGAAAGGGCCAAGAAAGGCCGCCGGGAAACCGGGCCTTCTTAATGCACAAACACCACTCTGCTCACCTGCCTTCCTTGATTTATTAGACGGCTTTGTTCACCGCTCGTTACAAGCTTGTTGTTGCGTTTTTAATTTATTTCCTTGGCGAAATTTTGCACGTTAATATTTAGTTAGATAATGCTCCTGTAATAGCTGGAAATCGCTGCGTTAACACATTTTATAATCTAATGCTTACGTTTTCATTTTATCTCATTCTTTACTTCAGAACGATACGATGGTGCTTCGTTTGGCGTATAAAGGACGTTTGCCTTGGGAAACAGTTGACTCTCGAAACCATTTCATAAAAAAAACCTTCAAGCTTTAAGCTTTAGTGAGTAATAGAGACATTCTACAAACAACACAGTCATACATCAACATATCCTAAAACGCTACGACGTGGTAGGACGAAGACCACTCCTCAATAAAGATTTCCAGATTGATTTCCCTAAACCACAGTCCAGTCGAGGGTTTGTTCTAAATTGAAATAACGTAGCGAATACATTAACAGGCGTCGGCGGCGCAACAACCGACGGCGGCAATGGGCCGTGAATGAATGCGAATTGCTGTTGCCGCAAACGGACTGGCCGATTGTCGACGACACGACTCATTGCCGATTCAACGGCACGCTCGATGATTTACTCACAACTGTACGGATTTGAGTCAATCTGGTGCACCTTGAGGTTGCATGGAGTGTGATTGGTGGTTGTATTTCTTTTTGGATTAAATTGGAGCGAACTTTAGTGGTTGACGAAAAGTTATTCATTGATGATATTTTGATTTTTGAAGAGAGTATTCCAAATGATTTTGTAAAAAGCTAAGATCTTTGAAATGAATACGGAAGATTTATTGAATCACAAATATGCTATCACCATTTCAAATCGCGACGATAAATCTAATTGAATCCTCACCCACAAAGAAACAAAGCGTCAATACAATGTCTCCAGCAATACCAATTCGAATCACAAGAACAATGGAAAACTCCGTTAGACACCGCCCGCCCAAGACGCGGGAAGGGCGGAAGCGGATTAGCATATGTGGACGCGGTTAGCATCACAAAGCAGGGTCCGTCGCACCCAATATTTATGTGACGTCATCGATTGGCCGTACTGCTCGTCTCTCTACATTGTAGCCTGTAGGCTGTAGCGGTCACAGCCGCATTGATTGGCCATGAGTACGCATAATTTTCTAACATAATTGATAATAAAAATTACAGCGTCAATTTTGTCGCTCATGTCCTTTACGGATTGTTTTATAGACACGTATCTTTATTGGTCGTGATGAGAAGACTATCTTAATACGATCCATGGATCCTGAGATGTGATGGGGAGATTTCACTTAGCACCTAGGGGTTGTCATAACATGACACATCTGGTTAACAACAGCACCATGTTCTGAGGAACAAGCTGCTTTTTAGGCGTGATGAATAAGTGCCCAAATTAAACATTGAAAGACGAACTGTCTTTATCCTTGAAAAAGAATATTTCGAACCATGAACTTTGCTAGAATCAACGAAGTTTACAGAAAATTCTACACAGCCTAACCCTTTACCTCCTGCTCTATATTTGCTTATCAACCATCCAAGCTATCAAGATATAATTCAATAAGCACCTGCTACACCCATGTCCACATTAATGCGACATGTAGAATACAGGGGCGGTGACAGGCTCATGGGCTCCTCACCCTTCCTCATCAGTCATAGCGGCCGTCAGCCGGCTAAGCGACCGCATTCAAATTGCCATCCGATGACGACGTGCTTTCGCGACCCCTGGCTTGTCTTTGGCCGAGGGCACAGAATAGGGAAATGTAGTGTTGGGTGTTTCTGCCTACGTGAGAGGCGCTTCTGAGATGAGAGATTTAAAAAACTAGAGAGGTGTCAAGGGGCACCCGGATGGAACGAAGTTCCTTTCGATTAATTAGCGAAAGAATTGTTATGAGTGTATATTGTTATTACTTTTTATTATTTATTATGCACAAAAAACCTGTATACACTCAACAAAAATAATCGTCGCGACACCACACTGTTCAATGCGAAATAGAAAGACGAAACGTAAATAACTGGCTTGCTTTCTATGAGAGAGAGAGAGAGAGAGACAGACAGAGAAACACGCGCACGCCGCACGGTTTACAACTATAGCAAAAAGTGTCGTTACAACTTTTCGTCTTAATTTTTCCGTCTAGCCCCCTTTCTCAACGCGCGATAAGGAACTTCGTTCCGAATGTTGGTACAATTACAATTAAAAATAGGGGGTCTCCCTTGTTTTACCGAAAAGAAATTGCCAAATTATCACTTCCCAAACAAATTTTCGCATAATTTCATTTGCCAAATTATTACTTACCAAAAAATCTCTTTACAAATAATTGTTACGAAAACCTATGTTTGGCAAGTGAACGTTTGAACAATAACTTGTTCACCAACTAGTACTTTTACCATTTTTTATCTAGTCAAATATTTGTATAACATATTTTACGCAAAATTAAATAAGCCAAATATTTGGTGTCGTCAATTTCAAACTTAATAAGATCTAATGTTGAAGACGTTTTATTACAAGAGTGCTTTTTCCATTTGGGACAAATTCTAAACAGGTAATAATAATGTTATTATAATTGTATTATTTCTATCGATAGCCTCCTAAAAATAATCTCTTTTTTCCATATTTTTTTCTATATAATCTAGTCGTTTCTGGCACTCGCCGGCCGCTGCCGCGGCACCGCTCGCTACGCTCGCTCGGCTCGTGCGTAGGTAGTCACAGTTTTAACCTAACCTAACCTAACCATTTTATTTAAATTAATAACCTACTGTAACTAGTTCCATAAATAACCTAATGTCTAGTAACCATAAATTTGACTTGTTTCAGACAAATTCAAGCACATAAGCTTACAAAGAAATACGCAAATGACATCAAATTTAACAAACAAGTAAAATGTTTATTTTGCCTTTATATTTTTTGTCATAACAAATCATTTGACTAAACGTTTATTGTCTAAATATTGTTTGCTTTAATAAATCATTTGATTAAAGACCAAATGCCTTAATGACATTATCCTTGGTAATAATCTGCCAAGTAAACATTTGACCAAATGAAAATGTGCGTACTAAAATTATTCCAAATATTACATTGGCATAAAAAAAGGTTGCTAAAATTTGTTTGGGTAATGAAAATTTGGCAAAATCTTTTCGGCAAAACGGCAGGATCCCAAAAATAGGATATATCATAGGGGGTTTTTTTTTTTATAAAATCATCCACATTCTCAGAGTTCTTTTTTACGATTTAAATGGTTTTGCTAGATTAGTAGGTACATACGCCAGCACATTAAGCTATCCCAAACTGTCAATATTCCCAATATAAAATAAACCTTATGGTTTTGTAATAAAGTTGAAAATCTATCAAAGATATTTGACAGATTGGGGTAGCTTAATGTGTAGTATAAAGTACAGAGTCCTGTCTATACTTTATCCAGGAAAACTATGAGTTACTTTTTATGATTTTGTCTGCAGTGAAATAACTCAATCATACAAAACCATACAATATGTTAGCATATGAAATTATCTCGTTTTGCCAGTTGATCTTGGTTGTATTTCAAACTTTTTTTGCGCTCTTCTATGTCTTAGGCACAAAACTTGACTTTACAGCCCTGCACCCTCTGTGTTGTCCCAACTCTCTCTATCGGCCTCGACCAGCATTACATAGCGGGGACATACTTTTTACGTCATTAGGCATCGCCGGATCACCGCGAGTTACTGTGGTGACGCCAAATCGATTATGAACTGGCGCTTCAGTCACTGGGGTACTTTCTGACTACGTTGGTTTTAATTGTTATTATAACCCCACTTTTCAGATGTTTGAGGGTGACATTTTTTGACGATGTTGAGGCTTCATTGATCACTTTTTGGGGTTTCCTTTTTTGCCTACAAGTTTATGGTTTGCCGACTGTTTGATCTTTGGTGGTTATTTAATTTCGTAATCATCTGGAATACACCAGCCGGTCGATTCTGTAAAAATCTCACACTTAGATGAGTGGAGCGGTCGTGCCACCTAGTGCCAAGGATTGACACTATTGACAGCTCACTAGTAGAGCTATCCTGTCTAAATGTCATCGTGAAAACTTATGTGAAGTTTACTCAAAGTGTGTTGAATAGTGGCAATCCTTAGCATTAGGTGGAATGACATTTTATTTCAAACTCACTTTACCTCTAAGTTATAACGGTAAAATTTTTACAGAATAAACCAGCTGTACGCTAATAACATCATGCTAATGGATGCAAAAGCGATGCCAGGAATAAGTCGTGAGCGTGCTAAACGGCACGCCACAAATTACAACAAGTAATAACTTACAAGTAATACAAATACATCACAAACCAAATCAATTAACAACATGAACATGAGATCAGTACACCACGATAAAGTTATACGCAAAAAAAAACTCCTGGAAATAATTAAAAGTACAAAAAAAATATACACACGCGAAATGTAAGTGCATTGTGTAAACACGGGCATTCGCGCCCGCCGCGCACGAATGTCCTACATCATTGAAAACGAAACGGAAACGCTGCAATAAACATTCATTTCGAAATTAAACACATCTACCTGTGTGTTTACCATCGCGAAATCACTAAAATGAATAAAACAGTGAGGAATTGGACGCCGTAAATTCGCATTCGAATATCAATTTGGGCGAACGCCGCGGGGAGGGGAGGGCCGATAAATAAAAAATATATATAAAATACACAGTACGCAACGTGAAAGCGCTGAATGGCACTTGTGAAAAATGGACTTGCCGCTCTTCCAGGGAAGCAATCATTCAAACTGGCTGTTGTCTGTTTGCGCCTGTGCTCTTTTTCGCCTAGCCTCGAATATTTTTTGCAATTTTTTTGGCAATGTCATTCGCAGAGTTCAGGTGTGGGGACACGTGGTCCGGACAAAGAAAACAAATATTAATAACTGGCATTTTTTAAAGTCCCCGTTTATTGTTGTCAATATTTCGTAAATGATTGTAGTGTGATGCGGCGTTTTTTTGCCGCGCTGTATCGCCTCGCTTTGTCGGCTCGTGGGTGGAGCCGCGCTAACGCAGCTAAATTTTATACTTTGTTGTGTTTATTTATCGCCTAATGGACAGGTTACGGTAGCGTTACGCTTTGTAAAGAACTTGTATTTTAACTGGAAGGTGCGATTCATTCGAATTACTAGAGCGGTGAACAGAAGCTGTGGAATAATCGTCATAATAAGAAGGTGCTTTATTATTAAATTGTTTCTCAAATGCGCCACAAACCAGACATAACCGAAACTTTCTGTCGATTCTGTAAATTTCTAACGGTGAAAACATTGGTGAAGTGAGTTTAAAGTGAGCTATCAATAATGTCCCTAGCTCACTTCATAAACGTGAGATTTTTACAGAATAGCACTGTAGATCTACCCATTTTTCAAAACAGCACCGCCACCAATTTGTATTACCAACACAAATTGTGCATCACGTAACACCTACATAAACGTAGTAGTCAAGTCGTACAGCAGGTCAAAGTTTCGATTGGTATACCAGGTAAAAGGCAACATAAGTACGCTACACACGAACTCCCATGGAAAAGTACTCACACACGCACCATTACTTTAATCAAAGCCTCGCCAACTTGCTCAGTTAGCCCTCCCTAGGTGAGAGGGGCCCACCATTTTTCCTAATTAAAATAATACCTTCGTCTCATTCTTCGTCCCCCAGTCATTAACCCAATGTGCTGTAGATAAACGTTATTTGCCCGGGAGGACGTTTCTTTTACAAATATGCCTGTTTTTGCCCGCTTACCAAAATGAGGCGGGAATTTTTATCGTATTCTTTTATCGCAACACATTTTTTTTGGAAATGTTTTTAATTAGCTACACTTTTAAGGCTTCTAATTAATTAGGTGTGTTATTATGACTGTTCAATTAGATTAAGTCTTGTAAGACTGAAGCTGGAGGAAATAATTAGGATGTTATGTGAGTATTTATTTTAGGAATTTTATGATTCCAACTAAGGTAGGCTTTACAATATTTTAAGCTTGTAGAATAATGTTTTACAAGCTAATAGATTCAAATAAAACTTTGTGAAATGATACCTTTGTAGAGTATATAACTGACTTCAAAAGAATATGTAAAGAGCTAACGGACGTTGCCTGGCAACGATGATACGAATTTAGCCCCTTTAGAGTTGAACAGAAGTGTGACGGTAAGAAGTTTCGACCTTTATGAATGTGAGAGGATGATGTACCGATCCCGATAACAGTACTACGGTCTGCTTAACCTACTTCTAACTAATGGATGGGAATCACTTTCCAGCCTAACGCTACATATGCACATGCATAATAATCATTTATAATTAGTTTCTCGTGGCTAAGTAATAACAGCCGCTCGGATCGATCCATCAGGTTAAGCTACGCTTGCCGGGGTTGGTCCGTTGATGGGTGAGCATCTTTACATATTGCTGCTCCTCCGTGCCTCGGAAAGCACGTTTTAAGCCGTTGGTCGCAGCTGTCATTCGTGGATCTTTGACAGTCGTTACGAGTAATCAGAAGCCCGAAAGTCTGACAGCCAGTCTTACCAAGGGGTATCATATTACCGAGTTTCTGACTGGGTTATGGAGGTCAAATAGGCAGTGGTTCCATGTAAAAAACTGCATTGCTGCATCCGATTAGACTGGAAGCTGACTCCAACATAGTTGGGAAAAGGCATGGCAGATTGATTAATATATGATTACTTTAGTTCAACGAGACGAGGAAGTGTTTTTTATTGCCAGCCTAGCTTTCGCGGTGAGAAAATTAATGTATTGTCATGAAACAATAACCACAGACCCAAAAACTTTTCTTTTAGGGGAATGTTCTGGCCAGTGACAATGAAAGCATTTTCAGATCATAGAAGATGAAAGCCTTTTCGAAGCCATGCTCCATTTCAGGCAACTTTAAGAAGAAGACCAAGACTTTTCAGGAGCCCTTGGCCTCGACTTTTGAGATGTAGTTCGTTCGTTCAAATCCAGACAGTCACTTTCACATCAAGCAGGAACGGGCATGTCCTAGAACCAACAATTCGAAGACCTGCGATATCCACCAACCCGCACTGGGCCCGCCTGCTGGATTCGGGGGGAAAGAGGAGTTCAATGTTCCATATGAAACACTAGCTTTTGCCAGCGGCTTCGCCCGCGTGTATGTAGGAATTTAGCCCACGGGAACCGTACATTTTTCCGGGATAGCTTATATTATGCTATTCCAGACATTGCTTTCAATTTTAAACAACTGTTTAGGCAGCGCATGCAAATAATTCTGTTTTCGGAGGTATTTCTTTCCGACTTGCTAGACGAAAATTGCGATAGCTCGGCTAATATGTATGATATAAATATAATTTATAGCATATAGCACTCAGGAATAATGTAGCTTTCTATCAGTGAAAAAAATTTTAAAATTGGATCATTAGTTCCGGAGATTACCACCTACATTCAAACTTACAAATTTTACCTCTTTATAATATTACTAGCTGCTCCCGCACGGTTTCACCCACTGCTCGGCTCCTATTGGTCGTAGCGTGATGTTACATAGCCTATAGCCTTCCTCGATAAATGAACTATCGAACACAAAAAGATTTTTACAATTCGGACCAGTAGTTCCAAAGATTAGCGCGTTCAAACAAACAAACTCTTCAGCTTTATAATATTATATAGTATAGATTCGAACCAGTAGTTCCAGAGATTAGCGCGTTCAAACAAACAAACAAACTCTTCAGCTTTATAATATTAGTATAGATATTATATATTATTAGTATAGATTATAGACGGATTATGCTTATGGTTAAGCAAGACGGTGACAGCACACATTATCATGCTTAGTTATACTAGTAAGGGCGATCCAAGACAATCCCAGTTACCTACAAGTTACAAGTTACTTCGACTCCCAAGTACCAACGCAGACACTACGGAATACTCCACATTTTTTGCAGTCGGCAGTCGACATCTCGACCTCACATTTAACCCGAATTCCAGCAAACTGCATAATTTCGCCACTAATGAGAAGAGCCGGCCTGCGTCTAATTAGCGCAGCCGAGTCGGTAAGACGCCCACTAAATAGAAGCCAGTGTAGGACGACCAGCTGTCGAGGGATTTTGGGGACAGTTCCCCTTTTTTTTAATGGCATCTCGCAGTTTAATGGCAAACGAGTCCGGGGCAGTAGTCCAACTGCTCCGTCCAACTAGTAGGACCATGGTTTTTTACTAGGGGCAGTTGGTACTGGGACTACAGCACCTTTTGCGAGTACCGTGGTCCAATTCATTTAAAAAATTACTTGCCTACTCTAAAAACCTCAACTGCATCTTTGTGTGTATGGTACCTACTAGTTTACGGTTATATTGACCTATTTGCAGTAAAATAACAAAATTAAAGTCGGGTGGCTAATTTTTAACAGGTTTACTGTCCACAGACCATATACAGTCTGTAGACAGACTTTCATATCAGTCCACAGACCACATAGGTCTGTTCGGCGGTACAAATTCTTAACCATCTGATACTGTGGACGTAAGAAGAAAGTCTCTTATTTAATGCAGACTTGGCAGTTATGGACAAGAGATTTACAGTCGTCACTGCAATGGTACAGCCTTTATTCAGGCACTTTTCAGTTGCGATCAACCAGTTACTAATATCTCTGACATCCACTGCCTCAAGGGCTGTTTTCAATATTTGACATAATTTATTGTTAGTTACTCCGCACACCATGATATCATGGCTGCCGCTGAGGCTGGGAAAATAAAAAATGGAAGAAAGAAAAAAAACATTTGTCTATAGCATGGTGTCCCTACGGCGCCGCAAGGAGCGTCGAGGCGGCGACGGCAGCGCCAAGGCGCGGGGCGCGGGCGGGAGCGGGGCGCCGCGCTCACCTAATGAAGTGTTTCGCTTTGACACGCGTGTTCGTTAGCAGACCACTTCACGATACCGAACTGTGTTCAGATGACAGCTTCCTCGAATTTACCACTTAAGTGGCGTGCAATGCCACTGCACTTGTTAACTAGTTTCTGTTTAGTTGGTGCGACTTTATTTGGAGACACCACTCATTTAAATGGATGTGAAAGCAGTTGCGTGGTGCTAAAGTACTCCTGAATGTCTTTGGGGGCTTAAGAGATGTGTGTAGGTGACGGCTTCTTCGAATTTGCCGCTTAAGTGGAATGGCGTTGCACTTGTTAATGTCTTGTTGGAGTTCTGATTCCACTTTTGAAACGCACATTTTGAAACGGTTAGAGTTTGTAAGGTAATGGTCAAACCTTTGCATTGTCTCCTGAGTTGCCTTTACGTGTAACATTCAGTTTATCAAAGAAAACTGATAGAAAGTTTATTTGCTTTCATAGTACCTAAATAATTCGGAAAACCGTGATTGTTGGGAATCGAACCCAACACATCACCTTGCGCGGAGGTCTGCACACGTTGGCTGCGTGATGAACGCGTCTTCGGCAAGCGGAGACGCGGTGCAGCGGCAACACTGCGCGGCCATGGACGCCACCGCGACAGACGATTTCTTTTAAATCGTATTTAATTAATTGTTGTCTGTCCGGGACATAAGAACGGCATTAAACTAGCCCTTATTTGATACTGCCCATTCTTTAATTTCTCCCCGCGCTAATGGAGATGAAACTCGATATAGATTCGTAATTCGTCACATACCTACCTACGTGTGTACACATAAGTAGAAAACTTTTAGGTATTCTACAAGTTTGGTCTACTGTTTCCGTTTTCTACTTACACCTCAAACGAGTTCAATAAGACTATTAATCCGAAACGTGTAGAAAACTTGACAACTATACTAGAAAGGCAACATGGTGAAACAATAGTTGGCATAATGTCTGAAACAATGTTTCATTATAAGGTTCATGTTTTATCACAAGCCATATTGAAAACAGCCAGGCGCAGCTTTTGCAGTGCCCGACAGGGTCCACAATGATCAAATTTTTGTACCTACTAACTAAGTTCACATGTGGAAGCAATACATATAAGGTATTAAAAAATTAACTCTAAGAATTTCGTGGGAGCATTGTACTCATCGTTATGAACAACTTATACTATAGGATGAACCCTGAAATCGTGAAAAAAAAGTGAGCTATTTCATACATTCATGCACACGTAACTCAGTAAAATGTATGTATTTCAGGGTAAAAGCTGTTCCATAGTAAAAGTTGTTCGTAACGATGAGTACATGTACAAGGCTCCCACGAAATTCTTAGAGTACATTTATTAACACCTTATATATTGAGTAATGAAAACTAGCAGCTATCATAACTTGCATAAACTGTGTAGAAAAAGTTAAGTTTTTTTTTATAAAATCAACCCCGAACTGCTGGCTAGTATAAGGCGAGTGGTTGGCAACAAATCCCGAGGCACGATAACGCAGCTATAAAGTCTGTCTAATACTTAATTGCGTCCTATGTCCGCAACACAATGTGCCGCGTAATCAGCCCAGCGCCGCACAATATGAACCTGTATTCATCGCCAGGGTTATCAAAACTAAGTTTTAAATATATCTAGGAACTAAAAGAAAGAAAGAAATAAACTTGGCTCAGTAATTTGAGGTAGTCCACTTAGGGCACCCGTCCAAATGGCACCTTCGCTAATGGCACCTGGCCTTGTCCACATATGGCACCTATCAATATTTTTGGCAGGTGCCTTTCGTGGACTCAAATTTATTTTTTAATTTTGTCCACATAGGGCACCTACGGCTCAGAAGCCTAGTGTTGGGATGTATTTGGTTTACATATCTAAAAGCTGATTTTGCAATAAATGTGATATGCGGACAAAATTAAAAAATAAATTTGAGTCCACGAAAGGCACCTGCCAAAAATATTGATAGGTGCCATATGTGGACTAGGCTAGGTGCCATTAGCGAAGGTGCCATTTGGACGGGTGCCCTAAGTGGACTACCTCAGTAATTTGCTCAGAAAATTAATTTGTTCAAATGTGTTACTTGCATAAGAAGGTTATATTTGAAAAAACTAAAATGAGAATTAAAATACAGAATTAACTGTCCAAGTATGTGTCGGCCCACGCACAATGTTTTTTAGAGTATCCCAAGAACAAACTTAAAATTGTAGTTGAAAATCGTATTCTCTCATATATTTCAACTGCAAATGTAAGTTTGTACGTACAATATTAAAAGACTAGCCATATCATTTTAAAACCATATTATTATGCTTCTTGTAGGTTTCCTGTATTCAGTAAGCATAGAAATATTTTCTTTACTTTTTTTTAATTTGTACTCCGTAGTTTCAGACATTCAAGAGAATTGTAAATTTTCATATATTTTCTTAAATAGCTTTAAAACTATTTACTTTAAATTATAAAACACATTAATTCGGAGAACAGACAGACAGACACACAAGGGATCCAATTAAGGTTTCCTACTTCATTCGGACGTATAGAACCCTGACCGAGTACCATGTACTGCCTCAATATACCATGAAAATAAAAGAGCTTTTGCAACTCACGAGCAATTGTTTACAGCTTAGGAGAAATCTCAGCTAAGAAGAAACATTTTATTCTACAAAAATCTAGTAATCAGTAATTAGTCTCAATTATAATAATGTTCCACAAAATATACACCAAAGTGTAACAAAAGTCGCCGTACGCTCCTTGTCAACCCTGCGCTCGCCCGTAGGTCGCGTAATCCAACTATTCAATTTTCAGCCGAAAAGGATTGTCCTCGTCTTACGTTTTTTATCTCTGCTGATCCAATACAAGCGGTTATTGCCACTCTGTTTATACTCAGCTATAGTCTTACTACGAGAAATAAGAAACATTTTGGGGCAAATTCATTGAGTGTACATGTTTTATGTTACGTTCTGTTGGAGGCTAGTAGGTACAGACGCTAGCACGTCAAGCTATCCCAAACTGTCAAATTTTCCAATTGAACATGAACCTTAAAACTTTTGTAATAAAATTGAAATTTGAATTTGTATCAAAGTGATAGATTGGGGTAGCTTGGTGTGCAGGCCTCTGTACTTCCTCTCAGAAACACATTTCGAGTTCTGTAGAAGGCTCTCAGAAACGCAGTTCCCAAAAACGAAGAACAGTCGGTCCTATCAAGAATTTTGGATGACGGTATTTGAGACCAGAACCCGAGCAGAATTGTGTAACACACGAAAGTAGCAATGGCTATCACTTTGACAGTTCAACACATTCATTGCGTTCTTTACATTTTAAACTAATTTTTCAAACATATGAAGCAATGGGATAGCAATATCCTTCAAAATGAATTAGATTGTGCATGATAGTGCAATGAAAAGAGTGTAGAGCTTTAACATACTTTTACACGTCAGTATTTTAAATTTAAATAGCGCCGGCCATCATTTCCTTACATAGAAGAAATTCCGAAACAAACTCGGAGGTTACGGCCCCTTTTTAAGTAGAAACATCATCTTATTACGGTGTGATGCAAGTCTAACAATGCAGGGCTAAGTCTGGAAGGGCATTTTGAAGAAAAAGTAATTACAGATTTGAGTTCACCTGTCCTTACGCATGCACCAGTCAACACGTGTAGCTCAACCCTATTTTCGACCTGGCACACAACGCTTCAAGATTTACAAGACATTTGCGTAGGTAATATACAAAATATTCAAAACCGAAAGACGGAAAACAAAACACAGTATTACGCAATTAGGGTGCTGAAATGACGTCATAAAATTTTTAAGAAAGGGTACGCATTTATAATTTTCATAAGAATTAATCGCTTTCGCTACAAAAATAGATTGATAGTGGGTCAGTTTTATTATCCTTAGGGGCGTCTCTTTGGGATGCCCGGCAGAAAACCTCCACGTGTGCCCGGGGACTGGAGTTCCTTTCTGGACACGTCCGGGGGGAAGGCCAGTCTTTGGGCCGGTGCATCCTGGGGTGCGGGCAGCGACTTCCTATTGGGGCTATTTCCCAGTGGGTTCTCGCTGTCCGCATGCTAATGTTCTGCCAGGAGGATCGCTCCACACCTGCCGCTCTGAGTAGCAGAGCGGCAACTGTGGTGGAGTCAGAGCGGGCCCGGTGTGCACTTACCCTGCCGCCGGGCAGGCAGGAGGGGTAACCCTCCTGTCACCGCTAGAATCTCGTAGCCCCGGAGACAGTTACGGTCATGTCTCTGACTGTTGAAGGGGGTCGAGGGTCTTGGCTTAACCGCCCGGACCGCGAGGAAGATAACCTCTATAAAAAATTCCCCAAACCCCTAAGCGGCGGCGCACCGTGAGAGGGGTTGTAAGCTTGACTGATGGGTAGCTTGGTTCAGTCGCTAGTGCGGACCTCTATTTTTGAGCAAGTACAGAATGATAATTACTCGTGGGAACAATATGGAAAAATTTATTACAAAAAAACCCAAAACCAAACCCAACGAAGAGGAGAGGAGTGGTGCTGGATCGGAGTCCGATCCTGCATCTGGTGGCGCGAGCACGGGAGGCTCAGGGGGCTCTCGTCGCGCCAGGGAGTTGGCCGCTGCCGCGAGGAACCGCAGGTTCTTCGCCAAGCGGCCAAGGTCAGAGGATGGCCAGGGGTCGTCCTCTGAAGGAGAGCTGGCCTCAGCTCGAAAGATCTCCACCAGCAAGCGGGGGGGGGTCAGAGAGCGAGGCGTGGGGAGGGGGCTCACCGCCCGGGAGGCCACTGAATTGGAAGAAGGTCCCCCAAGGGACGTGGAGACCGGTCCAGAGGTCGCCTTGGGGCCCTCTAGTGACGAGGCGGGTGCGGCTGGCGGTCCCAAGGCGGACCGCAGAGAAGAGTTTGCGGCGGTAGTGGAGGCGGCTATCCGTGACGTGTCCCTGAAGAGGGTTCGGGCTTCACGAAGCAAGGCCATCGTGTCAGCTACGGCCTCTATCATGGCGGCGGCCAAGGAGGCCGGGTGCGCTGGGCCTCCGGCCAGCGAGGTGGCCGATCTGCGGGCGGAGGTGGCACGCCTTTCGGCCGCCATGAAATCCCTCCAGGAGGAGAACGGGAGGCTCCGTGCAGACCTGGCCGGCCTGAAGGCCGTCGACAGCCACAAAGCCCCCCGGGAGGTGAGCCGCCCGCCACCACCACCGCCGCTGCAGCAACAACAACAGCGGCAGCAGGGGCCAGGCCGGCCCGAGCCGGAGGAGAACCGGGTCCTGGACCTGGTACGCCAGGAACTCGCCGCCTTCCAGGCGCGGTTCCAGGAGCGGTTCTCCATAGTGGAGGGAATCGTCCTGCGTCCCCCCTTGGCGTCAGGAAGGGTGGCATCGGGCCCGAAACCGGCCTCGTATGCGGCCGCTGCGGCGGCTGCCGCCCCAAAACCCGGGCCGTCGGGCGCAGCCCCGGCGCCGGCAAAACCGGCACCGTCCGGTAAAGTTCCGGCGCCGGCAAAACCGGCATCGTCCGGCAAAGCTTCTGCGCCGGCCCGGAAGGCCGCTAAGGGCAAGAAGTCTCCACCGGCGCAGGTGGACAGGGTCCCAGAGCCCTCTCCCCGGCGCCCGGAGCCTCCCGCGACCGATGCCGAGTGGCAGGTGGTCGGGGAGAAGAAAAAGGCGGCCAAGGCAGCGCGGCGCAAACAGAAGAAGCGGCGCCGCAAGGAGAGAGCCGTCGCGGCGAGACTCCGCGCCCCAAAGACCGCGGCTGTGGTCATTACGCTGCAGCCGGACGCGGTCAAGAGGGGCGTCACGTACCGCGACGTGCTCACAAAGGCGAGGGCGACGGTGGACCTCCAGGAGCTGGGAATCACCGGGGGCCTCCGGCATAGAGTGACGGCAACCGGCGCTCGCATGCTGGAGATCCCCGGTGCGTCGAGTGGCCCCACCGCTGACGCCCTAGCTGAGAAGCTAAGGGCGTCCCTCAACGCGGAGGAGGCTCGGGTCTCCAGGCCCGTGAAATGCGCAGACATGCGTATCATGGGCCTGGATGACTCCGTCACGGAGGGAGAGGTAGTGGCCGCCGTCGTCAGGACGGGCGGGTGTCTGGCCGAACAAGTAAAGGCAGGCACCATACGCCCCGACTTCACGGGTATGCGAACCATGACGGTAAGCTGCCCCGTGACGGCGGCCAGCAAAATTGTGGAGGGCCGAAGACTCCTGGTTGGCTGGGTGAGCGCGCAGGTCAAACTGCTGGAGCCCAGACCTCTGAGGTGCTACCGTTGCCTCGTCGGGCACCACGTCGGTGTCCAATGCACCTCGGAGGTGCACCGCAGCACTCTGTGCTTCCGCTGCGGTCAGCCCGGTCACACGGCCGGCTCCTGCAACGCCGCGCCGCACTGCGTCGCATGTGCGGCTGCTGGCAAGCCGGCCGATCACCGGGCGGGGAGCAAGTCCTGCGCCCCACCTGCTGCAACCAGGAGAAGAGGCAGGCCCTCCATCGCCGTCGCCACCCCCACCGTCGCCACCGTTGCCGCCGCTGCCGCTACTGCTGCCGCCGCCGCCGCCACTGCCACTGCTGGGGGCCCCTCGCAGGGAACCCAGGGGGGGATTAATATGGAGGAGTGATGGCCCCTCTCCGCCTCCTCCAGGCGAACATCAACCACTGCGCCTGTGCTCAGGACCTCTTGCTCCAGAGCATGGCGCAGTGGTCGATCAATATCGCCGTGGTCGCTGAGCCGTACTTTATCCCGCCCAGGGATAACTGGGTGGAGGACCTGAGCGGCTCAGTGGCCATAACTTCGTCGGCCGCCGCCGGCACCCCGTCCCTCGAGGGTGTCTCGAAGGGACAGGGGTGCGTCGCAGCACGGTTCGGAGAGATTGTGGTAGTGGGAGTGTACTACTCTCCGAACCGAACTCTCGCCGAGTTCCACAACTCTCTCACAGAGTTGAGTGTCGTCGTCTCCAGAAGCCATCCCTTCCCCGTGCTAGTGCTCGGGGACTTCAACGCCAAAAGCCTGGCCTGGGGTTCCCGCTACACGGATGTGCGGGGTAGGATGGTGGAGGACTGGGCTCTGGAAGCAGGCCTAGCCGTCCTCAATCGGGGTTCTGTTCCCACGTGCGTGCGGATGCGGGGTGAGTCCGTTGTGGACATCTCGTTCGCGAGCCCCGCTCTGTCACAGTGCGTCCTTGACTGGCGCGTAGTAGAGGAGGTGGAGACCTACTCCGATCACCGGTATATCCGGTTCGACGTCTCCACCCAGACCTCAAGCGCGCCGGTCCGACAGGCCCCGAGTGGTCCGCGGTGGGCGCTGAAGCAGTTGGACCGGGAGCTCCTCCTGGAAGCCTCGATCGTGCAGGCCTGGGTGTCGTCACCGGTCAGGCCTGCCGACATCAACGACGAGGCAGAGTGGTTCCGGGAGGCCATGTCCGAGATTTGCGACGTGGCAATGCCCCGAGTTCGGCCAGGATGCGCCCGACGTCAGGTGTACTGGTGGTCGCAAGAGGTGGATGACCTTCGCAAGGCGTGCGTGGAGGTGCGCCACCTGTACACCAGGCACCGCAGGCTCCGCATCCGCCCTCCGGATGCGGCAGCCACGGAGGCGGAGCTGTACGAGGGGTACAGAGCGGCGAAGACCGCCCTCCAAGAGGCTGTCCAGCGGGCCAAGGACTCGGCCCGCGAGGAGATGGTGGGGACTCTGGACAGAGATCCATGGGGGCGCCCATATAAAATGGTGCGGAACAAGCTCCGCACCTGGGCCCCCCCACTGACGCAGAGTCTCCGCCCTCAGCTGGTGGAGGAGGTGGTGAGCGCTCTGTTCCCTTCACGGGGGGAGCATACTCCCCCCGCCTATGGCTCCACCCGAAGCGGACCACGAGGACGACGACGACATCCCCGAAGTGACCGAGGTAGATCTGAGAGCGGCGGTTGGAAGGCTCAAGGCCAAGAATACCGCCCCAGGACCCGACGGCTTGCCGGGTAAAGCCTGGGTCCTGGCCTCAGGGGCTCTCGGGCCCCGACTGGAGGCGCTCTTAAGCGCATGCATGGAGAGAGGCCAGTTTCCGCTCCGTTGGAAGACGGGGAAGCTGGTCCTCATACAGAAGCCAGGGCGCCCTGCGGACTCTCCGTCCGCATTCCGGCCCATAGTGCTGCTCGACGAGGTCGGCAAACTCTTCGAGAGAATCATTGCGGGCCGCCTCGTCGGGCACCTTGGAAGGACGGGGCCGGACCTTGCGGACTGCCAGTTTGGCTTCCGCAAGGGGCGCTCGACGGTGGACGCCATCATGCGCGTTAGAGCCCTCACGACGGGGGACGCGGTGTCCCAGGGTAGGGTCGTCGTGGCGGTGTCACTCGACATCGCCAACGCCTTCAACACCCTGCCCTGGAGTTGCATTGGGGAAGCACTCCGGTATCACCGGGTGCCGACCTACCTCCGTCGAATAGTCGGGGCGTACTTGACGGACAGAGCCGTCATCTACCCTGGTCGCGATGGGGAATGGAACCGGCGAGAGATGTCGTGCGGTGTCCCGCAGGGATCGGTTCTGGGGCCGTTCCTGTGGGACATCGGTTACGACTGGGTGCTGCGGGCCGACCTCCCTGACGGCGTCAGCGTAGTTTGCTACGCTGACGACACGCTGGTCCTGGCGCAGGGAAGGTCGCATCAGGCGGCGGCCGACGCGATGACACGCGGGGTTGCGATAGTCGTTGAGAGGATCCGGCAGTTGGGTCTCGAGGTGGCATTGCACAAGTCCGAGGCCATGTCCTTTCATGGGCCTCGGAATAGGCCACCATCGGGATCCCAACTTACGGTAGGAGGGGTTCACATCGGCGTCGAGACCACGATGAAATACCTGGGTCTGGTCCTCGACAGCCGATGGAATTTCGTGGAGCATTTCCGACGTTTGGCCCCCAAGCTGGAACGGACTGGGGCCGCCTTCAAGCGGCTCTTGCCCAATCTGAGGGGGCCAAACGCCTCCTGCCGGAGGCTTTACGCGGGAGTCGTGCGGTCCATGGCCCTATACGGGGCCCCGGTGTGGGCGCGTTCATTGCGGCGACGAGCCGCTCACTATCTGAACTCGCCCCAAAAGGTGGTAGCCATTCGGCTAATCCGGGGGTACCGCACGATCTCGGGCGAGGCGGCAAGCCTCCTTGCCGGACTGCCGCCGTGGGATCTGGAGGCGATAGTCCTCGCGCGCCTGTTCGAGTGGCGCGCGGAGGTACTAAGCCGGGGGGAAACTCCGTTTCCGCAGCAAATTGCGGCGGAGCGGACGGACCTCCGGCGCGATCTCATGGCGGCCTGGAATCAGCGACTGTCGCAACCCAGCGCAGGGCACGCCACGATAGTGGCGGTAAGGCCCCTCTTTGAGGAGTGGCTAGAGAGGCGTCACGGCGCCCTCACCTACCGCCTGACGCAGGTCCTCACCGGACATGGATGTTTCGGGAGGTTCCTGCACATCATCAGGCGGGAGGAAACGCCCGGGTGTCACCACTGCGAGGATCACCCAGAGGACACGGTAGAGCACACGGTGCAAACCTGCCCCGCTTGGGCGGAGCACCGCCGTGTCCTCGTAGAGGCGATCGGCGGCGGCGACCTCTCACGCCCGGCCTTGGTGCAAGCCATGGTCCGGGGCGAGAGGGAGTGGGAGGCAGTCACCTCCTTCTGCGAAAAAGTCATGCTCGCGAAGGAGGTGGCGGGATGGGAGAGAGAAAGGTCCTCCCGTCCCAGCCGCCGCAGGAGACGCCCCGGGCGTCGGGAGCCACGTGACGACTCCCGGCCACCGTAGGCGCGGGCCTGCGGGCGGTGAGTAATGGGTGACTCACCGTCCGATCAGCACCAGACCCGTGCCGTACGGCGCGTATATGTTCCACGCGCGCCTCAAAGAGATGTCAGCATATGAAGGGGCCCCCCAGGGCCAAGCCTGCCGGGTAAGCGGGATTGTCCGAAAGGGTTACCGCTACCCCGGAACATAAAGGGCTACGGAAGGAACATGGATGGGTTTTAGTCAGTAAGAGTCTGACACTCCCTTCCGCTCCACCCAGAGCGGGAGCAGTCATTGGATGAATCCCAGCCTTAAAAAAAAAAAAAAAAAAAAAGGGGCGTCTCTTTGAGTTGTAATGTATCTGATTAAAACCTGCACCAAATAACTATAACACGGGAATCAAAACAAAACTCATCCTTAACATCATTACTTAAGAGTGGTCTAGTCTCGAGGAATTTGAAAAATAGGTATTTGAAGAAACTATTGCAGCTCAAACAGCGAAAGGGACAACTGGAGATCAGTCTGATTTAACCTACAAAAACGATGACCAGAAGACGTTTTGTATTTCGCGGTTTTCTTCTTCAAAACTCGATTGATCTAAAAAGTTCTTATTTTAAAATTTAAAGGAAAAGTATATCCATGCTTCTATTATTTTCTTTTTTGATAAAATCTAATCAAATTTGTCTGATAGTCGTCTGAACATGGCGGTAACAACGGTCTATTTTTCGCGATTTTGTTTTGTCATAATTCTACTAAAAACTACTACTTCCAAAAAATCTAGTACTAATTAGAACTAGATTTTTTGGAAAAAGACATTGCTTTAGAGGCATTATCCACGAAGAAAACAGCAGAATGCGTTTGTATGGAGAAAGGCATTCAGGCCCTCTTAAGGGCCGATTTTCCAATCACCGGATACCTTCTATCCGAAGAACAAAAATGGCGGTTTGACATATTTTCTGTGCAAAAACTGTCTAAATATATTTTTTTCCCCCGATAAAACTTATCTGACAATTGAAAAATCTGCCCTAAACCTTATTCAAATAAAAAAAAATTATAAAGGCCAACTACCCGAATTTTATCTCAACTAAAAGCTACCGTGCCTTCAATTGTATGATGATTTATACGAAGCTCAAAGTTAGCGGCAGAAAAAAGCAATTATACTCACTGTTTTACCGAGGTGAGGAAGCATATTAAAAAACTTGAAGGCACTGTCAACCCCACAAGTGCTACAGACACTGATGGCTATTAATTAGAAGGGTTGGATGAAGATATTTCATTATTTCTTCTCCTCTTCTCACTGCTTCTCACCACGAAACCTTTTTCAAGTTTGTATTTTTAACACAGAGTTGTAAGGGTTAGTTTTAAGGTTCTTTTTTTTAGTCGTGCGTGTTTGAATGAAACTAGGGAACGCTTGTAGGATCATTTTTGTGTCAAAGTCGATTTGCTTCTAATCTAATTGACCGATTTAGTTGAATTTAACACAAATGTCACTTTCTGTCACCCAAACTAGGACATGATACGTAGGTAAATAAATGAATTTTTAATCACAGTGCATTGACATAGAAAAAACCAATAATTTTTTTGTATATCTATTTTATATTTCAAATAGTTTAGACCTTTGAAATTAATATCTGATAGAGAAGTAAACATTGAATTCTATTCGCCCTATCGAAGTGTTAATTAATAATAGTAACTAGTTTAATGAATCTATAGATTATTTTTTATATTCGGGGCGAATTTCACCACTCAAACTGTACGTGAACGCGTACAGTTTGAGTGGTGAAATTCGTACATCTAAACCGAGTTCAAGAACTGTCAGTGTCAAAATTGTTATGGAATATTAACAATGACGGTTTAGATGTGCTGTTCTCGTTAAGTTAAAATCACAATGCAACGCCTCACAAACTTTTTACACGCTTCCAAAAAGTTTCTGACAACAAAGTACTTATCAGAGTACAAATACAAACGCAGCACGAAAACAAGCGCACGCACTTATCAAACAATCTCGTAATCAAACACTGCACTTTGTAAACAAGGTGCTAACTCCAGAATTTATGTAAACTGTTCTCTGCTCTCTACGCTTATCTAAGATTAAAATCAGGCTCGTGCCAGAGGTAGGCGTACAATCACTCCTCAGGGAACCAGCTTTATTTGCGGCCTTATCATCACTTAACATATCTGCATATTCATTAAGAGATCAATCAAATTATTGTCTTCACAATTTTACGTATGCATACGTGATACGTCTGGGGATTAACTTTCCTCATTTAGGGTGTAATCGTCGCTTTAAATGCGGTTTATTTCGGTTGGGACGTTTTGGGTATGAGTGTTTTGGCTGTATGTACTTAATTGATAATTACGTAGGACTTGTATTAATGAGCAGTAGTAGCTCAGTAGTATCGGATCCGACTTACAAATTGCAGGCAGTGAATTCGAACCCAGGTGTTTTCAATTTCATCAGCACTGCTCTTAAAACGGAGAATGAAACAGGCATGATATCTACCAATCCGCACTGTGCCCGCTTGGTAGATTACGCCCTCTCCCTCTCACAGAGAGCAGGCATATGTCCCAGCAATGATAAAATTATAGACTAATTATGTGTATGTAAGCTAGAGACTAATTAAGTAGCAGTAATAAGTTGTTTATAAAAAAAATACTGGTATTCAGCTGCATCCGGTTAGACTGGACTCCGAAAGGAAAAAGGCTAGGCAGATTTTTTTTTAATAAGTTTTTTGTAAAAATAAGTTAAATAAGATAATTTGTACATAGACGAAACACTTTAAACCTGAATGAGTTTACGTCAAGACGCGATGCAATACACGAAGACACCCATTGAGACAGAATTGCCAATAAAACAGCTTACATCCTGACCACCCTCGACAGCACAAAAGATATTGTTTCACATTCCATTCAGAAAACGTCGATCATTGATTGTTTTAAACAGACGCTCCGTCGCCGGAGACCGGGCGGAGCGGGCCGTTTCGAATGGCCAGAAAACTGCATATTTCTGCTATTGTACTAACATCGCGGTACCTCTATCAATCAGTAGACCCCCTGGGCCCGTTTCCGACCAGGTGTCCCTTGGAATTTGCGCCGAAAAACTGCGCTTTAAGGATTTTAGCTGAAAAAAATGACGCGTATTGTTCGTTTCTGCGAAGTCCCGCGCTCGCCCGCGCGCCCGTTGCTGCAGGTAGGAGGCTCAGAGGTATGTACTCGATTTATGAGTATGGTTATAATATTACGACTACTTAACGATTAATATAGTGATGCACTAACTTCTGACAGCATCTTCTGCCGCGTGGATTTCGACAATTATCCTACAGGAACATACCACCGGAATATAAACCTAATCCTGTGTGCTATTCCAGGCTATAATCGATCTCTATGCCAAATTTGATCTGTTCAGCCGTTCTGGCGTGATTGCGTAATATATACACACACATATATTTAAGTGCGATAGTAATATTTATCGGTCTTAGCTAAATAATAAGTCAGCGGGATTGTCCGAAAGGGTTACCGCTACTCCAGAACATTAAGGGCTATGGAAGGAACTGGATGGGTTTTAGTCAGTAAGAGTCTGACACTCCCTGGCGTTCCTTACAGAGTGGGAGGAGTAATTTGATGATATCCCACCCTCAAAAAATAATAAAGCAGTAAGAGGAGTCAATCAGAACATGTCTTAGTACAAAATGTCCAATGTCACTTCTAAGGTCTACCTATTTTAAATTAATAACGTGCTGTTCAATTGGGAATATTCGATAGTTTGGTGTGCTGGCGTTTGTACAGAGGCCAGCACATCAAGTTACCACAATCTGTCAAATTTCTTTGATAGTATTTCAACTTTATTGCAAAGACATAAGGTTCATTTTTAATTGAGAAAATTTGACAGTTAGGGATAGCTTGATGTGCTGGCTTCTGTACATAACGCCAAATAGTGGCTGTACATTATACAATTCTCATCAACATTTGACTGTCTTATTTTGATAGAAACCCCATGGCCAGGCTACTGACTGCTGGACCTGTTAGAGCTCAATTCCAGAGCAAAACTCTCCTACCAGTAATATACGTAATAGTATACACGTAACCCGTGACCATAACGCGACACCATTCATAGTAAAAAGTTAAGTTAATTTGTCTTCCAAATGAAAGTCGACCCAAATTGACGGGCACAAAGCTAATGAATTACGGCTCGTCGTAAAAATCAATGATATATGACACCCATCGTACGCTGACAATTGTAAAGCAATTCAGGATAACACTGCACGACTTCTGGATTTTACCAACATTTCTTTTACAGCCCAAGAAGATAATTTACACCCTTATAATGTAGGTCATAAGGTGCATAGCACTTTAAGTGGTTGTTTGTTTGTTATAAATCATTAAAGGTTACACCAGTTTATTGGCAGGTAGGTAATGTACTGTCTTCGTGGGAGTACGTGAGCTATGAATGGGTTTCGGGAATTATCGGGACACGGATACTTTCATAGTTTTGTGCAACGAATCTGTTTAGCATAGAGAGGACCTCTGTTGGGGGACCCCAGTTTACAGGGTTGTTTGTAGAATGTTTAGGCATTTTGTAATATTTGGCAAGAAAAGTTTCACATGTTCTCATTCTCACAACAACGATCGAGGCAACGATTGACGCTGTTAACGTTTCACTCGAAGAATGAACATGTGTATGAAATGTTTTCATCCATTTTTGAACCACATATTCTAGGACATTTTGTATTATTTCTAACTATAGAGTGGGAGGTGAGTGCCTCTCACTTTCCACTCTATAGTCATCTTTCCTACTTACATAACCCTAGACCTAGAACTAGAGTTATGACATATAAAAAAAAACGTATAACTAAATGATAAACTAAAGCCATTCCAATAATTATCTGACAAAAATAGCAACAAAGCACCTATTTACTGTATAATACATAAACATGGCCAATTTACAGACAGGTGCGCCAAAGTCCCCGAATCACCGTATACCATAAAGTCACCTCGACAATGGAAGCTACCTTAAATCAAAGCCCAGAATGTCCCAACAATGGGACTTTCGGACGTCTTTGAAGACGCCATTATCTTTGGCCACGTGGGGCAGGTGATGCGCGCACGCGCACAGCTGCTCGCACAAAAACTACGCTTGCGCAAGATTTTAATCGTATTTTTTTAATCGATGACAGTTCTCTAGGCATTTCGCGCCTATCTAACGGCCTCCCGCAGGCAGGCAGCTGTGCCAGTGTTTTTACCAAAATTCTTGTTCACACTGCATTAATTTGGGGTATATTTGATGTGGGATTAGATGTTGTTGACTGGGGAATGTCGTCAAAAAATAGGGATAGTTAGCTATTGCTCTAAATTTAACGCTAACTCTAAAGTAATTTCAATAAGGATACAAACAAACACACAACC
Organism: Hyppa rectilinea; assembly: GCA_951799385.1. Taxonomy (NCBI): domain Eukaryota; kingdom Metazoa; phylum Arthropoda; class Insecta; order Lepidoptera; family Noctuidae; genus Hyppa; species Hyppa rectilinea. The sequence goes on along the minus strand of OX637306.1, from coordinate 6,447,023 downwards.
AAACAGCGGTTTGTCAAAGATAAAAGGTAACCCTTACCTTAGATAAAATTAACTATTAACCCTTTGAACGCCATTGTCACATACATATATGTACGTGACAACGGCAAAAACACTATATAACACGAAATAAACAATTAAATCATTACTTTTGTCAGTGTTTATATAGATATCTTAAAAATGTATGCTCTCGTGCGCATTTTATGGAATTAAACAAAATAAAGACACCATGGATAAAGGGAAATTCATGGTAACTTGGCGTGGAGCGGCGTTCAAAAGGGTAAACCTCTGTTACACCTAATTTTAAATCATGGTCAATAACTCGAGCATCCTCTTGGCTAAGTTCGCCATCATAATTCTTAATCACCATCTAAACTTATTACCGAAACTCTCCAGAAACATCACACCTGACACCCTTAGATCCAATAAATAAAATATTCCATTCACATCACGATCTCAATAAGAATCGCATTTATAATAACCAAGTAAGTAAGCTTCAAGTGCGAATGCGCGATACGTTCCATAGACGAGCACGAGAAGGTGCGAGTACCAGTTGTCACCCCATTAGAATAGGCACGAGACGGGAATACGCACGCGGCCGCGATTGCCTCGCATCGCATCGCACAATGACGTACAAAACGCGACTCAACAAAACGATTACCCTCTCGCCCCGTGTGAGGTACATACCACGGTTCGCGAGTGTGAGATGAGTTCTACTTGATACTTAAAGATGGAACTGAAATTGGAAAAACCTTTTTAAGTTTCATACAGAATAGGTAGTGCGTTGATGTCTTTCGTGTACTTCATGCAGGAACATCGATGTTTTAAAGTGAATGCTATTATTATGGTAAGTACTAATGCAGTTCAACACAAACATTGCCATTATTTTTTGTGTAATTCTAAGCTCAGTGTTCAACACGCATACGTGTTCATGGCAGTGTATGTGTTAATGTAGTCATAATTGCACAACATACTATGCGCACAGTGGTTACAAATTTAAACAAATTCAAACTACAAGAAACAAACCTAATTTGTGTCCTGTGGCACAACTTGACAGAGGATTTTGCTCAGCTTTGAACAGAGTTACTCGCTCTGAGTGGAGCAGAAGAGAGTGTCAGACTCTTACTGACTAAAACCCATCCATGTTCCTTCCTTAGCCCTTTATGTTCCGGGGTAGCGGTAACCCTTTCGGACAATCCCGCTGATCGAACAGCGTTACCCTGAGTTTGTTTATTGCTACTTAAACCAAACCAATCCGTACCCCATCCTAATACCTTAAATTAAACCAAGCTACCTTCTAGTACCAAAAACCTCAACACTAGATCAGGTATTTAATAAACCCCCGACAAACGATCAAAACTTCGCACACGGTATTCGGAGCTCCTGTTTGTGAGGTGCGAATAAGTGGTTCCGTGGAAATATTTCAAATCAGAGCGGGCAATGGCGGAGCTATACAGGCAATAACGATTGACGTGACACGCGCGCGGCCCGTGTGTAGACTGCCTAATGTGTGGATGAAAGCCGGGCCTTTCACCCTATTTATTAGGTCTATGTTTTGGAAAAGGTAGGTTTCAAGTATCGCATAAATAATGTATCTTACCTTACCGTCTTTGTATTCCGAGGGAGGTTACTTTTGGAGTTTTTGCACGGAGTTTTTTGAAACTGATTTTTATGAAGTCCAGTTGTAGTTACATGATATTTGATAAAGGTGCCTTTTTATGTTTGGATTGTTATGAACGCCCCTCAACTAAAACCTAATACCTATGTGAACTTGAGTATGTCGGACTTTAGTTCAAGAGGTGTATTTACAACAAAATCTTACCTAATACAGCACGAAAATTTCTCCTCTCAATGGAAATTCGCAACAAAGATCTATTTACTAAATGTCTAAGGAACTTCTACCACCTTGAACCACCTTGAACTCTAAGAAATCTTATTAACTAATCATGTAACGGACAAACAGGACCCAACAAACAATAAACGTGGGTACCTTAAACTCCGAACTCAAAACGGAATGTCACTGACCCCATGAACGGTCACCATCATCCCAAATACGTGTTCATTATTGTTATAAAAACAATGAACAAACAAAAAACCAATTAGTTACGCCACAAATAATATAACGTTTAGAATCTCATTAGCGGACGATTTTGGTATGAGCGCGGGCAATATTCGACGAATTCGTCCACCGCGAATAACCGAAAACGCCGAATCCCGAATGCCGAAAAGCCGAATGGCCGGACCCCGCTCGGTGACATATTGGAATGCGACTCCATTTATCCCCGCATCCTATTGGAATCCGGAGTGACGCGGCAAATTGGAAATTGCGGTACCATTTTTGGCGTTATTGATAGATAATACTGCTTGTAACACGGAACGGAAAATGCAAATGTATCGGGGAAATGTTATTTGGATTTCCGAATATCCAGTCCAAACCTCAACTGCATCCATCAGTAAATTCCTCTAAAAATCGTACAACCCGGGTCTATGTATTCCATCCCACAGAGACAGTACAAAGTGCATGAGGTGAACCCTTAACCGGATTGGTCGCGGCCCGTCGCACGCACTGCACGCATCGCACGTCAAAGCTCGGACTACCCCAGGACTATATTAAATCACATTTTGACAAGCGTACCGTGAGAAATTAATCGAGTGTCGTCGAGTGAGCGGGCGGCACAAAAAATAATGAAAATTATGAGTTTCACTCATATGGTTCGGGTTCCGTAGGTATAAAATAGCTAATTACTTATGATAATGTGATATTTGTACGAAATAATCACATACAAGGTTTACTTAGAAACAATATGCCCAGTTAGCATGTAGTTAGAAACAAACAAACAAACGCTGTTTTTTCTTCACAACTCTTATTAGCTCGTATTTTAGATCAGTAACGAAATAGATTTCAATACCAATTGTTGGATTTCTTACTCATTCAAAGCCCATTCAAACTATTCAAATTGTTTGTCTTTAGAAACATTTCCAATGAAAAATATTCGAAGAAGCGCAAGAACGAACTGGTTCATACCGGTTGATCCAGTCAAACGGTCTTTGCCAGCTTCTAATACGAACTGAACCCTAAAAATGGAAACATGATGGCATTTCACTCGGTCCCTGGAGCTAGAAAGGTCAGCGGGCAGTAGCTCGTGAAATGTCTCGCCCTCCCTCCGGACACCGGCGGCGACTGCCGGCGACTGTACCACTGCGCCACTGGGAATACCGATCACCTAAACGTGTAGAGATAAAACAATTGACTATTTGAAACGGTAAAAAAATAAAATATGAAATCACATGGATAAAAGACCGCTCGTCTCGAAAACGGTGATGAAAATCACCGTACAAAAATTAAATATTATGCGAAGATATAATTGTAAAATTGCATTTAATGCTAATAAGTATTGAATTTGATTTAAAAAATCTGTGACGTCACTTTGTTATATTTCTTACAAGTCATGTACAAATTCCGCGTTTTGACTATTCATAAAAAGTAACGTTATTGACTACCCTTTCAATATCCAATTGACGTTCGTCATGCTCTCTATACATTTACATGAGAATAAAAAAAAAAACAATTGAAGAAGGATTTAGATTTGATTCAAAGGATCGGGCCGCGAGCATCATAGACTAACCACTACCATACCAAAGAAAAGTAAACGCTTCGAATCTTCGCCTATCTTCGGAAATATTTGCGCGCGAACGTGAAACATGGTGAAATTGAATTCATGGGCATTATTTTAAGGAGTCATTGTACTCATCATTATGAACAACTTTCACTATGGGAACACAACTGAAATCGCGAAAAAAAATCAGCTGTTCGAAAAAAAATTTTTTGACGGGTTATGCGAGCACAATGTAGAGACCTGCTGATTTTTTTCACCCTGTAGAGCTAATAGAACCATGGAAGGATTCGCTTATTTCATTTTAACATGTTCAAAAAACAATTTAAACATGGAATTACAAAATAAGCAAAGGATTTTTAGGAGAGAAGGTTTTATTTTAGAAGTATCTCGATAAAAAAATCTTGGAAAACTTTCGCATTCTAACACATTACATTTTTGCCAGAAAAGACTTGTTTATGACCGACAACTGTACAAAATTCCATCGAAATCACGCAAAGGCATCCTTACATCCCATACGATAACAATAATTACAACAATAATTCACACAACCATTACATCTTGTGATAAACGAGATTCTATAATTAAAGAGAAGGGTGTATCCCCTAGATAGTTACTATTAATACTGATATAACACGAAATAATGCAATTAATCTCGCACAAACTGTTTTACGAGATCTATCGTGAGAAGGTAGCACTTGTGTTTTGGTGGGGTAAAAAACAAGGAAAAAATGCGGCTGTGGGATGAAAATGTGGCGCGGAGTATAGACGGGCGATGAGGAGCGATTATGGCAAATGCAAGGGACAGTTGTTTGTTAGTATAGTACTATATCATTTCTATAATTAGTGTGTTAGGTTAAACGATTTTCAGGGGGTATATTACTAATGAAAATGACCAACTTTGACTATGGCACCACCTCTGAAATATGAAAAAAATCAGCTGTTTCATACATTTTGACGAATTATGCGAGAATAAATGTACTGATTAATCACGAAATGTCAAAAACTACTGGACCTCCATCGATTAAATTTGGCAAAGAGGTATACAATTATAAGCAGAAGGCGTTGGTTAAGAAAGGATTTCAGGAAACTCCCCCTGTAAAGGGGTGAAAAATTATTAACATTTACGCGGGCAGCGGCCGTATTACATAGCAGGGAAATGTGTTGACTTTGAATATTTTCATACAAATCGTACACAAAATAAGATATGTATTAAAAGTGTTCACAGTGCAACTAATCATTGATGATCGAGAAAAACGTTGCGACTTGCATTATTAATTTCCTTTCATGAAATCTAGTAGGTGTTTCGTCTGAAATTCTCAGTAACCAAAAAACATTTTACAGTTTATTAAGAGCCACTAAGCACTCGTTTCACGCACATCTTAGGCAAACCATTGAATACTCAGCAACTTTTCTGTAGCGCCACAATCGTGTAGTCGCCCGTCTGCCCGAACGCAGGGTAACCGCGGTCGATCCATCACTCGCCTCAGATTAATGTTATGATGTATGCGATACATTATACATTGAATAGACGCTGATACGTAGACAGTCGCGATTCTTTCATGCGTAAATCGCACGTGTGGATAATTATCTATTTTCTTGCATACATTGAAAAGTGATGGTAGGTAATGTTGGTCGTGTGTATGCAGCCTAATTGGTGAGATAATTAGCAAAGATCATATACACACAAACATATAAGGGTGGTTACATAAGTACTCCAAGCAGAATGTATATCAAAATATTTTTGGGAATTTATTGAGACCGTGCAGAGCTATGATTGTTATCGATTGGTTTTTCATAAACGTAGCAAAGGAAGGAAACAAATCATTTAATTAAATCACATTTAATTGGTCTAATCTATGAGCACATACCTATTGGTATATAGATATATCGTTTTCTCAGTTCACCATTAGATATCTTTTTAATACGTACTAGGTAGTCGCTCCATGTACTAGTATTCAGCCTGCATCCGGTTAGACTGGAAGCCGACCCTAACATAGTTGGGAAAAGGCTAAGCAGATGATGATGAGGTAGTCAGATACATCCAACAAAAACTAGCGCTAATTCGTGGTCATCGTTTCGTCAAAGAATTATAAACAAATACGTTTGCAAAAACAACAGCTTATAATATTATCACCTGCCTCAAAACCATAAACTCTCATAATACGTCATAATCACTATACATCGACAACATCACCCGAGGCGCCACAACCCTGACCGCCGCACAATACGCGCGAACGATCTCACAACAATATCCGACACTAATAAAGGCCTCAATCCATTCAGTGCGCAATATTGTCTACTCTAATTGGCATTAAAATTCGTCGAAAGAACTGAGGTAACCCCAAACAAGCGCTTATCACCACATCAGTGCACTAAAACCCTTCGCCCTCCCCCCTTGGCCCACACCCCGCACCCCTCGGTCTGCGGCTAATGAATATAATAGATGGCCCCCAGGTATGTAAGTTTATCGGCTCAATGAGGACGCTCCAATTGAAGTAAGAAATCGACACGAGTATTTTTGGTAATGGTTACTCAATTTTATTTGCAATAGGTTCGATATTATAAGATATTTAGTTCAAGATACGTATGTATGCAATTTTATGTTCACGAATTAAATAATTATTTTGGTTTATAAAAAAATCTCGTGTATGTAGAGTCACGGACTTTAATTGATGAGCCACTAACAAACTTTTGAATTTTGCACATTGATAGATTCACGAGATAACACGAATAAACACGAACTGAAAGCGGATGCTCGCAAATAAAATGACAAATTACTAATAATCGAAAAAAATCTTATCCATAGAGGTTTATAGTTGTAGAAATTATAAAGTAGATTGAATACGTCTATTCAATCTATTTTGCTACTGACCTCTTTTGGATTAGAGCTTATTAGATAATCGTTATTTCTGAAAACCTATCCATGACAGTTGAAATGGCGATATCAAAGAACAATCATAATACTGCAACGTTACCATGGCGACGCTAAACCAATTGTCGTGAGGTAACGGTTGCTAGACCTGCAAGTGGAAATTCAAGACATTATGACTTTCCATATTGAATGCACGAGTATTTCCGACTAACCCGATTTCCGTTACACGGCTAAAGTACGAACAGTGGCAAGTGGCCCAACAATTAAAGTTCGTGACTGTACAAGTCATAGCTAAAAGATTAAACTATGAGAGTAAACTTTCAGCGTTTATTCTCGTATGACATAGTGAGATATTTCATGGAAAACACGCTCCACAAATTAAAAGTTATTATAAAATCATTGACAATGAAATTTTGACTTCAAAAACATATTTTTTTAGGCTTCTAGACATCGTATGTGTTATACTCGAAGTCGTATTGTTACAGCTACTGAAGCCCATTCGTGAAGAGAACTGACGTAATCTTAATACTTAATTGGCGTTTGCGGGCGGCGCGTGGGCAGCCTTGTGTCTCATACATGAGGGGTTAAGATCAGCTTAGATGTTAATGAGTACAGATTAATTAAAGCATTTAGCAGTTAAGAATAAAGATTCTATAAAGTTGGTGTTGAGCATCAAGACGAAGAAAAAGTTTAAAATTTCTTGTTTAAATGGACTATTTAGTATAATCAAACTATAGCAATAATGTGTAGGTACGTATTTAGATAAGAAAATAACTTAAAATTTTAAAATAATGTCTGTTATTTATTCATATAATTAACTAAAAACAAAAAAAAATGGTGTCTTTTGCCAAAGCATCAGTGCTGCCATACAATGCTGCCAGTTTTTGGGCACCGTTAAGTGTTGACAGCGATGCGGACAGATTGTTTGGTGCCCATACACATTATTATTATTAAAGACGGTTAGTTTTTTAAACTATGTAAATTATTATTGCAAAATTTCGTATTACTTATTAAAAAAAAAACTTAAAATTATTTTTGACGTTAGAATTTAATATTGAAAACTCAACGTAATCAATGTCCACACAGGAGCACAAAGCCGCAGGGTGAAAGCCCTCAAGGGACGCACATATTATATTATAACCGAGCATAATATCTGCGTCGTCACTCAAGCGCAATAAATACCCAAATAAAGCGCAAATAATACCCAAATCGCTCATCAGCGCAACCCAACCTCCCCCAACTATAATTATCTATAATCAGAATATACCCCATCTATAATCAGAGCGAACGCATTGCAATTATTACTATTACCATGTTTTGCATGTGGGCACCGTGATTACCCCTTTGCGCTCCAACCACGAACGCTCTAACGTTTGTCCAATCAAATCACATTCGAAATATAAATTTTTAGAAAAAGAACGTAAACACGTAAACATTTTTCCCGCGATATATCGTGGGACAGGACAGTTTTGGCACGTCGCCATAAATTATTCGCAACAGAGGGCCGGCTGACCCCGACCTCCAGTCGATTAACCATCACTAGGTCTTCCTTCAATTTCATATTTATAAACGGGGATTACGCAAAAATGCCAGTGTAATGGATCACCTACAGGACTTAGCAGGGCGGGCCGTTGTCGGACAGCGAGGGGGTGGGGAAGGCAAATTTGAGAGGGACGGGGGTATGCGGCAAGGGTCTGATCGTCGGACTCATCCATCACGCGGCTCACGCATGTGAATTGGGGCGTTTTATCTGGAGATAGCCGCGGATGGATACCTATTTAAATATTTGGTCGTTTAGCGAGACGGCCGAGGTATTAGGTAGCTACATGACGCTGCCGCTAATGGTGTCGTCGTACACAAACACAATGTGCTAGACGCTTAAGGTGGATGCGTGAAAATAGCCCGCGAAATTCGTTCAGGATACAACGTGACCAAAATATGATTCGAACCATGCCAAAAACGCAAGAAATATTGATTTTCACGGGCTACTTTTGAGCATCGTCCTTTAAGCGGCGAAGTCAAAGTCAAAAGTCAAAGTCAAAATAATGTATTGTTTGTCACAGGTTTAAAGGAGTTCAGAAGCTCAGGAGCATCAGAATGTTATTCCAAGCTAGGTGAAGTTTCACCAATCTAGGAAACATGATCAGCAGACCCTCCGTTTCCCTCGGGCCCCCGAGAGATACTCGTACATTCGCACGCACCTCTGATGGACTGCAAAGCTACTTACTCTTTCTGGAATGGAAAAACTACTTGTGGGTAGTTTCTCGGAAAGGTTACCGAGACCTAAAATATCGCATTGCTACTTTTAGTTTATAATAACCTTTGTCTCTAGCAATTTCTTCGCATTTTGAAGTCAATCCGACTTTTCTAAAACCATCAAATATTTAAACAAAAGACATCTAACAAAGAACAAACATAGAAGCCCCGTTGCACCGAGCGAAAAAGTCGTCCACGCCGAAACGTCGCATTCAATCGCGTTCATTTAGCTGTCACGTCGTCGCCTCGTCGGTGACACGTCACGTCGTTTAGACGTCGACAGTGATCGACGTTTAGACGTGACACAGAAATGACGTACGTTTAAATTGAGGAAATATAATGTCTATGCAGATTTACCGGTGATGTGAGAATATTGTCTTGAAAAACAATGTCGCACCTTTTGGGTGAATGCGTAGAGGTACCCCGCAGAATTCAGATTTTCTTGCGTTTTTTCAATTTGCAGGTAAATGTCAGGTTGTATCCTGATAAAATAACACATAAGTATTTACATAATTATAACTATAAGAATCATCAAAACATTTCTCTAACTGACAGAGATCTGCAAAGTAGCCTTTGGGAATGACATAAATCATCGAGAAATCTGATATAGGTAGGATATAGGTAAATGTTACCTTTGAAAGTTGTGAACGCATTTGAAGGATTCCGGCAGCCAATTCCTAAATTATTCTTTATCGGGATCAAATAGCACTTTATTGATGTACTAGCTTCAGCCCGCGGCTTCGCCCGCATAATATGTCGACAAATTATACACATAAACATTCCTCTTGAACCACTCTGTCTATGAAAAAAAAAAAATGTGTGCGTGTACTAGCGTACACTCGTAAGAAGTGAAACTTCTATATGACGTTATTTTTCAAAAAATAATTTACTATATGCAACTTTACAGAAATTGGTTAAAGAAAGTTAAATTAGATAAAGTTGTTGTTGTTGTTGTTGTAGTTGTTGTTGTTATTGTTGTTGTTGTTGTTGTTTGTTGTTGTTATTGTACAACAACAAACAACCTACACACCTACCTACCTACCTACCTAAATACCTACCTACCTAAATACCTACCTACCTACCTTCATTATAATAATAAGTTAAATATCCCTACTCCGCTGGAGAAAGTATACTTCGAATCACGCGTGGTAGGGATAAGAAGAAGATGGCGCGTAACGGAAAAATGTGACGCGTAACGAAAAATTTTTTTCCAACCCCGATAAAGAAATTTCACTTCAAAAACTGCATCAAAATCCGTTGTGTAGTTTTAAAGATCTAAACATACATACAGACATTAGGACGCCGGAAGCGACTTTGCTTTATACTATGTAGTGAAGTATTAATCTAGAGATAAATTACTAGATATTTAAAGTTTGCACAAGTAACAATAGAAGACTCATACAGAATTTTGTTGTAATACATTTATTAGCTAAAGTAGGCAAATTACTGACAGCTAAACAATAAACTGCGGACATAGGAATGTAGCGGAGCGGGTGGCGGGCGACGACTGTCAGTAAAATTCAGCGAGAGACGTGGCGTCTACGCTTAGTTCACGTGTCGTCAACGTGACGACAACGATGTCGTTGGATCAACGGACAATGCGAAGAGTGTTCTATAAGCATTTTATCGAGTAATAAAGGGAGGTTTTCAATTCGACGCGTATATATATTTTTTAATACATTTGGTTATTGGATTTATTGTGATATTTTAGCCCTCTATTTTTCGCCACTCTCTAGACCTTCATAGTAATGGAGTTTAGCCTTATTAATTTTCTATTTATTGAAAAAAATCAGAAATGGAAATTCACCTAACTATTCTACTTAACAAGCGAATAAAACTTGAATTTTTGACAGTACTTCCATACACATACATATACAAAATCTGTCAGATTATGCCGTATTTAAAAACGTTTCAGCGACTCGATGTCAAAAAAAGGAGAAAGATTAGACGTATTTTGACAAATTGAGACTGAGATTCGAATGTGAAATTTCTTAAGTATACATAGGTAACATAAAACATAACGACACGCCTGTAATCCTCGAAGGGTTAGGCAGAGGTGCACCTGTCGTACCTACACTCACATTTGGCCAGTTATGTTTAAGTCCCATGTAATAGGGGGCGAGCCCATTGCCATCAACCGGGCGAAAATCTATACTCTGGGCTGTTATAAAGAAATTTCAGATGGAAAAACCCAATAAGAACTTATCCGACTCCGGGAATCGAAACCTGGACTTCATGCACTAGTCAATTCAAGTTAGTTCTTAAATGTAGACGACAATTGCACCTCTAGCGCTCACAAAATTTCCACAGACTCGACCATTTATGTTGGGACGGTCCGTTATCTGTTCCAAATTTGAATTTTCTTCAATATAATAATAATAATAATAAAAAATCATTTATTTCCATAAGTAAATAACAAAGTGGATGTGCGCAGCATTTGTAGCTTAGGACTTACAAGTGCATACTAATTTGATTAATGACCCCCATGCTAGGTGAAACCTGTGTTACAGGGGTCATTCATCCGTCCATAATACAAAAAAAAATCAGGTAAGTAAGCAGTGTTTGTTTTTGAGGGGTACAGTCATGTTTTTAATTCTAGTGTGGAAAAAATGTAGTAATGCATGCATGTGTTTGTGTGTGTGTGTGTGTGTGTGTGTGTAGAGTTGTTGGTCATGTATATGGCGATTTTAATAGTTCTTCTGTTTTGCTGTAGTCAAGAGTTAAAAGATATTCTTTAATTTTAGATTTACAATGAAATGCATTAAGGGAATGTATATTCAAAATCGGGTTCAATCTATTATAAATGAGGGTGCTTAGGAAAGGGTAGTGTCGTTTAGCAAATGTTGTGTTCGTGCTTTTTGTCTGACACGGGGGTACTGGTCTTCTTCGTGCCGTGGATGTGTTACAAGTTTTTAATGGTGAGCTTGAGTGTTTACGGAGTAGTGCGCGGTAGATGAAAAGTTGTCGGACTGTTAAAACCTTGTACTCCATATAAAGTTGTTGTGTGGGAAATCTAAAAGGCCTACCAAGAAGCACCTTAATTACTGCTCTTTGGGCCCGCTCTACCTGTATAAACGCAGTCTTCGCTGCTCCTCCCCAGGCTGTAATGCAATACGTTAAGATAGACTCACAAAGTGCACAGTAAGTCATATTTAGAACTTCTCTATGAGCGGACAGTCTAAGTTTTTTGAAAACGAAAATTAATTTTCTAACCCGCGCGGACAGGGTCTCAAGGTGATGGTGCCAAGATAGGCAGGCGTCAACCTGTAGGCCTAAATATTTAACGACCGGGGCTCGAGATACAGAGGGGCATGCACAATGCGAATCAGTGAGAGCGCATACATGCGCTTTGAGTACCATGGAGTTGACAGGTGGCAGAAGGGAAGGTCTCAGGCCAAAAGTGACAAAGTGAGTTTTGCTAATATTCAGTGTAAGACTGTTATTAGCCAGCCAGAACATTGTCTCGCGCAGTGCCTTTTCAGCAATCTTCTTAGCCGCGGCCCAATCATTCCCATAACTCAGAATGACCGTGTCGTCTGCGTATGCTAGGATTTGGGTGGAGGACAAAGAGAGCGAGCAGAGGTCATTCACGTATATCTGAAAGAGCAAAGGACTAAGGAGGCTTCCTTGTGGGACACCGTAATTTAAAGATTCTTCGCTACTTATGTTGTCTCCTATCTTCACACATTGCGTGCGATTCATTAAAAAGTCTTTAAATATTTTGTGAGCATCACCACGCACCCCAATCGACTCCAACTTGGCGAGAAGGACGGGGACAGAGACGGTATCAAATGCCTTAGAAAGGTCCAGAAAGATGCCCACGCATTTCTGTTTACTGTCCAGTTTATCCACTACAATATCCAGAAATGCGGTCACTGCATCCTCCGTAGATAAACCTTTTCTAAAACCAAATTGGTTATTGGAGATTATTTGGTATTTGTCGAGAAACTTGCTGAGATTTTTGTACAGAATTTTTTCCAATATTTTAGAGATGACTGGTAGGACTGAAATAGGGCGGTAATTGGTGACACCGACTCTGTCCCCTGACTTGAAGATTGGGTGTACGATTGCTTTTTTCAGAGCCTTTGGAAATGTTCCAGTAGACAGAGCTAGGTTGCAGATATGCGTGATGGGTTTAACTAAATCATGACTGGCAGCTTTGACTAATTTTGGGGGTATACTGTCCCAACCAGGCGCACTATCCGCACGGAGATCCTTAATAATACAATCTACTTCATCCTCATCAGTCGAGAGGAGACCCAACGAATTGACCGTGGATTGGTAATTGTTCGTAGTTGGTTGGAAAGACCTAGCACTTGGTGGTATTTGATTGGCCAGAGTTTGACCCACACTTGCAAAAAATGCATTGACAGTGTTAACCGACTTTGAGGGGGAATCTTCTATTTTCAGGAGCTCAATGGGTGCAGGTGATGAGCGGTTCGAGTCAGTCACAGTCCGGATAGCATTCCACATTTTTTTTGGGTTGTTTTTAGCTTTAAGGAATAGTTGCTTCTCGTGATCAATTTTTAGTTTTTTCAGTAAATTGTTACAGAAATTCCTATATCGCATATAAGTTAATTTCAGTATATTATTATGGGGTTCCTTATTTGTTTTTCTATGCATATTATCTCTGTTTCGTATGCATCTCAATAGTCCGGGTGTGATCCACGGCTTGATGATTCTTAGTTTACATGGGAACCAAGCGCGGATAGTGTTCCTTTGTATAATTGATGACATCACTTCCAGTAATTTGTTAGTGGCGTCATTGGGATCATTCAACGCGATGATGTTAGAGAAATCATATCCTTCAATATCTCTAATAGCGTCCGGTAGATTGAGGCGAGATGTGTTGAGTTTTTGAATAGCATTAGAGGGGTTTTTAGCTTCTATGCTGAGTATGACTGCCGAATGGTCGGTGATGGTAGTTTCCAAGACAAGGGTGATTGCATTATAGTTCGATCTCAGGAGAATATGGTCTAAGCAATTGTTTAAACGGGTTGGTAGGACATGTGCGGGCAGAAACCCGTGAGATGCGGTCAAATTTAAATAGTCATGGGAGCGTTGGTCATTATGACCGGTACTTATATTTATGTTTAAGTCTCCTATCACAGCAGTATTTTTGTATGCATTGTAATTGGAGAGAAGACTATTTAAGCTATTCAAAAAGTTGTCAATTTGGCGCTGTGATGGTGGTCTGTACAGCGCAACGATGACAAAGTTGTTGTCTATAGTACATACAAGACAGCTTGAATCAGCGAAGGTCGGTTCAGTGATGTTATAGCATAAATTTTCCTTGATGTAGATCACTATTCCGTCGTTTTGATTTGATAAAGTTTTTGTCTGGTGCGATGTGTAGCCCGCTAAGTTTGGGATAGATGTGGCTTTTTTGAGCCAGCACTCAGTAAGAATGAGAATATCACATTTTATCTTAATAGCGACAAGCAAACATATAAATTCATTGAAATTTTTATTTATACTCCTAATATTCAGATGTATGATATTTAATGATTTGGGGGACGTTATATATTTGGGGCAATCTTCAGGTGGGCAAGTAAATGACGTAGACACCTGTATGTTGTCTACGTCATTATTTAAATTATTTGCCATGTTCATTGAGAATGAGTTGTAACTAGTGCGCGGCATGTTAAAGTGTATTGAGTTGAGCAAAAGAACCTCAAGTGCCCGCGGAAACGTCCCAGTGACACAGTGGCTACCAAACAAATGCAATATTTAGATAGAAGAAAACTGTTGACTATCGAAAAACGTTTTAAGTTGTAGTTATAGTGTAAGAATAATTTGTGTATTGAGTTGTAATGTATATTAGTATTGTATGACGTATTTGTTATTTTATGTTTTTGTGTAAGGTGATTAGTCACTAATCGGTTTGGTGTATAAACGATGTTTGTGCAAATACATGCATTATTTAGTAGAATAGTGGTTGAATATGTGAAATGTTTACATGCAATTTTATAGTTTTGTATACCTAGTATTATAAAAATTAAGTTTCTGGTATAACATAGTTGTGTGAATTTATAGCAAAAAAATATTACGAGATACAGTCATTGATTTACTTGCAGATTCATGAGAGTTTTTTCTGACTTTATAAGTACACTCTTAGCTCCTTCTATTTTTCTGAGGAAGATGTTACCGTTGGCTGTCCAGCAGAATTTATATTCCATGGCTTTTGCAAATTCCCTTGCAGCATATAACAGCTTTCTTGAACTGGCGGGGAGGAACTCCGCGATGTAGATTGGACGACGCTCACCCGCCAATCCAATGGTATTGCTGTTCAGGCGCTCTTCATTAGGCTTCGTTTTATTGTAGTTGCGCACCGACGTTATTAGTTGGTTTTTTATTTGGACATTGGTGAATTCTGTGACAATTGGTCTTATTGTGCCCGGTTTTCCAGGGAGGCGATAAATATCTCGTACAATGGAGTCGCTAATACTCAGATTAACTGCTGTACCTAGGTTTGAGACAATTTTAGATAGGTCTGAAGGTGTCTCGTTGTCAGTGGGTGGTACATTACGGATCTCAATGCTGGAAGGACGCGATAGTTGCTCCAGGTCTTTAATTTTTGTTTCAAGGTGATTTATGCAGTCTCTATAAGTTTGTTTCTCTTTTTTTAATATGTCCATTTGTTTAAGCATATCGTCATATTGCTTACTTATAAAGGTGATATTCTTCTCAATTTCCGCGTTAGACTTTTGAATTTCAAGTTGTTGGAGTTTAATTTCAGCTATTTCTTTGACTAATTTGCCTATGGTCGAGCTCTGTTCGTTCGCAAATATAGTTTGCTTTTCATCTTGCTCATTTTTCCATTTTGTTAGCATTTCCAGTAATTCTCGCTTGAGAGAAGTAACTTCGTTCTCCAGCACATTCGAACCAGTTTGCGGCGGTGATTCTGCGCGCGGTCGTTTATAACGAGATGCGATGTTTACATGTTCCGAAGTATTTAAAGCACTATCAATTGTCTGCGGGATATCTGGCTCCGATCTTACTTGCATTATGTTACTAATTATTGGAGTTGTTTTTGCTGGTGGTGAGCGCTGAGTACGGGGCATCGTTGCGGTGGTTGGCGTAATATAGTTCGTAGCAGTTTATGTTGAGAGACGAACTTCCCGTAACACGTCTTGAGTAGCGAGCTGGCTGCGCGTACGTCACTTGTCCTTGACGAGCTACGACAGTGAATGGCAGATTGGAGCGAGAAAGCAGTTATTAGGAACGAACTCTTTCCGCGGGGGTGAGGGCAAGTTCGCGCGGTTTGCTCGGGGAGTGGTCACGGCGTTTAAGGTCACAAGTAGCTAATAACACTAGATGCAAAACTATGCGTTTAAACTTTGGGTCTACGGACTAGAGTTGCGTAAATGCTATTTACTTGTTTAATTGCAATCCGAACACACGTCTGCCTTAGAGCACAGTAGCGGACGAATATCTGAGAACGTCATTTGTTTTTTTTTCAATAAACGTCTTATTTTTTCTTTGACCGCTTTAGCTTGTCACCATGTTACCACCTTAAGTAAAAAACCAATGACCTGGAGGTTAGAACGTCGCTAACTGTACCCGAATGGGCGAATCGTGCCTCCATTTATACCAAAAATAGTACGGCACATACCTGACTAATAAGCATAGTTTTTTTGCGCTATTGTACCGACTTGTTTGTTCAAAGTAACGGAGGCTTTAATAATACGAGTTCACGAGTGGTTCAGTGGACGAAGAAAATGGAGTACCATCAATCAATCTGCCTAGCCTTTGCCCAACTATGTTAGGGTGAGCTTCCAGTGTAACCGGACCAGTATTTTAATGACAGCCGGGATCAACGCCTTAACGTGCTTTCCGAGGCACGGAGTAGCTCCTCTCGAAGACGAACGCAGAAAATGAAGTACCTACCAGTATCCTGGCAAAAAAAGGCATGACTTTATGTAGGTCTTCTTCTTTTCGTGTGGTTAGTGACTAACCTGGTGTCAGAGTTTTTAAGCTGCCCATTGGGCCTGTGACTTAGCTTCACATACTGTTGAGAAATATCTCTCAGACATGCTGTTTTACCCATGATGTTTGTAGGTGTAAGTATAACAATATTATATAATACTAGCGACCCACCCTGGCTTCGCACGGGTGCAATCTAAAGTACGCGCCACGAGAAGCTATAAATTATGTAAACAAACATCTTTTACTAAGTAAACATTTTATACTGCAAGATAATAATAAATTGACCATATTCAATCGACATGCAATATAGACGGGTTATATGAAAGTAACAACCTATTTAATTTAGTCGGATCATATTTTAACGACGCAAAGCGCTATCGTTTGTGTTTCTTGGTACCGGAACGCGTCCGTCGCAGGGATTGTAAACTATCGGGACGCCATTTTGAAATAAACGCGTCATTCGAGTTTCGAATGCGTACGAGTTTGTTTCACACAGAAATGGAAACATCTGAATCTGACGAATAATTATTCTTAAATAATATATGTTAATTAATATTTGTTACTCAATAATTTATTAAATCTTAAACAAATTCATTTTTTTTGTTGGTCCAAATGTTGTGAACTCCTGAACACTTGTTTACAAAATTTATAGCTTCTCATGACGGTTACTATAGATACTATCACGCGGGTGAACCCACAGGCGAAAGCTATTAATAAATATAGTCTATGTTACTCAGAAATAATGTAGCATTGCAATGATGAAAGAATTTTTAGCAGAAGTTTTGGAATCCGTCCGTTAGTTTTTGAGTTTATTTTTTACAAACATACAACAATACAAATCTTTCCTCTTTATAATTAATATTAGTGTCGATAATGTTATGCCTGTTGCCTCCGATAGCTTAGGCAAAGGTAGCTAAGGCTGAGTGTCTACTACGCCGGACCGGTGGTTTTGTCGGATTCCGTCACCCGGACCTAGATGTTCACATTACACCGGATCAAGTCCTCATCAGTCGAGGTCAGGCCTGAGTCCGACAAAAATACCGGGCTTGGAATTCTCGCTGGATCCGCGTACGTGAACAGCTTAATTTAATTTGCACTAGCATTCTCTGTCTACGGTACATCCACTAGACCTTCCGGGAGTTATGTCGGCTCATAAAAACCACCGGTACGGTGTAGTGGGAACTCGACCTTAGTAGGCTGCATGTACCTATAGGAAAGTATTGGTTAATTTATTTAGGTATTATGACTGGCAACAAAAGTTTCTACTGTCTTTTCATAAATAAAACGTTTACAATTTAACAAAACTTTATTTTAATGTTTTTTCTTCATACTTATTCGAATGTAATCGAATACTAGGTACATTTTGTAATGTAAAATCTAAATAATGTTGACATGTACGTATACTTTCTATTCAAAATATGAGAAGTCTATTGGTCAGGTAAACGCATCCTGTAAGGTAATACCCGCATTATATTAGTAAAATGTGGTGATTTATTCATTTGCAGTAGTAAATTACCTCTACAAAGGTATCTGAAGACAATAACATTACAGAGCATACAACCTAGAAGCTATACAAGTATGGAGTGAATAAATTGCCTGCACAAAGGCAACCAAGAATCCTTATTGACAGACCTACGACCTCTCATTAAAATAGATAGAAGCAACAAAATAAAACGACAATAAAACAAGACATAAGGAACCATGAGTCATCGAAAGCTGGCCGTCCGTGGTCAGGAAAGAGCTTTTATTAAGTTTACAAATAGCCGGGAACCCAAACAAATCGGCGTGCGTCGCGGGCCCGCGGCAACCGGCCTTGAACTGAGCCGCGGAGGCTCTCGCGCGAGGTTCGCGCGGGGGCGGGGCCCGGCCGGCCAATCAGCGCCCCTTCACATTTTTCAGCCCCCGCCCGCATCGCCGGACGCTGCCCAAAAACAAAAGGATCAAAGTCGGCGAAACCTATCTCTTTCTTTGTGAGGCCAGCAAACGGGCATCGATGAGAGGATAGATACAGTGTGTCGCGCGGGCGCGAATCGATAAAGCGCGGCCCCGCCGTCGGCACAGGCTCCCGCCGCGCCGCCTCGCCTGCCGCCTGCCCGCCTGCCGCCTGCCCGCCCGCCACGGCCATTTGCACGGATGTTTACTATTATATTTATTGAACGGACGCTCCTAAGTGGCGATATAAGAATATTTACAAATCATAAGCACCCGATTTGGAGCAATTAGGCGCGTACCGCCGCCGCCCGCGCGGGTCCAAGTGCCCGCTGAATACACTCGACGCTACTCGCGGTTATCTTGCACGTTCCTTGCTCTCGTAATATAATAAATACTCGTAAACCGTCTTACACCAATTAGACTGAGAAATTCAAAGGTTAATTTGAGAGTGATCATTCATATTCAAATATTTGATGCCTATTTAAGTAGATACGATTCCACGGAGAAATATTCGAACTTTATTGCTTCCGGATATTATTATGTGATAAAATAAAGGAAACGGATGAAATAAAATGAACCCTCACATTTTCAGGTTTCATTTTAAATGCTGTCGTTCGGGAATTAACCTATACCTATATAATAAAATTGTAATATTTTTGTTAAGTCTTGTAAAATCCAATGTTATGTGTATAAAACAAATAATAAGTAAGTAGACAATTTATACAGAAACTGCTCATGTATTTTTGTAATTATAATTATTAAAATAAAGTTTTCCCATGTATTCTATAAAAATAAACGGGGTGTGGAATAAAAATTTTATAAACTGTCTGAGCAGGTATAGGAGGGTATTTATTAAAAACACACGAATAACATTTTGCAAAATAGGGAGATTATTTAATTACCTACCTATTTAAACTTAGATAACTAACTACAATAAGACGTATCTGAGGTGGGAGAATCGGTGTATAAGTCGCAGATGGATTGTCAAATCTGCTGTTTTACCACTAGCTGTTTTACCACTAGCTGTTTTACCACTAGCTGTTTTACCACTAGCTGTTTTACCACTAGCTGTTTTACAAAACAGCTCAGTTATGTAAAACAGCTGAACAACGTTCAGCTCGATTGTATGCGTTATGGTGCGAATGGCTTATCTGCAGTCACAATAAACGTTTGGTGTGGGTTCTAATGTCGAAATGAGTACCTAACTAAGTTAGAGCACCCTGACCAATTGCTTTAGGTTAGGTTAGAACTGTGAAAAGCGCACCAGCCGAATTAGTGCTACTTCCGAGTTGGTCGCTATTACTTTCTACATATTTAGTATTTTTAAGACGGACTTTCATAAAACTTTCTTAAAAATAATTTCAAAACTGTTTTCACCTGATATAAGGTCATTGTTTAATTTATGTCTGTTTCGGACACCATTATTGTTGTTGTGACATAGCTGCGAGCTTCAAATCTGACGTTTCATTTCACGTGGTTTTATGTCACTTCTAATCATGGATCCGCTGCATTGATAAATGCAAAACTTATATGAAATTTTGGGTTTTCAATTATTTTGGAAAATCGCTAAACGTCGATCAGCTATTTTACATAAAGGAGCTATTTTGTAAAACGGGTAGCGGTTTTTTAAAACAGCGAATACGACAGTGACACACATGTGTCGAGTCATGTAATTACATGTCTCCCTTTTTCTCTTTAGAGAGTACAGGCGTGACGATAACTTAGGTACTTATATAATTTATTACATAAGTACCTACATACAACAATCCCCAAAGGACATAAGTTCGAGAGATACTAAATACCGTGTTTTCATGGTATGAACACCATTTCAACCGTTGATATTGACTTGAATTTTAATAAAAAAATATCTTATATTTCGTATATTTTTTTCTAATTAAAACACCATTTCCCGAAAATCTCGAATATCGTGATTTCATAAAAATGCTCAGCTATTTATTATGTTCCCACTGCTGGGACACAGGCTTCCTCTCTATGAGAGGGAGTGGGCCATAATCGACCAGAGCCAGTGAGGGTTAGTGGATGCCACATTTCTTCGAATTTTTAGTTCTAAGACATGTCGGTTTCCTCAGGTTTTCCTTCACCGTCTTTAGAGCAGTTGTGATGAAATGAAATACATAAAGTGCTTGTCTGATTTCGAATCCCAACTGACGAAAACAACTCATAATTCGGGGCCACCACACACGCATACATAAAAGATTTTTTTTTATTTTTGGTTAGTAGGTATCGGTAGTTTCAATGATTACAGTTCTGTAAATACGTACCTACCATCTACGGACGCGAATTACATTTTGATATACATAAAACCTTATATTAACCTGCAAATTGCATAAAACCTAAGAAAATTAGAATTTAACAAGAAAATCCATCTGCATAAGTACGAAATTTTACGGGAACTTACCTACTGGAAAAAAAACAATTTCTGCTGAATTTAGGTATCGCCAGTTTTCTATGAGTTCGTTGGGAAGTTCCTCCTTCTACTAGGCACCTTCAAGAAACTGGACTACTTGCTACCTACCTTAATCTTTCAATATTCTAAAAAAAAGTATAAAAATGTACCTACCTGTTTCATTGATCTAAAGCAAATAAGTCACACATTCCTAAAACCGGCACAAAAGTATGCATGTAACTACCATTCAGTCATTTAGCCTTAACAGCTTCTGATTGGTGAATGATTCAGTGACTTGTGACTAACTTGCAAGCTTTTGGCAAGTGCATTCATGTTGTAGAATAAAAACAACCAAACGCAAGACAGGCAAACAGATTTTCGGCGTGGACACGATATTACCTACTTTCATTAAATAAAATTATGTTTAGTTGGTAGTTCTTTTATGACACTGAAATGTGTCATAAAAGAGCTACCAACTAAACATTATCGTCACTTGGGAGATGAGACGTATTTTTATACACTAATCATGATTCTTGACATGAACCAGTTTAAATTCATTTAAGACAGCCATGTAGTAACGAGATGAAATCGTCGTGGAAGCACTTAATAAATGCTAATCAATTAGCAGATGCAGGACCAGCGTTGAGCCAAGCATTTTTATCAGCAATGTAATTGTAATCCCCCAACTTAATATTTTTCGTTTCATTTAGTTCAAGTGGTACAATATAGAAAAGCGCCATCTATCAACACAAGAGGAACCTATCTGAATTTTTGTCCCGAGTGTTGCACGCTGCCATCTTGCGTCGAGTGGACGAACGACTTCACTTTGTTGAGTCCTAAAAGCTTTAAACCATCACAGATGGCGCTGTACACTATTTCAAAGCATAGCTACTTTTAAAGTTTTTAATAAGAATGCTTGCTTTAGAAATAGGTAAAACTTGCTGTCAAGTGAGAAATAAAACAAAACATTATTTTTGATGCGTGTGCATTCTGATAAAGCCTTTTTATTGTGGATTTGATTGCTGCGTAATAGACTACTTTATCGACAGAGCTATTTCCGGTTCGCGCTCGACGACATCACGCAACGCAAACTCGCAATTGAAGCCAACTTCACTTCATAAATGTTCGATCTCTTTCAACTACACCGAGGCTTGAGCTTTTTGGGATTACGCTTTTCGGTAATTATTGTTTTACTCGTTGAATACAGTGTGGTTTTGAAATTCTTAATTGTAATTCTAGTCAAAGGTGAGTGACGCGTTATTTTGAGTGTGGTGTAATCATAATACCATAACAGTTTGGCGCGTTGGTTACATTCTGTCAACATAGCTAATAAAGTGTTCACACGCAGTTGAGTTTATGCACGTGTAATTACAATATAAACGTGATTTTCCATTTGCAGACATGGCTTTGAGCATTGCACTACCTCTGGCAGGCTTGGAGACAGAAAATTTTAACTCGTTCAGTTCGTTCGGGCATATCATAGACATAGCGGGCCTGTCTCAGTCCCAGTCGAGCCCGAGTCCGTCAGTCTCCAGTGAATCTAGCGGTATCGGGTCGCTGGGGTCGCTCAAATCAGAATCAGTAAACAGCGATTCCCTGCCGTCTAGTCCTCAAACAACAGAGAAGGTGAGTGCACATTTTCGCACTATTTTGTTTGCATTCGTCCTGGCCTTGACCTCTCTATTTTCATAATATTCCGTAATGGCGATGTCTTACGCTATCAATGTTGTGAACAATTTTGACGCGTGATAATGGAAAGATTTCGGAGGCCTATGAATTTAATTTTTTTTTCTGTAACCCATACAAAATCACCCTGATTGGTGAATGTTACATGTACCTTAAATGAGTTGTTTATTTAAAATGTCCACTTATTAGTTAGTTCTTACCAAAATTATTTTGCGACTTATTAAATAAGGAGTGAGTAGGATGTTATGTACCCCTAGGACCTCACCTCTCTGCATGTATTATTTTCAGAAACTATTCGAACCAGTGGTGCAGCCCCAGCCACGTCCTCTAGAGAAGAAAGCCGATGATGTCAAAATCTCGTATGGAGGGCGCGACATTCTGAACCTGATGGGTAATCTCACGGACCCGCGGTGGAGCTACCGCCCCACGGTACTCCCGCCCAACAACCCGGCGCTCTTTTTCGCCAACCGCTCCCAGTATCATCGATTGGGTCCGTATGGAACTCGCACACAGTACGTAAAGGACTCTTGTCGCCTCTGCGGCTTCTCATGGGTTGTAGCAGCCACAGATTGACGTGACTATGAGTCAGCTTAAATCCTGAACAAACGAAGTGGGTACAACTGGAACACATCAGGATGCATATCAACTTCTCTAACTCTTACAGTCACTTGATGGTCCTTGGAACCATTACTAGCTGGACCATAACTTTAGTTCATATGTTTTTCATGGAATGAATTATGACAACTTGTTATTTTTCTTAAAAATAACAGGAGATGATCTTTTATTTTGCTCATTGTTATCTTTTTGACTTAAGTTTTTACATTCTATTTTACTAATTTGTTATAAAATAAGCATGAAATTGTTTACCATGACTGACAAAAAAATTACATCAAAGTTCCTTTAATGAACTAAAGCCAATGGTTCTGTGACACTTTCCTATAATATAGTTTGTTTATATACTTGCCTGTTGTGCTCCAGTTATACGGATGACTGTGGAATATGTATGTGGCTATCGTCCCGCACATTCGTAGAGTTACATTTTAAACGTGACTTAATACTGTGATCTTAATTTAAACAAGACAATTTTTGACAAATTCTGTGAATGGAATGCGTGACGATACATGACTTTGTTTTTGTTTTTAACTTATTTAATTGTGTGATAAAGTTAGGCTTAATTAATACTACGGACTTGCAATGCCATAAATATTTCCAGATTTATTCCAAAAAACAGCATTTCTAGGTCCCAGTCTAATTGAAAAGACAAAATTAGATCAAAACCTTAAAATCTATAATCCATAAATTAAAAGATTAAACTATAATAATAATATATTACGCTACACTTAGTTCCTCTTAGAAATGTTAATGATTTGTTATCCAAAGAATATTATATTAACTATAAATTGTTGAGTATACAATTTATATTGATTAGTATAAAATACAAAGGGTGTAACTCAACCCATGGGTTTTGTGTCCAATTACTCTTAAAGCAATATTTAAATTTTAGACATTTACTTATGATATCATAATGAGTTATTTCCCACCATTACATGTAATAGTTATTATTTAAATATTGTTTTATAATATTCTTTAGTCTCTAGGAGATAATTTAGATATATTCCACAGTCATTTATCAATAGGATCGTCATTTTTTTAACCAAAAGGCTGCTTCTCGGATGTTATTTAAATTTACGATTTTGACGAGATAGGCACGAATTTAAAGCCAAGCTGTAGGTTATTTTTAAGATGTAATTAATTATGATTATTGTTGGATTTACCGTCCGAGCATTACATAATAATAGTGATGACATATAATCTAGAGGATATGATCTTGACACATTACCCTAAAAATCACCTTCCTATCAACTCAACTTTAAAGCTTTGAACAACTCATTTGTAATTATAATATGATGAGCCCATGTGGAACATAGTCAAAATGGGTTATCAGTGCATATCATCACAAATTAATGCAGTGATTAGATATTCTAAGGTATTAGTAGTTGTTACAGACTGTTTTAAAACGTTTGAGTCATTGATATGCCCAGATGCTGGGTTTCTAGTGAAATTATAGTAAGTGTCTTCAACAGACTGGCAATATCTCTATGTACGTGCATATAAAAGTGTAATATTCATGGTCTCTTAATTTAGTCAAGATATTTAATAGTGTGAGTCTCTTCAATTACATTTAAGTAATGTATAACATACTAACTATAACGAATAATTGATACTGTCCTTTTGTGCAACTTTGGTTCTGCTATGTTGTGATCAGCTTTAAATTGGAACTGGAGTATTTGTACACAATAATGATGACGTATTTCCCACATAGTTATTTTTATAAAAAAAATGTTGATATGAGACAATACAGTATGTAGTATTCAAAAAAAATTATTTACATCTTATACTTTGCTTAGAGGTTTGGCAAATATTTTGGAAGGGACCAACATGCGCGAATTGTTTTCTCTGAACTCTAGGTCAGCGTAGAAGTTCAGTTCGAAACAGTAATTGTCGTTTGTGATTTAAGTTCACAATGCATTTCAAAAGACTAGATGTCGAGCCATATCCACAAGCTTCCATTTCTGTTTTGTCTGTAATCAATTAACTGGGCTATGAACACAGAACTTAAGCAAGTAGTTGAAGTTTTACAAATATTTATTTACGTATTTTATGATTCAGTGGGTAATGACTGAACATATAGCATGGATCTCAGAATGCAGCTAACAGTGATACACATTCTTTATTGCCTTTGTAGGAAGCCTCCCCTTAACGTACTGTTTGCGAATAAATAAATACTATATAAATGTTCAGGGGCGGCTTCATTTGCCTAGTGTGCTATATCCTCAGTCACACGGACTCACAAAATGGTTGTTATTGGTTATTTTAAAATCAAGTGTTGCATTCAGATTATTATTAGTTATTAACTTGTAATATGACAAAGCTGCAATCGAATGTAGTTCAAAGGAAAGTATTTGGAGCGATACGCACAGTTTGATAGACTAGCTCTTGTTGTGAATGTCTCCTTAAGTTTCGTGGTGATCCCCGTAGCCCGTAGGCAGGACCGGCGCGACCGGCGCGCGGCGCGAGCGACAAGAGAGGCCGAGGTGCGATGCAATATTTGCATTCCAGTTTTGTGTTTAAGTTAGCAGCCGAGGTCGTAGTTGTTAATGTTTATTTAATCCACATTGCCAAATATTTTGGTTGTTGTGCTATTTATTTAACAAAATTTTCTAAAATATCAATTTAGTACCTTCCATTAATAAGTGTCTTCAAATGATTTTACACATGTTTTAATCATTTCAATTTTATGCATTTTATTTTGTTTTAGTCAAATCATAATTATACATGATATTATACATAATATTACCTATATGTTGTATTATATCTATTGTTCATTCATATGATAAATATTTTTTTCTCATTGAACTGTAGTCAAATGACAGTATTTTTATAATGAAAATTGTATAAGGATGAAGGGTTTTTTGCCTGACGCGCGTTGCCAACGCCCGCAGGCCTGCTCGCAAGCCCCGGGCTGCGGCGACGCGCGTCCTGTGGGTATTACGTATATCTGATAAGCATTATGTAGGTTTAGCGAAATAGATTAACTCGGAGATGAACTCCAAGTACCAAAACTTATTGGTTCAATGTTGTTCTCGTATTATGGTGATATAGTGCGTCGCGCGCGGCGCAGAGCTCAATATTTTTAGTAACCCTTAAGAAAATTGATACCTCTTTTGAAAAAATATAATATATATATGATATAGTATATCCAATCGATAATCACATATTATGTATTTCCCTGTTTATTTTGATGTGATATCATAAATGACTGATCTGAATTTAGTTTTTAAGTTGGTTATTGATATGCAGTGCTATTTCGAGAGTGTAATTAAGATTTAATATTGAAAGTGCCAATGCTCGTAATTTAATCTTTATGACTGTTCCTTTATCGTAGCTGTTTGTAAGGGCTCAGCCCTCAACTCCTTTGTCAACTTCAGTATAAGCAACCTTCTTTCTTACACTAAGTTTTCAATGTATTGTTACTATAATGAAATCACGTAACGTGCACAATCTCAGTAATGCTTGCAATATTATGTGTAACATGTTTTATTCCTCACTTATAATTTTATTTATAATCCAGCGTAATGTTAAGAGTACAATATGAGATGATGTTATATCATTCTAGTATCAAAATTAGCCGAAGATGTTAATATTATTAGTTAGGTAAAATTTTAACATAGCTTTGTATAATTGGGATGTTTTAGTATTTAGTAGTGTATAATAACGGCTTAGTGGCAAGCAAAATGTCTCGTGAATGAAGTGAATAATGTTAGTGGCAATAATACTCGATAAGTCCCCTGCCAAGAGACTTGTACAGGGTCGCGCGCCGCCGCCCGCGCGCCCGCGGTTACCGGCGGGCAGCATACACAACTGAACGTTAGGATCTAGGCGTTTATTTGTTGTAATTATAATAATAGACGTAGGTATTTTATCGTACTTAAATAATTATTCTTGCGATGCCTTAATTCTGGTTGTCAATTAGACATGTCTCTGCCTAGAGTGTTATCATTGTTTTTATTTATTTTAGTTTTTGCTGTTCCGGTTTCCTCCGAGAACTTCCAGTCCAGGCTGTTCTTTTGAAATGATTTTGAGGTCGATTTATTTTTACCTAAGTGTTCTTATTAAATGTTACCAAAATGTTTTTAATAAAATATTTTTATATGTATCTTGTTGGTTTTTTTTTTATTCTAACTACGATCCGCGAACAGCGTTTGTCGTAAACACCCACCTACATATAACACAGATAGCTATCTGTAATGATGACTGAACAAAGTAAAAATAGCTTTGTGTTATTTTTTTAGTCCTACATGTGACATAATTTTGTCCGCTACACGCTTCAGCAGTAACTAATAAAGTTGGTCACGTTTCTTGGCGTAAACATTTATTTTTGGGCGAGTAGCCAATAACAATCAAATTAGACGCGACTCGAGATAAAAACGCTTCAATATTTCTTCGCATTAATTAAGGTATTTACAACATGTTTGTTTACTATTCTAGAATACTGTTTGTTTACATTTTATTATAGTTAACGTCATCGCGTTCTATAATTGCTACGCTACACCATTTTTGTGAAATATGGCCCTGAATGTGGTGTCGGAATATTCCGCTGCAATCCTCGATTTATTGCATTGATACCTACCTACCTAATTATATTTAAAATTATGTGCAATGATGAATGAATAGGTAGGTACTTAGTACCAACGACGTGTTGGATTCTATTCCGTGGTTGGATTGCGTAGGTATATCGATGTTTTTGATTGATCTCAGTAGGTGCAATCTGTTGGCGATAACCCCAATGTATGTACTTACTGGCTACGTAGTACCGAACCTATTAATATTTATTTGCGACAAGAACATATCAACTACCTATCAGCTTAATAAGTACAGGAAAAAGGGCAATTATCCACGCTATCTACTTGAACATCAAGGTAGGAAAATAGTAGGTAGGTACTTATTACCTACATAATTTACTATAAGTAGGTACTTACGCGATACCAAATAGAATCAGTATGGATAGGGAGGTACCCCATACCTAGTTAATGATGTTTGAAAATATTCCTAATTTCGCAAAATATGTAATGAGTACCTAATATTTTTAAATATCACACAACTTGCCCAATCCTAAACGAAGTAATAATTCTCGATAATGTCCACAGTATTTAATTAATGTAGGTATCTTATACTTATTGTACTAGCTGACCCGGCAGACGTCCTGCCTTAACTATGATACCTAACTACCTTTCCTACCTACCGTACCTACACGACCTACCGTACCTACACGACCAACGCTACCTACCTAGGGATATGAAAAATAGATAGTAGGTAGCCGATTCTCAGACCTACCTACTGAATATGCATATAAAATTTCATAAAAATCGGTCAAGCCGTTTCGAAGGAGTATGGTAACTAACATTGTGACACGAGAATTTTATATATAAGATTTTCGGTTTTTGCCACAGACATCCGAAAAAAAAAGTTATTTTTCACTTTTTTTTGTGGTGGCAGAAGCCATTGATAGATTTTCAACGTTATTTCAAAAGTAAGGTTCATATTCAATTGGGAATGTTTGTCAGTTTGGGATAACTTGATTTGTGCTGGCATCTGTACCTTTCTGTACACAAGTTCAAATACCACTCCCTGCTAAATAAGTGTCAGGAAGTTATTATAACATCATCCACAGATTACCTATGTGTAAAAACTGCCCAATCAAAGGTAATGGGACCACCGTTCACCGCCACAGAATAAATAATAGAAGGACCCTACCCACCGCGCGAGCGTAGTAGGTACTCTTCTCTACCAGATGAAAAAAGAACGTTCAAAATAGGTCCACAAATTGAAATATCGGTTACCTACCTACACAAAAAAAAAATAAGTACTTTCAGTTCAACCGCCTCCTTTTATTTATATGAAAGTGCCGCAGTTCTACTAGCTTGTAATTTAACTACGTTCTTTATAGAACAATAGATGGTATGTACACCTGCTCGCGAGTCACGGATAAACTTAACCATTTAGAATCCCGTTATGCCATCAAACCACGATCCGTAACGCAGAGTGCACTTAGCCACTGACACTTCTGTAACAAAACGCTTGTCATTTAAATAGCTAACAAAGGACAAATGGGCTACTTCCCCGACCCTGGCTTAAACCAGCCTGCTGGGCCTGTTGCTTCAAATTTGCCAGCCTGTCCCTTGCTGTCCTCCCCCGCGACGCCCTAAGCCTAGGTCCGTCCGTAACCCATTGAGGGTGCCCTAGTGCCCTTAGTGTATAGTCGCTTAGTTTCTAAGTTTTGAGCCCTGGCTGAAGGCCTGAATTTTTTGAACAGGCAAGCCCGGTTAAGCGTTGGATAACCTCCTAGGTTGAACTGAGAGATGCCATTCACAAAAAGAAAATGGGACGACGACTCTGCCTATCTGACCTCCACATTCACAAGCCAGTTACCAGGTAACTAGAGACTCCTTGGCAAGACTCAAGGATTTTACGAATGACAGCCGGGGCCACAGACGAAACACGGAGGGGTCTCGTTATGTTATGGATGGTTACCCATCATCATGTCAACTAGATTTATTTCTGAATTTTCGCTTATAAACTTTGAAGAAGCGGTTAGATTTAACTGAAATATTTCATTATAGCTCTGAAACTGTCCGAAACTATGCGAATTCAAGGGAGTAGGTAAGTATATAACGTCCTTTCATGTGAAACCTCATATTCCCCACTTCACCTAGTTACCCCACTTCAACCTCCTTCTGCGAAAACGTTATGCTAGCGAAGGAGGTGGCGGAATGGGAGAGAGAAAGGTCCTCCCGTCCCAGCCGCCGCAGGAGACGCCCCGGGCGTCGGGAGCCACGTGACGACTCCCGGCCACCGTAGGCGCGGGCCTGCGGACGGTGAGTAATGGGTGACTCACCGTCCGATCAGCACCAGACCCGTGCCGGACGGCGCGTATATGTTCCACGCGCGCCTCAAAGAGATGTCAGCATACGAAGGGTCCCCTCAGGGCCAAGCCTGCCGGGTAAGCGGGATTGTCCGAAAGGGTTACCGCTACCCCGGAACATAAAGGGCTACGGAAGGAACATGGATGGGTTTTAGTCAGTAAGAGTCTGACACTCCCGTCCGCTCCACCCAGAGCGGGAGCAGTCATTGGATGATTTCCCAGACTTAAAAAAAAAAAAAAGTGATTATTAGTTAATGTTTGGATTATTAGTGGAGTTCTCAGGCGTTAAAGAACGCTATTCTACCGAAAAGGTTTTTGATTAAGTACAAGTTACCTTGATTTTGTGCGAAAATCGTTACCTACGTAAATGCTTTTTTTTTTATAATAAACAATTTGCCCTTCATTAGTGCTTTATTATCTTCCTTTTCATAAAATTTCATGTTTCTAAATCTACGGGAAAAACGTACGATACCTATCTTAAAAGTGTTTGATTTCCTCGATTATGTATGAAATAATATGTGACGTAAATTCTTTTTTTTTATAATTTTATTTCAATTTATAATAAATAAAACTCATTCGAAAGAGCAGCCATCGATTAATAAATATTCGATGAATCGTTCAGTCGAAGTAGCGTTTGGCGATAAAAGGTTGTTTCGCAATAAATTCCATTCGAACAATCGTTCAGTCGACTTTCCATTAATCGAACATATGACTCTCGAAGTTAAATTACGGACCCCTACTGACAGCGCCCGTTCACGAACATGACGCACATATTAGCACCATTCAGCTCAACCATTTTGAAGGGAGCTAAATGATCCAACAAACACGCCACCATCAGCGTGGCATACTCTAAGCCGCCAGGGCACATTCAAGTCAATGATATACGTACCCAGCAAATGGTCGCTTTATAGTAGGTACATAGTACTCACATAGGTATGTGCTAAACAATTATACAATATTAAGAGATTGAATTTATACAATGCAAAGATAGTTTTGCATTGTATAAATTCGTGAGTGTTGTTAGTATGTACTAAGAAAGAACGCATGCCTACCTGCTAGCCTGCTTAGACGGCCAATTTTCAGGTACTTATCAGGTAATCAAGGTACCTACATAAGAACGTTAACTAGCTCACGTAAATTTTCCGAGCTGATATTTACGTATATTTTAGGCAATATCCTTAAAAATAAGTCGCCAATCAATACTCCCAGACACTTTCCGTCGGCCGTATTGCTTTGCAGACTTTGCTTTAAAGCTGCCAAATTAATTACCTACCTATTTACCTACTTAAGTATATATTTTGTATTAGAGTTGACAAACTATCAATAGTTATTTGTTATGCAAGGCTGGAAAGTTGATTTTTGGCGCGAGTACTTCTATTGAATCCTGAGCGTAACGAAGGTTTCAAAGGTACGAGACGCAGAAAAGCTTTACTGCCGAGCGCAACACACAATTTTTCACCTCACTACAGCGAGGAAACTGCTAGGTGCAAGAAAACAGGTGTTATATGTCGAGTTTTTTTTTGTTCGAGCGTCTCAGATACATTGACTCATGTGAAGAAAATAACAGATACTTGGCAATGTATCTTATTTTTTTTTTTTTTTTTTTTTTTCTCTTAACCTAGTGTTCATCAAAATGATGGACCCTAATCTTATTACAATCTAGCCTTGTATATAGACTAATAAGTAATTTAATTTTAACTTAAACTGTTAGAAATATTGTCTTTACGTACTAAGAATGTGTCCATTGGCACTTTTCTTATTGTCTCTATTAAGGCGAATACACTTTTTCTTGTGTCTTTTTGGTAACACTTGTGCTACATTTCACTAATCACTAACACTAGCACTAAACACTAACTCGAACGGTTTTGTTCTTTTTAGTCTTCTCACTATGTCCGTGTGATCGAGAAGCTGGATCGCCTCGACGTTCACATGCTGATGAAGTCTCTTGTCGTGAGCTTCTGCAGATTTTTGAATCACTTTATCGATGAGCTCAACATTTAGGTCCCGATGGAGGTCATCATTTCGTACGTACCAGGGTGCATTTACAATTTCCCGCAATACTTTATTCTGGAATCTTTGAATGATTAATGCATTTGTCTGTTTGGTGCAGCCCCACAGCTGAATACCATAAGTCCAAACTGGCATCAGGACTTGTCTGTATAGTAACAGTTTGTTCTGCACGGACAGCGCGGAGTTTCTTCCAAGCAGCCAATACATTCTTTTGAACCGTAGGTCGAGTTCATCTTTTTTCTTCTTGACGTGAGTTTTCCAGCGTAGCTTTGCATCAAGGGTCATACCGAGATACTTGGCTGTATTCTCATAAGGTATTTGGTTGTTATTAATATAAACTGGAAAATACTGTTGCTTTTTGTTGGTAAAATCTATGTGTACGGATTTGGATTCGTTTAATTTAATCCTCCATTTTTTGGTCCAGTCATAAACTTGATAAACAGCCATTTGAACCTTTTCTACTGCTTCTTCGTGGCTGTTTCCAACGGCCATTATGGCTGTATCATCAGCAAAGGTTCCAATGGTATTGTTTTCTAATTCGGGTATGTCGCAAGTGTATAGTAGGTACAGGACCGGACCTAACACACTTCCTTGCGGTACGCCAGCTTTTATTGGTTTTAATTCTGAATAAGTATCTTCTTGTCTTATTCTAAAGACTCTGTTTAAGATGTAAGTTTCCAATATGTCTGCAAATGGTTTCGGTAGCAGGCTCTTTAGTTTATGAATAAGGCCTTCATGCCAAACTTTATCAAATGCTTGGGCTACGTCTAGAAAAACAGTAGAGCAAACTTGCTTGTTTTCCAGCGCGTTTTCTATTACGTTTGTGATTCTGTGCACTTGATCGATCGTTGAGTGTTTTTCTCGAAAACCAAACTGGTGCTCAGGTATAATGTTTCTGTTATCAATGATAGGTTTAAGGCGTTTGAGTAGTAGCTTTTCAAACAGCTTTGACATTATTGGTAGCAGGGAAATCGGTCTGTATGATGTTGTTTCGTGAGCCGGTTTCCCAGGCTTTGCTATCATTATGACTTCAGCAACTTTCCATAACTCTGGTACATATTTAAGCCTCAATGCTGCATTAATAAGGGTTGTTAACTTAACCAGACCCTTTCTTGGTAAGATATGTAGGATTTCCCCTGTTATTAAATCGTAACCTGGTGCTTTCCTTGGGCTTATTTTCTGCTTTATTTCTCGTGCAACTTCTCTCGGTGTTACTAGTTTTATGGCATCTATTTGATCTGGCAACACTATATTAACCAGAGTGTGGTCTTCAATGGTTTCCCCCTCGTTAGGTTGAAAGATGTTTTCTAGGTGCTCTGCAAACCTCATAGCTTTTTGCTCATTAGTTCGTGCCCATTGCCCGTTTTCACACTTGATGGGAGGGATTTGGGCTATCGGCCTCTTTAGATGCTTAGTAGCCTTCCAAAGGGAGTAGTTTGTCCTTTGGTCGTTACTTAGTTTCTGCAGGTAGGTTTTGGTTGAGTCGTTTTTGTAGTCCTGGATTAGTCTTCTTAGTTTTTTTGTAAGATTATTTAGTACTCTTTTGTCATCAGGACACCTAGATTGATGCCACATTTTTCTTTGCCTTCTTTTTTCTATAATGAGCTGCTTGATTCTGAAGGGGAAGATGTTTCCCTTCGTTCTTTTGTTGTAGTCAGGTGTATTTTCCCACGCTGCTTGTTGTATGTGAATAATAAACTTCTCAACTTCGATGTTTAGATGTTCTGGGGTTTTTAATGGAACTTTAAGGTTTATTTGATCATTCAATCTGGCCTTAAAGCTCTCCCAGTCCGTAAACTTATTAACAAGAGTGATACTATTTTCTTCATACAGAATACTCTCGCTAATTTTTAAATAAATTGCAGAGTGATCCGAGTTCAAGTCATAGCTTTGTTCCGTTTTTATATAGCTATTTGACAGGTCTTTGGTTACGAAAAAATCTATTAAGTCTGGGATTTTATTTGGATCTGTTGGCCAATAAGTGGGCTTTCCAGTAGATATAACGTCACATTTTAGCTCTTTTATGGCACTCTGTAGTTCTTTGCCTTTAGTAGTAGTTAGTCTGGAACCCCAATATGTATTTTTAGCATTGAAGTCACCACCTAAGATAAATCTATTACCAAGACAGGCTAGAAAAGACGTATAGCGATCTTTTTTTATCATGTACCGTGGTGGACAGTAGATGGCACACACGGTTAAGGGGTATTTTTTGGTTTGAAGACATATTGCCACTGCTTGGATGTCTTTCTCTTCGCATTTTAACATTTCATAGTGTTGCAAATTATCTTTAACAATAACGGCACTTCCGCCTCTTGCAGTATTGTCTGGGTGTAGCGCATGGAATACTTTGTATCCTTTGAATTTAATGTGACATTGAATGTATCTTATGAGTTACATAGAATATCTCCAAAATTAAATACCCTGTATTTTGTTCTATATCCTCTAAGGAGAATGAAAGAAAAAAACTAATTTAATACAAATAACTAACCAATTTAATTTAATACATACCTATTTATTTTTGCCAAGCAAAGGATGAAATAACATATTATATTAGTATTTATTTTATTTAAAAAATTAAACTTAAATTACTACACAATTGGGTATTTGACAGGGTAGTATTTTTATGGCATATTCAAATGTGACGTCACAGATTTTTTTAATCAAATGGAATACTTATTAACATTAATTCCAATTTTACAATTATATCCTCGCAAAATATTTAATTTCTGTACTGTGATGGAAGTTTTTAAGGTGAGCGGTATTATTTAATATTTTAATTTAGACCGTGTCATGCATTTTCAGTGGACTGGCAGTATAGAAAATTATTAAATAGAAAGGTTCGAATTTTAAAAACTCTTTCCACGCTAGAGAGCAAAAATCGATTTTCGGCTCAGATTTCGAATGACAAACAGAGTCTTTCCGAGCCTGTGAGGTGAAAAAGAAATTTGACAGCTTGTTATAGCTGGCGTCTGTACATGTCTGCCTAACCTTTCGCGGAACACAGCAGTGATATTATTAAATCATAGGTATATTATGTGTTTAATAACGGTAGGTATTATTATGTATCTCTAGCTACATATATAACGTAAATAAGTACATACATGGAAGGCTCGTCTTGCTTTATCAAACGAAGCTAATACTTTAGATAATAACTGTAGCTGGATATTTGGTAGCATGTTTACAATCCAATAAAGTGCTTACCTATAAGTAGGTACTTTATTAAGTAAGTAGGTACCTACCTAGTTAAACGTTTTAATTGCGATACTTACCGGTATTAACTAGGTATGTATGTACATTATCTACCTCTACTTGCTTATGTAAAACATGAGATGTTTATCAATCTGCTAGAGTGCTAATCATTGTGACAAATTTTTAAACTTTATGACCATGTGAATCATTGTTATCCGACGATATTAGGTAAGTACGTTGTTTATCTAAATACTGATAAATGTAAGTACCTATCATAATTATTAATGCATAAAAATAAACAACAGAAAAGACCAATGAGTAACTAATCTGATGAAATGTAAAAATCTTATCATTGAGGATAGAACAATAATAAAAGTAGGTAGTTATCTTAGCAGCTATGTCTTTCGTTTTTCCGCTAATTCGGTCGAGATTAGCGGTAAACATTGTCTATTTACAAAATGGACGCCTCGGGCATAAACGCCATCTTTCAAGCATTGTGAACATCGCGAATAACGTAGTGCAAAATAATGGCGGGTTTCATCTTCAAGTTCAGTGAAGCAGTGAAGCCTTCGCGCAGCGCCATCTGTTCGTTCAGTAAGTAAACTGTACTTCCAAACTGCGCGATGCTGAAAGTTAACGATTTTACTGAACAACAGGTGGCGCTGCGATCGCCAAACTTTGACGTTGTTCTCATTAATCGTACAGAGATGGCGCCACCAGTCCGTTTCTAACGTGATTGATTTAGAATAAGTTTAGGATCCACAAGCCTTAGATTGATGACTCGAGTCATAATTAAAGCAAATAACAGCATACGCCACTTCTAACTACTAGTATAGTCGTTTTTACGTCCAAAGAGACGGAAAGGCAATGTCTTATTAGATAACATTTTTTACAGCCTCGTTTGTCTAGTGATCGCAAAATCGCAAGCAATTTTCAGATTTAAAATGGTCAAGGAGTTCAAATAAACTGCAGGGTCAACCACCAAAGTCTTACCTTATTTACGTTAATAACTTGTTTTGAAAAAATCGAACTATGCAGGGTTTTATAATGTTCCTGTGAAGGCCATAATATTCCATGCAAGAATCGAACCCGCAACACGCTACGCAAAATTTACTCCATGAAGCAAATTTGCTTCATGAGTTACTCTGACTGTGCCATTTGTACCCACAGACGACATGGTGCTCATGAATGTTGATATTTTTAGAACGCTGCAGCAAAACTGACTGTCACATTGGTCTAGTGGTCGGAAGCGCGACTGCTGGGTCTTATATTCAATTGCCAGATGGGGCAATGACTTATGGAATTAGTCCCCTAGGAACGTATAAAGGTAGGTAGGTAATATGGCTGGTGTCCGCAACTCCACGTCAATCTTGGTGTTACTGACAATCTCACGTAGGGTATCTGGGTTACCGAATCATATAGGTAAATAACTGACGAATTGTGGAACTGAGGTAGGTAGATATACCAACACCTCTGAATTATAATCTGTCAGGGAATACAGGCATGATTTTAAACTAACCTAAAGTTATTCCTGCTTTGGAATGGGATTTCAATCTAGTCGAAATGCTGACTGATGTCGGCAAGTCCCATGTCCAAGGCGCGTATTTTGCGTATGGATACAGTAATGCTGTGATAGTCTATCGTAGTCGAATAAATAAATACAAATTCAAACAGTTTATTTCAAATAGAATTATAAAAGAATGACAACATTTACAAAAATTAAAAAAATTGATTGGTGCCCCACCCCCTCCCAATAGGTAGCTGTGAATAAAGATGTATAGGACCTATGGGCAAAAAACTTCACTATTTATTATCTAGTTACGGGGAATCATCAAATGACCCCTTCTGCTCTGGGTGCGGAAGGGAGTGTCAGACTCTTACTGACTAAAACCCATCCATGTCCTTCCTTAGTCCTTTACGTTTCGGGGTAGCGGTAACCCTTTCCGACAATCCCGCTTACTCGGCAGGCTGCGGCCCTAAGGGCCTTAGGGCCGCAGCCTGCCGAGTTAGCTGTTCCTGACAGCTGACATCTCTTTTAGGCGCGCGTGGAACACGGACGCGCTGTCCGGCACGGGCCAGGTCCTGATCGGTCAGTGAGCTACCCATTACTCACCGTCCGCAGGTCCGCGCCTACAGTGGCCGGGAGACGACTTAAGGCCAAGATGTCTACAAGGTCAGCCTTAATTCGATTTGTCTTCTTCTTTTCGTGTGGTTAGTGACTAACCTGGTGTCAGAGTTTTTATGCTGCCCATGGGCCTCTGATTTAGCATCACACACTGTTGAGAAATATTTCTCAGGCATGCCGGTTTCCTCACGATGTTTTCCTTCATAAACTTTTAGGCAAGTGATAATTATACAATACGCACATGAATCTGAAAAGTCAGAGGTGCGTGCCTTGGGTTCGAACTCGAGACCTAAGACTTGGCAGTCCGACGGTCATACCACTAGGCTATCCCTGCTTCAGGCTCCTGTAACGGCTTATAACTCGAATCAAATAGCGACAACAATAACGAAATTACAAATAAATCATTACGTCACGAGCCAGCAACCTCTTTAATAAAAAAATAAAAATTAAACAGCGACAATAAATCCAGGCGCGCCGGCCGGCGCCGCGTCGATTCCCAACATTATTCGCGACAAAATACAATTTCACCAACTACATTGTTCAAAATCATAATGGAATATAGTCCGAATTGTTTTTTACGCATCGTAACAACCGCGGCAATGATGTTTTTGTTTGGAATATCCACTTTTGTGTAGCCATAATGGGTGTATTCATTCAGACGGGAGCAACTGAAAAGTGTCTCTTTTATCAGCCGCACAACAGGCGAGAATCAAAGAAATTACGAATTCCACGGACCGATGTTCTAGAGTGTAAAATAAAGACGGGATTGTGGGCCTTGGTGGTTTATAATATTTTCATTGTTGAATAGGTGGGCCGATACAGCTTCTGATATTTATGATAGATATGCATCTCGGAAACAATGGGGCGTTATGTAAACTGTAATAAATAGGCTGCGTTATGATAAAATGTAGGTCGTAAAGGACAATGCTAATAAACTTTAAATTTAGTTATGACTGCTGCAGTCTCTGATCCTTTAGCTATAGAGTTTAGTGTAATTAATTACATGGACATAACTTGGTTACTGAAAACAATGCAAGTTGTCACAGTAGGTACTCATTATTAGTAGACTAATAGCTTTGTATCTATCAGTGACTTTATATTATATCTATACTAATATTATAAAGAGGAAAGATTTGATTTTTTGTTTGTTTGTTTGAAATGAATAGGCTCTGAAACTAATGGACCGATTTAGAGCTTAGTTTTCGAGGAACATAGGCTATTTTTTATCCCTGGAAAAATAACGGGTCCCACGGGAAAGACCACGGGAGCGAAGCTGCGGGTAAAGTGCTAGTAATATATGAATAGATATCGATCGATATTGATCGTATTTCTGTGGCAAATTAAGCAAATTACCTTTCTTTCTAGATATGATTCAAACATTATTTAAAACGCCATAATAATAAACTATGCTGAGCGACGACGACCGACGGCTCGTTGGTCTAGTGGTCGCAAGCGTTACTGCTGACAATGAGCTCCTGGGTTCGATTCCCGGGTCTGGAGAAGTGTTATTGGGTTTTTCCATCTGGAATTCTCAGTAGCAGCCTTGGGCCTGGATTTGTACCCCGTTAATCGCAATAGGGTCGCCCCCAAAATTACATGGGACTTAAACATAACTGGTGAAATGTAGATGTACAGACGCCAGCACATCAAGCTGACACGAACCTTATTCATTTGCAATAAAGTTGAAAATCTATCAAAGAAATTTGACAGATTGGAGTAGCTTGATGTGCTGGCCTCTGTACCATAGTAGATGGGTGCACGGCTCTGCCTCACCGTTTGGGGAATACTGTTACGTGATGTTATCTTATGCTAAGCGATGACATTCTTTACTTGACTTGTTGGATAGAGCGCTTTCCGAAGATTCGCTAATGTCATCTCATGCTAGCTCATCCCTGTCTTTTAGCATGCATACCCGTGGGTTATGTGGATATCCCCTTAAAATAATTACCTTGACCGTCACAATGGAAAACAAAAGAACTAATTTATTGTGATCCATCAATTTCAATTGATTGATTACGGTATTTTATTGTACAGAGGCCAGCACATCAAGTTACCACAATCAGTCATATTTCTTTGATAGTATTTCAACTTTATTGCAAAGACATAAGGTTCATTTTTAATTGAGAAAATTTGAC
This sequence comes from Hyppa rectilinea, assembly GCA_951799385.1. Lineage (NCBI taxonomy): Eukaryota > Metazoa > Arthropoda > Insecta > Lepidoptera > Noctuidae > Hyppa > Hyppa rectilinea. The sequence continues at coordinate 6,407,385 of OX637306.1, read as the reverse complement.
AGTCAGGGATAGCTTGATGTGCTGGCGTCTGTACATAGTTTATCCGAACAGCCTAACTTAATCATATATTATTAATGCGAAAGTAAGTTTATCTGTTTGTTTGTTACCTTTTCACGCCTAAACCACTTAACCGATCAACCTGAAATTTTGCATACACGTTGTCAGGTGTACAGAAACGGTGTGTGTCTTTCGAATCACCATTCAAATTCCATATTAACGCGAGCCAAGCCGCGGGCAAAACCTGGTATTTTATAAAAGTACTTAACTCACTCCTTGGATGATCATGCATTGATTTCAGAAAGTCAAAGAAATTGGTCAAGATTCCCATGTCGAACTCCATCATTTTTTCACATCATGATTATTCAATATTCTTACCAATACCCAATAAACTTAATTACCTTTGGCGTACCTACCTACTTTCCTCCAACAAGGCTCCTTGTTTAACTTTAGGTACCTAAGTTTTGGAATGGGCTTCATTTTTCTGACTGACCGAGGTTATGACAATTCAAAACTGCCTGTAATTCGTTTATTTTAAATAAATGCTTTGAGTTTGAGTTTTTTATTTTATCACACATAATTATTAAAAATTCTAACCTATATTACTTATTCCATATTATACTTTCTGTCATAGCTACCCTTCCTCCCACACCTCACACGTTCCAAATTTCCCAGTGAAACCTACATCAAATTAAACCTACTGAACCAAAATCAGCGAGTACACTTGTACAGTGAGCAAAATATGTGAATAGACTGAAATTGAAAGCCGCGGGGCGCTGATTGCCAGCAACATCTTGAAGGTATTGACATTCATGAGCCAGTATTGCGACGCACTCATCAGCCCTCATAGATACATTTTGATATAAAAATGTTATATCGACACGTGCTTGAGGTGAATTTTAATTCGGTGAGTAGGATACTGGAAATTTTGCTGCCGTTTATTTTATTCTACACCGTGCAATTTTAGTCGTCTTACAAATGTGGTCCACTTGATGTATCCGATATAAATAACCGCTACGCGTGATTAAAAAGTTGTTACCATTAATTAAGATAATATATAAAACGATAAATTAATGATGCATTACAATAAGTAAAATCCTTTAAATAATGTTTACGTATCGAACGTTAGATCATTCCATCCCCATTTTCTATGAGACAAAATTTCTAAAGCCAAGCTAAAACAGTCAACGTCCTATAGTCCTCTCCAGGTTGTTTTACAGAACCTCGTGCGTTTACCATATTGTATGTTTTTTAATTATTCAAATGTTCATATTTTTATTTTTATGAATTATTAGTACTTACCTAGTCAATGGATACATGAATTGGGCTGCTGTTGTAAGACGACTAAAATTGCTCGGTGTATAGATCTGTTTCACAACGATTCACGGGGTAATTTAAAAAATATGATAACCAGAATTTATTCAATTATGTAATTACTAGGTTTTGCTTGCAATTTCATCCTTGTGGAGTTCGGTTATATAGCAATATCGGGCGATATGTTTGAGACAAAAAGTAATCTATAGGTATCCTTCCCCGGGATGCAATCTATCTCCCTGCCAAATTTTATCCAAATCCCTTCAGTAGTTTTCCAGACAGACAGAGTTACTTTCGCATTTATAATATTATAGTAAGGATTTTCCGGATATATGAACTGAATCTTTAAATCTGAAAGTGGAAAATCATTGTTATAAACTGGTTTCGGTATTATAAACTTTGAGTCGGCTTACTAGTTTTACGTACTATTCTTTCTACTTTATAAAACAGAAGAACTTGAAAGAGTTCTTCTGTTTTATACAAGTTAACAAGGCAAGCAAAAGTTTACAAAGTTCTATATAGGTTATAGGATTAAAAGTAAAGTTTTCACACACATGTAGGTCGGAAATAATTTTCCGAAACACATGTTGTGAAAACCGTGACCAAGTTTTTTTTTTGAGGGTGGGAAATCATCCAATGACTTGAAGGAGCGGAAAGGAGTGTCAGACTCTTACTGACTAAAACCCATTCATGTTTCTTCTTTACCTTTCGGACAATCCCGCTTAGAGGACTTCTTGAACAATGTTTTTATATCAAGTGTATTCTTCGTTTATACTTCTGTATCTTTGAGCGCAATGGGCACACACAGCAGGTGATCAACTCCTGCTTCAGTAAACGCGGGTTCGACGATCATGGCCTACAGCCATGTCTGGATATACAGTGTGTGTTAGGTTAAACGAGGGACATACTTTCAGGTTGTATAGTACTCATGAAAATCAACAACTTTGTCCATGGGACCAACTCTGAAATATGAAAAGAAAATATCAGTTGTTCCATACATTTTGACGAATTAGGCGAACATATACATATGTACTGAATAGTAGATTTTTTTTTCGTGATTTCAGGTATAGTTTCATAGTCAAAGTTGTCCATTTTCATGAGTATAGTAACCCTGGAAAGTATGTCCCTCGTTCAACCTAACACTGTATTTGACTCGTGTAATCTAATAGAAATAATTAATAGATTGATTAGTAAAGAAGACATACAAAAGAATACTTCAACAGTTATAACGTTAAAAACATATTCTTTTATTGTAGTTACAAATATATTTTTCTGTAAATGGTATTACTAATACAACACATACACTAAAAATGAAATTTTTGCTCAGCCTTTTCAACAGCGGGTGTTCCATACCTCCAGAAAAGGAAAAGAAATAAACCTATTTGAATGACCAATATCAGAATAAACAATCCTACTTTAAAGCAGCATTTTGTATCTACGACTGATGCACTGCTTACGGTACGTGTATAGTGGTCGCTGCTGTCACTAGCACTGCCGGGTGACTTCTTCAATGAAAAAACCATGGTTGTGCAAAATTTTTCAAGAAATCCGTATAGTATTATCAAGTTCCATGTGTTTGAAAATGAAGAGCATTCTTAAAACTTGAAAGTCAGATTTTATTTAAATTTTATCGTTCTCCAAACAAACTGTTTGCTCAGATTTCAATTGTAATTAAACTAAATAATGATTTTGTAATAGTTTTATAAAGTAAATAAACGTGTTGTTGTGTGACAAGATGACAAGCTTGACATAATTGGCACAGACCTATAAATAGAGACATGTAAAACCTCTTTCATTAATTCTTTTTTTTTCAATACACAACCTTTTTAAACTTCACAGTCTTTGATAGTTGAATAGCATCCGAGCATTCTATTTCTTTCCAGCCAGCATTATTGATCAAAACTTCTTTTTAACGTAAGTAAGACTGAAATAATAGAACAAAATCGACTTTCTTAGCAAGTGAAGATGTTTAAAAAGTTCCCTATTGCCTTTTGCGAGTCTACCTGTTTTTACAAAGAGTCTCTCGTATATTTTGAATAGGAATCAGAAAATAGGTATCGCTCAATGAGTAATGTTAAACAGTGGTCCATTGAAACGGCTGAAGCCTTTAGAAAATCACCCTCCTTTCGAGTCGCTTTTTGTAGCCTCTATTTATGTTTTCCACATTTTCCATATAGAATTTCGTGCTTGTGATGTCGACCGAATCTTCTATTGAAATCTCACACTCGGGAGTTGGCAATTCAGTAGTAAATTAACACCATTCAGTAGCGGTCTGGAAGATGCCTGAAAGGTTTGTTTGTGACTCAAATTAATATACCTACTAGCTAATGCCTGGCTAGCGTTGAAGTGCATGTTTATTTGGAACATGATCCGGCGTGCATACGATTATTTAGCGAAGCTTCATCAGAATCGGTCGAGACATATTCGAGTTTTTGCGAGACTAACTTATGGCAATTGATTTTTGTATATACAATATTGATTTTTTAGATGGGGCATTAAGGGCAGGGCCTCATACACCACAAGTTGTTGCAGTATTTAAATAGAACTTTGTGAGAATGAGACGAAGTTATACAGGACGTATAGCTCCGTTTCTTTCCCACTGTAAAGTAACACTAAAGTAATACTGCTTTAAGATGAGGTTGTGTGGTGTGTGGTTGGCCTCCTGTTACCTTGATCGATGTAACTACAGAAACATGGTGTTCTGCCTTTGGTAACAGTGAGTCTATCTTACATGAAAAGTAAATTGGGAGTTCCATTTTCCACGAAATGCGTTTGGGACAAGATCTTTTAGGTTTTCTTTATTATCTCGTGCTAAGTAAAATTGGTTGGTCTTTTGGAGTTTTTTGATCGTTATAAAAAACAGGATCAATTGGCATCCATTTTTATTTGTTGTGAAATATATCTATATACTTGTTGACTGTGAATTTTCTTGAAAATCTGAATGGGGGTCAAAATTTCTCCAAAAAATAAGGACGGTATTCTAAGACCGTTTTTCTGTAAGTACAATTGTAAAGGCATAGATGTAGCGAAAAAAAAGTTTGTTTTATCTCATTCATGCTAAGCCAGTAATTAAATAAATTCTCACGTTTTGTGGCTTTGAGCCGAATTTTAATTATTTCAAATATAAGGTGATCTTTCGGTAAACCGACAATGGAAATAAAAAAATGAAAACAGACCAAGTTATTGGTTTATATCGAAACTTTGATTTAACTAAAACCAAGTGTATAGTCAATTTCTTATAAAAAAAGGCCACAGGCGTCCACAAGACCTTTTGTATGTCATTCACGGGCTGTCCTCATTAAAGATCATCAATATTGTTCTTGTGTACGTTTCATAAACATATTTAATGACTAACGCAAAACCTGTTCTGAAGAATTTCCCATTCAACTCATTTTCCTATTTAGCGGGGTACAAAAAGCGGGTGGCAATTGGGCTAGCTTTTGTTCCACGCCGCTCCACCGAGCATTCTTTTACCAGCGGCTGGAACAACTGTTCTCAGTGCGATGGCCCCACAATGCGAACTATTGTCGCCAACGTAATTGCTCCTTGCCTCATCTACTCCAGGGCTAGCTAATAGCGCCGTAATTTAACACGTAATTGCTTAAAAGCAAGAAACAAATGACAAACATACGTCAAAATTATATTTCGAACAGTATATTCTAGGATAAAACGTTTCATAAAGCCATTCATCGAGTCAGCTAAGGAGTGAATCTTTATGAATGCGACCAAATTGTATGAGAGTAGTCCTCTTTCAAAACTTCCCATGAATAGTGTTAATTCGCTATAGCGAGTTTGCTCGGAGCTCGTCAATGGACTATTTGGAGACTTGAGAAGTGCGCCGCCTCACGAAGTCGCAATATTGTGTATGGAAAACGCGGGAAATATGAATGGTGTTCCGAAGCGACACATGAGTGTAGGCGATTTTGTAAAGAACTCAGAATGTTAGAGAATATTTCAACGGTGTCTATTCAGACGTGCCGCTGTTGTATGGCTATACCAAATCTGAAACGGTTTTACAGAAAGGATAATGTTTTATGATGTGCTTACAAGTATTGTTGTGTTCAATCTGTTAACGCACAGGCAGTGATAGTTCATCACCACCACATGTACAGACGGCAGCATATCAAGTTATCCAAAACTGTAAAATATTCCCAATTGAATATGGATCTAATTTCAGAAATCATCAACGATGGTACGGTCATCGGTGTGGGAGACAGACTCGCTTTTGACGGTTTTTTTTTGCACTGAAGTTGAAAATCTACTAAAGAACTTTTTAAGATTGGGGTAGCTTCACGTGCTGGCCACTTTATTTTTAGATTATATTCCAATGAATTAACAGTAAAGTTAGGTAAGTATCACTGCGACGGCCTCGTTCGTCTAGTGGTCGCAAGGGCTACTGCTGAGGTACTGGGTTGGAATCCCCGGTCGGGTAATGTTTTCGCGCCAGGAATTTCTTAGAACCAGTCCCGAGTCTGGATGTGTGTCCGGTTGATGGCAATAGGCTCGCCCTCATGGTATTAAAGATAACGGGCGAAATGTGTATGTACCTATTATAGGTATAAAACCTACCTAAACCTTCAGGGATTGTAGTCATGATACTATTGAAATGAAATGTAGTTCCCTTGTTCTGCTTTCCTGTATGCCCTGTATGTCAGCCTTTCCGCAAAATGCCGTAAAAACGTAACCAAGTGCTACTAGACTTTTCTGTCTCTCTTTTAAGTCACCCATGATCTTTGCTCCAATGTCGATGACCAAAAACAAAGCAACCAAAGACAATGTGGAAGATTGTCTTCACATTTTTAATGTAAACTCCTTAATTCAAGACAAAACCCTTATAATGTAAACACGGAGCTACACCTCAACCCTTGTAACTCCGGCCCTTAGTTTTTCAGCGCCGTTTCGAAGGCGAAAAGGAAAAAACGAAGCGTGCCCTAACAAAGCGAGTCACACAATGGCGCCGCGAACAATGCTAACTAGAGGAGCTTGAGTCTGTATCATTTGCAGATAAACACGGGTAGATATCGATATGATCAATATACATGACAGCTTGTAATGTGGGAAAAGGATTGAGAGCACGAAAGATGGCTGGGTTTGTGACGTCACATGGTCTGATTGACTCTGCGGTCTGGCGTCTATCCGGTATAAATCTGTCAACAGTGTCAATCCCTAGCATGTGGAATGACAGCTCACTTCAACTTAGTTATCACGGTGAGATTTTTGCAGAAGACTGGCTGAAAAGTGTGGCTTATGTTTGTACAGACATTTTTGCACATCAAGCTATCCCTAACTGTCCAATTTTCTCAATTAAAAATGAACCTAATGACTTTGCAATAAAGTTGAAATACTATCAAAGAAATTTGACAGATTGTGGTAACTTGATGTGCTGGCCTCTGTACAAGATCCGGGTAGATGGAATGCTAAAGACGAGACTATGCGGAGCAGTCTCTTCTTCTTCTTCGTGTGGTTAGCGACTAACCTGGTGTCAGAGTTTTTATGCTGCCCATGGGCCTCTGACTTAGCTTCACATGCTGTTGAGAAATAAGAGCAGCAAGCAGTAAGATGGTGAAGACTGAATATTATATATTATGTTAAAAAAAATACTAAGTCCAAACCGTTCATTTTGGTACAGTTTCAGTTATTTTCGTGTTGTTCACAGAGGTTGTGAAATTAATTCCAACGCCTGATGCATCGGAAATTGGAAAACGGCGCCTCTCTGCATAACACACATTTACATTTATGCCTGAAATATAAACGTACTGCAAAGTTTAATAAGTAACTGCATTTCAGATTTTGATAGAAGAAAATGAAATGCATTGGAACTCTTCATGCATACAAATACAAAAGGGTAACCAATAGATGTACCTATGTAAGTACTTAGGTATGTGCGTGTCTTCTGTATAAAGAGGCAAAGGTTTTAGTTTTCTGCCCTCATCTCATTCTAACTATCAATTATTTAAAAAAAAAGATAATTTCTCCTCGGGGACGGGCGTGATGTTATGTATGTTTTTGTTTTTTTTAACAATGACTTGCCAGGTTTCAGGGTAATGCTACTGCAGGCTTTGCCTGACATAAGTTTAGATAATTATGCACAACAAAACAGGATCCAACTTCCGAGAGCAATGCACCTTCACACCTACTTTACAATCCCCATGAAAGAGAGCTCCGGCACAGAACTACAGACTAGCGTGTCAATGAACGAAACAAGACAGTATCACAAAGCAAGTCCACCACCCACCACACTTTCCGTCATATTAAAATTCAAGCGACACTTAGAACATTGCACATCCGCCAACTCAGCACTAACGACGGAGTCCACAACAATGTGCCCTCTGAAGAGGCCCGAACAATCGAATGAAGACAATAAGCAGCGATACTCCGAGACAAAAAGAGGCGAAATAAAGGCTCACTTGTTTCCTGGCCGCATTGTGAGGAACGGGAGAGGGCAGAGACAAAAGCGTAATGTGCCACGGCCCCAAACAATGGGGGCCGAGCCATTATTGTTACAGTAGCGCCGCTTTGCGCTGTACCTACGAGGTGGCTCCGAACTTGACATGAAGGTGGCCTTGTCGGCCGCTGCGCCGCATGCGTCGGCCGGATTAAACTCGTATGTTATGTTAATTACTATTATCCATAGAGCAGGAAGTGGAATTTCAGAACTAGGGTGTACCAGAAGACTTGCAGCAATGGTATGCTAAGATAGAAAGAAAGAATACCTATCCATCGTACAAATAATATTTGTATTATCGAAGCTCAAGAAGTGCTGCAAGCGTCAATGCTTATTTCTCGGATCCTCTTTATATCAAACCAATTTGTAGCTTACAAGAATTACCTACTTATATGTAGCTACATAATTTTGTTTTTATTTTTTTATATACTGTATCTTCAGGAGCTCGTGGCTAAGTACTAACAGGCGCACAGGTCGATCCATCAGGTTAAGCTACGCTTGCCGGGGTTCACCGTGGATGGGTCAGATGGGTGACCATCTTTACACACCGAGATTTCTCCGTGCCTCGGAAACCACGTTAAGCCGTTGGTACCGGCTGTCAATTGTGCATCTTTGACAGTCGTTGCGGGTCGTCAGAAACCCGAAAATCTGACAGCCAGTCTTGGGTGGCCCAGTTACTGGGTAGTGGAGGTCAGGTAGACAGTCGCTCGGTTAGACTGGAAGCCGACCCCAACATAGTTGGGAAAAGGCTAGGCAGATGATATAAGGTAGCTTCACAGCTGACAGTAAGTATGTATAACTTAATTGTTATTCCAAACATTACACCAATTACGAAGTACACAGAAAAATTAGAATACAGAGAGTGACATAATTATTAACTTAACTTTTAGTGCGACCGTGCGTGTATCTGTGCGTTGTAGGTGCCGTCAATATATATGTGATGATGTGTGTATGTGTTAGTTAGACAATACTTCTTGCTAATTCGGCAGACGAGGGCCTCTTAAGCCCAGCGCCCGGTGGAGAGTATCATTTCGTTATCGGGGTCAAAAAGACCGGCCGCCGTTTGATCTCTCGCATTTATGATTTCTGCAAAGCCGGTGGCGAATCGCACAGTGTGCCGCCCGTCCAATAGATGTAGACACAACATTTGATTAGCAATTAAGGACGGTTATTTTAAGTTGCTACCTTTTTGTAGTTTTAAAAAGCTCTTTACTTAGACTACGAAGTGTAAATTCGCACTGATTGGGGCTATCTGTCTAAAAGCAGGTGAAAATATACGGGCTGTATTTTTTTACACACAACGAACACACAGACACGTTATCTGCTCATATTTTGTAGGTTTTTCTGCATTTAAAACAGCAAACATTCATGTTATAATATAGTCATAACCTAACACGGTCTATTCTGTAAAAAAACTCAACATGAGAACTTACGTGAAGCGAGGTGACAGTAGTGTAAATCTTTGGAAAATTTGAAGTTTTCAGTGCCTCAACAAGGTAATAATAATAATATGAACGAGTTTTACTACGGGAACAATATTGAAATCGCGAAAATAAAATTAGCGGCTCCACACATTTTGTCGAGTTATATGTAGACAACCAAAACACCACACGCAGATAAAAAAAATACCATCACTTTGTTCACCTACGAATATGTATCGTTGCAACGTGCAACACGCCCGGGCGACGTTGAATGGCGTCCGCGGGGCGAATCTCTGGGACGCATACGAGACGTATCAAAATTCTATCTCTCACTAGATACGATGCAATATTAAAATTGAATTTTACTGGTCATGTTTCCAACTTCGTTTCGAATAATACGTGCGGCATGAATCGCTACGGAGTTCTGCACAAAGCTGCCCTGATGAAAATGTAAAGTTTGTTGGTGGGAGGATGCTTCTAAAGGAGCTGTAATATCACGCAGATGGAAATCTTTACGCATTTATTTGCTACAACGTATTGCTAATGCAATTTTTGGTTAGTAAAAATGCCAAAAATATTGAGTAGGTAGTCTTTAAATTTAAGGACCTTAAAGTGGAAAGCGAAGAGTAATTGCGATCTATGTATGTACAGACTGTCAAATATTCCCAATTGAACATGAACCTTATTCAACACTACATAGTATAAAGCAAAGTCGCTTCCCGCGTCTGTCCTAATGTCTGTATGTATGTATGCTTGCTTAGATCTTTAAAACTACACAACGGATTTCAATGCATTTTTTTTAACAGATAGAGTGATTCGAGAGGAAGGTTTAGGTGTATAATTAATTAAGGTTTGCGGACGAAGTCGCGGGCAGGAAGCTAGTTTGTAATAAAGTTAAAAATCTATCAAAGTCATTTGACAGATTGGGGTAGCTTGATTGCCTCTGTACATAAAATAACAATATTACCTGGATATGATCAACTGTGATTCTGTCTATTTAATACTAATATTGGTCTGGTCATACTCGAGTGTAAGTAAAAGGAATTTGTAAGGAGCGTCCCCCCGAGGAGTCCGAGGGAAGGCGTGAGTTTATGTTCATGTAATACTGATATTTTACATCTCCCGTCTTTGCCTCGTGGTAACTGAGGTCAAAATTTAAATTTTTACTTGATCTACTGCATCCACAATCTTTTTATATAAAAAAACAGAAACGAGAACGAAAACCGTGACTGACCGATTGACTGATCTATATCTATATTGACACATAGCTCAAATCATTGAATAGATTGAACACGCAGATGAAGTCGAGGGCAGAATTTACTATTAGCTGGTCAATTTATAAAACTTTTACAAATCAATATACATATTAAGGGCGAATCTCACCAATGTAACAGACCGCGATGAGCTGAACCCCGTTTAAGGGCTGTCAGTGTCATTATTTTCTGTGGAATATTGACACTCACAGATTTTGATCTTGATCGCATACAGGTGGAATCTAAAAGTCATTTCCGACACCAGTATGACTATTTCATTTAACAATATATTATGAAAATTCAACGCGGACAGTGCAGCCCTATCACGAAGCACAATTAATAAAATTTCGCTATGGACAGAAGGGGTCTTTTGTCCACTTTATTCATATGCTAACTCCAGCCGACTCCTATTTTATCTGAGTACTTCATTGTACTTTAAAAACAATAGAGAAAATTGCGACGCGACGGGGCAATCGTTGTGACGTGTCTGTAGATTGTCAAACGTTTGTTTTTTTTGTATTTACGTTGGTTATCAATATTATTGGTATATTCTAATATGTAAGTATAAGTAATTTGTTAAATGAGAGACTTCCTCTGGAGTATCCATGTTAAAGACTTCATATTATGTATGTGCAATATTAGGCGATTTACACACGGCACCGCGCTTCGCCGCGGTAGGCGGTGAAGCCGATCTCATGTCGCATTGGTCTCTAAGAAATCCGTTGATGCCTAACACACGTACACCGCCCGACCGCGCGGCCGAGCGGTGCTCGTTTCTACCGCAAACTGCTCCTACGGCGCGGTCGAGCGGAGCCGTGTGTTAATCGCCTTATTTAGCTTTTAATTTGTGAGTTAATCAAAGTCAAAGTCAAAACATTTATTTCAAATAGGCACAAGAATGGCACTTTTGAACGTCAAAATGAACAAGAAATAGAACTGATTCTAGTCGCCCCTTCCAAAAAGTAGTTTCGTGTGGAGAAGAATGGGCAAGAAACTCCACCGTTACTCTTTTAAAATGTTTCACAATGTTTTGTATACATGTATTATAACATTATATGTGAATACATGTATACAAAACTAATAATGTATAAACAAAACACGCTCAGACCCAAAATAACCGAGTCATTCGAAACCAACTCGTAATTAATGTCCAGCAGTTCAGCGACTTCTATATTCGTTCTTTCCTGATGATTTTATATTTTATACTCTCCATCTTCTGTTATAAGCCATCATCATCATTCTTTTTTATGTCTTTTTCTTCCATACTTCTCTAGTAGTATCATCTCGGTAGTCACTCCCATTCTATCCATATTATCTTTCACACAATCCATCTATCATTTCTTTGGTCTTCCTCTACTTGTATAGCCATGGTCACGAAATAAATAAATTGAAAAGTTCTTACAATATTCAAATCAATAGGGAACTGGATTTTTCTGTTGTGTTCGTAGACCGCGTCCGTAGATAGCTTCGGGTGGAAAGAAAACAATGAAAGACAATGTTAAGAAAAAAACTAAGGAATTCTAAAACACGAACCTACTTAGTACTGAAAAGAGAAAACGTCTGTTTTTATATTCTTTGAGATTACATAAAGAAAGGTCTATAAATAAATATGAGATGGATCAATGAAAATATAACGAACTCAAAACACAAATCTGTTCTATTGCTAGGGTTCTGCTTATCTTTTTTTTAAAATCGCAGTAATAAGGCTGATGACAGGTTAAAAAAGAGTTATATGTAGTCCGTCAGTCAGATAATAAAAAACATATGAGACACGTATTTTTTGCTTTATCATATTAATAAAAAATTACTTAGATAAAATGCTTTAAAGTTGGAGAGTGGGTGCGCGCTACGTCACAGCTCATAATAAAATCTACAAAGGAGTGACGGCTTGCGATATTTTAACACAATATATCGACGTAATCATTGGATTACGGACTACGAAAAATATTTTGGTCATCATCCCTAGTCACACGTTGTGGTACTAACGTTTGACCACTTCTGGGTTTATTAAATTTTGCGTCCACTACGCGCTATATGCATAATATACACAAGCTTTCTGAAGAAATGTCGAAGTTTTACGAAGTATCTGAAAGTTTAACGTTTGTTTAACTTTATTTAGATCAGCATAAAGGTATCTAATGCAGCAACATCAGCCTATATGTATCTACAGCACACATCGTAATCGCGAAAAATAATTAGTCGTAACATACATTTGGATCGACTATGTATTAAAGTTTTGTATGGAACGACTGATTATTTTTTCGCAAGTACGATGTTGGTCCCTTGGAGAAAGTTTTTTAGTTCGATGTACCACACCCATTACTTTGACCACACGTTTTTGATACATGCTGTATCTCTACATCTATCTATATATATATATATAAATCAAATGTTCGTTAGTCTCGCTAAAACTTGAGAACGGCTGGGCCGATTTAGCTGATTTTGGTGTTTAAATGTTTGTCGTAGTCCAGGGAAGGTTTAAAAGGTGAAAAAAGTGGGGTAGGTAGGGTAGGTAGGTAGGGTAGGTAGGTAGGGTAGGTAGGTAGGGTAGGTAGGTAGGGTAGGTAGGTAGGGTAGGTAGGTAGGGTAGGTAGGTAGGGTAGGTAGGTAGGGTAGGTAGGTAGGGTAGGTAGGTAGGGTAGGTAGGTAGGGTAGGTAGGTAGGGTAGGTAGGTAGGGTAGGTAGGTAGGGTAGGTAGGTAGGGTAGGTAGGTAGGGTAGGTAGGTAGGGTAGGTAGGTAGGGTAGGTAGGTAGGGTAGGTAGGTAGGGTAGGTAGGTAGGGTAGGTAGGTAGGGTAGGTAGGTAGGGTAGGTAGGTAGGGTAGGTAGGTAGGGTAGGTAGGTAGGGTAGGTAGGTAGGGTAGGTAGGTAGGGTAGGTAGGTAGGGTAGGTAGGTAGGGTAGGTAGGTAGGGTAGGTAGGTAGGGTAGGTAGGTAGGGTAGGTAGGTAGGGTAGGTAGGTAGGGTAGGTAGGTAGGGTAGGTAGGTAGGGTAGGTAGGTAGGGTAGGTAGGTAGGGTAGGTAGGTAGGGTAGGTAGGTAGGGTAGGTAGGTAGGGTAGGTAGGTAGGGTAGGTAGGTAGGGTAGGTAGGTAGGGTAGGTAGGTAGGGTAGGTAGGTAGGGTAGGTAGGTAGGGTAGGTAGGGTAGGTAGGTAGGGTAGGTAGGTAGGGTAGGTAGGTAGGGTAGGTAGGTAGGGTAGGTAGGTAGGGTAGGTAGGTAGGGTTGGTAGGTAGGCAGGTAGGTATCATGGTTTAGACAGGACAATGTCTGTCGAGTCAGCTATTAGTATTATAAACAAAGTCGCTCCCCACCGTCTGTCCCTATGTACGCTAACATCTTTTAAAACTACACAACGGATTTTAATTCGGTTTTCATCAATAGATAGAGTGATTCAAGGGGAACGTTTATACGTAGTTTACGCGCCCGCGCGAAGCCAGAGCGGGTCGCTATTAAATATTATAAATTTAAATCACTCTGCATGTGTGACCGCGTTTGGTTTGGTCTTCTAAACTTTGTAACGGATTTTGATGCGAATTTCACCATCATTTAGAGAATTTATTCTGAAAGATATAAGGTATGTGCATAATACATTGAAATAAACTTAATTTTTACAAAGAAATCTCAATCAATAAAACCGTGCGAAGTTGGGGCGGGTCACTACTTATAAACAATTAGCATTGCAGTTTTCTTAAAGTCAATCAATATCACAGTATCCATTCACCTTAACCCCATCAGAATACCTTCAATTATCATCAAAATCAACTACAATTATCAATTCATCCTTTATCCGTCCGCCATAAGGTCAACCTGCTGAATCACTATCGCCAAACAATAGATAGTGGTCCGAAACGCAGGTTCTATTGTAATGAATTAATTAATACAATCAGTGGGACGGGCGGGGGTGGCCATTGTCCAGCGAGGATGGATCTGATCTCATTAACCAGTCATTGTGGTGGTGGAACAATGGTGGTCAGTCCGCCACTCGTGGTGGATGTCGCGTCATCCCTCCGTGCTTCGTAATGAGGGTGATATTGTTTTGGTTTTCGTGTTGAAAGTTTGCGTGGTGGTTCCACGACATCCCAAACTCACTGAAACTCAAGCTTTTATTTCAATTCAACCTATTACAGACACTTTTGAATTGTCCGGGCGTCAGTCAGTAAGATGAAGCTAGTTGCCCATTCCAAAGCTTCGTAAGTTTCTATGGAGAAGAACGGATAACTCCATTGACACTCTGTTATAAATGAAATAATATTCTGTTGGTTATTGGGACGTCTTAGTAGATCATGGCAGTCGATAATTCGATAGTCAAAATAGGAGTACCTAAACTTTTTAAAAGTGTTCAGCATTACAAATTTGCCATGACATAAAAGCAATTAAGTATGAAAAAGTAAATTCAAAGTAGTTTTCAAGTGTGCGCAGTACATATAATAATACACAGCACATTCATCGGTGCCGACCAAAATGAAAATATACTAAAAAGTACGAGTTACGAAATAACAAAAACCTTACATTTCCTTGTTTCCTTTTCTAGGAAGAAGAAAAATATTGGGGAAAATAAACAACAAACTTTATTGAACAAAATTATAACTTGGCAAGTAAGACTTCATTCAAAAAAGTTCAAGTTACAATTTAGGGGAAAACGATTAAATCAATACATGCGAATTGTGAAACCATAAAATTCGTTTGTAAAAAGTAAGTTGTGAAAAGTTCGTAGCGTTACGTAGCCGTGCTACGCAGTGCTACGAGGTAAGGAGTTTTCTTTTAAGCTAAAGTTACGTGAACTCTTACATTGTTTTTTGTTTACGGAAATCAAGTATTATCTTGGTTCAAAATAAACAATAACAAAGTTTACCAACAATTTTGTTCCTGGTAACTTTTTCTTCAGCACATTTGGCAGAAAATGAACTTTCGGTGTAAACAATTAATTTAAGTGCAAAATAAAGCGGTTTTTTGGTAATTACATGGATGGATAGGATTTGTTAGTTAACTTATTTATATAAATATGTCTGTCATTTGATGTAAATGTGGATATTGACTAAATTTTTTTGTTTTGTGCGGCAGCTAGATTATTCAAAAAAAGGACACCTATTTTTTTACATAATCAAAAGATTACGTCGATACATTGAGTTACAATGTTGCATGACGACACGGGTATGTAGATTTAGGACTGGTTTGTGACATAACGAGTCTCCACTCCACAACTTTAAGGCGTTTTATCTAAGTCATGTTTTATCAATGTGTTAAAACAAAAAAATAGCGTGTAATATTTTTTTTATTATCGGAGTGATGGACTAAATATATATATTTTTTTTACCCGGACATCATCCTGTTGTTTCATTTTATTTATATGTTTAGATTGAATTTTTTTCCGACGATTGTAAATCACAATTGACACTCAAAATAAAAAAATCTATGACTTGCAATTTCCCGCTAAATCCATTGATCTTACTATAGATCTTATCACGAAATAAAATTCTTTATCGCCAGTCTATACATGACTTCAATTAACACTATACACAATCCCCTTATTGTTAGCCGACAACTCAAGGTCGATAAACCGTAACAAAACTATCAAACGCTGAAAAGGAAAGAAAATTCTTACACAAAAGTCTCCGCGACGGACAATAGATGGCGCTTGATCTAGATAACGATATGTTAACATTGTCACAATGGCGGCGGTAATGGTGCGATTGTACTGCTTGGCACAATGCTTTTAGATGTCACCTCCAACAATGGACTCGTTCGATATCTGCTACTGTTGTGCCCGCTCACTCAAACGGCCAAATCGAATGAAAATCGTTTTAGTAACTAACGTTGAAGTCGTGATGAGTTCCAAGACGCGAGACGCGACTTGAATGTCGCTCGCGAGTCTGGTCTCGCTTGAATACCTACTTAGTTAAAGGGGTTACTGAAACCCTCGTGCCCTTAATGTGTCAAATCGCTGGTTTAGCCATGCTGTCAATGTCAAATCATTTATTTCAAACAGGCACTTTTGAACGTCAGATTACAAAAATAAACAAAATGTGTCTAGTAGCCTCTTCCAAAAGGTAGTTTTGTACGGAAATTAATGGGCAAGAAACTCCACCGTTACTCTTTTTAAATGTTTTACAATATTTTGTGTAAACATTAATCACATAAGTGGACCCGATGTACCTAGAATAAAATTTCTAAACCAGAAAATGTGAAGCAAAAAAAACAATAAAGTAATGATAGGTACTAATTGATTATGTGATATGACGTCAATGCCTCCTATTGAGCCCAAAAATCAGAAACGCAAGATTATTCAGACACTTGCAATGGTAGTTGTAGTCATATCCTTCGTGAGGTCAGTTGTTTTGTTGTCATGTCAAGGCTTTTACAAAGATTTACACCAAAAAATCACCTTGAACGCAAGTGTAAATAAAGTTTCAAATGAAAATCCACGCTTCAATTGCAACATTATTTGATCTATTTGAAAATAACGTAGGTAGCAGAAGAGAGAAAATAACGAAGCACCATCATCATAGACGCGTTTCATGTAATACAAAAAAAGCTCATCAATTCCTCACAGTCGAAAACACGCATGAGAGCTCTGAGTACCCTAAAGTAATCATTGATGCATAAAGCTATGGCTTTATGCATCAATGATTAGATTCCCTAATGAAAAGCTGCTACACAAGACCAATATTTGGCACAAACTTTCGATTAAAGATCGCCAACATAATGCAACAGAACTGTGCAAATATGTTGGCGCCACTACATACACAAATGAGTCATCATCCATTTGTTAGGAGTTGAATAATAAGCGATTGATAAAATCGTCCGACTGCCTGTGACAATTCGCACTCGAATCCGACGCAACAACAATGGTTCGGCACCACCAGATTACCCTGCACCCCCTCCCCCTTTCACACAAAACAATAGTTGGTATTAGAGGGGTGCTAAAGGGTGCTCCTAGAGGTCTCCGAAAGCTGGTCGCGATTCATAAGCCGCCCACCAACTATTCAGTGTGATGTTATTCAACTCATGATGGATCACAATTTCAGACAACATTGTATGGAAACAAATGAAGTAGTACAAAGGGAATGGATGTGATTTGTTTAAGTTTTGTTGTATTTTTAATTCTTTTAGGCGAATTTGTTTTAGGGGTGATAAAACGTTTTGATAGATCGCTATCGCACCCATGTCTAAATACCTGTACGCTATTTATTGTAGCATTAGACAGATACTTTTTAAATTACTGCACTTTATTTTTAATGTAAATGGTAAATAGATTACATTGCTATGAATTTATTGTAAAGCTAACTTTTGACCGCGGTTTCACTAGCGTTAATTTAGAATTTGACAGTCCATTCGGGAATTACTGGGGCCCAATTCTGTAACTTTGAGTTAAGCAACACGACATTGACATATCGACACAGTACAGACATTATGTTGCGATTGTTGCAAATTTGGTATTCTGCAAAAAACTTCAATGCCCTTTAAGTCGTGGCTCAGTAGTGTGTCGATAGTGTGGCTGTGCCTACAATAGTTTTCAGTGTTCAAATATTTACAGACCTTAACTTAGGCCATCGTATAAGCGGGATTGTTCGAAAGGGTTACCGCTACCCCGGAACATTAAGGGCTACGGAAGGAACATGGATGGGTTTAAGTCAGTAAGAGTCTGACACTCCCTTCCGCTCCACGCAGAGCGGGAGCAGTCATTGGATGATTTCCCAGCATTAAAAAAAAAATATAAAAGGCCATCACGATGACATTGACACATTATAGTGGAGCAGACTAACAATTATTACAATAGTCTTATTATGGCGTTTCAATGGCACTGCAGTGGTAAGTCAGTGACCATAAATAATTTGTAGAATACCAAATGTCAATAATTAGTCTATTGAGACACTACTTACACACTACGGACACAAGTTGGTTATTTTACAGAATTGGGCCCCTCTGTAATGTAATAATATAATTCAATTATGATTTGAAAGGTGCGTGGCGCATCTATTGTCATAAGAAAGGTATAGTTTTTTTCGGGATTGTTCATCACGAAAAATAATAGTTTAAAAAAAACTAAAAAGCACGCTTTTTATAGAAAACCGTACTAAATAATAGAAAATAAAATTTATTTATTTTAAAGCGTGGGGTTCTTTTTAAAATAATATTCACCAACACCATGCACCCCACGCTTTTAAATAAACAAAATTTATTTTCTATTTTTTAGTACGGTTTTCTATAAAAAGCGTGTTTTTTAGTTTTTTTTAAAGTATTATTTAATTCCTACTTTTTAGTTCAAATTAATATATTGTCATCGGTCCTCGATAAATCTACAAAGTTTGAATGAAATCTGGCCGTTTAAAGTGGGTCAAAATCGCGCTCAAAGAAGTCTGTTACAAACATACATTACAAGTGAAGCTAATACCGGGTTATTTTTCAATGACCGGCCAAATTTTCGCAGTGTGTTCTACCCATAAATATGAACATCTTTCACTATGGGACCAACTCTGAAATCACGAAAAAAAATCAGCTGTTTCATACATTTTAGTCGAGTAGGTATTGATATTTTGTAGGAAACAGCTGTTTTTTTTTTCGTGATTTCAGAGTTGGTCCCATAGTGAAAGTTGTTCACATTCATGGGTAGAATTCCCAGTGAAAATTTGGCCGGTCATTGAAAAATAACCCGGTATAATGCGTGTAAAAAGTACTATACCTGAGGAAAACAACAATAACTTTCCTGTTCAACAAAGTTAACTTGGCTGTTAACTTTTTTGCTGGCTTGGCTGCGGGTAAAAATACCTCATACATAGAGTTAAACTAAAGTAACATGGGGCGTCCATCAAAATTCAAAACGTTCAAAAGTATAATTAGTGAAAGTAATTACAAAGCGCCACCAAGACTCACAACGAATGTTGCTGCTTAGACGAATACTTACTTACAACTACATACTAACTCTATCGTTCATTGGGGGTTTTCCCAGCATTAAAAAAAAAAAAAAAAAAGGATGTGACAACTACCATTGAAAGAGTAATTTGGAGGGGTGCACCATATTTCGTAGTTTTTATCTCTACCATTATAAACGACTAATAATAATGAAAAAACAACAAAAATTTTACCCATTCATAAATCAATTAAAATAATTTCTGTTACCTAAAAGGTATTATAGTTTCAATGAAAACTTATTTAAATGACAATTTCAAGCTATCTACATTGTATTTTACAATTAAATTAATTAATCAAATAAAAGCCCTCTTAGTTGCTCCTACTTTTGCAGTGCCCGACAGGGTCCACAATGATCTTATTTTTTTTACAGAGGCCAGCACATCAAGTTACCACAATCTGTCAAATTTCTTTGATAGTATTTCACCTTTATTGCAATGATGTAAGGTTCATTTTTAATTGAGAAAATTTGACAGTTTGGGATAGCTTGATATGCTGGCGTCTGTACCTACCAACTAAGTTTACATGTGGAAGCAATAAATATATTGCGTAATATTGACTACCTACAATACCCATCTAACATGAAATACAGGAGGTGTAGATTAATGTGCCTACTCCGGAAACAAATATAGGATGTATACAGGGATATCTGTCAATTGGCCGTAAGAGATGATGCGATACCGGAGATATGGGTTATCTGTGCTCTGACCCATTGAATTGTTATCGAGACCTGTAATTAATTGAGTACATCGGCTTAGGAAAATGTTCGAGTATTAAATGTACCGAATATTGGAGTTGGTTTTTTTTTTGACAGTCTATATTGACGTATTTTGTCTGCTGCGTTAATTAAATAACGTTATATTTATTAATTGGGCTTTGAATATCTTACTAAGCAATGGCCCATTTTCACTAGTCGATAATTCGGTCGATAAACAACATGTGGGGAACTCACAGTAAAAGGGGTAATGACTAACGATGAAAGTCAAAAGTCCGGTAACTCTCTGTGGGGAATCCCCGAAGTGGGCGAAACGAACGACCAATGAAATTCATCAGTCGGTTAAATGTGTGCAGGGCTCACACCATAGAGGAAAGTAATATATCGGGTACACTCAATGAACATGAGCCTTCAAAGCAACTGATGAACATGCGGAGTAGGTTCTCTGTATACCGCAATGGTGTATCGAGTAATGAAAACGGTTCCCCGAATACGGGCGCTATGGGATATTCTACATTGAGGGACAGAGCCTCCCGTCCCAGCCGCCGCGGGAGATGTTCCAGGTGTCGGGAGCCGCGTGACGACTCCCGGCCACCATAGGCGCAGGCCTGCAGAGTGCAGACGGTGAGTAATGAGTAGCCCACTGTCCTATTAGCACCAGGCCCGTGCTGGACGGCGCGTACGTGGTCCACGCGCGCCTAAAAGAGATGTCAGCAACAGGAAAGGGGCCCGTTAGGGCCGAAGCCTGCCGGGTCAGAGGAATTGTCCGAAAGGGTTACCGCTACCCCGGAACATAAAGGGCTAAGGAAGGAACATGGGTGGGTTTTAGTCAGTAAGAGTTTGACACCCTTAGTCCAATCAACAAGGGGGTTGGATAAGGTGATAATTCCTCTGTCGCTGAAACTTTGCAGTGTGATAAAGTAATGTTTATAGATAACGGTTGACCAGTTATCCAACATTTTTTTTATTTAGAAGTTAGGTATTTACACCTAAACATGAAAATCATTTCTAGATCTGGGGGAAAAATTGCTCCGTCCAAAATTCCTTCGGTATATGCCAGTATATACTGATATGTATAGGTATGTATCGGTATCCAACATTTTTTTTATTTGGGAGGGCCAGGAAGTTAAAAATACCTATTTAGGTCCATAACTTGTTCGAAAAAATTCCTCCGTCAAATTTTCTTTTTTTGTATGTTTTAATATCGTCAAATGTATCGCACTGCACGAAGATCCAATAGATTTTGCATTTGTAACATAGCATTACGGTTTTCTGCCAATAACTCAGTGAAAAAAATTCCTCCGTCTTTTTTTATTAATTTATCTGTCATAGTATACGTAAATGAAACAGTTTTTTTAAAGATCCAATAAAATTTCGGCAATACACACGACTTTTAGAGTATCAACTATTATTTTAAGATGAATGGACTACGAGCGGGCGGCGGGGGCAGTGCGGGGCGCGGGAGGAAGGGCGCCGGCCGCCGCGTTGCATACATACTCACTTTTCTGTTTTTTATAGAATCTAATGATATTTCGACTTCGGACATGCACCTTGTAATACATTAATTAACTTATCATATGGGTAATTAAGTACCTAGCACGTCCGTACCGGAAGCAATGAGTTTGAATATCTCTTGGGGCGATTCAGATATGCGATTGATCGTATCGTATATTTTTCATGAATTGTGAAGTAACCATACCATTGATAGTGTCGGACCACGCACAACCAACAAGCTTAACATAATAGTTGAAAAACATGCTCTTCATTACAATTTGTAAGAAATTACCAATTGTCCATAAAGGTACAATGTTATTTGACTATTACTAGACAACTTGTAAAGCTTGCTTAGTTGTGATAGTTTTCCTTTGAACTTCATTATTTGTATACATGGTGAATTTTTCAAGTGGGCATAGATGGCCTAATCCGAATATACGAGTAATAACTAACTTATTTCTTATTCGGGATTCTTTAAAAACTGTTTAACGTCAAACAGTCTTTGTCAATTAATATTTAGTTTTATTTATTCAAAGGCACTTGAACGTCAAAATTAAGTAACAAACAGGCACTTAACTAATCATTGGTTTTGTTTCATTATATAGGAACTATAACAATTATTAGCAGTGGTTGAGCGATTGACTGCTGCGCAGTATATCGCGGGTTCGATTCCCACACGGAACAAATATTTGTACGCCCTGCAAGTATTTGTTACAGGTCTGGGTGTTTTTCTATCTATAATATGTATGTATTTACGAAAAAATGAAATATACGAAAAAATACGAAATGTCCAAGGATATTATTATTATTTCTCGATACTCGTACAACAAGTGTATAGAAATATAAAAAATCGACTACCTAAAACCTACCTACCTAATTTTTATTTCAGTTTTTGCCACGAACTAAACATAAAAAAAAACATACAGCGAATTGAGAACCTCCTCCGTTTTTTAAGTCGGTTATAAATAATGTTACTTCTTTGCTGTATTGTAAACATTATCAGCCTACTGTACCATTTTTTTCGCCAAGTTTTCTTCGATAGGTACTTACTTCCTATCCGCCCCCCATATTGGTATTGTTCCCCTTTTTCAGATATAGATAATCTACCCCAATGCTTAGCACATTAGTGCTGAAGAAATTCTATGAATATTATTTTTCACACATATTTGGAAAGAAAAATTTCATGGATATTATGTATTATCGTTTTGTGAAATTTCCATGGATATTATGTATTATTATTAAAAATAAGCTACTTATGTTACATTAACCATTTTTCCATAAATAACATTTATAATAAGGAAGGAAAGAAGGAAACGCCATGTAGCCCGCGAAATTCAAATTTTCTTACTTTTTTTGCAAATTGCAGGTCAATGCCAGGTTTTATGTTGATCAAAATATGATTCGTGACAATAACAAATATTTTGTATTATTATCCTTTGATTTAGCAATATACATACATATCTCACTAAGTTCATAAAATAACCCTATGGAACGAATATTTCTGTAATATTGATGCCATAGGATGATATTATGAACTTACTTAGGGTTGTATTAATGATTTATATTGTTACAATTTTGTAAATAAATACTTGCTACGGTCGCAAATCATATTTTAAAACGTGTCACTGACCGGGACCGGCAAATTGCAAAAAAACGTAAGAAAAATTTAATTTCGCGGGCTACCCTGAATAATTATACAAATCACTCATTGATGAGAGTATAGGTATATTGGGTGCAGAGGTCAAGCTAAGTACTCCAATCTGTCAAATTGGGAAAATTTTACAGATTGGGGTAGTTGATACATGTATGTACTGGCGTCTGTACAATATGTTTCTTTTTTCATTTTGGTGGATGTCACATGACTTCGCATATTTAGTGATTACTCTCGTTTAAATAAATATTTTTTTTATAACTGCACAATTTAGTGTAAGTAACTAAATCCACTATATGGCACCTATCTATCAATTTATCAAGTTAGGTATTTTATCTGACGAAAAACTGTAGAATCTATTTCAAAAGGATTACAAAGTTACAATTGCTTAACGGGCTCAACTCTACTATTTTATAACATTTTGTTGTGCTGTGCCTTTGTTTGTCAAGCTCGACTTGGTGGAGATTAGAAGTATATATTTTTGTTTCTTGGTTAATAAAACTTTATGAAGATAGTTCAATAAAAGTAAGTTTAATAAGAACGAATGGTTAGTTTATTGTTTGTTACTCACGAATGAGAGTTGATTGATACCAAATAATTAATAAACGTTGAGAAAAAAAATTGTATCAGTGTTTTTAATTCAAATATCTCTTGTTATACATAATATGCTATGCTAAACATATTGTACAGAGGCCAGCACATCAAGTTACCACAATCTGTCAAATTTCTTTGATAGTATTTCAACTTTATTGCAAAGACATAAGGTTCATTTTTAATTGAGAAAATTTGACATCAAGCTATCCCAATCTGTCAAATTTTCCCAATTTGACAGATTGGGGTAGCTTGACCTCTGCACCCAATATACCTATACTCTCATCAATGAGTGATTTGAATAATTATTCAGGGTAGCCCGCGAAATTAAATTTTTCTTACGTTTTTTTGCAATTTGCCGGTCCCGGTCAGTAACACGTTTTAAAACATGATTTGTGACCGTAGCAAGTATTTATTTACAATAATTGTTATAGTTCCTATATAATGAAACAAAACCAATGATAAGTTAAGTGCCTGTTTGTTACTTAATTTTGACGTTCAAAAGTGCTAGGTACTTAATTACCCATATGATAAGTTAATTAATGTATTACAAGGTGCATGTCCGAAGTCGAAATATCATTAGATTCTATAAAAAACAGAAAAGTGAGTATGTATGCAACGCGGCGGCCGGCGCCCTTCCTCCCGCGCCCCGCACTGCCCCCGCCGCCCGCTCGTAGTCCATTCATCTTAAAATAATAGTTGATACTCTAAAAGTCGTGTGTATTGCCGAAATTTTATTGGATCTTTAAAAAAACTGTTTCATTTACGTATACTATGACAGATAAATTAATAAAAAAAGACGGAGGAATTTTTTTCACTGAGTTATTGGCAGAAAACCGTAATGCTATGTTACAAATGCAAAATCTATTGGATCTTCGTGCAGTGCGATACATTTGACGATATTAAAACATACAAAAAAAGAAAATTTGACGGAGGAATTTTTTCGAACAAGTTATGGACCTAAATAGGTATTTTTAACTTCCTGGCCCTCCCAAATAAAAAAAATGTTGGATACCGATACATACCTATACATATCAGTATATACTGGCATATACCGAAGGAATTTTGGACGGAGCAATTTTTCCCCCAGATCTAGAAATGATTTTCATGTTTAGGTGTAAATACCTAACTTCTAAATAAAAAAAATGTTGGATAAATGGTCAACCGTTATCTATAAACATTACTTTATCACACTGCAAAGTTTCAGCGACAGAGGAATTAATGTAATTTCTCCATACAAAGAATTTCCTTATTGACTGGACTACACCCAGAGCGGCGGCGACTTGATGATTTCCCACTCTCAAAAAAAAATATGGGATATTTTACAGAAATCTCCAGCACCCTATATACAAGCCCTATCGACTAATAAAAAAGATTTCACGTACGAGGATTAAACATTATATTGTACCCGCATTTCGCCAGTTAAAAACCCTACATTTTGCCTTACATGGGGATGGATATGATCGACAGGGCAATCCCTGAAACACATAATTTAACCCTCCCATAACAAGAGACAGCAAATTACGACAATAATGTAACCCGTTACCGGCCACACGATAATATCTGATTCCTGCTATATTTCAATTATTCGGTGGAACACTGTAGGTACATACTAACAAGTGGGTATATTGTTCATGCTGATAATAGGAAAATCTGTCAACACTGGAACAATACAGGAAGTTACATGGATCAGGAATTAGCAGACATTGTCCTAGCACAATGGAGTGCGGCCGGCGGAGACGTCTCTCGCGATATAATTATATGACATTACTATTACTACATATTTCGTACTGCTATTTGATTGTTGAGTTTGCCTACTTGGAATAGGGTTGAATTTTGGTTGTTTGTTGATTATTCATATCGAAATTAAACATATCGAAAGTTCACTGTAACAACATTCAGCCAAAAAAGTATCGGGAATGGATGATTTGTTTATGATTCCAAATTCAAATTTTTGTTTTTTTTGTAGTTGTTAGATTGGCACAACTGTTTTCCATTTTGGCGCGGAGTTTGAGTTGCATCTGTTATTTATAATAAATACAGTGCTGGTTTTAGTAACATCATATATAGTGTGTATTGCGAATTTCATAATGGACAAAAATATCGAACAAAGAGTTTGTCTTAAATTTTGCATCGCCAATGGAATTTCGTGTTCGGAGTCACTGAAAATGTTACAGAAGGCTTACGGTGAAAAGCGGTCGAGATGTGATGGAAGATTTGCCTCGCTCTGGTAGGCCGTCAACGTCTGCAACTGAAGTTAACATCGCAAAAGTGAAGAAAATAGTGACTGAAAATCCCCATTCAACTCTGAGAGAGATAGCCGCCGAACTTTCTGTATCTCACGAGTCGATCCGTACCATTTTAACTAATCATTTGGGTATGAAACATGTTGCTGCTCGGCTAGTCCCAAAAGATCTGAATTTTCTCCAAAAACTCAATCGCATGAAAGTCGCTGAGGACATGCTAGAACGAGTCAGTTCGGACCCAACATTCATGAAACGCATTGTTACTGGTGACGAGACGTGGGTTTACGAGTTTGACATGCAAACTAGTCAACAAGCTTCGGAGTGGCGCCTTCCAACTGAACCGAAACCGAAAAAACCACGCCAAAGTCGATCAAAAGTCAAAGTCATGTTGACTGTTTTCTTTGTCTATCGCGGTGTTGTGCACTCTGAATTCTTACCGGAAGGTTTAACGGTAAATAAAGAATATTATTTGAGCGTTATGCGGCGTTTAAGAGAGCAAATTCGACGAAAAAGGCCAGATTTGTGGAAAGAAAATTCTTGGATTTTGCACCACGACAATGCGCAACCACCATATTCACCAGATATGGCTCCTGCTGACTTTTTTCTTTTTCCTAAACTCAAATTACCACTTCGTGGCACCCGTTTTCAATCGATAGAAGACATAAAGGAGAATTCGCGGCGAGAACTGAACTCAATTCCGGAAGCAGCGTTTAAAAAATGTTTTGATAAATGGATTATTCGTTGGCGCAAGTGTATCGTTTCTAAAAGAGCATACTTTGAAGGTGATAAAATAAATTTGGATGAATAACAAAACATTTTGTGTATTATTGATCTTTTCCCGGTACTTTCTTGACAGAGTAGTATATGATAGAGTAGATCCGTGAAAAACTTCTCAATGATTTTATTACTACATATAAGACATGCAAAAGTTCATCTAGGTATACATAAATATACCTAACGATTTTTTACTTATTATACGCTATCAATATTCAGGTAATGCAATGCCGTATATTTTTATTGACTCCGCAATTGGTACTATTCATAATTTAATTTAATGCTGTCGTCATTTAAGACAGACGGACAGACAATGAATTGATACTATATTTAAGGGTTTGGTATTTCCTTACGGAGCTTTTTTGAGTTACGGAACCCTAAAAAATTAAACACAAGTTCATCTAAACGTTACATAAATGATAAATAATAACTTTCAAAATAAATAAAACGGAGACGTGTAAAGTGATATATATATTTCATTCCCCTCCAAAAGTAAGAACGCAAATTGAGTGTTTGCAGTGCACTTCATTTTGAAAGCTTCCTGTCGCTACAGCACTGCAGTTCCTCTGCTATTTGAAGAAATATGTCACACACCGCATGTGTAACTTGATAATAATGTGAGGGTGACAAATGACGATCTCTTCGATATATTACACGCGTGTCAAATGTTTTTGACAACTTAATAATACACATACAGAGTGTTGCCTTTGCTGCGGTGGGGATGAATTATATTGTATCAGTTGTGCTAAATGCTGTATAAAGTTTCTTATTGCACGTTATACCTATACTGTATACATGGCGAATGAGATCTAGACCGGAAAAGTGTAACATTTTGACCGTCATGAGTTCATGACACTTTTTTCAATTATTTACTCTCAAACGCAATTAATTTATTTCAATGTGCTTGATTTAATGCATAATATTATATAGCGAAAAAAACTTTATTCCAACCGGTTGTCTGACGATAGCTCTGATATGATAATTTAGGTTTCTGTACCAAAATGGTAAAAAGGAACCCTTATGGTGCGACTCAGTCTGTCTGTCCGTCTGTCACACCTGGATATTTCAAGAACTACTAACGCTGTCAACTGGAAATTTGGAGTAGTTTTAGATGGCGTTTGCCCAACTACTTTGAAAGTAAAAAAAAAAAATTCAAAGCGGATGTAAAAAACTCGAAATTGGCTAATAGGGCATGTGGGGTATCATATGTAAGAGCGCTGTTTGCACATTCTCAAACATTTCTTTGTTTTTTTTAAGCCGCATAGTTTTCGACATTTGACGAAACATGTAAAACAAAATGCCGTCCCCCCTCCGCCTTTATCTTCAAGTAGGTCCTCCTAGGTTGCAGAGAGAATAATCTGAAATTATTTTGTGTAATAGAAGTTTATCTATAGAATACAGAAAAATTAAACGATGTCTCTAAATTGCACACTTCATCAGAAATCATCAACAATGGCGTACCATCGGTGAAAAACCCTCGGCGCTAGTCCGACTCCCTCTAGACCGTTTCAAATATTCTATGTATCTAGA
This sequence comes from Hyppa rectilinea, assembly GCA_951799385.1. Lineage (NCBI taxonomy): Eukaryota > Metazoa > Arthropoda > Insecta > Lepidoptera > Noctuidae > Hyppa > Hyppa rectilinea. The sequence continues at coordinate 6,379,049 of OX637306.1, read as the reverse complement.
ATTCTAGATGATAGTAAAGATTCTAGAAATCAGTCTCTTAGATCCTGTATTTACCATTAATGTAATTTCTTTCAAAAGCACATTTGGTATTGAATGTTATACTGGCTGATTGATTTCGTTTAAATCGCTTCTATTTTATTTTCAGAAGGTAATTTTCAAACGTCTCAGACATTTAAATTGAATTCCTGAGACAAAAAAGTATTTCTACAAAAAAAGTCATAACAACGAATAACCGCATCACTTTCAAACAACACCACCACACGTCACACTGTACCTAATAACATGACGAAATTACAACACAAGTCTATTGAGAACTTAACAATGCCGTAACTGGCTGGGTTGACGTGAATATAAATTGTATAATCGGCGGCTTACCGACCGTGCTTTTGTCGCAGCCTGCGACGTCACGTCACGAGACGTATGCTAAGTCTATTCAGTTAATAGAGAAGTGATCAAGAATTTCACGTCTTTATTATATGAAATAAGATAATGACTAAAATTTTTTTGTCAGTCTAATAGATTACTAAAAAATATTGGACACGTATTTTTCTACTTAATTAATCAAAAGATTATGTCGATACATGGATTAAAAAGTGGCATGAAGTTCACGCCTATGTAGATTTTCTGCTGACTTGTGACCTAGCGACCGCCACTCCAGAACTTTAATGCGTTTACGTCATAATATTTACATTTTTAGACACAGATCTGAAATTTGTATGTAAGATTTGTTCTTTTATATATGGCAATAAACTCTTATTTTATTTATTATTTATTTAAGTATGTTTTATTATAAAGCATAAAATACTTGTCAAATATTTTTTTATTATCTGAATGATGGAATCTAAATATAATTTCTTTTTTTTTACAGGCATCATTCCTAATATTTATGGTGTGAAAATTAAAACTCAATTTAGGTGCGGACGGAGACCAGCCTTCGCTATCTGTTGTGTCTCATTTGCACTAATTACGGCACTTAGCAATGCAAGTTTCGCTACTTGTGTTTTTGTGATGAAGTGTCGAAAATAAACTCACATACTTACAGGTTTTCCAAAGTGTCATAACATGACATGACCACTAAGACATTCATTGAGATGAAATAAGTGTGAACTACTTACACAAAACTTACTTAAATAAAACTTCCGAAAAACTATTAAAATTACTGAGAATTTCCCATTTTCTTTGTATTTTTTAAACAACATCATAATAACTACACTTTATTAAGTAATTCTTTTTTAGGTACTGGAAATATGGACATTCATTCAAATAAATCATTATAACGTAAAAACGCGTCTGCTGATCAATGACTCGACTTTTACCAATATCTGTCAATAAAATACTTATAACAATTATTGACATCAAGCACTCCACACGCTTTTTACGATATTTTTTCTTTTTTTTTTTTGTTATGCAATATATTCCTATTTTTAACTTATTGCAGACTAGCTTCTGCCAGCGGCTTAACTCGCGTAGATTTCGGAAATTATCTGTAGGGATCGTACTAACGGGATAAAATACCTATGTTAATACAGATTATAATCTATCTGTGTGCCAAATTTCATCCAGATCCGTTAAGTAGTTTTTGCGTGAAGAAGTAACAAACATACAAACACACACACACAAATTTTCGTCTAAATAATATTAGTTTGATTATTTACTACTTTTTAGTTTCGCTTTCTATTAAAGCGTGTTTTTTATAAGTACCATTATTTATTAATAACAGGAATTAACCTTCTGATACTTCAAATATGACATGTCATTTTCTTGTAAGTCCCTCTATTCGGAAGCCTCACATTGACAGACAATGCAGCCCTGTGCCTGCGGTCATTTTAACTATTACACGGCGATGTGCGGGCCCTCTATGTTTGAAGGTTAACTTTGTGCTAGCTCTTTGTAGTCTTTGTACTGTATAATACTGATATGGATTCGCTCAGAATTTATCTGCTATTGTCCGTGTTGGAGTCGTGTGTTTAGGTGAGTTGGACAAATTGGAGTGTTTTTGAAAAAAAAAATTGAAGAATGCTATGATTCATTTGATTGAACATCTTAATATCCACACGTTTTTTTACAAAAAAATCTTTCTATCTTAAAAAAACGTCGAGTGTAGTTTACGGTATTTTCAAAATGACTCGATTTTTACTAATATCTGTAATCAGTTGACGTCTGTTTTTTATACAAAGCTTTTTCATTATTCGTAAATTATTACATTTACGTTTTATAACTGCCTGTCTAACCAAGGAGTATCGTATTACCCAGTTACTGACTAGGCTGTGGAGGTAAAATAGGCAGTCGCTCCCTGTAAAATACTAGGATTCCGCTGCATCCGGTTACACTGGAAGCCGACCCCAACATAGTTGGGACAGGCTGGGCAGATTGATTTTGTTTTATAACTCCAATTTAAAAATATTTTGTAAGTAGGAAAACTCTGAAAGAAAATTACTTCGGATTTGATTTTCTTTTTCAGATAGGTATATCGGGAATTATCACCAATTTTAGTATCTTTTAAACAACATATTTGAACAATTTTCAACGTTAGTCTAACCGAGCGGCAGACATACCCAAATCCCAGCCTTCAATATGCAGATTAGCCAATAAACACCGATCAACAATCGAATCCCCACACGCCGCGCCATCCCGCGAAACACCAACATAACAAATGAATACACGCTGTAGATAAGTTATCCGTTCAGAAACGATATGAATAGGACGTGGAACCGCATGCGTCGACTGGCGACAATCGTAATAGTATATAGGTAGAGTCCGCACAAAGTTCTTTTGTCACGATTATCGTGGAAAATCCGATCGGGGGAAGTGTGGCGGTTGCTTTCAACATCGGCAAACTGCATTATGAGCTATCTGAGCCATTGTTGAGCGGCGCAACTCTATAATCTAGTGTTCTGTGTTCTGGTGGGACGGCGGCGGCGTAACTTTGCGTCGTCCGAGCCTGCTCGACTGTGAATCGATTCGACGATTATCGTGCTTTAAGTCAAAAGATATAGAAAGTTTCCATTTTCAAGTTGTTTCGTCATGTAACATTTTCTTAACGTAGCTTTTGTATAGGCTGTATGATTTTCCATTAATTAAAAGATTTTCTAACAAAACATGAATGGAATGTAATAAAAAATCATCGAATGTTAACTTTTAGCTACATATTAAAACGAACCTTTTCAGGCTATACCATATTGTTACTACGCATATAAAGAAAATGTACTTTCCAAAAAGCCATAAGCGATAATGGGCAGGAGTTCGCAACTTCATTCACCAGATTATAGCCGATCCATTGAAAATATCCATAAAAGTCGAACATTACCCGAAACAATGGAGGGGTGGGCTGGGTATTAGGTGCTTGCGCTATTGAACAACTTTTGTCCCATTGTGTTGTCCACTAGAGGAGGTAGGGTGGGCCGGTGGGCCGAACAAAGACACCGCGCAGACATAGACCGAAATTCATCAGCAACGCGATTGTTTGCTACATAAAGGACGCCATTGTCGACAAATATGATATCGTAACACAATGTGGATGTAATAATTAGAGCACTAAGACGACGCTTTTAGCGCGCTATTCGCAAATCTGGATAGACTTGAGATAAATGCTTGAAAATTATTATCATTTAAAGGATTTTTATTCCTCTGAAAGTTGCTGCTAAACCACCAATCACTACGCAGGTGTTCGGTGTTCTCATTAAAATGAAAAAGTTAAGCAGAACTGAACCAAGAGTACACCCAAATTTCGCCATTTATGTTTCAGTCCACTGTAATAGGGGGCGAGTCTTTACTATCAACCAGGCACAACAGGGACCCATGCATGCCTGAGCTTTAAAGCGGGATTGTCCGAAAGGGTTACCGCTGCCCTTTTTTTTGGAACATAAAGGGCAAAGGAAGGAAAATGGATGGGTTTTAGTCCGTAAGAGTATGTAGCGTCCGTAAAAAAAAAAAAAGCCCTGGGTTTGGACCCAGGCTTCTGCCTAACCCTCCGGGGACTACAGGCGTGATGTTGATAAAAAGTTATCATTTAGAAAAAAATACCTACAAAGAAAAATGTTTATTGGCGGTAAACATGACGCAAAGACAGAACAAGGCAAGGACAAGGACAAGGACAAGGATCTCTTGGCGCGTGGCGATAATTTAAACTAATGCCGCCATCTTACTTTTTCAAAACTAATTCGCAGAATCTTTTAACTTGCAGAGACAAATATTTACCAACCGCGCCCCCCTCTCAATGTAATGCAAGTACCGAAAGATCAAGACGAAGAAACTTTGCAATTTTCCTTTAAAAACATATTTTGACACAATAAAAATATGAACTATCAATAAAACTTAATATGGAGACAATGTTTCTAAATAAAATCAAAGGGCGGTTATCAAAATTTAGCTAATACAAATAGCTCTATGAGCGGAAATACTAGGTGAGTACTAAAACTATAACATCGATTACGATTCGTTTACAAAACGCCTTCTTTCAAGCACTAAAAAATGTGAAATAACATGTAGTGCGTGAATAAAAGCTTTTATTTTGATCTTTTTAGTCTAATATTCTTCTTTGAGTTAGTAAATCTAAAGTCAACGAAGTTATGACTCGATTGGTTTACCAGAAGACAGCCACTGAATACTGCCACTCCACATTCCCTGGCTCCATCATCAGCCACTCAGCTCCAAGCGCAACCCATTGGATTTGTCAAATATATATGACTCATATAAGATCCAAACTCAAGCTGTCATATTACAAAGTGACATTATTTTAGTATTAATAAATAATTTAACCCTATGACATCTTAAATTCAAATACTAAAAGATAAATAAAACTGCTTTCATAGAACATATCAAAATCAACCCCCAATGTCACTAAAGAAAAGATTACATGAACCATATTTCAAATAGAACGAAATATTCGTAACCCTTCCAATCCGAAACCACAGTGTAAAAAAGTTAAATAAACTTCATAGTAATTACATTTAGCCACTGGCTCTTCCAGTAGCATACCTCCCCCGGCGTGTGCCAAAGTGATTCCCAGCGACAATAGAAAGCGACCACTTTCGCTTTTTTTCATATTTGAACTCACTTAAACCTCGCGATTTGTGGTTTGCTACTTTTGTCTGTTTGTTTGTTTGTTTGTTGGCGGATTTCCTTGCGTTTTTTGTACATGCTAAGTGGTGGTTTTGTATCGTGTTACTTTATGTGGTTTTTGTTGAGGATATACGGATTTTGGTTTCATTGTATCGAGAAAAAAAAAAGAAAAGATTCGCGGATGTTAAAAAAGGTACAAAATCGAATTTTATTATGTGCGAACCTAGTATTACGAGCAGTATAACAGGTATAGAAATGAACTACTTTTATAAGAGATAAATATAAGCAGCATAACAGGTATAGATGATGAGGAGATATTTATTTTTAAATTAGTTTATGATTAAAAAATGAGAGAAGGTAATACGTATAAGTAGCACTCATGAAGTTGTGACGTTGCATACATTTTGATCCTGATAGTTTTTTTTTTTCATATTTCAGTGTCGGTCTTGTAGTAAACAATTGTTAATTTTCATGGTAGGTACTGAATGGTAGTTTTAACAGAATAATTAAAACGATGAATAAAATATATTTATACCTATGTATGATACCTAGACATGTCTAGCATGCGTAATATGTGTTTGTATATCAACAACCTTTTAATCTAAGCTTAAAAAAGATGCAACCATAACCACAATGTTTACTCAAATAAATTCTCTTTTTTTAAACTTTTTAATTAGAAGTGTCGTTACAAGATTCGAAAGGCTTTGAACTCTACCCACATACAGATGCTTTCCATCGCGAAAATTGCGTATTATCGCCTTGAAAAGCGTATTTAGGCTGGCAGATAACATCCAAGCCTCGGCATAATCCGTCAAGAGCGAACCCCTGCCTAATCTACATCGCTTGCTATTCACAACTATTGTGTGACGGCCCGTCCATTGTTTAGTGCAATCGATAAAAATGACACTTTGGCCCTTTTCCAACTGTGGACACTGTTGATCATGCAGTTTAGCTTTACCAAAAATATTGGCTGTTAAAAAATGTATCGGTTTTTTGTGTTTGAATAAACAACCAACAATGTGGGATCACTTTTAACAATAACTTTGTTGTCCATACGCTCTAACGATTCTCATAAAACAACAGACTGGTTACATTGTTTATGGCATAGTTTAAAAAAGGAATATTGACAGATTCGCAAACAACAAGGAAACATACGAGCATCAATGTTTGGAAATCTAATCGTTCAGTGTATGTAGTTAAAGGGCATATTTAAGTTCGTTACATCTTAGAGTTAAGTAAGTACCTATATGATTCAGTTAAAAGTCAGAAGTCAAAGCATTTATTTCAAATAGACCGGCACTCTTGAATTGAGAAGGGGTCAATCAGTGAGAAAAATGAAACTGCCCGTTCCAAAGCGTAGTATGTAACCTAAGGAGAAGAAAGGGCAAGAAACTCCACGGACTCTCTTTTAACCCATTAGATGTTCGCCTATCAGAAGCCGTTTGCTCAACGATTAAATACGGTTATATTTATTGTCGTTTTGAGACAATTTTTCCTAAGAACCGATGGGTTCCAACCGACATTTGAGGGGTAAATCAAACGTCAGCATGAAGGCTAACTTATTTTTTTGACGTTTAATCTTCTATAAACTAGCAAAGTTTTAAATAAATAAACCCCAAACAAAATTAATTAATTTACGAAGATCACAAAGATCTTAGCGTTTACATTTTACCACATCACACGTATCTTTTATAACGCCGCATTCCCTTCAATAGTTTTCTATATCCTAATTTAATACAACGAAGTAAAAAAGTCCTCGCATAGCCGTTGCACCCCACATTACGACATGAATGGCTATTATTGAATCGCATTAAGTTAATACAGCCATGAATAATAGGAACGCTTTATTACAATTGTTGTCTCCTGATTTAACCGTGATTTTGATTCCGAGGGTTGAATTAGGGGTAAAAAGTGTTGTAGACATTTTTATTTACTAATGAAACACGACATCGATCAATTTAGGTGAATACGGTAGTGTGATTCATAAAATGTTTGGAATTATTTAGTACCTACTCGTTCAATGGAATGTTTACTATAGAATTTGCTATATTTAATTATTAGGAGACACTTTCATACAGCCTAATTGTCGCAGTCATAATGTGTGGCTGGAGATTACTTCTGTTAAACTGACTTCGAAAAAGAAAGAGGTTCTACGTTTGACTGTTTGTATATATACATGTCTGACATCACCCCTCTTAAATAACCAATCTCTGCTATCATAGAAAAAAAATAATGTACAAAGGCGGTTCTTAGAAAAGTGGGCATTCTCCTTTTATTAAATTGGCTTGAATATTTTTTGAGTTAGCTTCGATATTGCGTATTTAAACCACTCTTTTTATCTTGTTTTAGTAATTGTACTTTAAGTCACTGTTGTTTACATAACAACTTTAGTAGTGGATACGAAATGGTCTGTGTATGTAGGTACCATGACTCAAAAGTGAAAAATAAAACACTATTTTACAAAAAACACAACAGACTTCAAAAAAAAATCTATCAATTGAAAAATAATTTCAATTTCGGAAGTCGGTATAAGAAAATACAATCTTTGGACAATCCTTGGACATTTGAAATAATTTTTGGAATTAGCAGCTCCAACGATCACTCCCTACAAAATTGTACAAACTCAATTTACCTCTTTACAGTATTAGTATAAATAAAATGTAATATTATAAATAAACACTTATGACGTCAACAACCAATAAGATACACCATAGAGATTATCCTATGGTAGCCTTATTTTGTAAATAATATCAAAGGCAGCATCGAGTGGCTTCAGACCTTCAATTATAAATTACGCTCAAAGCAGCTGAATAGCGAGTAATTTTGTTTTTTTCAGGGAAAGTTTGGACTTGGGACATGTTAAAAGCGGAAGCGGGTAACATTCATTTTGTTGCTTGATGTAGGTACGTACTAAAGCTGCGTTAACATCTTTAATCGCCATAAAAAGCAGTAATTCTACTTGATTCTACTTTGCAAATGGGAATACTACCTTGCAAATATCGCAACTTTAATCAAAACAATAATATTTTGGTGTAACACTTTTTCTGTTACCAAAACATCAATATGAAGTAAAGGTTTGCCACAAACATCACACTTCTGCTTCTCATAGAAGTAGGAAACAACGAAATGCCGTGTTACGCGCGCTACGTCGCGCTACGCTTAGCTACACAGTGCTACGCATAGCTACATCTCGCTACGCATAGCTACGCCATGCTACGCTGTGCTACGAATGCTATGAGCAATATAAATATACAAGTATTTTGATCAATAATGTTTATTAATGAAAACCCATTCAAACTATACACTTACTGCTACAAATTGAACCGTCACCTATATTCGAGGATAGCTCATTGTGCCCAATACAAAGCTGACCCCGCTTTCAGAAGACCTCAACGAATACTTACCTACTTTGACCTTACCTAAAACTTGATACATTACACTTGGTTTGAGATCAAGGTAGAGACACACAGTAGTCTTGATAAGTACTGGCAATACTGAGGGATCATTATTTGTGTCTATGACGGATTGTGTAGGTACTGAATTGACTGTATTCTTGGACCGAACTAACACTTTTCAGGTCTCCGGATTTAAGATAAGAATATATATTTATTTGCTCCAACATGTGTACACATACAAGAGTAGAAACATGCATTCAGGATAACATTAAAAAATTAATAGTACAGACTTGTTTGCCACATATTTTGGCGTGCAAATAGTCAATTTCAAAAACATACTTCGTAAAAATGCATGTTTCACACGTTGCGCTGCATTCGGGGGAGACGAAGGTAGCGTTTCAAAGGCCTGCTACCTCGGAAAACCTCGCCTTAAGGCACAACTGCAATATTTTATTATTTTTTACACGGTTGCTTAGAATTTTAAAATGAAAATAAAAAACAACCGCCTCACATTTACAATAATCATATGAACGGCCGCAGAGCCTCCATGGCACCATGATTTCTATGGATGTTATATGAATAGTAAGATTTGTAAAGCCAGTAGGAGTAGGTTACCCATTTTTCTACCCCCCTTTGTGTGTCGCCCTCGTTCTCTCGCTTTGCCGAGATGTGGCGAGATTCCGACGTAAAGTGTCGACGCTTTTACGAAACTTCTGTAATGCCTCTGTGATTATCCTTTACACTTTATAGTAAGTGCATTGTATGGGCACTGTTTTAGGAGACTGGAGTGAAAGGGAAATTTGAATGAAGTGATTAGTACTTCATTGAAATTGGGAGAATAGAGATGTGATTGAAGTTTTGAGGCGTCGGAAAGTGTATGTCTGGTGGCTTTCATAGAAACTTTACTCAATTGTCCGGGACTGAAGAGTAACGAAAATCAATACTCTTGTGAATGAAAAATTAATCCTGAAATAAAAGACAACCGGGAACAATGAAATAGTTATCGCTTAGAAGGTGGATTTACGATCGCAGTTGGGTAACGAAAGTTTAAATTTTTTGTATGACCTATACTATAGGAACTTTAATTTCTATTTCTATGATCTCTAATTTGATGTCAAGTAAGATTACCCTTCGCTTTTATACGCGGATTTACGTACAAATTTCCTCACGAGAAAAGTATATACCTTATCACTTTCTAATGTTGGAGGAGCTCGTGTCAAGTAATAACAGCCGCACAGATCGATTTAACAGGTTACGCGACGCTTGCCGGGGTTGGTCCGTGGATGGATGACCATTTTTACATAACGAGACTGCTCCGTGCCTCGGAAAGCACGTTAAGCCGTTGGTTCCGGCTGTTATTCGTGGATCTTTGACAGTCGTTACGGGTAATCGGACGCCCGAAAGTCTGACAGTCTTAAAAAGGGTATCGTATTACCCAGTTACTGATTGGGTTGTGGAGGTCAGATATGCAGTCGCTCCATGTAAAATACTGGTATTCAGCTGCATTCAGATAGACTGGATGCCGACCACATCATAGTTGGGAAAAGACTAGGCAGATTAATTAACTTGCCAGTGTTGCAAGTGTCAACGTTTTCTTTTTAACACAACGCAGCAACCATAGATGTACTAGATACCACGCATAACCTAGATGTTATCTCTGATAACAGAAGCTTACACAATGAATGCCATGTTCCATCTCATTCAATTAATGCATTTGATTGTACCGAAGTAATGACGCCATGTTAATGTAAATACAAAGAGCTCAGTGCTCCTTACATGATCAAGATAACAGCTATTGATCAGGGTGACAGCTTTCAAAATAGCTATTGTGACTGTTGTTGGCTTTGTGAAGGCTAAGCACTTATTTAGTGCAGGTAATTAAATAGATTTGAGCTGAATGGTGCTAATCCATGCGTCATGTTCGTGAACGGGCGCCGGCAGTAGGGACTGGTCATCTCTTAGCTGCCACGGGTCTTTGAAAATTTTGTTTAATTTTTTAATTGTTTTTCATTGTTTTTTTTATTCTTTTATTACAGACGCTTTTTACGTTTTACATCGCTCTCCCATTTATAATTTTAACATTAATGATGTAACCCATATTTTGTAACCTTATTCTGATTTAAAAGAGTTCTTCTCCACAGGTACAGAGGCCAGCACATCAAGTTACCACAATCTGTCAAATTTCTTTAATAGTATTTCAACTTTATTGCAAAGTTGAGAAAATTTGACAGTTAGGGATAGCTTGATGTGCTGGCGTCTGTACCTACTGCATTGGAATGTGCAACTAGCTTTATCTTTCTGGCTGATAAACTGACTTTTAGACTGATTCAAGGGTTTATTTGAAATAATTTTAAATGCTTTGAGTTTTGAGTTTTTTCAATGAACTTTAGAAGTAATTTCGACGACAAACATATGTTTTATTTGCTTAAAACTTCAATATAAAAAATTGCTTGTTTTATAGGGAATTGAAGGTTTATCTTTCAGCAACGGTATCTTATATATACCTAAGATTTTTCAATTTAAAACAATTGAGTTTCTTTTTAGTCAGAAGTGCGAAAATGCGTGGCTCGAGAAAATTCTTAGAACTGGATATTGTGATTGCATTTATGTACGCGAATTAAGTTCCTTCCCACGTCAGCTTAACAAAAATATAATTATTCCTAATCCAAAAACAACGAAAATACATACAAATCTAGCTGCAAACACCATTAAGAAACGAACAATCGGCGCTCTGATGAATTTCGGTTTATGTTCCACGCCGTAGAGTCTTTGTGGCTCTACTTTCAGCTACACAATAGGGACAAAAGTTATTCAACGACAATGCGAGCACCAAATACCGATCGCCCTGCCCCCCTACACCCTCTGGTACCCTAGTACCTAACCATTGTTTATTTTAATACTCTACTTTTATGTATATTATCGATAGACAGTAGAAACGCGAATATTGTCAAATTAGAAAATGTTGGAGACAATTTCGTTTCAGATATTTCAACGTGACTGGTCTTTACAGTTGAGTTGTGTTTAGAAACTCACAAGATTGATTAAATTAACCATCACTTAGATATAAATTCTTAATTACTTATTAATATTGCGTAGTTATAAGTTTTCAAAATATTTACACCCTGTATAAAAAAAAACAACACTCGCTAGACGTGTAGTCCTATGCCCAAAAGATAAATCTCCTTTACACGTAAAAAGTTCATGAAAACCTTAAAATAGGTAATAAAATACTGGCCGGTATGCGGTGTCACAAACTTTTTCGAAAATCACCAACTGTCAAACTCATTATATATTTTGATAGTACGGAGAAACCTGGTGATGTTCTCAGTACCATCAAAATAAGTCACCGTCTGCCAAGATGACATCATGCTTAACAATATTTCGACAGTTACTATTCACGTCGGCAGCATTGTTACAAAAAGCCTGAGCGTTCCTACAAAAGCTGTAAAGAATGAATGGGAGTGGGTGAGGGGGGAGTCAATTCAATAGGAGAAAGGAGGGATGTGTAGTTATGCAAGTTTGTTTTGTGGTGCGTGCCGGGAACCGAGTTGAGGAAGCTGATTTTTTTAAATTTAAACGAAGGTATTGTATTGTGACGTCAGTTCTCATGTGTTAGCTCTATACTTGTCTATTTTAAAGATATGTATGTAGGGTTTTGCGGAATTTTATTTATTGGATTTAATTAAATTGTGTATGATGACAAACGAAACCATAGCAAAACACACTGTGGGTTTTTTTCCTGACAGTTCTGGCTGTATAACAAGATACTTAAAACAGATATGTATATAAACTTCATCACCTAAAGTAAACCTAATAATCTGCCAGTGTTGACAACATTACCTTACTTTAAACTCTTCCAGTATTTCCTAGATGGAGTTCTTAATTTAAAATTTTGTATAACAATAGTAGTTTTTATAAACCGCGCCGCGCAATGCTACTTCAATTTAATTGCGATAAAAGATTCGTTCAATCAAGTTTATTCACACTTAGTGATTTGAAAGAAAACAGAACACAAAAGAAATTTTGATGGATTTAATAAAATATGACCGCATTTTTAGTACAAACCAATCAACTAGGTACTTTTATACTTTAACAAAACTTATTTTTATAATAAACTAACCGTACAGAAGTTATATGAAAGCCATACTGAGCCATACAAATAATAATCCAATTGACGCGTCAATTGTGCATTCTGTACTAAAGAAAAACATTTCGAAATCCTCCATGTTTCCGAGTGACGATTCTATTTTCAAATAAGCATGACTAACAATTTCTTAACAAGCAGGTTCTTTTAGTAGCCCCTCAGTGTTCGCTAAACAAAAGTCGTAGACTCACTGGCGGTTTCACGAACAACTTTAGTGTGACCCCACAAAGCTGTGGAACGTCATTTAAATGCACACGTTTCATTGGCTCTGAATGCTTCAGGGAAGTAGAAAAAGAACGGGCCAATTACGACGCTTTTGTGACGCATACTCTTTGGGTCTCGAGTGTAACTTTATGTGGGGATCTGTGAGTTTTTTATTCGGTTTTCGTCTGTCTCCACATTTCACCCATAACGGAATCTTTTATAAGCAAAACTTGGCCAAGTGCGTATCGCATTTGATTTATTGTAGGCTTTTATTTCATAGCTTGCTGCACACCATTCTTCTTGGTTATAGAAATAGAAATGCACAAACAGTGATGCCATGAATCGTATTAGTATCTTCTATATTATAAACTGTGTTTAATATATTGCACTTGATTTAGTACACGGTACTTTAGTGCTATTCTGTAAAAATGTCACCGTGAAAATGTAGATGGAGGTAGTTTAAAGTGAGCTGTCAATAGTGTCAATCCCTAGCAACAGGTAAGTGAAATGACAACTCATTTTACCTAAGTTTTCACGGGGAGATTTTTACAGAATCGACCGACTGGTAAGTAATAGGTACAGAGGCCAGCTCATCAAGTTACCACAATCTGTCAAATTTCTTTGATAGTATTTCAACTTTATTGCAAAGACATAAGGTTCATTTTCAATTGAGAAAATTTGACAGTTAGGGATAGCTTGATGTGCTGGCGTCTGTACGTATTTTATAGAACAGTGTTTAGAATTTACGTGCTGTGACTAATGCGTTACACTAAATATTGCTGCTTCTATGATAAGAAATATTTGATTGATGATTCCTACATGTTTTCAAATATTTCTCAAAATTCGTCAAATTCAGCTTAAAGCAATGTTTCAAAACTTGTGGGGCTTTTGAAAAAACTATCAAGAAGCCAAGAGACGAATTCGCTAATGACCGGCGGCCACGGCCCGCCTGAGGCGCAACCGACGCACCGCAAAGCGCTCGCTGAGCACCTACTTTCCTTTGCCTTCCTCAACCTTATTTTTTGTAGAAAAAAGAACATACTGGCCGGTTGTAACTCAGTCATTGGCGGGAAATCGGCGCTGGAAAACTGAGCAGTAAGTAATAATAATAATAATAATAATTTATTTGGCAAAAAGAAGAAATACAATGCATGTTACATTATTATGTTATTACAATATTGTGCTCAATTTTTGTGAATAATGACCCCGATGCTAGGAAAATCCTGTGTTATAGGGGCCATGAAGTGGAAGGAAACTCGGAAAATTTTGCTTATCAGAATCCAGCTATTGATTTCATTCATAAATATTTACGTTCAAATAGAAAATCTGTCAACTGTAATTGTAATTTATATGTATGTTGTAAATATTTCGGTGTGATCAGCGAATCAATTTTTTAAACTTAGAATTTGTCTGGGCCGCTTGATCAAATACCCGCTTTTTAATACATTATTTTGTGGGTAGATTTCTATATTTACCTACATGAACCATTTTTTAAGTAAACAATAACGATAGGTAAGTAGAGGAGACCGAGGAGAGTTGTTACAACGTCCATTTCTCGGATTCTATACTTATTGTTTAGCCTTCTGGCAACATCGCTTTACATCTCTTTCTTGACTTGCCAGCTGATGCCGTTTGTCATGGCGGCCTACGGGGAATTGATATGCGACATCGACAGCGAAAAAAATAACGAATGTATGTTTTTCAATACATTTTAATATCGAAATAATATCGATGAGTATTCGTCTATACGTGTTACGCTGTCGTATTTTTTTTATAACCTATGCATTGAATATCTAAGTTTCAATCCATGATATTAACTTCATATCTTTACTGCATATCTCGTGGTTATGTGACATCCTTCTGAACCAAGTATGATTTTTGCCTGGAGGGTTGTGACAAACTGTAACAACTCGTCTATTTCTAATTAATGTGCTTATGTATGGGTTGTTGTTTAATTGTTTCCTATATAGTACCCAAATGTTCGATAAAGGTATTTCTCGAAGGAGACACAATTTTTTTCTCAATTTCACTTTATGGTGTTTTGATTTAGAGAAATTTGTACTGTTTGTGCGCTCCCAAAATTTTGGAAAAGGTAGTAATAGCTTTTTGTATCCCAAACATGCATAGAGCTAATACTGTTTTCGGCTCAGATATTGCCATTAGGCGCGAAAATGGTTACAACTCTCCTCGTTCTCCCCTACAAAATTACATAACCACGCACCACTGCCTCGTCTAGATCAAAGCTACATAATCTGTGTTCCGATCAAAATGCATTTATGGTGTTGGTCGTTCGTTAGCCGGCCGTCAATACGGCTCTCAGTCCACCGGCTATAAATTTAGTATTGAGCGGACACAACAACAAAGCGCGTTTTGTCTTGCAAATGAAAACGCGCACATTTCGCGGTATTGTGCGCGGCTGTTTCGGTGCCCGCCATTATTAACGGCGAACATGAAAGACAAAAGGTTCGTCTGCAGCACTGAGGCTGGCCTAGATAGCGGATTATTGTACTAACACAATGGGAGCGTTAATTCCGCGACTCGTACCATTATTTTGTTGTTTGCAACTTTATCGCGTTTATCGAT
Organism: Hyppa rectilinea; assembly: GCA_951799385.1. NCBI lineage: Eukaryota > Metazoa > Arthropoda > Insecta > Lepidoptera > Noctuidae > Hyppa > Hyppa rectilinea. The sequence goes on along the minus strand of OX637306.1, from coordinate 6,363,662 downwards.
GTGTCGCGCGATCGGTTTTTTGATGGTTCGTTTGGGTTGCTGCTGTTGTATTAAAATTATATTTGGGGTTGTAATGGTTACTGGAATATTAAATTGTATCCTTCGATAGCGGGATTTTGTTAAATCCGTATTAAAATGTCTGAATTTTGCATGCATGACTTAATTTCAAAACTCTTTTTTTTGTGGATTATAGGTAGGTACCATTTGACATTTAACACCTAATATAATTTAAATTAAGATTTAAATTTTTTGAGGTTATATTAATGTATTACATTAAAATAATTGGATATTATAATTAGATAGGTACTGATGAAGAAGTATTTAATCAATTATATGCCTAATAAATAAATACAATACTAAACTAACTATATTTTACTAAGTAAGAAGGTAGAAAATGACCCTGCTGAAAAAAAATTGTGTCTTCTGTGGCGAAGGTACTACGTAACAGTCTAAACAAAATCCAGTTAGATTCTGATTGCTCTTAAAAATAAAACTTACCGCAATAATCCATAAGCGGAGTCAGTTATTCCAATAAATTCCGAATAATGGCACAACACATCACGGATCCACATAAAATTCACACAAAAAATAATTCTGGCACACAACAAACACGATCACACCACTAAAGAAAAAGAAAATTCGAAAAAAGAACGTGGCGGGAAAATAAGTTTACGAAAAAGTTCGTTCGGACAATGGCGCGAGTTGCGTTGGAACGAACGCGTGTCATGGGAGGCGGGCACAGACTGGCTTGTAAACCGGCCGGCGCGTGCTTGCTCCGGCAACCGGCGCACGGTCCTCGCGCATCTCCAAGTATCGTGGTCAACAGTCACCCTTTCGCATACCCTTGCATAATGCACTTCCCTTTCACAATTAAATTAAATGTTTATAATACGTTAACTTTAGTTAAGCTATTGTTTACTGACGGGGAAGCAGTGCGGTCGTTTGGTTTGGTTTTAATTAGGTACAAACTCGTATGTAGGTGTTTCAAATTACTATCAGAATAAAACAAAACTGCTTATAAGACCTTAACACGTTGAACGCCAACGCGGTCACCGTGTGTCCGACAAACAATAGTTTTTCTATTGTGTCTGCTGCGTGGCAGTCAATGACTTAATATAATGTCGAAATTCAAAAGAAAAGGCAATTTATCATACACTATAGTGTGTTTCAAACAACTGATCGATTTAGGTATATCATTTTGTAATCAAATAAACTGAATATAATTGCAACTGGGGATTTTGACATCGTAGTCAATAATCATTTTTATTTTGATTTCTGAACGCTATTCCGTTACCTTTGTACCCCAATGAAAGTATAAAGCTCAAAAGCACTCTTTTTACTAATCTTTATATTCATATTTTAATTGTCCGTGCTAACTGCTTACTATAGATACCCTCAACACATAACTACTGTAAAATAAGTATGCCTCCAACAACAATAGTGTTCTTGTAAGAATCGAAATCGTCCTACACAAAAAAACACGAATAGTAAGTCTGTAACACAATAGTGCGTACGACAAATAAGATATGTCCCATCAAAGGAAGAAGCCAGAGACAGCAGGAGCAGATACAATGTGGAAACGTTGGGTAATATGTCCGACTACAATGGCGCGAACGCGAGACACAAAGCCGCGCGGCGTATTGTGTGAACCTGCTCAATACACCTTGCATACACAGTACACACACATAACCACTAATCGTACACTCAATACACTAATTGCCAAATCATAAAGCACCTTATTACATACCATAAAGATTCAATAACGCAAATTCTGGTCGCACCCACAAAGTGGCCGTCGCGTTTTGCGTGTCAAAATAACTGATATTAATGGAAACAGTAGTTTTCTGTATGAATTGATCTTTCATTTTATGCAGACGGCCTTGTTGATTGTTAAAAGGTCGTTCGAGCGTGTTTTTGTTGGATTTGTATAGAGCATGCCTTTGATGGGCATCATGGCAGCATAGCCCAACGCGAACTAAAAACAAACGCTAACACTTAAGTACATTGTGACGTCTATTTTAATAACAACATTTACTAAAATAGTACTCACAAAAATATACCAACACTAGCTTCTGCCCGCGGCTTCGCTCGCGTGGAGGTCGGAAATTATCCCACAGGAATGTTCTACCGGGATAAAAAATATCCTATGTGTTAATCCAGGATATAAACCATCTCTGTGTCAAATTTCATCCAAATCTATACAGTAGTTTTTACGTGAAAGAGTAACAAACATCCATACATCCATACTTACAAACTTTCGCCTTTATAATAGTAGTAGGATCTTGACCAATATAAAATCAGACGGAGAAATAACTCCAATAAGACTACGATATGATTCCCGTAGACGCTACGCTGCGTAGCATTTCGTAGCACGAGTAACCGTAGTCCACGGGCACGCAAAGACTTACATTATAAATAATATTGTCTGTCATGCATTTCATTGGAAACTTTATTGTTTGATGATATCAAAACATGTCATCATACCTTCTTAGATTAATATCATAATTTAATAAAGACACTTGCTACGACTCGTAGGCGCTCGTAGCGAGGAACATGACTATCACTGGTCGGTCCCCTAGTGTTGGAATAAAGCGAAATACATTTAGCTAGAATAGAATCTGTTAAAAACCACTGCAGAGGCCTGTACTGAAAAGGTTTTTCGAGCGGCGAACAAAAGCCTTTTAAAACAATAAGCCGTTGTTTGTTGTCACTAGCTAAGAAAATAAATACTTTAGTTGCAATTTAAAACTAGAAGCAATATGTTTAGAGATTTTGAGAAGCCCAAGTAATTTTTCAAAGTAACAATATCAACTATAATAGTTATATTTTCACATACAAAGCAAAAGATTCCATATACACAAAAATTATCCATTTAAAATCTATTTGTACAACAATGGCCGGCACACAATTGTAAGCATTCACGTGTAAAACTTGAAAGTAGATAGGTACAAAAAATAAATAAGTGTGGAGGAATAAAATAAGTTTCGCGGTGGACCATTGTACGGAGTTACGGAGGGCGGGCCGCCTTCTAGTCCAAACAGTATTTCCATTGTGTCTGCCATTACCTAGCCCTCTTTTCGTCTTTTGTATTCGGCTCTCTATAGAAGTGAGACCTTCCCAATGACGCTTTATGGCCGCTTTGAAGTATGCAAGATATGGCCGGTATATCTACGTTATTCTAAAATATTAGGAGGCTACATTGTGTTATATCCTTTAGTATACTGGAGAAAAAGTGTGTTATTAATATGGTTATTAAATATTGTGGTGTGTTCGTAGGTACTTTCATCAATGTATTCAATTAGTTTTCTTTTTAATTTCGTTTATGATTCCTGTTCTATCGAGCACGGATCGATCCATCAGGTTAAGCTACGCTTGCCGGGGTTGTTCCATAGATGGATGACCCACTTTACTTATCGAGACTCCTCCGTGCCTGGAAAAGCACGCTATGGCGTTGGTCCCGGCTATCATTCGTGGATCTTTGTCAGTCGTTACTGGTAGTCAGTAGCCCGAAAGTTTACAATCACAAACAATTCCAACCGTATTTCATTGTGATATTAATTTTATACATCTACGATATTTTTACATTTGCCATCGACTCGAAAAGAAGAAAATTATGTTATTAAAAAACTGGTGTAAAGTAAGCGTCATGAGAAGCTATAAATTTTGTAAACAAGTGTTCAGGAGTTCACAACATTTGGACCAACAAAAAAAAATAATTTGTTTAAGATTTAATAAATTATTAAGTAACAAATATTAATTAACATATATTATTTAAGAATAATTATTCGTCAGATTCAGATGTTTCCATTTCTGTGTGAAACAAACTCGTACGCATTCGAAACTCGAATGACGCGTTTATTTCAAAATGGCGTCCCGATAGTTTACAATCCCTGCGACGGACGCGTTCCGGTACCAAGAAACACAAACGATAGCGCTTTGCGTCGTTAAAATATGATCCGACTAAATTAAATAGGTTGTTACTTTCATATAACCCGTCTATATTTCATGTCGATTGAAAATGGTCAATTTATTATTATCTCGCAGTATAAAATGTTTACTTAGTAAAAGATGTTTGTTTACATAATGTATAGCTTCTCGTGGCTCGTACTTTAGGTACATTTTTAAGGAGCTTTAATAAGTCTGTACCAATAATTAGGTTTTAGGCTTATTCGAATTTTAGGCTTAAACACAAAACTGCGATGCGACGTCGAATCGTCAAATCCTACAAGCTGGACGGTTGTTAAAGAACATAGGTAACTTTGTGAGTTGCAAATTCGCATCGCATCGCATAATGAGCCCTATGCCCCCTGTTACGATTGGTCATCCAATGCGAAAGCTAATAGGTAAGATATCCTCATGTTTTTTTTGCTGTTTCATGTTTGCCGCATATGTACCTAAACGTATTTTCCTTCGTCTTTCTCCAGTTCGTTTGGGGGTAAGGTTTCTTCGCATGGAGTGTATGCGACATCTACAGAGACCACAGAAATATTAAACAGACACATACTCTACGCCGTCAAACGGCTAAGGGATCACAGCGATAAAGCTGTGCTATGCTATTAAATATCTTAAGTAAATGCAATGCTGATATCAATCGCGACTCCAAAGTGTTATTGGTTTTTTTCCGTCAGTAATTTCTCAGTCAGAATTGCAAGCAGAGTTTAGATTTGCTCCCAGCTCATGAAGTCATGGATGGCACTAAGCCCACCCCAACGTGTTATGTACAGACGCCACCACATCAAGCTATCCCTTTTTTTTTTTTTTAAGGCTGGGAAATCATCCAATGACTGCTCCCGCTCTGGGTGGAGCGGAAGGGAGTGTCAGACTCTTACTGACTAAAACCCATCCATGTTCCTTCCGTAGCCCTTTATGTTCCGGGGTAGCGGTAAGGTAACCCTTTCGGACAAAAGCTATCCCTAACTGTCAAATTTTCTCAATTAAAAATGAACCTTATGTCTTTATAATAAACTTGAAATACTATCAAAGAAATTTGACAGATTGTGGTAGCTTGATGTGCTGGCGTCTGTACAACAGTTACGTGGAAGATGTAAAAGTAGCTATGGGTGTACTCAATTGTCAAAACTTCTATAAAATTTTAGTGCTCTGTACAAACCGGTGACAAGGAACCCTTGTGGTGTGTCCGTCTGTCACACCTGTATATGTCAAGAACTACCATTGCTTGAAACTTTAATTAAACTTGAAATTTAGAATAGTTTTAGATGACGTTTGCTCAACTATTTTGCAAATAAGAGAGAAATATTATTTTTTTGCATTAGAGACTGAAAGGGGTTCTTAAAAATTCAGACTACTTTAAGGGGTATCATACGGTCAGGTGTACTGGTGGTCGCAAGAGGTGGAAGCACTTCGCAAGGCGTGCGTCGAGGTGCGCCACCTGTACACCAGACACCGCAGGCTCCGCATCCGCCCTCCGGATGCGGCAGCCACGGAGGCGGAGCTGTACGAGGGGTACAGAGCGGCGAAGACCGCCCTCCAGGAGGCTGTCCAGCGGGCCAAGGATGTGGCCCGCGAGGCGATGGTGGGGACTCTGGACCTAGATCCCTGGGGGCGCCCATATAAAATGGTGCGGAACAAGCTCCGCACCTGGGCCCCCCATCTGACGCAGAGTCTCCGCCCTCAGCTGGTGGAGGAGGTGGTGAGCGCTCTGTTCCCTTCACGGGGGGAGCATACTCCCCCGCCTATGGCTCCGCCCGAAGTGGACCACGAGGACGACGACGACATCCCCGCATTGACCGAGGTAGATCTGAGAGCGGCGGTTGGAAGGCTCAAGGCCAAGAATACCGCCCCAGGACCCGACGGCTTGCCAGGTAAAGCCTGGGTCCTGGCCTCAGGGGCTCTCGGGCCCCGACTGGAGGCGCTCTTAAGCGCATGCATGGAGAGAGGCCAGTTTCCGCTCCGTTGGAAGACGGGGAAGCTGGTCCTCATACAGAAGCCAGGGCGCCCTGCGGACTCTCCGTCCGCATTCCGGCCCATAGTGCTGCTCGACGAGGTCGGCAAACTCTTCGAGAGAATTATTGCGTGCCGCCTCGTCGGGCACCTTGGAAGGACGGGGCCGGACCTTGCGGAATGCCAGTTTGGCTTCCGCAAGGGGCGCTCGACGGTGGACGCCATCATGCGCGTTAGAGCCCTCACGACGGGGGACGCGGTGTCCCAGGGTAGGGTCGTCGTGGCGGTGTCACTCGACATCGCCAACGCTTTCAACACCCTGCCCTGGAGTTGCATTGGGGAAGCACTCCGGTATCACCGGGTGCCGACCTACCTCCGTCGAATAGTCGGGGCGTACTTGACGGACAGAGCCGTCATCTACCCCGGTCGCGATGGGGAATGGAACCGGCGAGAGATGTCGTGCGGTGTCCCGCAGGGATCGGTTCTGGGGCCGTTCCTGTGGGACATCGGTTACGACTGGGTGCTGCGGGCCGACCTCCCTGACGGCGTCAGCGTAGTTTGCTACGCTGACGACACGCTGGTCCTGGCGCAGGGGAGGTCGCATCAGGCGGCGGCCGACGCGATGACACGCGGGGTTGCGACAGTCGTTGAGAGGATCCGGCAGTTGGGTCTCGAGGTGGCATTGCACAAATCCGAGGCCATGTCCTTTCATGGGCCTCGGAATAGGCCACCATCGGGATCCCAACTTACGGTAGGAGGGGTTCACATCGGCGTCGAGACCACGATGAAATACCTGGGTCTGGTCCTCGACAGCCGATGGAATTTCGTGGAGCATTTCCGACGTTTGGCCCCCAAGCTGGAACGGACTGGGGCCGCCCTCAAGCGGCTCTTGCCCAATTTGAGGGGGCCAAACGCCTCCTGCCGGAGGCTTTACGCGGGAGTCGTGCGGTCTATGGCCCTTTACGGGGCCCCGGTGTGGGCGCGTTCACTGCGGCGGCGAGCCGCCCATTATCTGAACGCGCCCCAAAAGGTGGTAGCCATACGGCTTATCCGGGGGTACCGCACGATCTCGGGCGAGGCGGCAAGCCTCCTTGCCGGACTGCCGCCGTGGGATCTGGAGGCGATAGTCCTCGCGCGCCTGTTCGAGTGGCGCGCGGAGGTACTAAGCCGGGGGGAAACTCCGTTTCCGCAGCAAATTGCGGCGGAGCGGACGGACCTCCGGCGCGATCTCATGGCGGCCTGGAATCAGCGACTGTCGCAACCAACCCAGCGCAGTTCACGCCACGATAGTGGCGGTAAGGCCCCTCTTTGAGGAGTGGCTAGAGAGGCGTCACGGCGCCCTCACCTACCGCCTGACGCAGGTCCTCACCGGACATGGATGTTTCGGGAGGTTCCTGCACATCATCAGGCGGGAGGAAACGCCCGGGTGTCACCACTGCGAGGATCGCCCAGAGGACACGGTAGAGCACACGGTGCAAACCTGCCCCGCATGGGCCTCACCTCTCGCGCCCGGCCCTGGTGCAAGCCATGGTCCGGGGCGAGAGGGAGTGGGAGGCAGTCACCTCCTTCTGCGAAAAAGTTATGCTCGCGAAGGAGGTGGCGGGATGGGAGAGAGAAAGGTCCTCCCGTCCCAGCCGCCGCAGGAGACGCCCCGGGCGTCGGGAGCCACGTGACGACTCCCGGCCACCGTAGGCGCGGGCCTGCGGGCGGTGAGTAATGGGTGACTCACCGTCCGATCAGCACCAGACCCGTGCCGTACGGCGCGTATATGTTCCACGCGCGCCTCAAAGAGATGTCAGCATATGAAGGGGCCCCTCAGGGCCAAGCCTGCCGGGTAAGCGGGATTGTCCGAAAGGGTTACCGCTACCCCGGAACATAAAGGGCTACGGAAGGAATATGGATGGGTTTTAGTCAGTAAGAGTCTGACACTCCCTTCCGCTCCACCCAGAGCGGGAGCAGTCATTGGATGATTTCCCAGCCTTAAAAAAAAAAAAAAAAGGGGTATCATACGAAAGAGCGCTGTTTGCACATTCTCAAACATTTTTTGTTTTTTTTTTAGGCCGCATAGTCACAAATAGTTTTCGACTTTTGATGAACAATGAAAAACAAAATACCGTACCGTTACCCTCCCTTTATCTCCCAAGTTTGCTTAAGGTTTTTTTTTTAAATTATTCTGTAGGTATAATAGAAGTTTATATAAAGAAGACTGGAAAAATAAAACGAGGTGTCTAAATAGCACACTTTTTTAGAAATCATGAACGATGGTACGGAACCCTCGGTGCGCGAGTCCGACTCACTTTTAACCGGTTTTTATATACATATTTACTTATATAAATTATCTATACATATAATTATACAACATTATTTTTAGTATATGCGAAACCTAAATATAGTTTGTTCAAAATGAGGAACTCAATCGATTCCAATATTTTTTACACCATGTTATATTTTTTCCCAAAAATATTTAAAAAAGGTTACAAGTTGGGCACCGAACATTATCAATGAGCGCAAGACGATGATGGAGGACCGCGCTCGCGTAGTGACCATGTTTTTGTACGGACAACCAGGTAACATAACAAGCTCATAACTTTGTAGTTTTTCATAATACAGTTTTGAAATTTTTGTAAGTACATAGATTGTTTACATAAAAATACTAGACACGTGTTTCGGGTTTCGCATATACTAAAAATAATGTTGTATATCTATATGTAGGGTCAGAACGGTTGTCCGTACTATGTCCGATGGTAAAGTTTGCTGGTTTACATAATATACTCTTCGAAGAGAGCTGGGCCACGCCAACGCAGCCGGAGTGCCCTCGTCGACTCTATGATTGTCAAGCTAAACTATGTCGAAGTACGCCAACTTTCCACCTACGTTTCTTGGCATCCCGTGCTCATGACCTTTCCCTAAAAATATCATCATCTGCCTAGCCTTTCTCAACTGTGTTGGGGTCGACTTTAGTCTAACCGGATGCAGGTCAACACCAGTACCTACATGCAGCGACTGCCTATGTGACCTCCACAATCCAGTTACTGGGTAACTATACCCACACTATGCCTGCACTACACCTTCTTTTTTTTTTTGAGGGTGGGAAATCGACTTCTTCCGCTCTGGGCGGAGCGGAAGGGAGTGTCAGACTCTTACTGACTAAAACCCATCCATGTTCCTTCCGTAGCCCTTTATGTTCTGGGGTAGCGGTAACCCTTTCGGACAATCCCGCTTACCCGGCAGGCTCGGCCCCTTTATATGCTGACATATCTTTGAGGCGCGCGTGGAACATGTACGCGCCGTCCGGCAAGGGCCTGGTCCTGATCGGGCGGTGAGCTACCCATTACTCGCCGCCCGCAGGCCCGCAGGCCCGCGCCTACGGTGGCCAAGAGTCGTCACGTGGCTCCCGACGTCCGGGGCGTCTCCCGCGGTGGTGCACTATATCTCCTGGAAGACGGTTTGTCAGACTTTCGGGCTTCTGACGACAGGTAACCACAGTCAAAAATCTACAAATGACCGCTTTTGGTTATGTAGGTATATTTTATAACGCGACCCCTATTAGAGTCGAATCCCCGCACTTCTAGAGTCTTGTGCTGACCAGGTTACGCGACTAGTAACGGTTCGGCACAACACCATATTGGTGCCCCGCACCTCGGAGTGAGTTAAAAACACCCGTTAGATGCGCACGCGCTCGTTGGACGCACTCTTGTGCTTAGAGACCCTATTTCGTAATAGCTATGTTCTATCTAGGTATGTTAATTATCAATACATACAGCTACAAGAGTTTCCTTTGTCTAAAGTAAAATTGTAGTCGGGCTTACACTCCCATCCCATCCCATCTACTACAGGTGCAGAAAACCGCAAACGGCGCAAATATACCTTATTATATTTAATTTCCATTCCATTATTACTTAGCTTACTAAGCTTAGCTATATTGTAAATATATTGTTCACTCGGTTGGCGTTACTGTATGCCCGGCACACTATGCCGTCGTATTTCGTGCAGTTCTTAGAGCATTTAACCTAGTGCAGTTAGACCTTTTTTTTTTTTTTTTTGATCCGGGGGGAAAATCCTCATGGATGTCCCCCGCCCCGGGGAGGGCGGAGGGGTCTGTCAGACTCTTACTGACTAAAAACCACCCCGGGTGTTCCCTCTCACACTTTCGCCGGGGGTCGCGGGAATCAAAAAGAATTCTTCCGCAACCCCCGTGGTGCCGGCCCGCCGCAGCGGGCCTCGTCTCGGCCGAGCGGGAGTGAGGTGTACGACACTCCCCTCGTACCGTCTTGGAGGGGCGCGCGTGGAACACTACGCGCCGCCGCCTCGGGTCCAGATGTTGTTGGGGGGGGCGCGCGTCCGTCGCCCCTGGACCCATTTAGGGGGGCTGGAAGAGGGCATTGTCTGCCCTCCTCCGACGCCCGGTGCGCCTGCTGCGGGCCGGGTTGAGGGAGGTGATCTCCCGCTCCCGCTCCGCAGCCTCCTTCTGCGAAATGACTTGCTCGCAGAAGGATACCACCGCGTCCCAGGCCTGTTCACTGCCGACCATGGCGTTAACGACGGCCGGCAGCGACAGGTCGCTGCCTACTTCTGAGATGAGGGCACGGCGCGGCTCCAGCCATGCGGCACATTCTGCCAGCGTATGCCGTGCCGTGTCCTCCCGACAGTCGACGCAGTGGTGACACCGAGCGTCTGGCTCCCTGGTTATGCGACACAGGAACATCCCGAAGCAACCATGCCCCGAGAGAACCTGTGTCGCCCGAAAGGTCAGGGAGCCGTGCCTTCTACCGAGCCACTCGCTGAGCACCGGTCGGATCGCCTCGATGGTGTTGAGGCCGGCAGTGCAGTTAGACCTGAACTGACTGGAAGTCAGGGTCAACATAGTTTGGATAACGAAGACAGTATTTACCACTTTCATGCCAAAAGCCCCGGTTACAAAGCATTCAAACATTCAAACATACCGTTCAAAATAGTTCAATTTCATTCAAAGTCATACAAATTATCACTCTTTCGTCCGATTCATTCATTCATTCGTCGCCATTAGATTGCAAATTGCAAAAGTGTGGTGGTTTGTGTGATGTTTTCAGTAAAATAAAAATATAGTTTTTCGTGGCATCGTGTAAAAATATAACCAATTATTGAGTTAGCACAGGTGAGTGGTAATTTTACACAGTTTCTATCGATATTACCACAAATATTTTTTATCCTTTCCGGGTGATATTTTACCAAAATGGCGCCGTCGATCGGCGTTCTTTTACTCTAACTTTCCTAAAAAATAATTTCATTTTAAGTTCCGATAAATCCCCTTGCCTTAATTAAGTTTTTGTTGTAGATCTGCACCATGGACACGTCGTTGGATGCGTCCTTAGTGACGCAGTCCATCAACTACCATGGTCAGCAGTTACAAAAAACGTGGGAAGCAGAGAGAGGAGAAGATGATTTGTCTAAAATTGGCGTGGGTGGTTTGGATTTCGCTGTATACCAGTCGAGGCACAAGCACCTGACGTTCCAGGATCGTGGGAAGCGGTTGAAACTGCACCAATTCATTGCTAAGGAGGCTAATGTTTTGTTTGACACTTCGATTATGGAAGAAACTCCGTCATCATCAAGCCTTAGCGCTGACGCTCCTACCCCGGAAGACAGTAAGTTATTTAGCATCACATGATTTTTTTAACTATGTTTGGTAGCTTCATGGGTCACCATAGCAACAAACTGCACACCACTTACTGTTGATTACAACTGCTGCTGATTTATGGTTTTGATGTCCAAGGCTGGGTGATAACTAGTACCTATTTTAAGTGCATAGGTCATGCTAACTATTTTTAAATAATTATGCACAAAATGTATCTGTGCCATTTCTAATAAAGATTTGTCACTTTTATAAACTTTGCCAGATGGCTTGATCCATTAAGAAAATTAAATTTCATGCATGTAAATGAATAGAAATTCAATATTTATCAATTCAAGAATACTCTCATTAATTTCTAATTGGCATGAAACGCATTTTCTACTGTTGAGACGGTGGACTCCAGATCATTCTGTGAGCCAGTTCGGCCTGCCACTGACTGAATGATGCATGTAATTGATGTTGTACCATTTGAATGAACAGGGTCAGTTAGTAGTACTGAACCGTCTTAGTATACATACATGAGAAGACCAGCGACAGGACTTACTTGAACCTTTGTACACATTGCCATTTAGTAGCCCATGAGGACTATTCTATCATCAACTTAGTAAATAAAAAGTATGTAAACACATGTTAACCTTTGTTTCAGATTTATATGCTTTGATGCCGCCATTTGAAACATTCTTGAATGTGGACAAATCAGCGAGATTGAGACATTTCTTTGATGTAAGTACATTTAAAATTTTGACAATGTTAAATAACTATAATATTAGATCCTGTAGGAGTAAAGCATGATATTTGGATCATACTCAGTTTCTTTTTTGTAATTAATATTTACTCAACATTAAAAAATACCTGTCTCATGATCAAAAAGAGAATGGGTTAACATCACAAGTTAAATAGTCCATATAAATACAAAGAAATATAGTGAAAGAGTTTAACACCACCTGAACCAACAACTTGGTAATTCATTGGTACAGTAATTTACATACTACAGCACAGACAGTCTACATTTATATTATTTTCATTATTAATGCAAAATGGCAACTGACAATTTGTTATTTATGTACCATCTTTTCACTTATTACATTAGTGGTGTTTAATAATATTAAACATTTTAATAGAAGAAAATGGCTGGAGAAGGACATACAGAGCATGACCATTTTATCACTGTGTGTATAATTACCGATAGTAATTTTCTTTCTCTTTTTAAAGGATGGGAAATCATCAAATGACTCCTCCCTCTCTAGGTGAACAAAGTGTCAGATTCTTATTGACTAAAACCCATACATTCTTAGCCCGTAATATTCCTGAGTAGTGGCAACCCTGTCGGACAATCCCGCTGTCTAAGACTATTGCCTGTAATTGGATTGATATATATTCAAATTCCCATCATTTTTATTTCAGAATGTGAAAACAGGTGAACTAATTATAGGAGCAGTCATCAACAGGACAGCATCTGGTATGATGCTAAAGGTGCTATGCACTGCCGGTCCAACCTCAAGATATGTGGCTGACATCAACGTGAAGGTATTGCACAATATTGTGAAACATTCAATATCTTCAACTCTGAACAGTAAAGAAGTAGCATAAAGTGGAAATTCCTTATAAGCTTATAACTATGACGAAAGTTACCACCTACACATGTTCACAAAATAGAAATTCAAGTTTAGTATTGATTGACTCATATTGGGTCAGCATTTAAATTGATTCATTAATATTCATTCTCAATTGACTGTGCTGGCCTTACCAGTGTCATATAAAGTTGTTTCTGCACTCATTTGTTTCAAGGCACAAGAATTAATATCAAGGTCAAATGTTACTCTTGTGCATAATCATACTGAAGCCACTTAAGACATAATACTTATTGTTACTACACTGCCTATTTTGAGGGTAAAGTCCCAACTCATTCCGTCAGATATGCTCTTTATTATTTCTGGTTAAACCATAAAAAAGGATATAGAATATACAGCATATTTGATATGATTTGTTTTAGGTTTTCTTTCTCATTATTGACTTTTAAATTTGTTCTCCAGGCATTTTTACCGGTTACAAATATCATACCTGCGGTGGACAAGAAAAACGTGTCAAGAAACTACCTGATGAATGATACTGTATGCTGTGAAGTGATAGAAGTAATCCCCGATACCGACAAAATGGTGTGCGGCATGAAGGGAGTGACGCGGGGCCCTGATGATCCTCCGCCTAAGCCGCCGCTAGGCCTCCTCAGCACTGACGACTTCCCACTTATCTACAAGTATGTACTAACTCAATAACACACTTCTGAGTAATCACATTGTCCCTACACTTTTACAGGTTTTACTGTTGGTTTTGCTTTACACAAAAACAGTGTTGTTTTCATGTATTTATTTGTAGTAAATTCGTTTCTTGAAACTACGAAAACAGTGGTATTTTTTTATTATTTGAAAAGAAGGATTACTTGAAGATGTTTTCATACCAATGAGGAGAAAAATTATGGACTGGAGAGAATTCAAACTTAGAAAACTGGAAAGAAGTAGTTATTAAAGAAACAGAAATAATGCACTTATGGGATTTCAAGAAAATTGGAACATCACACATTAATTGACTTGTCGCAATGTAAGGAAGAAAATACAAGAACACCACTGGTTTTTTTAGATGCTTATAAGCTTAACATGTGGTTTGTTTCACACAGCTATTTGAAATGAGTAACACACTTTGGTAGGTATATGTGTAAGTGTAACAAAAAGAGTGTTGGATGTATGTTTTCACTGGTTTATGATCACTTTTCAGTACAAAATCACACTGTTCACCAACTTGTGAAAATGATTCAAAGTTTGATTTGATGTGAACAAACCTTGGGATTCTTGAAGGATGTTTTCATAATAAATATTTCTACGAGATTCCTGCACATATATATGTTGAGGATTTTATCAGAATTTTCAAATTATTTACACATCTTTTATTTTTTTACATAAAATGGAAAAGGTCAGTACAAATATCATTCTAGGGCTCAATCTTGATATCTATAACAGGAAACATGTTATTCTGTATTAAAGCTAATGTTTAACATTCCAGCATTATCTGAGACGTATTGATTGGACTTTTATAATGAGCATTTATTGGATGTTGGAGTTATTTATATTATAATAAAGAGGATTTGCTCCCGACGATTATCAATTTAGCTGATGTGAGGCTCCGAGATGACTCAATAGTTAACAAGATAGCATGGCTGTTCACATCGTTGTATCTGACGTATCATCCATGGCAGTGGACCATGGCAGTTCACGTCGTTGTATCTAACGTATCGTCCATGGCAGTGGACGTACAATCCCTCTATTATTTTAGGGTGTTCTTTTCTAGGTATAGCGACGACGTCAAGACACGTGTCACACCTACTAAGTTATACTGTGACCTTAGCGAATGTCCCGGTAATGTTAATGTCACATTGTCGAGGCGGCATCACCTAATCTATGATGTTATATTTATGTGTGAAAGAAATAAAATACAAGTAACATAACATTTTTTGAACAGCTCCATTGGAACAGGTGAGGATAAACGTATGTGTGACACTAAGCAAACACTTTAGGAATTAAATGCTTGAAACTAAATAAAAATGCCTTCTTTGAAGATGTTATTGTCATCTCAGTGAAAATACTCCATTATCAGAGGAAAATTAATTATTTTTACAACTTTTCACATTATTAATTTTTATATTATTTCCTCCAGGAAAACTGTGGATATGAAGGGTGAGAGTTATGAAGCCATATTGGAGAAGAGTCCAGGCTTCAATAACCCCAACTGCGTCCAATTTCTTTCTGAACTCCTTGGAATCTCCAACATGCACTGCACCAACTATCCATCGCTTAGGTAAATAAAGTCCTGACCTTATGCTATTGTTCTTGAGACAATATAAAATTAATATTTGCTGTAATTTATAATATGTATATACATGTCAAAACTTTTTTTAACAGGGGAGGATTTACAGCAACGGAATATGCTGATGAACTTCGTCAAGCGCAAGCCAGCAAGTGGGCGTTCCGCTCTGTCGCTGAAGGAATCGAACATTTCAAAGCCGGACGCCACTCGGAGGCATTCCAATGCCTCAATAAGGCGTTAAGCATCGACCCCAGAAACGTCGAAGGATTAGTGGCAAGAGGAGCTTTATACGCCAATAGTGGAACATTTAAGAAAGCCATTGAAGATTTCGAGACCTCTTTGAAACTGAATCCCAACCACGCCAATGCAAGGAAGTATCTAGGAGAGACGTTAGTTGCATTAGGTCGGAGTTACGAAGATGAGAACAAGATCACCGAAGCACAGAAAGCGTATGAGGATTGTTTGGCGATTATTCCTTTCCACGAAGAGGCGCAGAATTCTCTGGACTTCTTGAAGAGTAAGACATCGACGACGAAGCCTCTGATTGAACCAGCGGAGTTGTTACTCCCTGGTTTGACGGGAGCTAAGTCGTATGAGATGAAAGAGACCTTGAAGCAGTTGTTGAATTTGACTGAAAAGAAAGATAAAAAGAAGAAAAAGAAGCGCAGCAAGGGTAAGAAGAAGCGCTCGAGCAGCTCGTCGTCGTCATCGAGTGACTCGTCGAGCTCCAGTTCTTCGTCAGAGTCTTCATCCTCATCAACTGACACTAGCGGTAATGATTGTATGTTAATTTTATTATTCCACCTATCTGACACTTGTCTGGCGAGCAATTATTTTTGTACTAACATTTTGTGGACAAAACCAGTGCAACATTACTATTGTTTGAGAAAAGGCACTCAAAGTAGCACTTTATAAAACTAGCTCAACAGACTCATGCAATACACTTACATCAGAACCAGGGTTCGAAAATATCCGATATTTATTATAAATATCAAAATATCGGATATTTATGATATATATCCGATATATATCAAGTTTGATATATATCCATTTTGTATGAACGTCATGTTATTTTATAGTATTATTTATGTATATTTTTTGCATATTATGTTTTACATAAACATAATAAATAATTTTAAAAAAACTAAAATGTTTTTAATCCTTTTTTTGTATGGTAAATACTTAAAATCAGACAAATGAATCAAAAACATAAAATCTTCTAGATCATGCAAAATCAACTAAAAACATAAAACCTTTTTATAAATAATTCTAATTAGTCAATAATCATACCTACACTTAAGTCACAAAACTATAATTATTATTATTTAATTGAATATTTATAAAATATTGATATATATCACAAAAAGTCATTGGATATATATCGGATATATATCATGATATATATCCATTGATATATATCCTTCGAACCCTGATCAGAACTAGGTCCAGTTCGTCTTGTTGTAAATAATGTACTCATCTATGTGTAAATAATACTTCCTGTATATTGTAGGCCTTCAGGCATTAACCATTCAAATGTACTAATTTTATTGTGCTGTGCTTTTCGTCTCCCCAAAGATAAAGAGAACAAAGATGATTGAAATGTCTGTAATGCATGCTCTAAAATAAGACGAAAATGATCTGTATTAAAAATATTGTGTGTGTTTATTACTCCCAACAGATTCCGAGGGTCCTAATCGCAAGAAGAAGCGTCGTTCCCAGCCTAACAACAAGAGGCAACGTTCTCTATCGCCGCTCAGCAAACGTATGGAGATGATGGGTGCTCCTGAGGCAGGGTCAAGGACCCACAATTCTCAGTTCAACCATCCGTACGGCTACCAGCCGCCGCCGCCACCCGTAGAGGAAGTCAACCCTGAGCCGCAGAGGTCTCAAGCGGATATTGATTATGAACTAAAGGTATTTTACTCATTGAAAGGTTATAATAATAATAATAAATGCTTTTTTTCGTTATTACACGTTTAGGTTCTTTTAACAGATCACTGCAATTGTACTTAAGAGATTTAAGTTTAAATCTCATAAATATTTTGTGGAATCTTTCTAAAGAGGTCCTTATTCTATCATTGAAACATAAAAACTGCCCAAGTCCCAATAAACAAAAACTACCTTGCATCTCTTGAAGTCCCAATATACAACAATATCTTGCTATAACTGGACACACGTCCTTTTACGAGATAACCATAATAAAACCAATAATTTATTTGGCTTTAGGTTCGCAAGTTCCTAGAGATGACCAAAGAGGACTCCGACTACGAGGACAAAGTGCGTAACTTCTTAGAAGAGACTGCTCAATATAAACGCAACCGCAAGATGCAGGAACTCGGCCAGCAACCGCAGCCCGGTGCCGACCGCGACAAGAAGAAAAAGAAGAAGAAAGACAAGTCAGTACCTTCCACTGAACTGTTCTGTTTAGGGTGAGCAAAGTCGTCAGCATCGTCATGTATCGAAAATTATTACATTAATTTTTTTGGCTTTAAAACATACTTTGCTCTATCTATACTAATATTATAAAGAGGAAAACTTTGTTTGTTTGTTTGGTTGTAATGAATAGGCTCAAAAACTACTGTACCGATTTTAAAAATTCTTTCATCGTTGGAAAGCTTAGTTTTCTAGGAGTAACATAGGCTACTTTTTATCCCGGGAAAAATAACGGGTCCCACGGGAAAGACCACGGGAGCGAAGCCGCGGGCAAAGTGCTAGTCTCAAATATTATTTTGTCTGAGTTATCACAGTTATAGTACAGCCTACGTATCTTGGCGGTCCTGAATTTAGCTGTTTGTCTACTGCGATTATCTGCACAGTAGGCAATTTCGTTTCTAAAAGATCCATTGCGAATTTTCTATTTCTGTTATCACTTCATGGGATTATTTTATAGCTTCTTACTGCTTTTTCATCGTCAAATAAATATTCCAAAATTCATGAGTTTCTTTTCTAGATTTTACTCTGATAAAATGAAAATTCAAACTTGCAATGCTGTTGTTTAATTTTAAAGTAAATTGCTAAAGCTAAAAAGAAGAGATATTATATATCTTATTAGATATCTTATATTTTAGCTAAAAAGTCGTCAGTCTCCTTATCCCAATTTATTTGGGACTTGTTGGGGGAACTAGACTAATTAGTCGTCATCTCGCTAGTCACACTTTTAAGCGTTTTCTTTTTCTCATCTTTTATCTACTTGTATTATCCAATTTCATACTCAAAACCTACCATATAACATACTTTCACAACTTTTATCTAATACAATATGGTAATTTAAACATGGTATTTATGATTTAATAGGAAGAAGAAGAAGGAATCTAAGAGGAAGCGTAAAGAACAAGAACGGGAAGAAAAGCGTAAGGCAAAAATGGCGCGCAATGCGGTCAACAACGATTACAATATGCGAGACTTGGACAGCATCGGCGACAAGAAACTCAGAGATGCTATCAGGTAACGTCACTCATTCTTAAAATTTAACCTTTTGACCGCCACAGTCGTGTATAGACGACAAACCAAAATGTGCCCAGCACGCCACGGTCGCGACTGGGTGACAGAATTTTAAACGTAAATAAATAATAATAATTATTTCGACCTCACTACTATTTTGTAGGTATTAAAGGATGAATTCGGAGCTTGGCGCTGAGGGCACGCTTTTTCATTTTTGACGTGGCGGTCAAAAGGTTGAATAACGCTTAACCTTACCTTGCCTTAACTAAAAACCTCCAATTCAATTATTGTTGTTCAACTTACAGTAGTCCAACAACTAGCAGTAAATTAATTTTATTGAAATTAAATTATTAATTCTGTAAATGTATTATCGAAATCACTTTTACACGTCTTATTTCTTTTTTAATTTGTTTGTAGGCGTTTCCTATCCGACTGCTCTGAGAAGAAAGTCCGAATCAAACTCATAATAAATTTTGAAAAGCTTTCTGGATTTACCCCGTCAGGATTTTATGTACCTGCTTGCACATAACGCATGTTTGGTCAAACTATATAACAATCCATGATCGCAATTACTTGCTGACATTTTGACAAAAAAAAATCTTTATTGTTGCAGGAAAGAATTGAAAGGCAAGAAGCGAGACCTTAGTTCGGACGGCGACTATGAAAGAAAACATGATAAGAGGTAACAACTCACAAATCATTTACACACTTGTTTATAAGACTGCAACACATTAATGTTTAAATCCGCCGCTAATTGTATAAGTCAAATAAAGGATGCGTGTCAATAATAATTCCGCGTAAGCTGAGATGAAGAAGATAGACTCCAATATGAGCTATCATTTATGTAAATAGTCTGATATAGAATATAGCAATTATTATTATCTTTGCCTTGGGCCCTTTCCAACAAGCCCGTCGTGTTATTGCTGTACGAAAACACGCTTCGTGTGCGCTAACCGTGAATGCGTTAGATAATGAAAATAGTTTACACATTATTTGCTTGTATATGTATTGTACGCAATAATTATATGTTAAGACACACTTATTCAAAAACAATTTACTAACTTTGATTATCTCTTTAACACTCGTTGTGTAAAGAGCCGCAAAATTTTGTTGTGTTTATGCCAATAAATGTGTGTCTTTATGAGCATTTATTTATTAAAATGTGTACGTATTTATCAGGATGCTAGACGATATGCACGGGCTCGAGGAGTTGGAGTCAAAGCTGAGCGCGTACCACGTAATGGTCGAGAAGGAGGTGCTGCACAAGCGCGACGGGCGCGGCTCGCTCAGCCCCATAGACCAGGCGCCGCCGCCGCCGCTCGAGAAGCCCAAGTGGAAGATGTCCATGAGCGCGGTCAAAGACACGTACGTGCGCCTGACGCAGCACGCTAGCTCACGCGTGACAAGCGACGCGACCTAGCACAGCGGCACAGCCACGCGCGTGCCGCTTGCCCAACACGCGTGATATAGCGCAGGCTCTTTTATTAACCACGCGCGTTCATAAGTTACAATAAGTGTTAATCTTGGTATCCTGTGAGACATAACTATAACGCTTGTTCAAAATTTTAGTAAGATAATCTTTATATTTTACAATGACAGGCTGCCAATCCGTCCTATTTTTCATTTGACTCATACAATTAGCGCGGGATGTTAAACAGTTAATACAATTTTGCTTACATTTATTTTAATAGCTGCATAGCATTAGACATACTAATATACTTTTTTTACATTTGGGTTGTAGATTAGAAGACGGTGATAATAACAGTATCCATGGAACTGTCTTTCTAAATTTTTTCAAGTGGGGTCAAATACTTCTTTTGATGTGTCCAAAGCCTTGATTCGAGTCCTCATGACTTTTTGTATCTGCAAATGTAATTTAAAACTTGTGATAAAACTGCAATTTTAATCAACATGTATTTGTGTTGACAGGGTCAAGAAGAAGGAAACCCCAGTACCTAAAGGTTATAAAGAACACTACGCCTTTGAAGACAGCTCAGATGATTCGCAGGACAATGCAAAGGTGAGAAAATAACAACAAATAACATCTCTCTTCTACTATTGTCTTCAGTATAAGTAGATGCATTTACTAAGTTTGTTTTTCCAAGTCAAGTGAAGTATGTCTAGTTTAAAAAAATCTATGCCTTATTAACGGCCCTTTCTTAACAAAACATACTACATACAGGGTGGTTCTGGTCAAAAGCTATTGGTGCTTTCGAACAATAATACAAGATACTGTAGTTTCCGTGTCCTACAAAGGTTTTGACCAGAACCAGTTTGGTTTGATGTTTCTGAAAAATCTAAAAAATCTGGAGTAACCTTCATCAAAAAACTTAATAATAACGAATGTGTTTAATGTGTAGCCATCACCTTCAAGTGGTGACAAGAACGTGTCGGTTCGCCGAGCTATGGCTATGAAGGAGCCCCCGCCGCTACCGACCGCGCCACCGCCAAACAAGCGGGAGCCCGACCCACCCGGCACCGAGCCTACACACCCGGTAAAATAAATCACAACTAGTGCTTTATTTAACTTATAATTACATTACATCTGTATTCCCCGGAGGTTAAGCAGTTTCGCCAATTGGGTATTTGAATGGGTAGTCAATAACGTTACTTTTTATGAACTCTCAAAACGCGGAATTTGTACGTGATTTGTATGAAAATATATAAGGTGTTAAAAAATTAACTCTAAGAATTTCGTGGGAGCATTGTACTCATCGTTACGAACAACTTTTACTATGGGATGAACCCTGAAATCGCGAAAAAAAATTGAGCTGTTCCATACATTTTATTGAGTTACCTGTGCATAAATGTATGGAACAGCTCAAATTTTTTTCGCGATTTCAGGGTTCATCCCATAGTAAAAGTTGTTCGTAACGATGAGTACAATGCTCCCACGAAATTCTTAGAGTTAATTTTTTAACACCTTATATAACAATGTGACGTCACAGATATTTAAAATCAAATGGAATACTTATTAACATTAAATCCAATTTTACAATTATATCTCATAATATTTAATTTTTGTACAGTGATGGATGTTGTTAAGACTAGCGGTATTTTTTCTGTGTGATTTTATTTTTGACCGTTTCAAATAGTCAATTATGTTTATGACCTTTGTAAATGGGGACTGCTCGACCCAGGGAATCGTATAGGATTTGTGGCGATGAGTGGGAGACCCTTTTTTCTAGCAGTGGTCAGTCTTGTGGATGATATAATGAATGACTGATGACAAGAAAGTTAAACAATACTACCATTATTTTGCGCAAAGACATTTCATTTTCATCTTTGTCTCTGATCTTATTTCTCAAAAGCGTTATGGCCCTTAACATTTTTGTTAATACTTGAATTGGTTTTTTCAGGTCCGTAAAGGCAACATAGTGCTAGACAAGTTCGGTTCGTTCCGCCTGGCGCAGGAGGGAGAAACCCCGGTGTCTGTAGGTGACGGTCGACCAGAACAGTTTGTGACACGTATCAAACCGCCTTCACCTTCAGGTCGCCGCCCACGCTCACCACCCTCGCCAAGAAGGCATTCATCCAACTCTTCTGATGATGACAGAAGATCCAAACGCTCTAGGAGCAGGTTGGTATATTTTATATATATTTTAGACATTTTCACAGCCATAATACTCCATGAAAAAATTTAAAACCACGCTTATAACCTACAGTGGGTGCAGTTTTTAACATTACTAACGGGAACCACATCTTAGATATGTTGGGTATCCTCAATGATATACATACGAAAATGACCCGAGTTTGAAATTCGGACGACCTTGGACTTTTATATTTGGAAATGAAATGCGTGTCTATCTCGGTCTTCAATACATTCACAAAAGTTCATGGTTCCTTCCTTCGCCTTAGGTCTCGGCCTCGTAAGTACCGTTCCCGCTCTCGCTCTCGCTCCCGCTCGGCGTCGAGCGCCAGCGGCTCGGCGGGCTCGCGCCGGCGCCGCTCTGGCTCGCCGCGCTCCCGCTCGCGTTCCGACGCGAGCCGCTCCTACTACTCGCGCAGCAGATCACGATCACGGTCGGGCTCAAGGTATTTTTGGCTGCTGTGTGTTTTTATTTCCAATCCCCATTTCAGTTTCTTCTTCGCATTTGCGCATGTAAAACGCTGAAAAAAATATGCCTTTGTCATGCTATAGTGTCTTGTATCATAAAACAATATACGAACTGTAGATAGCCTTTTCTAAGTTTTTTTGACTACACCTATCTAGCATGGTAACTAAACAAACGCTTTTAATGGTCATCATAATCAAACTTTACTAGTCTAGCACAATGTTACCAATACCAAAATTATAGAATCCGCCGCTTCGTGCGTCGTGGAAACTGGCGCGGGCGAGGAGGTTACGAGCGCGGGACGTATTACCGTCCTCGCTTCCACACGTACAACGGTGGAGGCCAGCGAGGTCGCGGCCGCGGCGGAGGAGACTTCCGAAGAGACGACGGGCGGCGCTTCCAGCAGGAGTGGCGCGACAACCGCTCGCGGGGAGGGCGACCCTTCAGACCGCGCCGGGGAGGCGGTGGACGAGGCAGGCCATTCAGGTAACATTATTTGTGCACAATGTACCAATACAGTACAATTTTTCTACAGTGCTGACAACGTTGATTTTGTTGAACGTGACAATAAATGACATGCCCAGTACGGAAAATAATTTAATAAATAATCATTTCTAATACTTTTTTTTGTTGTTCCACAGAGGTGGTTTCCGTGACTTCAGAGATCGCAGAGGAGGTGGTCGTTACTCAAGATCGCGGAGCCCCGAAAGACCACGCAGGTCTAGGTCGTACAGTCCAGAAAGACGCGACAAAGACAGAGATAGGTCAGTACTTTATTACCACTATGTTAATTAGCGCTTTCTGCAAATATACGCAAAACTGAGATCAACGAAATAAAAAAAAAATATAAGTAGGTCTTCTACTGATATAAAGTCGCATTTTTGCTAACCGCAGAAAAAACTACTCTCTTCAAATAATCGCCTTCTTTCGTTCAGTCCACATCTCTGTGGATTGCGCTCCCCCAGGAAATCAGGACGGCTACCAAACGTTTATCTTCTAAAATAAAATTTCGCGAGCATATTCGTAAGAAGCTCGCAGAATCATCACATCGTTAATGTTTTCCCAATGTTTGTTTTATTTGTTTTAGTAGGTATAGCTATAATCTTATTTATATTATTACTAGCTTTTGCCAGCGGCTTCGCCCGCGTGTTTGTAGGAAATTATCCCACGAGAACCGTATATTTTGCCGGGATAAAAAGTAGCCTATGTGCTATTCTAGACTATAATCTATCTCTGTGCCAAATTTTATCCAGATCCATTCAATAGTTTTTGCGTGAAAGAGGAACAATCATCCATCTATCCTCACAAACTTTCGCATTTATAATATAAGAGGATACATTTTCTTATTGCACAGACCACTGATTAGCACTGTTTAGCACTGCATCACCCATAGGTTGACTGATAGAAAATGCTTATGGTATTAAGTCCGCCTCTGCACATTTCTGTGCTTAAATTATTAAATAAAAATAGACATATTGCACCAACGAAAATACATCATGAAACCGATCTAAAATATTATCTTTTTTCACAGTTACTCCCGTTACTCTGAGCGCGATAGTCATCGTAGCGAGGGCGAATACGAAGAAGAGAGATACGTGGACAGAAAAGATTACGATGGAAAGTGGGCAGATGGCAACGAGCCTGAAAGAAATCCCCACCCTGAAGAAAAACAACCACCCGCCGAACAAGCCCCCAAAGAATAAATCACAAGTGTTTGGATTTGCCACTGAGTGCTAGGTTTACGGTTAGGTTTTAAGTTTTGTTTAGGTGCTACACACCATTTTCATCTACGTACATTTTGACTGTGAATCAACAGATCATTTTAACAATTTAATGATAAATAATAAAAACTAATTTCACGATAGATAAACATAATTATATAGTGAAATTGTATACAGTTATCCACGGTCGATTTTCGGTATTACAAAATATATTCAAGTTATTATTAGATGTAAATATAGACATAGAGTACAATATGATGGTTTTTCTGTTTTCATAATTGTGAAAGTATCACTATGTAGAATAGAATACCAATTTCGCATTTAAGTTTTCCACTGGGATACTGCTTAGTTAATTCTTTGCTTTTCGAACGCCACATAAATAATAATTATTGACTCATATTTCCACTTTACAATGACAATTTCCACTCGGCCAACAGATCATTCCAAACATAAGTGGAACGGACTTACTCTATAGGTCACTACAGTTTTGTTCTTTTAATTTGTTATTGGTGAAACTAATTCAATAAAGTGACTTGATGTAAATATGTAGTTTTAATTAGTAAAACTAGCTAAAACCTGACCAGAGTCGCTATCATTTGCGGCGAAAGTAATTTCTCATGAGAAATAGCTATAATAGAAATTATATGAAATATTATAAAGGTGCCCCAGTCGGATTAATACGACAAATGTTGTCGTGCCCGTGCCGCCTGAGTCGTGTTTATACGACTGAGAATCTATGTTCGGATTTCGTTGTTTATGTAATTGCAAGACCATATTCGTCTGAAATAAAAGTTTTGAAGTGAAACTTCTTTATCGGGGTTAGACAAAAAATTTTCTGTTACGGAAGTACGTCACATTTTTCTGTTACGGAAGTACGTCACATTTTTGAAGTGAAACTTCTTTATCGGGGTTAGACAAAAATTTTTCGGTAGGTAGGTAGGGAGGCAACAACAACAACAATAGTTAATTATTTTTTGAAAAATTTCGTCAAAGAAGTTTCACTTCTTACGAGTGTACGCTAGTACACGCGCACTTTTTTTTTTTTTTCATGAGTTGGGCGCTGGGGGCACGACAACTGATACTTAGTCGGGCGGTTAAAGGGTTAACGGGTACTCTGCCGCGACATTGTAAGAGATTTCGATGAGCAAACCTAACCACACGATAAGAGACATTAACTCGCACTCAATTATTATAATGGAAACGGGTTAGAGTTAGGCGGGCCCTGGACTAGCCAATATTTTTGATCAAATTTGGGCGAAGTGTCTCGCTTATTATCACCGAACGAATCAATGATTTTCTGATCTAACTGGGCGTGTATATTCTATAAATAATTGTTATCTTATGAGTTGGCTTTGATTGCATTATCAAATAAATGAGTAAGTACTTAGCAGTCATTTAATCATATACCCGATTAAATAAAACAACATTTGAGGTAAAAATGTTTAGTAACATTAGATATTATTTTAATAAATTATGCATGTTTCTTCTTTTTATTCTTATTTTTGATTTGGGTTCCTTTTACGACATTCCAGTACCAGAGTAGTTGCGCTACTATGGCGCCATTGGCCACGGTGGACACACAGTAGGTAACAATAATGATGAAGTCTCCAGTTTCGACAAGTGATGTGAATATTCTAGCTATACTGCCTCCAAACAGCATCAAACACGTAATTGCCGATAACTGCCCAGTACTGCCGTTTCTGTAGTTAGTGAATATTTGAATGGACTGAAATAAAAAAACAAAATGATGCATAAAACAAATATAAAAATTATTTGAAGTCTACAATTTCATATAATCGAAATTTCGTAATCTAACTGAAAGAGAACAAATCGTAAGTTGGGAGATGTATTGATGATTCTTTTGGTTATACTTAATTATGTAAATAAATATTTGTGATTGTTGCGAATCATAATCTTAATTTGATCAAGACCCTGACACTGAACCTGAAAATTCCAAGAAATGCTAGAAAATTTTAATTATGTCGGCTACCTTTACACATTCACTTTAAATTTACATAATCTCATACTTATACTCCCATGAACTTTGACACAAACATATTGTATAAACAGTTATTATAATTATGTAAAGATTTTTCTTGAGTTTTGTAACCTTTGTTATTACTCATATTCATAATACTCATGACATTTTCCTGTTATTACTCAGGAACACCTGGCATGAGTACCAAAAGATATTTTTTTTATCTTATTATGTTATTATCAGCAGTTTATTTTTACTGGTTTGCTCATTAGGTATATTATCAACAAAAAGCAAACCCACCAACTGGTATTAGTTTCTTGGTATTCACAGTAGTAATTATAATAGAAGGCCCATCTTAAACAGGCCGTGTTTATGAACTCATAAATTATAGTACAGCAAAATAACTTAGGACTTTTTTTTTACCTTTGCTATAACAATCAGAGGAACAGTAAGAGCTTGCATAGTCCATAGTACACGTAATGGTGTGATCCCACTGACTAATGCTGACACACAGGCTACATAAGTGCTCAAGAACAGAACAGCTCTACCCGTTGCCCCGCCATAGTGCAGCACTAGGGCCGCTATTACTGCTGTTTGTATTGCAAGGAATGTACCTTCTCCCCATGCACTGCAAAATAAAGTTTTCGTGATGTTTCTGTTGTTCTTATCTTATTCAACTAAGCTAAGAAAAAGGAATTCCCTTCTCAGTAATTGGAGAAATAATCTCTGTATTCATTATTTATGATAACAATGCAAATGAATATTCTACAATTACAATAAAATACAATGGAAACTGGTAATACCTTCTTCAAAGGGAGTGGTGAATTAGTTTTTATAGCTAATAGTGGAGAACCCCACAGTACCGTTGAAGTTGTTACAATGGGTTTTGACTGTATATTATTACCAGAGATTGATGAAATTAAGCTTGTAAGCTACACCACTAAGTTGTTTAGTTACTATGAAATAGTCCATCTGGAAAACTTGAGAAAATGGTACATACCTAAATGGAAAGCCCATAACATAACTATATCCAAAGTTTGCAGTGATCCCAAATAACTCCAAATATACTCCATAAACATTAATGCCCTCAGCACTCTTACTGCTCAAAATCTTCAATATTTGAGGGACTTTCACGAGGATGGAGCCGGCAATGATACCGATCCCGAGACCCTTGCTTAGCGTCGCGGTCAAACAAGGACCTGAAACATCACAAAATATTTACGTTTGCAACTTAACACCCTATCCTTTCGAAATGACACACACAAAACTGGGAATCCAAATAAATATTTAGAGCAAAATTACCATCAAGAAAGTTGAATTTCACGAAATATTCATCGTAACATTTCTCTGTTAAAACCGACAACAATAAACCTTTCAAAAATTCTGCCATTATGCTTAAATAGTTTACAACTGTAACAGTTAATATAAAACAAATTTATTGCTTTTCAATACATTTAAAACAATTATTGATCTATTGCCCTAACGACTATACAACAACCGGCGACGAGCAAAGTTCACGAACGAAGTGAAAAACGGAAATTAAATTACTTTGACATTGATGACACGACAACGACAAGTGACAGTGACACACTATGACACTAGTGATTTCAATGATTTTCGTGTTTTCGATCAAACGCGAATTACCGGTTTTAAACAAACATGTCGTCGAGGTTATTTCGGCAAGCTTTTTTTTAAAGATGGGAGATCATATCATCAAATGACTCCTCCCGCTCTGGGTGCAGTGAAAGCGAGTGTCAGACTCTTACTAACTAAAACCCGTTCAGGTTCCTTCCATATTATTCTGGGCAGCGGTAACCCTTTCGGACAATCCCATGACCATGACCATTTAACTCACTTTCAATACCAATCTGAAAGATTTCGAATAATCCACTGCTTCACAATATGCTCGAATATATCCATAAATAGGTTGCTTTCGTCAATCCGACTTTCGATTATGGGCAAGCCTCGATATATAACCAAATAATATAAATGCAAAAGTTTTGGATGGATGTTTGATAACTCAATCACGCCAGAACATGTCTGGATGTGGACAGGGCAGCGTCTGACGGGTCAGCTAGTTTTTAATACATTTTCTCTACTCTCAAATTGAATGTGCATCAATGCCAATTTTGTTGGCTTGAGAAAGATAACATCACGCCGTCACCCAACAAAGCCCAATATAGGTACAAATGCTGTGTGACACCACCTTACGGTTCGCTAGGGACCTCTGCATCTGGTCGCTCCTTGCTTGGCTCTGCATCGCTGCCAATGCGGTGAAATTGTCGACTGCCTCGGACAGCATGGCCTATCCTACAGTAAGAGCGCAGACCGGTCACTACGGCACGCCAGCATCAAAGACATCATCCGTCGTGCTCTTGTCACCACCGAGGTCCCAGCTGTTTTAAAACCCAAGGGCTTGGCAGGTGACGATGGGAAGAGACCAGACGAATGACACTAATGACTTGGAAGGTAGATAGGCCTTTGGTATGGGATGCAACGTGTGTCGACACCCTTACACTATCTCATCTTTATTGTGTTTGTGACGATGCAAATACTTACACCATAATGGGACTTTATTCGTCGTTTTGAGTTGAAACACTCTTAGAGCCGTGACCCCGAGTGCCCGCTTTGTTTTTCTCGACGCCAAGCAT
This sequence comes from Hyppa rectilinea, assembly GCA_951799385.1. Classification (NCBI taxonomy): domain Eukaryota; kingdom Metazoa; phylum Arthropoda; class Insecta; order Lepidoptera; family Noctuidae; genus Hyppa; species Hyppa rectilinea. The sequence goes on along the minus strand of OX637306.1, from coordinate 6,334,449 downwards.
TCCGTAGATTCTTCACGTGACCAGAGGGCTGGAATATTTTTTTGTCAAAGAATCTGCATTACCATACAACGGGGTAATGCTGCAAGCCTTTTGGGAACCTTTCCTGTTGACAACGATGTAGATATCCTCTGATTATTAAACACATTATGAATATTTAACTTTTAAATTATGTAAATAATATATTACTTCAAAAGAACATTAGGTCTGTAATACAGTCCATAAAAGAGGAATGATACAAAAAATTTTATTAAAATAAAACAAAACGTATCAGGTGAAGGGCTTTATTTAAATGAATGAATTACTAACACTAAGAATGATCAGGATGCACTTGTAAGAAAATTTATTGTAAATAAAATCTTTCAAATCACATCATACTTGACATGATTATTTTGTTTGCTCAAGGTACGCATTATAACGTCATGACGATTGAAATGCCGTAATTCAATAATAAAACTGTGCTCCCTTTTGTACACGTGATTTACGAATAAAAATAAAGATTTTTTCATTGAGGCCTTTTTTGTAAAGCTATTGATGCCGTTCAGTATAAATATCTTTTTTGTGCAAAATACATAGCATTTACATTATTTTAGAACAACAAACTTCGTCATTAACTTAATACACATAAGAGAATGAAAATAGGGATTATTACAGGAAACCGATTTATTTAGAATAAATGATAAGAGGGAAACGTGAATATGGATGGAAGTTATATGATGGAATAAAGCAAACATTTATATTATTAATTCGTTTGCGTTTTCACATATTTCTAATGTTTTATAGAAGAACTTGAGAAATACAAAGCTGGCATCATATTTATAGTAAGATGTGAACAGGCGTGATAGTATACGAATGGCTTTCTCTCCTGTTTCTCAATTCAGTCAGTTTAATAAACTCGCAAGAGCGAATGAGTCGTAAACGCATCTTAATGCATAACTTCCGGTTGTTTACAATGCCAAGTAGCTGAGATAGCCCGCCACACCAAGAAGTAAAGACGATATATCACTGCGCGTGACATCAACTTGTAACAAAATGTACGTTTCTATGTTTGTGGTTTTTGTTTGAGTCTGTAAGGTATATATAGTATGCTTTGTTATCTGAATTAAACAATATACAGGATGAAATTGAATTCAAGGCCATTATTTTACGGGGTCATTTTAATCATCATTATGAACAACTTTCACTAAGAGAACAAATCTGAAATCGCGAAAAAAAATCAGCTGTTCTAAAACATCCATGAATTTAATTTCACCCTGTTTATAATAATGTAATGACTTATTTTTTCCTACGAATAAATGAAAGCTACAACCATTACCTTAAATTTACAATCGTATGTACATTTGTAAAAGTCTATCATATAGTTTTATTTTCATCATGGGAAATAATGATTGGGACCTAAACTAAAACCTTTCATTTGAAGAACCTTCCATGTATTGTAACTTCATTAATTTTTTTTATCACTACACTGCATGGTGATTGACAGTTTGGCTTATTCATTTAGTATAATAATGAATGTCGAACATAATTTTAAGGTCAATGTAGTACAAAGGTAGCCCACGACATTAATTTTTTTATGCGTTTTTTACATTTTACAGGACGACTCTGGTCAGATTGTATATTAAAAAATTTTTTTTCGAAACCACTGCAATTTTTTTTTATCTCATATGTATTGATTTCATGACATTCAAATTTTAACTTGAGAGCTGTATTGATGATTCTAATTTATTTTGTTATTGTCATGACTCATGACATCTTGATTTCAAAAAATTTAAGAATATTAAAATTTTGTGGGCTACCTTGGGGCATCTGTAAAATTTTATCTAGACACTATTCAACAGCAGCACTTAACAGGATTAATTCTTACAACTATTCAATAATTTGTTTACTTTTCAATGTAGTGTATAAAATAGGTCACTACTGTCGAACAAACAATCTTAACAAACCACCGGTACAAATTTACTAATGTACAAATAAATTATGAATAATTATGTACACAAATTTGTGGAAGATCATTGCGAGATTTAACATGCACACAATTTTTTGACGAATTTTAATTGTAGTTTCTACACCGTACACAGGTCTACATTGATGAAACATTATTTTACCAATTGATTAGGGGGCGTACATTAACGTGAGGCGATTTTCCCCTCTGGTGAGAAGTGGTGAGATTTGCTCCCATTGATTCCCATGTGAGATTTAAAAAAAAAGGTTATTTTAGTGTACATTGTTAACTGTGCTTGCGTAAGATTTATTTAACTGAATATTATAAAATAATTATTTTATAAAATGTTTTTTGGAGGACAAAAAAAATGTGATATTTGCAGAGACCCCCTCTCCCACAAGTGTAATTGGGTGAGATTCCCACTCGAACCCCTAAACGTCTCACGTAATAAATGCACGCCCCCTTACGCATCTGCTGCGTACATGGTGCAGTGTCTTCTCTAAGACGAATGACCCAATGAGGTTATCGTTCTCAGACCTGAACACAATTTGTTTGGAAGAATGTCTTGAACCACTGTCATAGCACCTTGGTGAATTTGTTCGCCGAATTCCTACCTCAAGTCCTTTAGTTTTGACTATGCTCATTAAAACTACCTCTTGCCTTTAGAAAATAAGAAATTAACTTGTACACATAGAAGCTAGTGAAAATGTCTCTTAGGTAACACCTGTAAAGTAAATATGATCCTAATGAATAATGATGTCGCTCATTCTTTAGAAGGTGGGCATCACCCTTACTGATGAACACATCTCATGAAAGTGGGTTCAAAGAGAAGGATAGTTTAGGTCTTGAATTATTTTTGCCTAATATTTTTCTCTGTTCCTCCTTAACTCTCTTTTCTTGTTCTTTTTTCAGCTTCTGCCTCTCTTCGTCCATTTTCCTTTGTTCTTCAATCATGGCTAGGCGCTCCTCGGCCTGGGAACAAGTTGAAATTGTGTTTAAATTTGATTTTATAATATTTAATGTTTCCTATCCGACTTGCAAAGGCAATGAAAGGATATTTAAGTAAGGTTATAATGTAAGGTAGTTTTAACTAAACATAAATTAGTATTATCACTACATAGTATAAAGCAAAGTCGCTACCCGCGTCTGTCCTAAAGTCTGTATGTATGTATGCTTAGATCTTTAAAACTAGACAACAGATTTTGATGCAGTTTTTGAAGTGAAACTTCTTTATCGGGGTTGGAAATAAATTTAGTGTAACATTTTTTCGTTACGCGTCACATTTTTCCGTTACGCGCCATCTTCTTATCCCTACCACGCGTGATTCGAAGTATACTTTCTCCAGCGGAGTAGGGATTGGTATTACAATAACAACAACAACAACTTTATCTAATTTAACTTTATTTAACCAATTTCTGTAAAGTTGCATATAGTAAATTATTTTTTGAAAAATAACGTCATAAAGAAGTTTCACTTCTTACGAGTGTACGCTAGTACACGCACACATTTTTTTTATTAATAGATAGACTATTCAAGAGGAAGGTTTATATGTATAATAACGAATTGTTTTACTACGAATTTAACGCGTGCGAAGCCGCGGGCTAAAGCTAGTTAAATATAATTAATAATATAGCAAGTTTGTACTATAACTTACCAGCTTGCGCTGAGCCTCTTCAATCTTTTTATTATTTTCTGCCATGATTTCTTCCAGCTCTTTCCTTTTACGAGCTTCTTCCTCCTGTATAATAGAAATAATATGTTAATACTGTTCTTTATTTACAAGATTAGCACTATGCATTAAAACAGAGTTTACGTAAACATCGCCATTCTAAAAAGTAGCCGTTTACGCAAAGCCCAATTCTTCAGCTCTTGAATGACAAGATGTTGTTGATCACACATGTGTAGGCTGATAATGAAAAGGTTTTTCGTCTCCTAAGATAATAAAATTTTAAGTAAAAAAACATAATTATGCAATGCCATAAAATGTATAATGATGTAACATCAGATAAATGTGTATATCCTTCATTTGGAACAGTAATGTGGTTATACAAAAAATAGATTCAAAAAATACCTTCAGCGCTCACGTCTGGATCCTCATGCTGCGTCTCCAATAAATTCTTAGGGCTTCTTGCTCTTGATCAGTCTTCCGACCTGACTTATAGACTACGTGACTGCCAGGGACAGTCAAGCGAACAATTTTAAAATGCTAGCCGGACGCCTTCATGGCAACTTACAATATGGCAGGATATAGTATAAACTCTGCCTTGTTGGTGCGTATGAAATATGTGGTTATAAAAATGGACATGTATATAATCATTAAATACAGAGACAGCCAGCCTCGGTGAGTGACAATTATTAAGAATTCAAGAAACTAATTCTTGTATGCACTCGAACTACACCTGACTGGACCTTTAACAGATATGATCGAAATAATACTTTTATTAGTTCCTCTATTTGATATGATGCTGGTATTAAATATTGCATTTTATACTTGTGTGTTACTGCAAGAGCAACATATGTTGCTGGCGCAGCGTATGTGTTGTCATGTGTATATGCAACAATGTGTAGTGTTGCCAGTACACATGACTGGTATGTGCTATGGTCAGTTACCTGTCTAGCTAGCTCCTCACGACGCTGTTGTTCTCTCTGTCTCTCGAGTTCTTCCATCATTTCTTTCTCCATCTTGCGTTTGGCCTCTTCAACCCTTTTAGCCACTTCTTGTTCAATTTCATCTTTTCTTTTTTCTAATTCTTCTTCAACTCTTTTCTTCACTAGTAGCTCTATTCTTTTCGCTGCTTCTTCTTCCACCACCTGAACATATTAATTTCATTTTAAAATCTGTTATCATAATAGAGTAATGAAGGCTTTTGTATTAGGAGATGCTTAATATACATATAACATAATTATTATTGATGTAGAGTAAGGCCCGTATTACAGAAGCACACTCAAGATCCAAGCATTACTTCAAACTAGTTTCAAATGGCTTTAATCAAGACACAAGCAATCCTTGAGTATTGAGTGAGGTTCTGTAATACGAGCATAAGAGTAGTAAAATAAATAGTTTGTGATAAATAACAAACATAATATTTATACTAGGTGATCTAGTTTGGACACTTTAAGACTATTATAGTCAATGAGGGTTGTTGTAAACTAGAGTAGAAACAAACATAAACCAGCAAACAAAATATAGCACAACATGTTGTTGTCCAGGCCAGCAAATGCTGAATACACATACACCATGGGGCATAGTGGTCATATTTGACATCCCTGGAACACATCTTAAGCTTGTAATAGCTGCTCTAGTTCACAATGAACCTCAATGATTGTAGTAAACTAATTCTGGTAACATCAGTGCAGTCCAGATTACCACGCCCAGGAGTGATCATGTTTCTAAACAGTTTGCTATTTATGTCAATATTTACTTTCTGTTCGGCTTCTCTGACGCGTCTCTGTCTTTCCATTTCAGCTAGTCTGTCGACTTCATCCATTTTATTGCGCCCCTTCGACTTCTTCCGGTGACTTCTACTTCCATCGTATGAAACGTCACTGCTGGTCGAAGAAGATACGGAATGAGATCTTTTTCTGAAATTATACCACGGATACGTCAAAGCAATCCACAGCAGATAGTTACTGTGTCAAATCATTTGTATATGCTTTACCTGGATTTTGAACTCCGTTCCCTGGACTTTTCTATGAGTTTCGAACTTCTGCTCCTTGATGTAGAACGATCCTTGGAGCGACTCTTCTTCCTAGAATGTTTGCTACTTTTATGGTGGCGCCGTGGCGACTTACTACGTGATCTCGATCGACCCATCTTTATCAATAGATAATAGTAAGCAAAAAGGCAGTAAATTATGGTAAGCTATACTTTTCTGATATAGCATTCACATCAACAGACTCACAGTCACGCATTGCTGTTTGACAAGCGACGCCATTTTTTTGCAAGGCGAACGACGGAGCGTAGTGAGGTGCACAGAACAGAGACAAATTATCACAGATAAGAAATTAATAGCTAGATACAAAATAAAATATCGAAAATTATAATTGGAATCGGATACATACAGCGATGTAGTAAATGTTTAAAAAAAGTGTAGCTATACCTATACTGTTAGCTATAGAATAGCAAGGTTGTCTTTGTAGATGGTGGATGAATGACAGAAAGAATGGAATGGAATTAGTATGTACTAAAGTTGTTTGTGGCGTGTGTTCCGATTTTGACGAAGTATCACGAGATCACATAAAAGAAAAATTCTCCGACACAAACAAAATCATCTAAAAATGACATGTTCAAGTTAATTGAAACAAGCAGTAAAATGCGCTCCCTGTGAACTTTTTTCATATGACCACACGATAAGATTTTTCCATACAAATAAAATCCCCTTTGGAACATAACTAGTTTAGAAAAACGAACAATGAAAAAAATCCGTAGTAATACACCATAGCCTAGCAGTAATAACCTAGTGGTGTGACCGTCGGACTGCCAAGTCATAGATCTCGAGTTCGAACCCAAGGCACGCACCTCTGATTTTACCTTAGAGCATTTAACCTAGTGCTCTAAGGATTTTACGGATTCATGTGCGTATTTTATAATCGGCACGCCCTGAGAGATATTTATCAACAGCATGTGAAGCTAAGTTAGAGGCCCATAGGCAGCATAAAAACTCTGACACCTGGTTAGTCACTAACCACACGAAAAGAAAGAAGAAACAACCATAAACTTATAATATGTAATTAGATTTGAATTTATAAATCAAAGGAATCAGTTTTTGATACAAAAGAAGCGGATAAAGCAAGCCGATAATTATATGATGACGAAGGTCTCATTATCCTTTGTCATATTAAATAATTATCTTATAACTTCTCCCATGTGAATGACGGCGGCGGCGTATCAATTCGTGAAGACTGTATTGGATATAATAATAATACTTACACATAAATGTTGTGAAGAAATTTATTAAACTTTGATATATTTGTAATAGATTTGTTTATTTACAGAGATGATGTTTGATTAATTAGAATTACAGCTCATTTCTGCATACATGTTAAGAACGTAACGAGTGTTCTTTACTATACTCTTGTTCTTTTTTACTTATAAAATTAATGAGTTTCGTTGCAGCCTCAAGCATAATATCTGTTGTGAAAGACGTGCTTTCTTTGCCTGTTCTATCCAATACATTGAATTCCATCATTTGTTTAAAATAATTGAATACTTTTTTAGGAGAATTGACGTCATCAATACTAGCCTTGCCTAGTGGACCATCATCAAGTTGACTAAAATCAAATGTTTTTTTCATGTTAAGAGTTCCAGCGGAAATATATTTATTTAAGGCCTTGTCTAACATTGTTTTGATGTCGGTTACACTGTGTGGTGGTGTCAAACATAATTTAACAGGCTCGGGAATTTCAAGCCTAGTTTCGGTATTAAGTTTTGATTTTAAATTAAAGTTGTGTTCTGAAACAATTCTGTCCATGAGTTCGTCCAACTGCGCTGTAATAACAGTCGCCGCTATGTTTAGTTCATTCTCAGATCGGGAATGGCAAGTGGTTGTTTCTTTTTCCGTCTTCAAAAACACATGACTATCAACCTCTTCAGGTTCCACCATTATTGTGTCGGTGTCATAGGCATGCTTTATTTTGTCCAGTAAAGCTTTAATATTATTTCCTTTTTCAATATCCTCATCATAGTCATAGGTTTCTCTCAGATCAATATCACCTCTGAAGAAGTAATCATTTGGTAAAGCTATGCCTCGTACATTCAAATCTAACGCGCCTCCATACCTGGGTAGAGTCATAGGCTGTCGATAAATACATTCAAATTTTCCTGTTGGTGATGATGAATCTTTAGCATGATCAATAACAACTGAAAGAAATTAAAAGGATTATCCACACACATTTGACATAATGGTACCTACGAATAGTTTTATGAAGCATTTATTTATGGCGCAGCTCCTTAATAAATGCCTCATCGTCAAACATACCTTTAATAACATCTCTTAGCACGGCAGGACAAATCGTTGCGGTAACGGGAGTGGTAGGGTTCAGATCCGGACTTGCATTAATCTCAATCAGCCATGGTTTGTATTCTTTATCAAGAACAAAATCACAGCCGTAAAGCTCAAAGCGATTCTTACTAACTGATAAAGAGTCCTGGCCAGTTAACATTATGCCAATAATAGACTTCTTCATGCCAGGATAGATGATTTTATCCCAGACCTTGCACTTGTCAATCCTGTTCAAATAATCTTTGTACTTTTCAGAATGCCACATGTTCGAGGCTGGAAGTTCTTCGTGTCTTCCCGAACAATTCTTATATTTCCTCTGAACTGCGTTGTTAGTTAAATGTATGGATTCATGATAATTCTTAAGATTGTACTTCTGTGAGCTGAACTTCAAATAACAGTCTCGGTACATCCATATCACTAAAGGATACGTGCTTGTGACCAAGCAGTATTGTCTAATGTCGAATTTTGTTTCGTGAATTAATAGCGGCTCTTCTAAAAACAAAATACAATAGGTTAGACTAGATTTTGTATTATGTCATAGTCATGTGCTGACTGACGATTTTAATAATAAATATAATGTTAGGATAATTTATGTCTAGAAAAAATTATTTGCACCTCCGAAGGGAATTAACAGCTGAAGTATATGGCTTAATTAAAATAAATGGGAAGGGACGTACCGATGTATTTCTGAATGACATATTTATCGTTAGCTTTTTTGAGCAGGTCATTGATAACTGTCAATTTAGAAGCCAATCTTATGCCTCTGCCTCGTGAATTATGTCCTGGTTTAATTATCCAAATGTTATGGCAACCTTCGCAACTTAATTGGGGTCGGTATCTATGCATTTGCTTAAGTAAAAATTTTGCGTATGCCATATATAGTGGTAACTTATTTTCTGTATCCTTTTGAAAAACGTCGTCCTTTCCTATTATTCGATAATATTTTTTTAAGAAGCTATTCCATTGTCCGTTAGACGCATTGCCTATGACTCTATCTATGTCCCTGTTCTCTTTTCTATATAGATATTCTTTGCATCTACACAAAGCAAATAGCACAACATTCAAGGATATCTTGCCCTTGTCTACAAACACGGGCCTGTCGTTAGCAACCATTGAAACAACCCATTTCAGCAAGCTAGTACAAGCTGTAATTTTGTAGTCTTTTATAAAACCCTCCATTTCCCCAGAATCACTAGTGCTATAGCTGCGTGGGCCAATAACTTCGGCCACATCTTCAATGTAAAACCAGTAATTCCTTTTCATCGAAGAACATAATCCCTGCTTCGATGTCCACAAAGCATCCGACTTTAATCTGCTAACTATGGTTGGACATTCTTTGGTCATTTCCATGACATTATGGCGGAATTCATCTCTTGTACGCCAAACAAAATTTGGTGGATATTTTTCAACTAAGTTCGACAAGAACAATCTTTCCAATTCACCGAGTACTTCGGTTTTAGTGGTATAGGTGCCATTTTTTATTTTGGATAGGTTCATTTTCTCCGCAGGTAGTTTTTCTACCCATCCCCTTTCCAACAAAGCTCCTCGTACGGCATTACCAGAGCCAAATACGGAAAATATTTTATTTTCCCGTATAGCTTGTGCAGCTTGGAGTTTTAATGATTTGTAACGAAGTGTTTTGGCCTGACATCTGCATATTACATAACTTTTTTCTTTAGGTGAAAGACCATCTGGACGATTAACGCTCTTATATTCCGTGGACTTTTTTTTATTGATTATTTCCATCTTTCTCGTAATTTTCTCGGCGGATTTTCTTTTTTTAATGATGTCGGAACGTTCCATTTTCTGCAAATAATACCAAATATCGGTCGTGTATATTATTTGGAGCAATGTTAAATAAGTTTAAGTAAGTATAGTAAACATCATACTTGATCTTGAGGCAGTTTTGAAATATGAATACAACAGTTTTTGATTCCATATTGTTGACCGATGAGCTTTGTATGCCTTTTTGTGGTTGCGGTTGGTTTCTAAGGAAGAAAATATAAATCATTATGGACTTGTAGAAGTAGTATGTGAAAATTTACAATTTTTAGTGTATTCAACTATAGTTACCTTTTTCCGCTTGGGAATTATCTTTTTCCGTCTCGGCATTTTTAATTAAGTAAGTGGTTTCATTTTTATTCAAGTTCAAGGGGAAACCTGTATCTCTACAAAATAAGAAAAAAAAACATGAGATAAAAAAAAATACTTAAATAAAAAAAACCGTAAAATATAGTAACAAAATAAAAGTAAAATATAAAAACAAAACCTTGCAAAATAAAAAATTGGATCAGAAAAACTTATTTATTGCAATGTTTATGCCCAAAAATATAATGTTATATTATGTTCAAGCCCTTAAAATGTACCTCCATGCATAAAATGTTGCAGTTGCAGCACAAGGCTCATCAAACAGTCGAGGATAGCAGATAAAACCTACGTTCCCGCGACCTCCAACGTAGGTATGGAACGCCGGAGTTGGTTTTAGTTAGTAAAAGTCTGACAAATCCAATTCCAAAGCAAATGTGGGGGTGTCGTACCATGTCCATTCATCGGAATAAGCCCTCTTAACAGAGTTGAAGGGTTTAAAAAAATATGTCGATGTATGTGTATGTTGTATGTGTCCATTGTCATTGTCGAAAGCCTGTGTGGAGAGTGACCATACACAATATATAGAATCCAGACAACCTGGCTGAAATGAGGTTGTTGTCTGGCCTATGCGACTCCCCCTCTAAGTTGAAGTCAAGAGTAACGTATACAAAAGATCTGAGTACTGGCCGATGAGGAAGACGGATGAACAGAAAATTCACACGACAGTGATGAAGATGCTACGCTGGTCTAGTGGAGTTTCGGAAATGGATAAAATAAGATATTTTTAAAGTCGCTTGCGTTAGTAGGGACAGTTATGAGGCGATATAATGACCAAATGACTAAAAGAGTCAGATATATAGATGATGGATAAAGAGGTCGTTGATGACGACCAATAACTTGGCTAAGGACTATAGCGAGCAGCACAATAAAGTAGACAATCCGCAAAAGTTTGGCGCAGAAGTACTAGACGGGCTGACCCCAAATAAATTCGTAAGATTCCCAGGAGAAAATTTATTTTATTGACTTTTTGTTTTCTCAGGAGCAGCCCTGAGCCTGGACTTGTGGCCGGCCATAGGCTCGCCCTACCTTCTTCTTAATGTGACGATGGCAATCTACTCAGAGGTGGCCCAGATATCGGTTACGAATTCTGCACCTTCCGTAGCGGCCATCAGTTCTTGGAACGCACGGCAAGCTGGACACGATATTTAAGGTTGATGTTCCAGGGTAGCCCGCGAAATTCAAATTTTCTTAAGTTTTTTGCAATTTGCAGGCCAGTGATAGGTTGTATGTTGATGAACATTTGATTCGCCCTCCGAGCTCATAAAGGTCGGAGGCCTTTATGAGCTCGGAGGGTTGTATTAATGATTTTGATGATTATAATTCTGTAACTACATACGTCTTACAGCGGCGAATCAAATGTTCATCAACATACAACCTATCACTGGCCTGCAAATTGCAAAAAACTTAAGAAAATTTGAATTTCGCGGGCTGGTTGGAGGATTCACCTTAAGTGTCCCATGATGACATCGGGCATCACGCAGAACTCCAAAGTTTACCTATTAAGCCGGCTTTGTGCATTATTGATAAATATCGAAGGTATCTCACAGAAGACAAATCAGAAATTCTTTCCAATGACTTCCGAAAAACTCACTGAGACATTATTTACGTCTGAGAGATCCGTCGAGGTGAAAGCTAAAGCCGGCCATACATTCTTGAACTTAAGCTGCTCCCGCGCGGCGTAAGCCAAGGTATTCACCGAGCTAACAGGCGTGAAATGATAGTATTTTTTGGGCCTACACCAACTAGTATAATAGAGTGTAAAAGTTCAAAGTATATCTAGTTACCAGTAAGTATTATCTGTGCTTTGGGTAGGTACAACACTAAAAGTGGTCTATTTAGTTAAAATGAACTAATACGCCATCTTAACAACCTCAAGCTTTATTTCAATAGATGATTACTAATTATAATGTATGAATGCCATTGAAATAATATGTGGCACAATATCAGCGGCACCTGTTTGCAGCCACCGAATTCCCAACCTTCGGACCAGTCGTTCTTTTCTACTACTCTAGAACTTATTATACTCTTAAATAGTGTATAAACTGTTATTACTTATACTCAAGTACTCACTGCACAAAATAAAACAATTACCTTTTCACTTAGTGGTGACATTTTTCTGTAATTATATCATAATTCACCGTAGTTCGTAATTTTTATTTTTTTTACATTTTACTTTTACAAAAATGATTTACTGAAAATTTTGACAGAACTCACTGACGTACGTTGACGTATACACATCAGATTTCTGACATTTGACATGAATACGAGTAGGTATACATACTTTGTTACTGAACAGTATTTACTAATTGCTTCGGGAGGTTGTACTTGTAGCAGGAATGTAAGGAAAGGGGATCCAGGAGTATCTGCAATAAAAAAAATAGCAATGCATAATGTTTTTCTAATACTTTATTTATATTATAGAATCTTAGAATTTTAACATGCCAACAGTCGATAGCGAAAAATAGCATTACTTTAACAATTTCAAATGTGAAAATTCGACATAACATTTCGAAGTCTTATAAGTTTTACTTTAATAAACTACAATATTTTATTTATAATAGCAAATATTGAACGATTTCGATAGTGAATAATATTTGAACACAGGTTAATAGAACTTATTTCTTTCTTTTCAAGAAAGAATTCGATGATTCGTCATTTAAAGGTGAAAGAACGACCCTGTACGGCGTATATATCGAAGAGCAACTCTTTGAAAATGATATAGTTTTGTTTTTGTTTCTGTTATTACCCTGTAACTTGCAGATACTTGTGCCTATCGCGCTTAGTTTCTTTATAGAGTCGGAGTCATCCAGACTATTTCGACGGTTTACCGTGTCAACAGTTTTGCGATTGGAGCTAACTACACTCGATTTGGCGTGTCGTACGGACCCGGCAGGCTCCGGTCTGCTAACTAGTTTATTTTGAACTGATATTGTAGACCGGAGAATACTAGCGGTTTCCCGCTCCCACTCAACAGGGTCTATATAACAACGTTTGTTACCGACCGACCTGTCAACCTTGCTCTTCTCGGCTCTGCTTGCTGATTCGGTCCGGTATTTACTGGTCTGATTAGCGAACTGACCTTCCTCAGGTCGACAGCATGAATGAGGTACGATTCTTCGTTTACATTCGGTATTTCTTTCTCGTCTTCCTCGATGAATCCTAAAAGAAAGTGATGTTTTACGCTTTTTCGGTGCGCTCTTTAACGAGATGCTGGATTTGACCACAGTGATGGCTTGGCGTACCGTGAGTGAGTCACTACCACTTAGTACGATACCGTCCTTATTGGTGGGCAAAGTGTCATATGGGTTCAACCAAGTGAGGAAGTCTGTGATGATGGGGCCGCTGTACTCGGGCGGTATCGGTTGATCTTGGTCAATTAAGATGGCGTCTCCGGAGGGCACGCGCGGTGGTATCGGGATGGCAACACTCCTCGTCTCGTGCTTCCGGTCTTTGAACTTCTTGACCACACGCTTGCCGTTAATACATAAAGATAAACCAAGATACGCTGGAGCTTTTGGTATTGACTGTTTGTACGCTAGTTCAAAAGTTCCTGTATCAGCGTCGACACTGTAGCGCCGATCCAGAACAACTGTGAAACAAGAATTGCTGAATTATTTTTGAATACGGTAAACAAATATTTTCAAGCTTCTTTAAATTACCTTTTATAACATCTTCCAGACATTGAGGGCATAACCGGGCTGTGACTGACGTAGTTGGTGCTAGGTCAGGACTAGAATTAATTTCAATGAGCCATGGAGTGAAGTCTTCAGTCAGCATGAAATCAGCTCCATATAGTTCGAAGCTATTTTGCCTTTTATCCATGGTTTCCTGACACGCTAACATAGCGCCTATCAAGCATTGTTTAATTCCAGGATATATTTTCTCTTCCCATAATTCATATTTGCCTATCTGTCTTCAAATACCCAATAAAGTTGTAAGTATTATAATATGTTATTGTTGAAAGTATTCAAGTGTTTGTTTTTTCATTCTTACCTGAGATAGGCTTTGAAAGTATGGCAGTCCCACATATTTTCATCTGGCAATGCTTTGTCTCTCTCACCGGTGTTTTTATATTTTGTCTGGACTGCATTATTTGTGAGATGCACCGATTCGTGATAGTTTGACAAACTAAATATTTGTGAGCTAAATCTGAGATAGCTGTCCCTGTAAGACAAAAAAAATAACTGAAATATGTCTAAACGTTACGATAAAGCTAAGAATATTGTTATGGTGTTCTTACTTGTAGACCCAAATTGTTAATGGCTGACAATTCGTTATTAGGAACCACTGCCGTATATCGAATTTAGTATTGTAGATGACTAGCGGATTTTCTGTAAGCAAAGAGGTTTCACGTAGTGAGCATGTGAACCACATTCCTTGATTTAACAAAGACTCAGTTCTACAATACCGATATATTTCTGCACGACGTATCTAGTTTTCTGAGCGGGTATGTTGATCAGGCCTATTATATCTTTAATGTTATTCATGAGCTGAATGCCTCGACCGCGGCATTTGTTTCCAGGTTTCACGATCCAGATGTTAAGTACACCATCAATGTCTATTTGGGGCCAATATTTTGCCATTGTTGCTAAAATTTTCATAGCTTTTCTTTCCAATTGCCTGTAAAATAAATATTACGAGATTAGATTTAGCTTAGACTAGCTGACCCGACAGACGTTGTCTTGTCTTAACTATGATACCTACCCTACCTACCTACCCTATTTACCTACCTACCCACCTAACTTTTCTCTCTTTTAAACCTTCCCTGGACTACGACAAACATTTCAACACCAAAATCAGCTAAATCGGCCCAGCCGTTCTCGAGTTTTAGCGAGACTAACGAACAGCAATTGATTTTTATTTATAAAGATTGGTCACTCTCGCTCATTAGTTTTAGAAATTAAGATTTATAAAGGATCCTCTCTAGCTCCCACATAAACTGTGTAGGTAGAATGGTGCTATTCTGAAATATCTTACCGTGAAAACGTAAGTGAAGTGAGTTTAAAGTGAGCTGTCAATAGTGCCAATTCCTACCAATATGAGAAAAAAAAAAATGTGAGCCGTCACGGGACGCCTGGCAGATGTGAAACATCGACATTATTTTGTAAAAGTAATATTATTGAAAAGAACAGATTGCGATAGAAACTAAATATGGCATAATGATAAAATAAAATATTACGATTTTTTCCAGAAAATGATGACTGTTTATTCAATAAACATTTATTTTCATTAAATATAAAAACAACATATACAATTTCATTCGTTTAATCAGTGACTTCGGTAATATATCTACACCATCATATGTATAGCGTGGCGAAATTAGTTTTACGTGCGGCTATAGATGTTTCACATCAAAAACAAAAAGTAATTTATTCAAACTAGGCTGAAAATCAGCACTTTTGAAGGTCAAAGTTGCATGAGACAGTCCCCTAAAAACGCTCGCCTTTCAGCACTGCCTAGTGACAGCCCTCAACACACTCACTTCACCTAAGTGTTCTCCATACATGTGCGAAAACAACGGCTCCGAAAAGTTACATAATCGAATCTCATAACGAGTCAGTGTTGACATTCAGACTCGCACACTAGCCTGGAGATAATAAATATTGATGAATTGTTTTCAGCAATGCATTCGATAAACAGTGATCTAATTACTGCAATGTTGACAGAAACATGTTTACACACAAATAGTGACGAACGACCAATGATTACGAAACATATGCGTACCGAATGCTGGAGTTTTTGTCTTCCATAAATTTTGCTTTCTCGTGGACCAGGAGATAATGATGCGTCAGGAACTGATCCCACTCGTGCTCCCAGATGTGTTGCTGGTCTTCAGTGTCGTCGATGTCCTTATGCGTGAGGAACACAATATATTCGTTCAATCTGCTAATAGCAAATTCTATTGCGCTGAATGGAACTTTTCCTTTAGCTTCAATAAGACTTTGCTCATTGTTGTTTTGTAATGCCTTTGATAGCCATTTAAGGACACTGATGCAGGCTGTTATTCTAAAGTCGTCGATAAATTCCTCGAGACTATCCGAGTTGTGAATATTGTAACAGCGTGGGAATTTTGTTAGTGCCACTCCTGGTTCTGTGTGCCAGTGCATTTGCGTCAGGGAACTTGTTAGACCCTCTTTTGTGGTGAAAACAGATCTGCAAAATCTATAAAAAAAAAAACAGTATTAGGAAAACATATTTTCGAACGATTCTCTCGAGATAATGTTAGTTGTAAGGTACCTGCTGATCATAACATCCTTGTTACTAAGCAACCAGTCGTACTTGTCTCTCTTGGTTGTCCATAGAAAGTCGACGGAATGGTGCTCCATGAATTTGTACAAAATCATTCTTTCCACTTTAGATAGCTCTTTGCCATGCAATTTTTTGGGATCTACATTTGTTGGAGGATGGCGGACCTTGAAATAGGCGAATTTTAAAAATCAGTGACAGCAAATTGATTAAGTTTATCCAATGTAAGCTACGAAATGTTTAAGCGTTAACTGGATTTAATTTAGTTTTCAAACTATCGAAAGTTTGGTTTGGTATTGGCACTCGCCCATAATTTTCGGCCAATTGGATTACATCTAGGAACAAGTTGACCACTGACTTACCCCTGGCGGTAAACTTTGGAATACCTTATGGGACTCATATTTCTCAATCCACCCTCGTTCAAGAAGTGAACGGCGAACCGCTGGGAATCCTCCGCCTTTTATCATAAACACTTTACGTTCTTTCATAGCGCTGTCAGCGATCTTTTTCAGCTCATTCCATCTTTCGGTGCTCACCCAACTTTTGAATTGCTTTAATTGCTCGGTCGATGAAGAGGTTTCTATCAAATAATGTATAGTGATATTACTATAACAAACAGAGACAGATAGTAACTCTGAACTGCTCCACAAACCTGGACCATGTTCGGATTTGGACAAGGAGACAGCACTCGATGGCCGCAACTCCTTCTTGGACGTGCTATCTCGATGTATTTTCGAGTCTGACGCGCTCTCCTCAAGCTCCATCGTTACAGCCATGAGCCTCGCTTGCCACTCACTTGAATTCTGCAACAGACCAGTCTGTTACATCTGATCATCATTTTAGTCTTTAATCTCTAAGTTCATGTAGACGTGTACACAGTTCGACAGTCTAACTTGGACTGGCCGTCTAAAAATAACCCGGTAGTGCAATAACCTACTTTATTCTAACCTACATCGGGGGTCCTTGGCTATCAGTAGCACCCGTGCACATCCCCGCCTGGCACCTGCGCGAATGACGTCATAAAGTACCTACCTCCTTGGGAAATCGTGCATAATGTAGTTACACGGAAATTAATAAACCCAAATTACTCTTACCTTCTATTATCAGGCCACTGCTCAGAAAACTAGGTTAAAAACGAACGCAATAGCATTCGTAAAATAAAAAGTTGGTGTTTTTTAAACCAAATAAACTGGAATTTTATAATTGTAACATTTACATTTTCTTTAGATATTGGTCATGATCTAATAATAAAATGTATGAAAAATATCCTCTCTTTTCTGATGGCGTTTAGAGAATGACGCGAGGGACATTTAACAAGGTGGCTTTGACTCGTAGGCTACAGATGTACAACATCATGTATTAAAAAGGTTTTAACAAATAAATTAAAATAATATAAGGCTCAGCACACACGATGACACTTCGCTAATTAAGCAAGTAAGTACACGTAAGTACTGCTTGGATGCTGCAAATCCGCAATGAATACGTACCTAAAGAATAAGCGAATAACTCACCTAATCCCATCGCCTCCGAAATCTTCTTCTGAGATACGTTACGGATGAAGAAGAATTTGGAGAAATTTGAGAAACTAGCTCCATAAATGATTTTAGAAAATAAAATCCCGACAAATATCTGTGAACACAGGCTATGCGGATTATCTCATTCCCCTAGGTATACAGTATTGGATGTAAAAGAAGGGACATACTTGTCAATATATTGAGTTATTATACACCTTGTTTTATTCATATTTCAGATCTGCTCCATGTTAAATTGTAAATTATGACACTCCCCTTTTTTTAATGAATGTGAGAAATCATCCAACGACCATCCTCCCCTAAAGCCTACCTAGGTATGTAGTCAGCAAATCTGTAATTCGATTACCTATTCAGTAAGTATACTACCAACAATGTGTACTTAATTGAAATGTTAAGTATATAGTCAGAAATCTGCTTTATTTATTATTACTTTAAAGTTCAAGATTAGTTCTTCTATAAATAATTACGATTAAAGAAACCAGTATTATGCAGAGTTTGCCGATTAAGTTGTAATAATTCCGTTGCGTGATCAACAGCTGTAAATGAATGCCCACATTTTATGGTATAGTGCAAATGAACGAATTAACATCGCCGTTTTATGGGCAGTTTGTTAAATATAGCAGCGGCAGTTTATTGTTGTTACTTTTAACTCTATTCCAAAAGTAAATAGATGAATCCTTGGTAAGTTGGGCAGTAGTGTTATTCTTTAAAATAATTTCACCGTGAAAATGTAGGTGAAGTGAGTTTAAATTCAGCTGTCAGTAGTCTCAATCCATAGTTTTTTTTTTTTAAGGCTTGGAATTCGTCCAATGACTGCTCCCGCTCTGGGTGGAGCGGAAGGGAGTGTCAGACTCTTACTGACTAAAACCCATCCATGTTCCTTCCGTAGCCTTTTATGTTCCGGGGTAGCGGTAACCCTTTCGGACAATCCCGCTTACCCGGCAGGCTTGGCCCTGAGGGGCCCCTTCATATGCTGACATCAGTGACATCTCTTTGAGGCGCGCGTGGAACATATACGCGCCGTACGGCACGGGTCTGGTGCTGATCGGACGGTGAGTCACCCATTACTCACCGTCCGCAGGCCCGCGCCTACGGTGGCCGGGAGTCGTCACGTGGCTCCCGACGCCCAGGGCGTCTCCTGCGGCGGCTGGGACGGGAGGACCTTTCTCTCTCCCATCCCGCCACCTCCTTCGCGAGCATAACTTTTTCGCAGAAGGAGGTGACTGCCTCCCACTCCCTCTCGCCCCGGACCATGGCTTGCACCAGGGCCGGGCGCGAGAGGTTAATAAATAGGCTTAATAAGCGAAATGTGGGTGTACTATTCTACTGGCAGTCTTGGCCCTGAGGGGCCCCTTCATATGCTGACATCTCTTTGACATCTCATCTCAGGCGCGCGTGGAACATATAAGCGCCGTCCGGCACGGGTCTGGTGCTGATCGGACGGTGAGTCACCTATTACTCACCTTACAGGCCCGCGCCTACGGTGGCCGGGAGTCGTCACGTGAACGGTGAATCCATAGAATAAGCTGGAACGACAGCGCACTTCGCCTACGTTTTTATGGTGAAATTTTAACAGAATCGACGAAATGTTGTCCTGCCCACGAGGAAACGATAAGCTGCCACCGATTTTCTCCCTCATGAAATGGTACGACAACTATCTATGTAGACTAGTACTTAATTCTTCTAAGAGCTTGTGCTATAATAAATCACCACCCACCAACGAATATGCTATTATTCTTATAAATATAAAGCAACCCGCCAATGTGAGGAGTTCCCCCCGACCCTTGCTCGCGCCAGCCCGCGTTGCCGCTGAGCCAATAGCTTTAAATACCCCCTATCCAGCTGTCCCTTGCTGTCCCCCCCCAGCGACGCCCTAAGCCGAGATCCGTACCCCACAGGGGGTGCTCTTAGCGTGTAGTCGCTTAGTTTGTAAGTTAGTTTTAGTTTTATTAAGCCCTGGCTTGAGGCTACAATTATTTTGTGGCAGCCACAGGCAAGCCCGGTTAAGCAGTAGACAACCTTACGGCTGAACTGCGAGATGCCAGTGTAAAAAAAAAAACAATGTGAGCAGTGGGGGCCCAGTCGCGCGACTTACGCACTTTCGAACCCAGACAGACGCGCTTTGATGTCAGCATATGAAGGGGCCCCTC
The DNA here is from genome assembly GCA_951799385.1 of Hyppa rectilinea. Classification (NCBI taxonomy): domain Eukaryota; kingdom Metazoa; phylum Arthropoda; class Insecta; order Lepidoptera; family Noctuidae; genus Hyppa; species Hyppa rectilinea. The sequence goes on along the minus strand of OX637306.1, from coordinate 6,314,432 downwards.
AGGGCCAAGCCTGCCGGGTAAGCGGGATTGTCCTAAAGGGTTACCGCTACCCCGGAACATAAAGGGCTACGGAAGGAACATGGGTTTTAGTCAGTAAGAGTCTGACACTCCCTTCCGCTCCACCCAGAGCGGGAGCAGACATTGAATGAAAAAAAGACAGACGCTTTACTTTGTTTCATCACAGCTAGTCTCAAAAACGGTGAAGGAAAACATCGTGAGGAAACCGGCTAGGACCAGTTTTGCGATAAAGGTATATTTCAATTAAAAGCTGAGGCCTTATTGATAATATAAGAGATCTGTATTTGCTTGTTAACGTAGGTTTTCAACTTCGTGTTGAGTGTAGCAATGAGAATCCAACAGAGTGCATCCTAACGCGTCAAAAAAGTACAGTTGGATTTTCAACTCTCGGCGCTGAGCACTGCGTTGAGAATCTAATGCTTGCTAAAAAAGGCCCGTACTAACGTAGCCTAAACATAATGTAAAAACTGAACTGATACTGCACTGTCCAACGATTCACCCAAATGATGACGCATTTTTCAGGATAGCATCTATCTTGGCGAGGTAACGCTACCTTATAGGTTAGGTAGTAATACCTGTACATAACCATGCCAAGCCAAGCAATGGTGCCAGAGCTTTAGGTACCAACTGTCTTTGGTAGCCAATGCAAAGCGCGAATCTTGCGTTACGAATGCGTATGCGTAGCTAGCGAAAGCTATCCCTAACTGTCAAATTTTCCCAATTGAAAATGAACCTTTTGTATACCATAGGAATTAAAGTTGAAAAAATGTCAAAGACATTTGAATGATTGGAGTAACTTGATGTGTTGGCCGCTGTACAATAGTAACTTACCTAACTGTTTTTTAACTAGAAGCCGCTTTAAAACAAATTGTCTGTGATGGGCTGTCGACAACGATGATGAAAAAAGCAGCAGAGCGCTAATCATCATACATAATATTTTTTCGGTAACTTTACGTAGCGCATAAAGTTTTGAATCTACCACCAACCTATCGGGAACTCGGTATTCTACCAAACATTTTAAACGTTTACCGTAGTTATTTAATTTGAAACTAGATGGCAGCACTAAAAAGCCCTTTAATTTATTTTTTCAATCTATTTTCGTTATTGGGTTATTAGAAACGTTTAAAACAAATTTAAAATTAGTTTATTATTTATATATAACTTATCTCTAGATAATCATTTATTCTTTCGTAGCTCACTTCACTTTGATGTTCCTTAGGTTGCCCAACGTGCAATGACGGTACACAACGGCATCGATTCTGAAGTTTGGTACCACTGATTATGACATGAAAGCAAGATGGCGAGTTCGTCTCCGTTTGATGGTTCTCTGTGATAATTCACACATTAGATGTCATTTTTCGAACTTATTTCGTAATGGTCTGGCAAATCAAACATTAGTGAAAAATTCTCTAAGTAGTGTTAAAGTGTTTTAAGTACTGTAAAGTGTTCTTATTTTAGTTAGATGTGCATCTAACCCACCTGAGGAATGTTGGTTTTTTCAGTGATTTGTGATTCGGTCAGGTGTTTTCGTTTTAGTCAAAATTAAAATTTTGTTCTTGCGCAGTGAGTGAAGTTACGTAGTTCAGATGTATTTGTGCTGTGGGGATGCTAGATGTCGGGACTGTTTCCAATGTTGGGAAACAAAAGCGTGAACTATTTGTTTTGATAGACCGTGATAAAGTAAATTGAGAAGGTCGGACGGAGAAAGAGCTCCGGCCGGAGTTATGGCCTTCAGTGAGGTGAGTGTCTTTTTAATTGTATTTATGTGGCTTCATAGTCTTCTTTGTTATTTGTTACATGCCTAACCGAAGAAATTACAAGAAATCTGTATATATTTGCTGCAGAAAAGTTTTTCTTCAAAAAGTTATGTGGCAAAAGTATTTTTTACTGAACATACGATTAATTTAATTGAAATTAGCTACTTTGGCACTTACTAGTTGTAAAAATATTTGGCATTGATAATGCTGTAAGTCCATTATCTATATCTGGAAATTAATTTCAACTTTAGATTAGAAAGGAATTGATAATGCCTTGTAATAATCCTCTGTGATGCATGCATAATGTGTCTTGATATGCCTACATGTAGCTGCTACTGCTACTTGGCTCAAGTAATTGTTACTAAGATTGTGAGTCATATTGAACACTGCATTTATCAAACTAGTTTTATCACACCATATTCAAGATGACATCACAAGTATCTTATAGAAAACAATATATTCTAGAGAGTTTATAAGTTCATGCGAAACAGAAAATATTGTAAGTCAAGCCGGTTCTTAAATGTTGCAATCCTGATCTGTTAACTCAACAACCTCAAATTCTTTTATGTATGCTCTGTAGTTTGCGTTTAAGTGTAGAAGTTTTAGTATCGGTAAGATATTAAATAAAAAACTATTGAAGAAATTTAATGAACCTGGATTATTGATATCTCTTGCAGTACTTATTTATTTATACCTCTTCAAATTATATTTAACTTAAAATAATGTAAAATCTTGGGTATTTTCCAATAAGAATGTTTCTTTTACATAACACTCACAATTACATTAGAAGAGTGTTCAGTAGAGTAGCTGCTAAACTAAAAATAAATATCGTTATTTATTTCTAAGAACGGTAATTACTTACTTCCTAGAATAAATGAATGCAGACCATACTTCAGAACTCACATTGCATGTATAGGAAGTTAGTAATAGTACCTACTAGCAAATGTGCTACCACATGCATTTTATGTACTACAAATGTATAATGTGTAATGTTACAAACTTAGCACTTTTTTATGAAATACTAGTAACAGTTAAACAATGCTGATTAATTCAGAGAACCTATATTTGTGTTGATGTGATGATCAACACATCACATCAACACAAACATAGGTTCTTCTAGGTACTTCATTGTGCTTAAATTTATTTAAAATTGGCAGCCGGTTTGGAATGACTTACTGGTTGACATTACATAGGAATATCTTTCTAAATAATAATTACTTTTTAAATAAGTTTTCCATTTACTTGCCTAATGAATTTTTGGAGAGTTGTTAAATACTTTAGCATAATGTCACAAACTTGTTAGGTTTGTTTTAAATAAGGAACAGCAAAAATGTAATTATTTATTTCTGTATGAAAATTAAATGAGAAAATTATGACTGGCAACTAATTTAGGTCCTTCAGTCATATTTTTCTAACATTATTATTATTACAATACTAGTTAAAAATTAACTACCACAATACTAAATGAGTACAAAAGGTGATTTAAATTAATTTCCATTAGATCTTGCAATTTCTAAGTAATTAATGAATCAGGTACTGTGCCAATAAATTCCACAAACTGCATTAATTAAGTAATAGCATTTAAATTGCTTTTTGCCTCTACATGTTCTATGAATCCAGTCTCAGGGACAATTTCAAGTAAGACTTACTAATTTCAAATAATTATTGTGATAGGTACCTTCTTAGAATCCAAGCTTCATAAACCTTGACAGGGCTGTAATACTACAAAACCGCCATAAAATTAATGTGACTGAAATGTCTGCAAAAGTTTATTACCTAATACCTATAAAATGAAGGCTACCAGAATTGCACCTAAGCATCAACTTGATCACAATAGCTCAGATTATTTAAAAGACCCAGTTTCGACGCATTATTTTATGAGAGCTCTCTGCTTATTCGTTCCTGGTGCATTAGTCTGAATACTTCCATTGTGCTAAAAATTATACATTCGAAACTTACACAATAGTTACATCTCTAATTTGAGAGCTCCAAAATGTCAGCGTCGTCGGCCGGATTGGCCGCGGCGCTCATGACGCAACAACCGTTACCAATTCACACGACGGGTTTGTTATTCCTCGGGGGCTATGGCCACAGCCTACAAGTGAAGTTAGTGAAGTCATTTGGCTTTGGATGAAACATCCTCAGATTGGCTGTAGGCGTTTTATAATTGTGGTGTTTAGCGGCAGTTTCCCACGGTTCGATTGTTATTCTGTGCCCGATGTGAGACGCGTCGTGCGTAGCCGTCGAGGTGACTGATATCTCTGCGTGTGACTGCACTGTTACTTTTTCGGAAGAAAAGAAGCAAGCCTCCGTCTTCCTCATTGTTACGGTTGCTGTAAAATTTTTGCGCAGCGAATATTAATTATTATGAGCTTTATTGTACCTACATTTGATATCGACAAGTGGGTATATCAGCTGCACAGGTCGATCCATCAGGTTAAGCTACGCTGTTGGTCCGTTCATGATTGACCATCTTTTCATAACGAGACCTCGAAAAGCACGTTAAGCCGTTGGTCGGAGCTGTCATTCATGGATTTTGCCAGTCGTTGGGTTTGTCAAAAGCCCGAGAGTCTGACAGCCGGTCTTACCAACGGGTATCGTATTACCCATTAGCTGGGTTATGGAGGTCAGACAGGCGATCGCTCCATGTAAAATACCTGCTGGTATTCAGCTGCATCCGGTTAGACTGGAAACCGACGTCAACATAGTTCGGAAAAGGCTAGGTTGATTGATTTGAAGTACACCTAATAACATAACGATAATATTATAGGAACGACTAACATTTAATTTATGTTTGCAACAGGAAAGTGTTGCTTTAATTAGGTAGCGATAGGCATGTGTGTGTATTTACGGAAGCTGCGGAATATAACATACGTTTCTTCCTGTGAACACTCTTACATAAATACTTCCTTTACACGTGTACTGCAAATAAACGATGAGAATAGGCACTGACGAGATTTGTCAACTCGATATTTTCTGCAAAATTCTTAAATTATATGAACAGAGAAAAATATCCAAGTAAATAAATAAAATTCGAGAAAAGAAAGAGACTGGGGAACGTGTAATAGGCCAAAATTGAACTACGTTAACGGAGTTTCTCTCAGGTTAAAATAATCATGTCAACCTAAATTATACGCAAGAAAAGGCTTCGCTTCGTGATGCTCGCCGAACCAAGCTGATAGAATTTAAAATAGGATATAAAAGGAACTTTATTTTATTTCAAATATTTTTGTCAGGGTTTGGAACCGGTACCAAAACTACAGCACAGAAGTGCCGATACTTAACGGTTTTTGCCAATTTGGTACCTTGGTACCGGTTTCAGGCGGGAATCGGTTCCGAGCGGTACCTACCAGTCCCACACGGGTATCGGTTGTATGCAGAACCCTAACCTCCAATACTCAATTAACTACCATTTTTAACTTATTATATGTTTTCTCACTCTAACTTTGGAACCTGTTTAGGTACCGATACTGATTAGAAATACCAATAGTATAGGTTCTCTTCTCTGGTACCCACGGCAAAAGCCTTTGTGTGATAACGGTTCCAGAGGAGTACCAGAGTATTACCGGTTCCCAAATATACCCGTATTTCAAGCCCTCGTCAGAGCTCACTGTCATTTTCCAGTCAATTTTCAGATCCCTCGACTTTATACAGTATAAAAAGATCTAACGTACGAGCTATACGGTTATTCTTCTTCTATTCGAGTTGATGACAAAGGTAAAAATGTTGTAGATATTAGCTGCTAATTTATACTGTAAATACTGGTATTCAGCTGCATCCGGTGATAATGGAAGCCGACCCCAACATAGGTAGGAAAAGGCAAGGCAGATTGATGATTAGGTACAAGTTTTTTTAGTTTAATTTTAATTCGTTTTAATTATTTGTAATGCAGCAAATAATACTACTAATAATAAAACGAACGAAAGTAAGACGTGGCATACCTACCTACCGATTACATTAAAACGTTTAGATATTTATTAGCGCATAACGTGATACGTGGCATAAATATGACGTTATTGTTTCCCGTGAACTTTAACCGTAATAGGTAAGTGCCCTATTGTGTGCTACAAAGAAAGAATATGGTCTAGTCAGATGGTAGAACTGGTAGGTTGGTAAATATTGTGGTGTTTGCCTAGTGTGGCGGTCGTTATCTATATGGGCCGTAGTTTCCTCGTCGGGCACCCGATTGCACCCGTGTGTGAACAAAATTTAAACCTTTTATTTTAAGTTCGTTAGTCTCCAAATTTGTTTGGTGGTAAAGTCCGCGGGATCTAACAACATTAGCTGAGACGTGCTAGGTTGCTAGTCTTGGTAGTTGTCGAATTTAAGGGGGAAGCACCAGGGTAGCCCAAGAAATTCAAATTTTCTTGCGTTTTTTGTAATTAGAAGGTCAGTGTCAGGTAGAAGTTGATCAAAATGTGATTCCGTAGCAATTATGTATAAATACAGAATTATGTTATCAATACAAATCTATGTTAGAATTGCCGTCAAGAGTCATGATTTCAAGAAATAGTCACTCCATAGGGTAATATGGACTTAGAAGGTTGTGTTGATGATTTTGTAAATACGTTGGTACGTACTACACCCTTTTACTGAACGGCAAATTGCAAAAATCGTAATAAAATTTGAATTTCGCGGGTTACCCTGTAGTTTTCACCTTAAATACGGTTTGTGAATGTGGCCCGAACGCCTCGGATGTTTGGGCTGCGGCGTCACTGAGTTTAATGAAATTCCAAGTATTTAACTCTTCGTATTTGAGAATTCGCTAGGGAGGCATTGTCTTGTAAACTTGTAATGTTGTCTAATTCTCAAGTCAATATTTAAAATAACTTCCGAAGTCGTCTGTTTTGTTTGGTTGTTTACGTAGAATGGTTTTACCATACAAAACAGACAGTCATACCTGACATACGTATATATTATTAATTAATTACCCGTAGAAACCACAAATAAATGAATAAACTACAAACTAGCCTGAATGTAATGTCTAAAGAAGCCTGATATGTGTGTATCACATATACGTAGGAGTTATTTTAGTACGTATATACTATCTAAGTACAAGAATCCAATTCAATACAAATACGCATCACACGCCTTTATCCACCAAATTAAAAAATATCATCATTTTGAAATAGTTGCGATATCAAATCCGGATACCGATGTAGGCTCGATGACGTGACGTCAAAACGAATCGGTCAAATTTTCGTCAGTCGTGCGCGCAGTTCATCAACCCGAACTTTATCAACAATCAAATTGGTAGAGAACACTGAACAACGACGTTTCCAACATCAACAAGTATCTATTTGCATGGGAGGTCTGCTCCTGCCTCCCACAAAAACAATAAGTTAGACAGAAAATTACATTTGGCGTACATTGGTTAGTTTTGAACTTAAATTCTCCCGAAGGCGATGCCACCCAGCTATGCACAGCACAGTCAACTTGGATAATTTTCAAAGCGACGAACACTTTGCTGGCGAGCATTGTAAACACCTGCTTTAGTCAGACATTCCCTTCTTTGTTTATCTTTTCTGGATGTCACAGTCGTTTGTGTGGTAAACCCACAGAGGAATGATAGCCACAGGCATTCGTTAAATAAAGGTAAAAAGAGTTTACAGTTTGGAATATTTGTTTAAAGTCAAATAAAATGTAAGCACCCAAGGTAGTAAATACTTGCTACAACATACTAACCTGACAATGGACTGCAAAAATTGAAAAAACTTAAGAAATTTTTGATTTTTTTTCTTACTACCGTGGCGATAGCCTGTTAACAAAAAAAAATTATAGTAGGCCGCATCCGGTTAGACTGGAAGCCGACCCCAACATAGTTGGGAAAAGGCTAGGCAGATTCAGATTCAGGTTTACCAACTTAATACTACTCTTTATTTACATTGTAATGCAATTGATGTTGCTTGGAAATATAAAACAGAAAACGTCTTACTTAATAGTTTTTAAATCGACTGATATATTAACGTAATTCACCTTTGACCTCGTTCGTGCTCCACGTGAACTATCGGGGCTCAATAGGTGAAAGGAGCGTGTTAGTACCACCATGTACTACTTACGGTTATGTACTACTCCCTATGGCAAACTAGCTTCTGCCCGTGTTTTCGTTCGCGTAGAGTGGATGTCTACGTTATTAAAGCTGTATGCCAAATTTCAACCCAATCAGTGGTTTGACCTGTGTTGATAACTCTGTCAGACAGTCAGTCAAGGTTTCCTTATTATTTACAGACTAGCTTCGTAGATGTCGGAAATTGACACACGGGAACATACTAACGGGATTAAATGTATCCTGTGTATTAATCCAGGTTATAATCATCGCTGTGCCAAATTTGATCCAGATCCATTCAGTCATTGTTGCACACACTCACATACATTCGCATTTATAATATTAGTGTGATAAACGACGGGTTATTATGACCTAGACACACCTTTCCTGCGCTGTGACATGATTGATTTGCAAGGAAGTGTTACCAAAGAATGTTCTAAAAAAATCCGCAATGCTCTTTGTTTGTCTCGAATGAAATCTTATTTTGTGACGGAAGTGTATCTTATGCGTAAATATAAATTCATAAATAATTTTATAAACATGAGCGACCATTATAATGCAAATAAACAGAATAACAAAGAATATAATGCGGCTATGCGGAACTAGCTCAGCTTTTGATCTGATACGTTCACTTCTGTCGTGTCGTTGTTATATTCATAGCGATATTGTGACGAAACTCGAAATGTTGACCTAAATATGTTAAAACATTGTATTTTGAAATGTTGCACTTTATTTTGATACGCGCTCGGAGCCAGTCGAAATGCTTTAATAAAATAAACACGCGTGAAGGAATGTGGGGCGAAATTGGAAAGCATCGTGTTCTTGCCTACGTAAAGCCATTTGTAATATTTAACGAAGCAATATAATATAATACGTAAAAAATATTTATTTCTTTCAAGAAAATATTTGTGTGCAGGTTACTAAATTATTCTCTTCATAATATTATAATAATTATTTATCAAAAAAAACCTTGTCATCATTTTAGTAGCTACATTATTGTAATGTTTAATATTACATTTTCATTTCACCATTCTCTATGCAAGTTCGATTGGGAAATGGTATAATTTAATAATTTCAACGCAATAATTACCTACACATTTCATTCTTGAATTTAAATTATAAAAAAGTAGTTCGTAAGTTTTTTATAATTTTTCGATTGTAATATTTATTTTTAGTTACACATAATGTTATTTTTGCACTTGAAACATAGGTTCATTACTTTGCCTCACTGGACATAAGAAAATGACATAAAACATTACGTGCTCATTACATCTAAGACGTAAGAAGTCTTGCAAGACTTGCATAACTTAACAAAATTGACACTCAAGCTTTTATGAAATGTTAATTATTGTGTGCCCTAGCCGAGAGACGTGTCTAAGGATCGTCGCCGAGGCATAATATCGACTTGGACTTTAAATATTCATATGAGGCAGCCAACGCTGGCCCATCAATATTAATAACTTGCTGGTGATAGAAAAGCGCTTCACCAATAACTTGTTCAGGAAACTATTTCTTCATGTTATTTAAACACCGAACTATAGCTTTATTGCTAGTAGTTTAATATAGACTGTAGTCCAACCGAGTTTGAATACATGTAATTATAGACGTCGGTACAGCTGAATGCGTCTATAGTCATTACGTTTTTAATAGTACTGATATGATCAAACGAAAGTCGACAGCACCAATTAATTTCAGACTATTCTTATAAAACAAATACGATGTTAATTTCTACTTCCTTATTTGCTTTTCTCTCCCTCAAAACACGGTTCGTGCCAATAATGGGTAAATTCAAGGAAGCGCAAATTGATAGTGGATTTAAATTAACTGGTTTGTAAAGCAATTTATAGCATCTAATGTGAGTGACCGCAGTTAATGAACTTTCAAACACGTACCCTGACTCATTTATCTTCTCATGATTGCAGTTTTTACATACCTTGTTTTACTAAGACTTCAGGACCGGTCATTCTATTTCGATTAGAAATTCCTTCAGTTCAACTTTAATATTGTGAATAGTTTTTGATATTAAATAGGTACTCGTGTATTCTCAAAGCATGCTAGATTTGCTTACTGAATACCAATCGCCTTGAGGTCGTTTGGTATTTTAAATTATCTATTGTTTTTTCCACTATGTAGTAAATGTTTTCAACAAATAAATAACTATTGAATTGCAATTTTCATCTCAAAAATTAACGAGATGAAAATGGTTATTTTCATCAGTAATAATATACAGGGTGGAATTTTGTAATGCCCCCTGAATGGAAAGTACTCTTAATACTGTAGATAGCAAATTTTACTCAAAGGAAACATTCCTTTATTTTTGAATAGAAAGACAACTGCATTCAAAGATTTTCAAAAATTCGCTTGCCACACCCGGGAATCGAACCGACTATAATCTGTAAAAATGACAGCCTGTACTTTTATTGCATCGATCGTCAGGATCAATTATAACGATGAAATCTTTCTAAGAAACTTGATAAATTAAATGAAAGGAAAACCATGAAATCTGGACTTATAAATTCAATGAGTCAAGTTAAACTCTTTAACTCAAAGATCCATCTGTTAATAATTAATAATTATCATTGACGTCATTTACACATTCAAATGACGAGTTACTATTTAGATAAGACGATTGAAGATTGGTTCAAACGGTACAATCACATGGCCTACGAGATTACCAGATCTCACCCCTTTAGGCTTCTTTTTTGTGGGGATATGTGAAAAATCAAAGAACAATGGCAGCCTTTCATACATTAAAATAGTTGAGAAGAAATGGTAGCGTCTACATGTCAAAAATATCTTAAAATGTTAAGCTTTAGCCCCTGAGTAACTTTGTTCAAGAACTATGTCCTGTCGGGGCTCCAAAAAAAAGATATATAGACTAGAACTTTTTTTTGGTTAAGTATGTCTTATGTCATTTGAAGAAATTCATACATTCAGTGGTTGTCTGTTGCTATCATGAATTCTCAGTAACATTGAGAGAGTTAAGAGTTAAGCATTTTTAGAATTTGATTCCTATAATATATTTACATATTAAGAATGTATTTTTTGAACCTTCAATTGTAAAAGTCAGTCAACCTGTAGGTACTAAGTACTTTGTACTAACAAAATAATCAAAATCAGTCCGTAAGGAATCCAAGTCAACGAGAAATAAGAAAATAGCAAAAACAACACGAACACAAGCAACACGAAAAGCGCAGGAGCATCAATGACAGGCCGTGCTTCATGTGACATTGACATTTTTTCATTTATTCTGGTGCTGCCATAACATTAAATGGAATTGTTAAATTGATTATGATTGTGACTATGTTTATGTGTTTCAAGAAATTCTTTTTAAGAAAGTTTTTTTGAAAAATTCACTTTTATTCTTACTGATAGTATAGTTATTCCAAAAATATATGCATAATTCTGTGTTTTATTTTGGTAGTGTTAAAAGTTTACACCAAAATTGAATAAATATAGTAAATGGCAACACTTGGGTAAGTAGTGTAAAGTCATTTGATAATCCCAAAAATGTATGTTTTTTACTGTGGCCTTAAATAAAATACATTTTTATTTGAAAAATCGTAGAAAAATAATTAAACTCATTTAATATTTATGATATTTCTAGACGCAATCATATTTGTCAACTATTTTTCTGCCATTGTTCTTTCATTAAATCTTAAGCAAAAGTAAACGAGTTGAGAGTTGAAGTTCAGAATACGATTAATAATATTCACCACAACACGTTATTAAAGGTTACTAGATATGAATTCGTTAGAAGAATACATTTGTGTATCCAAGAAAATTGAGCGCATTTCGAGCAACTAAATAGTTTGTTTATATTTTTTGTAAATAATTCCAATTAATTTAAGATTTCATGGTTTTCCCATCATTTAATTTATCAAGTTTGTTAGAGAGATTTCATTCTTATAATTGATCCTAACGATCGATGCAAAAAAAAATACAGGGTGTATTTTTTAAAGATTTTAGTCGACTCGATTCCCTGGTGTGGCAAGCGAATTTTTGAAAATCTTTGAATGCAGTTAAAAAATAGAGGAATGTTTTCTTTGAGTAAAATATTCTATCTACAGTATTAAGAGTACTTTCCCTCCAGGTGGCATTACAAAATTCCAGCCTGTATATCGAGACGAAAATTGTAATTCAATAATTGTAACTAAAATAGCTTGATGTTTTTGTAATTTTACTCTACTATAAATAAAATTGATGAAGGAATAACATTAATTCCGAGTAGCCCTTGTATTCTGACAAATATTGTCCTTATCGCTTTGAATTTGATTGATTAATGTTTCCGAAGTTAAATCAAACATTTACAACAAAGTATCTATTATTGTTCAAATTGGATTTACCAGTATTTTGTTAGTCATTGTAAATAACATCAAAACTTTGTACTAATATTGCATTTACTACCTTTTGGAAGAAATGTTTTCGTTTGGCTGAATTATGGGGCACATTCTAACCACAGAGTACCGTATTCTCGTCGGTTTTCCACTTAATGTTATTCGATGACGGATCGCCTAGGTGATTGATCGTCAATATTAATAAATTTAAGTGCTAACGGCCGACTCAATTAAAACCTACTTTGCCTAGATATATATACCTAAAATATGCCTTAAATTGGGACCGTAATGGCAAAGTCTAATAAAAACTAATTTACTAGAAACTTTCCTAACTAATGGCCCTGTAAACATTTAATCCGCTGATGCCTCCATCAGTATAAGATTGATAAATTAAAATGTAAGCAAGTAGCACATGATGTTCCGAGGTCGGGCCCGTTATAAGTCAGGTTTTGACTGACCCATGCCGGTTTGCGGTGCACATTATGTAAATACTCAACAGTTCGTATGTCTCAGATTAGCCAATAAAATTTGATATTTGAGATTGAGGAGATGACTACTGGATTCATCAGCAATATAATGCTTTATTGGAAATATTCAATCAACCTGTTGACCTGCACAATTTACTTGAGTACTTATACAAAAGCCACGCGTTTTTCTGTAATCTAATTGTTGGAATTCATTACCTTATGTAAACAATCGTCTCAATATTGTTAATTATTATTAAGGGAAAGAGCGAGATAGCCCCAACACAAGTATTATCAATTACTCACTGGGGATGTCTCATTTATAATCCATGTAACTGATTTGGGACAAATAAACATTTTTCATTTGGATGGCTACACAAGTAGAGGAATACTAAAGAAACAATGGGTGGATTATGTGAAAGATGATATGGGAGGGAGGTCACTCCCTTTTTAGCCATATCATCTTTTCATTTACCGAGATGAAGACTAATAGAGAAGTATAGAGGAAAAAGACATGACAAGACATTGGGATAAGAGCAGGTAAATCATTTTTCATTTCAATTCACAAGAAGTATGGCGTCATCAAAGCCACTTGAAGACAACACAAATTACATTTGTGAAGACTTATAAGTGAGGCCCAGGGGTTAAAGAAAATTAAGTAACATTGGTGGTTAATTACACACAATGTCCAGCAAAACATTGTTTTCTTATAACAGGACAGTAATTGCAAAATTACGGACAATGAACACGTCCGGTTGTGTCTTAAGTAGTAATTGATTTCAAGACATGGTAAGAGAGGCTGCATTAATTGGATATGCGTGTACATCCGACCTTGGCCTTAGATATCATTAGTTTGGTGTCCCACACGCGATGCCTTGGCAATTATTGTTGTAAGAAATATACCAATTATGTATGCAAACAGACACATCTGTAATTTAATGAAACCCGATTGTCACACCACTTAAGTACCTCATCGGCCTGAATATTATCTTTCAATTTGAGTGAGCATGTTTCTCTATGCACTAATAACGATTACGCAATTATTCCAAATTAACTCAATTACTTACTGCGTTTCAGAAAACGCAGTATTACACTAGTTAAAAAAGTCCAAAAAGGCTACGGTTTTATCTTCAACAGTTTTATTCACAGTTGCCTTATCAACGTTATCGCGGTCCAGATTATCATCAAACAAGTTTTTAAGATGAAACACAGGCACGTTGGGTTGAAATCTCGGAGAGCGTCTATAAAATCCGATAAATTACTCGTAATTTAAGTTATGATTAATTGACCTGAATTGTTAGTACTGTTCGTTAACGTTTTGATTGTTTTATTAATCTGATGATTGTTTGCGTCACGTTATTAACGAGCCATTTGCGTTGCAGTTTGATTTATATTTCCGAGAAATCTTTTTTAAAATCTGCGCTGTTCAAAATTAGTTAAACATTTCCACGTAACCTAGCTATTTTCTAGATCAAGGTGTGTCGGGCTATTTCCAGCCCGAAACCACGAGGCTAGAATCGATTTGTTGCACGTAAAATAGACAGAATAAATTCTGTAAGTAGTTTTGTACTGCTTACAGCAAGTGGATCATAAATACCTAATAAAGATACAGGTATCAAATATTTTGATTATAATCTAAACTCATTTACATACAAGCCACATTAAGGACGCGAATGTTATGCCGTTATATGCGTGCTAAAAGCTTGAACTAAGGAAAATAGTCTGAATCCGTAGAAATGGTGAATAGAGATATTAGAACCACCATAAATTTTGCGAAAACAGGATTCCTGTCACCCGCCACGCTTTATCTTAGCTCTTAATTCTTTGTTTTGTACCGTTTTAGTCGTATTTAACTACCAATAGTGTTTAAGTATATTGTGAGAGCTTTTTAATTTCGGATTCTTATATAACTTCACAAGAGATAGAGGAAGACCTCTGATACGATGGTAAGATGAAATCAAACGAACAGCTGGTTCAAACTGGAGACAAATGGCACAGGACACAGATAAATGAGCATCTTTGGAGGACGCCTTCACCCAATCTGGAGTTCTTGCATAAGTTAGATTAAAAGATTTAGATAGGAATGAATAAAACCAACAATTAAGTCCCGTTTAATTAACCTAACAATATAACTACTAACATTAAAATAATCCTGTAAAACGCAGGGAATGAAAGGCTTTTTATTTTAATAAAATTAACTTGCAAGTGGACTTAGATTTATTAATTTAAAAAGGTAGAGAAAGTCTTGTCTAAGTTTAGAGGATTGCTTCTGACAGCTGTTCTTACTGATTTGAGTTATGTGGGAATTATCGAATGACATTGACTTGAATAATGTTTTCGCAATCTAGAGAGCCCTAGTACCTACTACCTACCTTTTCTATGGTAATTTACTCTTAGCAGCGCTAAGTATTTCGTCACAGCTCGTTTCGCGTAGGTGTGTATCTCACACTAAAGTATATTACGCATTACATATTCACAATACCACTGTAAATTCATGCTAATTACGTTCTTAGTGAGACGTACGTACAGTGTCAGCTCGGCCTTGAAGAAATATTATATTAATACCGGCTTTTATGCCTTGTATAATTGATAATTTGTGAAGAGTGTGTAAACGAAGCATTAACACAAAATAACAGGGTTACGTTTTGAAGTGAATTAATGTGTTTACTTTAAACTTTCTGTCGAAAAAGAATACGATTTCAAAGTGAAATTTTTAAAAAGTAACGTGTACCATATTTAGTAATCATTAACTCCGATTGAGTTCATTCTAATCGACGATTTAATGTTGCGTGTCCGTCCGTTCTAGTCGCTGTTCGTAAGCACTTTCCAAAATTACGTCCATTCAGTTAAGCAAGTACCTATATGTATTTAGTAGGTACCTCCTACTATACAATATACACCATCTGTTATAAATCTACCGACAAATGAGTGAAATTACTGAGGAGTATCTCGAATGTTGCAGAAAAATTACACAAGTTCTAAATACGAAGGTCACCCCCATCCAATAAACTCACGCGCAACATATGGACCAAATTATTTATAATGAGATTACATTGTTTTACGTCCATTTTTAGTGAGCACACTGCTTTTGGCTGAAATAATAAACGTCATTCACTATACTAATAGACCATTGTAAAGTTTATTGAAACATAAAAAATAACGTTTCATCTCGTCTTAACACTGCGCAATGTCATAAAGTTTCAACGAAATTTCAATTCAGTGTTGTTTTATGGCTCACTATGTTGTTAAATGAGCACTGAAACTGCATAGTCAAGTAATAATTTACCGTCAAATAAGTAATTAGCGTATTACGTAAAACTAATTATTTATTCCTATTTAAACGCACCCTTTATCGAAAGAAGAATTTGTATTACGGTGTAATTATTCAATATTGATTACTTCTCCATTAGTGAGGTTGTTTTAATCTCAAAGAGAGGCACACTTAATTGGCGAGAGCTTAGACCGAGTGACGTTTATTAAAGCTATCTATAATTGAAGTGATACTATATCGTAAAAGGAGGCCTTTTTGCATAATCACAGAGGTTGGCGTTTCAGCGTAATTAAGTCGTTTACATAGACATTATCAACTGAGAAAGTGGTGTAAATGTTTCTATAAAATAGAAAGTAAATAATTTAGAAATTAATCATCCGTAAACAACGCACTCAATAAACATTTATTTAGTAGTAACGCCTCACGCAACTTTGTCACTAATGACTGAATCAATATTTTGATTTATTCAATTAATTAATGACCAGTATTTATGATGTAGTTAGTGTTTCCCGAATGTAAATAGGTTAGTGGTTAATTAATTTGGTAGTCTCGTTATAACTTTGTTGAACTATTCAAAGCTCTACCGCCTCTAACTATGTATACTGTCAGTCCAAACGGCTCGGTAACAACTGTGCTTAAATATATATGGGAATAGAGCCTTATAACTTAATTTTAGTTACATTCAGAGTGACCTCACCCTGAGCTATTTGATACAAAGTTTGTGAGATGAGAGGTACTATAATGTCAAATAATAACTCAAGCGTTGATGAGCTTTCACAAATTGTATGTTCCATTATATATTTGACTTTAAATCTTTCTTCTTCCTGTGAAATTGTATGGTAATTATACAGTATTTTTAATTCAAAACGCCAATTAAAACTAAACGACACATTATCCTCGCAGTCTCATAAACTAAGTGACACATTTTCAACCACAAACTTTTCTAACGGTACTGGAAGTGGAATTACAGCTCTGCTAGACAACACAATAAACTCTATGTTATTATACTTGTATGTGGTCACACGCACAATGCGCGGCACACAAACAAACGCATCGAACACGGCGTCAGGTTTCAGTGCAAATGCATAATATTTTACTATGAAAACGTGATGTTTTCGCACTACCACTCGAGAGGAAATGGCCCGTTTTACGTTATACAAGTATGAAACTTATCCGGTAGCTAATTTAAAAGGTTACGTTAAAAATTAAACAACACCACACAAACAAAAAAAAACCCTTTAAAATGTAATAAATAATAAGAATTAAATACTTTATTTCAGACCCATAATACAATCCATTTGGTTAGTATACACACAACTTACAAACTAGTGTTAGTACTTACATCTACTAGAGAAAACAACACAAATAATTTATTAATACAAAGTGTATTGGTTCTTTAAGTTTAAAATAAGTTGTAGCCGTTGTAGGTAATGTTTTGGTCCAAGCGTCGCCGTCGTCGCACCGTGGGATCTCTAATGAAAATAGGAACTTAACAGCAGCTACTTTTCTGCAATAGCATACTGTAACATTTACTTATTATTGCTAGGTAAAAGCCTCATCTGTTTTTGAACTTTTCATTTTGTCAGTCGAAGGTTTTTAAATTTAACTTTATTTTCTGCTTTATACCTAACATAAATTCAAAGTTACCTTACTCCATTTATTAGACAAATAACGGCTAAATGACAACAGTTATTGTATAATATTGTTGAAATTACTGCAATTACGCCTTATTTTTTATATAAAAGGTTAATGGATTAAACTCCTTTGAAATAACGGAGATATATGTTTTAAAAATCGAAACCGTTATTTGTGTAATGGTACAATAAATGGAGTATATAATATGTTATTCTACTATCATAGAAGTAGGTAGCAGAATACCAAATTTCGATTCGATCAGCCCTGTCGAAGACGCTCACAGCCAATCATCAGCTAGAACAGAGTTGATAATCTTCAAACGGCTGAATAGATTTTCTTGAATCGTAGCTAATATCATGAGCTAGATCATTTTACCTTTCTGATGAAAAAGAAAAAGCTAAATCTGTTCATCCGTTTAGGAGCTACGATACCATAGACAGATATAGTAACTTACACAACCTCCTTCGTTTCCGTGGGGGGTTAAAAACATGCTGTAAATAGTATTACACACGGTTCAGTGGTCTGCGGAACTTAGTCCTTAAGACGAGCATACCAACTAGCGTGAACTTTTAGTTCATAAACATCTTGTTCGAACGTAAGTTCCCTCTGCGAAAGTACCTAATCCGTAGCTCGTGCTCTAAAATGGTTTTTCGCGTAACTTCTTTTAGTTTGTTCACAATTTTCCTAACATAGAGCGTTGCCGGTGGCGCGGCACGTCGTTTTCTACGTCGATTTTCTTTTTCCACTGAGTACCATGTGGAAATAGCTCTTTGCGGACGATTGCCGTCGTTGAATTCGCTCCACACACGGTTGTACATTGAATAATCGAGTACTCTTGAGCTAGCAGACGTTGAATCGAAAGTTTATTGGAATGAATTTTTCAGCTACAAAAGATTTTATAGGATTCGTGTATTTTATCTGCTCGGGTGTAAAATTGATGGACTTACTTCCATATTCTCTGGATTTTATTGCGATACTCCTGTTCTAAGGCAACAAAATATAGATGTTAAATACTGTAACTTTAATAAGAATAATTGTTGAGTGCATACAGTAATCAATATTTAATTGTGAATCGTTTGTTTTGGTGATCCCGTATCGTACTTATATCAGGATAATAAATATTAAATTTTTCAAAGTTACTCAACTAGAGCGTTGTTAATGAACCACTAGCAATTGTAACTAATGTTCACTGGACTATAAAACACTAATAAACACTGCGACACTATTTCACCGTTAATGTACCAGCGGGAAACATAAACCGGGACGTGGCACATCGTTCACACCCCGCACACGGCATTGAGTACTAATACAAAAACTTTACACTGTTTGTTTGGGACACAGAGCTCCCAAGCTCCCAAAACACCTCCTTTGAATAAAATGATAGCATAATATGAGGTATAATAGTAAGATATCTTTTTCAGGAGAACTAATATTACACAAAGCGCTTTATTTTCTGAGATTGGTGTTTAAATCAGCGTATAATGTTCCCACTGCAGGGAAACACTTCTCTCTATGAGAGGTAGTGAGCCGTAATTCACCACGCGGGCCCAGGGCGGGTTGGTAGATATCACATGACTTTGAATTTATGGTTCTAGGACATGCCAGTTTCCCCACGATGTTTTCCTTCACCATTTTGAGAGTAGATTGGTGCACGTTAGAGTGAAATGTGATGAAAATAGCAGCGTATAAATCCTCTCCTTGCCGTTATTAAACCAACGCTCAGTTCCTAACCGAAGTTCAAGTCTTCGCTAAATGTATGCGGTCCGCTCGCTCATCTCTTTTATTCCGTCATTACTATGTCTTATTTGAATGAATGTTTACACTTGACTGCAAAGGCCGTCTGTCTCAACATTAGCAGCAATGCAAATACCTGGAAAGACTTCATAAATTAATTTACATTATTAAATCAATGAAACTGCTTTGTTGCGAAAGCCGGCTTCATCATTTAAGAAGACGAGCTTACGCTTTCTATTTTCGTTTATTCATATTTAAAGTTGGCATTTCTGTGTGTCTTCGCTCCTTTTACGTTCAGCTTTGAATATATTTAAAAATCCAGATTCTTTAACGACATTTAGTGGAGTCGATCTTGTAGTTGCTTGCAGTAATACCGGTATATGGGTACCGGTCGGATATTGCGCTCTTATGGCGTCGTCGGTTCGCTTAATGCGTTTCCGATGTGACGCAAATGGGATGTTTTGTGCCTCCGCAACAGCGCTCACGTCACTCTACCGCTACTGGTGTGCACTATGCAGGTGTGAGCCATCCAACTGGGGCAGTTTACTGTTCTTGCATAGCAACCATTGTATCAAGCTATGCTTTTGTTACCCCTTGTAGTCATAGTTTGATTTTGAAAACACAATATTACTTGCACAGACTTTTTACTGTTCTGATCCTCAAATTTTCATTAGAATTCCCCCTAAATCAGCTCTCGAAGCTACAGCTTTGGCAATGAATAGTGGTTTATCGTTGTGAAAACTAAATCGCGGCTATAAATTCTATATCCAATGCGTTAAGAAGATTTTGTGCTTCGAATGTTTCCAAACTTGAACCCTATAAACTAGACTAACGATTACACCTATGTTTAGACCAGTTTAGACTATCACGTTTTCGATCAGTGATGTTTCCATTTCTGTGAAAGTGTATCAGGTAGGTTATTTTTTTTTTTGTTAAAAGAATCTAGTAAATGCGAATTTGATCTCACAAGATTTTTTGTCTTTGTTTTTGTATTTTTAAAAGATTTCTTATCAAATATCTTTACAGTACATGGTGTATGGAATGTAATGGATCACGATAACAGTTCTTATCGTTTACCTTGCTTCGTCTGAGCGACCAACTGATATAGGGAATTAAGATGATTTCATTCAAACAGTTCTCGTACTACTAAATGTTTAGATAGGCATAATATCACGTTCATCTTCTACATTAATCGAATCGTTTGTGTTAGTCGCTCTCGAGACTAAGCTCCATTTTAAAAGGCTTCTTTTTTACATTGGCCCACGTTCGTGTCTAAGTTTTTGTTCAGAAAGTAATCATTGTTCCTAGATAGGTTGTCTCCATTCTTTATAATACATGTCGGTGTTGGTTCGTCGTTGATTTTAGTCACGCGTAGGCAACGCCGCCTGTCGGTTGGATGCCTTTGTTTTTCAACTAAATACCGTTTGATCCCTGTTAATAATAATGAGCATTGTAATATATTAAAAGTGACAGTGGTTGTGATTAAACTCATTCACAAGTAAAACAGCGAAGTGATTAATTAAAATCGTCCATTACTCCCCAAATAGCAAACAACTTTATTAACAGCGTGCCTTTATGTTAAGGTTAAAACTATCCCCTTGAGTTCATGTGGCTTATAAATTCAACGGCCCGGTAAATTCCTAATCATTTACTGTATTTGATATTCCTCATAACACCATTCATATTAATTTCATAACATTAAAATTGTCTATGAGTTTGACGCGACCTCGTTGAATTCCTCTATGAAACCCACGCCTGTTTGCACACCTGTTGGATGTCTCCGTGTCCCTGTCAAAACTTTGCTATTAATAATTAATTACTTTGTGAAATGTATCTAACTCATATAATCACAAATGTATAGGTATTTGTGAAGTTTCGTTGTTACAATAACAAAAAAGACATTGTTATGAGAACCATGACAGGACCCACAAAAGGTTCTAACGGACCGTAAACCAAATAATGTAAATGTATGTGGGCCGCATTGCCTAATGTCGAACGCGTATGGCGATGCGTAGCACTGCCGTAAAAGTATGGAATTCCTTCTAGTTCAGTAAGGACCGTATTCAAAGCACGGCTGCGCGGGCGGTGACTCCTCGCGACAGTCCACCGATGCCATGCTCGACCGTCTTCACACTGAATACTAATGTATCTCCTATTGTGCGTCCAAATTCAGACACTCGTTGTTGCGGCCCAACGAAAGTTTTGTAATGCCTTTGTCTTGCTAACTTTCGCGCTCGCTAACTGGAACGCTCGTTTGACGGATCGCCTATGGCTATGCGAGTCATTTGCTGCTTGGCATGTTCTGGCCGCTATTAATAAAGATGGCCGTTTTTGAGAACTAACAATTAAAGAGCCATGCTCCTGTAATGGTTTCGTTTCAACCGTTCAGTCTCTCATTATCATTAAGTATCTAGGTCATGTCATATTTTTTTGTAAAAGCAAGCGAATATGTCAGCGTAACTTTCGCTATCCAACCAAAGGAGCAATGCTAGTAATTTAATTCATGTTAAATTCTACTTTTCTGGTATGTGGGGCGATAGTATCGCGGACTCTGCCCGCATCTGCATAATTTGTAGATGGCTGGCGACGAGCAAATGATATGGCAATAGCATTGAATAGCTGTGAATACTTATGCACTGCTGGGTACATGAAGTCTGCGCGCGAGTTTCGCTGCGCTGAGCCGCCGGAGCAGCCGCTGCTGCACGCTCCGCTGGCGCCGCTCAACGCCCGCGCGCTTGTTTCACCCCCGCGGTCCCTTGCGAAAAAATCATAATGCAATCGCCAGGACGGCCGGTGTGGAACGCTCGGCAACCACTCGCAACACGCAACCAGTCTACATTCAAATGCGTTGAAACTCACACGCCATCCATCATGATGGATTTGTAGTGTCGGGAAACAGATTTCTCTAACAGCCAGTGGTGTGGAAACTATCTGTGTAGCGGTGACCATAGTGACGTTAGAATCAAAGTTGCCACTGAATGTTGTTATTCAGTGATGTGAACTTTTACATTTCGACTGTCCCTATTTTCGTCTTATTGACTGTCCCACTTCATATACTAACTAGATGCTGATTAAAATTCGATTAACGTCTTCGGTACATTAACGGCATATTGTTGTCGTGCCCTAAAACTGCCGATATAATCGAGCGGTGTGGCCTGACAGCATCACTGGGGAACATTTTGGAGACCTATGTTCCTTGTCATATTAAGTAATTACTTAGTGAGGCTTCATTAACTTGTGTTTTGGCAAAGTCATCCATAACAGTTTTTAGATTATTAGAGACATTTGTGGACAAACAATTGCCCATCAAACATAAATTAATTCTCCACGCGTCTCGGTTGCGTCCGGTGACGGTTGCTTTCGAGGCGTTCATGTTTTCAAGCTGTCTTTCCATCGCGAACAGTGGCCTGGATCACTCGCTACCGACTGGTAGCCGATAGAAAATGTGCGCGTTATCAAATGTTTAAAAGAATATACAATGAAATGATTGGCTAATTTGTAATTGTCGTCATTTTAAAAGATAACACAGGTGAAACTTACGAAATGCCATTGGATGTCAGTGCTTTACAAATATCTATGTGATGAGGTGATATTTGGATTGTGCAGTGTTTGTGAGTGTCTCAAGACGTGCAGTATAATATGTGGGGGGCGGCGGTGTCGAATCCACCGCATTATCACTATGTTCAAGGACCTGGAGGTCCCATACCACAAGTTGGGCCAAACGGTCCCATATTGTCTGGCCCTACAACGAGACATTTAAGGCCACAGTCATCGTATTCTCTGCCACACGGAAGTAATGGGCCCGGGCGCTGGGGTTGGTCAGGCAGTCATGTCTCGTCCTTTGACCGCCGACAGTTAAAGGTGCCTCCACAGCCTGCGCGCCCGGCCCCAGTCCGGCCTTCACAAAGTCGATATACTGGAAATAATGTAAGTGAAACATGGAAAGCAAGAAACTGCCTTGTAATTCAATGCGTTTAGTAGGTACTTTCATGTCCTGGTATAATGTGCGTGAGTTGATCGACTGTTTTATATAGCTGTTATTTATTTCCTCGTCTCTCGCAATGCGTGTCGGATGTCGGCTTGCGCACGCGTCATTCGACACGAACTGCCATTTCTCTCTGGTAGGAGCTCTACGTATGTAACCCTATGATAACTATTAGATCTTAC
This sequence comes from Hyppa rectilinea, assembly GCA_951799385.1. NCBI lineage: Eukaryota > Metazoa > Arthropoda > Insecta > Lepidoptera > Noctuidae > Hyppa > Hyppa rectilinea. Next base: position 6,291,003 of record OX637306.1, on the reverse strand, counting down.
AAATCATAAATTTTGGGTTGTTACCAACCCGAACTAGGCCGGCGTGGTGGATTACGACCCACTTCGTCTCACCGAGAAGCCTGTGTCCCAGCAGTGGGAACATTAAGAGCTGATTGTTATATTATGTTATATATTTTGGTAGATATCATATCGAATGATGATATTGATATATTAGTAACAATGAAGAGAATCAAATTATGCTAATGAGTGTTGATAAACTGAGCTTCTAACAAAAACTTCCTAGTTGACTTGCCCACTTTCTCACGACGGGTACGGAACCCAGAAACGTCCATGTTTACTTATTTACGTAACTCTTACGAAGGTCCAGCAAAAAATGTGTGTTCGCCGAACGCATTCCGTTAGCCCTTGTATAGTGTGCCGGTGTAAGACGATTTCCTATATAGGGTAGTATCTAATGAATAGCAAATGTAGTCGGTAAGTGAGGCTGTTCTGTTTACGGTACGAGGACACCGGCGTTAAGGTGACTACCTCATGCGAAATGTAACGGAGTGTTGGAAACACTTTAAACCTTGTTTCGCTATCTTACCGCATGCCTTAAACACTCAATATTTAACACAAATACGCCATTATTATTTTAAGTTACCAATTTATCCCATTTGACATAGAACCTTCTTATTAATTTTGATAATTTAAAGTAAACAAAACGGCTCTTGTTATAATCAATATTGTTTTATCTCTCAAATCCACTTAATCCTTCCAGGTCACCAATAGACATGTTCTACATTTAAGACCGTAATTAAAATCAAATCTATTTATCTTCAAGCTGCGTAACCAGTACTTGGCTTTTCATTCGCAGCAAGGTCAATGTTGCGTTATAATAGCAGCGAGTATCGTGACTTGATTGCGACAGATATCATTAACATGAAAGTTTAATTACTCCACCATGGTAACGCATATGCCACGAGCGGCCACGATTTGTCTGTTAACAATTTTATTTTGAATAGTTAAACAATATGAATGAATGAAACTGAAGGAGTATCCCTTAAAAAGTCATGTTTTTTTTTTGTTTTTTTTAAATCTAGTCGCCTTTTCCTGGGGGCCGAAACGACCTCTTAAAGCCTAATGAAAAAATGAGATTAAGAATGATCGCCATGACCGAAATTTGACCTGGAGGACTATTATAGTTCCGTTTCATTCTCATACTGAAGTAATATTTAAATAATACTGCTATAAGAAGTGGCGATTCTGGTCATATAGTCACTGTTGTACGCTTGGTTATAATCAGTAATTGTTGCACTTGTTGCCTATCTTAATTGAAAATACTAGTATGTGCTAATTAAAAAATCAGATAAAACGTATGTACCTCGTTTCAATGTAACTTTACTTGATTAAGCCATTACCATAAACAAGTTATTATTATTCAGCTTTAACTTTATGACATCAATATAATTTAAAACGTGAGTGGTCTGCGCTGGTCTCACAGAGCCCCTAGGGCCGCAGTTATCCAGGGTTTTAGCGATGCCATTAAAAGCTTAGAATACATGTCTCTCTAATAATAAATACCCTTGGTATTTTCCCATCCACGAATAGTATAAGCCCAGACATTTTAGCAATCTAAGCGAAGCTACACTAAGCCGGTTCGACCTTCACCTTTCCGTGATAGAACTTGGAAAGCGTTTCTATAAATACAGTATGATAATGTAAGTTCGAATCGAGATTTTGTAAAGGAAATTATAAATCACTTTAAAAAACAAAGTTTACTGGAACGATAGTACCTTACACACATTTATTATAAAAACACTGCAAGGTTTCGCAAGACCAATTGACCAATGTTTTAGAAATTAAATACCAAAATAGTTTAGCTTGGTTTACAACACAGCTCATTCACGGCCGTAGCAATCTGCTGGACGTGACTCTTATTAAGTGAGATTATCGCGGCCAAAAATTTACATCAGCTTTATCGCGTGTATACCTTATCTCACAATGGACGGCCATGGATAAAGCGTATGAAGTATTATAAAAATAACACTCCATTAGGGCCTGCCAGTCCATAGATGGATGGTTTGACGTCGCCCTAGCTTACGTCATTCTATACAACCTGCGTACAGACCTTGAGTAGCAAAAATTCATGCCATAGAGCTGTTTCCAGAATGTTTGTAACGTAAACATAACTAAAAATAGAACCACTATGAACAATTCTGTATATAGACAAAGTTTGTAGTGGTCCCGATAATGGGTAAACCAATTCCAATCATTTGTCGCGATTAGAATCTATGTAGGTTAGGTACCTGTACCTAGATAGATTCTAATGTTAGACAATGTGTCATAGCATTTCAAATACTAGAGACAAAAATTAGTTTCGCTAAAGTTTCTTATGGTGTTAATCCAAGATGCCTGGTACCTGTACCTAGATAGATTCTAATCTTATAGAAAATGTATAATAAAATTTCAAATACTAGAGTAAAAAATTAATTTCACTAAAGTTTTTTCAATGCCATCATCATCTGCCTAGCCTTTGCCTAAACACGTTGGGGTCGGATTCGAGTCTAGCCAGATGAATACCAGTCTTTTACAAAAAAATCTCGAATTTAACGAACATAATTATTGTTTGGTCTGCTCCGAAAGGTGATCGTCTCTATTAGTTCAACTCAAAAGGCTTCGTCCTTCGCCGCCTGTTTAATAACTTTTATTCCTTTCTTATCTTAACCACTTATTTCGTCCCGAAACTTTTCGCATAATGTTCAGCTTTAAAAGCTTTCTTTCAAGTGGTGATAGGCAAGTTTCAAAAACTCACATATTTTTAATTATTAAATTCCAGCTATCTTATTTAGCTCAATTTTATAAAAAAAAAGGAAATATCCAAAATAATGATATTTGATATTTTCTTAGTATGTTTTTTCATTTGTGCGCTAATTTAGAACTTATGCGCACGGCGATATTTGCGCGTGCAAAGGTGCGTTTTATGAAAATGGTAGGTACTACATTCTATTTACCTATACAAAGTTTGGGTTGATTCTGTATTATTTAACTAGATACAAAATTGAATTAAAAGGTGAACGGCAAACAAAGAATACAACTTTTCTCGCTTGTACTTTATTATTTTTTAACTTATCGTCCGTCGAATTGATCTCATACTTTACAAGCTGGTGTGAAATTGCCTTACCGAGCTCAATAAGCCTTTTTGTTCGTACAAAGATGAGCCTTTAACTTTATCATCCCCTTTTCAGTCCCTTACGGGTGGCATTTTAACAGGAAATAATGATGTTACGTTCCCAACCTAGTTGTTTGGGTACCTGCTTGCTTTTAGGGTCTGGCTTTTATGTACACTTCCTAACTTCCACAAAAGCTTTTTATACTCACACTACTAATTTATTTAAAAAAAAAGTACGTGCTATTAAACGTAGTAGAGTTTGCAAAAAAATCTCTCTATTAGTTTCATTTTAAAATTTTCAGTCTCTAAACCGGCTAGTTTCTCGAACTAGAAACTTAAAAGATTTCTCCCAAAGTATGCATATTATTTACGTGAATGAGTGAAATAATTCCAATTCTTCGTTAGAAATCCTCTAATTCACTCGCAATGTTCGATTGAGTTGCCCGCTTATCTATCGCTTCAATATTATTGGAAGCAGGCGCGGATAAATGGAACTACTCCTTCGCTGTAGCCGAGTCGAATCGGCTTAGTTAAACCTAAAACAGTTTTATTTACTGCTTCTGCTACTAGATTAAAAATAAGAAGATTTACGTCTCAATATGCTCTCTGGCGGAGCTCATTGGTAGTCTGGTCACGTCCCCCTCCGACTATGTCTCGTGCCGTCTCAACTCGGATAAAACGATCCACGTGCTGTACTTATCGCAAAATGTAAACTATGAAGCTTTCGTCGAGATCTCATTTATTTCTTTTCCTTTTGCTCCAATATTTTTAAAACGCGATGTGCGTTTTAAAACCTAACACTTCTCAGATTTCGCAATGATACTGAAACAATCATTCTATATTATTATAATTATATTACGAAGTGCCACCGCCGCGTCTGTCTGAAGCTACCGAACGGATTTTCATACGGTTTTCAGAAATGTATGGAGTGATTCATGAGAAATGTTTAGATGATTCATGAAGGTTTTGTGTGTAGGCTGAAATATGACAATGATTGTTGAAGATATCGGAAATAATCATACCGCTTTAATGACGTGCGCCGCGTAAAATCAATACACTTTTTACCTGGATTAACACATAGGGTGCTCTTAATCCATGCTAGCAAAGCCACGAGCAAAACCTAGTGTGTAATACATCAAATATCTGGGACATAATTTGCTGATAAGATACTTCAATTTGTATTATGTTAACAGCACTTGTAGCGCCGCCTTTTCCTCGCGTGTATATTCAAAGGAATGCGAGTTTCACTCCATGAATTAGCTATTGGATCGATAGCATCACCAGATTCTTCATTAAACCACTTAATTATAATCATCTCTCGATTTAACGACCGAGAACATTGAAGACGTAAACTTTTAATACTTTTAGGATCTTTATTAATTTTTAAGACTGTTAAAGCGTCTTCTTTTTCTGTTTGGTAAATGTTGTAGTACTAATTTTATTTTATCTTATTGAAATGTTACTCATTTAAGTTGTTCCGTGTTGTTATTTCCTTTAAGATAACAAATTTGCATTTAATTTATTGTGATGACTCAGTCCGTGACTATAACAAAAACCACTCTTATGGAATATACGCGGCTGTACCTACTTAACGAAATTAAGGACTCGTGTGCTTTATCTCGTTGGTAGTTCCTTAAAATTTCTTCATAAGCAAACTTATACATATTACAATAACATTGTGTTCGATTAAGTTTTCGTAACGTCATGTAGTGGCGCGTTAACTGCGATTGCATCTTGAATTCTTGCTGTGCGAGGTCTTGACTCCGCTTGCAATGTCAGCTAAATGCCAAAAGGTTCACCTCTACTGCTTTATTGTACGTTATACGGTAGATGTAACATACTGCAAATAAAACACCAAAAGTAATAATCTCCTGTCTAGACCAAAAGGGAGCAACAGGAGTAATACGAGGTTTTAGCTCAAAGTTAGCGAGGTATACGCTGATTAGAGGTCTGTCCGCCTGACCAGACAATCATGCTGAGTCACCAGCAAAATGTAATCGTGGATAACATAACCTCGCTGTTGCCTCGTTGTACACCACCTACTTAGAACAGATAACTGTAAAGCGGTTAGCTGATGAATTTATGTTAGCCTTTGTAACCATTGTTAATACAACATTCAACCTATTGACACAAAACCTCGTTTCCATGAAAAAAAGTTTTTGAAGTAAAATTTCTGCGTTTCATTGACCAGAAGTGTGTCCGTTATTAAAAAAGATGTAGCCCTTTGACATAATATTATTGGTAATATAATTATCAAAACATGTTTTTTCCAATATCATCAATTAATCGATCGTTATCAAATTCCATTGTTATTACTTACCTACTCATTGCGTCAGGGTTTAAAATACTTTCATGAAAGATATGATAAGTGATCGATAACTGAAAACAGTTGGTTTATATATTCTTTTCATGTAGTCATTTCAATATCATCGTATTGTAGGATATTCTGGTTCTCCAGACCGAAGTAAAAAGCAACAATATGGAGTTCGTGAAAATGACAACGAAAAACAATTATTATATTCACAGCTCATGCGTATGAATATTTTAAATCACGCTATGAATAATCAATCATTGCTTTTGTACACCATATTTGCGTATAAATAAGGCACCTAAAATAACGGTGAAGGTGAAATTATGTGCCGCCCCGTCTGATAGCTCGTTTATTTTTAAATTAAGGCACGTGTCTTCTTATTCATGACATGATATTTTGCCGCATTTGTTTGTGTTCCTTGAATTATACAACAAACCTACCAACCATTATTGTTAATGAGACAAGATGACAATAAATTCATTAATATTTTATTGAAAGTTGTTGATTTTAACCCCAGTAATAGAATTGAATCTACTGCTTTGTTGACAAAAACCTGCAATGTGAATAATGTGATAACTATTGTATCTGGTTTGTTTATTGTGGATTCGTATTATTTGATTTTTCACATGTTATTTTTCTTTGTCCAACAGAAGGTCGACCCCGAGCTGATCTTCACGAAACAAGAGAAGATCGGCAAAGGCTCCTTTGGTGAAGTGTTTAAAGGTGTCGATAACAGGACCCAGCAAGTGGTCGCTATTAAAATAATCGACTTAGAAGAGGCTGAAGATGAAATCGAGGATATCCAGCAGGAGATCATGGTGCTGTCACAATGTGACAGCCCCTACGTCACTAAATATTACGGATCATACTTGAAGGTAAGCGCATGGTTCATTTCTTACTATAACGTGTCTGATCTAAACGAGTCTAACTTGATACACGATGTGGTAAATATTAACCGTCCAGTTTAATATGTAAGCATGTTTGCTTTTCACCAGAATTGACATTCATTACAGTTTAAAAGGCATATAATCTCGTGCGTATTCATATTGAGCCACAGTGCAAGATAAACCTTGTGGAATATATTACGTTTTATCTTGTCAGTTTGGGGGCACGAGACATCAATCATTGTCTGTGAAGCAGTGCCTTCGTCTGCTTATCTGCTGCCGAGCCTGTATAAAAGACAAGGATCAGCGTAATGGAGTCCATTACGTAGTGTATTCTCATGTTGAGTGATATCCCCCTGCGAATTTGTTTCTTTCGCCCCGTGAGCTGTTCTATGGCTCCACAACAGCGCTTGTTATTCGAACGTTGAATTGCGTGACATTATCTGTTGTGTACAACAGCATGACGCACCGGAATGCTTTGCAGTTTCGCAGTATTGTTACCGCTTACCCAGATGGAATATCAGAAAGCGCGCGGCGCAGTCGCACCGTCATGAAATACTAGGATAGTTATTACCATCGTTTTGCGGAGTAGCTGTTGTCTTGTTGTAATTGTACACCCGTGGTATTACATTCAAGTCTAGGTAATAGGACATTGATAGTGTCGTGACTGTGCGAAATAAGATTTCACATAGTAATAGACAAGCAATTTAGCTAAATACGTTATTGAAATCGACTCCGGTGCGATTTTGTTTATTAGACTGCGGTGATTGCGCAATGTTCGTTGTTGAATGTCACGATATTGTAACAAAGTTACTATGGAACGTTCACCCGATCGCGTAATTCGCTCGCGTGCTGAACTGCATTCGCGGTGTACTGTACGATGTCCGTCACGAAGAGTTTGGGGTCAGAACAGGACATTAAACACAACCGGTCAGTTATATTTAGACCCACAATGCCTTTGGGGCTATACATACATTTATATTCAATATGTGAAATACCTGCCTGACTTTTTGCAATACTTAACACAACGTTTCGAAATCGAAGACTAAACATTGCATTTTTTGCTGCTTCATATATGACGCTTAAAAGGTTTTTAACTCTGATTTGGCTTCAAATAATCTTTTTCATTTAAATCCTGCCTTTTTATTCAAAATAGTCTTTGTGTGGCAACAAGCAAAACTCATAAACAACCTAATAAGATAACTGCAATCAGCAATAAGACAACCATTAATCATGTATTTATTGCCTTTGCCCTTATAATATGATACACGATGAGTAAGTTCGTGGGCGTCATCGTAAACAGATTTGGGAACAATAGCTGGCTGATTATGCCTATAGAAGATTTCGAAAACACTTCTATTCATAAGCTGACGAATGGAAAGCACGTCATACTGTGAAAACGCTGCCTCTATTAAAGAAGCTTGGAAAAATGTCTCTCCGTTTACACATTTCACTGTGCTAAAAATAACATGTGACATTTTCGGGCCAATTTGCTTCCGTTGTGCCTCCGACTTCATCGTCGTCAACAACAGGCGAATCGATATGGACATTTCACATCACATATCATGAACTCGTATAAGGCTCGGAATAGAATGGGAAGCATCCCGCCACCACGGACAATAATGTCTGGCCCGTTATGATCGATATTTGCATTTTTATTGTTCCCCACTCAATTCAATTTTATTTATGTGTCTGCGTAGATTAGTGAAATGGCGTCTAATGAATATTAGGTTTAACGTAACTGTTCACAAATGAACACCTATTTTTTTTCGTTTTGAATCTTTTTACTCCAAAGTTTTATTCTGGAGATTTTAGCTCTCGGCTTTTTTTGTTCGTTTTGAATCTTTTCACTCCAAAGTTCTTTTTCCTGGAGATTTTAGCTCTTGACTTCTGTTAGGATTCGTTTTTGCTCTACGTGTATCACCATATAGTATGTGGCAACTGACGACTCTCTAGTATCAATATTCATTTCTGCATCGGAAATGTAGTGAATTTTAATAATTGTTAATGCGGAAGGCATACATCGTTGGTAAATGTTTACACTGTGTTGCGTTTCCCGCTTAGCGCATCGCGTCGGCTCCACGTTGCTATTGCAATCTTGACACACTTTCAAATGTTGTTGTTATGCGTGTCTTGCAAAATACGATGCAATATATGCGGGTCGGTATGTACATAAATCTGCAACATATGAAACTTATCTTTGATCTCAACTATGTGTACAATTAATATTGAGACATGTCAAAATTTTATCTTTCATTTCGCAGAAAAGTTATAAAATCTGTTTGCGTTATGAATTTGTATAAACAAACATGCGTCTGGCATATGAAAGGTGATGGTACTCGGCCGAGTTATGAAAGGCCGGCTCGCTCAATTAGCAAATGAACTTGACGTTACGTGGAAACAAAGTTTTGTAGGGTACGTTCCACTTTCATCTCTTACATTATTTATATTCGTTAAGGTGATAGCACCAGAGTAGCCAGAAATTTACATTTTCTCAAGTTTTTTTTTATACTGACCAGAAAATTGCAAGAACATACTACTCTGTCAAGAAAGTACCGGGAAAAGATCAATAATACACAAAATGTCTGTTAAAAAGAAAAAAGTCAGCAGGAGCCATATCTGGTGAATATGGTGGTTGCTGGATGGTATTTGTTGAGTGTTTGGTCAAAAATTCGTTTACGATGATAGCCTTGTGCGAAGGCGCATTGTCGTGGTGCAAAATCCAAGAATTTTCTTTCCACAAATCTGGCCTTTTTCGTCGAATTTGCTCTCTTAAACGCCGCATAACGCTCAAATAATATTCTTTATTTACCGTTAGACCTTCCGGTAAGAATTCAGAGTGCACAACACCGCGATAGTCAAAGAAAACAGTCAACATGACTTTGACTTTTGATCGACTTTGGCGTGGTTTTTTCGGTTTCGGTTCAGTTGGAAGGCGCCACTCCGAAGCTTGTTGACTAGTTTGCATGTCAAACTCGTAAACCCACGTCTCGTCACTAGTAACAATGCGTTTCATGAATGTTGGGTCCGAACTGACTCGTTCTAGCATGACCTCAGCGACTTTCATGCGATTGAGTTTTTGGAGAAAATTCAGATCTTTTGGGACTAGCCGAGCAGCAACATGTTTCATACTCAGAGTTGAATGGGGATTTTCAGTCACTATTTTCTTCACTTTTTCGATGTTAACTTCAGTTGTAGACGTTGACGGCCTACCAGAGCGAGGCAAATCTTCCATCACATCTCGACCGCTTTTGAACGCTTTGAACCACTCATAAGCACGAGTTTTTGATAAAGTCGATTCACCGTAAACCTTCTGTAACATTTTCAGTGACTCCGAACACGAAATTCCATTGGCGATGCAAAATTTAAGACAAACTCTTTGTTCGATATTTTTGTCCATTATGAAATTCGCAATACACACTATATATGATATTACTAAAACCAGCACTGTATTTAATATAAATAACAGATGCAACTCAAACTCCGCGCCAAAATGGAAAACAGTTGTGCCAATCTAACAACTACAAAAAAAACAACAATTTGAATTTGGAACCATAAACAAATCATCCATTCCCGATACTTTTTTGCCTGAATGTATAAGAAAATTTTAATTTCGCGGGCTAGTTTAGAGCATTCTTCTTAATATTTTAATGCAAGCAAAGGCTTTATGGAATTTCCACGATACTTTAAAATCTCTAAATCTCTTGATGACAAGTCTCTGATTTAAAAAAAACAAAGCACACAGACTATTTTATTTTATTACTAAATATTTTTCAGCTGTTAACAAGACTCATTCTATGTTGTTTAAGTAGGTACATATATTTCTATTGTTTTACTTTACTATGCTTTGATGAGCAAATATAATACTCAATGAATTGTAGTACCTACCCTTAACGCATGGGTGGGACCTACCCCTACATTTAATATTGCGTGTTTTGAAAATGACCATGAATGCGACTAAATGGTATTGCATATCAAGGTCATTTTAGTATGTTTTTGTCAACACAATAGTTTGAAATAATATTTTTAGAATCATACATAAACTTTTATCTAGTGAACATTAGGCTTTACAAACTATTTCCTTGGCTCGCGGTTAATTTACTTTGCAACATTTACTATTAGGCGATTTGTTCTGCGGAGAAAGTGTGGTAATGTCGCTATGTCGTAATCGCAATGATTCGCGACACAATTTGCTTGGGTAACGTTTTTTCTTTCATCTTTCTCGTAATATCTCAGCTGACCAATCAACGAACTGCACGATTTATTAATACATTAGTATTAACAATAGAGCTTCTTAAAGATAGTTGTTTGTCTTGACATTGGCTACCAATTTTGTTTCTAAGCGGTCTCTATTCTCCACCTCAGAAAGGTCAAATATTTAAGTCATTTTACTTAAGTATGCCCGCAGCGTGCTTAAAAGGCTTTTTTAGAAGAATCGTTGCATTTACGTCAGAGCTGTGAATGAATTAAAATGTGACGTGAATAAGCTGTGCTCGTCGAGAGAGGGGTTTTAGTGGATAAAATTGTGAATGCGGATGTCGGGCGGTGCGGCCGGCCTGAGGTGAAGGACGCTGGTGACTCATCGTGTTAGCCTCGAGGAAAAATGTCAAGAATTTCTCACATTTACGGTGTTAAACATAGTTATGTAAATATCTAATATTCCGAACCATTGATAATGGAATAATAAGTGTTAAACCGTTTTTGGCATCAAGTTCAAATTGTTTATTGAGTCCAATATCGATCTTTCCAGCATGTCGTTTCTTGATCATGTCCCACTACCTACATCAATTATATTCGCGATCACGTCTTATTTTGTGTAAATAGACTGTTTAATAACCCAGTCAATTAATTGATTGTTTGAGGTTTGGGAGCACATTGTATAAACTTATTTTTAGGATTGAACCATTTATACCTACAATATTACTATTAAAATATGTGATTTCCTCTATATAAAAACACAATGTTATCACGACAGAGAATCTCATACAAGGTTTCGAGGAAAATGAACTCAGAATGGTTCGTCCATAAATTCCGCATCAAAGCAAAATCTGGTCTATACGAGTATTTTATTCTTCTTTTATTTTTAGGATTTAAGAAATGACCGTTCAGGGCCGTACGATGACTATAAAGTGCGCAAGGTTGAAAGCCGTAAACGCATTAGGGCCGCCTTGACCTCTGCTCGTATACAGGGTGGTGTCAAGGTCCTGCTAGGCCTATCGAAGCTTTCCATAGCATTTTATTACGAAGCTGTCCCCTGAGCCCTGACAGCAAATAGCCAATTGTCGCTTCATTGTCGTTCAAACTAGCTATTGACTTCCATATTAGCATTTCGTCTCGACGGCGATACAGCAAAATGAAGAATTGTGCAGTTCAATACAGTACATAAGGAGGTCGACGACTTTAGAACGATGCGAGGAGTCATATCGTTGAGTAGAATCAAAGGATTTAAAAGACTTGATACAGGTCTGGTTCTTATTTCGCATCGTCCTTCTGTTTCACTGCAATGCGGGCCGGGCGAGGCGGGGGAGGGTAGGAGGGGAGGAGGGGTTCAGTTCGTATCTGAACTTGGAAGGTCAAGATCTGGAAGTTGACGATTTGCCTTATTGAGCGACTGGTTTTGACGATTCGATTCCGACGTAATTATGAAGTTGAAATTGGTAGTTGTCATTGATTCGGTTTCGTAAATTGATATTTTTTAATGATAAACAAATTATTTTGGTTTTTTAAAATGCTGACAGCGGAGGGCTTGTGGATACGCAATCACAACCACGCGGGTCGTTACCCTAGGTCGGTCTGTCGATGGGTGACCATCTCTAGCATATCAAGCCTTTGGTCCCGGCCGGCTTTTTGCAGTCGTAATGGGGCGTCAGAATAGCCCGATAGCCTGACAACCAGTCTTACTAAAGCATATCGCGTTACCCAATAATTGGGTTGTGGAGGTCAGATAGGCAGTCGCTCCATTTAAAATATTAGTATTCAGTTGCGTCAGGTTAGACTGGAAACCGACCCTAGCACAGTTGGAACAAGAATTGGAAGGCAGATGATAACATGCTGACAGCATATTTTACTTATGTCAACTGTATAATTCAGTGTCTTCTAAATTTTATTATCTCCGAAGTTCAACAACTTTGTATCTTCATCAAGTCGTTTTATTTTCTTCGTTATACACTCTCCTTTATTGAGTGATTTCGTTAGAGTATCCATAATAGAATTTGGGAATGAAGTTTCTTAAAAGCGAATTACTTTGAGGTCGATTACATATTCTTCAATGTCATTGAATTTTCTAAACTCACTTCTAATTGCTTGCCAATTAGGTACTCAGATTCGGTTTTGTATTATTGGAAAATCCTTCATTGGAAAAGATGGAAAATTTCTTTTGCTCATTCAAATATATTTAAATTAGTTCCTCGTTATTTTCGCTTACTATGGAGTTATTGACTGATTTTATGTTTATTTCAATAATTAACACGCTTTTATTAGCTCGGGTTGTATCTATGTATGTATGTAACGGAATCTTTGAGCTTAATTTACACCGGTTTCTAAAAGTCTGATCAACTTGAAACTTTGCACACGTCTCAAGGACCGATGACAATGCAATAGTTTCCTTATTTTTACACGCTTTATATTAGCTTCACTTGTATGTATGTTTGTAACCGACTCATTTGGAAGCGATTTTGACCCACTTTAAACGGCCAGATTTCGTTCAAACTTTGTAGATTTATCGAGGACCGATGACAATACATTAATTTGAACTAAAAAGTAGGAAATAAAAAATAGTTTAAAAAAACTAAAAAACACGCTTTTTATAGAAGACCGAACTAAAAATAGAAAACAAATTTTACTTTTTAAAAAGCGTGGGGTGCATGGTGGTGGTGAATATTATCTTAAAAAGCAGTGTTTTTTAGTTTTTTTAAACAATTTTTTTTTCTAAAAATAAACTTAGGATATCTGCTTTTATCAGTGTAAAATACTGTTATTCAGCTGCATTTGGTTAGTGTGGAAGCTGATTCTAGCATAGTTGGGTTGTTGCTAGGGCATGATGATGTTTTACCAAAGAAATTTTTGTGTAGATTATTTTGTATAATTTGATCGCACCAAGAATTATGCTAACTTCAGTAATATCTTGATCGACGTGGTTCAAAAACTTACTATTCTGTGTTAGTGTCATGCTGTCTATAATTTCTTACAATTAATTCCATTACTTTTATTATTTCTATCCGCATATTGTTGTGGCACTCTTCTAATCGCAGCTTTTTACAAATTACATTTTGATTCCTTCCCCCGACGAGAGATTTTCTCTGACTATAATGGCTTATTTAATTTCGTGCGAAGTTGTGATAAATGATAATATGTATGAAGCCTGTAACAGGCATTGTCATAATTTCGATTTAATAGCTTGATATCATGATTCATTATTCTCAAGAGGCGCTTTTTCAAATCGTTTACATAAATTAAGCGATTTGTAAGAGCGCTTCTTGAGAATTGTAACCATATTTAATATTTTTCGTACATTTCTGATGGGGGATAAATCAGTTTTTTCTCGTCATTATTTTTGAATGGAATTTCTGCACGAATCAAAATCGGATTCCTTGAAGTAACGGCACATTTTAAGGTCACTTTGGACTTTTATTGATCTGTTTTCGGTATCTGATTCTACCGGTTTTTTTTTATTATTGTGGAAGTAGTCAAGTTGAATTTATGTATAATTTATTGCTGTATGCTTAGTAAAATGTTTATTTCTAAAAGAAGCTTTTAAAAGCTTTTCTAAAATGTCTACCTACTTGAAATTTTAGAAGAGCAATACTTCTATATCCAGAGAAACATTTTACTGTCATTAAATAACCATATCAGAGTCTGAATTAATTAATTGGCCTTGTTCGTTCGTCAACCTTGATTAAAAGGTGTGTGTTTACTTATTATTTTATTATAATAAATACTTAGGATTTATTACCACTAAAAATATTGTCCATTTTCCCTCAGCTTTTCTGAGCTATTGTCTCATTTTCTTATTTTCCATGTTGAATTGTCCTGTTATCGGAATTCCTATTTTCATTTACATAATTCCCTCCCGGTATCGTTTTCGGTAAATAAGATTGAAAACAGCAGTTGTTTTGAGAGTCTCATCATTTCTTAGAAAATACTAAACGATATTCTTCCTCTCGAGATCAGAACGGCTACCAGTCGGTATGCATTTAAGCGGAAATTGGAGAGTTATTTTTTAAATAAATAGCGAAGTCTTTTCCATACCTTTCCTTATTATAGTAAATATGTAGATATGTTTATTATATGTTTATAACATATAAACGTACTTGTGTATCTTTTTTTTATTTTTTTCTATCATTGCTCCTCTCGATCAAAGCTCTTGTCGTCTAATCACCACCCAAGGTTGACTGGTAGAGAATGCCTAAGGTATTAAGTTAGCCGTTTGTACCTTGTTTGCGTGCGAAAAGTTTATATAAATATAAAAATATTATTTTATATGACAAGCCATTTCCATACAGACTTTCAACCTCTTTAGAGGATTAATTTTCAAAAATCATGTGCAAAATATCATGTTTCTAGATCGAACGGTTTACGCTGTTCGTTGACTGTCAGTGAAGTACACGTAGAAGATACATACAAGATGACATTTACAAGTGTTTGCCAACTTAATTATCAGCAGGATGTTTGTTTTTAGGGTTCCGTAGCCAAAGGGTGCGGAAAACGGAACCTTATTATTGCCCCGCTGTCTGTCGACCGTCTGCCTGACTGCGGGCTCCATCACATGAACTGTACGAGATAGACAATTGAAATCTTCTATTTGAGTATTTTTATTGCCAAAACATAAAGTTAAAAATTAAAGGACACATACTCTCCATACTTGGCTAAAAAGCTCACGTTTTGATCATAATCTGCTAGTGCCTTGTTATAACCCTTACCAAGATATCGCATGCTTCCCTCGCTAAACCTAAAATCCAAGACTTATGCGATGAATGCTAACGAACTGACTGAAGCTCTGTCTGCTTCGTTAGCTCCTCGCATAAAACAGTGTAGCCCACTGCGTGCAAAATCCACTCAATTACAGAAAATAGGTCAGATTTTCTCTAACATTAAATTGATCAAATGATTGCCATCGTGTAATTTAAAGTTTAAATTGATTTCTGTGGCTAAATTAAGCACTGATTATGAGTCTATTGTCAAGGGATTATTAGATTTAACGTCAGTATGAATGAATTGAATTAAATCCTAAAATATATTATCTGCTAAGGAATTTATTTATCGTAATGCTCGAGTGACGCACTATTTTGAAACAATCTCATATAAAAATGTGTCGTAATCGTATGTAGTGGTTAGTCTGAAGTGCAGTACATTTAGTTGCGTTCTTACCATAAGTGCTTGCTATACTGCTGGATAACTAACATAATTAAGTGCTGCAATATCCCCCGAAAAGTGACGCAAGCTCGCAGCAAAACAGTCGTAAATTCACAGCGCTCGGTGCTGACAGGATAGGTGAGAGAGGGGATATGTCGACATGTGAACCGATAAACAAGATTACCGTATACGATGGACCTTACTTGGACATACATACAGGGCCGGGAAACCGCACATGACAGAAGTAAAGATTCTAGTATTTTAAGAAAAATCTTAAAATTAAAAAATTGTTGCATGAATGATAACGATAATAAATTTAGGCACGTCAGCACTGTAACATGTCAATGCATATTCTTCATTCGTGTGGTTAGTAACTAACCCGGTATCAGATTTTAATGCTGCCCATGGGCCTCTGACTTAGTTTTACATGCCGTTGAGAAATATCTCTCAGATATTCTGGTTTCCTCATGATGTTTTCCTTCACCGATTTTTAAGTAAGTGATAGTTATACAATACGCACATGAATCCGTAAAATCAGAGGTTTCAGCCTTGGGTTCGAACTCGAGATCTATGACTTGGCAGTCCGACGGTCACACCATTAGGCTATCACTGCTAATTCAATGTCAATGCATAATGTCTTACAAATATTATGCAGGGGCTGTCGTCGTGAAATAGGATGCAGTAAACGGTTCTTGGTGCGCATTCTTTAGTTAGAATTACTCATGGTGCCATTCTACTCTGATGATAGTTGAACTGTGTATTTGTCATGTTTCGTTTTGAAATACTTTTGGGGCGAATTTTACCAATGCAACTATAAGTTAAAGTCACGTTTGAACGTCGAACAAGAAATAGAGTTGATTCTAGTCGCCCCTTCTAAAAGGTAGTTTTGTATGGAGAAGAATGGGCTAGAAACTCCACCGTTACTCTTTTAAACCTGCATAAACTCCGTTTAAGTCTCTTACAACTTATACTCCGTCAGTGTAATTATTTGTGCTGATCGCGTTCAGTTTCTTTGGTGAAATTGAGACTTAGGTATATGAAAATAGTATGAAAACTGGACGACAAAATCATCAATCAAGACCAAATCATCAATCAGTCATTCTCTATAAACCTATTAAAATATTTTACCAAGTTACGCAGCGTCACACACATAACATCACGCCTGTTATTCTTGAAGGTTGAGGCAGAGGTGTAGCTATAGTAGGTACACCCACATTTCGCCAGTTAGGTATGTTTGAGCCCTTTTATCATCAACTGCTCACAAATTTAGACTACGGGCTGCTACTGGGAAATTCCAGATGGAAAAACCCAATAACACTAACGTACTAAGTTACCGACCGCTTTAACATTGTTTCGTCCTAGCTCGTAGGTTAATCTTATTACGTGGCGTAACGTCGAGGCTTCCTTAATAACTTAAACGCCACACCACTGCTCTGTTATCCCTCAGACGACTCAGCGCCATAAATTGAATAATAAAAATGACATTAAACGAGCCATTCGTGTACTTATTTTTGTTGTTCAAGAGTTGTTTACGTGAACACGTGAATTCGCAATTAGATAGCGTACGAAAGCAAAGTTTGATGACCTTACGCTTTAGTGTTCAATCGAAACCTACTCATGCTTCATAAGAATGTGAAGCCGAAGAAGAATTTCATCCTTAATTTGGTTTCTAATTTGATTGTTTTCATAACTTCTGAATTTTCCACTACGCAAACTCGCAAAGTGTTCCTTCACGTCTCGTACAGAAAGATACTTAAAAAGATTTTACAAAACCTTCAAAATAATAATTGGAATTCTATTGGAAATGTTATCTACTAATTTGCGTAGCGAGTTCGCCAAGATTGAGGAAATAGTAATAAAAGTAATCTAATTTTATTAAGTTTATAAGAACTTGTTATCGTTGATACGTTTTAAAGGATTTGTCCAGTGATATCTGAAATGTAAATGTGGAAATAAAACTATAAAGACGATATTTATAAATAATGTGATCGTACAGAGCAATCAGGTGTTTCCCCTGTAATCAAGGAGTGGACACGTGTTACGAAGATGACTGCGTTAATTTCCTCTTTCTTTTTGCTCAGCTTTCATTCCAGTAGAAATGGAGTCGCGCTCGCTTCGGGCGTTTCAATTAATCCAACGTTAGATTACATACGACCGTATCCATCCTATTCGAACAAACTTTTTTATTGCTCAATCCGAGTTCAATCTGTGGGTTCAATTTACTATCCGGGTCACATGGCATAACGTAGTCATTGCGATTAATTGAGTAGGTATACCTCCAAAAGTGAAAATAATAACATAAATATAGTGAAATCCACGGTCAATTATCGATTACGAACACTTCCACGTACCTACGACTAATTACGCCGAATTGATAACGTTTATTGTTGGTTTAATAGAGACCTGTTTCATAACATAACACACCGCTGCGGGTCAGGTTCGTTATCCTTAGCCGACCTTGCAGCTGCTATAAATTCAGTTGAATTGACCGCAGGAGGTGGGCATGCGTCACTGAGGCCGATGCGCTCAGATTAGCAACGAAAGCATGATGTATTAAGTATATCGACGTGTCTATCTAACTACCAATGAATTCTAGCCATCAAAGGACAGAACCGGATCGAGGTGCGCACACGCAGAGGCACAATTCTTCCACGTAACCTGTAACGGATAGGTGCAAGTTTTTTCTGCTTTTTTTACGTATGCAGGCCTATTTATAATGGCGCATACCCTATTCTTCTTCGAATAACATATTCAAATACGTACGTGATACATCCCTCGAATCCGCGGCGGTCGCTTTGACCGTCCATCTGTGTGAAACATATTCAGCGTCAGATGTCTGGCACACAATGGCTTTTCCCAACAATTTCTTTTTCTCGTTTCTCTGTGTGTCGGGGGTGATTGAAAGGCGACGGGTGTCCGTTCCGAAGGCAAGAGATAAATTCCAGGATTACCCAGGCCCAGCTGACTGTCCGCTCGGAAAATTGAAATTTGCGCCTTCGACCTGAAGAAGCTGAAGGTTTATCCCCCATAGTACTTGATTACTATTGTCATTTGTGTTTATCGTCATGGGTGTGTGGTTGTTGGGAATTTATAAAGAATTGCATTAAATACTTAGAAAAATTGTTCAAATGCGGCTTGTAGGAGTGATCTCGAAGTAGTTTGAATAAAGTAGGCGCACTTTAATACTAAAATGCCAAATCGTTGGTATACGGACACTAATGTGGCGTCAACGTTTCCAATATGAAAATTGATCGCTGAGCGTGTTCCTAACCTATCTAGGTCGTAGCAAACGTCGTTAATGCGGGACGGGAGGCAATTAGGGCAAGCCAATAAAACATCGCCATCAACGATCACCGGTCGTTCCTCCCCGCCTGCTGCACTAGCCTCGTTATTTAACTATTCACTTATTTTCGGTATAATAAAATAAAATCTGAAAGGCAAAGAACATAAAAAAACACCTACTCCTTTCAGGGTTTGTTATCATAATAGCCAATCGCACTGGCTAACCTTCCATATCGTTCTCGGCACCAATAAATCCTTGTTAATGAAAACGTGGAAGTTACGAAACAGTTTTTGCGACGGTCTCAAGGTCCAGCGGAAGACGAGCATGGAGCGGTGTCCCGGCCGACGCGACGGGCCTATGTTGCCGTCACCGATGTCAGAGTTAAGTGCCGTCGCACTCGACGTATCCGCACAAAGGCCGCTCTCTCCGCTTTGTTCCGTCTCTTTGTTTGGCTTGACGAAGGCACAGTAAAAAACTCCCAACACGGTCCACGACGACACGGTCGGT
This sequence comes from Hyppa rectilinea, assembly GCA_951799385.1. Taxonomy (NCBI): domain Eukaryota; kingdom Metazoa; phylum Arthropoda; class Insecta; order Lepidoptera; family Noctuidae; genus Hyppa; species Hyppa rectilinea. Next base: position 6,271,555 of record OX637306.1, on the reverse strand, counting down.
CCCTCGGATCTCGCGAACTAAATGCACAGCTTTATTGGGCCTTCCCTCCTCCAGTTTGAATACATACGTTTTGTATGATTAATGGATTCTTATATGAACGAAAACGGCTCTACCGAAATATGAGCCCAATCCTTTTAGGTTAACGTTAGTGGGTTCGTGGAGTAATATGTTTAGTTATGTTAATAAATACACTATGAAATATTCCGTTACCTCAAATTACACTAAAAGGTCCATCCTCTCAGATATATTATGAGGCGTCAACTTGCGGAAATGATCCATTGTGGTGCTGTCCCTCTGCGCATGGGGTCCGTAGCTATTTTCGTTATGATGATGTGTTGATGAAGTGCTCTTTATGAGGGGTTCTCAAATTACCCTACTTCACAAACAAAACTCTAGGTTTTAATATTGTATATCAGTCAAAACCATTTATTTTATAATTGAATTAATTTTCTTCGCGAAAAACGTAGGACAGCCGTCTTAAGAACGTTAGACACAACCGACATTTAAATGTCAAAAAAATAGAACAGGTGTACACGCCATTGATCTTCATTATTACCCTTTGTAAATGAGCAGCTGTTTGTTCTCGTTAATTACGTTTTTTATTAATTATCTGCTCGTACTACTTCGTATAAACGACTGCTATTTATATTCCTTTATCGATATACAATTGTATATTTTGCCTGAAAGCGTGCACATAGTATTCACATTTTTCCGTAAAGTGCTTGATATTGTTATTTCCTAACGGTCCGTTGAAGTACTCTCCGCGGCTGGCTATGCGCGTTTATCTAATCGATATTTTGTTATCGACGCACTCCCTTGATTTCCGTATTTGTCTCAATAAATTGCATCAATTTATTATTTGATGAAACACGGAACGGAGAAGAATGTTCTAAGAAGCCGTAACTCTTCAACAAACACTGAAATAGCCAGCGAATGTTAGGAAAGTATAAAGTTTTGCGGCGCAATTCATCTTGTGTTATTAGATTATAAAGTTTCGAAAGCAATCCTCCACCTTAAGAACAATCTGGAATTCATTCTTATCACTAAAGTTTGTTCTGGAGCGACGATGTAAGATGATAAGTGCTAACTTGTGAGGTCGTTAATATTATATGATCGCATTTGTTCCGAATAGCGCGTAATTATGTTGAAAATTACGGCGGTCTGTTGCGAACAAGCTTAATAAAGTTATTAGAAAAGGATATAGATCACTAGTTCGAGATATAACGCATAGCAGTATATTGAGCGGTCTAAAACATTAAAAAACGAACCTCGTATTATTATGTGAGATTGACTGTTTCCAATAACGGTGCGTTGGTTATTTCAATCGTGCTATTATGTGTCAAACTAGAGTCCGAATCTAGGAATCCAATCGGAAACCCATTGTTGTCATGATTAAATTGTTATAAAAAAAAAACTTTTCCTCATATTTATTTATAGGCAGATGTGTTTTTCATGGAATCATTGATATTTTTTATCGACGCACAAGTTTAAATTGCGCTTATTCCAAGCCGGTTTTAAAATACTCGTCGTAATTTCCAATATATATCACTCAATATCTATTCCAAATATTCATATTCAAATTTTTGCATCCTACAGTAAAACGGTCAGCGAGAGTCCAGTGTCACCATCGTTAGTGTCAACGACCGAATGACTGTATGGTTGACCGGTCCCGTCGCGATCTGATTGTCGCGCCAATAAACGATTTGCATGGGGTGTTGTTGTGACAGTGTTGCGTTTGCGCACCCATGCCTCACCTAATTGGTGTTATCAGGTTGGTCAAGCGCTGTTACGATGATCATTTCGAGCCGTGGCGTTTTTTGTGTTCTATTTTTGGAATTTTGCGTGTAACCATTCAACAGTGCAAGTGCAGAGCATTCAACGTGGCAAGGTCTAAATCTTTTATCTTCGTCCAAATAACAGAAAGCTCACGAATCAGCCGAAATCAATCAATTCCACTCGTCCAATGAACTCTCACGATTCATTCCGAAACGCATTGTAGCAAAGTGATTCAAAGTCCTCTCCCTCATCAATCGACTACTACTCGGCAAACACTGTTATGAACAACTTTGCTAAAGTGCAAACGTTACGAGCCTTAAAACGCTTTGTTAAGGTAGTGCCAGTTTTAGTGTCGGTGTTGATTTACTGAAGCCGATGGTTTAATTCGCATGAGCACTAAAAGCTTTTGTGCGTTATGGATATCGGTGATAGATCGCAATTCCACAAGACTTGCGAGTGCACTTCTTGACGTTTTTATCTACAGTTTGGCAAGCATAACAACGATTTTCACACTCCATTCCTTTCAATATCAAGGATTTATTTCCAATTTTAGTTCTGCATTTCACATTTGAAATAACATCAAACATTCCTGAACAAGTTCAATGATATTGAGACGATTGTTTTTCCAAACTTTACCATTCTATTTGTACGGTACCCCAAACACGCCAATATTGGTTTTGTTTTCGTGAAAATGGACACCGATTTTTGTTGTGCTTCTTTGATTTAGCTGTGAAATGAATAACGAATGTGTACTGTTTCCACTAATTGGATGGGTTGCAACTTGTCGTTAATACTGCATTCAATTTGTTGGGTTTCAGTATATTTGGCATTCAATTAGCTCAATACTGTTAATTTTGGTTGTCGTTCAAATAATTGCCTTTATGCGTCAGCTTTGGTGCTTTAAAATAGGTTAGCAGTAGTTACTTAATTAAATCAACTGGACTGTGCTGGTTTTAATTTTGCGGCTAACCTACTGTTTGTTGTTGCGGTGTTGCTCATGCAATTCAACGCGAAATGTAGGCAATAATGTTGAATAATTAAGTACAGATTTGTATGTTCGTGCTTTAAAATATTTCACCGACAATTTCGTATCTCAGTGACAATTTGCGCATTCCATGCAGTGTCATGTCATCGATAATGCACACATGCATAACCGCATAATTATAGATTTGGAAAGGTGCTACAAACTGAACTATTTATGTGTTCAGATCTCAGAAGGCGCGCATTATGTAAATCGTTCTCGATCAATTTCGATATTCCGTTATGTTGCCCACATAGGTACACCTGAACGAGACGGCCAATTCAACTAAAAACCCGCAATGCAATCGTGGTCAGGTTTCCGATTACGTGCGCAAACGCTTTTTAATTGAATCCCTGTTGCGGCCGACTATTTTTTGTGCCACATTCGTTAATTGTTGAGTCTTTGGTTTTTCGGCTAATTACACACAAGATTTTGGGTGCGAGCGAAAATGTTCGCGTAACTGAATCTGTCATAATAATGGTCTTTGTAGAGTGGTATCCATCATATACCTGTGTATTATATGGGAAATTTTTGTTATTACCTGTCATTTGTGTATTTTTGACAGTCGTAACGGGTCGTCAGAAGCCCGAAGTCTGACAGCCGTCTTACTAAGGAGTATCGTATTGCCCAGTTACTGGGTTGTGGAGGTCAGATAGACTGTCGCTTCATGTAAAATACTGGTATTCAGCTGCATCCGGTCAGACTGGAAGCCAACCCTAACATAGTTGGGAAAAGGCTAGGCAGATTATGACCTGTGTATTATAAGCCTATAATTTCTCTGTACATTGTTTTAAGTTTGTGTACAAACTGTTGCATTATCCCCTGCATGAATCACTGACTATTGTTTACTGCCGACAACTCTCGATGACATATTTGGACGTGAACATGTGTTTCGAATGGAAATCTGATAATTATCAATTATGCGTCATAAATGCATGTATATCCAAGTTTTGTTTATGTCTACTACTAAGTGAAAATCTGGTACTGCGAGGAAATATGATATCGCAGTGATCTCGTAGCTCAGAACAATTATTTTATCTGATTTATTTATAGAGTCATCCATGATAACAACGTTTTAATTTCATTTGTCTACACAGAGAGGCATGCATGACAATGGCAGAAAATATTCCAAGCGTCAGTCATGTTGTGTGTGTGTTGAATGTGGTTATATCATAATTCAAAAAATAAACATGCCTACTCCAGCCCACATGTCAACAGACCAGTTGATGCAAGGATAACAAAAGTCGTTTGAATTGATGCGTGACGGTAATCGATCCTCAATCATTAAGTAGTGCGGTATCTGTTACGCCCGCATCGATTGACATCAATGTGCATCGAGTGTTAGTGTTGCGACATGATTATCGAATAACCAGCGACGAATACGACGCGGGCGGTCGTATGACTCACTGTACGACCAGACTATGGGATAACACCTACCAAAAGAAGGATTCGACGATAACATAAGATTGTTTTTCCATTTGTAATTACATTGTCGTCTTTCTCAGATACGAGTATTAAAACGTTATGTTTGGTTGCGCAATGTATTGCGAAACTTCATGTGTAACGTCGTGCTAACTGTCAATTGTAGTGGAGGCCTTGGATCATGGATAAGGCTATAAGCACGCACTATGATTAATCGCGCGTGAATTATAACTGGTATCGGATATAAAAAGTTGCTTTCCAAACATGCAATGTAATTAATAGACGGTAACGTTACCAAAATCATGCTTAATTATTCGAATATCTAATTATAAAATCTTATATCAGGCGCAGACATTTAATCAACTAAGTAATATTAAGCTAAGCGACATTTTGGCATGAGGAAGGTACAGAGGCCAGCACATCACGCTGCCGCAATCTGTCAAATTTCTTTAATAGATGTTCAACTTTATTACACAAGTATAAGGCTCATATTCAATTGGGAATATTTGACAGTTTGGGCTAGCTTGATGTAATGGCGACGGTACTAACTGAAAACTACATAAACATTATTGAACGCCTGATAAGAGCAAGCGGTGACCGGTATGACCGCGCTAATATCGGATGACCGAGATAACGTCAATATAAATAACACGTCATCTTCCTAAAAGGCGCGGTGGGTGTGTCGCAGTATTTAGTATCGTTCATCAAGGTTAGGTTTACGCAAACACTAGTCACATAGCATAGGTCATTTAAAATACGACTTTTGCTTTCGTGTGACTTTAGTTTGTGCCAAAACGTCCAACTGACACGCCATGTTGGGTTTTCCTCAAAATCAAAGAAAATATGTGGGAGCGTCTTCGTTTTCATTACGGATCTATAAATTGTTGATTTTATTTCGTATTGCTTGTGGTTATGGACGGATATGAGTTCGTACATAAATATTATGTAGAATCACAAATTCAGCTTATTGCATTATTATAAGCAACGAAATACCTTCCGTACAGGTTCTATATTGGGTCCTTTCCTCTTTTTAGTATACATAAATGATCTTCTCCATTTATTAAAAAATCAACCACAAATGGTGTTATTTGCTGATGACACTTCTTTAATTTTTAAAATAGATAGACGTGCAAAAAATTTTGACGACGTAAATAACGCCCTACTGCAGGTCCAAAATTGGTTCACTGCAAATAATTTAGTATTAAATGGAAAAAAAACTAAGTGCATAAGATTTTCTTTACCAAATGTTAAAAGTAGTGATTGTGAGATAGTATTGAATCAAGAGAAACTAGATTTTGTCGATGAAACTGTTTTCCTAGGGATCACGCTCGACTCAAGGCTACAATGGGGTCCTCATTTAACATCTCTTGCAGGACGGCTAAGTTCTGCAGCATATGCTGTCAGAAAGATCCGTCAGTATACTGATGTAGATTCCGCGAGGCTAGTCTATTTTAGTTATTTTCATAGTATCATGTCTTACGGTATTTTACTTTGGGGCCGAGCTGCAGACATCGACTCAATTTTTATTCTGCAGAAAAGAGCTATCAGAGCCATATATAATCTCCGTAGGCGCGATTCTCTAAGAGAACGGTTTAAGGTTATTAACATCATGACTGTACCTTGTCAATATATCTATGAAAACATCATGTACGCAAGGAAAAATCTGCATCTTTTTAGTAAAAGAGGTGAAAGACACAATTATTTCACTAGAAATAGGGACCAATTAGTTCAACCAGGTTTCAGGCTGGCTAAAGTAGATTCATCTTTCATGGGGTACTGTTTAAAATGTTACAATAAAATACCTCCCCACATTCTTGAACTTAATGAAACAAAATTTAAAACTTGTATAAAACGCACACTATGCAGCCAAGCGTATTATAAATTGGGAGATTACATAGCTGATAAAAATGCTTGGGTCAATGCTAGTCTAGCTCCACAAGGGCGCATAAACTAATTGATTAGATTACTAAAAACTGTTGGAGCTGCGGAAGATCAACAACAAAAAAAAACTGTCTTTGCATTGTATAAATTCAATCTCTTAATATTGTATAATTGTTTAGCACATATGTGAGTACTATGTACCTACTATAAAGCGACCATTTGTTGGGTACGTATACATTGACTTGAATGTGCCCTGGCGGCTGAGGTATGCCATGCTCACTTTAATGTCTCGCTGATGGTGGCGTGTGTGTTGGATCATTTAGCTCCCTTCAAAATGGTTGAGCTGAATGGTGCTAATATGTGCGTCATGTTCGTGAACGGGCGCTGTCAGTAGGGACTGGTCATCTCTTAGCGGCTAAGGCTTGTTTTAATTTATTTTTTGGATAGTTTTTACATATTTTATATCGGATGCTTTTAACGTTCTGCATCGTTCTCACATGTATAATATTAATATGAACTATGTAACCAATTTTTTGTAACCATATATTGTTTAAAAGAGTGTCCATGGAGCTTCTTGCCCGTTCTTCTCCATAGGTACCTACTGCTTTGGAATGGGCAACTAGCTTCATCTCTCTGACTGACCGACACCTTGACAATTCAAAAGTGCCTGTAATTGGTTTATTTGTAATAAATACTTTGAGTTTGAGTTTGAGTTTGACTCCTACATCTTGTAACGCATTATTTATTAGTTCTTCTTGTTGTAGAAACAAAATCAATAAAACACATTGTATTTTTGCAACAATATTTCCTTCAATCGCATTTAAATGAAACAACTCCTTTGTTGGACAGTATAAATAATTAATGTTGCATAATAATCGCGTCTTTATCACGCAACCGTTGAGAGATAACCTCACGGTAGGTGGTGGCACCTCCCCTGAGATACGATGTCCTCAGAGTGTATTGTGTGGGCTTAAAACAATGCCACCTTTCTACTCCCCGATAGAACGCTTCGCATACCTGATTGAGTTATTCCAGCGATCGATACCGATGATGCATACCTACTTCATAAACGATATCTGCATAACTTGAATGTCAGTCTATATGACGCTTGTTTATTTTGCCTTTATCTTTATCTATGCACTCATATTCCGAGTTGAAATTCGTATCGACAGCGATAGGGTTAAAATTGTAGATTATGTCTGCTTTTTATTTTGCCAGCACCAATTTTATTTGACTGCCTCGTTGGTTAGTAGTCGCACGTGTTTAGCATGAGGTCCTGGGTTTGATTCCCGGGTCGGGCAAAATGTCATTGGGTATTTTCATCTAGAATCTCAGTAGCAGCTCGGAGTCGGTATTTTTGCCCGATTGATGGCAATAGGCCCCTTACTTCATGGGACTTAAACGTAACAAGTGAAATGTGGGAGTACTGTAGGTTCACCTCTGCCCAACCATTCGGGGATCGCAAGCGTAATATCCACATTGAAAACAGAAATGCTAGCAAGTGATAGAAGTTGATTAAAAGACATTTCGTTGCTGCTGAATGAATTTACCGTTGCAAAAGTAAGACTCATTGTATGTACAATTAAATAATGTTGCACGAATTGTTTGCTTCAATCAGTCAATTTGGCTACGTCAGCGCCAGTTCGAATCCGAACGCACGCTGAAAGCTTGTATTGTGGCCTCGAAAATAAAATATTATTTTCACTCGAAAACTGCCAACAAAAAGCTCCAGATGTCCTTGTCAGATTTTTTCTATCTAAAAGACAGAATTCATTGTACTCTGTTCGTATCTCGTAAAATATAACAAAAACGTGTTCAATGAAAATCGATAAATATCCGGAACGGTTGCCAAGCACTGTACGATATTAAATCATCGACACATTTAATCGTGTCAACAGCAGCAGGTACAACACTATATATAGCTATAACCTTTTCCGTAAGTCATAGGCAACGTTCACATCTATAATAAGAGTGACGTATTTAATTATTTATTTATGAAGGGACTCGAACGTCGCAGCTCCTGGCACGAGGGCCTCGTGACCTATATTGTGTATGCGATCCAAGTCTTTTAGAACACTTGACATTTCGTTTAATCACATCGCATTTCAACAAATACCGCAATCAAATGTTAATTGTGACCAATCAGGTATCTGGTTTTTCGATCAACATTATAATGTTTTATATCGGATCATAAAAAAGTTAGGTGGTAGCCGTAATATGGTTATCTATTTCAACTTTTTCAATTGGACTTTACAAAGCGGATTGTATTTGTATATTACTCGCCATGTTTTTCCTGGTTTTAGCGTCACTTCTTTTTTTGGGGTACTTATCTTATTTAATATTTTTCTATTTCTGTAAAAATAAAATATCACTACATAGTATAAAACAAAGTCGCTTTCTCTGTCCCTATATCCCTATGTATGCTTAAATCTTTAAAACTGCGCAACTGATTTTGATGCGGTTTTTTTAATAGATAGAGTGATTGAAGAGGAAGGTTTATATGTATAATTTATCGACATATTGTGCGGGCGAAGCCGCGGGCGGAAGCTAGTTATAAACATAAAAGTAAGTGGTCTCGATGTGAATCTATGCCAAATAAGGTTTATAATGGGAAACTGCAATATCTATGTATGAAGCTATGCTTAGGAATTCTAACTAGAATAAAACACTTTTACAGCAATACATTCCTTTTAAATGTCAGAGCTGTAATTTTGAGCCCCCGCCCCAAAGGTGTTTTTCTAAAATGCTCTCACATTTCTCTGGTGCGTAATAAACGACATTTAATGCACGAGTTTTAATGGTGGGACCCCATTCACCGACCTCTTTAATAAGCAACGAGGCTTCGTTTGTTTATTTCCTGCATTTATTTATATGTCGGTCATCGGTTTTATCGTATGGAACTGTGATTTTAAGTGTAAATAAATAATCATTTTGACAGAGTACTCTTTACCAAGGGTCAAGGGTAAACGAAAAATTAAAACATCGTGCAGTTATTTTATTAGAAATAATGAAATTTATTAATGGATGCAACTGAATACTGGTATTCAGCTGCATCCGGTTAGACTGGAAGCCGACCCCAACATAGTTGGGAAAAGGCTAGGCAGACTAAGAGTTGAATTTATTAAACCTACAAGGCTGTCTCATAGGTCTGCCTCTGACTAAAACTACAAAAATGGGTCGTCGGGGAGCCGCTTCAGGACTCGACCCACCACATTATTACAAAGAGATTTATGATCTTACGAAATTACTATGTTAGTGTACCATATGTGTATTTAATGTAACAACAAGAAACCTTTACCCTTTTGTCATATTCAACAACACAAACTCTGACACACAAGTTATAATTAATTAGCAAACAACATAACTTCTTCTGTATATCCGTGAGTTTCTCTGCCACGTGACGGCTCCCGCAGACAGGCGCGACGGGAGTGTAGTGGAACAATGTATGTAAAATCTAAATGGAAATTGTTTTACCAAAAAAATATCGCGGGGTCGCGTCGCGCCTTTCTGCGAGAGCCATTACAGTACTATTAATTCAGTTAGTCTCTACATTTCGGACCTTTAGCTGTATGAATTTGTTGAACAGTGGTAGCAGATGTCGGCTATCATTAATCACCGCAAATCCTACTATATTAACCCTCCTGAATGAGTAGGTTTAACCCTCCTGTTATTAAAAAGCACTTTGCGGTCAACAACTCGTATTGTTTTTGCCTGCACTTATAAATAACTAGCTTCTGCCCGCGGCTTCGCTCGCGTGGAGGTCGGAAATTATCCCACAGGAATGTTCTACCGGGATAAAAAATATCCTATGTGTTAATCCAGGATATAAACCATCTCTGTGTCAAATTTCATCCAAATCTATACAGTAGTTTTTACGTGAAAGAGTAACAAACATCCATACATCCATACTTACAAACTTTCGCCTTTATAATAGTAGTAGGATATATGATGAGGATTTTGCGTCGTGACTTTAAACCCTTTTTTTGTGATTGTATTCGCCACGGCCGATGAATTGATGTCAGCACATCGATTAATCATGATGACACGTCCACCACACCGTGATACGACCCCGATAATAACCTACATCGAGAACATCTTCATTGCTCTTCTAACCCCAATACATTCCCTTCCGACATTGACGAATTACTTGAAAAACTATCGAACCGTGCACCCCTCAGAGTTAATAAGTTATTGGGTCAATATAAACAAATCAGTTCCCTTGGGCCTGTGCCAAAGTTGTCTGAATGTAATTACGAGTATGTTAACGTTTCCCTGTGCCGGAATTTCAGGCAGATTTAGTAGCTATCAAGTGATCATAGTGCAGTCGTGGCGCAGTGGTAACGGCCTTAACTTACGAGTTGTGAGGTCGTGAGTTCGAATTTGACAGATGCTTGACTCTGTGTAAATAATTTTTCAACACCACAGCTCTCAAAACGTTGAAGGAAAACAACCTAGAACCAAAAATTCGAAGTCATGTGACATTTATCACTACGCACTGGGACCGCGTGGTAGATTAAAGCATTTACTTCTTCTCGAAGAGCGGATGCCTATGTCCCAACAGTGGGAAAATAATAGACTAAATATAGTAAGTGATCATGGCTTACTAAACTCGTAACTCATGCGATATTACAGCGAGAGTATCGCCAAACTATTTGGTGTGGTGGATGATAAATTGTCCAGGCTTACAATGACAGCGATACGACGCAATAGCGTTTCTCCGGTTTCGGTCGTTACGTTTTGTGTGCGGTTTTTGCTCGACGGCGCGTGCCAGGCCCGACGGCAATCTAGGCAAATCCTATCCATTGTGCGCGGTGACAATAGTTCCGGTGCTAATTCAAGGACGGCCCGCCATTGTCCCGCGGATGACGATGCGCGCCGCTGCGCCACTCCCGCCCTATCTACCATTCTATACCCACAAACGTTTATCGATTTGTTTTGTCACGGTATAATAAATATTTGATACAATGATACAAACATATCTGTGTTGTAAATGGAAGTCAAATTGGACGACGACGACACAAGAATTTATTGGTTATTTTTCTGTCGATTCATGTCCATGTTGTCGAGTGGATATTCCATATTTTTTTTCTTTTATATGAATAACTATGATCGGACATTTTGGTACTTATATTTATTTATTTTATATTGGAATTTGTTTTTTTAGTTACAGCAACGTTTGCAACCTGAGTTTGTCAAAAGTTTAAAACTTAATATATTGCCACAATGTGGTCAAGTTGGCCATAGTATTGTAATTCCAACATACCGTATTCAACCTTATTCAAATTCAAAGCCATTCCGTACCCAATCGATTGTGCCCCATAATGTTAGTACAATGTGAGTTGGTGAAGTTCCACAAACTATTGGCGTGTACGGTGTAATGGCTGCGTGCAAGTTTAATCGTTCACTACAGAAACCTCACTTGTAACACTTTTACTGCCGGCTCGACTTAGGTATTCAATAGGAAACATTTCATGTCCCTACATTATCCACGAGCTCTCTACAGTATCCAACCAACTTACATTTTTCTTTTCTTTTCTCTTCTTCAATATGACAGATTGTTACAAATTTCACCACGTCTTTGTAAACCTGACTTGATTTATGACTGTGATAATAATTTCCGTGTTGAGGTAGGGCTCGTCTCGCCCGCATTATATTGTAATGGGGCGCTATTTGCAGCGGTGGCATTTGCAGACTTGGACAAACTCGCAGGTCATGTCGTAAACCTATAATGTCAGAATTACGTGACCGTATTGTGAAGGGATAATAACGCTTATTACGATATTAATTGCTCATATATTATTTACGGTAAACGGGGTATCATCAAAATTACAAGGTTTGATTGTTCTATTAGCGACTCTAGGTATTCCACGCGCGCCTCAAAGATATGTCAGCATTTGAAGGGGCCCGACAGGGCCTAAGCCTGCCGGGTAAGCGGGATTGTCCGAAAGGGTTACCGCTACCCCGGAACATAAAGGGCTAAGGAAGGAACGTGGACGAGTTTTAGTCAGTTAAAGTCTGACACTCCCTTCCGCTCCACCCAGAGCGGGAGGAGTCATTTAGATGATATCCCACACTCAAAAAAAAAGGCAAACTGCTGTAGTTGTCATAGTTTATTCATACATTCTGATTACGCTCTTGCACGTCCAATGCCCGTGTACCTGTGCACTCATATTCTAACGATTATTATTTGGCTTGGCAACGGTGAGAAATCTATTTAAAGCATTCATTAAATAAGTCTTCAAAGAATTTATTAAACATCTATGCGTCATTATTACTCATAAGTAAGAAAGTTAAAAAGATAAATACTACTAATAAACTAACATTAAATATCTCTACCATCAAGTCAAGCATGCCTTTTTTTCAAGTGTAAGAAGGCAATCTAGCTAGCAATTCCGGTTTCTAGAATATAGAATGGCTCATTATTCCGTCTCGGATGAATTCGGGAATAAGTTTTATTGAGCGGACGGTAAATTCCAGTCGGCGTCTAGTGTCGTTAACATTGAGACTTGGCGGTAATTGGTCCGTCTCGTTACCCACACACTGCAGTGATTGGCTCGATTACTGTTTAGCGCGTTCGACGCTTTCAGACTACAAAGTACCTACAAATGCTGTCTAGACAGTGGGGCCCTTAACTTAGTTTAATAAAGCCCTTTGCTTGGCTACATTGGACGCTTTGTTAGTTCAATAGCACCCAAGTACCCGCAGGAAGAAACGTAAGATTTTTTTTCCTTTTTAATTTATTCTTTAGAGTAAAACTTTGTTACAAAATAGTTTCATGATCTACAATCGGCTAGGTCTGAATGTCTAAAATGGTTACTCTCGGAACCTAGTAAGGCCGTAAGTTAGTAGTTCCGTGTGTAAGCGGCATTTTACGCCCCCAAGTTTCGGCTGACCTGTAACGCTACTGTAATGGGAAAAGTTTCGGGATCTTGAAAGCGTACTTTGGCGCCGGCAACACGACTCACTGCCAAGATATTGTTTTTCTAATCATAATGTTACGATGTTACAATGTTATCATATTTCTAATGGCTCAATTTTTTTCGCATACCTTTTTTTTATAAAATGAGTCGCGTGAAAAATATTAAAACTGCACCGCGAGTTATGACTTTTTTAAACCTGCTGTGTCGGGTATTTTTATATCTATCTATATAATATATGTATACTATGTATACATATTATATAGATAGATGAATATGTATACAAATAAAATCAATTGCCGTGTGTTCGTTTTGCAAAAACTCCAAAATGGCTTGACCGATTTCAATTTTTTTGTTGCCCTCTAGACTGGGGTTGGTTGAGAAAATTAGGAAGCCCCAATGGAACAGCAGAAGATAATTTATAAATTGTATTCATCTAGAATCTAAATGAAATCATTAACTCAAATATTCTTTCTGTTTCAGGTAATTAGATGAAAATCATTCTACGAACAGAATGAACGCATTTGTTAACCGTGTTCAAGGTTTGTTGAAATTGTTATTTTTCGTGATCACTTGAATAAATTTTGAAATATTTACTCAGTTAAACAGATGATATCACGTGGCGTGGTAAATGCGTGATAACTTTGCTACTAAACGGATTTTTGTTTCTCCTGATACGGCAAGTAATTAAATTAAAGAAACAACATTTTCATAAATCAAAACGCATATTTTAAAGTCGTAATTTCCTCTTGATTCAGCTGGGGATGAAGAAAATCATAAAACAAGGCCGGCAAATTTATTCACCCGTTTAACGATAGAAGCTATTAAAAAGTAATTAATAGTGCCACAACGAACTGTGCTGCAAAATTTTCCTTTGAAATATTTATATGAAAACTGACCGAAAAAGCAATACACCTATGTGCTATGTGATCTTATGAAAACGAGCATAAATATGTTCACACCCACACGAGATGAAAAGAAAACATCTTTGCATATGAACTGTTTACCGTTTCTCGTTTCGTTTGGCAAACAAACCAAATGTGCACTGCTCGCAGAGATAAAACGTGAACCCAATTAAATTGCATTAAAAGTCGAACTAAAAAGCAATAAAAACAAACGCGCGTGAATTCGCTGGTCCCAGAGAAAGAGCAAACAACAATTAAACTTATTTCTATTATCTCGCTAACCTCATTAATTCTAGAGGTCCTTTGAGCACTGTTTGAAAAAACATCGTTAAGATAAATGTTCTGCAAATGGAAATACCACGGGAAATTTGCTGAGCGTCCAATTTAAATAGTCTGCTTTTTACAGATGGGCAAGGGACGTCTTTCGTCTCTTGTGTTTACTCGATAGTAGCCGACGCGTTTATTCGCCTGGTTGCTCCAGCTGAAGTGCAGCGGCTACTCTTAAATTGTTTACGTCTCCCTGCTTCGTTACTCCCTGGGCGGTGGCTGTCCCACCGAGAGACGACTCACTTTGTTGTTTCTTTCCCTTTCGGCTCATTGAGCCAAATTACTTAGAAACATTTTCTGATGAAAATGTTTTTACCATACTTGGTTTTATATGCATTACTGAGATTATGGCTCAGGTATTCTCGCAAATTGATATTGTTAGCGATCCTCCACATCGCTATAAGCATTATCAACTTTATAAAATATGATTGAATATCTTTGAAACCGGCCCTTAGTCGGCCGCGAGCGGTTTTGTGTCCATTACGCAAATCGTGACGCGACAAGGCGAACTTATGGCGAAGGCTGTTTTATACGAGGTATCAAACTTGTTTAGATGCCATGCTATAACCGGGCACAATAATGTTCACAATTTTGTTACATCGGTGTGATATTGTTAAAGGTAAATAAAGTACACGCAGACAGTTGTAATCCTGTGTTAGAGGTGCCGAGTTTCGGAATTGGTTCAATAAATAGAAAGGACAATGGCGAAATCTTAGCTAAATTTATTTTGAGCGTCTAAAAGTGACTTGTGTATGAAGGCAGTTTCATTATTTTTCTACGTTTTTTCAAAGAATCACATTAACTAGTTAAGGCCGGATAAAAAATATATTTTAAATGAAAAGTTAATTGATTTTTTCATTGACGTCGAGTGTTGCCATTTTATATTTGTTCTGCCTAGTAACAGTAAACTCAGCATTATTGTGTTTTATTCAGTTTTCATTTGTTATTGTAATTAAACTGAGTAAATTAAGTTACAATATTGTTTATTTCTGAGTGAAAGTGTTCCTTGCAGGGAGGTAAACATATTTTACTGTAAAAATAAATGAATTCCTTTCTATTAATGACTGGCAAAAAGACTAATATCCCAAATCTAAAAAAATATAAATTGCGTTTGACATTTGTTGATGTCACAGACGCTTGTGCGCTTGCGCTTCGTTTGTTGATTTCGATTGTTTTCCGTTTTTTATTTCTTTTAATTCACTTGACCCGGACTGCTTATGGACTGTGATATTCCCCTGTGTGACTCTGTGGGCGTTTACGGACTCAGAGATTTTCCCTGTGTGTCATTATGCTTTTTCTTATCAGGACTCCGATCTTGCCTCATTATTTGGATTAGTTATTACTGAACTAGTTGTTTGCTAAGTACCGCTAAGATGGAAGGTCGTCGTGGCAGACTGACACGAATTATGTGTATCAACTGCAATATATGCGTCAATACACTGCGCCGATATTGTGCATTGGAACTTGATACTCGAGTGACTACATGACTGTGTAACTGGGTATACCCCCGAATCGTAAGTAGCTTGACTATGTACCTTATTATAATTAGTTTACATTTTAGATACCAAGACACATATTTTGTTCAAATTGTAGATGTTGACATTGGCACTAAGAACCGGCCATTTTTATAAATACAAGACAGATACAATAATATAAGTTCTGTGTTACTAATTAGAAGACTGATAGGGTACAATTGCAAATAACAATATTTTAAATTGGTTTCAGGTTACTAAAGATGACTATGTTTGCGAAGAATGCAGAAATCTTGCAATGTTTAGTGTCAATCATGAGTTGGAACAAGAAGTTGCAAGCAGTGATAACCAACAAGCTGGATCAGGTCACCAAGGCCACACTAATGTGTGTCTTTTATGTGGCCGTTCTATTCTACATAGCGAAGTGACAGAATACTGAGAGATAACCCTTCTGAACTACAGCAGTCTATGATAAATATTCTAGAAATCAGATTTGCACCAAGACAGGTATACTACTAAATTACATTCTCCACAACCTGTTTAGAAGTTATACGCATTAATATATATGACACAAAAGAACGACGACGAACGACGTGTGTTATGTGACATTAGAAACACAAAAGAATTAATAGGGTTACCGTCTTGGGTCTCATATTATTTCATCAGGGAATTCCAAGTAAAAGTTTCTATACCAGCAACGGCAGCAACTGCATAGGAGCATGAAATTAGCCTATTAAATTCTTTATCTTTATTAGCAGATTACAGTATCTGATCGTGTGTGCCATCCTTGTTAGTTACGCACTCAAAGAGAAACACGGTGTGGTAACGTTATTGATGACACTAGATCCCTACCTGGTAGTTCTCAACCAGCTCAAGAGGATGATCAGCCTTCTGGATCAAATCCATCAGACCCAACTCATAATTGTCAAGTAGATGTGCAGAGCACTTCTCAGATTCTCTTCGCCCTGGGAATGTACCAAATAAAACAAGCTTGCTCATATTATGGCGAGCATATAATATGTATGTTTCCATGGTGGATACAGAATTGAAGTTTCCAGTGAACACATTGGTTCCTCTTCTGAATAGAATCTTAGAAGCACTGGCGTGACAATACTAATTAGAGGTAAAATTAAGTCACGTCACGTAAGCAGGAGGGCCATATTATGTGTATATCATAATAGAAAATGATATTCCTGGACGGACAGGAATCAGTAAATACTGCTGTAATTGCTTAGTTAGTCGACGCACGGGCCAGACATCAGCAAAATATTACAGCACCTGCAGAATTTCTGGATGAAATAATTGTAAGAGAGGATGACGAAGAATAAATATTATGTAAAAAAGAAACTTGTTTTATTGGTTCTTAACAACTTATTCAACATATTTCACACACATTCTAGGATTTTATAAATTCTTAATTTCCTGAAAGTTAGCAAGTATTTATAAAATCCTAAATACAATTATAATCCAATTGCTTCAATACCTAAAACTATGCTGACGGTGACTGGCAGCCTCAGACTAATGTACTGGACACTTAACGAAGCTTGTTCTAAATATGCACAAAGCCATTCTGAGAACTGAATGTTCATTCGGTATGTAAGTGACATAGAAAAAAGAGAATATAAGGATGCATCCTTATAGTAACAGACGGCTGTTGTACCTACCCACGACGGCTGATCAAGCTACACACAAAACCAGTTTATGGATCTCTCCTTGTACAGAAAATATATACAAAGCGAAGCCACGTTATACTGGAAATGTAAAGCTTGATGTGCCGTCGCCGCGCCGTCGTGTGTACATGATACCAACTGTATACCTATCGTAAGGCGTGCCAAACAGTATTTATAACCACTGGGATTAGTTACCAACCATAAAAAAGACATTGCATGCTATAATAACTGGGTAAGAATAGAAATATTAATGCAATGTTACTCTTTTACTTCCTCGAATTGGAATTACTATAGACATAACCTACAAAAGTTCATCACTGAATTTCTATTATTCTCGGCCTTCTAGAACGAAAATTCTTACACAAACTAATTCAGAAGTTGACGGCGAGTTAAACCAGATATTTTTCATTTAAAGACGCCAGTATTTTATCTCAGCTAAATTAATGTATGGGCGGCTGCCATTGTCCTTTAGCTAAACTATCACAATACGAAGCTTTTGGGGTAAGAATGTCGAAAATATTTCGCTTTAACTTCTCTATATTTAAACAGTCTTTGAAATATTTTATAACGATCTTGTTTCCTGAAGAGGAAGAGAGAAACTTAACAAAATATAAAAATATTCGAGTTATCCTCATAGCAACTGCTCCCGACCGATCCTCGCAGAAAATAATGTATGATGAAATCACAGTTTATATGTGTCGTATGTTGGTTTTTATAGACACGCCTGATAAAATATGAAAGAGACGTGTTTATTTAAAGGGAGATCTAAACAGAGGAAGGAGGCATTGCGAAAAAAAGAAACAGTTATGTTTAACACAAGCACAAGTAAATAATATGCTTCTTCTAGAAAGGGATGACTAGGGGACTTTCGCAAACGTTTTTAACAAGTGAACTGTTGAAAAAAAAGCACTTCACCCAGTGTCGCTAACGAAAGCGATCGGTTGGGCGAATACTTTATCGTCGCTTTCCTATGTCATATATTTTTTTGGAAAACAGAGAGGCTGTCAGTCGACGCACCTACATGATCAGCTTTGCCGAACAAAATGAACGCGATGGTCGTGTGTTCGCGCGACGGTCGCTTTGTTTAGGACGCAGATTCACTGTTACGGCAATTCCAACAAGGATAAAAAGGGCCAAGAGACAACGGAAGCACCTCGCCTTATGATGCTATTACGTTCCTCTACAGAATAACAGGTGGTAATCTCCAGATTTTCTATTATCCTTTTTTCTCTTCCCACCGTTACGATATTTTGTTACAATATTTTTCCCTGTAAATTCGCCCGTGGCGACATCACTGGCTCGTGTTGCGAATATCCCGCGAGGTTTAAATAAAATTTTCTCATTTTCCCCGAGCGTATAGATTTAATTTTCACGTTACGGTTGGATGTTTTTCAGCACTAACATAATCATATTTGTTACGTTATTGGAAATTTCTCATAATCCAATAATTTTAATGAGTGGCATATAAAGTTACTCGTAAGGTGGATGCGTTAAGGTAGCCCGCAAAATTCAAATTAACTTGCGTTTTGCAATTTGCCGGTTGTGTATTGGAAAAAAGATAGATACATAATAGAAAAATACATAATAGTTTAAAATATGATATAAAATACATAGTAGAATATGATTTGCGACCATAACAAATATGGATTTCAATCATCAATCACTAGTGACGATTTCTGAAATAAATACTCAATACTCATCATGACATTCAATTCATTCATTCATTCATCTCATTTCAATTCTAAATTAGAGAGATGTATTAATTATAGTTTTCTTTTAATTATGTCAATACATATTTGTTATGGCTGCGAATCATATTTTGATCAAGATATAGTCTGACACTGACGTGCGAATTACAAAAACCGGCCAAGTGCGAGTCGGACTCGCGGACGACTATAAAAACTGCAAAAAAATCATGTCTGCTTTTAATATTTATTTTATCCTGTTTTTTAGTATTTGTTGTTATAACGGCAACAGAAATGCATCATCTGTGTAAATTTTAACTGACGTACGGAGAGACGGACGTACGGCGGAGTCTTAGTAGGTAATAGGGTCCCGTTTTACCCTTTGGTTACGGAACCATAAAAAAGCAAGTAAATTCAAATTCCGCGGGCTACCTCCACGCATTCACGAATGTTGAAACTTTGTATTTAAATGACAGATGCATAAAAGCATAATATTTTTTTAAGATATTAACTTGATTGTTGTCAGCTGAATGATTAATGTTGTGTCCAAGTGTCCACGGATGATGGAGTGCGCCAATCTTGTTACACTTGTACTATAATCTAGTTTACTTTTTGTTTATTAGACCTGTTGTACGAGTATTGTGACCGTGAAAATTATGATGTACCTGTTAGGTACACATTGACAGTAGTAATATTCCCTTAATATATTTTTGTTCGGCCATGGCGACGCTTTAACCTTTTTAACGCCATTGTCACATTTACGTGACAAGCAAGCGCATGCCCTGTACGCCAAGGACACAAATATGTGACAATGCGGTGCACTAATAACACGAAATAAACAATTAAATCATTACTGTTGTGCGTTTTTATGGATATCTTAAAAAATTAAGCTCTCATACGTATTTAATTGTATGAAACAAATTAAAACACACCATGAACATTGGGAAATTCATGATAACAAGAAGAAATAAATTTGGTGCTTGGCGTGGGGGGCACGCGCGTCCGTATATACTCTGGCGTTCAAAAGGTTGAGAAATTGACAGAGCTGCTAACTGACAAACAGAAATAAAACATTCAGTATCAGTAATTATCGTTTTACCCGTTCGCGATAGACGATTTCAATCGCATCTCGATGGATATAAAATGTCGGAACGTTTACCCGCAAACTTCCTGTAAACATTACATTTTTGCTGCTTTTATTACATACGTTATAGCTATGTAAACGGCATGATGTTATTTTAATGTCGCAACAGACCGCCGAACGTGATCAAACGGATCTAACACAATGTGGCAACAACTGTATTTATTCTTGTACCATAAATTACATTTTCATTGTTTAGCATCGCGTATTATAATTAGGAAGTAATAAACGATAAAATAAACGTGACGAATACGCAAAAAAGGTGGTACCATTGTTCTGCGAAAGCAATGCGGCAGTCGATTGTCACAAGTAATAACATTACATGCATAGAGCGATACTGAGCTCCGTTATATCGCGAACACACGCGATATTCGCGCGAACCGCCATCGCCATCGCCAACGGGATTTATGTGTGCACCACGCTTTTTGTACGTGGAAGGAAATTAACCGAACGTTTTTTTAAATTGTAAATAGAACGTGAGAATCACAAAGGACAACGTATTCAACTATTATACCTATTTAGTTGTTTACAATGCAGCTTTTGACTCGATGAGAAACCCCGGGGACGCACGCAGTGTTGTACGCATGCACCATTTATAGTGACTTTTTTTTTTTTAAGGCTGGGAAATCATCCTATGACTGCTCCCGCTCTGGGTGGAGCGGAAGGGAGTGTCAGACTCTTACTGACTAAAACCCATCCATGTTCCTTCCGTAGCCCTTTATGTTCCGGGGTAGCGGTAGCCCTTTCGGACAATCCTGCTTACCATTTATAGTGACTTCCCACTACACTACAGGTTATTATTTGTTGCGATCATTGACATTTCTTGCCCGTGGTTGCTGGATATGCACGTTGTTTACTGTTTCGGGTCACTTTCGCTCATTAGAACTGATTTACTGATGTTGTACAAGAAACACGCAAGCTCTGCAATTGAGTTTTGTTTCCCTTTAATTTGAATATCTGTGTCTGCCTTGTTAATGCAATATTTTCTATTAGTCAAACATATACATTTATCCTAATATTTTGGTTGATTTAGGTAGGTTTTGTTTAATCAAATAAAATCGGCGACTAACAGACCTATTAGCTGGTTAACTCAATACCTAAGATATAGCAATGCAGTAAATAGTAGTTACACTCGTTAGTTCAGTATCGAGTTTATGAGACAAGCCTAAGATACTGATCCACGTGCGATTTATCATCGTGCTAAACCTATCTGTTACACGTTAAGTAAACTTGTATCGCTAAGAATGTAGTTGCTAAGCCATGCACGTAACTGATGCAGCCTGATGCTATGTAACAATGGCATTTTGTTTAACTATCGATCAAAGCCGTCTGTTATACCAATTGGAAAAATGTTCATGTCAAGGCCCATTACGATAGCATCCGCAGTCCTCATAGCCTAGCCTAGAATATTGGCTTTACAAACGACTACACAGCGTACCAATAGAAATATCCAATATCCGAATTGTTCTGGGAGTTGAGGAACGAGAAACTTTCTAAGCGTACAGCACTCGACTCCAGTGCAATTGATTTTAGTTTGATGAAAACTTGAATTAGGATATTCACTAAAACCAGCTATTGAAACTTGTTTCATTTATATGGTATTGAGATACCTATAAGAGCTACCCATTTATCTAATTGGCTACCGATGTGTCCACTGTCCTGGGCTCTATTGATCACGGAGTAATGGTACGGAATTCATAGCGTAAAAACTACTCACACAGCAATAAAGTCGGCTGTGTCATTACAAAACAAGGCAAATAAAATTACGGACCATTGCAGTAACATTAGAAAGTAAGTTTCGTCATACAAGTAGCTATTCATCGGAATAATGGGTAGTAAAACGACATCCACCGCTGCTCTTGAGAGCAATAATGAACTGGTAATGCGGCTACGCATAATGCTTGTTGACGTGTGGGAGTCATGCCATTGTGTCTATTGTGATGTGTGTGATGATGAACCAGCAGATACGTAGGACCGGGAAAGCGGCACTCGACCGGCTGGGAACTTGGCCGCAGAAAATAATGAAAAAGATAATGGCTGATAAGATTAGTCGTTTTAATTAAATACGTTATAAACTACGTATCTCGGCTTGTATTAACACTTTGGTGTGCTGTTAAACTAAAGTAACAGTATGCTTTGTTATTTACAGTAAGTTTTAATTCATTTAATTCTCTCTTTATTGTAGTTTGGTAATGCTAGGGAATTTAGATAAGAAAGAGCCTATTTTCTAGTTAGAATGTACATTAAGCAACTGTCTCTTTAAAATATGTAACTAAACACGAATAATTAAGTTAGTATAAAAATGCGGGTGCTTATGTCACTGACACCAATAACAGAATGATATATTAGACCCTAAACGCTGTTAAATCAGCTGTTGAATTGAATGGGACAGACAGCAGACTTCGTAATAGTAAAAGTGTGTTGGCGGCCCAGCCACACTTATTGGCCAAGGTCTATACCGCTTTGTTCTCTGAGATACAGCCCCATTGTCGATTTAACTATCATTTATCTACCGCCGATAAACATAATCTTCTATTTAATTCAAGTAGGTGACTAAACTTGCTTATGATCAGTTGATCACACTCGGAACTGAGGGTCTTTGTCATTTATTGTTCTAGAGATAATGAATGATAAAATTATAAATTGCTGTCCTGATACTGAAAGAATTCATGCGTTACATAAGTTCTAATCTTGAGGAAATAAAACTGTGATAACATAACACGCTTGTTTGTTTAGAGCTTCAATGAAAAGTCCCAAATTATCCTCGTCGAGATTCAGATGAGCAAACAAACAAGTTTTTGTCTGCATGGTACTCGAGGAGATAATTGTTTAACTAACTTAGCTCTCTCAGTTACTACGGTTAAAGTTTAATGACTGTGTTCGCGAACGAGCCACGTGATATCCTTAGACTTGAGGGTGTGAGTGAAATTGTTAACTTACCAATAAAACTTTACAGCTGCTAAAAGCTTTCACACAAGTTTTACAGGAAGGGGAGGACATTTTTTGTCTATTGGAGTTTGTAAGAAAGTAATTTCTATAGAGAGAAAGACTACGTATGTTGAAATTCTTTCGATACGTGTCATCGCGTAAGACCTTAGTCCCTAACAAAACGATTCATTGGAATTCGAGGCCACGTAGAGATGTAATTTTTCCAATAAATTCCGAGTAAAGCAATTCTATCGAAACTACACAGCCCTTACAATGTTTCCTTCGAACATTGGAAACGTGTGTACTTAGTTACACGTGGCTCTTAGATATGAGAGCCTATTGTGCGGTGTGCTGTGCCCTATGTGACTCAGCTCCGGTCTTACCGATGGCGACCTGGCGAGCACTCGACCTCAAAACTAGATTACCTACACCGTTGTTTTGGGGAACCGCCTATTGTATTGTCTTGCCGCAAACCGTGTCTAACTTCACAAAATAACACCCAGATTACCAAGTTTCCGAGATTAATTAGGAAAACATTTCCTGTTTCTCTAATGTTTTTTTTTGGCGTTTAATTCTCTTGAGTTTATTAAGATCGTGCGTTGTGGCGTGTGACAATGCGTTTTTGTGGTCGTCACGGTTACGTCAACCGCCTCTTAAATTACAACAAAGCCGTTACTTGGCAATTGTTTAGCTCTTACTGAGACTAAAATTTGTTTATATGTATATAATATATATACATACGCACCCACAGAAACACTCACACACTTCGTCTTTATAATATTAGTGTGATGTAATTAGTCAAAATTCAACTTTGTAGTCGCCGCTAGAGATTCAACACAACGAAATTTTTTCTATGACCTTAGTTACTCGTAGAAAATTCGATTTAGGTTTAGGTACAATAGAGGAAAACGAAATTCTCCTTGTCTGTATTTAAACGTTCATATTGTATGCAAATATGACATGTAAATCTAATTCTGTTATGTGCGAAGTTATTCTTTCTTCGGTTTCTAACAGAGCCCAACCATCACCTACTTATTATAACATATTTTAATATTGCTTCACACTGGGAGATTATGTCATCTCTTTCACACATTAAAGTAATATTAAAATAACGCTATAAGAGGAGGTGGTTGGTCCCCAGTAAGTCGAATGATATTACTAACATTTGCATGCCGTCAATATCCGTACGCGAAGGGAGCGTGGTTACTGTCCCGTTAGAACGCGATTACCATTACGCTATTACCGGAGGGATATGTCTTCAGGGGTTTATCAAATGTCCTTCCTATATCAACTTTGGAAAGCTTGTCTTTTCCAAAACCCTTTCCTGAAACATTTTAATAGAAAACCCTTTTGTTCGATTCGATTCCGTTTGTAATACCAACATTACATTTATTTAATACTCTAGACTCTAGAGTACGGATTCCCTTGATAGAAAAAAATAAAAAATAATGTGCGCAAAGGGAAACGCAGTACTGCCTATGCGCAAGCGTCTCGAAGGATTTTCTCACAATGATGTCTCGATAAATTCGGTGTTGTTATTACCGGAACTATAAAACGAGAGTTATAGTCGGGGGTGGCACGCCTTGACGATAAAAAAATTTCATTCCCCATGTAATTTTTGCCTCAATTTGATGCGTTGCTTTATGTGTTATGAGTCCAGTATAAAGACCAAAATTACTTCCTGGAAATATGGAAATCGTAATTGCTATTTATTACAACATCGACACTTAACCATAAATCTATCGTAAGCCTGCATTCGAACAAAGCAGTCTACAATTTAGTGTTTGCTTACAAATGAGCAGGATTCCTCACGCCTTGGCGCCATTCCCAATTATCGATATGACTGTATCGATTAGAATATCGATCGTGCATCGTGGATGTGTGGGTTGTGCAACACAATACAGCAGTCGATGACACGGCTCGCATAATGTTTGCGCTCACTCATCTCACAGTTAGCCGATATTGTGTCATGTGTTATTATAATAATAACATACTTTCCCTGCTGTGCCTCACAATTAGAGGCGTGTGCTATCAGAACTGTTAATGATTGCTATACTCGACCAAGATTTCTAGCTTGATGAAAAACTTGAATGCATGTGAAGCCAATCGCTAAACGTAGGCTCATTATCATCCAATGCAAATCTTAGATATACTTGGAATAACCAATAATAGGCTACGAAATTCTTAACAAATGACAGCGGCAATATTGTACTTAAACACGTTTTAGAACTAGGTTAGTTTTTGTTGCGTCATTTCATTAGGTCATACGCCTTACAAACAATTGTCAACAAAGAGGGTCAATAGTTGAATAACCATTTTGAAATTCTATTTGTAATTACGCTAGCCATATTTCTGAAACGACCTACTTTGTTTGTATTTTTTATTTATTCAATTTCAATTTTGTTTGTGATAGATACCAGGTTACCACATTAAATGAGGCTTGTTGGGAGATACAGAAGGGACTGAAGCAACTTCTTAACATTTTGATTACACAGTGTCTAAAACCGAGTACGAGCACATAAAGAGACTATTCCTTTTCTAAGCGTCTGGTTTCAGTCGAAAGTTTTTATCACCACCATTTTTGTGAATCCACAATTCCACAATCTTTATGGGGGTAATTTTATTTGGGTAGCTTTCTCGTAAAACTGGGATCTCTCTGAATAGTCCTCTGATCGTTTTACGTTTAATTTAAAAATGGTTGCACGGCTGTATTCTATAAATTTTGTAACAATTCTCAACTTCTAGTGTCGTTGACTCACTTCACCTCCGTGCCGGTCACCTTCAAGAATCCTCAAGGGGAGGTTTTACGAGGTGGTGGCTCTGACGGGTTTATGACCGGTAGGACGATGTCGAATAAGGGTTCTTCAAATGTTACTGTGAACATTTCCTTCAGCCGTCACTTTATATGCCTTTCTGCTTTTCTTATTGCTAATGAAATGGAACTTCGTTACAAATCGATACTGTACCAGGAAATGTTGAAGTTTATCACCTCACGAAAAATATTTTCGGTTATCAAATCTTTCGAAACGACTTCGATGTGCGTAGACGTTACATGAATAATTTATTTAGTTATTATCGCACCTCTTTGTTCTTTTATTCCCTTGTGAAGAAAGAGCTTGTATCTCGAACCCCTCGGTTGTTGCTGGCGGCTATACGGCCGTCGCTGCGCAAAATGTTTGCTAGCAGGCACGGCTATCGCTGCAATGGCCCTTATCTCTTGGCAACGGGAGAACATCCTACAAACCCCGACTGAAGCTTTAATAATATAAATTCTGAACTATGTTCTATTGTGAAATTTATTATTAACTTCCCTTCTTGAACCATCTTTTCGTATCATCTTGTGGAGTAACTTGGAGGCATCCGCTCCTTCGGGATAATTCCCCGTAAAATGGGGATTACTTGGCGTCTCGGTCGCGCTGCAGCTTATGACAAATGGGAAAATGTCGCCGGATCTTAACTTTTGCCGTAATACGACTAAACTTTTGGGGACCTGTCAAAAACTTTTCTAAGTACAAATTACTGGATGAAATGCTACGTGTGTGTGCGTGTAATGTTATTGTCCTTTATTATATTATAACTTTTGTCCTCCATGAATTTTACCTGCGGAAATGCTTGTTTGTTTATGATATAAAAAAAGGTCCTTGTATAAGCTAAAACTATTCTTAACCGTAAACAATCTTCGAAATTATACGAATCGCAGGAATAACCACAAAATCTTATATCCCTGCGGTAATAAAATCCGACAGCATGTTACTGTCCCAAGCAATACGGGAATTCTTTATCACTTTTCTGATAAAGGGAGGAGTGGGAATGTGATTTGTACTAATACCGGCTTTTAGGAGCTTTCCCTGTGGACTGCGTTGGGGGATCCGTCCTACGGGCGTTATCTCTCTTATTCTTTCTGATCCCCTGGCTACAGATCCTCTGGCGCTGCGCTCTCGGTATGAAATGAAATTGATTCCGCAGTGAGCCCCGCCGTGTAAATTGAAGTGCACTGAATTAATTCCACGACTGATTGAAAAGTTCTCACGAGTTTGGAGAGCGAATTTGAAACTGTGAACTAGTCTTGATTTGCATACTAAAATTATTGCTAGGTATTAATGGCATAAGCATTTTAAATTGTATTTTGTCTATGCACGGGTAATGCACTTGTTTGTTCCTGCGAATTTTAATGAACTAAATTAATGCAATGCTTGCTATCTTGATACAGTTCGAAATTCGAAACACGTTAAACAATGCTAATACTTTTTGTTTGCGAACAACGCTGACTCAGCAGGTGTCCAGCTATCTCTACTGTGCAACAAAAACTAAATAACATTTAAGAGTTTCTCCTTACAAACTTAAATTGGCCGCATAGCCTTTGTTTACAGGCAACTAGCGGAATCCAATCGTCCGGGAAATTATTAAGGCGGGCGGAAGTTGGGTGGCGCCCGCCCTCGACGCGTTGCCATGGTAACGCTGGAGCCTTGAATTAGTTAAACGAATGATGAACTCCACCCTTGCTCGTTCAGGATTGCTGGCGTG
Source organism: Hyppa rectilinea (assembly GCA_951799385.1). Taxonomy (NCBI): domain Eukaryota; kingdom Metazoa; phylum Arthropoda; class Insecta; order Lepidoptera; family Noctuidae; genus Hyppa; species Hyppa rectilinea. The sequence continues at coordinate 6,243,886 of OX637306.1, read as the reverse complement.
CCAGCCTGCTCTAGCGTTTATACCTAGTTGCCAGTTTACTGTCACGGTATACCCAATGTTCGTGTACTAGTAATAGCTACGTTTAGAGGCTGTGAATGGCGTGTTACGCCTTTTAAGATTTTACTGCTAACTGTTATTTATTTTATTACAGCTCTGTTGATTTATCTCCAATAAATTATATTAGGTTGGAGCCTACAGTTAAAATTGATGTTAATTAAAAAATATATATACAGGCGCACATAGAACCTCCATCTTTTTGGAAGTCTGTTAAAAAAAAATCAAAAGAGATCAAGTAGCCCTATTTAAATCACCCGTGTATAATATGAATACATAGAAAAGTCTAATCTGATAATTTCGTAATGGTTCCATTCATTTTTATGTTTGTATTCTTTTATAAAGTTTGCACAAAAGTTTATTGTTTGACTTGAGCAAAACCCATCCAAGTTACTCCACAAACTTCCACAGGTATAAAGTATAAGAAAGAAGTTAACTTTTTCTATGCTTTCGCCATTTAAGCAGCTACAGAAAGGAACAGGGAGCTTATGAGATCTCAGTCGTTTATAACCAGATGAATGCGTTATATTAGCAGTATATTAACATACCTACATTGACCATTCAGAGGGCCAACCGCCACCTCAAAGAGCAATGAAGTAATATTAAAATAATACGAGGTGATGGTTGCTCCATTGGGTGTGTAATTTCCTTAATATCTTCTTAGTAATGCAATCTGTGAAGCAAATAGACACACGATAATGCTCATTTTGCGCATAAACTAACAATGTTAGTACCCGAATGAGCAAAGTTTACACATTATGTTATCTCCAGTATATTATGAGCTTGTAAACGTCTACTACTGATCATGAATACCTTATTTATTGCAGGAATTGTCGTAAACACTGTGCTTTGTTAAAGAAATTGTCAAGGTTGTTAACGCCTGCCGGGTAAGCGGGATTGTCCGAAAGGGTTACCGCTACCCCGGAACATAAAGGGCTAAGGAAGAAACATGTATGGGTTTTTGTCCGTGAGAGTCTGACACTCCCTTCCGCTCCACCCAGAGCGGGAGAGAAGTCATTGGATGATTCCCACCCTCAAAAAAAAGAGCAGTATGTTAACGCTTATAAGCTGGTTTTCCCCAAGCTAGGTCGCTGGAAATTCCCTATAACGACGAAACGAGATGACGTGTTGGGAGCCAAAAAATTCCTTCTCCCGTCGTTATTAAAGCCAAAGGCATGCACGTAAAGACAAAACTTCGACTAGGTATGTCTAGGTACGGCGTTTAGTTTTATTTCACGTGAATCGCATGCAGTTTTGCATGCCATTCTTCTTCGTCAAAAAGCTCTTTAATTCTCCGTCCACAAAATAAAATAAATAATCCGCTTCATTTTTTAAAAAACGTGTTTGAAACTAATTTAAATATTCGCAAGTTTACTCAACTCTACAATAAAGCAACATCATAATGAATGAAGTTGTAATGAATTAACAAGTTTGAAGTCGGGTTAACTTTCATAATTAAAAGTCTTTTTAATCCGCCTTTGTTGAAATCTGTCGAGGAAGTAAATAATTTCATCGTGAAGGCTTTCATGTTGTAGCTTATTGGCTGATAATAATAAATTACGCCGCATTTACAGGTGTTTTGTTGAGCCCTTTTTTTTTTCATATATAAACAGCTGCGATTTCACGGTTGAGTTTCCTATTTGGAAGTTATCAACGCGATTTAATTTGACGACTCATGAAGAACTCTACTTGGGGTAGTGTCATTGAGAAATTGGATTTGTATGTGCTAGGTATATTCAATACGTTTTACTGTTAATGATAAAAAAAAAATCGTGACGTATGCAACTGTGGAAGTACTTTAAGAGCTCCGTTTTTATGCTTATACTACCCCTGTATAAAGTCCCCCAGGATTAATAGTGCGCTTTCTTGTTTAACTTCAGTGGATGTCGCGACGGCGAGGTCTATGACCCACGCCATCGGGTTGCCAAGCCAACGATACCTACATGATGGCTACATGCAACGAGCCTTTGGTTACTGCTATGAAAAAGCTTATTATGAATACAGCCTTTTGAGTTTTTATTTCTCGTTAAAATTTTCTTTTATGAAAGTTGCTACGCGCTGCGCTTGTCTTGGAGATACTAAAATGATATTATGGTTGTGAATATCATCCTACTATCTTACTGATATTATAAACGTGAAAGTTTGTGAGGATGTTTGGATGTTTGTTACTTTTTCAAGCAAAAACTACTGAATGGATCTAGATGAAATTTGACACAGATATAGATTATAGTCTACAATAGCATATAGGCTACTATTTATCCCGGAAAAAATTACCGTTCCCGTGGGGAGAATTTCCTACTTGGCAAAACCATGATTATAATGTGACCGCATTTGTAACTATGTGAAATACGTACATTATTACCTACTTAATAACATTATTGATAACATGATTTATCATTTCAGGAAGTCGTGCATATATTAATTACCTACTTTTGATTATTACGAATTATTGGAATTGTACATAAACTCAACCCTTCTTCAAGAGTGTAGGCAGAAACTATACAACGCGACCACTGTGACGTATTTATGGAGCGACTATAAAATCTTCTCAACCCAGTTACTGGGTAATACGATACCCCTTGGTAAGAGTGGTTGCCAGACTTTCGGGCTTCTGACTAACCGTAAAGACTATCAAAGATATGAATTGCAGCCGAGACAAACAGCTTAACGTGCTTTCCAAGCAACGATGGGATGATAGAACATAATAAATCACAGTTTTCAAAATATCTATTTGTTATTGTTGGCACAGTAAGCCTTCGTTTTGCATATTATGAGATGCGTACTCGGCGGGATCTACGGCCAAGGCACAAATAACTCGGAATGGAATTATTTATCTTTACATTTCCAATGTAACTCGCGTCCATCTTGGGATTGATTGATTGGGCGAGAGGTATTATCGTTTGTTAACAGTTATCGCTTCCGATATGTTCTGAATTTAGTTGGAACCCTAAAATTGGTGTATATAGCTCACATGCTCTCAACCATATTGTTCCCCATCGTTTATTTGTTAAAATACTTGATAATACATGACGAGGCTTTGTATAGTAAAGATGGACGCTCTTGTATCCGTGGGTTTACCTGGTCCGGGAATTTCAGGTAGTTATTTTCTTTTCATCCCTTTTGTTTGATGTTTTGTCGAAATTATGTCTTTATGGACGTTCAGACTGGTATTTTCATGCTTCACATAGACTGAAGAATAACCGCCGCACCATAGATAGGCATTCATTTTTATCAAAAGAAAGAATAAAAGGATGAAAGGTCTTTTTATCATGGAATTTTCAACGAAATAGTGAGCGTTGAAGAATTTCTTCTATCCTAACATTTTCTAAATAACTTCAAAAAAATCAAAAGCCAAAATAAATCGCAATACATAAAATTGCAATTCCGAACAACCAGTACTTGCACCTATAATAAAATCTTAGTTTTAGTTTTAGGCACTTTAATTGTATGGAAAACTTTTTACTGTTGGCTACATGTACACTTTTTGTAAACGTTTTATTTGAAATAAATTATTATTAAATTATTATTATTACAATGTATTTCATTCAGTTTCTCAAATCCCACATCATAGCAAGCCTATTCCATTTATTTCGCGGATTTGCGCCGTCAAACAATCTACGTTATTTATTCTGGGCTCGAGCCGTTGTTTTTGTGTGCGGATAAATTTACATGCACGTGCATATATGACGAGTGTAACCCTGACACGTGTATGTGGGTATGTTCGCTGATGGAGCGTGAATGGGTCGCACCGGAGCACACCGGATCTGTGCTCCGGTGCGCCCATTGTCGTCTTCCGCGTTGCATTACTGCATGCAGTGGTACTGTGGTACTGTCAGTTTGTACGTACGTTGTCACAGCAAGTGAAGCTCTGCGCTATACGTAAATTAATTACTTTAGAACAGAGAAAGCTTACGTCATGGCAGAGAATCGGACCGAACGCGAACGGATTTAAATGATGATGATTTCGAATCGTCAGGTTATGCACAATACCCTGAATATAAACTAACCTATCCTAACATAATTATTGCGGTTAAACTTTGATCTTATTTTAGATTGGTAAATACACCACTTAGCAGCAACGTAAGTAGCAACCTCAAGGGAAAACTATAAGTTTTGGCCGTGAAAACTTTATGACCTCGTAAAAATCCTTCAACAACCAGCCAGTTTGATATCAGGGATATTTGGAACTGAAACTTTAGCTGAGTCAGATATTGTTCAGTTATCGTACCGGGTTACCCACACAATTTATGCAAAATTTTCCTTTTCAGCTTAGGGATAGTATGAATTTTGGGTACCTACATAATGTGATGAATGAGTAAGCGGGTTTTCACTCTACGTAGCGACTACGTAATTTGTTCCTCAACCGTTATCACTTACACGTAACTCGGCAAAGTTGATTAATTTAAGGAAACTCGTTACTTACGTTTACGCGCTTTGAAAGGAAAATTTTACATACAAATGAGCTGATAAAGGGTTTCCACTATAGGTTTTAGCAAATTTACCTATTATTAAAATTATGTTGGAATACATCATTAAAATAAGTATTTGTGCTTATCGGCATTAATGTTATCGGACTGTGACGCACTAACGCAAATTACAATATTTTGCCGTGTATTATATGTATAAATAAACTGCGACCTGCCCCCGCTTTGCACTGTTTCTACGACTTCACATAAAGTCGAGATATCTTAATAAAATGTTAGTTTAATATTCATGTTTTTTTAACATAAATGGTGAAAATCGCAACAAAATCCATTGCGTAGTTTAGAAGAATAACGCGGTCGTATAGAGAGTCACGAAAAGCTACTTTACCCTATAATATGTATAAATAGATACATAGATAACTTTATTTTAGTTCATGTAAAAGCTTAAAAAGGGGCTATTCAAGTTGAAAAGAAAAGTTGTTCATAATGTCATCTTTTTGAACAACGTTTTTCTCAACTTGAAATACTTATACTTCTACTTGAAGTACAATAACCCCTTCCCAACTTTTGTATAAACTTAAAATATTGCTTTAGATAATTACTGATTAGTACGAACGAGCCACCGGGAAGTACCCACCGCTCTTGTGCGCACTTGAAGCTCTTGAAGCTTATCCTTCCCTTTGTCTTATAAATAACAATACAAACAAATTAGGAAATACATAATTAAATACATACATATGTACCGACTCAGACCTCTCGAAATTCGTACAATCAATAAATGTCTAATTTCGAATAAGTACTAACATCAATTCTAACAATGTCCCGTACAAAAGTTATTCCTTTGGTTAAAACTTCGACAATAAATTATATTTTGTCCCTTTTGAAAATGTTACGGAGGAATTTGTATACTTATTTAAACTTATTGCTCAGATGTCGGATTCTTCTCCTAGTGTTGGCTATTGAAAGACTTTGGGGAATCTAACTTGCTCTGTCTGAAACTCTGCTTGTTTCCTTTGTCCACAATTTTCCAAGTTACTGCTATATATGTTTGTTTAGCTTCAGACTATTCGCTCACAAATAGTTTCATATTGGAGTTGGGATTGAAATCTTGCAGTATTGTCAAGCTAATTAATTCTCTTCCTCATCATGAAAACATTTTCATAACAATATGGCGAAGAAAACAAACAAATAAACGGTGTTTATCTCTCAGCGGAAGACGTAGCTAACTGAGAGAAATAGAGTATTATGTAAATTCTCGACAGCTGTAGGTACTTTGATAATATCAAGGAAAAAAGAGGCAAAACAGCGTGAGCCATCAAAAAGTACATAAAAAAATTATTTGGATTTATTTATACGCGTACTTTTCCATTTTCGAGATTAAATGCTCTCAATTCACAGCTTTTCCTTTCGTTAGTGTTTTTTCACGGGTTGGTTTGTGTGCTACCCTGAATTATTTTCAAATAATGTGTCATGGCAAGCTTTTGACAAGGTTTTCGTAGGAAAACATTTATTTGGTGGCTGCCTCGGACCGCAAATAAGATACTTTTATTACACAATTGTACGATATCGATGGCCTTATTACAGGTATTTTTTTATTCCTCAATTATCAGTGGGATTGTCCGATCAGTAGTAACCCTTTCGGACAATCCCGCTGATCAAAAAATACCACTGATAGTCCTCAACTATCAGTGAGAATGTCCGATCAGCGGGAAACCTTTCGGACAATCCCGCTGATCAAAAAATCCCACTGATAGTCCTCAACTATCAGTGAGAATGTCCGGTCAGCGGGAACCCTTTCGAACAATCCCGCTGATCGGACAATCCCACTGATGATCAGCGGGTTATCGCTATTTAGCGGAAAAACAAACAAACTTGAATACTGATGAAGTTGAACAACCATAATTTATACAATAATAATTACGCATATGAACACATAGCTAGCTCAGTTAACAACAGCCTACGTATGTACAGTCGCCAGCACATCAAGCTATCCCAAACTGTCAAATATTCCCAATTGAAAATTAACCTTATTCTTTTGTAATAAGGTTTAAAATCTATCAAAGAAATTTGACAGATTGGGGTAACTTGATGCGCTGGCCTCTGTACTTAAATATGCTAATACATTTTTCGAGCTGAATGATGTATATTAATCAGCATTAAACCATTCGCCTAAAGGCCTAGAATAAATCTGTCGGCTGATAGACGGACAGACTTAAAATGTTGCGGATAGCCCCCAGAAATATCTCAATTTGCCACAAAAAAGCTTTTACAAGAAAAAAAAAGTGAAATATTTTTGTGAAAATGATTTCATAAAGAATTTTGTATTTTTACGCGCGAGAAAATATTAATCTACGGTTCTTTGATGAAGTTTTTGGTACGATTTTTGCAAATCTTTTAAGAGTTAGCAAGGTGACTCCCCAAGAAAAGTATATCTATACAGTTACGTGGGAACTTCGATATACTATATCTATGTGCAAGTCCTAAATTTTCCATTTTAGCATCACCTATACTTACCCAGTTTTAATTTTAAGTCTCCTGCAATGTGTTTGATCAACAAACTTAACTGTTTCGAAGTTCAAATGCCCGAAAGTATAATGTATATGTATTTATGTGTGTGTGCAGACACCACAGATATGAAAGTAATTCTTGAAATTACATCCCGATACAATTTTCTACAATGTCCTCTATAATTGAATAACCCAACCTAGAATCCATTAGAGCTGAGTATTGTTGATTTATCTCGGGGGAAAACTCTTAATGCTGCCAGAGGCATTGTTATCGACACAGCTGCGAATAAAAGGCACGTGTACTCATTTTCCTTTTCTCCTTTCCAGGGAACAAAATTATGGATAATAATGGAATACCTGGGTGGGGGGTCGGCCCTGGACCTGATGAAGGCGGGCAGCTTCGAGGAGATGCACATAGCAGTCATACTCCGAGAGGTGCTGCGAGGTCTGGACTACCTACACTCAGAGAGGAAGCTGCATCGAGATATCAAGGCTGCAAACGTACTGCTTAGCGAGATGGGAGACGTGAAGCTGGCTGATTTCGGTAAGTTGTCTTGTAGCTTGAAGATGATAACATCACATCTCCTTCAGTTCAACACAAACAATTTCACTAGATATTCAAATCATTTTACTGTTGCCATGTAATGTTCGTTCATTTTTTCTGGTGTTCCGGTCCGCTGGATACACTCTGATCCAGTTAAGTATTATAAGAAAAATTCATCAGCTTTTCTCTTTTTCTTATTACAAAAAAAATTATTAAAATAAAACCCGCACATAAAAAAATATCCAGATTGCACATAATAAGGGTCTAAAATGGTTTTGGGTTCTGTTCTGCCGACTTCTGCCGTTTCACCTACATTTTAAAAGGGTACAAATTTCGTAGATAAGGAATGGCGCCGCTTGCACTTTTTGCTTCCATCCTTGACCGCCTTCCGCCTAACGATAAGTCGTCCCTGACGGTAGAAATATTCGCAAAGTAGGAAAGGAAATGCGGACCTATTTACACAATATTCATATTTGACGTAGAGTACTTTGTGTTGTAGAATTTTAGAGATGTCTAGACTATAGCCAATAAAAGTATTAACAGCTATTTATTATTGTCGAAATAAATATTTCTGTATTTGTAGGGTTTCCCGATGAGACAAAGCTAATCTTAGCTGTGTCGTAAGAGGTGTCCTACTGATACTAATAGAGCGGCGAAATTCATATCATGAATGCTCTAATTTAATTATTAACATAATTGTAGCAGTGACAGCCATCAACTTAAGTGTCAAGTCGCTCAAGTGCGATGATTATAGCTCTATACACTCAAGATTATGTATCAGTTGTAGTAGTCTCAAGAGCGCATTCTTATTCATCACTGTAGGCCGTTATGTATGTTAATAAACATACATAAATAATAACTTTCTTTAGCTCCGTTCTTACAAATCTTTGTCAAGGTTTTTCTCGCATTAATGTGATTCAGAACGCTATGCAACAGTGATACGAGTTTCGAATATAATCGTAACGGATGGTCGCTTGCTCCTGCGCACATAAAACGAACGATGCATGCAGTTTGAACACGAAAACCATTCACAGTGAATGCTTATCTTAGAAATATATCGGTAATGAAGAATTTAGAGCAATTGTATGTACAGGCGTGTTTCTGTGCACGTTCGAACATCAATTGTTACAAATGGTATTTGAATGACATTGATATCCTGGTGATTGTGTCGACTGACTGGCGACCATATCATTATACTGAAGGCCCCTGAATAAAACAATATCTAGTTGGAGGCTACTGCCTGTCCTCGGAAAGTAATGGTGTCAACTTTTACGACTCCCGAGGGAAGTGTTTACAACTGCTAACACTGACTGGCTATACATAATTGACGATAATTTAATCAACAACGAAGATTGTGTGTGCTGCGTTGATGAATGTGTCGTAAACTCTTGTAATTGTAAACTACTTAGTTGTGACGATTGAAGTATTAATGAACAATTTCATCCATAAATTACGTCATTGCTCAGCTGTTAATGGACACCATCTGCATTTAATAGGTATAATTTAGCCTGCCGAGTTATTTATTATCTAGCTGTCCCAAGTTTATTTAATTAACCGCACCTATTAATGCAGATAATAAGAAATTTGGGACAGCAGCAAGAAGCTATTTATCAACGGTTTAATCTCTTAATAAGTTCCGAAAGTGTCATCTCGGGAAATATTGTAAGGGCGACCGAAAATAAGTTTTATAAAATTTCGACAGAGTTGGTGATTTTATCTTTTGGGAATTAAATCGAGATGAAATCTCACTGTAGGCGTCTAGTTAAGCCCTGTAGAAGATTGTATAAGGAAATTCTTCTTCTTCTTCGTGTAGTTAGTGAGTAACCTGGTGTCGTAGAGTTTTTATACTGCCCATGGGCCTCTGACTTAGCTTCGCATGCTAAAAAATTTCTCTCTGGCATGCCGGTTTCCTCACGATGTTTTCCTTCACCGAATTTCGAAAAGAAACTTACGAAACCTGTATAGTAGGATAATCTTCAATAGTTTTCGTTGAGATCTTTAGACCTCTGATCAATTCGGCCCACTCAAAATGGATAATTCTTAATATCCACTCAAAATGGATATTTCTTAATAAATATATTGTCAAATATTCTTGTTCTCAAACAAAATGTCAAACCAACAATATGGAAGCTTGCATTATAAGTTAAGCGTGCATTATGGCCATGAATGTTGGCTTGAGGCCAATGTTTGAACCGTTTGCGGGGCAACTGTGAGCCGTGCCAAAGTAATGTGAACGCCCTTTTGCTTCGGGAAGAGCGGTGTGAAGACTTTCAGGCTCTTCAAACAGCCATATGTACTGGATTCAGCTTTGTTTGTTTCTATACCTAGCACTTATATGGGATTACTGAATAAGGTCTGTATTACAGAACCTCGCTCAAGACCTGAACGATTGAACTGAGTCTCGATTACAGCGATTTGATTAGTTCTTCTTCTTCTTTTCGTGTGGTTAGTGACTAGGCTGGTGTCAGAGTTTTTAAGCTGCCTATAGGCCTCTGACTTAGCTAACATGGTGTTGAAAAATATCACAGACGTGCTGGTTTCCTCACGATGTTTTCCTTCACCGATTTTTAAGCAAGTAATAATTTACAATACGCACATGAATCCGTAAAATCAGAGGTGCGTGCCTTGGGCTCGAACTCGAGACCCATGACTTGGCAGTCCGACGGTCACACCACTAGGCTATCACTGCTAGATTGGTTTGGATTGGTTCTGTAATACGGGCATTAGAATCTGTTTCTTCTAAACTTTTATGGCTATTATCTCCGACACTAAGCAAGACACATTTGAGTGTGTTCAAAGTGGGTTAATAGTCAAGTTTTAACTCCTTATGTTTATAGCCACTCCACGCCTTAACCTTTACTTTTTATGTCGTTTCAAATTCGTTCGACACGTCATATTGAGGAGTTTTATGAGCAGAAAGCACTTTATTGATATGCTCGTAGTACCAATCCGTACCAATGCACTTCTTTGATTGATGGTTGACTTCACCTTGGTACGCTGATACCGCAATGGTGCACAAGAACGGAATATATTGATACACACTCATAGTTCAGCATAAATTCTAAATATTTTTTTTAACGGATTGATGGTCGAGAAGGTTAATAAATGTACAACCAATTTAATTGCGTTTATAAGTTTTACCGTAGGAAAAAGGTATACAAACGCAGTGAGTCACAAAAAAGCCCGTATGACTTTAGCCGACCTTTCGAATGTAATATGATTGCAGGTACGTATTCCTTTACAAAGGGGATATTATATTTTTATCCATATGCCGTGACTGCATATAAAATGAACAAATGCCACGGTAAACCACTACCATATTCGTACGTTAAACGAAAGTAAGCGCACTTTATACATTATGTGTAAAAAGATCCACCGCACAAATATCTAAGCTAATTGAAATAAGATTATGTTACGATTGACTTTGCAAAACAAAAAAAAACAATATTTTTTCAGGAAATATTGTCAATAAAATAATGTTCTTTAAAGTAACCTTATTAACCAAGGCAACCTTATTATGTGGTTTTCCTTGACACGTGATTTCCAACGATTGTTAATGCAGTTTAATATGAAGGTCTCACATTAATCAATTTTAATGTACGTATCTGACATTTTACCAAGAAAAGTTTAATAATGACCCGCTTTACGACCCTTGTGTAAACGTGAGCATACATAAGATAAAACTAAAAGACATGCCATATTATGAAACTTTAATGTACTGTGCTGTACGGGCATATTCCCATCTCATGAAATTGTAATTATGACGAAGATGTATGTTTTCCTTTGAGGCGGAGGAAGTGGTATTAATTATGATTAGGTTCTATTAATCATTTATGACTGTAAGTTACTCAGGCACCTTTAAACTTGCATTTTAAAGGATTTTTTACCTACCATTTATAGTAGGTACATCCATCCGTAAGCGTATCATGATTTTCCAATCAAACTCAAACTCAAAGCATTTATTTCAAATAAACCAATTACAGGCACTTTTGAATTGTCAAGGGTTCGGTCAGTCAGAAAGATGAAGCTAGTTGCCCATTCCAAAGCAGTAGGTACCTATGGAGAAGAACGGGCAAGAAACTCCATGAAATCATTTCTAATCAATAGAAGTTGGTATATTGTTTGCATGTACACATAAATAACCGTGACTCGTAAAGCAAATTAGGAATGTTCCAATAATATGCCAGAACAAATTCATCATTCTGTGATTTATTTGTGTACCTTGTTTACTCGTATTTTTACCGTAATTCATTTGTTGGTTTTGCAAAATAAACGTCACAACATCTAGCTACGTATGTACGTAGTCAGGGAACAAGAATCAAAACAACAAGTTATCCATAAATGTATGTAAATTAAAGTTTTGAAGAGTAACGGTGGAGTTTCTTGCCCATTCTTCTCCATACGAAACTACCTTTTGGAAGGGGCGACTAGAATCAATTCTATTTCTTGTTCATTTTGACGTTCTAAAGTGCCTTTTTTGTGCCTATTTGAAATTAAATGATTTGACTTTAACTTAGAGCTGATCTTCACTTTTCAGTGAGCTATGTAGGTACCTAGTATCCTGAACTTGAAAACAAAAATATTTACTTTAAATTACGTTAAATATTCACTTTAAATTCTAGGTGTCGCGGGCCAACTAACAAACACAACAAGCAAACGCAACACGTTTGTGGGCACACCGTTCTGGATGGCGCCCGAGGTGATCAAACAGTCGTGCTACGACAGCAAGGCTGACATCTGGTCACTCGGCATCACAGCTATCGAGCTGGCCAAGGGCGAGCCGCCCAACTCAGAGCTCCATCCCATGAGGGTGCTCTTCCTCATCCCCAAGAACAACCCCCCGCAACTAACCGGCAGCTACTCCAAACCGTTCAAAGAGTTCGTCGAGGCGTGCCTGAATAAGGACCCAGAAAATGTAAGTTACATACGGACTACAGAGACGGAGGATACGGATTAATTTCCCCGACCGAGGGATTCCGTGTAGTGTTTTTGTTAGACCCCTCCCGAGTGTTTCGGATTACGTGTGATCCCTTAATCTGGTAGATAATATAAACGCGTAGTTCATTGCACTAAATAGATTGTTTTAGAGATTCACTAGTCTCATTTCTACTTTGTCCGTAGTAATCAAAATTCATTGACAACTTTCAGTACTTCATGCAGATTATCTCTAATCGATGTTTTGAAACATTTTTACCATTATGTTTCAGAGACCAACAGCTAAGGAATTACTAAAGTTCCAGTTTATCAGGAAGGCTAAGAAGAATTCGTATCTAATGGATCTTATAGATAGGTATAAGAAGTGGAAGGCGCAACGGAGCGAGGAGAGCGAAACTGAGTCGGAGAATTCGGATTCGTGAGTATATTTAATATTTTACACATTCTTTTACCGACGAATCATCAATTGTTAAGACTAAGGCTAATTGATATCTTGTTAGATTTTTAAGTCTTCGAACGTCAATTGACGCAGATAACAACAACAATTGTGTCTGCTAATTGGACAGGTGACGGGTTGAAAATATCTAAGTGCCGAAGTATCTTCCTCGGATAATTATATCGACCAAAAACATACTTTTTTTTTTGAGGGTGGAAAATCATCCAATGACTTCTCCCGCTCTGGGTGGAGCAGAAGGAAGTGTCACTTTTACTGACTAAAATCCATCCAAGTTCCTTCCTTAGGCCTTTATGTTCCAGGGTAGCGTTAACCCTTTCGGACAATCCCGCTTACCCGGCAGGCTCGGCCAGCAATAACCTACTTAAAGTTATTATATTAGAATAATAATGGGTTCTAGGAATTCAATGCTTTAAAAGCTACCTTTGTTACGCTAAACCTCCTAATATGTTTTCAATACTGAAACGTGTGGATGGCATGGCAACCGATACACGTGCCTCCGTTATATGAAAGTTTCATACAACACTCTGAATAATTAATGATCCTTAAGCTTCATAAATAATATACCCTTGTGTTGTAGTACATAATAGTCCGTTGACGTATTTAAACCATTAGATGGTCGCCAATTAGAAGCCGTTAGGGCTCAACAATGTATACGGTTGTATTTATTGTCGTTTCGAGGGGTTCATACAACATTTGAGGGGTTAATGAGTATCCAAACACTTGAATTATAAACGATAAATATTACGGTACAAATTTGTCGCGTAAGCATCTAATAAATATTAATAATAATAGTCCCCAGACCGAATCTCGGCCATGGCGACCAATCGCAGCGGAAATCAGCCTTCGGCGCGGGAGGTATTATAGAGCACAAGTGTATGCGCACAGCGCAGACACAGGTTCACTCTAGCGCCATAAGCATCTACTGAAGTGTCGTCAAACGTTGTTTTGTTAAACTACTTAAAATATAAGTAGGCCTTGAATATATGCGGATACCTTTGCCCAGCAGGAGAAAAAAAAACCATTTCAATCGTATCATACTTATACTTAATATCGTTTCTAAAATTTTTCAGAGAGGAATGCCGGAGCGGCGATGGCGAGGCAGACGAACCCTGGATCATGACGGTCCGTGGCGGAGCCTTGCAGGCTTCCGCAGAGCGAGACAACAAGCGACGCAACAATCGCAACACTGATGATGACAACGGTATGCATTCTCAACATGTTTCATGACTCTTTTGGTTCTGGAATAAGGTTCAGATTGTACAATCGTGATTTTTTTCTTCTTCTGAATACTTTACCTGAACATAATCAACAACCCTATTCAAAAAGCGAAGTTTTGGTGAATGGTTATCTCGCGTCTCCTGGTAGTTAGACCTTTCTGTCAGCTAAACGTTGGGATGATTGTAGGTGCAGCTGATCGTTCATCTGTTAGGAGTTCAGAGTAACATTGTCTGGCTGTAACAAACAATAAAGTTTTGATATCTATTTGGTTATAGGTGAAGAAATTACAACATCATGCGGGTTCAGCGCCAATTAAATTCGAGTACTGATTTGATGTGCTATCTAACACGTATGTTACAATTTCCAGTGGTTCACCGCGAGCGCGAGGCAGTGAGCGTGGCCCCGGGCGGCAAGCAGAACGGTGCGCTGAGCGGCCGCGCTGAGCCGCCTTCGCCGCCCGTCGCCCCGACCGCCGCGCCGCCCGCGCCGCCGCACGCCGCGCATGCGCAGCACGCGCCGCACACGCCGCACACGCCGCACGCGCCGCACGCGCCGCACGTTCCTGCGCACACGCATGTGCTCAATAATAATACTAATGATAAGCACCCGGTAAGCAGTCATCATCGTTCCCTTCCCCTTATCCCAATTTAATTGATGTCGGTGCAACATGTCTTTTTCTCCAATAGTTCTCTATCAGTCATCTTTACATAACTAGAATCCTCCTTGCCTCGGAAAGAACGTTAAGCCGTTGGTCCCGGCTGTCATTTGTGCATCTTTCGACAGTCGTTACGGGTCGTCAGAAGCCCGAAAATCTGACAGCCAGTCTTACCAAGGGGTATCGTTTTGCCCAGTTACTGGGTTGTGGAGGTCAGATATGCAGTCGCTCCATGTAAAATCAGTATTCAGCTGCTTCCGGTTAGACTGCAAGCCGACCCCAAAATAGTTGGGAAAAGGCTAGGCAGATGATGAGTTCTCTATCAGTCGTTCTCTCAGACACATCACATCCACTGTTTTTTTGGTTATCCGCTACTCTAATAACAATCCACATTCATAATTAAAAACTTTCCTCACGACATTTTCCTCATACCTCCGTATCACATTTCCATGACAAATGTTTTCCACGCAACTTTTCAATCATCATCGGTGCTACTTTCAGACTTCCTTTAAGAAGTTAATGATATAATGGACCTCACGGGTTACCGTGGGACCTCTAGTATCTAAAGACCCAATTAGTTTCACAATTGGTTTTAATGATTTGGTCAATAATAAAAACATTTGCCATAAGAATTTATTGCAAATTCTCTGATCAGCGCCTTAATCTGGCATTTAAATCTGGAATCAAGAAAATTTTGTTCATAAAGGGAATAATTTGATTAGTCCTACTTAATTTCGTTATAATTTTACAATTATAAGGACAAACCGAATCTTACCAAAAATAATATGTTAATATAAGAAATGTGACATTCTAGACTCGGCAGTCGTCGAACGTGCAAGTGAACGCGGAGCAGAGGAGCGTGAAGGAACGCGAACGTGACCGAGGGGACCGCGAGGAACGCAAGGAGCGGACTGAGCACCAGCCCTCCAACAGGGATAGCGTAGTCTATAACAAAAACGTTAGTATTCATTACATACACCATAAAAAAATGCAATATTGGTTTGATCAATAAAAAAGAAAAATGGACTCCATTGGATGCTATGCTTTACCACGCAGTCCAAGGCAAAGATGGCGGGATGACCTAGACTCCAACCTCTTTTGTCCTGGAGTGACAATATAGGTTCTAGACAGATAGGAGATAATTAGAAAAAAAACAGGAGTAACGATATCGTGTTATCTATCACGTGTTGCACCGGCCATGTTTTCTGTCTTCATCACCCAAAGGTTGACTGGTAGAAAATGCCTGAGGCATTAAGTCCGCTTTTGAACTGTATTTTTTACTAGTGCATAAAGTTTTAAACGCCGGCGCATAAACGTAACATAAATTTATTTCTTCTTAATCATGAATTTCCCAATATCCATTTGTTTCATACAATTAAAAACGTACAAGAGCTTAAGTTTTAAGATATCCATTTTTATCACACAAAAGTAATGATTCAATTGTTTATATCGTGTTGTTACCATTGTCACATAACTATTTGTGTCGTTGGCGTACAGGGCATGCCCTTCCTTGTCACGTGACAATGGCGTTCAAAAGGTTAATAAATAAATAAATTATAACATCTGAAATGATACCCACTCGTCTTAGGTCCCAAATGAGCATTGAAATGCCATGCTGTTCAGGTTTTAATATAATATGTTATATTTATTTTAAATGTACGTTTAATAATTTCAGGCCACCCCTCTGGACCATAGAGGAACAAACAGTGAGGAGAACAAAGTAAAGAGGCATCCTTATCTGCAACAACTTATATACCCACTACTGAATGAGGTAAACAACATTATAGCATGTGCAAACTTTCTTTACTTTTAGTAATTTTTATTTAAACCATACACTACCATAAACGTCGGGTCGTCAGAAGCCCGAATATCTGACAGCCAGTCTTACCAAGGGGTATCGTATTGCTCAGTTACTGGGTTGTGGAGGTCAGATAGGCAGTCGCTCCATGTAAAATACTGGTATTAAGCTGCATCCGGTTAGACTGGAAGCCGACCCCAACATAGTTGGGAAAAGGCTAGGCAGATGATGACACTACCATAAACATGTATGTGTGTTCAAGGCACTGCGCTTATAACAGTACAAAAAATAGTGGCCGCACTGCCAACAAAATGTGATCAGCTGTAGACATCAACCATACATTTTGTTGGCGATGCGGTTTGGCAACACCGCCATGGCGTCCGCTTAGTTATGTCTCTGAGTTCTCTTTCTCCATTTAGTAAAATGTGGTGCAAGCGAGCTTGGTATATAATATAAGGTAATTAGTGACCAATATTTAAACACGTGATTGTACTCATGATTACAATCAACTTTCCCAAAGAAACTTTTTGTATACTCAATAGTTTTATTTTTATCACAATAACAATACAACTGGCGCGCGCAAAGTTCAATGACCTTCGCGCCGATCAGCTGTTATCAGCTATTGAGTATACAAAAAGTTTCTTTGGGAGTGTTGATTGTAATCATGAGTACAATCACGTGTTTAAATATGTCTTTTCCTAACTGTTAAATGTCGGGGTTGGCTTCCAGCCTTCTCAAATGCATCTAAATACCAGTATTTTTCAGGAAGCGAATGCCTGTCTAATCTCCACAACCCAGTTACTGGGTAATAAGATTTCATTTAGTAAGACTGGCTGTTTCAGGCTTCTAACCACCTGTAAAGACTGTCTCGATATGTAATGGAGGGTCACCCATCCTTGGACAGACCTCGGCAAGCGTAGCTTCACCCGATCAACGCGTGGGGTTCTTATTATTTAGCCACTAGAAACTGGTAGTTATAATAATCCCTTACGTATCCGCCCGTCCGCAGCTGTCCCGCAAACACGGCTCGGGCAGTGCGGCCGCTATCGAGGAGCTGCGCCGCGCCTTCGAGCACGCCGAGCGGGCCGCGCCACACCTCACGAGGGCCTTCGTGCAGCAGGTGACGTACCTCATATTATACACTCCGAAATCGTGAAAAAAAATCCAGCTGTTCCCTACAATTCGACGAGTCACGTGACCACGTTTTCGAAGTCGGTCACATACAAAAAGTGGTTCAGTTTGGTGGTCTGTAGCATATGCTTTTGTATGTATATACCCTTTCGGTTACACCCTTTATAGAGTGCTAGGTTAAACGAGGGATATACTTTCAGGGGTCTATACTCATGAAAATGAACAACTTTGACCATGGAACTATACCTCAAATCACGAAAAAAAAATCAGCTGCTCAGTACATTTATGTTCGTATCATTCGTCAAAATGTATGGAGCAGCTGATATTTTTTTTGGTCCCATGGACAAAGTAATTGATTTCCATGAGTACTATACAACCTGAAAGTATGTCCTTCATTTAACCCCACACACTGTATAACACATTAACACCTTACTTATAAACGTTGCTAAAAATTAAGCACGTTTAACCCATTAGATGTTCGCCTGTTAGAAGCTGTTTGCTTATAAGAGCTCAACGATTTATATGGCTATATTCATTGTAGTTTCGTAAGATTTTTTTTTATGAACCTATGTGATTCATACGACGTTTGATGGGTTAAACTTAAAAAGTGTGAAGTTATGCAGATGTTAACTTTAAGCAACTTTTATGAATAACCAGCTTCCGCCCGCGGCTTCGCCCGCAAAATATGTCGACAAATTATACACATAAACCTTCCTCTTGAATCACTCTACCTATTACAAAAAACCGCATCAAAATCCGTTGCGTAATTTTAAAGATTTAAGCATACAGACAAATAAACAGACAAAAATAGCGACTTTGTTTTATACTATGTAGTGATGGGGCACATTATATTAATTATTAGTTCTCTCTGGAACATTTGCCCTCTGCATGCAGTGTAAATGTACTGTAAGGTTCGGAGGTATAAACGAAACACCCGTATCGATTAGAGCATGATTTATTACTGAACTAAATAGCAAAGGATCTCTATATATATTGGTTATACACTTATGGTAAAGACTACATACTACATACACGCTATACTTAGGTTGGATAGATATATTATCTACTACATGCCCACCGGAAGTGAAAAAAAAAAGAAGAAACTAAGAATTAAATATTTTCTTCCTTTTTTTTTACAATTTTAATAATATGGTAATTACATAATATTGTTTTTAGTTTTTATGGGCACAAAATTTTCACAGTAGCTACGTAATTAAACTTTTACAGTACTTTCAATTTTTAATTATTATTACATTTTTACAATTACAGTCATTGTATTTTGTTTTTTTTTTTTTTTAATGCAAATATTTCAGGATTCACCTTTGAATTTTTTTTTTTCTTATGTATTGCGTCTTTAAGTAACATTTAATTCTCAATCTAACTTAAATAAGGTCTAGTTCTGTTTTTGTGAATTAATGTTTCTTTGCCTTTATAATCAATTTTTAGATTTGGTTCACAATCCTACTACTATTATAAAGGCGAAAGTTTGTAAGTATGGATGTATGGATGTTTGTTACTCTTTCACGTAAAAACTACTGTATAGATTTGGATGAAATTTGACACAGAGATGGTTTATATCCTGGATTAACACATAGGATATTTTTTATCCCGGTAGAACATTCCTGTGGGATAATTTCCGACCTCCACGCGAGCGAAGCCGCGGGCAGAAGCTAGTCTTCAATAACTTTATAAGGTCCAATATATAGTGGATCAAATTTGTTTCCTGATTGTTCATTTCTGAGTAATATCATATCACCAGAATTATACGTAACTGGGTTTGTATAACTGTCGTATTTTAATTTTCTTAAATGCTTATTACTAATCAAATTTTGTTTGGCATCGTATTGCGATTTTTGGAGCCTGTATTTGAGTTCCTTAGGGTAGTCGTAATGATTATAAAATGGTTCTAAATCTAAACTTAAATTACTCGGAAGATTGCAAAGCTTTCCAAAAACAAGTTCATACGGAGTATATTTAGTTTCCGTATGAACTGTTGTGTTGAAGGCAAAACACCAATATGGTAGCCACATACTCCAATTTCTGGGATTATTATTAGTTTGAATTCGAAGGAATGACATTAAATTTTTATGACTATTTTCTAATCCTCCTATTGATTGGTGATGGTAAGCTGTCGATGTTATTTGTGTTATTTGGAGTAATTTGCAAACTTCTTTCATTATTGACGAAACAAACTCAGTACCTCGGTCGGATATAATATGCCGAGGAATTCCGTAACGTAAGATGAAATTGTTTACGAAAGCCGTCGCCACTGAAATACTATCTTTATTTCTAAGAGGATAAGCCTCAACGTACTTACTAAGATCACACTGTAGTGTGAGAATATATGCATAGCTATCATTATCTTTACTTAAGGGCCCCACTAAATCTAAGTAAACTCTATCGAAAGCACAACATCCTGTATCGGTTATAACCATGGGTTCCTTTACGGGTTTAAAATGTTTTTGACGTTGACATTTGTCACAACGGATTACAAAATCTGCTACGTCTTTATCTAGGCCTGGCCAAAAAAACCGCTTTTTTATATTATTTATCATACGTCTGATTCCAGCGTGACCGCTTGATGGCAGTATATGATAATCGTTTAATATGACGTGTTGTGTGTCGCGATCACTTATTTTTCTGACACCATTTAAAATAATTAAACGTGGCCCGGACCAATCGGGTGTCTCATTTATAATGTGCGTTAATTCTTTTATGTGTTCGCCATTAGTATTATCTTTAATTATATATAATTCGCATATTTTAAATCGGTCACAGAATGAACCCAACTCCCTCACAAAGGCATCTCGTGCACAATATGATCGAAAGATAGGGTTTACGTAAATTATTGATTTTTTTACTTCATAATTAAATAATTCTGATCCTTGTTTTAAATTCCTATTTATTGCATCCCAATCTTGTTTACTCGAAAAAATTAATTCAATACCATTGTTTGGCTTTTTAATTATTCCTACAACTTTGGGTTGATCGTTTATTTCTATTCTTTCTGTTGGAGTAATATTATCCACCTTTGCGTCATGGTTTTGTCTATTTTCTTCATTTAATCTTTTTTTTTTGTGCTCTAGTAAGTACCGACACTATATGTTCGCTCATTGACTTCAATTCCTCACTTGTTATCCGGATACGCGACAAAGCATCCGCAGCTGCGTTGTCTGCCCCTTTAACATACTCGATTATATAATCGTATTCTTCTAATAAGAGCCTAAACTTCGTTAAGCGACTGGATGGATTAGTCATATTAAATAGATAAACCAATGGTCTGTGGTCAGTTTTAATTATGAACTTTCTTCCATAGAGATATGGCCGGAAATACTTTACTGACCAAACGATAGCCAGTAACTCTTTCTCTATAGTTGGATATCGAATTTCGGCTTTATTAAGATTACGGCTTGCAAATGCAATGGGCTTATTATTGCTATTACATAATACTGATCCGATTGCATAACCAGATGCGTCTGTTTGTAAAATAAATGTATTGTTTTTATCAAAATCCGGATATTGTAGTATTGGTGGAGATATTAACGCGTGTTTTAATGAAGAAAATGTTTTTTGACATTCCTCTGTCCAAATAAAAGGTATATTTTTGCGACAAAGTTGGTTAAGAGGCAATGATTTTTCTGCAAATCGCGGTATAAATTTTCTGTAATAATTTGCAAACGCTACAAATCGTTTTGTTTCGTCGGCATTTGTCGGGATTGGATAATTTTGAACTACTTTAATTTTTTCCGGATCTGGTTTTATACCTTCTGATGAAACAACATGACCCAAAAATTGTATTTCCTTTCTTAAGAAATCGCATTTTTTTGGGTTTAACTTTAAATTAACCTTTCGAAGGCGCATTAAAATATCGATTAGATTTTTATTGTGGACTTCTAAACTACGACCAAAGCAGATAAGATTATCTAGGTATACAAATAATTTTTCATACGTCAGCCCTGACATCGCCACTGTCATTAGCCGAGAAGAAGAGCTTGGGCTGACTTTCAAGCCCATGGGTAGCCTCGTCATTTGGTATTGGCCTGTTGGAGTAGTAAAAGCTGTATATTTTCTACAATCGGGCGCTAAATTAGCCTGATAATATGCTTGGGATAAATCCAATTGGGAAAAATACATTGCTCCCGAAGGGGAGTCTAAAATATCTGTTATATTTGGTAGTGGGAACTTATCATCTAGTATTCTATCATTTAATTTTCGAAAATCAATTACCAATCGCCACTTCTTTGAACCGTCTTCTGACTTTTTAGGGACAAGTAAAATTGGACTGGACCATTCGCTTTTTGATGGTTCAATAATATTTTCGGAGAGCATTTTACTAACTTGCTTTTCAACCTCCGTACGTTGTGCAAACGGTAACCTATATTGTTTAACATAGACTGGATCTGCATTCGGTTTCAATTGTATTGTTTGGCTGTAAAGATTCGTAGTAGTAAGTTTGTCATTAGGTAAGTAAAATACGTCTGAAAACTTTGCGCATATTTTTTGGATCGATAACCTTTCTTCGTCATTTAAATGGTTTAGATTAATCTCGGTTAACATTTTACGTACTCTGTCCCCATCTATATTTTCATCTTTTTTAAATTCGCAAGTATTATAATCAGATAAGGTATGTACTTCTGGCTTTATATAGTTAAGATTGACTGTAGTATCTCGAGTATTCAATATTTGAATACTAATTTGGCCGTTTTTAGGTTTGCAAATACTTCCAGCCATAAACACGCCCTCGCATAGTTCTTCCGGTAAGACTACACATTCTTCGTTTATGTTACTGTCTATCATAAATATTTTTTCGCATCTCGGAGGTATGCTTATTAAACTGGTTTTATTATGGGAGGCATTACTCATAGATATCGTCACAGTATTAGTATTATTTGTTAAAGACAGTGAATTATTTTCAAAATTTAAATTAGCTTTGTATTTTTTCAAAAAATCTCTTCCTATAATTCCATTTTGAACACATGGTAACGAATCAATAACATAAAATTTGTTATAAAATTCCTGTCCTTTAATGTGCAGCTTAACTAAAACATATCCCATAGTGCGCACTTTGCCTCCAATACCATTTATGTTCACACATTCTTTATGCAGTGGAATATTCCAATGTTCTACAGTTTCATATTTCAGTATTGACAATGATGCTCCGGAATCTATTAGTAGACCATATTTGGCACCTTGTACTGAGAATTCTACCGAACTATCAGACTGGCAGACTAATATAAAATTGTTAACGAAAAAACTGGATCGGCTCAGTATTTTGTGAATCCTGTGAATTCTGCGGTCCAGAGTTCTGATCGGTCGGATTTTCGATCGATTCTGAGTTGTTTTGATTCGTGTTCTCTACAAAGTTTATATTTCCGCTACGAGTAAAATAACGATTTTGTCTACCACGGTACTGTCCCCGAATATTAGCATGACTATCACGATCGTTGCGTGGTTGTTGATGGCCGTTGGATGCATTTTGCTGGCCACCACCGCGAACCGAATCGGTATATGCGCGACGATAACGTCCTCTATTATTA
Source organism: Hyppa rectilinea (assembly GCA_951799385.1). Classification (NCBI taxonomy): domain Eukaryota; kingdom Metazoa; phylum Arthropoda; class Insecta; order Lepidoptera; family Noctuidae; genus Hyppa; species Hyppa rectilinea. The sequence goes on along the minus strand of OX637306.1, from coordinate 6,220,626 downwards.
TTGCTTCTTGAATATCTGTAGGTACGTGTCCTTCCTCGATTTGCTAAGTACATCGAGGCATCCGTTTCCTGACGATTACAGGACGATTCTTCATCCTTGGCCGCTCTTATTGTGTCCTTCAAGGCAGTGTAGTTACGCGCTGATAAGATGGTGCTGAGTTGACGGTTTTGCAAGCCGTCAGTGAAACTTTTAATGGCGATTTTTTCATTAATAGGGAGTAATATTTTATACGCCTCCTGGTTCCCGTCAGCTTGGGAAATCGTTAAGTCGACAAAAAGTTGTTCGATTTGATTACCGTACTCATTAATAGAAAGTGCATTCTGTCGTATTTGCATTAACTCGTTATGTATCGCGGTACTTGATTTTTTAGTAAGGAGATGATGACGCATATCGTTAATAAGTAGTTCACATGTATCATATGAGCTCCCTAATCTCAATTTTGCATTCTGAGTGAGGCGAGTTTTCAGTACAAATTTAATTAACATGACCTTACCCTGTTCTGTGAGCGTAGAGCTGTAGAACTCTATGGCATCGATAAGGGTTTTGGTGACGTTCTCGTCACCATTCATTAGAGGCAGCAGCGAGACAGCCGTTTTAAAGTTAAAATTTTCCATGTTGGTAGTTTTGCTTTCAATTTCTTTTACAGCTTTAGAAGAAGAAGCTATAACAGAGCGGTAGTCTTTTGAACAAAATGTTTCAATTTGAATATATAATTCTTTTATTAAATCGCCATATGACTGTATCTCTTCTAAGACTGTGTTAGATACTTGTTTTTTCTCAATTTGTTTTGATAAAATATGAATACATTCATCAAATTGATCGCGCAATTTATCTGCCTCTGTTAACTTTTGTTGTAAGACAGATTGGGTCCTTTTTGAGTAACTTAATTTTACTAAATTATCCTTAATCTGTTTAAGTTTATCATATATGTCTTTAATTTCGATTGCCATAACCTAGTGAATAATGCAATAATTAACTTCTAGCCTTTGTGAACAATTGAATGTCTCTAATATCAATTAGTATATAGATTTCACAATACTTAAATTTGGTTCATAATTGTATTCACAGTGTCACACATGTTTAATATATTTCACTTCACTTTTAAATATACGCACAGATTTGCACTCATCACTAGCCTTTTTTTTCCCTTAATCACACTTCACTGGGTTTCACTGTTGATTGACCTTGACGCTGTATATCTTGGTGGTGATGGCACTGGTAGTTGACGCGGGCCTCAGGATTCGGTCGTCGAAATGAGCGCATCAAGCTTTGGCTCATAAACTCATTCCGCATCCAAGACTGATGGCAGTTTTTATAGAGTCTGAAGAGCATGTATAATCCGGCTACTCCAAGTAATGTGCAGATTATGAACATAACTATACTGATATTTGACAAATGATATTCTTGTATTGACGACGAATTAGATCCTCCAGACGAACGTTGGTTAAGAAATACTTCATCTTTCTCTATTTTTGACTGACACATTTTTCGGAGAGGAGAACGAGAGGTTCGAAAAGGAAATTGTCTCGTATTATAAACTCAAAAGTTCGTCACATATTATCGCGTGTCACTGAAATTCGACTACTGCGCAACGATACCTTAACTGGCAGGGTCGCCATGTAAGGTTCGGAGGTATAAACGAAACACCCGTATCGATTAGAGCATGATTTATTACTGAACTAAATAGCAAAGGATCTCTATATATATTGGTTATACACTTATGGTAAAGACTACATACTACATACACGCTATACTTAGGTTGGATAGATATATTATCTACTACAGTACTTTACATTTACACTGCTGTAAATGAGTTACACGGGATGTAAGAATTGAACATTTTGATGGATTGTGATGCTTTCTGTCTTAAATATACTGCCCGAAAAGTTAGGCAGAGGTGCAGCTATAGAACACCCACATTGCCAGCTCACCTAATATTATTTTCATTTTCCAGGTGGTGCAAAGGGTGACAACACAGTCTCACCAGCCGTCGACGCCCTCCCACAACCCGCCCTCGCAGCAGTGGATGAGGTAGGTACGGTAATATCAACCCTTTATATCCAACATTATACTGCACTACTGTTGACTGGAGTTTACTTGCACAGGTGTTGGGTACTTATCTCTTGAGACAACCTTTCAACCACAACACACACAACCTTTCCAACCACAACCGGCCACACACAACCTTTCTACCCACAAACGATCACACACAACCTTTCCAACCACAACCAACTACACACAACCTTTTCAACCACAACAGCCACACACAACCTTTCCAACCCCAACCGACCACACACAACCTTTCCAACCACAACCGACCACACACAACCTTTCCAACCACAACCGACCACACACAACCTTTCCAACCACAACCGACTACACACAACCTTTCCAACCACAACCGACCACACACAACCTTTCCAACCACAACCGACTACACACAACCTTTCCAACCACAACCGACCACACACAACCTTTCCAACCACAACTGACCACACACAACCTTTCCAACCACAACAGACTATACACAAATTTTGCAATAACAACCGACTACTCACAACCTTTCCAAGCACAACCGTCCACACACAACCTTTCCAACCACAACCGACCACACACATCCTTTCCAACCACAACCGACTACACACAAATTGTGCAATAACAACCGACTACACACAACCTTTCCAACCACAACCGACCACACAACCTTTCCAACCACAACCGACCACACACACCCTTTCCAACCACAACCGACCACACAACCTTTCCAACCACAACCGACCACACACACCCTTTCCAACCACAACCGACCACACAATCTTTCCAACCACAGCCGACCACACTCATTGTTTTTGATCTATTGTTGGCCACACGCATCTCTGTACAGTTAATACAGTTAGTTTCGCGGTTATACGGTATGGTTAGGTTTTCTTGTATGATGCTAATAGAACGGTTCTAAGAATATGCACATGAACTTAATGCTTTTAACTAATTATGAGATTAATAGGGATGATGCCTGGGTATAAAAAATAAATTGCATTTGGTCCGTCAGTCAGATAATTAAAAAAAATAGAAATACATTTAATTTTTAAATTTTATATCAAATTAATAAAAAAATACTTGTATAAATCATTCAAGTTGGAGACTGAGGGCTCGCTATGGCACAAGTAAGTATAAAAATGTACATACGCGTGACGTGATAATGATAAATGTGATATTCGTCACTCGTCTGAGGTAGTAAGCCGGATTCTCATTTTTGTGGTGTGTCAAACGTGACCTCATCGCCGATGATATCAGACCCTTGTCGTTTTAAAAGTTATTGATACTTGTAATAAAGCTGAAATCGTTTATACATACATAACAACACGCTTGTAATCCCCGGAGGGTTCAAGCTGATGTAACTATAGTACAGTCACGAGCAAAACTATGTATACAGTTAGCTAACTTCAAAACCGGTTTTCTTCTTAATTATTGAATGAAATTGTTTGTTCATGCACACATTGCATTTTAGAATCCATAGGTTTACCAAACACGTCGTATCTGAAAGTTGTAATTGTTATTTTACGAGAAAATCGCTTCTGAATATTGCTAGACCGTGCATACATATTTGTGCTGTACACTCACATTGCGCCAGTTATATTTCGAGTCCCATGTAATAGGGGGCGAGCCTATTGCCAGCAACCGGGCCCAAATTCAGGCTCCGGGCTGCTATTGAGAAATTACACATGGAAAAGCTCAATAACACTGTACCCTACCAGGGACCAAGCACCTCATGCGCTTGCGACTACTAGACGAATGAGGCAGAAATCATTTATAGAACTTTTAAATCTAGAATCCAAGAAAAACGTTTTAAATTTATATCAGTGTCTGAATATAATTTTGTTAGTTGCTATATGAACATGTATTATATATTAATTTTTTTGTGTTCACAGGGACGTATAATAACCTGCGCGCGAGTGTGGCCCCGCCCCTCACGGCCCGCGCCCGGCCCACACGAGGCCCGCTCAGCTGACCGGCACTGGACGAGGGGCTTGCTGTCGCGATGTGGACACGATCTATCTCTATCTCACCCGTTTTCTGAATTGAGAATAGTTCAAAACGTGTCAAACTCTATTTCAGCATAACTGAAGGTGAAAGCCCGCAAAATTCAAAATTTCTTTGTAAGAATTTCTTGGGCTATATTGAAGAACCTTCAGACATGTTAAAGCAGAGTTTTGACCACAGTAACTGCTAAACTTCAAATTCTCAATTCAGAAACCGTGTTTCAGTATAGTCGTACCCGTTTGTCAGCAAGCTCGTCCAACGCTCGTCATCAGACCTTAGTAACCAAAACCTACTCACATCAATTGCCATTTTGTAAAACGTTTTACTGTCACGTTAAGAACCACGTATCTACGATAATGAACTAGGGGCCAGATTCCTGAACGAAAATTCATCAATCACAATCGCGCGTAAACTGCTGTGATTGGCTGTTGATAAATAATTTAACCAATTACACGAGCATGTCAATTTGTCGCAGTAATTTTGAAATAATTTTCGTTCAAAAAACTGGCCCTAACAGACGTGTAATAAGATTGTATGTTGATTTTCTAAATCTCTGCATTATCTGTTTCAATTTGCGAAGAATTGTTTCGACGGTCCACGGTAACAGTTTTCCTGTTTTGTTTTAAAGCTGATACTTATACGATTCTCGTTATCTCACTTGACATTGAGCCGCTTGTTCTTATCAAGTCACTGAACGCTATATCAATTCGAAATTCTTTCCGAGTGACTATATGCTTCTGTGTGCGAAGATTATTATATACAGCCGAAACAAACTTTATTATCATACTGTGGTTATCATATTTATAAATGTTGTTAACTAAAAAACTGTCGAAGATATTCTTTAACCATACCATGATTTTGGCAAGGCATTAAACTATTAGCTTTACTGGGAGCGAACTACTACCTCAAATAGCGGTATTATTTTAACAGTACTTCAGTGTGAAAAAGAGATGCAGCTATACAAGATGTGTAGCTCCATCTCTTTCCCAATATGAAGCAATATTAAGATAGTATTGCTATAAGAGATGGTGGTTGACCACCTGTTCCGCTAACAAAGTGATGTTATTTTGACGAAGGTCGACGTGAGCCGCAACCGAGTCACAAAGTTGCAATGCCATAGTGTAATAAATAAAACTATAACGTAATAAATAAGATGGTTATGTCTTATAATATTTTATATTATGTGCATTATTTGTGTAAATATCATTTAGTTGTGATGTCATTACGCCCCGCGGTAACTTAGTTGTGCTAACATGTAACATTACAGTGGCTTGATTCTGTAGTAACATTATGATATTGATTGTAACGTTTAGTTCGGAGCTCGCGCGTAGCTGGTATTTATAAAGTGTGATCACACGTGTGTACATTACTGTCCGGTCGTGTGGCCGCGTGTTTAGTTTTCATTGTGAGTTGTTTTAGTATAATTTCCCCGCGGCTGTTTGTTGAATGCTTGGGTTTGTTTTTACAACGGTATTGGATCTTTTTAACTTAAATATTCGTGGAGAGCTCATTCGCTAAACTTCGCCAATATTTTGCCATAATTATTTTGTTTTTTTTTCTAAAATTATTTTTTACTAACACAATCGTTTTGTATAGAGAAGTCTGATTAGCATTGCGGTCAGTCGTCTAAATTCTAACATATTTATATGCTTTAGAAATCGATGTTTGAAACTTTATATAGAAAGTGTTGTGTCATTCCAAACAAAAGACAATATTGTCAGCATTTATAGATTATTTGTTTGAAAATAATTTGAGTTGATTTTTGTGAAGTTGCAACATCTGTGAACTGTGTCCGTTTATAAAAAATTGTTTATAAATTCCCGTAGTTTAGTTAATTGAAGCTTAGTTTTAGTTGTGTATTCGGCTACTTACCGATTCGGAATAAATTAGTGACTAATACAAGTTCTAAAAGAATAATAGTCCAATCACTGTTTCATAGTTTTGTTCGTATTTAGGAGAGAATAATGGTAGAGTGGTTTGAAGAAGGTCTTAAAGTATTTTGTTAATATAAAATGATGCTGACACCAATGACCATGCGGTGTCGATATAAATATAAAAAAAAACATGCTTAATATGCGACAATATTTAGCAATTGGGAGTATATAGAGTATATTATAATGAAACTACAAACATTATTATTGCTGTGTAAAAATGTAAACCTAATATAAATGTAAATTATGTAGTATAATATAAAGCTGTTTTATGAAGTGTTCTTATAAGCATATGGAGAGTAGTTATTGTCTTTCCAGTTGTCCTATGTGACGCAGGCGAGAGCGCGGCCCGCGTTGTTTATAACGTGTAGTTTATAGTGTCCCGAAGCCTTGCTCTAACGTAGGAAGGAACATCAAATTGCCTCTGACGCGTAGTTTATAAGTCCCGGTGGGCCGCGCTCTCGTACTGTGTGTATTTTGCCTTGAATTTTTGTTTTGCCATGTGAAAATATCATGGGAGATGTTAGTTTGATTTCAATGGAGGATCAAAAATTATTTTTCCACTTGATCGTATAAATAAAGCGTGTAGTGTTAGAGGTGGGCGATAATTGTTGATTATTGATTAAAATTAGGTGTTTGTGGCATTGGATAGTAGTTGAGACGCGTTGACATCGTTGTGACGGAGCGCGTAGCGGCGGTGCGTGACGTCACGTGCGCACGCGCACGTACCTTCTCTACGCGGCCCGGTAGTGGAGTGTAGTTATTGTTATCTTCGGATGTTGCAGAAATGTTTCGGGATCGCGTCGTTTGGTTCATGGGTATTTGTGATCATATTTGCATAGTTATTAAAAAAATAAAAATTATATTATTACGATAAAAAAGTCTGTATTGAAACCGACAGTAGTTATCTGTGTAGTGGTGTTAGTGCGCGCGCCGCTAGGATTGCTTCATTTGATCGTTCAGATGCAACATGCAAGACGTATTGGTGCCGTTCGGGCGGGTTATAAATACTCGTCCAGTCATATTTGCGGCTAATTAAAGGAATAACAGTTGCGAAGTCCGCAGATGGGTTGTTGCACATTGCGCACATGCTGTGTGTGTTCGTGGAATCGTGACGCGCGCACTAACACGTCATAATGGAATAAATTCACGGCCCTCCACTCGTGCACCAAGTTAACAGCTAACGGCGCGTACCATTAGTGTAATGGTCAATTAATGTTACGGCGTCATCATTCTAACACGTTTATGTAGGAAACAAATTTGACTCTGAAATAAAAGAAGTTATTTAATTTTGGAAGTGTTTGTTTTATTTTATGACTGTTTTTATCCCATTTATTGCTAAGACAACACTATTGAAAGGCCCCTGAAAAAGTACACCCACAATAATCATTTAGGTGGAGTAATGAAAAGCGCTAGGTAACGCCAAAGACCTTGGTGAACAAAACCATTAAAACTAACATAAAAAAATAATTTAGATGAATTTTCATCTAACAGACAGAAAAGGCTGAACGCTATTGATTGCCTGACGGCTGCGGATGGATCGAATTAAAACAATGAAATCTAGGTCACATTGAATTTCTTTTCATTTATCATTGGAATGGTTTAGGGTAAGTAAATAAAACTAAACATTCGTCTGGATTGCGTCCTTCTCCTCCTCACAGAGAAGAAGCTAGTCTCCCAGCAGTATGAGCATTATGTAAAAAAACAAAAACCGGCCAAGTGCGAAGTATCGCGCGCGCACGAAGGCTTCAGAACCATCTATACTAATATTATAAAGAGGAAAGATTTGATTTTTTGTTTGTTTGTTTGAAATGAATAGGCTCCGAAACTACAGGACCGATTTAAAAAATTCTTTCACCGTTGGAAAGCTTACTTTTTATCCCGGGAAGAATAACGGGTCCCAGGGGAAGGACCACGAGAGCGAAGCCGCGGACAAAGTGCTAGTTATTTATAAAAACGAGTAAAAAAAATCACATTTGTTGTATGTATTAAGTATTTATAATATAATTTAATTAGGTATATCCCTTAAGTATTTATTTTATTTTGTTTTTTAGTATTTGTTGGTAACAGAAATACATCATCAGTGAAAATTTTAACTGTCTAACTATCATGGTTCATGAGATACAGCCTGGTGACAGACGGACAGCAGAGTCTTAGTAATAGGATCCCGTTTAGCCCTTTGGGCACGGAACCCTAACTAGCACCCCCCTAATTGGGGGTGCCTTTTTTTATTTATTTTTTCAGGGTGGGAAATCATCCAATGACTTCGCCCGCTCTGGGTGGACCGGAAGGGAGTGTCAGACTGTTCCTTCCTTAGCCCTTTGTGTTCCGGGGTAGCGGTAACCCTTTCGGACAATCCGCCTGGCGCCTTAATATTTTCGACTCAGTAAAAATCTGGGTGCAATGAAGCAAATCCTTGGAAGCACTAATAAACAAAACGAAATTCATCTTCGCTTGATGTTGCTTACCCCGGCTATGTTTCGGACGCGACGTCGTATTACTAACTTAGCTTAACATAACTAGCAATTGGGGGTGCCTGGCGCCTTAATATTTTCGACTCAGTAAAAATCTGGGTGCAACCAAGCAAAGCCTTGGAAGCGCTAATAATAAACAATACGAAATTCATCTTAGATTGATGTTACTTACCCCGGGTATGTTTAGTACGCGACGTCGTATTACTAACTTAGCCTAGCATAACTAGCAATTGGGGGTACAGAGGCCAGCACATCAAGTTACCACAATCTGTCAAATTTCTTTGATAGTATTTCAACTTTATTGCAAAAACATAAGGTTCATTTGACAGTTAGGGATAGCTTGATGTGCTGGCGTCTGTACCTAGCGCCTTAATTTTTTCAGTAAAAATCTGGGTGCAATCAAGCAAATCTTGTAAAACAATTTATACGAAATTCATCTTTGGTTGATGTTGCCTACCCCGGGTATGTTCAGAACGCGATGTCGTATTATTTTTACAGGCTCACGAGCGTCAGTTTCATATAACATGTGTTTTCAACTTGATGAACAGGGATTTTGACGCCTTTTCACCTTTAAATATCGTACAGAGCCGTGTAAACGAGGGCGTAAGGCTAAGATTCGTAGGTAGGTAAAGTATACCGCAGCACTTCAAGAACACAACTGCTAACACAATATGGTAGTCTATCCATCATCTGCCTAACCTTTTCCCAACTATGTTGTGGCCGGCTTCCAGTCTAACCGGATGCAGCTGAATACCAGTATTTTACAAGGAGCGACTGCCTAACCCAGTAACTGGATGCTTTTAATATATAGCTTGAATATATACAGACAAAGCATAGAATACACAAATATGAATTAATAAGTAAATTAAAAAACGAACGGAAACAAAATAAAAAATCACGTATCGTAAATAACTATAGAAAACCTTTTTTTTAAACTTAGAAACAAACCAAGAAAACATTGCTCATAAATAAATAACATCCCATCATAAATCAGGTCTCTGACTATGTTAGAGGGACACTTAGAAAAGCAGGAGTGGGTTTTAGCCGGTAAGAGTCCGGCACTGCCCAGACTGGCTCACAAGTGGGCCAGTCTGGGCGTCCATGAGGATTTCCCACTCCTGCCAAAACAAAAAAAAAAAAAAAAACCCAGTAACTGGGCAATACGACACCCCTTGGTAAGACTGGCTGTCAGATTTTTCGGGCTTCTGACGACTCGTATCGACTGTTGAAGATGCACAAATCACAGCCGGGACCAACGGCTCAACGTGCTTTCCGAGGAACGGAGGAGTCTCGTTATGTAAAGATGGTCACCCATTCACGGCAAACCCCGGCAATCGTAGCTTAACCTGATGGATCGACCTGTCCGGTTGTTAGTACTTAGCCACGAGCTGTTGATAAAGCGCACTAGTGTAATTCCAACTTGCCTGTATTGCAATTGTCCCACTGCGGGGCAAAGGCATCTCCGTTATGATTATCGCAGTAGTTTATGCCACAATAAACAATAATTTACCTTTGTAATTCAAAATTATAGGGCAGGCTAAAACAATCAGTGCATGAATAATACATACCAGCTTATTAACGTCCCACTGCAGAGCAGAGTACTCTCTCGGTACTTGCTGGGAAGGCAGGACTGTAATATTGATCATCACCACTGCATGTCAAGAGGAATTACCATGCTTTAAAAAAAAAAGCGAAAGTAACCTGTCCGTCTTTTCACGCCTAAACCACGGAACTGATTTGACAGATAGGTAGCCTGGAGAAAAACATAGACTACTTTTCAACTTGGATATTATAAAGTTAAAAAATATAAAATACACGCAGACGAACGCACGCGGTCCGCAGCTTGTTAGATATAATTTTGACACGACTGACCCAGTGGCTGACATTTCATGATTTGATTTTCCGTACTGCGGGTTAGATACAGACAGTTTGACGGTTTCCCACCCTCAAAAAACAAAATATATATATGTCGTAGGATAATTTGATACTTCGAATCTTCGCGGAAATCCTAGGGGTTTTGCGAAAACGCGGATAATTAGACATAGGCGAAAAATTATCAAATCTTACTGGACAAAGTCAGGATTTTTGCGAAAATACTCGTTATTATAGCAATATTGCGAAACGAAACGCTGGCTGTTATGAAATAAGAACGCTGATTGGTCGGTCAGCGCGTTCAATAAGAGATCGTCTCTGATTGGTTGACGTCTTAATCATCGGCAAACTAGGAACCAATTAGAAGTCAGCCAGCAAAATTGTAGCCAATCAGTGTTGAGCACATCAAATCTTACTATAGTAACGAGTATTTTCGCAAAAATCCTGACTTTGTCCAGTAAGATTTGATAATTTTTCGCCTATGTCTAATTATCCGCGTTTTCGCAAAACCCCTAGGATTTCCGCGAAGATTCGAAGTATCAAATTATCCTACGACATATATAAATCCTGGCCGTAGGGTACTTGGTACTTGTTTACAGTAAAGTATTAATTTAAATCATTAATAAAACCTTTTTTTTTCATCAAAATCATCAATCTGACAGACACTTTGATTATATCCAACCCTCAAAATAATAAAAAAAGATTTTTTTTCCTGGTGTCTATGGGAGATTCGTGTTTATAAACGTACTCACGATGAAGCAAGAATTTAAAACGATACACGACGAACGTACCTATACACTTACACCGACCAATATAATAAATTCAAGACATTAACATTATGACTTAAAGTTAATATTTTGATTTTCTACTTTTGTTACCTCAAACAACAGTAAACAATAGGGAAATATTAGCTAGTTTATTAGGTTAGTTACTTACCCAACCGCAGTCAATGCACTGGGATTCACAAATTGTAATGGGTATAATTTAGACACTACACAAAAGTAGGTAGGTCACTACCTTCTAGGTACCTTCATAATCACTAACCGCAACGGAAATTAGTCTTTGTCGAACTGTGCTGTGATATGACTAAATAAACTACATTAACCTACAAGCTTTAAAAGGAAAATGAAAGATTTAACATAACATAGGTAGGTTATTTTATTCTGTCGTAATGTGGGTATTAAAAAAAAACTGTTTGAAAGCGCCAGGGTAACCCGCGAAATAGGGATGTTGACAATTTTTTTTTTGTCCGTTAGATAATATTTTTTTAATTATCTGACTGACGGACTACTTCTACTTTTTTTACCCTGTCGACACCCTAATTCAAATCGTGTTTAGCTTTTTGCATTTTGCAGGTCAGTGTCTGGTTTGTATCTTGATCAAAATATACCGTAGCGTACTTGCTACTTGTTTACAGAAAAGTATTAATTAAAAACATCAATACAACCTTTTTTCTAACCGTCCCACGGCTCTGATTGCGGCTCATCCATTTATGGTGTACTTAGACTAAGAACCTCTCCGTTTGAAGATGTCTTGATGAAGAGGCACAGCAAGGGCTCCCTAAGAGGCTAAGAGCTTATTCCACTTGGCTAGATTTAGTTGTCTAACTGGCTTCGTTACTGAAGCAGACAAGCGTAATCGAGTTCAGCAAGTAGGATGTAGGCAAAAGGAACTTAAATTACAAAGATGGAAGGTTACGGTTCATTCGTCTGTATCGAACTTTAATCTGTAGAAGAATTCAGAACTGATTCAGTGAATAATTTGGTGTAGTGTGTTGGTAGAGAAGCTTTCTTCCTTCCCTCCAACTAATTCGGCCACGTTGAATAGCTCTTTTAACTGAGAAGCCGTTTGCTTATAAGAGCTCAAAGATTTATACGGTTAGATTTATTGTCGTTGCGAGAGAATTTTTCTTATAAACCTATGGGGTTCATACGACATTTGAGTGGTTATAAGCAGTTAGTTTATCCATTGAGAGTTGCAGTCAGTGGGTCGTCGTCACAGAGCTATGGAGCGTTCGATACTTGGTATAAGGCATATAGGCTGAGTGTCAACCGTCGAAATCAGCAGACGTACGAAGGGTTTCAATATCGGTAAATTATCTTAGCAAGGTGCAGTGGTGAGGCAGTGACGGAGCATCGCTTCGAGACATTGTTAACATCGCGGGTTATAGATGAGGCTGGCAGAGGCACGTGGGGAATGGCACGTGAAAAGAGAGGTATATGCCCAGCAATGGGTGAAGTCGGGCTGTGGATGATTATGACCTACAATTATAAAGAGGATAACTATAAGATATATATACCAACTACTGCCTATAATAACTAGAGTATAGGATATGTGGGTAGGTATGTGTAATACTAAAATAAGTTATCCGAATGCGTTGTTTATAATGATGTACCAGCCTTTTTTTTTTTTTTTTTTTTAAGGCTGGGAAATCATCCAATGACTGCTCCCGCTCTGGGTGGAGCGGAAGGGAGTGTCAGACTCTTACTGACTAAAACCCATCCATGTTCCTTCCGTAGCCCTTTATGTACCAGGGTAGCGGTAACCCTTTCGGACAATCCCGCTTACCCGGCAGGCTTAGCCCTGAGGGGCCCCTTCATATGCTGACATCTCTTTGAGGCGCGCGTGGAACATATACGCGCCGTACGGCACGGGTCTGGTGCTGATCGGACGGTGAGTCACCCATTACTCACCGTCCGCAGGCCCGCGCCTACGGTGGCCGGGAGTCGTCACGTGGCTCCCGACGCCCGGAGCGTCTCCCGCGGCGGCTGGGACGGGAGGACCTTTCTCTCTCCCATCCCGCCACCTCCTTTGCGAGCATAACTTTTTCGCAGAAGGAGGTGACTGCCTCCCACTCCCTCTCGCCCCGGACCATGGCTTGCACCAGGGCCGGGCGCGAGAGGTCGCCGCCGCCGATCGCCTCTACGAGGACACGGCGGTGCTCCGCCCAAGCGGGGCAGGTTTGCACCGTGTGCTCTACCGTGTCCTCTGGGCGATCCTCGCAGTGGTGACACCCGGGCGTTTCCTCCCGCCTGATGATGTGCAGGAACCTCCCGAAACATCCATGTCCGGTGAGGACCTGCGTCAGGCGGAAGGTGAGGGCGCCGTGACGCCTCTCTAGCCACTCCTCAAAGAGGGGCCTTACCGCCACTATCGTGGCGTGCCCTGCGCTGGGTTGCGACAGTCGCTGATTCCAGGCCGCCATGAGATCGCGCCGGAGGTCCGTCCGCTCCGCCGCAATTTGCTGCGGAAACGGAGTTTCCCCCCGGCTTAGTACCTCCGCGCGCCACTCGTACAGGCGCGCGAGGACTATCGCCTCCAGATCCCACGGCGGCAGTCCGGCAAGGAGGCTTGCCGCCTCGCCCGAGATCGTGCGGTACCCCCGGATTAGCCGAATGGCTACCACCTTTTGGGGCGCGTTCAGGTAGTGGGCGGCTCGCCGCCGCAATGAACGCGCCCACACCGGGGCCCCGTAAAGGGCCATGGACCGCACGACTCCCGCGTAAAGCCTCCGGCAGGAGGCGTTTGGCCCCCTCAAATTGGGCAAGAGCCGCTTGAAGGCGGCCCCAGTCCGTTCCAGCTTGGGGGCCAAACGTCGGAAATGCTCCACGAAATTCCATCGGCTGTCGAGGACCAGACCTAGGTATTTCATCGTGGTCTCGACGCCGATGTGAACCCCTCCTACCGTAAGTTGGGATCCCGATGGTGGCCTATTCCGAGGCCCATGAAAGGACATGGCCTCGGATTTGTGCAATGCCACCTCGAGACCCAACTGCCGGATCCTCTCAACGACTATCGCAACCCCGCGTGTCATCGCGTCGGCCGCCGCCTGATGCGACCTTCCCTGCGCCAAGACCAGCGTGTCGTCAGCGTAACAAATTACGCTGACGCCGTCAGGGAGGTCGGCCCGCAGCACCCAGTCGTAGCCGATGTCCCACAGGTGCGGCCCCAGAACCGATCCCTGTGGGACACCGCACGACATCTCTCGCCGGTTCCATTCCCCATCGCGACCGGGGTAGATGACGGCTCTGTCCGTCAGGTACGCCCCGACTATTCGACGGAGGTAGGTCGGCACCCGGTGATACCGGAGTGCTTCCCCAATGCAACTCCAGGGCAGGGTGTTGAAAGCGTTGGCGATGTCGAGTGACACCGCCACGACGACCCTACCCTGGGACACCGCGTCCCCCGTCGTGAGGGCTCTAACGCGCATGATGGCGTCCACCGTCGAGCGCCCCTTGCGGAAGCCAAACTGGCAGTCCGCAAGGTCCGGCCCCGTCCTTCCAAGGTGCCCGACGAGGCGGCCCGCAATAATTCTCTCGAAGAGTTTGCCGACCTCGTCGAGCAGCACTATGGGCCGGAATGCGGACGGAGAGTCCGCAGGGCGCCCTGGCTTCTGTATAAGGACCAGCTTCCCCGTCTTCCAACGGAGCGGAAACTGGCCTCTTTCCATGCATGCGCTAAAGAGCGCCTCCAGTCGGGGCCCGAGAGCCCCTGAGGCCAGGACCCAGGCTTTACCAGGCAAGCCGTCGGGTCCTGGGGCGGTATTCTTGGCCTTGAGCCTTCCCACCGCCGCTCTCAGATCTACCTCGGTCACTTCGGGGATGTCGTCGTCGTCCTATGATGTACCAGCCTAGGTTATTGTTTCCAAGTACTACCTACCTACCTACTATTCTATAGATAGGTAAGGTTATTTTTAAAATGGTAGCTGACAGCTAAGCCGGTAAATGCTTTGATTTATTTGCCAGAGGGTCGTCTGATATTTTTGCCGGCTGTAATGGGGTCGGTGGGCCGGCGAATAAACCTGTTCTTATTCATTCTGCCAAGGAATTGGGGAAACTGAACAACAGCTTTAATTTTTTTTTCGGCAAAAAGTTTTTACTACCTGCTACTAGTAACACGGGGTGCAGGGTTCATCTTTGGGGTTACGGAAGGCTGTCTAGCCCATACACTGACATGAACACAGCTCTGTGTTTTCTGTTTTTTCTCAAAGTGCCTGTACACACAAACGTGCTCAATAGATTTTGATCCATTCTAAGCCATTTTGTCCATACATTTCAATGCGTGTTGAACGCACTCAGTAGCAATTTTGGCGACACGTATGCGTGTTGTTTGCACTGAGCTTAGAATAGCACCTGACAAAAAATAGTGGCAGTGTATGCGCTATTATAGTCAGGTCAGGGACTCAGGGTAGGTATAGCTGTTCCGATAGATGACAGATACGACCAGACCAGTCCAGCTTGCGCATAAGCGCTGTTTGCGTTTTGACGCGCACTGATAAAAATAAGAGACCAAAAAATAGTTTTGACATTTTACTGACTAGCTTAACAAGTGATACAAATGTACAAAAATACAAAATGCGCTAGTATAATATGGTAATAAACATAGACATTCAGCAAGATTCAGCGCAGCTCATTCAATAACACTTAAAATAATGAGAAAATAACTAATAATTAATAATAATCTACTGCATGTGATGTTAATAATTTAATTCTATAAGCTATACGTATGTAAGTATTGGAGATTATAGTTAGTCATTATTTACAGATGCTTATATGTATATTATTATTACAGTTTGCTAATGTTTACATTGGACTAAAGTATTTACATAGATATATAATTAACGGAAGTACAATGCACTTTGATAGCGTTATAGTCAACATTATACAGAATAAACTGTGTTACAATACACACAAGTTGGTTTACGATTGCTGGTGGCTTTACGAGATTCCGTAGTAATATTGAGATTCAGTAATTGGGTACGTAAATGTAGTACAAAATAATTATTTCCAAGCGTAGCACAAGCGTTTTTTTAACTTTTATTTTTTAAAATTCGAATACAATACTGATTTTCTAATAACTTTGGTTGAATTGTGCCAAAAATAATAATTGCCATTTACGTAATAATTTTAAACTTAATAATTCCTAAATAAATCAATCTTTCGTAGGAACTTATTTATAAAACTTACGTAGCGTACCTACTCTATTCGAACGCCGCTACTCGCGGAATCGTGTGGTTAATTTAAATAGACAATATGTACTTAGTCATGATTGAATGATGAACAATAGTATGATGAACAGGGACGCAGCCAATAAGCGGTCACCTTTACTTTGATTCGGGTTAAAACCCGTTAGTCACCAAAAGTGGCCCATCTGCTCGCAGAATGAACAAAAGTGGTTCATCCGATCGAATCTGCCCACTAAGTATTGTGGCACACCTACGTAA
Source organism: Hyppa rectilinea (assembly GCA_951799385.1). Lineage (NCBI taxonomy): Eukaryota > Metazoa > Arthropoda > Insecta > Lepidoptera > Noctuidae > Hyppa > Hyppa rectilinea. The sequence goes on along the minus strand of OX637306.1, from coordinate 6,204,085 downwards.
AAAAACAATATAGCATCCTACTTTCGCGTAACTTTCTCCTTAACAAATCATTCATTAGGTCAACACTAATGTTTTAGAAGTACAGACGCTAGCACATCAATCTATCCCAAACTGTCAAGTATTCACAATTGAACATAAGCCTTAGCCTTTTATTATAAAGTTGAAAATCTGTCAAAGAAATTTGACAGGTTGGGGTAGCTTACTATGCTGACCTCTATACAAACCTGTCTATTTATGTCTGTCAGTCAGTCTAGTCGCGCTCTAGTAATACGTTACTTAGTCAAGACGACTCCACAATAGAATACTTAATGCAATTCTATTATACAAAAATATTCAAAATTAATGACGTCTTAAAGAGATGCTAATTATGCTGTTCGAAAAGATTATACAATATGTCGAAATTTTTCCGCGTAACACTTAACATTTTCGTGTTCATTCGTTTATGAGTCACCCTTTAAGTTGTTTTCTAATTAGAACTAACCTTGCGTGTGCAGTACACAATACTAAAAGATTGAACTCGTATCTTGAGTACGTTGTTTTATTATGCGTCAACACGGTTCAATACGGTCTGTGTTTACTGTTAGATTACAAATCAAATAGCGCTCCACGGTGACTCATCCAACATCTCTTATTTAATCATCTTAAATATCACAGAGGTATTAATTACATAATTCAAAACGACGGTGCACAGATCGCCGTGCTGTGGCTAATACATGCCCTTTCACGGCTCGACATGAGAACGACACATGTGGAAAATAGCTATATCAAAATAATACGCGTTAACATGTTATTCGCAGTTGTTTTCTAAATGTGACGTCAGATCAGCGTCTGACAGTGAAGGGAAACTATCCAGTGCGATACCCACTAATGGGCGAGGCGCAGATCGTATGCAAAACGTATGCGACGATATTTTAATCCCGTACCTGTCAGTACGCGTCGGCGGCGGGGCTCGGCGATGTGTGGACCGACCTTAATACTTACAACTACGGCATAAAATGTATTCTAGTTACAATTTGCGACACGCGCACCGGACGAATGTAATTTCTTCATCGCAGTGTTGATCACAGGCAGTGTTGGAATGGAATATTGGACTGGAGAGGGGCTCTTGTGTCTACTCCGCGATTTTTTTAAATGCAACGGCTTGCAATTAGCGCGTCTGATGATTCAGGCGCTCTTTTCAAAAGTGTAGAGAGTTTCACGATAGGTAGTCTTTTGCACAGGCCCCCGGGTCAATTTGACCCTGATCTTCGGTCCTCGGTGATTCAGCCAGCAGGTAACACCTATGGGGAAAAAATACTTGTTGTTAATATACATATATATCATGAGAGAGGAGCGCGCATGACAGTGTGAGTCAGAGGTTATGTGACGCGCGGGTGACTCAATCTTGTTAGCCACGAAGAATGGGCTACTATTTGGTATGTGCCTTCATGATGACGAATCTATAGCGTTATGGGGTCTGATAATGTGTAGTTGAGGATGTCTGTGATGAGCGGAAAACAGTTTCAGAGACATTGTATTGTGATTATCATCGAAAGCTATTCAAACCGGAAGTTTAGATATCTTGACATGACTTTTAAAGTCATGTCAATGTCTTTAAGTACATAATATTATTATTTTTACATAAGTTGTTGCTTTATTTACTCTATTACAGCCGTTAGGTTAAAAACCGGACTTTCTGCTTGGAAATCTATATGGTTGATATAAGAATTATGTGGAAATTCAAACAGTAAATTACTCAGACACACTTTTGTTTTTTTACGAATTCATTTTGAATTGAAATCAGATGATTCTTTGTGCTAGATGGTGTTATTTGAAATAAACATTGAAAGAAACCCGTAATGTTTGTTTTGTATTAGGTACGTCTATCTTTGTGAATGTCGTGAGAATTTCTTTTTGTTTAACGTGTAAACGGCTACATTAGCCACTGTTTCCTTTGTGATATAGACGTAGAAGAAAACATACAGTGTAGTTTCCCAAGCATTGCAACTGTTGTATACAGTTACTGAATATTAGACAATAATACCCATTGATTTTATTCCTAATACACTACAAAAACTATAAGAAAAATCTTTCGATTCAAGAGAATAAGTACCTTGTCAAGGATTATTACGCAAGGTTTGTTAAAAACAATACTATGACAAATAATATTACTTATGTGTTATTCTATGTACCATACCATGAATAATACTTGCATAGCTGCATAGTAATGTAACCCATGTTATTTACATATGGGATTATAATAATATAATAAGTTATATTACACAAGGAAGGAGTTATCGCACTTGTGAAGTTATATGTATGTTCATTCATAGAGTAGAGTGAATTTTCGCGATGTAAGTAATATTTTTTCATATGAATTTTATTAATATAATCAGTTACTAGGATCCTACTTCCTTTCACCATTATTGTTTAAAAAATCTGCTTAACTTTTTCCCAACTATGGTCAGGTCGGGTTCGTTTCCAGTCTAACCGGGTGCAACTACCAGTATTTACATAGAGTGTTATCTAACCCCACAACCCAGTAACTGAGTAATATGATAGCCCTTGGTAAGACTGGTTGTCAGACTTTCGAGATTCTGACGACCCGAGGTTGTTCTTGTGTTTACAATGTGTGTCAACCATACGCAGTTTGCGAAGGCTATGCTCTGTTATCAAAGCTGGTCTCAGCCTAGACCGAATATCACCCCCCTTCAAGAAGGATTAATAAAAATAAAAAAACTCAGTTCATAATAAACTACCAGTTTATTAAAACCAGAAGCGCTATAATAATAAAACCGGTAGACTCCAACAAGACGACCAATCCCCTGTATAAAAATTATGTATGGTACAACTTACATAAAAGGAGCGCTGTTCAGGGCACTACTTTGTCAGTAGGTAATACAGTTTGTGCTACAAACATGTCTGTTGTCTCATATTAGACGAGGCATCCTGCTTACAGGTCCTGACCTTTTATCAATCGCGTGTATCAAGTGGGCAGTGAGCACTGGACGCATAAAATGACTGGCATTCATTCTCAAGGTACGAGTTCGATCGACGCGACTGCTTGTAGTGCGACTCGAGAATTGAGATACCGGTCGCATAGTCCACATAGTTATTTTGAAAGTGTGTCTACGACTTGCGTTTTTTTTTTACTAGAGTTATTTATTAAAGGAACTCGAAGCGTGGTTTGCGAAAGCTTTGCTAATATTGGTCTTAGTCAAAGATACTACTATATTACTTGTCATGGTGATTCATTCTCTTACAAAAATACCCGAACGACCACCAAGTAACTAAAAGGCGGTCTCGCGAAGTCTTATTAAAGGACTTTCCTTAAGCCATCTCAAAACAGGGACTGTCTTGCCTACGTCAGAGGTTCTATATCTGTATCTGAAGATTATTTTAGCTCACGACGAGAACTGCGGTAGCAACTTATTAACAACTTTATAAAATACACACACTCATTCATTAGCTTTCGTTTAATTATGATGTATTTAATTAGTAAACAAAGAAGCTTTTGTTAAATAACGCTACTTTGTTAAATTTGAGACTCATGTTTCGGAGTCATAATTGAAACATTCGGTTTGGTTTAACTGAATACAAGGATGTTAAAGCTAAGTTAAGGAGTAGTGTTGCATCCATATTATTACTTACTTAATTACTAAATATAAATGCGAAAGTAACGCTGTCTGTTTGTTATTATACTACGCCTAAACGGCTGAACGGAATTGGATGATATTTGGCGCACGCATAAACCATGACGTGGTTTATGAATAAGATACGTTTCATCTCGGTAGTACGTTTTCGTGGAATGAATTTCGTGAATTTTCAACCACACCGGGAAAACCGTGGTCAAAAGCTGCGTTCTTTAAAAAGGTTTACACTTTTCCTCCAAATCTCATTTTAGTCTGCTGACACTACCTAGTTATTGAAAAAAACTGTTATACACTACAGACGGTAAAGCTGTACTGTTACTATAAACATCTGTAAGTAGGTAGATACCTACAGTTAATTTCAGTAACTGTTCAATATTTGTTGCTCAATTTTTTGTCGGTCAAACGACAATGAACTTATTGCCGATCAATTGTCAGTAACGAGGTCTGATGAGCTAAGAGATTAGCAAACAGCTTGCGGGGATAATTCAACTCAGGCGCACGTAGGTAGAGAAATTAATACAACACTATTATTATAATGGGAAGTCCAATTTTCCATGAATGAATGAATGACGAAAGCAATGTGTGCAAAACAGGAAAATAAACAATGAAAAAAGTATCTTATACCGTAGCTAATCGTTCGGTGCGTCAGTGAGCACTTAAATATTTTACCCTATGTAGGTAAAGACAGCTCGACAGAACTTGTAGAAATGTCACTTCACCTTATAGGTACAATGTGGAAGTGGATACTTTGGGACGGAAAAATAGAAAAAAAACATCGAAAATAGACGCATTGGTGCCTTTTGCCGAGCTATAGGTAGCTAATTATAGGACCCACGTACCTACCACTTAACCAAAAAAGCTAGAAAATCTCAGCCATATTTAAAGAGGTAGAAAAAAGTTTTTTTTTTAAATTATGTACGGAAAAACAGTTTGGTCCTTGTTAGCTCTGGACTGAGAATGGTGGAATAAGAGTTTCGAGGCTTTTGCCCAGCTGTGGGACAATAATGGACAATAATGGCTAGTTAAAAAAGAAAAAGAAATTCGACTTGTTTTAATGCAACATACGTATCAAGCTAATTACGTAATATTGTTGTAAGAATCACAGTTTATTTAGGTACTTGGCTTCTTTATGTACTTGTTTCATTAAATAATAAAAAGCTAAGTAAATAATAAGTATCGTTGTGAATCACGTAGTGCTAATAGGTATGTTTCAAATTCATTAGAAGTTATCGAGACCTGTGATCGATGATTCACTGCAGGTAGTCGCTTCGTGCAAATTGTTGAGATAAATATCGCGTTAGTTCTACATGTATGTAATCAGCCTATAATGTTTAAGCGGGATTGTCCGAAAGGGTTACCGCTACCCCGGAACATATAGGGCTACGGAAGGAACATGGATGGGTTTAGTCAGTAAGAGTCTGACACTCCCTTCCGCTCCACCCAGAGCGGGAGCAGTCGTTGGAGGATTTCCCAGACTTAAAAAAAAAAAAAGCCTATAATGTTCCAACTACTGGGCCGCAGGCCTTCTCTCTGTAAGAGGGAGTGGGCTGTAAACCGTAGGTCCAGTGCGAGTTGGTAGAAGTCACATGTCTTCGAAAGTTAGGTTCTTGATTCCTTACGACGTTTTCCTACACCGTTATGCGAGTAGTGGTGATTTAGAAATTTACACTCAGTAAAGCGCCTACCTGGGTTCAAATTAACCACCATAGATATTAACTATAGGATGTACAGTCACGCGCACCAATATGTATACACTTAGAAGCATTCAAAAGCGATTTTCTCGTCAAATAACGATAACTTTGTGATAATAGACCCTTTTTCATATTAGTATGGGTTCCCAAATACTATGTCAGTAACAACATATAATTACAACAAATGGAGAAGGAGAAAATCACTTTTTAAAGTTGCTCAGTGTATACATATTGGTGCTCGTGACTGTAGCTTTAGCTCCATCTCTTTCCCAATGTGAAGCAATATGAAAATAATACTGCTATATGAGCTAACAGTTGCCTCCAGTTCATTCATATCAGTACTCAGTCCTTTCCTTACATTTCCCTCACCGCCTATTTCGCATAATCAACTACCTATGTAAATAGCAGGCCATTAAACGTCTAGTAAGTTATCTTAACTCGTTGTTACGTGGGTGGCGACTACGATCCTTGAGCAACCACTACACTAACTGTTATTGCTAAATTAATATCTCGAACGAGAAACAACTTGAATTTCTAAGAAACTCGATTTAATTTTCACGCTAAATTTAATTTCCTGAGCCAACTGGCTATGTGGTAGATAGTGTATTACGTGTTATTTGTAATTATTATTGCTTGTTATTGGAGTTTTTAGTTGCTTCTACGTAAAAAACTGGTTAAAGTACTTTGGTTATATACATTGAAATCTGTGAGTAATACCTTTAGTAGTGTTATTTTTTATTAATAAGTCGTCTATAACTTCCTTAAGGTGACTCTACATAGGTAGGTACCTACTCTACCACCTATATATCTTTAATTACTGAGGAAGTACTTAAATTTATAAAACTTTATTTTAAGTTCAGTATCGTGTACTAAACACGAGATTTGCAAAACTCATAATCTACAAGAAGAAGGTCTCTTCTCAAGAGGAGATGGCGATTTCAGACTTATATTGTCTTACTTAGTCTGATTTAATTACTATAATTTATTCAAGACCGTGAGTGTGAGTCAGTCTTTTATCCATTGCAGTCAGACTGTGTTTGATTATGTATGACCGTGAACGAAGCAAAAGACTATATAATGATCGAAGCACGTTCTATATTATTTTCCTACCCCCATATTAAGAAGGTTGGAGCATGTAAACTTAGTGAAAAACAGGAAAACATGCGAGTTTGTTGTGACGTACTATGTTAACGTCAACAAGACATTGCTGGTAAACAGGCATAAAATGAAATGTGTCCTTTATCAGGACACTGGCAATGATCCCTGACTGGGCTATGAATATGGCGTCATCATTGACGCAATATTTTACAGTTGCGGTAAACTCTGCTCCTCTATGAGTGATAAACTACATAAATCTATACTAATAGTACATAATTACTATGAATTGTAACAGTTTGGATGGATGTTTGTTCCTCATTACGCCAGAACGGCTGAACGGATCTGGACGAAATTTGGCGCACAGATAATTAATACCTGGATTACCACATAGGATTTTTATCCAGGTAGCACAATACCGTGATTAATAATTATCTGACATGCACGCGAGCTAAACCGCTGGCAGAAGCTAAGCTGTAAGCTACATTCAATTAATAAATTATTTATTTTTATTGACGACGCATGTCTTGTTATTTATTTGTGCTCGTATTCTCATCGTGTTCCAATTCGATATTGAAGTGCGAGCAATATAGGTAGAAGGTACCTACAGTTACAATTTATGACCTCAATCAATCAATTATAATGTTAAAGTATTTTATTTCAATCGGAGACAAACGTATATTTATTCAACCTATAATATTATAGAGACTATCTCCACCGTTTTGTATTTGGCACTGAATTGTGCTACGCGAGTTTCAATAGTTAAGTATCTGAATAGATATCTAGATTTTCATTGCATCCATTCAGGTGAAGCTAGATTTTGAAATTGCTTAGCTTCAAGGCTAGAAGCTGCAAGGCTTCAAGACAAATGAAGACTGCTCTTTTTTTCAAAAGACACCATACATAATCAGCCTATAATGTTCCCACTTCTAAGACACAGGTCTCTCTGCGAGCAGGAGTGGGCCATAATCCACCAAACGGGCCCAGTGCGGGTTGACGTGTTACACGTTTCCGGTTCGGAATTTTTGGTTCTAGGATATGCCGGTTTCCTCACAATGTTTTCCTTCACCGTTTTGAGATCAGTGACGATGAATTTAAATACCTGGGTTTGAACTCACTACCATAAATTCTGAAAAATATCCGAATAAATAAAACTAAGTATAGGCAGTATAATCAATTTGAGTATTTGTTGTCGGTCTAGTATTTATTTTTGTTTGTACAGTTTGTACTATTCAAATATTGTACGTGTTAAATGTACACTACGAAAACCTAATGGCCAAAGATGAATGGTCCAACTCGAAATTATTCAAGAATCTAAGAGGAATAAATTAATCACGTCGTCGTGACGCTAGTAGTGAATGAACGATAAAAATCAAGTTTTCGACACGGATTTTTTCCGTGAAAAAGGTGACTAATTTCCTGAGAAGTGAAGGTTGCTTCTAAAATGAATCACCCGTCTTACGGTATCGTTTGGTTTGTTATTTGCAATATCAATCTGCCGAGCCTTTGTCCAACTATGTTCAGCTTCCAGTCTAACCGGATGCAGCTGAATACCAGTAATAAACATGGTGCGACTGCCTTTCTGACCTCTACACTCCAGTTACTGAGTTTCATTTACGTTAAGGACTGACCATATCGACTGTTATTGATCCACAAATGACAGTCAAGACCAATAGTGTTTTCTCGATATGTAATGGATAGTCATCCATCCACGTACCTGCCTCGGCAAGCGCAGCTTAACCTTCGGTTGTTATTATTTAGCCACGAGCCCCCTACGTTTGTTACTTACGATGGTTCTTCATTTCTTATAGCTTGGATTTCTTGTCCATATAAATGTCAGTCTTGAGTATAGGTCTAAAAACCTTTAAACGGTGTTAATGGGAGTTTAACAGCTCGAAAGCTTATTCTTGCAGATGCTTGGCTATAAAATTTCACGCTATATTTACGGGGCATTGTGGAATGGAGGTAAAAGTTTATTGTTGGGAGGTTGTCACTCAAAAGTATTCTTAGGTACGTTTATTTTCCGTATATGTAATGTGGCACTTATGTGCAGTACTTAATAGTAATTTATAGTTGTTCTAGAAGATACTTATTTAGAGTTAGAAAGCTAGGTTGAAGATAAATGTTCCAAATGTAAATTATTCGAAAATCTTTTTTCTTTCTTTGTTTGGAGTAAGAAAGCTTAATGGCCAATGATTAATAGTCAAATCGAAATTATTCGAGAATCTAAGTGGAATCCATTATTTACGTTGTCGTGTCGCCAGTAGTGTTAATAATCAATTCATTCTCGTATAATACGATTCAGTTGAAAATCAGCGCGTAGCAACATATATGACACGCAAATACTGCTTTAAGTTTTTTTTTTAATTTTGTTTTTTTGATTGCCTTGCCTATGCCTTGACCTGGGTCAAATAAATGTACCTATTTGCTTTCTTTCTTTCAAATCTAATTGGAATACATACACTTACAATAGTGGGTTCTGCTACCGAAGAACTACCCTTAAGAAAAATCTTTACGAATGTGTAATAGTTAGTTTCATGTACGTCACATTAGATAATTTATAGATACTTTTAGATGTATTTTTATTGCTAACAACATAATACCTAAGAGAACCTGACTATCCAGTATTTTACTGCCCATATTAGTAGAATTATTGAGACCGACTTACATAATGTGAAGTCGATATAACCATAAAATGTTCCAAGCCAAACCTACGGAGAATTTTCAATAGGAAAGATATCTTTTAAGAATCTTTGGACGGATGCAATGTGACATTATTATTAAAAGCTTAAGACAATTCATTATAGCGTCTTAAAATGGGTATAATATTTATCTAAAGTACACTTGCAAACTGGCACGTTCAACCATGTCAAGGTGTTGCGCCAAAATCGATAACAGCGATCGATACGGTCATCAGATAAACAAGATTTAGTTTATTTATTAATAAAATGGGGTTAATTTAGTTTAGGTTTTATGTATTATATAGTTAAAAACTTGTTTGTTGAAGCACAAAAAACTTTATGAAACTGAAATGTTTACAATTTTTAAGACCATAATAAAACTAACCTTTTGTTGAGTGAGTGCGTGTGTGAGTTTGTATGTTTGTCCGTCCTTCACGCTCAAACGGCAGAACAGATTTGGATAAAACTTGACACAGAGCTAGTTTATGACGTATATTAACACATAGGATACTTCAACCCCGGTAGTATCTGTTACCTTGGGATAATTTTGGGCAGAGCCGCTGGCAGCAGCTAGTTAGATCATAATTCTGGCCTTTTGGACTATATCAGCCTATAGTCCCGGCGGTTTTATGGACATTCTACAAACTGATAATGTTTTATACCCTTTAAACGAACTAAATTCTCAGTCCTAACGTGAACGATCCACCCAATCAAAAGGGCTGTGAACCGACAACATCTCTATTTATGTAAAGTTTTATGCATAATGTACGGAAGCTCCTATTAGTGAAATAGTGAGTAAATTAGATGCGTATTACGCGACAATGGCCCACGTTGGCAGTCGTCGATGACCTCGACATCTCATTTGCGGTGTTAGCACGTTTCGAAGGATAGTACTCGGCTTACATTCACGATGGTAGAGATTTTACATATAAAGCGAGTTAGGTTAAACGAGGGACATACTTTCAGGTTGTGTAGTACTCAAAATCAACAACTTTGTCCATGAGACCAAGTCTGGAATGTGAAAAAAATATCAGCTGTTTTTTACATTTTGACGAATTATGCGAACATAAATGTACTGAACAGCTGATGTTTTTTTCGTGATTTCAGGTATAGTTCCATAGTCAAAGTTGTTCATTTCCATGAGTATAGTATCCCCTGAAAGTATGTCCCACGTTTAACCTAACACACTGTATAAACCACGTTCAAGAGTTGTTAGTGTCAAGATTGTTGGGGATCATTGAGACTGATTGTTTTTGAACGCAATTTTTTAATGTCCTGATCGCGTTCAGTGTCATGGTGAAATTGGCACTTGATTATTAATCCAGTAGGTACATTAGTGTACACATAATATTCGTAAGTAATAAGAGTAGTGTGCACTATTAAAGCAATCTGTGAAGTAGTCCATGAATTACAGAGCTCATTTACAATGTAGTATGGAGATGAGGATTTATTCTGAAACCTGATACATCTTCATACATGAATACTTTGCCGTTGTACGCTTAATAAGTTAATACCTTCAATGAGAATCTTCAACTGTGTTCGATCTAATTGCTGAGCGGTTGTTTTGTCACTTACTTCATAAACTTTGTTAGATAACCCAGAACCCTCTGATGAATTGTTGTTTTTAGTAGACTTAAGATTAAATCTTAAGGTTTGAGATTACAGTTACGAGCACTAATATTAAATAATTATTCTGCCTGCCTTTCGCCAACTAAGTAGGTATGTTGGGATCGGCTTCCAGTCTAACCAAATGCAGCTGAATACCAGTATTTCACATGGAGCGACTGCCTATCTGACCTCCACAACCTAGTAACTGGGTAAAATGATACCCCTTTGAATGCTGTCAGATTTTCGGGCTTCTGACGACCCATAACGACTGTAAAAGATGCACACAGACAGCCGGGACTTAACGTGCTTTCCGTGGCACGAAGGAGTCTCGGTTGGTAAAAATGGTCACCCATCCACGGTCCAACCCCTGCAAGTGTAGCTTAACCTGATCGATCGATCCGTGCAACTGTTATTACTTAGCCACGAGCTCCTCTGTGGCATACTTTAGACAATTAAAATAATTGACTACTAGCTCACAATTGTTTTTCCAAGCTAGCTGCCTGTATGCCAAATAGCTTGTTTAACTGTACATATTGTAAGCTCGGCTTGTTTTGGCACACCTCATTTTTTGTTCAGCTCATTTGTCTAGCGGCACTTAATAGATTAAATTGTACATAAACATACATAGACATGGACGTCTCGAACTCAGGTTGGCCAAATGATTTGTTTTTTGTTAGGACCACACGCTAGACTGTAGAGTCGTTGACCGGAGCTGCTGAAGCCCTTTACTTGGTACGTAAAAGGTATCTCGTGTTATTCTTTTTAGGAGATATTAAATAGAAGAATTATGCATTCCAAGTGTTTTTCGGTTTTTTAGAACCGTTGCATTGGATGATGTTCGAGCGAATACTGTTATAATATATGCGAATAATACTTGTTTGAGTAATAATGGGACTCAACCATTGCCGAATAATTTTAATACAAATAATAACCTGAAAAGTTTTCAATGAGTAAAATTCAAATCCCGTTTTAGAGGCTTAACTAAAGCGTACGTGTATCTAGTTTGTTTTTTCCTTATATAATATATATGCTTACTAAGAGGTATTTTATTTTAATTTTGCGTTAAAATATGGTAAATCCCACGTTTATCACCTTGAAGCAGGACAGCTATTGTATTGGAGGAATAAGTAGGTTATTTTATTTAATAAAAACAAATTTAATGTCTTTTAAGGCTGTAACGTCATATTGTTTCCATTTTCAATTTCATATTTGAGCATGTATAGCCTTGTTTATTTAGCTGTATTTTGTAAATAAGATATTGAAAATACGTACACAGTCCCAACTGTAGACGTAGGTGACATGACTCAGGGGACAATAATAATACAATATGTAGTAGTATAGGTGTAATTAATACTGTTATGATCATGTAACTTAATTTATAGCAAAATTCGTCTCTCAATATATTCCAATCTGGTTGAAAGACAAAAAAAAACTAAAGGATTCATCATCTGCCTAGCCTTTTCCCAACTATGCTGGGGACGGCTGCCAGTCTAACCGGATGCAGCTGAATACCAATATTTTACATAGAGCGACTGCCTATCTGACCTCCACAACCCAGTAACTGGGCAATACGTTAGCCCTTGGTAAGACTGGCTGTCAGATTTTCAAGTTTCTGACGACCCGTAACGGAGGTCAAAGATGCGCAAATGACAGCCGGGACCAACGGCTTAACGGAAAAAAAAACTAAAGGATTATGGCAACTAAACATACGCGTGTATACGGAAACATCGTTAGTAAAAAAGCATTTTCATGTTGGCATACATTTTATACAATCTAACTGTATTTGGCGAAGCACAAAGAATGTGTGAACACAAATTCACTGCATTTCCTCTGCATTTAGTTGGCGTAATGTCCTTATACAAGTACATTCTCGCCAGGGGTGCCAACTCGACGCGCCGTAGTGCGAGGGTCAAAGTTTTAAACTGTCTGCGTTCACTGAACTCTACGGAAGGTCATATCTCCACAACCGTCTTTATACCTTTCATATTAATAAACTAAATAAGAGGTTGACTTACGACCGTTTGGAATTTATGTTAAGTCTTTTTTGTGTGCCGAGGTTTGCATTAAAGAGAATTCAAGTCGATTTTTTTAGCATGGATTACCAGCTTTTTGTTGTTGTATATTTTAAGTGCAGTTTTTATGACAAAATCTTGCAGATTTTTCTGTTAGTATATACTAATAGGTAGAGGTATTTTTTACTGCACGAAAAAAAATGCTTAGAAAAACGAATTGAAATTAATACCTACATGAAGTTTGATTATAATTAGAAACCTACTGGTGATATGAAGTTATGATTGGGTTAACATAAATCTGTTCCTTATAGATAATAAACATTGACGAGCTCCCAGCGGCAGTGTTTCTCTTACTCATATAGTCATAAGCTTGCAATAATCATTTGACTTTATTGAGGGACTCCTGTCTGGTTTGTTTAGTCTGGTGAGTATAGAGGGTGTAACCGAAAGGGTAGGTATATATGTCGCAGTTCGATAGATAAAGCCGTAATATTGTTATATCCCTAGGGATATAATTATATACCGTCACATAGTTATACGTAAGCGATTCATTACTATCTTACTAGGAATATAATTATAATACGGTTCAAGTTTAGTGTTATAATTATATTACTAGATTAAGTTTAGTGAAATAATTGTAGGAGTGCGAGGGTGCGGTGGAGGCTGAAACTGTAGATTAGTTTTAATATTTTACAACTACCAAGTTTTCCATAATTAATAACTTTTCGCAATTGTATTGTTAATGCTTAAATACAATATACTTACTATCGTTTTTATTAATAATACTAGTTGTAATTAATACGTATTATAGCTAAAAAGTATTGTAAAATATTAAAACTAATCAACAGTTTCAGCCTCCGCCGCACTCCTACAATTATTTCACTAAACTTAATCAAAAAATTTAGGGAACAGCAGATTTTTTTTTCACGATTTCGGAGTTGGTCCCATAGTAAAAGTTGTTTAGTTTGGTGGTCTTTAGCATATCCTTTTGTATGTATATACCCTTTCGCTTACACCCAGTAGAAGACTCCTGTAAATGTAGTTATTATTATAAGCTTTTACGCTACGACTTACGAATTTTTGTACACGCTTTTTATAAGCTTCACTTGTATATTTGTTTGTTTGTAACCAACTCCTTTGGATTTGATTTTGACCCACTTCAAACGGTCAGATTTCATTTAAACTTCGTAGAATTATCGAGGACCGATGACAATACACTAATTTGACTATTCCATTATCCTAATTAGGATCGTCCGGATAAAATGATTCTTTTACGCATCGTTTTATGTCTTTAGTCCGACAAACAATTAGTGTGTGACAGACAAATCATTTGTTCAACAGGTCATTGGATCGACGGGTCATAAGTTCGTGAGGTGGTATCGTTTCCCATTTAAACTAGTCATCATCATAATCAGCCTATTATGTTCCCACTGCTGGGCTGGGACACAGGCCTACCCTCTGTAAGAGGAAGTGGGCCAACACGCAGGCCCGGTGCGAGTTGGTAGATGTCACATGTCTTCGAATTAGCAGGACATACCGGTTTCGTCACGATGTTTTACTTCATCGTTTTAAGAAGTAGTGATGAATCAATTTATACAAAGTAAAGTGCCTGTCTGGCTTCGAACCTACGACTTACAACTCGTAAGTCGCGGCCAATGTCACTGGGCCACAACAGAATTTTATAGTCCACCATTTTTTGGACTGAAACCTTTTACATAATAAGACTGTAGTCTTCTTCTTCGTGTGGTTAGTGACTAACCTGGTGTCAGAGTTTTAATGCTGCCCATGGGCCTCTGACTTAGCATCACATGCTGTAGAGAAATATCTCTTAGACATGCCGGTTTCCTCATGATGTTTTCCTTCACCGATTTTAAGCAAGTGATAACTGTACAATACGCACATGAATGCGAAAAATCAGAGGTGCGTGCCTTGGGTTCGAACTCGAGACCTATGACTTGGCAGTCCGGCGGTCACACCACTAGGCTATCACTGCTTTTAGAGACTGTAGTAACAAAGAAGTATCAGACGCTAGTATATATAAATTAGTATATGCTATCGCTATAATTTACTGCACATTATAAATCTATTAATGCATAGCGTGGCCTCGCTCGGCTGATAAGCTTGTAATGTCACTGCCTTATACTAAACGCATAACGAATGCTGTGTTGCATCAAATCTTACTACCTATTAGGTAAGGAGTAATATAACAATGTTGAATGCATGAACTAATTGATTGTTTGCACGCTATGAGTAATAAGTTGATAATGTTGGTCTCTATATTTATATTTTGGATCCAGTTTTTTTGCTTGCCAATGGACTGATTTTAACCTTTTGAGCGCCAGAGCATAAAGGCGTGCCCTCCACGCCAAGCTACAAATTGATTTCTTCTTGTTATCATAAATTTCCATATATCCATGGTGACTTTTAATTTGTTTCATGTCAATAAATACGTACGAGAACTTCAACTTCTAAGATATTTATATAAACACTCACAAAAGTAATGATTTAATTGTTTATTTCGTGTTATAGTGGTGTTGTCATTGTCACATATTTGTGTCGTTGGTGTACAGGGTATGCGCTTGTCACGTATATGTGTCAATGTCGTTCAAAAGATTAACTAAAGACTTCTTTTGTCGCGTTTAACCCATTAGATGTTCGCCTATTGGGAGCCGTTTGCTTATTATTACTCAACGATTTATACGGTTATATTTACCTATTGTCGTTTCGAGAGAATTTTTCTTATAAGCTTATGGGGTTCATACGACATTTGAAGGGGTTAATAGCTGTCTGTGTCGATATTACCTAAGAATTATGACATTGACAACTTTTGAATGTCGTTTATTTAAAATTGGTAATGGCATATACACAGTTCCGTTTCCTTTAAATCGCGTGAAGAAATACAAAAGAATACCACCATATCGTACGGTTCCGCCATAATGAAGATTAACTTCGTAATTACACAGATCGGATCGCGATACCGCAGATAAGAGATGTTTGTCGGAGATAATGAACAAGTTCAAAACTTGTTCTGAAGACTGGAGGCCAAATATAACTGTACTTAGGTATATCTTATTTTTTATAGCTCTCTTCAATTCATTGTCTCTTTAATTTGATTTTACTACTAGATTCATTAATTAATGGGACATAAAAAAATGATTTGTCGCTCGCACGTGTTGCTTTTATGAAATGGGTGTCAATTGAATGATTGAATTTTTAATGAATATTTTCTTAGGCACAAAACAGTAATTTCGTTTCATTAGTAGCTTGAGGAATGGCTATACAAGGTGTTAAAAAATATGACCTGTTCCATACATTTAATTGAGTTACGTGTGCATAAATGTATCGAACAGCTCATATATTGTTTTCGCGATTTCAGGGTTCGTCTCAGAGTAAAAGTTGTTCGTAACGATGAGTACAATGCTCCCACGAAATTCTTATAGTTAATTTTTTAACACCTTATATAGCCATTCCTCACGCTTAGGGCTTAAGGGCACGATGTCTTTTTTATATTTTTGCAAATGCATTTTTCATTTCGACTGGGCAGTGGTAGCCCGGTGGTAACGGCTGCGACTTATGAGGCGTAGGTCGTTGGTTAGACCCTGACAGGCGCTTTGCTTTGTGTAAATAATTTTATCATTACTGCTCTCAAAACAGTGTAGAAAAACATTCGTGAGGAAACCGGCCAATGTACTAGAACCAAAAATTCGAAGGCATGTGATATTTACAGGGCACGCGTGATGGATTAAGGCCCATTCCCACCGAGAAGAGGCCTGCGGGAACATTATAGGCTGATTATGCATTACGACTATTTTATTAAAACTAAAGTAAAATAAAATAGATCTAGATTTAAAGCTGTCTTGCAGCTTTCTTGTGACGAAATTGCAATGGGATACATTGCAACACTAAAACTGTACAGTCGATCGTTCTGATAGCATTTCACAAGTAGCGATTAGCTCATCGTTACAAGATGTGCAAGATTAATGGATGCTGTACAGTGTAGTCGCAATAATACTGTATATGTACTATAGTAGACTCTACTAGTGATAATGTATGATTATAGGATTTTTTTCTAGTTTAATTGATAAGGATAATACTAGACTAGTTTAATGTTTTTTTACATGGGTATACTATATTTATTGAAACTATGCAAAAGTAAAATAATACTGCATAAACTGACTTTATGCCTTTTTTTGAGGGTGGAATCATTGAAATGGAATCATCATCAAATGACTCCTCCCGCTCTGGAGTGGAAGGGGGTGTCAGACAGTTACTGATTAAAACCCATGTTACATGTTAGGAACATGTATGTGTTTTAATCAGTAACAGTCAACCTTACCCCTTTATGTTCCGGGGTAGCGGTAACCTTTTCGGACAATCTCACTGACTTACATAATGCCTGAGGCATTTTATACCAATCAACCTTAGGGAGATGCAGATAGAAAACATGGCTGGTGCAACATTTAA
Organism: Hyppa rectilinea; assembly: GCA_951799385.1. Taxonomy (NCBI): domain Eukaryota; kingdom Metazoa; phylum Arthropoda; class Insecta; order Lepidoptera; family Noctuidae; genus Hyppa; species Hyppa rectilinea. Next base: position 6,186,902 of record OX637306.1, on the reverse strand, counting down.
GATAGATAACACGGCAATAACTATGAAATACAATTATACATAAGACGCTAGAGAAAAATAGAGATCAGTACTAAAGAAAACGAAACCAGCAAATCAGTGCTGGGACGGAGTCTGTTTAGGTACCCTAAACAAACTCCGTACCCAAGTAGGTCGCAGTAAGGACAACCTCCATAAGTGGGGGTTCATGGATGGCTTAGATCTCCGATGTGTGTGCGGCGTCTCCCCACAGACAATGGCTCACCTCCCATCTTGCACCGCATGCCCCGTCACATGCACACGTGAGGACCTATATAATGGCTGCGTCAGTGAACGGTATTCGCGTTGCTGAATTTTGGGCCAATATAATTTAAAATATAAATATATTTATTTAAACTATTTTTACTATTTTTGCCATCGACACGCTAAGAAGAAGAAGAAGTGCTGGGACGTCTGCTCTAACTGCATACGTATATACTCACGTGCCTACACGTTAAAAGACAATCGATAGCTTGGTTTGATAAATTATTCGTAAGGATAGTTGGAAGGCAAATTAGGTTTACGCTGTAAACACCGTAGAGTTATTATAACATAAATCGCCTAGTACACCGAACTACATTTCTCAACCGTATCATAAAATGGCGTAAGAGGAAATAGAGACCATAACTATTAATTGCAGCTTACGACTCTGAAGCTTGCCATATATAACATTCCTATCTATCAGATTGCGATGAGAAATGGAGGATGGAACTTAGGCTACTAAGAGTATAGACCCAAATCTACGGTCACCAGTTAATTAATGTCGATTTCATTGCTAAGGACCATAAATCAATTTGTAGTCTTAAAGCCATTTCATATAATTTTCAAAGAATGACAGTTGTGATATACGGAAAATTTTGGTCGAAAACAAGGACGAGCTTTACAATGTACTCGTATGTTTAAGTAGCTTCTGCCTGCGGCTTCGCTCGAGTGTAGGTTTGAAATTATCTTGCGGGAACGTACTACAGATGTAAAAAGTATCCTTTGTCTTAAACCAGGTTATGGTATACCCATGAGCCAAATTTCTTTTAAAAACTTTTAGCCATTTTAGCGTCGAAACTTAAGAAATAAACACACCTCTGCATTTATACTATAAAATCAAAAGACATTTATTCAAACTAGGCTGAAAATCAGAATTTTTTGATGGTCAATATTACATAAGACAGTCCCCCAAAACGCCCACCCTTCATCAATTCTTAGTGCTTTAGCTGGGAAGAAGAAGTGGCGCAACAAATTCCCCAGCAGCATAGCTGTCTGTTCAGTTAGAAGAACTTGATACATTTACGGTATGAGAAGTAATTAACATTACGAAACACAACTGTTTTAACTATTAGTTGGGATCAGAATTAAGGGCCTTACAATAGCTGGATATACTATGTAGGTATAGTTCCTATATTCACCGTGTTTTTAAAGAGGTTATGGTATACAGCAAAGTGAACGGAGTCTGGTGCAGTTTGCAGTTATAAAACCTCAAGGTTGATGGATAGAGAGTAAATAATAGCGTAAGGTTGGCCGCGATTGTAATTGGCATGTTTCAAAGATTCAATATATTGTTATAAGACCTTGATAAGCGATATTTTGTACCAATTATTATATTAATAATCTTTTTGAAGCTATGTATTTTGCTGCTGAGCATGACGTCCTGGGTTCGATGCCTGGGTCGGGCAAAGTGTTAATGTGTTTTTCCCAGTAGTAGCCCCGACTCTGGATTTGTGCCCAGTTTGTGGCAATAAATGTGGGAATGTGGGAAATTTAACTTTGCTTGACCTTTCGGGGTAATATAAAACATGAAAATTATGCTTCGTTATGTATATTGCTTGACTTCCAGCGGTTGTAGCGTGATGGTAAACAGCCTATAGCCTTTCTAAAGAATTGGGCTATCTAATGCAAATATAATGTTTAAATACGACTTAAATGTCGTTATTGATCTTTTTTTGTATAATGCAACAAATGGAGTATAGGTAAATAAAATAAGAAAATAATAGGTAAATAAAATTAAGAAAATAATGTTGGGAATGAGGGAAAATGTCATGAGCAGAGTGTTGAGTATGTATGTGGATGGCTATACGAGTAGGGAAATATCCAACGACCTAAACTCTCTCTCTGTGTCTAAAATTGAACTGTGTGAAAGATGATATGGCTGCAAACGGGATGACTACCGAGATGACGACTAATAGAGAAGAATGGCAGAGAAAAACATGTTGCGCCGCAAATAAATTGGGAAAAGGGCACTACCAGAGGTTAGCGCGAACAAACAAGAAACTCTTAGCTTTATTAAATTAGGTATAATTATATTTATTTCATTTCAAGGTTCAATCCTACAGAAACCGCGATAAATAGGAAGAATTGACCTTCGGTTAGTCGTAGAATGTAATTATTTTATTTAGTATTATAGTAATAACTGTTATTCTTCATTGTAGGTACCTATCTAAGAGTAGCAATGAGGTCATATATAACTCCTCAATGAATCTATGGGGGTACAGAATACGTATGGTAAGGAAAATAAATATAATTTTAAACAAATAATAAATTCTTAAGACGGTCCTTTTCATTGTTTTTCCAAGTACAATGACATTTTTACGACATATATTATGTTCTTGGGTGATAGAATCTTATAGTACCTAAGTGTACATCAGTACACTTAGGTACTATAAGATTCTATCAACTATACTACTTTTATGTAAACATGGTGATCTCTCTTTCAGCATGTGAAGCTAAGTCCGAGGCCCATGGGCAGCATATAAACTCTGACACCAGGCTAACCTAACCTAACCTAACCACACGAAGAGAGGAAAGTATTAAGAGAATAATGAGACAAATGAGGAAAATGCCGAGGGGAAAGTATTGAGTATGAATGTATTAGCTGTACGAGTAGAGGCAGATGGTAAGGAAACTGAGCTCTTTGTCACTCTGAAGCCTATTTACAGAATAAAATAAACAATTTCATTTTATTTCAAACGAATTTGTTTATTTGTACTCCGCTGGAAGTTCCAGTAAATAAAATCTTTCAACTTACAAAAATTATAAGTTGTTATACATTACAATTGTCTTCATATAAACTATAATTTTTTTATTGATTTTAAGCACATCTTACCCTACTAGTCGTAAAGGCACATACCTAATCTATATTTATCTCATGCTAATTTCAGACTACACTTGGTCAGCGCGTTTTGATTGCGTTCTTGTTTTTATAGTGGTGATAAAACGCACGTTTACCATTCGTCGTCTGAACATAGCTTTACTAAAGTCGAAAGATTTACTGTACATTTAACCACACACCTGTATTCGAAAGAGTTTGGCAGAGGTCTACGTGAACTCACACTACCCACACATTTCGCTATTTAAGTGTAGATTCCAAGTATTTAAAACAGGTGTGATGGTATGGTATGTAGATGAGAGGGTGAGCATATTATTGCCATCAACGGGGCACAAATTTAAGGCTGCTGAGAAATTCCATAAACATGGAAAATTTGAAAATCGACCTGACGATTGAACCCAGGACAGCAGCTCAATAGTGGCGCATGCAACTAGTTTAGGGACCGAAGGTATATTAATATTTAAAATAAGAATAAAAAGACACTCACCATTACTACCACTTGCCGTACGTGGGGTTCTTGAAGGATGACGTAGGTGGTTTATACAGGGGGTTCTCTCCCGTACAGTCTTCAGCGTCAATGTTCTGGTATTGCGGGTCATTGAGAGGCACGGGAGGAACTGTGTTCATGTGCTTCCACAGCATGATGCCGCTCACTGCTGCCACCGCTGCAACAACGGCCAGGACTCCCAGGATTATTGGCACTAAAGAAGAAAAGTCGAATTAAAGCTATGTTTTAGGTGAAGTTAACACGTTGAACAACTCGACGATTAAGGGTGAATTTTAACAATGAAACAGAATGCATTACATAGACCCCGTTTATGGGCTGTCAGTGTCATTATTTTAAGGTGAATCCTCCAACCAGCCCGCGAAATTCAAATTTTCTTAAGTTTTTTGCAATTTGCAGGCCAGTGATAGGTTGTATGTTGATGAACATTATTTTGATTCGCGGCTGTAAGACGTATGTAGTTACAGAATTATAATCATCAAAATCATTAATACAACCCTCCGAGCTCATAAAGGTGTAAAAATGACTTTTTACAAGGTCAAAGTCATTCCGGAACCTGGCACATTGAACAAGGCCTGCAAATTGCAAAAAACTTAAGAAAATTTGAATTTCGCGGGCTACCCTGTAACATCAACCTTAAGTGGAATATTGACCGCCATTTTGCATTTACAGCAGACATGTTGTTAAAAAGGTCCACTAATCAAGAACCACAATTTAAAGACACGTTCCGGATGACACCTCCGAAAAATTGGTTTATGGATGACCTCATGAAGACAGACTAGATATAAAAGACTATATCGAGTGATTTAGGTGTGGTTATTTGTTGTAGAGAAAAGGCCCTATTCACAGTACGCATGTCTCTCATTGAACTACGTTAAACTTTGCTGAGGACGTAATGTATAAGAATCATTGTGTTTAGACATCGAGACCCATCATATATTTGCGTGAGTTTCGCTAACTATTCGAATTTGATCCCGAAAGTGTGCCTGTGTACTTACTCACATTTAGCCTTGTTAATTGACAAGGAAAATGTTTGTTGTATGTGAGTGTCTTTTTTATCAACTTCGGTAATGGATGGGGAAAATGCATGACAAATACAGCATATCTATAGGACAGCTCATAAACAAAATATAAACTTTATATCATATCATATTAACCCATTGAAGGACAGTGAACGAGACACAATAGAAGTTTTATTGTTATTACGTCTATAGGCGTTCACTGTCCCTCAAAGTGTTAAGGAAACTTAATGCACAAACAAATAAACATCGTGTAATGAAATGTAAAGCGGTTTCACTGTAGTATTCCAGTCCAACCCACAGCCCACACCCTTTTCCTTTTGGTTTACCAAAACAATGCAACTGTGGGCGGTAACCGAAGTATTATATGGGCAAAAAAACTGCAAATTGTCACGTAGGTACCAGTTATATTAAATAATATTAACTGGTAAATATTCCTCATATACCTAAGTATATAGCCAATCGGCTCCTTAAACATTAAAGTTTTAGGCGCCGATTGGCTCCTTAAACACTAATGTTTCAAGAGCCGATTGGCTCCTTAAACACTAATGTTTCAAAAGCCGATTGGCAAAAATTTTAATACTGTTGCAAGTAGGAAATGATTTAGATGTAACTATGTTATTAAGCTAAATATGGAGAGCGTAGTATATTTTCTATTGTGGGAGTAATAGCGATAAATGGTATCTGATATTTATCTTCCCACTCTAGTCGCTAAAGCCGGGTAAAAGGGACTCTGTTATATCAGACACGTCATACTTAGAAATACCATGGCTTCATATGGAAATGGCCTTTGTGGGCTTATATGTATATCTGTCTACCCATTTCTTGTTTAAGGGGTTTACTATCCATTCTTGGGCAACTTTATAAACAGTGCTGGGGCGAATTTCACCATTAGAACTGAACGCAATCGGCGCATACACTAGGTTTAAGAGCTGAATATGACACATACTTATCTTTACTAGGGAATAGAGAGCTCTCAGACTCATTGGTGAAGTTCGCACTTAGGTTGCTAGATTATTTAACACTGATGCCTATTTGAAAACCTTGGTATTTTCAATATGAGTCTTGAGTGTGTATTTGTATGATTACGAATATGACTTATTGCAATCAATCAGCCTTTTTCAACAACGTTGAGGTCGGCTTCCAGCATTTTATATGGACGGACTGCCTATCTGACCTCCACAACCCCGTGTCAGTAACTGGGTAATACGATACCTCTTGGTAAGACTGGCTATAAGGCTTTCGGGGTTCTAACGAACTACTGTCAAAGATCCATGATTAACAGCCGGAACCAATGATACACGGAGTAGTCTTGGTATGTATAGATCACCCATCTTCGGGCCAACATCGGTAAGTGTCGCTTAACTTGATGAATCGACCCGTGCGGCTGTTACTTAGCCATGAGTTTATTATTACGTAATAATAAAGAGGGAACCCACCTACCGGTTATTTACCCAGACTGTCTTTTTGTTTGAAATGGAGCAAGAGGAAATATTTATCTATTGACAAAGGGACGTAAAAGGGGTCGATGGCAAAAACGAGTGATTCAGTAAGCTGTTTATAATGACCGTCTGTCGCTCCCTTATCTTTGAATGTTGTTCTGTATCAGTGGTGACTTGTTGAGTAAATATTGTCTTAATGTGATATAATTTTCTAGGTCAGTGACAATTGAGTATTTGAATCGGTCAAAAATAAAATATGAAATCACATGGAAAAAAGCCCGCTCGTCATAAAAACTTCCATCACCGTGCAGAAATTAAATATAATGCGACGATATAATTGTTAAATTGCATTTAATGCTAATAAGTATTCCATTTGAGTCTAAAAATCTGTGACGTCAAAATGTTATATTTCATACAAATCACGTATAAATGCCGCGTTTTGACAGTTCATAAAAAGTAACGTTATTGACTACCCTTTCAAATACCCCATTATTAGATAAAATAATAGCCTAACACATTGTATATAATTTTTGTTGATTTTGTGCCAGCATCCATTTTGGTTTGTATACCTACCTCCAAAAAAAATATTTTATTTGACGTATTCGAAATCGACGGTTGCATTCGAAATACGAATGCATAAAATGGTGCTCGTAAAACAAAGAAGGTTTGCTGTAACATAAGTCTTATACTATTTATATCTTGAATGTTATATCTCACCTTTGGTGCCATTTCTGGAGACATCTTTACCCACGATAGTTGATAAATAATAAGTTAGTATAAAAAACTAAATAATTGTACAGAGGCCAGCACATCAAGTTACCACAATCTGTCAAATTTCTTTGATAGTACGAGTATTTCAACTTTATTGCAAAGACAAGGTTCATTTTTAATAGAGAAAATTTGACAGTTAGGGATAGCTTGATGTGCTGGCGTCTGTACTTGTTACTCTAGCGATTATTTTCACTGCTAAGTGCTAAGGAAGTAGGCTGCAATATTGTCTAGAAGTTTTGTTTGAAGGGCTTTTGATGCGCAAGGAATCACTACCAAAACCATTGCTGACAACTTTGCAAATTGTTTTGACAGAGCGGTTAAAGACATAGTTCCTAAATGTAACATAAAATTAACGGACCCAGAAGCAACACGTATACCCCTGGATTCTAGTATGCTGTTTAAAAAAGCCTCGGCTAGCAGCGTACATAAAATCATTAAACAACTAAACTCAAGAAAAGCCCCAGGTCCAGACAATATTAAAGTTTCCGATATTAAAATGATAGGTGACTGCATATCCAACCCTATTGCTGACTTAATTAATCGAAGTATTGAAAGTGGTCTATACCCAGATGATCTAAAGGTGGGTTGCATAAGGCCAGTCCATAAACGGGGTAAAAAAAACGATTATTCAAACTATCGTCCAATAACATTGCTCTCATCTATTGATAAAATAGTAGAAAAATATGTTTGTGAACAAATTCACGCATTTTATAGGCAGCATGACGTAATTGACCGGTACCAATTTGGCTTTCAGGCCGGCAAAAGCACCACGAACCTCTTGTCAAACTTCACCGATGAAGTCAATAAGCACCTAAATGATAAAAAATATGTTCTTGCTCTCTTTATTGACTTCTCACGTGCCTTTGACACATTAATTCATAATCAGCTAGTTGATAAATTAGACGACTGTGGAGTACGTGGTCCATTACTGAACTGGTGTAAAAATTATCTTAAAAATCGTACCTTTACTGTTAAAATTGATAGCATCTGTAGTGATCGTATGGCTATAACTCAGGGAACAGCCCAGGGCTCAGTATTAGGCCCCCTGCATTTTTTGTCGGATGTAAATGATATGAGTAACTGCATCACGAACAGTAAATGCTATCAGTTTGCGGATGACACTTGCCTTGTTATTGCTAATAGAAATCCCCAAATAGCATGCGAACGCTTACAACTCGACCTGGATGCTCTAACAAGGTGGTGTCACGATGCTGGCTTAGTACTTAATGCAAGCAAAACTAAACTACTGGTTATTAAATCTCCATACATTAGAAAACTGCCCTTTCGGAACTTAATAGCCCACGACCATGACTGCTTGCATACGGTCAACGCGATTAATTGTAATTGTCCACAAATAGATGTTGTCAGTAAACAAACATATCTTGGAGTAATTATAGACAGTAAGTTCAACTGGAGTTGTCACATAGAACGTGTTTGCGATAAACTTCGGCAATTTCTCGCTATTATGACCATTTTAAAAAACCGCCTGCCTTTCAAAGTGAAGATAATGCTTTATTACGCAATGGCTGAATCTTACATCCAGTATGGCCTTAGTAGTTATGGTCGTACTTATAAAACCTACCTTGATAGTATTTTGAAACTTCAACTTCGAATTTTAAAAACCTTAGTATCTCCTAAAATTAGAAACCAATTTCACGACGATATAAATGGCCTCTTTAAACACTGCAATGTCCTACCAGTTCATATACAAAAACAATTTTTGTTACTAAAAGAACAATTTTTCAATGAATCCCTAAGAAACAAAATCGAACATCCTGTATGCACTCGGGCAGTTTCTGAGAATAGGCTTCGTACACAGTGCGCCAACAATACGTATGGCGAGCGAACTACCGGTTACATTATACCGAGACTTATTAACGGTCTACCCTCAGAACTAAACAAATGTATTACACATAAAAATGTCAAATGTAAACTAAAACAATATTTTTTAAGTATTTTATAGGGATGACTGTAACTGGAGAACGGAACTGAATATTATATTAATTGTATCGGCAATAACGCGTACTAAAATGCATCATTGTATGTATATTAAGATAGAAAAAATGTTAATGTATTGTAATGTAATGAGTTCATGATAGCACAAGTTTAAACCTTAGTGGTTTTTGGTTGCTATTTAATTTGAATCCTATGATAATTTGTATAAATGATAAATAAAAAATAAAAAAAATAAAAAAATTGTATATTATTTCTATGTTTTATATATTGTAGCTTTTAGTTGTTCCGTTTCAGCAAAATAAAAAAAACAAAAACGACCTTTGTACTTAACGGAATTTCCGGCCTTGAGGGACTGTTCGACGACACAAAACTAAGATAATAATAATAATACATAAATGATACAAGTGTACATGATTGTTTCAATAACAACGATTGAACAGGACCAAATGATAAATATAATAATGTATGTTCTAAGAAAGACTGATACGCAGCTGGTCTCAGGCGCATATATTTGTTTTGTCATGTCAAAAGGCGGGAATTATTGAACACATCTGTGTAAATTAAAATTTATCCAATTTTAAGAAAAGAAGCTATCCCTACAATCTTAAAGTGTATTTTCGAATACAGTAGGTATATGTTTATGAAATTAAAAATTACTTTTTCATTCATAAGAAGCTGATTGTTCAAAAGTGACGCAAATAAGATACGAAATTGACATGGAATTTGCTGTGTTTCAATTTCGTAACTGAAACGTTCTTAATTAACATGAATTTTTGTTTACTCACGTCGTATTAAACTGTTCTGACAGCAATATTAATTGAAATAATTTATGATTAAACTTGTACAAGTTTTTTGTAGCCGTTTATACTCGTTACTGGCAAATTATTTATGTAATTTTTTATCAGTTTTTGGAATATTACACGAACTGACTGTAGACTAATGTGAGGTTAATTTGACATTGATGTCCATCTTTAAGTTTACCTAGACTAGATGCTGTCAGCGGCTTCGGCCGCGTGGATGTCGGAAACTATCCCAAAGGGAACATACTACAGAGATAAAAGTATCCTATATGTTAATCCAGGTCATAAACTATCTCTGTGTCAAGTTTCATCCAGCTCCGTTCAGCCGTTTCCGCGTGAAGGACGGACAAACATACAAACTCACACATACAAACTCACTCAAAAACTTTCGCCTTTATATTATTAGTGTGATTAGTGTAATGATCGGCTTTGATTCTTACCTTTGGTATTATCTACATATGTATCCTTATCAGCAATTATCTCTTTGCAATGGTTCAGCATCATCACAAAAATCTCTCCAGTCTCATCTCGACTAGCGTAGAATTCCAACAGGCCACAATCATCAAAAGTTTCGTTGCACTTCACCCAATAGTTAGTTCCCAAAGAATCCTTTTGTTTCGCCAAAGACTCATTGTACCGTTGGATAGTCATGATATGATTGCATTTGGAGCATTCTCCAATGGTATTGTTGACGAGGCAGTCTTCACACTCGCTGGCGATGCTGCATAGGCCTTGGCAGTTGTTCTCCTGGTCGAAATACTGAGAGCCTTCCCGGTCTGTGTAACAAATGCAAGTCTCGCAAACCCCACAGTAGCCGTTGCCTGAACAGTCCGCCTGCAAAAGGTTGGTTGTTAGATAGACGAAGGGAATGGAGTCGATAAAGATCAGATTCAGAAAAAAAAATCAAAAGTCCACATAAATCTCTCTTATTTCAATAGTACTTACTCGACTTGGCGGAGGTACTACCGTGCCCCCATAATTCCAAGTCGAGTTTAGCGCTACAGAAAGTGAATGATCCAACTTTAATAGTAGATGGTAGACGGTAGAATGTAAATGGGCCATAATATTGATAATAACATCATACTACTTTTGTAAACCTACATTTAGCAAATAAAGTATTATTATTATTATTAATTTTTTGATAGGATTTTGTTTTTTCAATGTGATACTTACATCGTTTCTTGGGTTCAGTGAACACTGTTTTATATCTCCTCTACTTTTATCACAATTCGGCTGATTTGTGATTAAAGTCGTGTGTGTGTCGCAATATTCGCCCTCCCTGCAGAGTAAAATGATTTGTTATGACTTTGAGAGATGGAACATTGAAATGCTATTACAGTTACAATTGCTAGCTTAGTGTCTTTTTTGTTCAGTGTCTTTAGAAAGGCTGCGTTGGCTACACTTAGGTTTTGTTTTAGAATGAGCCAATTTTATTTATCCTTGAAATATTTCGGTCAAATATATAATACAGCATTTATTCTTTGATTACACGCACATACTGGAAATGGGGACAGAAAATTAATGTTAAGTGCTGTAAAATATATGCATTCTTTTAGATTTAAGGTAGGAATAGATACTTAGATTAATTGAGCACACCACGATACTATATCCATTTAAAATTAAGCAACAACAAAATCGATTGTAATAGGTGTTGCCTAGACCTAAATAAGTATACTAGACATTATTTAATGGTGAACGGAGTTATTGATAATAATCAGGAGTTAATCGGTTATCAGTCCATTGATAACGGATATCTTATGGCCATATCAGAACCTTTGTTAAAGGAGGATGCCCTGCGGTTTTTTTCAATTTTCAAGTCAGTATCAGGTTGTATATTGATCAAAATACGATTTGCGACCGTAACATATGTACATTTATAGAATTAAAATCCTTAAACTCATTGATACAACTCTCTAAGAAAGAATTGACCTGAAATGTCACAATTAGGAACTACTCATATAATAATGTGATCTATACTTATAGAATTGTATTGATGATTTTAAATTTCTGTATTTGCAAAATGCAAAACCGTCAGAAAATATGTTTATTGCTGGCTAAACTAGGTAGCTTCCCCTTAAGGCATTATTTCCGATAGGTAGTAATAGATAGGAACAGTTTTGCAAGGCTTGCAAGCATACTAATTCAACAAAGAAATTGCCGCAACCGCGTAATCTTAAAAAAATTGCATTGAAATAATTAGATTTTGACATGCAGCTGCTCTTACTAATTGTATTGCATCAAAACATGGAGCACTTCTAATAACCCTGCCATCGAGATGAAAGCCCCTTGTGCCACAATTAACTCTACATCGATGTTCGAACAAAGATGTTTTTGTTATGTTGAATTACATATTTGCGAAATTCAACCTTAGCTCGAGGTATTACGACATACTATGTTGCTAGTCATATTGTTAGATTAAACTACCAATTGTAATTGCAAACGTAAACATATTTTTAGTAAAATTATTTATCGTGTTATGCTTAATTGTCTCGACCAGTCTCGACATTTAGATGGATTGCGTTTATCTATTCTTTATATATGAAAGTGGTCTCTTACTGGGAGCATTCGCCTGTAATGTAAAATTTATGATTGGATTTCGAGCATTACGTTACAATACTGTATCCCGGACTCATCATCTGCCTAGCCTTTTCCCAACTATATTGGGGTCAGCTTCCAGTCTAACTGGATGCAGCTGAATACCAGTATTGTACATGGAGCCGTGGAGCGTCTGCCTATCTGACCTCCACAACCCAGTAACTGGGCAATACGATACCCCTTGGTAAGACTGGCTGTCAGATTTTTCGGGCTTCTGACGACCCGTAACGACTGTCAAAGATGCACAAATGACAGCCGGGACCAACAGCTTAACGTGCTTTCCGAGGCACGGAGGAGTTTCGGTATATAAAGATGGTCACCCATCCACGGCCAACCCCGGCAAGCGTAGCTGAACTACTACTGACTAATGCTCGGTTGTCCTCCTTCTCTGATGTAATGCTCGGAGCTGTAACGTTACATTACAGGCAAATTGCTCGCGGTGAGGGCCCACTAATTTTGATCGTAACATGTCATCAACTATGTCTTAGAATGAACCAGCGTCACTGTATGGTGGGTTGGTTAGTTACTAGTTCATGGCAGTTTGTGAAGCTAAATAAGTTTATTATGCTTATGAGCTGTGATTTTATGAGTGTTTTAGTGTTTTGTTTGGCTTCGTGTAAACTAGGTTTCACTCATTCACTTTCTACAACTTGACTTTACAATATAGGCATAGACATTACACAACTCTGTTGTTGTGTTGTGTTTACAAACAAGTGTCTACGTTTTACAACACCCTGTATTTGGTTCCGTTACGGTAAAAACACCGTGTTTGGTCTGTATTTTCTTGAAATTGATTGCGTTCATTCCCGTATGTTCTATTTTTCTTAATGTTATTTTTAGCACGTCTTAATTATTTCTACGTTTGCTAAAATACCGTAATTTGTTAAATCTTGAGTAATTGCACGATCATGACGTGTTTTCCTTGATTAGCAAGTACAATGTTATTTCAATGTCGTTTTTTCTTTTTTTATTATAACTTTTAACTAAAAGGTTAAATTTGAATTTTGCTGAATGAGGCTGTTTTTGCACGTTTGGGTGTGATTCATAATCTTGATGACATTGTTGCAACCTTTACAAAATTATACTGAACGTTTTATTAACTCAAACTCCAACCACATAGCACTACATAGTATAAAGCAAAGTCGCTTCCCGCGTCCTAATGTCTGTATGTATGCTAAGATCTTTAAAACTACGTAACAGATTTTGATGCAGTTTTTTTTAATAGATAGAGTGATTCAAGAGGAAGGTTTATATGTAAAATAACATGCATTTTCCGTCATCCAGGCGAGCGAAGCCGCGGGCAGAAGCTAGTTTGGCACTTTTGAATTGTTAAGGGCCCGGGCAGCCAGAAAGATGAACCCTTTAAGAGAACTAGGTACAGAAAGTAATCAAATCTGTAATACATACCAATCTGGATCACACGAGCAGACTCCACAAGATAAATTTCCATGATTGTTACACATTGGGGAGCTCTTTTCCACTATCAGACTGCATACGCACGCGCACGCCACCAAGTACTTAATGTGAGTTTCTTCTTCCAACCCTACGTTGACCTTCACTTCCACAGACTCAGTGATTCCCCCTGTCGCATTACAAAAGTCGCGGGAGGCAGTAACTTCGATGGTGACGACACAAGTCCTCTCAGAACACTTCGGTTCATATTGCTTCAGCTCAATCTCGAAGCTTTGCGTCGAACGCACAATCATCATCTTTGGCTGCAAAAGTTAATATACGTCAGGAAGTTTAACAATAACTAGGGTTTAAGCGAGGATATATTGCACCATTATTTAGAGAGTGTGGATTCTTGATTGGAGTTATATACGAGTATTCGTAGTGACTCATAGTTGGGTGATATTTCAAATCAATTTATCATGCGCTAATATTTTTGAACACGGTTTTTATTTGATCTAACTTCAAAAGGTTTGTAAATACAGACAGTCGTATATAACAATATGGACACGCTAAATTATAGCTTACAGAAGTACTGCAAGTAACTTATGATTATCAACAAAGCAGTTTGAAATGCGTAACAAATGTAAACTTATATTGGTGCATTCAAAACAAAAGACAGTTGGCAGTTTTTGTCTGTGACATTTGGATTAACATTAGTGGATCATGGTTTGGTAATCATTTGTGGATTGATGGCATGTGCTGATATTCCAAAACTTTTCCCAGTTTTAATTTGGACTACAATCTACCTTTTACCTAAACACGGTTGATTATCTGACCACTCCATCCACCTTAACGAGTGTTCTCAAACTTTCGCTTGTCTGAATCCAACTATTATATAGACTACACGCCTATTAAAGTGTAATTATAATTATAGTATCATTATTAAAGCTTAGTCTGCTGTAATTATTATAATTATTGTTGTAATTATTTCAAAGGGAACAGTGAAGCTCGGTAGAGATTCTGACGCTAATGCTTAAATTGTTGAGACATATAGCTGTTAGAATGATACGTTGTTAGTTATTTGCTTCCTCGTGCATGTTTTTACCGTTATGGAGAAGGAAGGTTAAATAAAGGCAGAGGTACTTTCTAGATGTAGGTATATTGTCTTTAGCGCTAGGTAAAGGTATAGGTACTCATATATGAAGGTATGTGTCATCATCCATTGAGACTCATTAAAGTTCATATGACCGAATGGCGTAGGCTCACAGCAATACCTCACCTGTTACCTAAGTTGTACCTCAGTTGCAATTCTTTTTTGTTAACCTAAGCATTCTTGACTTCTCGTTGACCTTAACTCTGTCGGTTCAGACCTTCTTGGGCGATTCAGCCGCACCACAAGTCAATTTACTCTCAACTTTCGATCATGTGGAAGTGATAGATTTCAGAACAATGCTTATTGCTGTATTTAAGTATTACTGTATAATTAATTGTTATTACATCCAATAGACCTTACCTTCTGTTTACTCTTCGCTGAATAGCTGATGTCTATTTTGTTGGGGCTCCCGATGCGCAGCGATCTCTCAGTGTAAATCGGACTGACGTCTGATCCATGCCTGTCTGATGCTTCCTCCACATCTTGTAGGTATTCTTTGCCGTTGGGACACCAGCCGTCTGATGACATGAACTTGCAGTGAGGTGACTGTAAAGAAAAAATTAAAAAATAAATATGACGAGTTAAAGTGAGTTTCTTTATAAGTCTCTCTTGTCGTGATAATAAAATTTACGAGAGAGCAAAATTACAAAACAGCACGAAAGGAATCTTTGTCGAAGATTACTTAAGCAAACACACGTTGCACAGTACTGCTAGGATATCCAAGAACAAATTAAGCCGTAGCACTCCTTCTATTGCGAAATTTTAACAGCGAAAATAGAAATTTAGTTGACTACACTGCGAATAACGTTTCATGAAGGTGTGTTTCATTGGCCGTAAGGTGTGTATAATATTCTAGGTGTGACATCAAATTTAAACAGTGTCTCGTGGTGGGCAGAGGTTCTAATCGAAAGTCCTAATCGTACAGCCGTGTCGTTTGCTGTCCCGTTTTCTATAATGTATAATGTAGGAGGCAGGTGTGTTCGAAAGCGCGGAATCAGCTTAGGGGCAGTTGAATAAGATTTGGCACTGTGCCTTTTTGAATGCAAATTAAGTTTTTTTTTAGTTACATAATGTACTTTTATTGCCTTTTTTTAAGGCAGCTGCATTGCGGCTGGCGCCAGTATAATAATCTCAATTTACGTATACTTACTTATAAATAATTCAGTATTAATAAGTTGTTATTATCAAGTCTAAGCCTCTGAATAAATGCAACAGCAAATTATAACCTTTTCAAATAATATTAATTATCCTTTGTCCACATTAAACTTGATGTCACTTTGTCGCCTTATAAGTCTTGCTTGGCTACTAATATATCTATTTACACAACATAAATCTAATATTGTGAGTCCATATATTATGAACAAAGGAATGTGCTTATTCTGCTGGTATATATAAATATACTATATATGGTGTGTAGTGGTTCCTAGACATGCAATTATACAAATTGCAATGTTAAATGATGCCGTCCAGATTCAAACTGGTTGAAATCACTTACAATGATAATGCCGTGACTGGATGTGACAAGGGCGTGAAATTAGTTTTAAGTAGAGCGTGCACTGTAAAAGTTTTTACCCTTGTAATTTCTTGAAACAAGGTTATGGTTTTTGTTATATTTAGTCTTTGTTTTTCGTGTAGTTAGCGACTAACCTGGTGTCAGAGTTTTAATGCAGCCCATGGCCCTTCACATGCTGTTGAGAAATATCTCTGAACCATGCCAGTTTCTTTCGCCGTTTTTAGCAAGTGAAAATTATACAATACGCACATGAATCCAAAAAGTCAGAGGTGCGTGCCTTGGGTTCGAACTCGAGACCTAAGACTAGGCAGTCCGACGGTCACAACTAGGCTATCCCTGCTTTTTGTTATATTTAGTTAAACTGTAATTTATTTACCATTATTCTAACATTCTAACATTTGTCACTATTCAGAGGAGAATTTTCATCTGTTGCCAATGAAATAATGAAGAAGACACAAGGTATGCAAATTATTAAACCATAATTGCACTGTTGACAGTGTATCTTGTCATATAAGGTAATTAAAACTTCGGCTCTTATCAAGATGTTCTTGTAAAACGGGTCTGAGGCGATAGTTGGCACAAGGCCAAAGTTGTTCGTCGTTAATGTCATTAACTGTCCACCAGAATGTAAAAGAAACACGTATTTTAGGTTGACAGCCGAAGTTGCATATTAGGCATATAAAATACCTTATTAATTTTTCAGTTGAGAGCGGGGAAAACATAAGCTTTAATTATTTATTTTTGTTCGTACACTGCTAGGTATGTATAACAAACATGGATTTAAACACATACCTAAACTGACTTATTAGTAGTTCGAACCGTCGTTATAGTTATTTGTGGTTATTTGTTTATTTGACATTTTAATGTTCTATTTTTCAGGCAATGAACCATCTGTCATACTGAGAATATTTTATCCTGAATAATCACTGAGCAGTATTAACAGTTCTTGTTAACACCGTTAACAAAAGGCATATCCGGTCAATATATTTCCATGTATAATGTCGCTTGGCGCCAGCGGTCGACTCGTTCATGTAATGACCAAGTTGGCAGCTAACTTAACATGGAGTACATCCATACGCAACCTGCCTTCATTAAACACATTGTTGACTATGGTGTATGAAGGACGTATGAATAATTCGATGGAAAAGCACGGGTAAATATAGTCAAGCATTCATTGTAGAGTTGTAAACAGATACTTGATATTGCTAGTATGCTACCAGGTTTTGAGATGATAAATTATGTACGGTTGTTACAAGTGGTTTGGTAAGTCGATTTGCGTACCGCATTTTCCGATTATGTAAGCGATTTGCGATTTTGCCGCGGGGTTTTTAAGGTTCTCGATTCTTGATATCGATTTTGATTTGGTAGCTCTTGTGCAAGTGCTTTTTGCTGCAGGTCATTTTATGGTAATTCAAAACATGGTACCCATTTCATATAGCGAGGAATAGTGTAAAATAGATATTTTTTTATAAGGATGGGAAATCATCAAAAACTTCTCCCGCTGTAGGTGGAGTGGAAGGGAGTGTCAGAATTTACTGACTAAACCCTATCCATGTTCCTTCCTTACCCTTTGTGTTCCGGGGCAGCGGTAACCCTTTCAGACAATCCTGTTTTTTGTAAATTCCATATAAAGCGGATTTCTGTCCACCTTTGTACCTTTTTTGTGTGTGAAAAGTATAAATAAATAAATGTACTTCTAGTTTAGGTCACATTTTTCAAAAGTACCTACAGTACCTACACAAAGGCAAGAGTCATTAAACATTAATTAATTTTAAACGTCATTAAAGATTTCTTTGGATGAAGAAGTGCCTTAATACTCGTAATAATGTAATTTTAATTAATCACTCTTTGGTGCTTGAGGGCTTACTATACATTAATGTAGAACTAATTTATGAGAGTAAGTTATAAATCAACCGTAAACTAAGTAAGTATAGACCATATTTATCCATTCCAGATAATTATAATGCAAGATACGATGGGTGTGGGGTTCGACACCCACGCAAAAAATACTACTCGAGGAATGTGGTTTCAATAGGGTACATAAAGAATATTCCACAATAACATTCTTTTGTGGGGAGATTTTATATTAACTGGTATAAAATCAGTGATCTTAGTAAAATAAGGAATTCTAACAGGGCTTAAGTAACTAAGAAAGACAGTTAAGAGATAATAGGAAAGAAAAACATCGGTCGTACCGACCCTAAATAACAAAAACCAGAGCAGGCAGAAGAAGAACAAAGCTACATGCGTATAATAGGACATAAAAAGGCTTTTTTGAGCGGAAGGGAGTGTCAGACTTTTACTGACTAAAACCTATCCATGTTCCTTCCTTAACCCTTTATGTTCCGGGGTAGCGATAACTCTTTAGAATTAATTGAGCATTTATTAAAAGAAAAAACATTAAAAATATTTTTTAACTACAACCGTGTATGCTTTATTGCCCGGCTGCGACAAAAAGGTCCTAATCGCTCATAATATTCTTTCTAAAAATAAGCCATAATAATAATCACATTCAGACCATGAGGTAATGATCCTCGTACATCAACCTCCCCATATTCTGTCTTTAGTTTAAGATACGCTTAAAGGGATCTCAGAAACCTGTTCGATAGCCGAGAACCTAGTTAAATTACTGAGTGCTTGAAAATACAAATATGGACATAATTGGCTTGTCTCATGATAGAGCCGTATCTTTACTAAGTCAGTGCATTTTGTTCCTTAAGAATTTAGGGCAGAAAAAATGATAATCGTTCTTGGCGGCAGTCACGAAGTATCGTTGCTCATTATTTAAGGGCAAAGAACCTTTAATAGCCCTTAGTGCTTAGGAAACAGTGACTGTGGGTGTCACAATAGTAGCATAGATCTTGCCGATTGCTCTCGACCTGAGTTGATCTAACCGATACCCCATATTTCTTCTGATTGTGTGAGTAGGACAGCAATACTCACTATAAAATTACGGAAGTAGGTGTTGACTAGTGCTGCGCTGATGCTAAAAGAAAATCGACTAACTAGAAAGTTAGACAAATATTCCAGTGGCGACAAAATGATTGATGGGTACCCAGTAATTTATTGTTTTAATAATTAAGAAATAAATTAACGTTAATAGCTTTAAAGGCCATGATAAAATTCTTGACTCTGCCTTATCGCAGTGGTTTGCGTTCGGCCATTGTTGACGAACATTACGGAAATAGACTATCAGTTGATATGGTTTGTTTATTGCATCTATTGAGCACTTGATTTGTTGTATTACGTAAGAATCTACATATAAGGTTAGTTCTGTTTGAATTTTGTAGAAATACTTGTTTGCAATCGAAATTCCCTCGTTCGCAAACTAAACTGAAATTAGACGATTAAAGTCTCTTATCAGTTCAAGAAAACAACGGCACGGACAGATAAGAGCTAAGTTAGATACGTAAAAATTATTTATACCTTGAACTTTGCCCTGTTTTAGTCTAAACGTTCTGATTTGTCAACTATTTATTTATGTATGAAAATTTTAAGTTAACTAAAACTGACAGCTCTAATATTAATGCACATCCCTTTATTAGTTTATTATAGGGAAAGAGACGAAAATAGTATCAATTCAGTTTGGCTGATGCATGACATACTACACTTCTATCGACTATCCCAATAAGTCGACTATTACCTGGCACACCACTAGCTCAAACATGTGGGCGTCAGGCGATATGAATGCCTATAGAAAGGTTGTCTCCCTGTTGCGACATCACTAGCCACTCTAACCAGTTATAACGTAAATAAAAATAATAAACATAAAAGTGTAGAATCTGATTATGTTATTCTGTTGTTGAGTTTTGGCTTCGAGTTCAATAGAAACTTGATTGAGATGATGCTCAAATAAGTCAAAATCATTTCGGATAAATTGTTTCTCGTTTTTTTTAATGAAATGTACAGTATTTTTTCAAAAATTAAATGCGATTCTTCGATACATATTTAGCAAATATTTTGATTAGATAGAGGCAGAAACAAAAGTCACCTTATTGATTCGACTGGAACAATGGCTTCCTAACCCTTATATCTAAAAGAAGACAAAAAGTTATTGTTTGTAATAATGAGATCACCCGCATCATATTTTCTTGGTAATCCCACACCTTTTGAGTCATTTCTGTGTGGATATTTCTATAAAATTATATTCTTAGAATGTATTTTAGTTCTCCCTATTTTATATATTTTCCACGCTGTTTGTCAATCAAGAACCGCACGCTGTTTTTTAGTCCAATTAAAATATTATTTTAATTTCTTGAGTGACTAAAATACATCTAGTGACACTTTTATTTTAGCTGCAGTTTAAAATCACGATGTGTTTTCGGTATCATCAACACCAAAAGCTAATGTTTGATTTAAAATGCTGCCATTACTGTATGTTTGTTTAAAAGTCAAGTCAAACACGACCGTGCATATATTCACCGCAGTCCGCATTCCAATAACAACGATTACTGTGTTTTCAAACTTCTTTGCCTAATTATTTTTTTTTAATTTTTTTTTGTGAATGGCATCTCGCAGTCCTAGGCGGTTGTCGGCTGCTTAACCGGGCTTGCTTGTGGATACCTCAAGAAAATAAGGCCTCAGGGCTTAAAACTTGTTAGCGGGATTGTCAGAAAAGGTTACCGCTGCCCCTGAACACAAAGGACTAAAGAAAGGCTAAGGAACGAACGTGGATGGGATTTATTCAGTAAGAGTCTGACACTCGCTTCCGCTCCATCCAGAGCGGGAGTAGTAATTTAATGATTTCCTACCCTAAAACTAAGCCTTTTAACGTTTTCGCTGGGAGAAGACCGCAAGTGACAGGCTGATTCGAATTAGTAACAAATTCAGTATCTTGCTGATTTTAACATTTTGGCACGGCTCATATTGCCACGTAGTGCGGCAGCCAAAAGAAACAAAAGCAGTGACATACATTCGTTATTAAAAATAAAAGACATATGAACGGTGCGTCTTGTTCTTCCTACATTCTGTGACACCGAGGTCAACGCACTTTGAATGAATTTCAAGAGAACTGCAAAAACATTGGAAGTCCCAGACTTGTAAACAAGTTTGTAGAAAAATCGATGAGTTGCTGGCTGAAATCCAAATACTTGTGCATCACACAAATTTTCTTGTCTTTCCGGTTAAATAAACTTCCCGCACTCTCCGTGTCAATACAGGAAATATTGTGAAAACAATACTAAGTAGTAAGCAGCACCTTGGGATTATGGGTTTTTAATCAAAATATGTATTCTATTGGAAAAGTGCCCAATCAAAATAGTTTCTTACACAGGCATTCCCCAGCCTAAAATCATCGCAAATTATTCAACAGAAGTTCGGACAAAGGGAAGACACACGTAAGCAAGAAGTTATTTTCAAGAACAAAAATAAAACAGAAACTGTGTCGCATTGCAAGTATTCCAAAAAGACGATACGAATGCAGGGATTAAGTATCATCAAGATATCTTTGAGAGACTTTTATTAAACTAGAATGTTTGCAGTATGGAGTTGGTGCCAACTTAATAGTGCCCCGTCACCTTTTTATTTTAAGGTGAAACCGCTAGGACGGCTCGCGAACTTTTTTTTCTTGGCAATTTTCTGGTCAGTATTAGGTTTTATGTTGATCAAAATATGATTCACGGACGTAGCAAGTACGTATTTACAGTGTAATAATTAAAATCATTGATACAACCAAGTTCATTTAACCGGAATGACTATTTTATGAAATCATGACATTTCAATTCTAACTTGGAAAGTTGTATTGATGATTCTAATAAGTATAATTCTCTAAATACGTACTTACTACGGTCGTGAATCATATTTTGATCAATATAACACTGACACTGACCTGCGAATTGCAAAAAAACCTATTTAGATTTGAATTTCGCGTGTTGCGCCGGCGCAACACCCTTAAACTAGAATGTTTGCAGTATGGAGTTGCAGCCATATTTATAGTGCCCCGTCACCTTTTTATTTTAACCTGAAGTATTTAGTTTCCGGACCCAAGCAATAGAATATATTTGAGAAGATTTTTGAGTGATGTACAAATACGTAGATCGTTTATAGAAAGTAAAAAGTTATTCGACAGCTGTTTACTGTGTAACTACTGTTGACAATGTATGCATGCAAGTATACTGCGTGTAACCGAAAGGGTATATACATACAAAAGGATATGCCGCAGACCACCAAACTGAACAACTTTTACTATGGGACCAACCCCGAAATCGTGAAAAAAAAGCTATAGAACAGCTGATTTTTTTAGCGATAGCGGAGTTGGTCCCATAGTAAACATTTTTGATCGTTTCAAATAGCCAATTAAGAATGATTAAGTATACATTCGTATATGTTGCTAAATTCATGTCTATATTGACACCAAATTTAGGTAGTGGTATAGTAGTTAACTAATGATATTCCTTATAACATTATTAGGAAAGTGCGGTATTGATAAGGAAAGAGCGGAGTTTATCTCTTTGTGATTATGATAGATAACACAATGACGTCTGTCACAAATGAATTGTTAGCTTTATTTAATTCTATTCGCTTTCTAGTTCTATGCAATTCATTTAGGGCGTATTATATGGATCAGACTTTCTTTGTAGGTCTAAAATATGGATTTAGGTAGGTTTCTCACAAAATTATAGCAATTCAAACACACACGCAATCAATAGTATTTTGTTACGCCATTTTGGAATTCAATATAGAGGGGAACATCTCGTCCATTCATTTAAATTGATTTTGTAATTAAAAACATGCCATGACTTTGAATAAAGTTACTTCTATGCTAATAGATACATATATAATTAAGTTGAAGAGTTTGTCTGCTTGAATGCGTTAATATCTGGAACTACCTAAAAGTCGAATTTGAAAAAAAATTATTGCGTTTGAGATATCCCAATCCTTGAGGGAGGTTATTTTACATCGAGCTAAAAGAAAAAATCAGAAAGAACGCTAAGTGAAATCTAAGTAATAGCGCGGGCGATGCGAGGCGACGGGATTGGGGAAAATTTCATGAGGAAGAAGAACTGGCAGAAGCTAGTTCATGACAAATAGGCATCGAATTATAGAAAGTAGATATGAATAGTGGTGCATTAATATCTAACTAACTAATAGTGTTCTGGGATTTCCCAATCCAATGTCGGTGGCTCTGGTGTCAATTGATATGGTCATCCGCACTCCAGAAGCGCCTCTTTGTGTGTTTTAAACCACCGCAGCGAATTGCTTCAGAGCCCCACTATGGCATTAAATAAAGCGAATAAACAGATGTATATAGACAGTGTTGCTCTTCACATTAATAAAGCCGCAATTACTCTAGCAGTCAGCTACAATTTCAGATTTAAGGGCATGATAAATTAACTGACCCAAACTGAACTATGAAGAATCAACTTCATTAACACTGTAGCTCTGATGAGAGATCCTCGGTAATAAACTACTGTTCCGATGTTGGCAGACACTCAATTATACCTAGACAGCTGTAGCTGCAAGATTGCGTTATCTTATTAACTCATTGAGCAACGTAACGTGAAATAACATGCCCTTTGTAATACCAATTTTTAAAGGTAAACCTTACGCAACGCATGTTAACATAAAAAAATGAGATGTTTTACGCGCTCAGTGTTAAAATCTTTAAAACATGTTAATAGGTAACTGGAGCGCCTGTTAATTGCATTGATTGATATGCAATGGGATCTTTTAATTTTTCACGCGCACCCATTTTTGGGTGTTCCGTTTATTTTGGTTTTTAATCAGCAGTAATTAGCTGTGGCGGGTCATTGATCAGCGTTGGGTCTGATATGTTCGTCAACTATACGGTGGTCTCATTTGTATGGAAAATGTCGCTATTTATTACCTTTGTGTATATGAGTCTTAGTACGATTATTTACTACCTTACCAAGATATTATGTTACCCTGTGTCGTAAGCAGTTAGACAAAACTGAGGGAAACCAGTTATTGTTGGATTGTAGGCGACGAAATTGCGAACTCTGTTCTAGCTTTGTACAATTTCGAACTATACGCCTTCGTCTTATTGTTGGTTTCTATTCACTTGGTGAGTGCTTATGTAAGTACCTACGTATGAATTTCATAATGGTATAAGATTGATATTGGTTTACAATTCCATGTCTTTACCGTTAACGTTATAGTTAAAACTACCATCATCATCATTCATCATGATTTTCCTGCCCTTATCCCAATTTATTTGGGGTCGGCGCAACATGTCTTTTTCTTCCATACTTCTGTATTAGTCGTCATCTCGGTAGTTACTTCCTTTCTAGCTATTCCATCTTTCACACAATCCATCCATCGTTTCTTTGGTCTTCCTCTACTTGAATAGCCTTACATTCATACTCAAAACTTTTCTTTTCAACATTTTCCTCATTCATAGCTAAAACCACTCCCTTTAAATTTTCGCCAATAATGTAGAATAAATTTTATAGCTTTACGATGAAGAGCATTGGAAGCGTATTAATTGTGCTTTACCAAATCATCATCCTATTTTTGACTTGAGACAAGGCGCCGAGTAATTTTGCACTTAGTATAATAATTCTACATCTCAATTTAAATTTATTTATAGCACAAGAACTACACTTTTTAGACCACAACAGACGCTTTAATTTAATGGTTGTTCGCAAGAATCTTAGTTGAGTAAAGTTATTTCGTAATTAGCAGGTACATTTCATGTCATGGTCAAGTAGCCAGTACCTACTTACTGCACAACGCTGTCGGTAAAAAGTTTAGATTGATGCAGTTTGAAATTGATTCCTTTGACAAAACCGATAGAGTTTTTAGCACACTTAAGTCTCAATTTCAGCAATAAACCTGAACACGATCATCACATTTAAACCGCGTTGTCAGACTAAATATTTTACAGTCAATAATAACTCTGACAGCCCTTAAACTGCGTTTATGAGCTGATCATTTGGTGATTGGTGAAATTTGTTTTTTTTGGCATACAATTTTAAACAATCTATGCAATAAAGAACCTTAGTATTTCGTTAATAGAGCACAAAGTGGAGTAAAGGGCGTCATAGGTATCCGAAGGGCTTATATCGTTAAATACATTACGTGTATAATGCCAAGTGAAAGCCCGAAGCCAACAAAATAAAAGTGTCAGATTACGACAAACACAGCTTTGTTTTCTAAGTAAGACTAAGTGATTGATTAGACAGTGCTTCAATACAATGTTTAGTAGGCATCACTATGGATGGAAGTCAAAATTTGTATTTTATTGCTAGGATTTTCTAGTTAAAACTTTGTTACAAGATGAGCTCAATTTATGTGACTAAGTTTACTTTCTGTGTTTTTACATTAAGGGAAATTAATGTTGGTGGTTGAAGATGTTGATTGTATTATGCATACGCGCCGCGATTCTTGTAGAACAATATTCCAATAAAGTTCTCGTAGAAATAGTTCTACTAGAGTTGCGTTGCGCTGTCGCATCGCATCTGCGGGAGCCTTAACTATAAACAAGATTAATTTAAGTTGGTTTTAAAAACTGTAAAAATACCATGAAATACCATGTTTACACATGGTATTTTTATTTACTGATGGAACTTGTGTAACTGGATACGAGGTACTTTTCAAATAGGGTTAAACTTTATTTAGGTACTCATTTAATTTAAGTGCTTTGAAGCGTGTCAGAAAGACACAAGTAAACACCGCGTTAATTCGTTATGAGAAATCATCAGAAAAAACTGGACCGTGTTCCATTAAAATATGGACTCAATGAATTGAGAAATAGATAACAAAATGTCAGCTTACTTAAATAAACTGATAAACGAGCATAATTTCCAAATAAATCGTTACGATAATTTTTATAGGCATTTAAGACAAGGGTCCCCCTGACTGGTAAGACCCAAGCCTGACCTTTTTACATGATCTGTGTCACTCTTGTGGGCCATATGCGAGTGGTTTCAAATGTCAGGTGTCGTGGTTCAAGCCCATTCAGAATACCAACATTACCCAACGCTCAGTAACCCCATCAATCAATCATTCAGAGGTTATGATTATCCTCAATTTAAAGTATAAGTAACAAAAGGGTAACTTGGATCCAATAACATTTCGAAAGCATGTAAAGTTCATGTAAATAATTGTAATACATATTTTTAAAGTGACAAAAAGTAATTGGGGATTGCGCATGAGTTCCCAACTTATTACTTATAGCAATGATTGATGACAGTGGCGTGTGTTTCATCAAGTGCGTTTTAACGGTTCCCCCGATTACACTGACGTGCATGAAAATTGTGTAACATTTTAATGTATAAAACATGCCCAGATATAGGTCAACGGGCTGTATTTATAATTTCTCAGAATGGTGTGATTGCGCGGATGTTTGGTGGCTGTGCGCACTTCATCGCGCCTCAAGTGTACTTGCCACTTAACTGGAAGTTTACTCGAGATGAATTACATTGTATTGTATCGATAATATTTGATTTGTTTATGGGACCAATTTAGAAATCTGGGAACTTTTACATCCGTTCTAACACTTGGTGCAATATAGGTATCTAAAAGCAACGCTTTTTCTGAACAAAAAAAAAACAAATTGGAGTGTCTTTGTGTAATGAAAAAATAACAGATTTTTACTAGTTGCACAAAAAACCTATTTTAAAAATGTTTTGTCTGTGTCTGTTTGTTCCGACTAATCTCTCAAATGGCTGGACGGATTTTGACGGGACTTTCACTGATCGATGGCCGATGTTATAAGGAGTATCTTAGGTTTAGTACCTACTTTTATTTTGGAAAAGGATTAAGGGACCACGTGAGCGAAGCCGCGGGCAGCAGCTAGTCATTCATACTAAGTATAGGTACCTTGTAACTTGAATAGTTTTACAATAACCAGGGTCTTGATGTTCACATGTTGTCACAGTACATTGGCGACGAACGGGAAGTCCGCTTTATTCGCGTCTTTTGCCTACGTGATCGACCGCAGGAACTCACTGCATTCCGCTTGGGATTTTTCTTATTGTGGTTTTTTAATTCCTAAAACGTACGGATGACAAAAAAGGGAGTCTTTTAACCCTTAAATGCATGGCGTATCAAAACTGATAACTGAGTTTGACGTCGGGTAAAATTTGTAGCTGACAGTTGGCTATGAAGTTAGTGTTTCAGTTTTGATACGCCATGCATTTAAGGGCTAAAATAACTTTTTTTTTTTGAGGCTGGGAAATCATCCAATGACTTCTCCCATTCTGGGTGGAGCGGAAGGGAGAGCTAGACTCTTACTGACTTAAACCCATCTATGTTCCTTCCGTAGCCCTTTATATTCCGGGGTAGCGGTAACCCTTTCGGGCAATCCCGCTCATTTAAAATAACCTAAGGTTCCTTTTTCTGAAAACTTACCGAAAATGTTTATGGAACGATGCAATTGCTTATGTGATACTACAAAATTACAAAACCAGTTCCTTACTGCCCAGATCTCCCATCACATTTTGCCATAATATATTTTAAAGGCAATCCATTTCACATTATCTTGATTGCACTGAAACGCCATTGCGTCTGCAGTGTAACTGCATCCGTA
Source organism: Hyppa rectilinea (assembly GCA_951799385.1). Classification (NCBI taxonomy): domain Eukaryota; kingdom Metazoa; phylum Arthropoda; class Insecta; order Lepidoptera; family Noctuidae; genus Hyppa; species Hyppa rectilinea. Next base: position 6,159,153 of record OX637306.1, on the reverse strand, counting down.
TCATTATACTCCGTTACTAATATTATCTTTCATTTAAATATGAATGCTGTTATTCCGCGCTCTTCTTTTACAAAAGGATATGAATGGCACAGAGCCAAGCGGTTTAAAGCATTTATGGTAAAAATAACGATGATTGAATATGAGAACATGATTCACTACAGCCTTGCGTTTATGTGACTGTTTTGTGGCTCATACTGATTGGGAAGAAGAAGATTAGAAGGGGATCGTTGATAATATCTATAAATCCAAAAGCGAAAGGTCACTCATTCATACATTCACTCACTGATTAATCACGAAATCTCAAAAACTATTGGACATACGAAGATGAAATATGGCACCGAGGTGGATTATGAGCAAGAGACGTCAGCTAAGGACGAATTTTAGGAAACTCCCTCCCGCTAAGGGGTGAAATAGGAGGTGGAAGTTTGTATGAAAAATGTCAACATTGACGCGAGCCAAGCTGCAGCAGCTAGTATTATAATAATAGCTTGCCGCGGTCGGATCATGGATGGGTAACCAACTGAGCATCCATTTACGACGTTGGTCCCGGCTGTAATTCGTAGATGTTTGACAGACGTAACGTGTAGTCAGAAGACCAAAAAGTTTGACAGTATCGTATTATCTAGTAACTGGGTTGTGGAGGTCAGATAGGCAGTCGCTCCATGTAAAATGCTGTTGTTCAGCTGCATCCGGTTAGACTGGAAGTCGACCGCAACACAGTTGGGAAAAGGTTAGGCAGATTGATTGGGCTAAAGTAGGTACTTATCAAAGTGCAAGTAACTCTTAATGGTTTACGGCTAGACTTGCACTTGGAATTCTTGTGACGTCACTCCCTTGTGTCTCAGTCCGGCTGGCGACGGCTTTGCAGTAACTAATTTATTGCTCTTACTGCAATTTCTCTTGCAAGTTTTTCCTTTTTTTGTTTGTTGTAAATTAAAACTATTCATAGAACGTTTTTGTTAGATTTTGTACTCCGTTTATTATAACATTAGACAAATAACGGCTAAATAACGACAGTTATTGTGTAATATTGTTGACGTAACTGCAAGTTACAGTTGTTTTTTTAAAGTGGATGGTTAATTGATAAATTTTCTTCGTATGTAACGTGAAATAACGGAGTTTTATATAAAAAATAACCGTTATTTGTCTAATGGTTTAGACAAAAGTGTTAGTGGTACAAACGGGCTATAGGTATTTCTTAAAACATTTTCTGAAGTGTTTTTGCATACCTTACCAATATAGAGTGTGTATAATAAAAAGGCAAATGGTTCACAATATTATACTATTACGTCTACTTTAATGTTATTAGCTGTTAGTTTTCATATAAAAAGTAGTTTGTTCTGAACAGCGGATATTGGAAAATGGGGTTGCACAGGAAATTCGTGTATCGATCGCTATTCAAAGGCACTCCACTTGATTGTGTATTGTCAGGTTAATGAAGATTTTGTACTTATACGCATATTGTTTATAGAAATAAGTATTGACTCCAGGGAGTTGTTAAACAATGAAGAAACAGCGATTTTTATCGAATAACATTCTAACTTGACTTAAAGTCTAGGTCTTTATTGTTATAATAATACCTACATTAGAATTTCTTAAGGAAGCTCCCGCAAAGGTATGTCCGTTTTTGCTCACTCTTGGCGACACCTAAATGCATTAAGGTGAATCCTCCAACCAGCCCGCGAAATTCAAAGAATCATGACCATCCACGGTACTGGTTTTTCTCATGCATCAAGATAAAAATTATATTACAATTATTTTCTTTATTTTTGAAGTCATTCTGCAATTAGAATGCCAATTTTGTATAGGGGTTTATTTTGTAAACTTAATAAGTTATGAAATTGTTTTGATAAAATGAATTACCTACTGCCGGCTATTCTTACGTTAAAGTGTTGCCATAATCAAAATAAGTAAATGTATTGACAACTCTAATCGATTTTTTTTGTATACGATTACAAATTAATATAAATGTAAAGTCATTGGAAAGGTAAATCGCGGGGTTTTTATAAATAATAAAGCGAGATGATACTACTGTGGTGTGAAATAATTAGTATTTCACACACACAGTAGTCGTATTATTTTACTTTCAAAACTTTTTAAAGCAATTTCACTTTGTTGGCTAACGATACATATGAATGATTCATAATTTTTTTTTAATTATCTTGCTTCGGTTTGATATAAATCGAACCTTTTTAATAAACTAATGATTATAGAACTAAATCAGTCATTTGAAATAATTATGTGTCGAGTGTATTTATTCGAGTAATCGATTTTCATTTAAAATCTGAAGTGGCAACATTGGTGTTGGTGTCTCAAATTGAATTGTCATTGTCAAAAAGTCCAATGTCAATTGTGCGTGGTGCATGCTAAGTTTGTTCATTGCGATTTAAATATTACAGTTTTTTTTGTGTTGATTGAGTCCTACTCTCCACAGTAATTGTGATATTCATTGTGACTATTTGTTTATTTCTTGTTTTCAATCACTATCGCTAACTTTAATGTGAAATTGTGAATCTTACGCCAGGACGTTTTTACGCCAGGAAGTTTTTACTTTGTTTGAAGTTTGTGTGTGATTCGTATTTTGTTGTACTGTACTGTACTACTTAGCGACTACTGAAAATGTCGACCACTTCGCGTGAGGTACCGACAACAAAAACAATCGACCGGCGAAACCGGTGTATCAACTGTTTTTTTGCAATCCTAAGAAACCAACGCAGGTATTCTTTGGAACAAGCTACTACTCAGATGATCAATGTGTTACAGTCATGGATAACTCCTACTCAGGTAAGCACATTCTATTAGCGTTTTCATACCTATCAGTCTATTTCTTGATTTCTCAGACAGTTTAAACCTACCCAGTCATTCTCTCGTTTTTATATTTTAATTTTTGCTTTTTATAAATCACATATTAAAAACTATAGACAAATGATAGCATAAAATCAATGTCACAATGCTGAAACTGGAAGCACTCCGTGCTGTAAGCACAAAATATAATTATGTTGTGCGGCCCATTCAGTTAGGCTTGAAATCGGTGATTGTGACATTCCTTTGCTCATTCTATTATACTATATTCTAATGACCTTTTTTTTATATTTCATTTCAAATATATTTTTTTGATTGCAGCTGTCTCCAGGAAGTATAATTTGTTCCGAGTGTTTTGGATTGCTTCAAAATCGAGTTAACGCAATGAGCGAAGGAAGTGCTATGCCTTTGCCTGCTCTTGGACATAGAAGAATCTGCTTTCCTTGTGGAAATTCTATTTTACGGGCACCAAGAACATACCCTGTGCGACATGATCAACAAGAAAGAAACATTTTAATGAGACTGGTTCCACTGCACTTGGTAAATATTTATTAGTATCTTATTGAGAATATGGAGTGTCTAATACAGAATCTGTCTACTTGGGCTAACAGAAAAAATATTTATGTAAGCACCTTATTTTTTTTAGGTTTCCAGAATGGAACGTGTATGTGCTGCATGTTGGAGATCAGCTACGAGAGAAGTACAGAGGCAACAGCAGCATGATTCAAATCGTCCTACTGTAGCAAATGCTGTGTCAAGTGATGATTTCAATATTCCTGAGCCACCTCCTCTTCCATCTTCAAGACCAGTAGCAGTTCAATTAGCGGCACCAAAAATCACATCATCTTTATATAGACGTGCTGCAAACACATCTGGCCACTGCATATTCGTTAATTGTTTTGAAAATGAACGTCTACTTGTACCATGTGCTATAAAAGATTTATTATTGTATCATTATAAATTCTATGTACCATCTGGTGCACGTGTTTGTCGTCACCACTTGGATCACGGTTCTTGGAATGAATTAACCTCCCAATTGAGGGATTTTACTGGTAGTCAATTTGATAATATTATGACTATGATGCAGCGAGCAGCTAATAACAGATTTGATTTTTCAAATATTAGGATGATGCCTCCATATTTATGTCATTATTGGCTTGGATTCAATGCTGACCAGTTTTATGATTTACTTAACAGTATCCCAAATCTAGCAGAACAGGTACCAAATGCTTCTATAGCCTTGTGCATATATTTAGTTAAGGTAAGAACTGGTGACAGTAATGAAAGGTTGGCTACTCTTTTTAATAAACCTCGAACCACTTTAGAACGGTGGATGTCAAAAGCAAGAAATTGTTTAATGAGTGATTTTGTCCCCTTGCACTTAGGATTTAATCATCTTACTGTACAAGATGTTGCTTCTCGAAATAAGATTATACCAGAAGGACTGTTTAGTAATCCTGATTTGCCACCAGATGTTAAACCTGCAATAGTTATATGTGATGCTACCTATGTTTTTGTGCAAAGTAGTTCAAATTATTTGTTTCAGAAACAAACCTACAGTTTACAAAAACTAGACAACCTAGTTAAACCATTTTTGATTGTGTGTTGCGATGGCCACATTGTGGAATGTCTTGGTCCATACAAACCCACTCTTAATGATGCTACAATCACAAGTTTAAACTTAAATAATGAGGGATCTTGTATAAGATCATTTTTTAGAAGAGGTGATATTTTTCTTCTTGATAGAGGATTTCGAGATGTTATAAATGAACTCCAAGAACACGGTTTTGTCACCCACATGCCAGAGTCGCTCCTCGAAAATGAACACCAATTAACAACCCAGCAGGCAAATCGGTCTCGTCTAGTAACCATGTGTCGCTGGGTTGTAGAAATAGTCAATGGTAGGATAAAAAGAGACTATAGACTATTCCGTCATGTATTCAATAATAGAGCTGCTATGCACCTCAATGATGATTTTAGGATCTGTTGTGCCTTATTAAATAAGTTTCATGTTGCCATAGATGACCCACCGGAGGCTTTGGAATATGTTACAATAGCTAAAAGTAGACTTTTTCTAGTAAACCATCTGGCAACATATGTAGAGCAAGAAAATCTTAACAGAAGGAGAGCTAGCTTCCAAACAATTGATGGCAATCATCCTCATTTGGATAGATTCCCACGACTCACAATTACTGACCTTAAGCGGTTTGCTCTAGGTACATATCAATTAAAACAGGCCAGATCTTACTTCGGGGAACATGTTCGTCAGTCTGGAATATATTCAGTGGAAGTGAATACTGAAATTGATGAGGATATTCCTCTGATTTTAGGCCTAAATAATTATTTGTTAAGAGGTAGGATTAAATCCAGGCATGTGAACAGTCGTACATATTACACGTATTTATTAATAAGCAGAGACGATGCTGTAGCAAATACATTACAAGCCATAGTAGGTTATTGTTGCAACTGCCTTGTTGGTAAGCGAACTGTTGGCTGCTGTGCTCACATAATGACAGTGGTGTGATTTTTGAGTTGGGCTCAAACAATGATATCACTGCTCCAGCATCTTATTTAGATGATTTTTTTAATGAAAATGATGAATGAAGTCATTCGCTGTTCCTATATTATGTATAGGTACCTACCTACTTACTGTACGGGTTAGATATACTATGACTGATTATATACCTACCTACCTACATGTTTAAAGTGCTACCAGTGTCACTGGATCAAATTAAAGATCTCTTTGAATTCTATTGTTTTTTTTACAGCTCTCCTTTTTTGTATTTGTAACTGTTTTAACAGGAAATATAAAGGCAAGGTACTGATTTATTTAAGTCTCTATCCCTATCAGATATGCTAATTAATCTGCTCTCCAAACTACGACCTATAAACTTACCTCTATACACGACGGATATTTCTACTTTGAGGTTAAGTTACGTTTTCTAAAAAAACTTGGAAATGCGGGTTTTGATTCCAAAATGGCAATTGTAGATGGTTATTTGGTTAATTTATAAACCATCTAAAACAACTTTGGAATTGACGCAACTCTGTACCGTGGTCCATATTGTCGTGATCATTCTCCTTTCTTAAGTTTTTTGCAATTTGCAGGCCAGTGATAGGTTGTATGTTGATGAACATTTGATTCGCGGAAGGTTCCGGAATGACTTTGACCTTGTAAAAAGTCATTTTTACACCTTTATGAGCTCGGAGGGTTGTATTAATGATTTTGATGATTATAATTCTGTAACTACATACGTCTTACATCCGCGAATCAAATGTTCATCAACATACAACCTATCACTGGCCTGCAAATTGCAAAAAACTTAAGAAAATTTGAATTTCGCGGGCTACCCTGGAACATCAACCTTAAGTTAATGCGCGCTGTTAGATTTTCAACTTCCGGCGTGCGGTTAAAACTTCAACACATATACATTTATATAATCAGCCTATAATGTTCCCACTGCAGGTACACAGGGCTCCTCTTTGGTAGATGTCTCATGTGTTCGAATTTTTGGTTTTAGAACATGCTGGTTTCCTCACAATTTTTTTTTCTTCACCGTGAGAGCAATGATGGTGAAATAAAAAGTTACAAAAAGTAAAGCACCTGCCTAGGTTCGAACTCACGACTTACAATTCGTAAGTCGGGGACGGTACCACTGGGCCACTAGTGATCTCTCAAATTCAAACAGCGTATTTTACTATCCTTGCAACATTTCCATTTTTAAATAAAAGTATGTATCTGGCAGTTCGATTGTTTTTGAGTAAGTAAGAGCGTTCTAAGTTCAAAAAAATAACAGTTACAAGAAGAGGTTGAATGTGGGAATATTTGGTTCTACTAAAGAGCAAAAAAACCGCATCATTCAGCGCTGACTAAGCATTTTAACGTCATGATACTGTTTTGAACTTTACAAAATAAACCAAAACACTGTTAAACAAGACATTTTGAAGTGTTCACTTTACATAGTTAAATCTAATGAATGGGTGCATAGTTCACACTTTAAATGACAGCCCTTTGGTTCCCTGATAAGATTTGTTATCGGTGGAAAAAAAGTGTTTTCGTCACATTTTTTGCCCCTTTTTTACACTTAACACATTTTAGTGTTAAATGAGATGTTGGAATTTGAAGCAATCGTGTTAAAAGTATTTTTTTTAACTACATGAGTAGGTACTTAACCAACTTATTCAAACACGAAGCATTCATTATTATTAATACATAATTTTATGAACTTTTCGTACAAAAATGTTGGACGAGCTTAATTAATGTAAGCATAAATTAGGTCGCTGGTCAGGGTTCATTTCTTTATAACTAGCTGCGCCCCGCGGTTTCACCCACATAAGTCTCGATCCCATAGGAATATCGGGATAAAAAGTACCCTGTCTAGCTCAAGTCATGGGGTACTCATGTGCTTTTCATCTAAACCTGTTCTGAAGTTTTAGCGTAAGAAAGCAAATAGATAAACTCACTTTCGCATTTATTATGTTAGTTAGGCTCAAAAGGTTACTTCCACCATCCACATAAAGGTGATGTGAAGAAATCCACAAACGAATAAGATTTCATCATATTTTGTCTTTGATGAATCAGATGGGTGACCATCTTTACATACCGAGACTCCTCCGTGCCTTGGAAAACACGCTAAGTCGTTGGTCCCGGCTGTCATTTGTGCATCTTTGACAGTCGTTACGGGTCGTCAGAAGCCCGAAAATCTGACAGCCAGTCTTACCAAGGGGTATCGTATTGCCCAGTTACTGGATTGTGGAGGTCAGATAGGCAGTCGCTCCATGTAAAATACTATTATTCAGCTGCATCCGGTTAGACTGGAAGCCGACCCCAACATAGTTGGGAAAAGGCTAGGCAGATGACTTTGATGAATTAGCAAAGCTACCATGAATTTATCCGTTAATCTACCTTTATCATCGGTGCTAAATACCTACATCATATTAGAATTTGACTCCCGCGGTACTTCCTATAGTTGGATACAATCATAGATGTAGCAATGCATCCGGCCCTCCTTCCGAATCAATTTTAGTCATCTACTTGCGTCTCGAGATCCGAGGGAAGTGATCTATTCGTGGTCGTGAGCTATAGTTACTTCCACTCCAATAAGATACCTAAGTGTTATCTTCTCAAAGTATCCGAGTACCTATATCCTTGCAGGGTTTGTATTCAATTTAGATTATTTTGGTAGTTATCGTATTAGAATGACAAAACACCTGATTGTCAATAAATATATTTTAATAGTTTTTTTTTTTTTATATTGGCATCTCGCAGTTCTACCATAGGGTTGCCTACTGCTTAACCGGACTTGCCTGTAGATGCGACAATAGAATTGTAGCCTCCACCCAGGGCTAAATAAAAACTTTCTAACTAAGGAACTACACGCTTAGGGCACCCCCTGTGGGGTACGGACCTCAACTTAGGGCATAATTTTAACAGAAGCTGACTGTTTTACCTATAATCTTATCTAGCCAGTAAAGAGGTAGTGGTCAGGTACTAGTGAGACTGTATTATGATACACGATTTCCTTATGAGGTTTGCCATAATATTGTATTATGTTTGAACTAGGTCTTAACTGCAAACACATTTGATCGATTGAAATTGAGCTCGCTATGAAAACGTGTCATATGCTGTGTGATCGATTCACCGCTCCTATTTCTCTGATAAAAATACTATATACAGGGTAGGTTTTGTTTGTAATAATTTCGTTTTAAACAATGAACAGCTAGATCGTAGTGGCGAAGAGCCTGTACAAAGACCTCAAAATCTACAGGAATATCCATTCCTGTAGATTAGGTTCCTGTAGGTACCTGTGCTCATCCGAGCACAGGTACCTACATGAATTCTATTATTTTCTGAAGCCCCTGTAATACCTATATTTCGTAGTATGATGGGTATTTTCAAAATAAACCCAACTTCGCCAAAGGCTTATTGACGCATTATTCCGTAGAATATTTACATAACACCTATCCTTTATGTACCTCCTATACATATGCATGAGTTCGAGAATTATTGCACATATTTGCATTTTAAAGCATCTTCAATTGTTCGGAGAGTCTGTGAATCTATTGTTACTAATTGTGTGCAAAGGGATTTAATTTAGGGTGATGACTTTGTATCGTTGATTGTGAGGACTCAGAAAGGATAGGTTAATACTAATTTTGCTAAAACAATACGCCAATAATCGCGTGTCACAACTCGTATGGGTAAAACAGGCCTTAAACTGGGTTTTTCTATTACGTTGAGGTAACTACATATATTTCACCACAACTAAATGAAATAACAAACATCATATTAGTAAGCCAAGACATAACATCACGCCTATAATAACGCCGACGGAATAGGTAGAGGTGTAGCTATATTACACCTAGTAAAGTATGTAAAACAGGAAAGCAAACATAATAATAGTATCTAAGCGAGAACGTTTCAATAAAAGAACCTACAGCTCTCGTGTGAATTGAGTGTAAAGGTCATTGGCAGCAATAAATATATGTGACTAGCGACCCGCCCCGGCTTCGCACGGGAGCAACGTAAATACTATCACGCGGGCGAAGCTGTGGGCGGAAACTAGTTGAAACATTACGTATAAACCTTCCTCTTGAATCATTCTATGAAAACCGCATTAAAAACCGTTGCGTAGTTTATTTAACCTTTTGAACGCCATTGTCACATACACGTGACAAGCAAGCGCATGACCCTGTACGCTAACGACACAAATATCGAAGTCGAAGTGACAAGAACGTCTAAGTAAAGGCATTAACAATGTCAAATAGGAGATCTTGTCACTTCATCGTCGATATGTGACAATGGCAACGACACTATAACACGAAATAAACAATTAAATCATTACTTTTGTGAGTGTTTGTATACATATCATAAAAAAATGAAGCTCTCGACCTATTTAATGATATGAAACATATTAAAAGACACCGCAGCCCGGCTACTAGCACTGTTAGATTAGCACACAGACACAAATTTCCGTCGTTCCGTCCTCGCCGTCGAGGCCCGTCGCGACGACCCTGTCCACTCTCATCCCCCCGACCCTTGCTCGAGCCAGCCCGCGTTGCCGCTGAGCCAGTAGTTTTAAAAAAACCCCCGATCCAGCTGTCCCCTGCTGACCCCCCCAGCGACGCCCTAAGCCGAGGTCCGAACCCCGCAGGGGGTGCCCTTAGCGTGTAGTCGCTTAGTTTTGTAAGTTAGGTTTAGTTTTATTAAGCCCTGGCTGGAGGCTACAATTCTTTTGTGGCAGCCACAGGCAAGCCCGGTTAAGCAGTAGACAACCCTTTGGTTGAACTGCGAGATGCCAATACAAAAAAAAAAAAAAAATTAAAAGACACCATGGATATTGGGAAATTTATAACAAGAAGAAGTAATTTGTAGTTTGACGTTGAGGGCAAGCGCGTGCGTTTATGCTCTGGCTTTCAAAAGGTTTAAAATTTTAGCGTACAGGAGGACAGAAGGCGGGAACGGACTACAGCTACTACAACTGCGACTACTTATTTTTTATTTTAATAGCAGTGATAGCCCAATGGTGTGACCGTCCGACTGCCAAGTCATAGGTCTCGAGTTCGAACCCAACCTCTGATTTTACAGATTCATGAGCGTAATGTATAATTAACACTTGCTAAAATCGGTGAAGGAAAACATTGTGAGGATACCAGCATGTCTGAGAGATATTTCTCAACAGCATTTGAAGCTAAGTCTCGAGGCCCATGGGCAGCACATAAATTCTGACACCAGGTTAGTTACTAACCACACGAAAAGAAGAAGACTCGTTTTATACTATAAAGAGATCTATTACAGACATATACAGCAATTTGTCCCCCTATGTCTACACTTCAAGCGACACGATTGCTCATGAGGGGTAATTTGCGGAAACCATGCAATGACAATGCCTTTTATTTTAAACTAGCAAATCGCCCGCGTAGTTTTTTTTTGAGCATGGCTTAAAACTCGTGGTTTATGTAGCTTCCCATGGCAAAATTCTTTCACTAGAAAGAATTTCCGATAGATCCAGAGATTACCTCCTACCACCTCACAAACTTTATCTCTTTATTATATTACTAGCTAATGCCAGCGGCTTCGCTCGCGTGGACGTCGGAAATTATCCCACGGGAGTAGTACATTTTTCCGGGATAAAGTATCTATGTGCTACTCCAGATCATAATCAATCTCGGTGCAAAATGTCATCCAGTTCCGTTTAGTTGTTTTTGCGTGAAGAAATAAGAAACACACACACAGATAAACTTTCGTCTTTATAATATTAGTGTGAAGATTTACAATTTCCTTCAAAATCCGTGGGAATATAATTGAAAGTGTAGTGTGAAGTAACAACTCGACATTAAACGACGGATGAATAAAATGAGATAATAATAGGGAAACCATGTAGAGGATCTCTACAAAAAGGAGATATGTTTACATTTGCCCTACAGAATGAAACAAATCAGTGTAATACAATGCCATATACATAATGATGATCTTAGCACGTACTAAAAGATTTAACTGAGTAAAGAAGCGAGTGAGTTTTGTTCAATTAAAGTTGATTATAAATTATCCTTTGATCAGACGGGCTTTGTTTACTACCACAGCGTACTGGCAGGTATGATGCATTCTGTTGATGATCAAAAATAGATTTTCTCGGACGCTCAGTAAGTACGTTCATTGAATCAATTGTTTCCTTCCGCTCGGCCTGACTTCTGACATCTTTGTTTTTTTTTTCTTTGATCAATTTATTGCTCTCTTCAATGTCGCGATGGCCATTTAAAAGATCCCCTTATGAACCTCTTTGTGGTAAAATTAGTTTTTATCGTTCCATTTTCTATTTGAAATCTTTTTTTTTCTTTTTAAATAACCTAACGGTAACGGTTGTGTTCAATAAATCCTCCACGTAATCACCTTTTTAATGACATTAAAGTTAATTGGTTTCGTCAAATGTGTCAATGTGGTCATCGGAATCTGAGTTCATAAAATTATGCAGTTGTGTTATAAAAATTACAATTTATTTCCTAAATTTTGTATTAATGTTGCTTGTGGAAATTGTAAATAGGATTTCGACGCAAAGCTGTTAACAAGATGTGTATAGTGTCTACAAGTTTTTCCATTATGCATACATACCTATATTGGATTTTTTTACTACCGTTGAGGTCAGAAATTATTCTAAAAGTATCCTATAATCTAACCTAGGTTATGGTAAGGTGCCAAATTTCGTCTGTTCTACCTTTAAAGTACTACAGATTACCTATCAGACAGAGTTATAACATTAGTATCGATGGTAAAATTCGTTTTACTGATATTTAAAAGATTTTCAACGAAAACATTAACTTTGTAATTAGTGAGTCCTAATAAACAATTACACAATTGTTGGTGTCGGATCGTTTAGATTAAATTATGCAAGTTATTATTGATTGATAGATAAAGGTTAAGGAACTAACGAGTCCAGAATTTCTGATTGGAGCCTTGACTGTCTTGCCTTGACTTGGCGTAGAAGCCGTTAACTTCCAATTACTTACTTTGAAACCATGTTGTGAGTATGCTGAGTACCTAGTCAATTCTTTTATATATCTGTCTCTAAGGTATGCCATAATTTAAAAAAAGTTATAACGCACTCAATAAAAATGAATATTGGTAGCCAAATAGCCTGTTAGACTGTAAGTATACACAGCTTCGATCATTATTGATCGAAGATACACAGCCTGGGGCTTGTAAAACCGTCACGTTTAATCTGAAAAAAATATGGTAGATTGACAGATTTTCTATACAAAAGGAAAAGAATCAATTTCCTTAGCGAAACTGTATCATTATGAATTGAATAAAATTCTAAACTAAAGGTTTTAGTAATGTATATGTTTCGTAATTGGTTTTCTGCCCAACTAAGTTAATTAAGTTAAAGTTGACATGACTCAGCTACTCATCGTTTTTAACCGACTTCAAAAAAGGAGGAGGTTATCAATTCGGCGGTATGTTTTTTTTTTTAGGTAAGTAGATAGGTACCGGATAGGTTTGAGATCTAAGATAATTACACTATTTTAAGTCTATAGATAGATACATATTCCATTAGTAAAGGTTTTATCCAAAATCACCAGAGATGTAAATCGATGCAAATCACAAAAATATTTTGAAAATAAACGGTAATAACATGAATAAATTATTAACTGTCGATTCACCGGAGATGGAGGCTAAGTGCGCGAGTTAATTTTTTTGATCGAGCGTAACCGGTTTCATCCCGATTTATATTCATAAAAATAATAAAAATGTGACACTTACCCCACGTTCGTTACACCATTCACCGCTGCATCTTATGCATTCATCGCAGGTAAAAGCGTTGTCTTCCTTCAGACACACGTTTCCGAAAACTTTCTGAATTGAAATCAGCACTATCACCGAAAACCACACACCAGCCATAGTTCTCATGTTTAATTTAGTAATTATTAGAAAATATTCAACACTACCGATTTACTATTTATTCGTAAGAAAAAATGGCGGCTTAATTTTTTTTCTATATTTTTAAAGTTCGAAATCGAAGACGCGATGTTGCGTTCGAAATCCAAAATGCGCGCGCTCGTTGGCACGGTTGGGCACAGACTGTAGTGTGTACGAGCTATTGTCAGACTGGCCAGTGTGTTCAACCCGCGAACGAGATGAATCATCGGGTCGTCGCGGGTGTGCGAGGAAAATTCGCGGAAATTACTCTTTACGTGAGCGTCTCGTCAAGTCAAGATGTCGTAATAAATTGAATTAGTTCAAATTCTTTTCGTTCTTGTTATAAGTCACGTTTAAGCGCCTGGGAACAGTGGGAAATTTATTTTTGATGGCTATGTCGCAATTAATTTAGTTATTATAATAATTTATGTTATAAATAGTTAACTAATCTTTTTGTGTGGGTAAATAGGTAATAAAGAGGAGACGAAGGTTGCTTTTGGAAACTACCCGCCAAAAATAAATTTATGAATTTTCTAGATTTGCTGTAAGTATGTACATACTTACTTAAATTAAAAAAAGAACAAAAGTATGATTGATGATGATGAATCTTTTTTGTCGCCAGCCACAAAGCGAATGCGTAACAATACAATAATACTTTAAAAATGATTTAATTGTGTCTCCTTAAATTATTTGACCACATTAAGAATTATTTTAATTTTTTCAATGGATATTTTTATATTTCTACTGTTTCGGTATTGCCTAGTAAGTAACTTACAAGAAGGCCCTCATTTTATAATAAAATTATTCGGTGAATTCTATTGAAGAAAGTCGGGAAATTAGGATCCTTCATCTTTAGCGCTCTGGATTCTATTAATTTGTCCTAAATCCTATTTTAATAATTAGGTAGGTAGTACATAATTACTCTGTTATCTGTGTATTTCAGTCCGTCCGTCTGTCAAGACCCTTTTTCTCTGGAACGCGTGGCGGTATCAAACTGAAACATAATGTCACATTCTCAGGTCTACTGTCCCTTGGAGTTGTGAAAAAATCATTCATTTCTAAGTGAACGCAATCAATAGATACAGTCGTTTATGCCGCAAAATTCCGCAAATTTTCGAAACTCGCAAGGGAATCAACCTAGGGGTTTCCCGTGAACTCAGAATCTTGAAATTTTGAACGTAGGAACGTCTTATAGCACAGGAAAAGGAAAAATTGCGAAAACCGTAAATTTTTAGTTACATCATGTAATAAAAATATTTTGGAAAATTTTAAAGTTACTCCTTTCCTCATGAACGTGTAGAGGTATTAATTTGAAATTCATATCAAATACTCTGATTTATAATACCTTTAAGCTGTGAGAAAATCAAACTTCTATGTCAACGCAATCAGTAGTGAATTTGTGGGATTTTTTACTTATATACGTACGTTTGTACGCAACCCTCAGTGCGCGAGTCCGACTCGCACTTGGCCGGTTTTTTTTTAATATGTACGATAGTCTGCAAGGTCTTTGTTACCTGAATAATATTTTATTATATCTGGGATTCTCGGGATCCAGGGGTTCCAGTCCTTTGGAAGGCGTACAAGCCGAAGGTGTACTTGCAGAGCCCCCTTAGACAATTCTAATTGATGTGGTGTCTGCATGAGAGCAACGGTTAGGGGTAAAATAGCGGTCAACGGGATTGTCCGAAAGGGGTTACCACTGCCCCGGACCACTAAGGGTCAACGAAGAAACATGAATGGGTTTTAGTCTGATACTCCCTTCCGCTCCACCCAGAGAGGGAGGGTTTATTGCCCACCCTCAAAAAAAAACAAATCTACAATCGTTCCGCAATTATAATAAAAAAGTCGAGTCATCGTTTAGGCGGGTCCAATCGAAGTCCGGGTTCAAAAATGGGTAACGCGTGCAATAAAATCAAAATCCTTAAAAATGGTCACATCCGTAGTTCTATCCTAGAAAACAGTGAAATATAAACGTCGCAAGCACAAAACAATAAATCGAGGAAACAAACAATCCAAATATCAAACAATAAGTATGGGAAAGAATATGAATCATATACCTATATAGCCTACGATACGTTTTCTATTTTAAATTAATTCATTTGTTTTTAATTAATATTGACATGCATATATTATTTTAATTAGATTTACAGCAGGTACATAAAGGTCGAATCATATTAAATTAATAATAACTGTGTACTAATTCTATAAAAAAGTTCGATGTTTGGCTGAATGTCATTTACTTATGTGTAACAAACATTACTCCAATTAAAAATAAAACCTAAAAGACACGCTTTTTATAGAAAACCAAACTAAAAAATAGAAAAGCGTGTGGTGCTTTTTAAAATAATATGCAACACCACCATGCACCCTTTTTTTTTTTTTTTTTTTAAGGCTGGGAAATCATCCAATGACTGCTCCCGCTCTGGGTGGAGCGGAAGGGAGTGTCAGACTCTTACTGACTAAAACCCATCCATGTTCCTTCCGTAGCCCTTTATGTTCCGGGGTAGCGGTAACCCTTTTGGACAATCCCGCTTACCCGGCAGGCTTGGCCCTGAGGGGCCCCTTCATATGCTGACATCTCTTTGAGGCGCGCGTGGAACATATACGCGCCGTACGGCACGGGTCTGGTGCTGATCGGACGGTGAGTCACCCATTACTCACCGTCCGCAGGCCCGCGCCTACGGTGGCCGGGAGTCGTCACGTGGCTCCCGACGCCCGGGGCGTCTCCTGCGGCGGCTGGGACGGGAGGACGTTTCTCTCTCCCATCCCGCCACCTCCTTCGCGAGCATAACTTTTTCGCAGAAGGAGGTGACAGCCTCCCACTCCCTCTCGCCCCGGACCATGGCTTGCACCAGGGCCGGGCGCGAGAGGTCGCCGCCGCCGATCGCTTCTACGAGGACACGGCGGTGCTCCGCCCATGCGGGGCAGGTTTGCACCGTGTGCTCTACCGTGTGCTCTGGGCGATCCTCGCAGTGGTGACACCCGGGCGTTTCCTCCCGCCTGATGACCACCATGCACACTAAGGTTTTTTTTTTTTCGTATTTACAAAATTTATTTTCTATTTTTTAGTTCGGTTTTCTATAAAAAGCGTGTTTTTTTACTTACCTACTTTTTTTTTGGTTTATTAATAAAAGCGTGTTTTTTTGAACTACTATTTACATTGTTGAATTAAAAATTCTCTTTAGTATTCGAAAATTTCCTAATATTAGATAAATCGGTTAAAGATAATGGTTGGCATTTAAAATTAACATCAATTTTTGTCTTTCCGATTACTTATAGATGAAATTATATAAATAAATAAAAAATTTAATTGAAAAATGGAATAATTTTATCAAATTAATGTATTGTCATCGGTCCTCGATAAATCTACAAAGTTTGAACGAAATCTGGCCGTTTAAAGTGGGTCAAAATCGCTCCCAAAGGAGTCTGTTACGAACATACAAACAGGTGAAGCTAATATAAAGCGTGTAAAATAAAAACATACAAACAAACATACAGGTGCAGCTTGTAAAATAATTTCATTATACATATTTTATTCTAAATAGAATTATGGACTATTAGTAGTTTCTGTCCATTTCAGGCATTTTTTTGGCATTCCCTTTTAAATTGCAATATAGTGACGTTACACTAGCGGAGGAAGTGAGACGGAGGAAATCGTTTGTCATTATTTTGTGTATAACATGTTTCTGACTTAGGAGGAACATAACAAAAGGGAGTCAAATCTTCTACAGCAGTGGGGTTGAAGGCAAGCCCTCGTTCGATCCGAAGGACCGAGTTGGTGCGCAAAGCGCGTTCGGCGACAGCTACTCGCAAGGACGGCAGAGCGCAGGCTCACTCCGCCGTCAGGAAGAGGTCTTAGCTAGGGACCTTCGATTCCTCGAGTTGGCGTCTGAGGGGCGGGCGATAATTAAATCACCTGCCGCGGGCCTCCCCGACGTCTGCGCGAGATAAATCTCAAGCCTCAGACGTGTTCCACACAATGAGCTCCACCAGGCAGACTGTGCTTCACGAGGGGTGGATTTAGGGTAGCTCCACCCTGTACTACTTTACTGCGTAGAAAAGGACTCCCCAATTCCATTTCATCGCGTCTGTATTTATACAACGCGCAAGGAAAACATTGATAGCGCGATGTAGAATTATCACATAGTAAGTCACATTAAAGCGCAAAATTATAAACAATTAATCATGAATATTCAACATAAAATGTTTCTTAATTTGAAAACTGATTATTCTCAACGGAATTATCCGTTTTATCTGAGTTTTAGGTGAAATACCGATACACGTGCTTCAGCACCGACAGTAGCGCCATCTTTTATCGGTATGATACACTACTAGTTGTTTTTTTTTGTGTAAAATAATTATGTGGTTATAACATTTTGGCTCGCTTCGTAGATTGATAAGACTCGTTTGTAGATAGTAGCGCAATAAATTAATATGTAGTTTTCAGAGGTTATGTACAGTATTTTTTGGTAACTTTATTCATAGATCTGTATTTAAAATAGTCGAAATGACTAATGACTAATTTAGACATGCCCCGTCATATGTACACGTGAGGACCTAATGGCTGCGTAAGCGAATGATACTCGCGTTGCTGAATTTTGGGCCAAACAAAAAAAAATGTGGTTATTATTTTTGCCATCGACACGCTAGAAGAAGGAAATTGCACCTGTATAATTAATTATTATCTATTTAAAAAGGGACTATAGGTACGTGAACAAGTGTTTCAATTGTAACATCACGATTTCATTTTTTTTTCTCCATCGCGAGTAAACCAACTCACGTGAGGGGTGGGGGAGCAAAAACTAGGTCACGATACAATCTTTCGAGATTTTTTTTCAATTATCTACCCTGTGTAGAACAGAATAGAATACTTTTTCTTATGTACACCACAAAAGTTACAATTATAAATAATACTAGCTTTTGCCCGCGACTTCGTCTGAGAGGAGTTCGGTTATATCGCAATATCGGAATAAAAAGAAGTGTTTTAGGTGTCAATTCGAGTTAACCAAGACACGCAGTAAAATCCCCTTTAAAACTTACTACCCCATTTCACCTCCTTAGAGTTAGATTTTCAATAAACATTGATACACGTCTTCTTCTTTTCGTGTGGTTAGTGACTAACCTGGTGTCAGAGTTTTAATGCTGCCCATGGACCTCTGACTTAGCAACACATGCTGTTCAGAAATATATCTAAGGCATGATACACGTTATTCTTTATTATAGGCATAACTACTAAGTTTCGAGTTAATAGGACCGTGCGTTAGAACATTTTGAAACCCCCAATCCTCGTTTAGCGGGTTGTTTAGAAAAACAAAAATCACAAACCTTATAATTTACTTAGATAATTATCTGCGCAAGTCTATTATCTCAAGAAATAAGAATTTTTTTGTTCTTTCATCCCCACTTTTCAGCCCCTTAATATAATAAAAATGTAATGGATCGGTGTCTCTACATCACTACATAGTATAAAACAAAGTCGCTTTCTCTGTCCTTATATCCCTATGTATACTTAAATCTTTAAAACTACGCAACGGATTTTGATGCAGTTTTTTTTAATAGATAGAGTGATTGAAAAGGAAGGTTTATTTATGTATAATTTATCGACATATTATGCGGGCGAAGCCGCGGCTGGAAGCTAGTGAAAAATATAAGAGAAAAAAAAATTGAGACTCTTATCCATGACACCCAAAACAATGATTGTTAGAATATTTGTCCGTGCGTTTGTGAACGCTAATCTCAGAAACGACTTTGGATGTGGTTTTCACTAATATATATGTATTGTGGTAAACTTCACTTAACATTTTGTGTTTGTTTCATGTCATTCGGTTCTTACAGTTATGCCAATATAAAAATCATGCCGAACATTTGTTAAACTATCTACGGATATCTATATTGTTTTAAAAATCAGGTCTACTTTAAGTCAGATTGTGGTATGTAATTAGGTTATTATTACATAACTATTCATTAAAATAGATTAGATAGTTTATAACCATATTTTGAATTAAAAGGAGAGGAGTGTCCGTGGAGTTCTTGCCCGATCTTTACCATAGTAGACTTTGTTTGAGAGTTGGAAATCATCAAATTACCCGTTCAGTGGTGCACCTCTCGGTGGAGCGGAAGGGAGTGTCAGACTCTTACTGACTAAAACCCATCCATGTTCCTTCCTTAGCCCTTTAAGTTCCGGGGCAGCGGTAGCCTATTCGGACAATTCCGCTGACCTTCGGATTGTCTACTATACTTCGATTATTATTTACTACCATACTTCTATTTTGATACTTCGCATCGGATAACTGGTAATTCATCTTTGCGATTGTGGCTGACGGACTCTATGACAGTTCATTAGTGCCTTTACGTTAATTGCACCATACACAAAATATGCGCATTGACACGTCAATGCACGAGTTGGTGTCCGCTACTCCACGTAGATGCAGACATCAACTCATGTTACCTATAAGCTACCATAAATAGGGGAGTTCTCGGGGTAATAAAAAAAATGTATATTTAACGCACTAAAGAGTGGGGGCGCGCTACGTCACAATTCAGTATAAAATCTATAAAGAAGTGACGTCACGCCACATTTTAACAATGTATTGAGGTAATCTTTTGTTTATGTGAAAAAAGAAAAAAATACGTGTCCAGTATTTTTTGATAATTTAGCTGACGGACTAAAAAATAAATTTTAGTCAACATCCCTATTGCTATTAATGCTTAGATTTGAGTTTAATGATAATACCTTATTATTGAATTACCTATAGCAGTCAGGTATGTTTGGGTTTAAGAAATTGAACATAGGTAACATGTAACAAGCAGTGGTTTATATTAGATCAAAGTGGAGATTCAGGTCTTTTCAAAAATAATTTTTAACGTTGGTTTACTAAGATATGTCTGAAAATAAGGGGAATGAGGTACTTGATTGTAATAAAAACTCTTTTAGTAGAGCTATTCTGCAGAGGATATGACATTCAATATTATTGCCTGAATGTAGCATGAACTAGGCCATCAGAAACATGTGAAATGTGAGCCAAGATGAATATTAGGAAAATGCGTTGTTGTTGACAAAAGAATTGAAATCAATATGGGTGCCAAGTTAGTAAGTATTTCACTTGGTTACCAAGAGAAATAATTGCGAGCTTGGCACCCATATTGATTTCATGTTTGTTACTCTTTCATGCAAAAATCAGTGAACGGATTTAGATGAAAGGCACACATATAGATTATAGTCTGGAATAGCTGATAGGATACTTTTATCCTGTTAGTATGTACAGAGGCCAGCACATCAAGTTACCACGATCTGTCAAATTTCTTTGATAGTATTTCAACTTTATTACAAAGACATAAGGTTCATTTTGAATTGTGAAAATTGGACAGTTAGGGATAGCTTGATGTGCTGGCGTCTGTACGCGTGGGATAATTTCTGACAACGACGCGGGTGACGCCACTGGCTGAAGTTAGTTTATTATATGGGCTATTGGTTACTAGCGACACTACTGGCCTAGGGTCTTGGGTTCAGTACCCTGGTGTCCCGCACCAGTTTGCCTCTTTGTAGGTACGCCACTCCCGAATCCGCACGAAAGGGTACCTATTGTTCACAAATGGACTTTTGCGCTAATGGTTGCAGGAACGGACAAACACGGAATAAATAAACGTGACAGTTGACTATTTGAAACGGTCATAAATAAAATATGAAATCACATAGATAAAAGACCGCTCTTCTTAAAAACTTCCATCACCGTACAGAAATTAAATATCATGCGAAGATATAATTGTAAAATTGCATTTAATGCCAATCAGTATTCCATTTGATTCTACAAATCTGTGACGTCACATTGGTATATTTCAAACAAATTACATACAAATTCCGCGTTTTGACAATTCATAAAAAGTTACGTTATTGACTACCCTTTCAAATACCAAATTTATATACGACTAGCACTTTGCCCGCGGCTTCGCTCCCGTGGTCGTTCCCGTGGGACCCGTTATTTTTCCCGGGATAATAAGTAGCCTATCTTACTCCTAAAAAACTAAGCTTTCCAACGGTGAAAGAATTTTTTTTAATCGGTCCAGTAGTTTCGGAGCCTATTCATTTCAAACAAACAAACAAAAATCAAATTTTTCCTCTTTATAATATTAGTATAGAGTATAGATTTTATTCTTAGAAGGAGGCTTTTATCCAGAAGCGCCTTTCGGCTGAAATGATTGAAATTTCGAATGAATTGAAGTTGAGCGTAAACAATTTATTGCTAAATTCATATGGACAGGCGTTTACTATAAAGTATAGAAAAAAAGAAGGAAACTGCTACGCATATGCATCGAGATGGCTCTAGAAAAAGATGTATGTAAGGATATGGGGGAGGCCAGTTGGACAGTGCAGGCTCAATTTTGTGCTGTAAAACAATTGTATGAGAAACAATAAAAAACTTTTTTTTTTTAAAGTAAAATGGTCAGCGGGATTGTCCGAAAGGGTTACCACTACCCGTGAACATAAAGGGCTAAGGAAGGAACATGGGTTTTAGTCAGTAAGAGTCCGACACTCACTTCCGCTCCACCCAGACCCAAAAAAAAACTAGGTAAGTCTATAAAAAAAATCATCGTTAAGAATTCATTTGGGTACCGCGGTCGAAATATTATTATATTATACTGTAAAATTTACTTATTTTTAGGCTGTGTTGTCCCACTGCAGAGCAAGGAGTGGGAAGGAGAACCCTTACAGGCCCTTAAGGAGGCCCTTTCTCCTTCTCACTCCTTTTTATTCCGACCTAGAGTCGATCAATCCTGTCCGTAGACGTCAATCTAGTCTCGCCATCATCCTAGGCCCGCCTCGATGTCGACGGACGTTTTCTGGGACCCACATGGTGGTAAGTTTGGCCCATGGCTCGTTCGACTTGCGGCAAACGTGTCTGGCCCAATCCCACTTAAGCTTGGCCGCTTTTTGGGTGACGTCAGCGATTCGTATTTTGAAGTGAAGCTCTGTGTTCATAACTCGGTCTGTCAGTCTGACTCCAAGAATGCTGCGTTCCATTGCTCGCTGTCAAACCTCAAGCTTGTAATTAATAAAAGGTTAGGTATAAGGTTTGCCAGTAATCACAAGGTTCAAACTTCTAAATCAAAATAAAACAAATAGGTACTTAAATAAAAAAGAGCACATTTATTTAAAAATTATCACCATTAAGAAACTGAGCTGTACAATTACGGACTTTAAATGAGCCACTTACAAACCTTTCAATTTTGCAGTTTAATAGATTCACGAGATTACACGACTTTACACGATTAAACACGAACTTAAAACACATGCTCGCAAATAGGATGACAAATTACTTATAATCCGAAAAAGTCGTATCCATCGAGGTTTATAGTTGAAGATAATTATTATAAAGTAGGTTGAATACGTCTATCTAATTTATTTTGCTACTAACCTCTTTAAATTAGAGCTCATTAGATAATCGTTATTTCTGAAAACTTATCCGTGACAGTTGAAATGTGGATGTCAAAAAACAACCATAATATTTCACCGTATGCTAACGTTACCATAGCTATGGTAATACAATTATCGCTAGGTTACGGTTGCTAGACGCGCAAATCTAAATTCAAAACATAATGACTTTCCATGTCTGGATGTACGAGTATAACCAACTAAACCCGATTTGCGTTATACAGCTGAAATACGAACAGTGGCAAGTGGCTTGACAATTAAAGTCCGTGATTGTACATACATACTGTCTTGCTGGTTTTATGGTTATAATAAAAATATTCAATATTTGGGGCTATCCACAAAGGGGCTAGCTCGAATATAGCCCAGAATACAATTTTATCGAACATCAACAGATCCTTTTCGGAACGCGGGGTTATTAAAAGTAGTGGTTGGCGGCGCGTACAGTGGGTTGGTGCAAGGTCCTGAAGAATCCAGCTTGTTCTGCTGTATGAACTTGAGGTACTCGTGGCGATCTCGAGCGTCAGTCAGCAGCTTCCAGGCGATCAGTGTGCCGGCTCCGACCAGAAGGAGTGTCACAAGAAATATGCTGCCGAATACTGGAAAAAATATTACGTTTTTTATTTTTTATTTTATATTCACATGACGCCTGTATGCCCACGTTTCGCCAGTTGTTTATTAAGTACTAGCTTCCGCCCGCATGAAATGTCGACAAATTATACATATAAACCTTCCTTTTCAATCACTCTATCTATTAAAAAAATCCGCACCAAAATGACATTCCATGTCATTTTTTTAAGCAACTTTTGAGTGTTTTGAGGTTAGGTTACAAAAAGTCATTTTTCTCGGCAATGGTGAGTTACCTTATCATGGGAGTGGTGCCAGGGTGGAGGGGGGCATAAGAATATTATGCTTAATCATTATTATGGTTAAAGAAATTATGCTAAAAAAAATTATGCGTAAGCAGTTATGCGTAATTATATTATGCGAAAATATAATTATGCCAAACAAAATTATGCTATGTTACATTAGGTCTTAAAATTTTATGCAAATGGATAGGGAACCAATTTGTCGACATATTTTGCGGGCGAAGCCGCGGGCGGAAGCTAGTCTATACGTATATAATGAAATTGGAGTATCTGTTTGTGATATTGAATTTTTTACAATTTTTGTCTGTCTATCTGTATGTTTATTCCGGCTAATCTCTGAAATGGCTGGACCGATTTTGACGGGAATTTTAATAAGGAGTAACTAAGGCTACGTTTATTTTAGAAAATCTTTTATTTTAGAAAAATAACTGTTAGGCGGAACGAAGTTTGCCGGGTCAGCTAGTAAAGAATAAAGTTAGCGCTAACGAAAGATGTTATAACTGAAAAAACTTTAACTAAACTTTAAAACTGAATTTATGATCATAGACCTTGCGTGGCGCGGTGTCAGCTGTCAGCTGTGCGCTCGCTCAATGCGCGGACGCAATGTAGCTATCACTACCTATGGTGCAAATTAAACTTGAAGTTCAGGCCGTGACCCAATTTTTACCTTCATACTTGCATTTGATTGGCTGCCCCTTACGGTTTAGCCAGCATCTGTCGCATCCGATTGGGTTACATTAAGTTCACATTTTGCTGATTTCACATCAGACAGAAAAATAAGGGCTAAATTATGGAATTGTGTTACTTTACTGATATTGAACCCCCAAAAAGAAAGATCAGATTTTCGAGCTTCTGACGACCCGTAACGACTGTCAAAGATGCACAAATGACAGCCGGGACCAACGGCTTAACGTGCTTTCCGAGGCACGGAGGAGTCTCGGTATGTAAAGATGGTCACCCATCCACGGCCAACCCCGGCAAGCGAAGCTTAACCTGATGGATCGACCTGTGCGGCTGTTAGTACAATGCCACGAGCTCCTCCCTTAGTCACGAGCTCCACCACAGGTATACTCACTTATATAACTTGGAGCACAATCCTTTACTCTCGCTACTATCAGCTCCACACCGTAATTAATGTCTTTGTATCGGTACACAAAGCTCGTCTGGCAGCCGCCTTCCACCTTCACATTGGAGCATAAATTCCATAAAGTACTATTTATGAGCTCCTCCGTTAAGGACTCCACAACTTCAACCGTCACACGGTCATCGCAGGACACGCAGTTCTCATTTCCACTTCGCCGACATTTAGCGCAGCTTGTCAACTTCACGCATTGCCTCTCGTGGCAATCCGTGCAGGGGCTTATTTGGCATTTATCGGTTTGAATGTTTCGGGCATCCCATTCAGCGATTTGATCGCATTGGCATATACCACACACGCATTGTCCACGGTCATTGCAAACCTGTAAGATTATTCTCAAGTTAACCTACAAATCACAGTGATACCTTTTATATACCTGCCAGATTACGCAGCAGATGTAATTGCTCATTTAAGGAACCTGTGTGCCACTATAATTTTTTGGCGCCCAAGCAGTGATTGAATGTTCTCAACATCTCATATTATTTCTAATATTGCAATCATCGGGTTCTTCTTTTCGAGTGGTTAGTGACTAACCTGGTCTTTGAGTTTTTTATGCTGCCCATGGGCATGTGAAGCTAAGTCAGAGGACTTAGCTTCACATGCTGTTGAGAACTATCTCTCAGACATGCTGGTTTCCTCACGATGTTTTCCTTCACCGATTTTAAGCAAGTGATAATTTATACATTACGCTCATGAGTCCTTACATTCAGAATAAGGAGATGGGGTAGTAAAATTCTATAAACTAAGGTACATTTTCGGAGTAGGATCCTGTACTTACACTGCTGCTATTATACTCTTTACAATACGTGTCTGGTTTGTAACAGTCGCAGGCGTCGCCGGACCAATCAGCAGAACATTTGCATCTCCCACAGTCACATTCACCGTGGTCTGGACCACCGCATACGCTCTCAGGCGCACTCAATGTGCTATGGGGACAGCTGTCCATGTTGCACTGGCAAAATTTACCTTTGTACCTAAGAAATAAGGTCGCTTTAAGAAAATGCATTTCCAGAAAATTTCAACGTCACAGCACATGATAGGACACGAACATTCTTCTGATTGAAGTATTTCGTTCCATCCTGTTTAAAATAACCGAAGGAATGATGGATGGTGTGTGTGAAAGATGATATGGCTAAAAAGTATCTAGTGACTACCGAGATGACGACTAATAGAGAAGTATGGAAGAAGATACATGCTGCTGCTGCACCAACCGCAAATAAATTGGGATAAGGGCAGGAGAATGATGATAATGATTTTCTTACCTCTCTCTACAATGACAAGTGCCACAAATACAGGATCCGTGTCCACCGCAAACGTCCGAGCTACCTTTAGCTATGCAAGTTGAGGAGTCTTTGTAACCATTCTGCTCACTTCTGACACAAGCGCATCTTTCACCGTACCTACAGAAAAGGATCATTATTGCTCGGTTCAACCGAAAAGTGATGGATTTGCCAAAGATATCATATTTACTAAGCATTGACATCAAAAACCGAAAAAAATACGCACCGATTGGCACTGCAGCTACATAATCCACACAACCTGTTCTCGCCGTAACAAAATGTAGAATTTTTCTCGACTTTGCGTTCACAATCACAGCTTTTAATGGCATCAATTTCAAGCGTGAGCTTCTCCCTGATGCCTTCTACTATTATATCTACAACAGCGCTTTCTGAGCTATCATACTGTATCGTCCCAACTAACTGTAGCTCTTTACCATTCCCTACGTCGCAAGCAGGGTTACTGGTGGTGCAGTCAGGATTAAAAGAAATTTTAATATTTTTCCTACTCCCTTTCTTTACCTTGGCTGTCAGCTTGATTTTCTTTGAAACATTCTGTAATGAAAAGCTGTATTTAACGAATTGTGCTTTTCAAACAACTTTTTTAAAGGGATACATATTCATATGAAATTGATATGTGTCGTTTCACTCACCTTATAAATATCTTTCAAGATAGTCACTATAGCGTCGTTCTTCATTAGTATATTTCGGGAAAATTTTGCAACATGGGAACCGCTTACTACTTTTTTGAGTTCCTCGTAGACAAAGGCAAATGGTGAGTCTACTAGGAAGATAATTATGATGTCGTTTTCAGCAGCTAGCTTGTTTATCATGCCAACTGATGGATAGTCCATTTCTAGTTCTTTGGTATAGGTGCCATTTTCAGTATGGCATTGACCATCGTATGGTTCAAACAAACCAGCAGATTTCCCATCACCGGCAGCATGGTATGGCCCATCAGTCAAGAACACAACAATTTTTCTGGACTCATTTCTCCATCCTATAATATCTTTGCAGGCCAAAACTTGGGCAAGAGCGTCAAGGCCTCCTTCCTGCTTGTCACGGCTGACTCCACTAGTTGAATTTGATACCTCATCTTTAAATTTGTTATAATCATCAACTAATTTCAAACGGTGTCTAAATGAGTAGGTTAATTCGGGGTCATCTTCACTAAAACGGAAAAATTTACAAGTATGAGTAAAATCCCAAAGCAAATAATGACACTTAGAAAACTTTTCAGCTTACTTGCTCATAATCGGCAACATTCGTTTGTCAATAAAAGTACCGAATCCTAAGTGAACATTTTGAGTCATTTCTTTAATGGCCAAATAAATCTTTTGCCCTTGTTCGGCAGTCATATTTTTAATATTTTCCATGGTTTTAGATGCGTCTAGAAGAAAATATAAATCTACTGGATAATCTTGAGCACTCTGGAAAGAAAAATCGAAAGGCTCTGGCATTCCTCGCCGTAATTTTAATTCGTATCGTTGTGGCTTTATTTGTATGATGTGGTCTGAAACGGAGCTAAAATTTTTCACTTCCGATGCTTTGACCACATTTTTTGGTTTATCTTGAAATTTTGGACACCAGTTTTTTTCAACAGAACTCTGGGGCATGCATCTCGTGCTATTGAAATCATTCTGAAAATATTAATGGAATTTCTTAGTCATTTGACACACATTCTGTAGTTTTTGTAACTCGTAAACTGTAGTCCGGGTGTTCATTCTTCCTTCCATTCACCTATTTTATCAATTTTCTGTTGCCTCCTACAAAATTATACAGGTTGCAGATCCCTGGAGTGAAAGTTATACCTTCAAAATTAATCGTTTGCATCTTGTAATCGAACAAATACAAATTACGAAGCAAGCGACATTTCATAATATATTGCAATACCAATTTAATAAGAAGGCAGGTTTCTTTTAGCACATTTGCTATGATCTTTTTTTCAGGCACTTGCCCTCTAGGCACCATCTTTAATTTCTACCCATTTGTAGTCGGTACGGTATGCAATGTCTTCCTAATGACCAGCAGTCAGTGGAAATGGCATTACACTTGGTTGTCCAATGAGGATACTGCTGCATATCCTCCTTGGCTCTTTGTATAACCATTGCACAGACGCCAGCACATCAAGCTATCCCAAACTGTCAAATATTCCCAATTGAACATGAACCCTAGCATTTTATAATAAAGTTGAAAATCTATGAAAGAAATTTGACATATTGGAGTAGCTTGATATGCTGGTATCCTGTACCTTGTTTATATCTGAGTTTTCGCACACATAGGCGTTTTATTTCACGCATTGCAATTTCAACGCTCTGTTTAGAGCCGAAAGGTTAAAATCAACAGCGTATTTGCGCTGCAATACAATCTCCTTGGTTCCCAATGCTTGTTTCAATACAAATAATTGAAAATCCTGTGCGCCATAAAACATTGCCGCTTTAAACGACCTGGGCTTAAAATGAGATACAAATGTACAAAACAATGGATGTACAGGTAAAACCATAAACTAAATAATGTTTTCCTTAACGTTAGATTCATTATGAATAATTATTCTTTGTAAAAATAAAGAAAGGGTTATACCTCAGCACACCACACGCAGATACTGGGATCACTAATGCATTCTTGACACGTACTCCTTATCTGACAAGAATCTGTTGTCAAAATCGATTGATAATGCAAACTGAAGCTCACACAAAATATTATATATTTAGCAAACATGGTGCCGAGACGCCCGTGCTATACTAAAAATATTATAGGTACATGACTATGGAATAACTCGAAATAACTATAACATCATAGGGATAATGGAAATCGTCTAAAGGGGTAAACACACTAATTGTAGGTACCTATGTACTGTTGGGTATTTATATTATATTCATGAGGCTTATTAATGCTATTTTAAATTTCTCTGATTTGGAAGGTATTGAAAACTTACCTTTATGTAAAGGGTTTCGTATAATACGTTTCTTACGGATTTAAATCCAAATACTTCGGTACTACGAATCACTACATAGTATAAAACAAAGTCGCTTTCTCTGTCCCTATATCCCTATGTACCTATGCTTAAATCTTTAAAACTACGCAACGGATATTGATGCGGTTTTTTTTAATAGATAGAGTGATTCAAGAGGAAGGTTCATGTGTATAATTTGTCGACATATTATGCGGGCGAAGCCGCGGGCGGAACCTAGTATGGTATAAAGCGCACAAAGGGAACATTCAGGCCTCAAACATTTTTGGGCCTTTTCTGAAAGCCTACGATAAAAATGGTACCTACGTGTGGTAAGTTCTAATCAGTTGAAGCAGTAGTTAATATGGCACAAAACTTGTAGGGGCGTTATACAACTTCGATGATTTGTCTTTATAAACGACATCAAAAAAAAGGAGGTTCCTAATTCGACTGTTTTTTTTTTGCATGTCTGTTATGCGATTACTCCGCCAATTATGAATTGATTTTGATTATTCTTTTTTGTTTGGTAGGTCATACTTCAGACTGAGGTAGTCCCATATAAATTTTATTCACGTCGTTTGCTTCGATAATTAAATTATATATTTAGTCCATTCTTTTTATCTTGATGATATATTAGTACTTCAAGTCACTGTTGTTTACAAAGCCAGTTTAGTAGTAGATACGAATTAGTGTGGGGACAATGGGGTACCTAGGTAGGTACCAAAACTCAAAAGAGAAAAATACATATTTTTAACCGACTTCAAAAAGGAGGATGTTCTCAATTCGGATGTTTGTATTTTTTTATGTTTGTTCGCGCATAACTCCGTTGCTTGCCAACCGATTTGAAAAATTCTTTTTTTGTTGGAAAGGGTATACTTCCCAAATGGTCCCATAAATTTTTTATCGAAATCGGATAAGCGGTTTTTGAAAAATCAACAAAAATCAAAAAAAAATCCTACTTAATTTATGTGCACGATGTTCTAATAACTTCCTGTCATTGTAATTTACATACCAGGTAGTGGTATTAAAATTGGGGGGGGGGGATTGTGTAGGTACCACAACTAAAAAGTGAAAAATAAAAACTTTTTTACAAAAAATAAAACCGACTTCCAAAACAAACACTACAAAGTGAAAAATAATTTTGATTTCGGAAGTCGGTGGCAAAAAATGAAAATACAAAACCGAAGACACCGACTTCCGAAATTAAAATTATTTTTCACTTTGTAGTGTTTGTTTTGGAAGTCGGTTTTATTTTTTGTAAAAAAGTTTTTTACAAAATTAAAACGACCCGCTTCCGAAAACACTACAAAAGAAAAATGTTTTTATTTTCACAAAACAAAAAACAAAACGAAAGACACCGACCTGCGAATTAAAATTATTTTTCACATAGTAGTGTTTTCGGTTGTTTACGTATGCACAAAAGGTCCGAAAAAAAAGATCTCCTTTATATTTTCAGAAATATTTATTTATTCAGACTAACGATACAACTTAGACACAAATCTTAAATACAATAAGTATACAACCTAAAACGAAAAATATATATCTATTATGTACAAGTCTTTGTATTTTGTTAATAACTTGAATTAGGTCGAATACGAAATACTTTCAGGGGCTACAGGCTACTTACAATGGTCCATTGTGTAGGTACTATGCCTTATTCGTCAGTTTCCTCTTTTGCGGCATAACGTTTTGCCTTCCTTCCATCCACAGAGCCTGATACGAGCAGTAGTAGGTGTCATTAACGGTATTGACGTACGTCCATTATATTTATTAATAATGATAAATAATAATTATTAATATTATTCTATTCGTTTGTTCAGAAAGACTCGTGGTGTCGGTCGCTCTCGGTCCACGGCTGGACCTATTGCCGGTATGAAGAATATTATAACAATGGCGAACTATTTAGTTCCTTTATTGTTCATTGTCAGTTTCAATTATGTGAGATGTGAATCAGATAACTGCAATTTCGGTACTTGCGGCGAATGTATTAGTTATGAGCACGAAAGATGCGTTTGGTGTCCTCAAGTAAGTATTCACAATTTTTTTTAAATATAATAAACTAGTTTCTATCCTATCCTACGGGAAAATACTAACGGGATAAAAAGTAATCTATGTGTTAATCCAGGTTATAAAATATCTGTTTAGTAGATTTTGCGTGAAGGAGTAACAAACATCCATCCATCCATCCATCCTCACAAACTTCCACGTTTATATTATTAGTAGATTGATACAAACATTTTTGTTCTGTAATATCCCACAGCGACGATGTTTCCTTAAAGTACGGGCGGTGTCATTTTTATTGTTCCATATCTAAAGGGTAAAATGGGACCTCAAAATACTAAAACTGCCGCTGTCCATCCGTCTGTCTGTCCGTCTGTCACCAGGCTGTATCTCATGAACCGTGATACTTAGACAGTTGAAATTTTCACATGTTACACCAACAGAAATACATCATTTCTGTTGCCGCTATAATAACAACTACCTACTAAAAATAATTATTTAAGAAGAATAAAAAAAATATTTTAAGGAAACAACAACAACAACAACAGAAATGATTTTTTTGCCGTTTTTATAGATAACTAGCTGACCCGACAGACGTTTTCCTGTCTTCACTATGATACCTACCTCACCTACCCTACTCGCCCTACCTACCCTACTCGCCCTACCTACCCTACCTACCATACCTACCCTACCTACCTACCTACCTACCGTACTTGCCCTACCTACCATACCAGGGAGGGTTCCCTACCAACTTTTTTTTAATGTAAGAACCTTCTCCTGACAATAACAAACACAACAAAAAAAGAATTAGTGTAATCGGTCCCGCCGTTCAGGCGTGATGGCGTGACCAAGGGAAATAGGGATTCATCCTACTTCCTACTAATATTATAAATGCGAAAGTTTGTGAGGATGGATGGATGGATGTTTGTTTCTCTTTCACGCAAAAACTGAAACTGAATGGATCTGGATGAAATTTGATACAGAGATAGATTATAGTCTAGAATAGCACATAGGCTACTTTGTATCCCGGCAAAATATACGGTTCTCGTGGGATAATTTCCTACAAACACGCGGGCGAAGCCGCTGGAAAAAGCTAGTTTTTATATAATTATATATATAGATGATACGGAACCTTTCGTGCGAAAGTCCGACTCGCAATTGGTCGGTTTTGACCAAGTTATTTCATACCGGCTGAAAATCACGTCACCATCTAATTACAACTCGAGTATTAACCAAATTAAAGAACAAAATGCCGCACTATGAATGACAGCTCGAGCCGAGCGAGATAGCGCTTTTATGGTGTGTGTCCTACTCTACAAGGCTGACTACACGATTTCGTTCTTCTAGGACAATTTATAGTTCACCAGACTTACCCCGCGTGATATGCAGATATCGCGAATCCTAGCCTAGGGAAGTCTTGTAGGCTATGTTTATCATAGTTCCTCAAACTAAACTTCTCATCAAAAAAATCGAAACAACTTGCAAGTTTATGTTTTGTAAAGATTATCAGTTTTTTATTATTATTTATGAATAAATATCAAATGTCGCTTAATAGTGAGTTTTATGAGGTTTTCAAATTCTAATTCTTTTTTTCTTTTCTTTTCTTTTTCTTTAATGTTATTGTTCTGAATTCAAATTAAATTTTCATAGGTTTCGTGTTTTCTTTAATGAGTCATTTTTATTTTGTATGGAGAACGAAGGCAATGAATGAAACAACACGTAGGTGAAAAAAAAACTGAAAAACTTTTATTAAATAACGTTTAATAACTAGTGTTCCTTCCTCGAGCTCTTATCACCGCTTCCATCCGGTTTTTCATCGATCGGATGAGAGTTACGATGACATGCTGTGAGATGTTGTCCCATTCTTCCTGAACGGCACTTTTCAGCTGATCAAGTGAGTCTGGGGCAGGATCTCTCGCTCGGATTTGCCTCTTTAGTTGATCCCAGAGATGTTCAATTGGATTCATGTCCGGGCTCCTTTCTGGCCATTCCATTATGGAGATACCGACTTCGGTAAGGTAATCACGTACGACGCTCGCGGTGTGGACTCTGGCGTTGTCGTGCATAAATGTGAACCCGTTGCCGATAAAGTGTGCATAGGGCATCACGTGAGGCTCTAGGCACTGTTCCACGTACCGATGACAGTTCAAAGCAGGTAGACGTGGCCCAGACACGAAGGCAAGCTCTGTCTTACCGTCGGCGCTGATTCCTCCCCAAACCGTCCACGAACCACCACCATAACTGACCCTTTCTTCAATGCAGCATTGTGCAAAGCGTTCTCCATCTCTTCTGTAGACCTTGTTCCTTCCGTCGTTACCATAGAGCATGATTTTACATTCATCAGAGAAGAGAACTTTGCTCCATTGGAGGTATGACCAATTTAGGTGCTCGCGTACAAAGTCAAGGCGCGCTCTTCGATGGCCTGCAGTTAATTTCGGTCCATTTGCTGGCTTGTGTGGTACCAGTCCACGTTCCTTCAACCTTCTTCTAATTGTAGAGTCACTTACAGCGACCCTTCGTACAACTTGAAGCTGCTGCTGCAGTTGAAATGCATTAAGGCGCCGGTTTCGCAAAGAAGTTGTTACAATAAATCGATCATCTCTCTCAGAAGTGACCCGATTCCTGCCAGATCCAGAACGGCGCGTGAACATACCAGTCTCTCGATAGCGGTTGTAGACTCTATGAATAGATGACAGGCTTAGATGCAATGTTCGAGCCACAACACGCTGACTAAGTCCAGAATCCAGCAATGCCACCACTTGGGCGGCTTCTGTGGGCGAAGTATCCATCTGTTTTAGAAAATAAAACTTTTTTCAGACGTCTTAAAGTCACAGTACCTAAACAAATTAAAAACAAAAACGTTAAAGATAAACGCAAATATTTAGTTTTTGAACGTGAAATGTTCTCCAACTGTAGACGCACATTTGTCTCAAAATAGTGATTCATTTCATTTAGAGGATAAACAAATGAAATTTTAATTTCGAATTTTAAATTTTCGCTTACCATTGTAATGGCCAGATTGCCAGCTATACAATAAGGTTTTTTTTCATGGAATGAAAACTCTTTTGTATTAAATTAGGTATTTCAATTTTTATACAAATTAAAACGATGGTGTTTCGATTTTTTGATGAGAAGTGTATATTCCAGAAAAATAAATTAATCGCTTGACTAATTTATAACTCTTTTTCATTTAGAATGGGTACTGTGACAGCAGATAAGAATAATAAGGCCCCTCTAAGACCACCGGTGACATGACATTCAGATGCATTTTGCATAGGCATATGCAACGCAATGCGCGGTCGAGTACGGACGTGTTTGCGCTGCACGATACGAATATTATATTCACGTGTCGCGCGGCTTTAGCCGTTGCCCGGTTTACGTCGTTATGAGTTCACAACCGCTCATAGCTAACGAGGTCTTGGCATTTATCAAACATGCCATCGACTACATGGACGAAGTTAGCATCTTGCAGATTTGCAAGTCCAGCTTCAAGGAGGAGGAAATAGGCAGTGCCAAGCTGCTATTGTTCCAGTCGCTCGGCAAAGTCGAGCAGATGCAGTCCCGCCGGAGGGATGGTGGCCAGAAGTGCGTGCAGGACATCATCACGTTGATGAAGAGCACCGACCCGGACGACGTGCCCGCTTTTGTGGCGAAGGAGCTTCATAAGCTGCCCCCAGTCACGTTTGACCACGTCGACGTCACCAGGTTGCTGAAGGACATCACAACTCTCAAAGCAAGCCTGGCCGAGGTACAGTCCAAGTTGGAGGTGTCGAATAACACCATTGGTGAGCTACGTGCCGAAGTGAAGTTGTTGCGCAACGCTGTAGCGGTAAATAGGTCGCCTGATGACTCCAACGTGAGTGCTCGTCGCGGAGCGAGTAACGCTAGCGTCGGCAGTTTTGAGTCGGCGAGCTCCACTGCGTCACCCGCTGCTGATACTGCACGCGTCGCAACTTGCGCCGCCGCCGTCGCTGACTCGATGCCGGTCGAGGTAGTGACTCGTGTGGGTACGTTGACCCCTAAACGTGCCTACGCTGATATCGTCGCCACGCACAAACCTACCAAAAAGGGGGAAAAGAAGAGCTGCTGTGAACCTGCCAACAGGGGTTCGAAACAGCAAGGCCCAGCTATGGGCACGTGTGACAAGGAGGGCATCGTGAAGGTGGAGAGGAAGAAGAGGAGGAAGGCTCCTAGTCGGAACCAGTGCGGGACCGCGCTGGCAGGACCCAATGTGCTGCGTCCGGCAATACCAACGACGCAGCTTTATGTGTCCCGGCTACGTCACACCACGAAGGTTGAGGAGATCGTGGAGTATGTCCGAGCGAAGACCAGCTGGACCTTGAGGGTTGAGAAGTTGGAGTCGCGCCACAACACGAATTTCAAGTCGTTCGTGGTGCGAGTTCCGACTCATCATATTGAGACCTTCCTCAAGGAAGAGTTTTGGCCGAAGGGTGTCATGTATCGGCGTTTCCGCGGAAGGCTACGCGACACCACGCAGTGCAACACGACACCGTCACTTCGTGTACAATAGTTAATAGTTATTATCAGTTTTTTATAAATATGTATGATAGTCTGTAAGGTATTTATTTTATGGGTCTTTGTTACCTGAAATAAATGATATATATATATATATATATATAGGCCACAGAATAATTAATAATAGTTACTACATACTTGGGCGATTCTTCTGTTCCTTTACAAATTCAGGTAGCTGTATTTTGCGAAAATAAGTAGAAATAAAAGACTATGTTGAGTTATAACAGTCAGTTTAGAGAGCTTGAGCTTAAATAAAATTGTCTTAAGGATCAACATATCCGTCACAGCGTATCTATTTAGTTATAGAGTAGCACAAAGGTCTACATGATCACGATTTACATCTGTATATTACAATCAACATGGTCACCCTATTTTAAACAAATAGAAAACTGTACCTAAATACTTCCTTATGAAAAGATACGCCGCTTCTTTTGTATGACTCACTTTTGCATCCTTTCACGCAACAAGTGAAAAACCCTTAATACTTGCTTGTTTGCTTTTAATTAATAAATATTTTGAGATAATCTCGAGAACAGGGAATAGAATATATAACTAATTTCTACTCATCATTCTCCTGCCCTTATCCCAATTTATTTAGGGTCGGCACAACATGTTTTCTTCTTCCATACTTCCCTATTAGTCATCTCGGTAGTCATTTCTTTTCTAGCCATATCATTTTTCACACAATCCATCCATCGTTTCTTTGGTCTCCTTCTCTTTATATAATTAAGTTCTACTACATGGAAAAATTATTACGGCAACCCAGTAGACAAGGACGCATTCCTCAATAGGGCCTTTTCGCTCAACTCGTTATTCCGTTTAGAATAATGGTTTTAAGAAAGTAAACTTTATTGTAACAGCATAGAATCCAGTTTACATTGCAAAAAAATCACAGTGCGCCATCTTGTTATATTAATTATAATATCTTTGGTATTAACCTAACCGAGCCCAAACGTTCAAACCAGTTATTGTATTTTGACTTTTATCCTAAGCACTGTAAAGCTTTTAATACAAAATTGACAATTTAAACTTTAATTTGACGTCAATTTTTGTAATTAGAACTTTAACGTAGTCGATATACAATTCGAAATTCAAAAAATATTTAATACTAGGGTGATTCCTAAGTAAAACCTCGTTTTGTAATAAGGCCGTAACAGCGGTCTCTACTTTATTTATACTTTCCCCCATAGTGCACAAGGCTGCGTATCCACCAGAGATGAGCGAGGTAGCTGGGCGGTGTACAAAAATGCACCAATGTAATCAATTAATTTCATAGTTTCAGCTAAGCTAGTGTTATTAGTTTTACGTACATTCGCCGCTACGCATCCTAGCACATCTCTAGTGGAAACGCAGGGTGCGTTTCAGTTAAAGACCTGAGCCTCAGCTGCACCAGTACTGTGGATTCCAAAGTTGCAGTTAACAATATTTTTTGGACTAAATGTGTTGCATAAATCGACCTTATAGATCTTGTTTACAACTTTTTACATGCTGTAATTCTGAATAATCTCTATCTACAATTTTTTATTTCAGGAAGTATCGGATGGTCGCCGTTGTCGTCCCCAAAGTTATAAGAACACATCTAAATCTTGGTGCAAGGATGGAATTCCAGTCAATCCACAGCCATTTTCAAATGTGACACAGAATAAGGATTTCGGCAACATTACAGACGGCTTCGAAGTACAATTCAAGCCACAGCTGATAAAAATGAAGGCTCGCCCAGGGATTAAAATGCCATTCAAGATGTCCATTAAACCAGCCAAAGACTTTCCTTTAGATGTTTATTATCTTATGGATATTTCTGATACAATGAAAAGAAAGATGGCTGACTTGAAAGATCAAGCAATAGAAATACATAGTGACTTGTCAAAATACACGAATAACGTTAAACTGGGCATCGGAAGTTTTATCGAAAAACCTGGCTTCCCGTACTTTGATCCTAATAAGTAAGTCATTTAATTGTGTATTTGTCACCGTCAGATTGTGAGGAGGAGATTGTCTTTGCGGTAGCCTAATTGGCCGCAGTAACTAAGCCAGGGCAAACCGACTAAATGGTGAGGTTAGGTTAGAACTGTGACTGTCGCTTGGTAGGAGCCGCGTTGTGCTCTCATTTCAGGAGTAGGTATTGATCGGTCGCTGCCGGCCATAGTGAATTTGCTTGGCAGTAAGGAATTCTAGGACGCGGTGGTATCCTTCTGCGAAACAGTTATCCCACAAATGGAGGCTGTTGACAACGCTCTCTTTCAAGCCCCCCTAAATGGGTCCAGGGGCGACGGACTCACTCGGAGACGTTGTCGCCCCCCATACATCAGGACCCGAGGTGCCACGAGGACCACGCGCTCTCCAGGCACCAGTCGGGGGTCGTGGAAGGATTGTACGCTCCCACGACCCCCGGGGCGTAGGTTTGAGATGGAAAACCGAGGTATTTTTAGTCAGTAAAAGTCTGACGAGAGCCCTCCGCCCCATGAGGAGTTCTCTAGAAATAAAAACAAGAGAGAGAGAAACTTAAGTTATTTCGCAAGAAGAGTTCGTCACATGCTAGTTTGATAGCAGCAGCAGTAGCAGTTCACAATTTGTCGGTTTGCCACGGATAGATTAAAAACTATCGGAAAATAATGCATCATCATCATCATCAGCCTATAGCAGTCCACTGCTGCACATAGACCTTTCGTTAAATAATAAATGTTGCAGTTCACAATTTTGCGATAGTTTACAATCACGCGAGATAGATTCTAACGAAGTTCATAATCATACCATACGGTGACATTTATTTATATTATCCAGGATATGAGTAAAATATTTTTATACGGAAGGGAGTCAGTTTAATTATAACTAATTATAAACAACTTGTTTTAAATGGGACCACATCCTTTACTATTTTTATTTGTCGATTTTTTTTTTGTTTTTGACCATATATTTCCATTCCAGACACGAAAGTCACGCTTTTAAAAATGATGTTCCATTAACAGAAGATATGGAACTATTCAAGAAAGTGATTGCTAACATTACGTTCGGGTCTAATTTTGATGATCCGGAAGCTGGATTAGATGCTCTGATGCAAGCAATGAAATGCATCGATTCAGTAGGATGGAGGAAGGGTGCGAGGCGCATCATAGTTCTATGTACAGATTCAACGTATCACAGTGCAGGAGACGGTAAAATTGTAGGCGCCATCAAACCGCACGACATGAACTGCCATTTAAAAGATAACATATACTCCAAAGCCTTGACGTATGACTATCCGTCAGTAAGCCAGATCAATCAAGTGGCAAAAGATGGAAGTTTTAGAATAATATTTGCCATAACTGAAAATCAACAAACTAAAGTAAGTCTCTACATATTATGTTATAATAATTTCACTTATTGATAACGCTGGCCAATTAACTATTTGAAACGGTCAAAAATAAAATATGAAATCACAAAAAGACCGCTCTTATTTCATAAAAAGTAACGTTAATGACTACCCATTGAAATACCTGATTTCAACGGACAACAACCAAGCACTTGGGAGATAATAAGCACGTGCGAGATAAAATTAAATATAACTAAAGTACGGCCAACGAGAAGCGATACCAAATGTAAATGGAAAAATGGCAAAAAAATGGCCGCCCGAATGTTGGCGAACCCGTCTTGACGTTGTCATGT
Source organism: Hyppa rectilinea (assembly GCA_951799385.1). Taxonomy (NCBI): domain Eukaryota; kingdom Metazoa; phylum Arthropoda; class Insecta; order Lepidoptera; family Noctuidae; genus Hyppa; species Hyppa rectilinea. The sequence goes on along the minus strand of OX637306.1, from coordinate 6,120,097 downwards.
TTTTGCCGGGAGAACGAGACATTACGACAAAGGCGCAAGATGGAAAGAGATAGATATTAGATTGTCAACGCCACAGTTGTTTTTTAGGTTAATGATCTTTCGTATCGCTTCTCGTTGGCCTTACTTTAGAGTAAAACGCACTTTTACTCAACTTATATTTGCGCAACATTGTACAAGTATGCGAATCGTGCGCAAGCACTGCTGTCAATTGATGATAAGCTTAAGACTAAATCAAATCAAATCAAATCAATCTTTATTTGTGAACATAAGTACAAAAAGGTGTTATTTATACATTTTAGCTGATCTGTATGTTCGGCCAATAATCGGCATACAAATATAATATTAGTAAGCAGGTTATTTTTACTATCATAATTAATAAAGTAGAAATGAAGCAATTGAAAAATGTCATGAGCCGCATAAAATAAAGTAATTGAATTATATTATTAATTATTAAGAATGTCAAAGAAAGTTAAAGGAGATTGTTCTAGACCGCCCTATAACCAACAAACATTTGACGTGTACGTTAATTTTAATTATATTTTAATATGCTTTTTAAAAATAATAAATTCAAGCGGACACTGTTTAATTCTTAATAGGTTTTTAAAAGTGACCTCATTGATTTTATTACCAACTGAACTCGCCATCTTTCAAGGAATTGTCAATGTGAATGTCACAAAAGATTTGACAGTGTCGCTCTCGCTCATATTACATAAATATCGATATCGACGACGATGTCCATAATATCTAGTGATGTAATGGATGTTCGATATTTATCACTTCCAAAACATTGAAAATGTGCAACATAAAAGTTTTTCATGCATATTTTTTTCATGGAATTAGTTCCGTGAACATTATAATGGAACTTATGATGAATATAGGCCATATTATAGCACGATTATGATGAAAATGTTATGAACAAAAGAAACTCACAAAATGTACTTACTAGTCGAATGAGGGATTTTCTCACAAGTGAGAAAATATTAGTTCAAAAGAGGCGTTGGTAAAAAATACGTCACTGTCTCAGGTTTTTGACATCAAATAAGCTTTCTTATTTACGGATCTTATTTTTGTTATCAGTAGCCAGTAAAACAAAGACGTATTTTTTACCCACGCCATCTATTGAACTATGTTTTTCCACTTGTCAGAAAATCTCTCATTTAACGATTGAAATGTCATTTACGGCGCAACTCTAGTGAATTGTTCTCATAACCATTTCACGACTTCAATAGCCATATTTTTACTTTTTAAGTACCTAATTAAACTCTATTTATAAATGTCGCAAACTAAAACGTTACACATTGTTCGTTGGGAACAAAACATTTTATTTTAGCATTAATTTAATTGGAGTAGAATCATAGCAACAACGTGTTTATGTTTGAAACGGAACAAATTAATTTACATTTGACATATTGATCTGTCATTTTGGTCTACTAAATTAAAACCACAGATTAAATAGGTGGTCATTGATAATCGATACACAATGATTGATCTTCAAGAGAGCATCTCTACGTCACTACGTCAGTCGGTGCCTGTGGCTGTGTTGTGTTGTTGTGAATATCAACAGGTTGTCAGGGTTTCAAACTAAAGTGTATAACCCTTTTTTTATGTCAATAAAACATTTTATTATTATTATTAATATTAATATCTACCTATTTGGCGATTTTTTTTGGCGTTTTTGATTTTGTTTTTGTTTAACGGACTACAATTTGGATTGCTTTCAACGTGACCTGGCTTCGAATAACTGATTCTGTGATCTGCTTAAACGACACCTTAGCATTTTGACAACGGATAAAGGACTTCGCTTAAAGTAAACTTCAACCAATAAATAATAACTGTACAAAGGCATAATACAACTGTATTTACGGTAATATTTTACTGTATTTGAAGTTTAATGCCTTGTAGAAAACAGAAATAGCGATTTTAGAAAGAATTACTTAAGTTTTCTTTTATTAAAAATAACCTCAAAATCTGTTCCTTTTCTGTAAATAAATCTTTTCTCTAAAGTGTCCGTCAAGAAACGTTGTTATTTTGGGCTTCTAAGGGCAGTTTACAAATAGAAAATGATTTTTTCTATGCTGTTGGCTCCAGGGCGAACAATGTATGGGCGTAGAACAATCTCCTTTAGTCATAATAGACTAGCCAGCTAATCTTAGATCGAAAAACGCCTAATGCTTTTCACTTTAAAATTCAGACTACCCCTGAAAAAGAATACCGGGAATTAGCCAACCAGATATTCGGCGCTAAATATGCGAAGTTGGAAGGCGGCAAAAGTGTCATTAAGATTATCAAAGAAGCTTATGAGGTGAGAAAAATTTTCATAATAGACCTAATATAAGTATAGAAGCCAATTAACTCTGGGCTGGGACAAATAGTTAAATTAACTCAAACGATGCAAATTCTACAATCTGTATGTTTGGGTCGTTTGGGACTGAAACACTAGCCAAGGGGTCCGAGTGCTGAATAATTATGTTTTTCGAAATATTGCCAAGCGGTTGGTCGACTCTACACGTGACCAGAGGGCTGGCATATTTTTTGGCCAAACAATCAGCGCTGCCATACCTACAACGTGGCAATGCTTTTGGGAACTTTTACTGTTGATTACGATGTGGACGAATTTGTTGACACCTTTTGAATATTACCCCTTTTTTTTTTTTTTTTTTTTTTTAAGGCTGGGAAATCATCCAATGACTGCTCCCGCTCTGGGTGGAGCGGAAGGGAGTGTCAGACTCTTACTGACTAAAACCCATCCATGTTCCTTCCGTAGCCCTTTATGTTCCGGGGTAGCGGTAACCCTTTCGGACAATCCCGCTTACCCGGCAGGCTTGGCCCTGAGGGGCCCCTTCATATGCTGACATCTCTTTGAGGCGCGCGTGGAACATATACGCGCCGTACGGCACGGGTCTGGTGCTGATCGGACGGTGAGTCACCCATTACTCACCGTCCGCAGGCCCGCGCCTACGGTGGCCGGGAGTCGTCACGTGGCTCCCGACGCCCGGAGCGTCTCCCGCGGCGGCTGGGACGGGAGGACCTTTCTCTCTCCCATCCCGCCACCTCCTTCGCGAGCATGACTTTTTCGCAGAAGGAGGTGACTGCCTCCCACTCCCTCTCGCCCCGGACCATGGCTTGCACCAGGGCCGGGCGCGAGAGGTCGCCGCCGCCAATCGCCTCTACGAGGACACGGCGCCGGCGGTGCTCCGCCCAAGCGGGGCAGGTTTGCACCGTGTGCTCTACCGTGTCCTCTGGGCGATCCTCGCAGTGGTGACACCCGGGCGTTTCCTCCCGCCTGATGATGTGCAGGAACCTCCCGAAACATCCATGTCCGGTGAGGACCTGCGTCAGGCGGAAGGTGAGGGCGCCGTGACGCCTCTCTAGCCACTCCTCAAAGAGGGGCCTTACCGCCACTATCGTGGCGTGCCCTGCGCTGGGTTGCGACAGTCGCTGATTCCAGGCCGCCATGAGATCGCGCCGGAGGTCCGTCCGCTCCGCCGCAATTTGCTGCGGAAACGGAGTTTCCCCCCGGCTTAGTACCTCCGCGCGCCACTCGTACAGGCGCGCGAGGACTATCGCCTCCAGATCCCACGGCGGCAGTCCGGCAAGGAGGCTTGCCGCCTCGCCCGAGATCGTGCGGTACCCCCGGATTAGCCGAATGGCTACCACCTTTTGGGGCGCGTTCAGGTAGTGGGCGGCTCGCCGCCGCAATGAACGCGCCCACACCGGGGCCCCGTAAAGGGCCATGGACCGCACGAATATTACCCCTTCCCGTTTTATATACTTGTACACAGTTATTAATAATAAATTATTAGAGATGGGCCGAATGTGGTTTGAACCGAATCCGAACTTCGGCCGAACATTCGGATAAAATGAAAAGTTCGGCCGAACTTCGGTTCAATTTCAAGCGCTGTCTCGAGAGCGACACGTCGCGTCGTGACTTATTTACGCATTGGCTTAAATTTTATTGCTAGATGTACTCCGCCCAAAAGCGTGGTGTGGGGGGGCCCACACCACGCTTTTGTAATACAGATGTTTGTTAGAAGAATACGAATTTTATTTCATTTTTGTATTTCTTATTCGTTAGGCAAAGATTTTGAAAACTAATTAGAAAAACTGTAATTGAAGGTTTACATTTACAATCTTCATATCTAAAATAAATGACCATGACTAAGTAAAAGACATAATTTTATTTTACAGTAATGCTTTTCTAAATCTATTGAATTTCAGTCAAAATAGTGCAAGTAGGTTTTATTTTTCTTGTGCCGAATGTTCGGCATCTGAACCGAATTTCGGCCGAATGCCGAAGTTCGGTTCAAGCTGCCGCATTTCGGTTGAACCGAATGTGAACCGAATTTCGGCCCATCCCTATAAATTATGTAAATAACATCCATCTACTTAATAACTTATTAATCTCTAGGAACTATCAAAGAGTGCAGAGTTGAGATTTCAAGCGCCGTCTTTTGTAGAGGTAAATATAGACCAGGATTGCAAGTCAAAAGTCAAGAAAAATTGTGAAAGTCCTCACAAGCAAATAGTCAATATAACTGGAACTCTGAAAGTTACATCATGCCCACCTAATAATGCAAGGAACCTGACGCATCGTGTCACGATCTCTCCAGTAGGACTAGCTGATAAACTCGTCATAGAATTGGATATAGAGTGTGAATGTGACTGTGAGAAGCAAGAAGGTGTGGTCACTGCCGATAAATGCCACGGAGCGGGTTATTTGCAATGCGGTATTTGCAAATGTCTACCGGGAAGGTAATATACTATTTATCTATATGTATACTAATATTATGAATAGGAAAGATTTGTATATTTGTAACGAATAAACTCAAAAACTATGTAGCGGATCTGGATGAAACTTGGCACAAGGAAAGATTATAGTCGGGAATAGCATATAAGCTTTTATCCCGGAAAAATGTACGGTATTGCCTATTAATCATATAAAAGTAGGATAAGTTAAAATAAATCGCAAATTGAAAAAAAAAATAATTCAAACAGACTAAATAATTAAAAAGTTCGCCTACTTTTTGCAGTTGTTTCATTGGTCTTGACGAAGAACGTCATTTTTGCAGAATGTCATCGTGGCAAATTTGGTCACTTTCGCAAAATGTCATTTTCGCAAAAGGTCATTTTCGCATAAGGTCACTTTCGCAAAACGTCATTTTCGTACAAAGTCACTTTCGCAAAACGTCATTTTCGTACAAAGTCACTTTCGCAAAACGTCATTTTCGTACAAAGTCACTTTCGCAAAACGTCATTTTCGCAGAATATCATTCAAGCCATTTTTTCCTGAGGAGTGACCTAATGCTAACACTGCAGAAACGGGTAAGTAATTTATTAAAAATATACAAAATTCGTCAATGAAATTTTTATTACTCACTTAACTACATTACATTGTAAGTACTTATAATCATTGTCCGGTTGCCAAAAAGAAGCAGTCAGTATTTATTTGTTATATTTAGGAATAAAACAAACTTTTTGTAGCAACAATGTACATATGTAGTTAAGTGAGTAATATTTTTTTTTAACAATTATAATTTAGAAAATGACCTTTTGCGAAAATGACGTTTTGCGAAAGTGACATTTTGCGAAAGTGACCAAATTTGCCACTATGACATTCTGCGAAAGTGACGTTCTGCGTCAAGACCATTTCATTTATGTTATGATCCGTGACCCCGGCAAATGACCGATGCGCGACAGTTCTTTAAGTACAGGTTGCTCTAAGATGCTATTTTCAAACATTTTAAATAAATCCCTAAATAATAACGTTTAATGAAAATATAATGTCTTCATGAAACGAAAATGTAAAAACGTATATGTGTTAAATTAATATCACCATTGTAGCGCCACGTTGTGTATATTATTATATTTATAAATACTAGCTTAATTAGCAGCTATGTATCCTTTAAATATTATAAAAGCAAACGTTAGTATGAAAAATAATTATTAATACCTACTATACAGTGAGTGACTAATTTTTTTAAGGTACAGAGGCCAGCACATCAAGTTACCACAATCTGTCAGATTTCTTTGATAGTATTTCAACTTTATTGCAAAGAGATAAGGTTCATTTTTAATTGAGAAAATTTGACAGTTAGGGATAGCTTGATGTGCTGGCGTCTGTACCTATCTAAGTTATTAAATTTACTAAAAATAAAAAGGGATCTTTATTTTTTCTAAGTTATGGCGTTGACTGCCGATGCAACGGCTCATCAACTGATCAGACGGATATGGCGAAATGTAAACTGAATAAGGACGATGGACAACTGTGCAGCGGTAGAGGAAAATGCAGGTAAATTAACAGATTAAATATACAACGACAACATAACGGTCTTTTTTAATTGTTTGAACTCATTGTTGCATTGTTTTTAGAATATTCTCTGCTCTTGGTGAACCCCATTGGACATGAAAAAGTCCTTTTCAACATTGCACTTTATTTCGACCATAAACATTTTGTTTGTTTTATCAGATGCGGAAAATGCGAGAGTTGCCAAGTAGGATTCTCGGGTGACTTTTGTGAGTTCGATGATAACTCATGTCCTAGACCAAAAAATATTTTATGCTCGGGGCACGGTATATGCACACGAGCGCAATGCAAATGTGATGCGCATTGGACTGGCCCAGACTGCAGTTGCCCTGATCATAACAAGGACTGCTACGCGCCGTATTCTAAGGAGGTAACTAATAGTTATTTGTTATGCAAGGCTGCAAAGTTGATTTTTGGCGCGAGTACTTGTATTGAAACCTGAGCGTAGCGAAGGTTTCAAAGGTACGAGACGCAGAAAAGCTTTGCTGCCGAGCGCAACACACAATTTTTCACCTCACTACAGCGAGGAAACTATTTGGTGCAAGCAAACAGCTGTTACATGTTGAGTTTTTTTTATTGGAGCGTCTCAGATGACTTATGTGAAGAAAATAACAGATACTTGGCAATGTATCTTATGAGATACGTAGAATATCTCCAAAATTATATACTCTGTATTTTTTTCTTAATCCTCAATACTTGTCCTCAAAGGATAATGAAAGAAAAAAACAAATTTAATAGAATTAACTATCTAATTTAATTTAATTTATATTTCTTTTTGGCAAGAAAAGGGTTAAATAACATATTACATTAGTAATTATTTTAGTTTAAAAATTAAACTAAAATAATGGCGATGTTTGTTACTCCGTCACGCAAACACTACTAAACGAATCTGGATAAAATTTGGCCCAGAGATAGGTTATAGTCTGGAATAGTACATAGGCTACTTTTTATCCCGGCGGTACGAAAAACTTGCCTTAACATTTGTATTCGTTTTAGGTGTGTTCTGGACAAGGCAAATGTGTTTGCGGCGTGTGCCAATGCGAACAAATAAAAGGTAAAAACGAAACTTACGCCGGAGCATTTTGCGACAGTTGTGAAGAATGTGCCGAAAAGCGCTGCAAAGAACTTGAAAACTACGCTTACTGTAATTACATCCACGAAAACGACAAAGCATTCTGCGACAAAGAGAACAACGGAACGACGACAGGAATAGATGTCTTCTTTATGAACAAAACTGAAATTAATGGTCCAAAACTGTATATGGCCAAGTGGTGTACGAAGAAAATGGACAACGGCACTTTCATGGTCTTTAAATATCAATACGAGAAACATGATTTGAAAATCACGATTCAAAGGGAATTAGAAACACCACCCCAAGCTAACATTTGGAGTAAGTATTGTTTGGTATTCATTCATAGTAGTCAGATGCAATGTTTTGAGTTGCGAGTCTCGGTAATTTACGCTGCATGCGGGTTTAATAATAAGCCTGGCTTGTACGTCACGATGGCGATGACAAAACATTCCTTGGTACTTAGGAGAATAGCATTTTAACCGTACCTGTCGTAAAATACGCTACTCATTTTTCATGACCGAATTTACGCTCAATTGCCCTCACCGTAACTGCATATTCAGTGCGTGATCTTAACTGAAGACTATCCATTGTACAAGCCATAAAAGCCAGCATAACCAGTTACCACAAACTGTCAAATTATTTCAGTCGATTTTGAATTTAACTGTCAACGTTTTAAGGTTTAAAATCATTTGGATAAATTTGACAGTTAGGTAACCCTTAATGCGCTGGCGACCGTTAAGAGATCTGCTTAGCTATATACAGGGTAAATTAAATTAGCTAGCGAAACTTCGCAATGGGTAATTTAAATTCGCAAATCAGTTTTTTTGGGGTCATCAACCGCAGGTCACTTGAATCAATATCAGTTTTTAAAAAAAAAATTGTGCAAACTTCAAATACGTGATGAGTTGGATATGGATATACATATAAAAATGAAAAACAAAAAAACACTTGCTAGCTAATTTAATTTCACCCGCCTGCCTTAGAAACCCCTTTTGTCAGTACATTACAATCTGGTTGCATTCTTGTCTGCAGTTGCGGCTGGCTCGGCGATTGGATTGGTTCTGTTGATTGGAATATTAACCGTCATCATCTGGAAGATTCTAGTCGACCTACATGACAAAAAAGAATATCAAAAATTCTCGGCAGAAGCATTGGCCCAAGGTTATGACGTTTCACTGAATCCTTTATACCAAGACCCGTCTATTAACTTTTCGAATCCAGTATATAATAATCAATGTACCTAATTGATGATGCAAACAAGGAAACATGTATTGGCTATATGGTCAATGCTATTTAAAGAAGAATATTTGAGGAAAAATACGAAATGAAAAACAAATAAGGATGAATTTATGTTTACTTAATTTAATATGAGTTTATGTGTTCTGTGTAAATAATAAAATCTGAAACTATATTTTTGATTTTAGTATAATATGTTGCTTAGAAGAATATACATATATCTAAGAGTACACTTATTTTTTCAGTCTTACCTCCTATTCATTGGAAACCTTTCAGAGCCCGTGAAAGTAATAAAAAATAATTGTAGGTTTTTTCACTTAGGATCACAACATAGGTCATTTTGTTATTGAAATACCTTGCGAACTCAAAGTAGCTTCGAAAAGAATAAATTTCGATATTTTATGACAATAAATACATCATGGGCGAAAAAATAATTGTTATCGAAAATAAATATTTCAAAAGTATTAATTTTACGTTAATTTGTGTCGATTGCAAGTATAATAAAGATGTCCCAGGGAGGATGAATTGTTCAACAGGATTTTTTCAAGACAACCTTTTTCTGGGTTAGTCAGCCGGTTTATTAGAAATAAAAATCACTTTTATTTTTAAGTTTTATTAAGTAGGTACTTAAAATTTGTACAGCATCCCCCGCGTAATTTGAAATAAACATGTAATAAATTATATAAATAAAAAATATAAAAAATAAGTTAAAAAAACTTTGACAAATTTTGTTACAAAATGTTCACAGCAGCACACCGACGCCATGTACGTAAATTACAAATATTGTTCAATAGAACCTTTAAGATCTTAATATTTTGTTTCAAAATGTTTCCAGTGCCCTTTCAAAAAATCGCGACGGATCCTTCCAAAAGAGAAGAAGTAACTCTCATGCCTAGTCCTTGAGTTAGTTTAGAACTCGACATTCTGTATTGTCGAAGGGATAGAATGTCGATGCAGAATGCCAAATTCAGTTAGTGCGTGTATTTTACTTTTTGTTCGCGAAGCGAGGCGCGTGCCGGTCGTGCGAGCGACGCAGCCGAGTCGGAGGTTCGTCGTTGTACGTTGGTCTTTTCTCGCGACGTTCTTCACCGTCTAGTCGTGCAAGGGTCGCCTATGATACAATAATTGAAGCATGAACTTTTGATTACCCAAACATGCTCTAGATATATGCAAAGCGGAGCATAGATGCTCCGCTTTCATGAATTATTTACCTGTTGTACCAGAACGAGACAGAACGAGGACATATTAAAATAACAACGGAATAAGTGAGCACATATTATTATAATTATAAAATTACTTACTCTGTTACTTTCGGTTCGTGGGCGACGCACCGTGGCTCGAAGACCGCCGCTGGACAGTTTAGGAGCGAGGTCCCCTGCATACGGCCTGCTGTTTTCCCCCATATTTAGAGCAATGCATCCGCAACTAAAAACCCAATGATTATACATCTACAACATCATTATCTACTAAGAATTAGAACATGATTGTGTTAATATTAAGATGGACATATTTTTTAAGAAAGGCCGAGAACTTTATTTTAGTTTGCATGCTTCCAGGGTGCATGGCAATTTTTTTAAAGCTCTTGGTACTTGGGACTTCTCACAGTCATGTGAATTTCATCTCGCACGTGAAAACGCCTTTTTTTAATTACAATTAAATATAGCAGAATATAAACAATTCAGTAATCGCCATTATCAAATCTTGCGCAGAATTAGGCTTAGGTATAGTAGGATTTAAAAAAATGTAAAACTCGATGAAATAATGGGCGAACGATAATGGTACATACGCGTCTCTCTCAGCATTAGCGTTTGGTGCTGGTGGTGCTGCAAACCTGTCTTCAGGCTCAGGACTAGGGACTCTAGAAGATGCAGGAGTTCTGCGACAAACCGCCTCGAGTACTTCTTGCAGGCGTCTGCGCTCCTCCACTACTTTGCGATCCAGTTCCGTTACTGTTGATAATTATAATAATAATAATATGTAGGACTATTGTTGCCAATAAAACAGATACAGTGGTGATAGATTGATTAGAGTGTCGCATAGTAATTGGTGATATAACGGTCCTGCATAACGAGAACCTCGTGAAAGCTGAAAAAGAAATAGTCGTGACTGCCAATGGCATAATAGCCAAGAGCCTCGACCAGCACCTGAAGAGGCTCTGTTTAGGCAGTTGGATCAAGAGCTTGATCCAGAAAGCGGTACAATTGGACACGGCGCGTAGGTATAGTCAGGAGTGTCCTCTCTCAGGAGCCCTGATCACCGGTAGCTTGGACTATGCTCCCAATACCGGTGGGTCACTACTATTTATTATATTTTTAAATGTATATTTTTAATGTTTTTATAAAATTGTTTAATAAATGTATTAAAGATGTCTGGAAGGATTTGCGGGAGGCCTTTGCTCAGCAGTGGGGCAGTGTAGGCTAAATAAAAAATAAAATGAAATAAAAGAATGATATGTAGTCCACATGACGAGAACCTCGTGGAAGCTTAGAAAGAGAAACAAATAAAATATCTCGACTTATCACACGAGGTTGTTGATATGTGGAATGGAAGCTCGGCTATCTGTGCCGATTGTCGTAACGGGTAATGGCCAATCTAAGTCCTTAATGCTATATTTACAATGTCACTCGTCCATCTCGCCTCCGGATGACCGACACTTCGTCTTCCAGACCTTTGACGCCAATCGGTCTCTGCCTTATTCCACCTGGCCTAGTCAGGCTGAACCATGTGCATTTAATTAGGTACCTAGCTTAAAACTAAACCTAACAGACATTAGGTTTAAAGATACAGAAAAGCCTGATAACAGGAAAACCGAAACTACTTAGGTAAAATAACTGTATTTAAATATGGTTGTATCATAAAATAATATTTGGTGCGAACAATAAAATTGATAAGCTATTCCTGTAAACAAAGGAAGGAAAATGAATCAAAATAACCAACTTACTGTGTTGTTGTGCATTCCGTTGCTTGTTCATGAGTTCATTTTCCAAAGTGTCTATCCTCCTTTGGAGTGCTTCCTCTTTGGTTAGTTTTGTTTTCCAAGTGCGACATACTTTTAGATGGAGAAATGAGAGCTCTTGGGTGTCCAAAGCCTGGAGAGCGTCATGCTTCCCATTTCCCTAAAATCAGTTAGCCAATAAAATCAGTTCCATAAATTATTCACATATTGGTAAAGGCCATTAGCGATCGTCACATATCTATCGTTTAACTTCACATGTGATGCAATAGTTAAGCAATGTCAAAAAATTAGAATTGGTATGCGCATCGTGTTTCAGAATTCAAATTACCACCAACAAAGGCATAGCTTCTAAGTTTTGTACAGCCGCGAAGGGCACTTATCATTACACGTTTGAATTCTCTGTGACCTACCCCGGTAGACCACGTAAAAAAATCACTAAGTTTTTTTTTGGAATTGTGTTGAGATTTTAATTTAAAAAAAATCGAATGATCGACGAAGCGGTACCTAGAGAAACATAAAATATAACTTTCAAGAATTTCGTAGGAACATTGTACTCATTTCATTGAGTTACGTGTGCATAAATGTATGGATCAGCTCATTTTTTTTTTCGCGATTTCAGGGTTCATCCCATGGTAAAAGTTGTTCGTAACGATGAGTACAATACTCACACAAAATTCTTAGTTTTTTAACAACTTGTGTAAGTTGCTCTTACTTCCACATTTCCATTCAGTATCTTATTAGCGATGTATTTTAGATATGTTTGTTCAGCCATTTTTCGCTGTTCGACATCAACTTGTTCGAATATATTGCGAATAGTGTCCGATATGTTTACGTCAAGGGAGCAGGTACACGGGCCGTTCAAGCGTGTCCTTGGTTTCACGTTAATCGCCTCGACTGTAGTCGTTGTCAACATCCTAGTATCACCTCGACACTTCCTTCGCTTCTTAATTTCCGGAGATGTCATTTTTATTGGCTCCTGTACAGTTAAGGAACTAAGTACATTCACATTTTTTTTATTGTGGTAGTTCGTATTAGCTGAATTATTTATATTACCGACTGAATAATAAAGCTGGCAGTAGATCCAAGCTTCTTCATGCTATACAAAAAATATCTAGAATTCTGCATGATCCTGTTAGATTCATCTCGTAATGTTTTAAAACACAAGTTTACGCGAATGTCTATCTATTTGTGATCTCTAATATAATTCTATTCTATTTAACACCAAAAGTGTTGAATAGAATAGAATTATATACTTAAAATAGAACTATACCTATACTTATTTATAAAATAATGTTACTAACACACTGGGTTAGTAACATTATTTTATAAATAAGTAATTATAATGTGTTACCGTTGAGGATGAGGCCCTGGGTTTGATTCCCAGGTCGGGCAGTGTTATTGGGTTTGTGCCTAAGTACATTTAAATACAGGGCGTAAAAAGGGGTGTGTAATGTTTGCTAAAATAACAGATAGTCTACAGGTCTCCCAAAATGATAATGCGCATAGAAATCTTCGCCACTGTTCGGCAACGGTCGTATTCCCCGAGGGTCGGAAGACGATATGTATATAGAGTGGTTAAGTGCATTTTCTTCATGCATAATTTAGTAGAATTATGTGTTTTGTCCTAACAGAGATAAATATTGATTTATCAGTAACGAAATTTGATTCAATAATTCCATGTAAGTAAATAGCGAGCTATTTTTTATATAAGCCTAAATCTGATTTTTAAAATGTTTTTTTAGTAGGTACTTAATATGTATTTTACGTAGGTATTTTTAATTTTTTAATATTACGTAGGTATTTTTAATTTTTTAATATTGATAAGACGTGAAAAATGTAAGTATATTTACATATACGATTAGGGTTTCTTCTTCAAGCAATAAACAACAATGTGATTCGTCTAAAAGAAAAGAGTTTTATTAATTAAATACAATTACTTGTACTACTAACAAAATATGAACTCATGAATATGAATTCATGCTTTCCTTGTGCGTACTTTGCACTGTTCTTTTACATGTATCATTTATACAAACACAACTTGAACAATAACTTCACTTATTTAAATTGTTGAAATAAATTATTAGACAAAATTACTAGTTTTTATTCTATCTTATGACACGAGAAAAAATATCTGAAAAACGTTTTCCATTCATCTATGTCAGAATGTCATTGTCAAATGTCAGTGTTAATGTCAAAGCTTTCATACAGGTCTCCAAAAGTGATAATGCGCATAGAAATCTTCGCCACTGTTCGGCAACGGTCGTATTTCCCGAGCGTCGGAAGACGATATGTATATAGAGTGGTTAAGTGCATTTTCTTCATGCATAGTTTAGTGTGATTATGTGTTTTGTCCTAAAAGAGATAAATATTGATTTATCAGTAACGAAATTTGATTCAATATTTCCATGTAAGTAAATAGCGAGCTATAATTCATATAAGCCTAAATTTGATTTTTAATATGCTTTTTCTAGTACTTAATATGTATTTTACGTTGGTATTTTTAATTTTTTAGTATTGAAAAAACGTGAAAAATGTTAGTATATTTATATATTTTACAAAATTAACTATTTCAATTTGAATAAGATAATTAAAGTTGAAATTAAATTCACCTTTAAAACAAAACCAAGAAAGGTGTGTAATAGTAGCTCTATATAATTCCAGACAAAGAGAACACGTGCAGTCACCACCAATACGACAAGACGACTGACGGACCTTTGACTGACCGCCGACCGCCCGAATTGTTTTCGATTGTGTACACATGAAATTGACTCCTATTTCTTTCGAACAAGGTGCAAAATGCAAGGGACTCGAACGATTCAATGATTCGGGTGTTTCCGGGAATACGACAATTAGCGAAGATCTGCATGTGCATTATTAATTTGGGAGTACTGTACATATTTTACAAAATTAACTATTTAAATTTGATAATTAAAGTTGAAATTAAATTCACCTTTGAAAACAAAACCAAGAAGGGTGTGTAATAGCAGCTCTATATAATTCCAGACAGAGAGAACACGTGCAGTCACCACCAATATAACAAGACGATTGACGGACCTTTGACTAACCGCCGACCGCCGCCGACCGCCCGATTTTTTTTCGATTGTGTACATATGATATTGACTCCTATTTCTTTCAAACAAGGTGCATTGTTTAGGACTCGAACGATTCAATGATTCGGGTGTGTCCGGGAATACGACAATTAGGGGCAATCTCCACGAGCGAGAGAATAGCGACGGATCCGCGCTTCTATCGTCGGGTCGTCTCCACAAACAAGCGATTATTACGCCAGCGTATCGTCGCGACTGGTAACGGAATCGCCGTGTTTCCGCGACGAGGCGTTGTGCAATTGTTATGTTGAAAGAGTTCAGTAGAGTAGTTTTTAGGTGCCAGACGAGTAGTCCATTGAAATGTTACATTTGCTTTGCATTTTTTAGAGGACGCAATTTTATTTTTGGGACATGTTTGGGGGGTCAATAGAAGCTTAACCTCAAGTTTGTGGGGTCGCCACCCTTGTCCCCCGGCCGCCATCTTGGAAAAAGGTTGAAAATACTTTTTTCGCGATATCTCGGAAACAATGCGTCTTACATAAAAAATGCAAAACCATAATTTGTAGAAAATTGTTTTGCCTACAAATATGTAATACAACTTTTTGCCCTAAATAAAAAATTATAGAAGTTATAAGCAAAAAAGGGAGTTTTTTTTTATAAAAATTTTCTTTTTTGCTCTATAACTTTTTTTTTATACATTTTACAAAAAAAAAATACATCAGACCATTCTTGTAGATGATCCTTTGTGGATAATTTTTCCCTATTTTTTTTTATTTTCATTTATTAATAACGCTGTTACAGCGCTCCAAAGTTGACCGGGTTCGTCAATGTTCATGAGAATCCGGTCGAAACGAAATGTTTAACTTATTTTTGTTTTATTTTTTATTGTAAATATATTCTTACAAGAATTTTGTTAAATTAAAAAAAACTAATCAAACTTGATAGATCTTCTCAAAACTGCTCTATCAGCGGTTGGTATTTCTGTCGACCAAGCTGAATCAGATGCATCATGATTTTGTTATTATTGTGGCAGAGGACATTGCCATTCTTGTATTGCTCAAGGCATTAGGCACAAGACAGCTTTTGAAGGCTGGGAAATCATCCAATGTCTTCTCCAGTTCTGGGTGGAGCGCGAGGGAGTGTCAGACTCTTACTAACTAAAACCCATTCATGTTCCTTCCGTAGCCCTTTATGTTCCAGGGTAGTGGTGACCCTTTCGGACAATCCCGATTACCCGGCAGGCTTGGCCCTAAAGGGCCTTCATGTGCTGACATCTCTTTTAGGCGCGGGTGGAACATATACGCGCCATCCGGCACGGGCCTGGTCCTGATCGGGTGGTGAGCCACCCATTGCTCACCGCCCGCAGGCCCGCGCCGGTGGCCGGGAGTCTTTACGTGGCTCCCAACGCCCGGGGCGGTTCCCGCGGCGGCTGGGACGGGAGGACCTTTCTCTCTCCCATCCCGCCACCTCCTTCGCGAGCATGACTGTTTCGCAGAAGGAGGTGACTGCCTCCCACTCCCTCTCGCCCCGGACCATGGCTTGCACCAGGGCCGGGCGCGAGAGGTCGCCGCCGCCGATCGCCTCTACGAGAACACGGCGGTGCTCCGCCCAAGTGAGGCAGGTTTCCACCGTGTGCTCCACCGTGTCCTCTGGGCGATCCTCGCAGTGGTGACACTCGGGCGTTTCCTCCCGCCTGATGATGTGCAGGAACCTCCCGAAACATCCATGTCCGGTGAGGATCTGCGTCAGGCGGTAGGTGAGGGCGCCGTGACGCCTCTCTAGCCACTCCTTAAAGAGGGGTCTTATCGCCACTGACGAGGCGTGCCCTAGTTACAAGACAGCCTAACATTTATTTTTCAAAACCTTCAAAAGGGAGCACATCTGCTCAGATATAGCCCTTCAAGTTTTATGTATGGAGATCTCATAACACAGAAGTTGCTGTTTTTTCATGCTTTTTCAGGATGTGATACAACATCAGCAGCCTATAAAATGGGAAAATGAAAATGTATTAAAACTATGGAGAAACATTCTTAATTAGCTGGTGGTACCGCGCTATTCCATCTTTGCTCACTCTTGTTGGCGAACGTTTTTTCATATCTTTATACGGCTTTATACCAGCTAATTCAATTGCTGATGTTGTATCACATCCTGAAAAAGCAGGTTTTGAAAAATTAATGTTAGGCTGTCTTCTGCCACATTAATAACAGAATCATGAGATCGGGATGCAGTAAGCGCAGCAGAGACGATGATTGAATCTGCATCTGATTCAGCTTGGTCGACAGAAATACCAACCCCTGAAAGAGCAGTTTTAAGAAGATCTATCAAGGCTGATTTGTTTTTTTAATTTAACAAAATTTTTGTAAGAATATATTTACAATAAAAAAAAACAAAAATAAGTAAAACATTTCGTTTCGACCGGATTCTCATGAACATTGACGAACCCGGTCAACTTTGGAGCGCTGTAACAGCGTTATTAATGAATGAAATTAAAAAAAAATAGGGAAAAATTATCCTCAAAAGATCATCTACAAGATTGGTCTGATGTATTTTTTTTGTAAAATGTATAAAAAAAAAGTTATAGAGCAAAAAAGAAAATTTTTATAAAAAAATCTCCCTTTTTTGCTTATAACTTCTATAATTTTTAATTTAGGGCAAAAAATTGTATTACATATTTGTAGGCAAAACAATTTGCTACAAATTATGTCTTTGCAATTTTTTTGTAAGACGCATTGTTGCCGAGATATCGCGAAAAAAGTGTTTTCACCCTTTTTCCAAGATGGCGGCCGGGGGACAAGGGTGGCAACCCCACAAACTTGAGGTTAAGCTTCTATTGACCCCCCAAACATGTCCCAAAAATAAAATTGCGTCCTCTAAGAAATGCAATATTTGGTCCCTAAATTGTAACATTTCAATGGACTAGAGAGCGAAATATGAATAATAAATAAATGACGCTGCATTTGACAGCGCGCCCACCGCGCGCTCGCTGCGAGAGCGCCACGTTCTGCGGCGAGCGCGTGGCGGGCGCGCCACCAGTCGCGACGGCGATATTATCGCGGCGATGCGACGAGTGGCAATGTGCGAGCGTAACGTCGTCGTATCGCCGCGATAATATCGCCGTGTGGAGACGCGTTCATAGACAGTGTATAGAAATACGTGGCACGACGTTATTATCGCCGCGATTCTCTCGCTCGTGGAGATAGCCCCTTAGCGAAGATCTGCATGTGCATTATTAATTTGGGAGTACTGTAATTTCATATGACATAACTTACATATGATATAATTTTCATATGCTATAAAAACATTTAACCTAATTTCATATGATCTAATGTTAAATTTGATATAATTTACATTTACTCTAATTTCATTTAGTATAACGTTTATTTTATGTAATTTTCATTATGTATAATATTCATTTTTTATAACGTTCATTTGACCTAGTGTTCTTTTGACCTAATCTTCATGTTTAATGGTCACAGTTCTAACCTAACTGAAATGGCACCTAAACAAACCTTAAAATATTCTATGCAACGTTGAGGGTGGGCTTGGTCGACGGAGCCTCGCTTTGCGGGGCTCCTACTTCTGGGTGGTTTATACAAAAATAAACACGAAGGGGAACCTTCTAACCTAACCTGTCCGAGCGGTGTGTCCTAAATTCCAGATTGTATCTAGTTTCTCCCGGTAACATTAGTTGAGGGTGGCAGGTTGGATCTTTAGTAGTCTTTTCTAAATTATAGTAAAAGTTACTTATGTATTTTGAATATTATAGCAACTGAATATTATATTAATTGAATATTATTTCAAATGTGCATTATATAAACTGTTCATTATACCATATCAAATAAGGTAAAATGAAATTATATTAATAATTCATTATATCATTTGATCGTTATATTAAAAAAAAAAATTTAATGAAATTAGGTCTTATGATCATTTGAACTTTTGTTATTATGTCAATCGTTACACACCCCGTAAAAAGACCTAACACATTTAAACTGTTACCTACACACTGTGTTCATCAAACAAAGTAACATATAGCAACAATTTCTGCGTAACTATTAATTTTTTTT
The DNA here is from genome assembly GCA_951799385.1 of Hyppa rectilinea. NCBI lineage: Eukaryota > Metazoa > Arthropoda > Insecta > Lepidoptera > Noctuidae > Hyppa > Hyppa rectilinea. Next base: position 6,101,415 of record OX637306.1, on the reverse strand, counting down.
ATGCTAAAATTCTCTGTTTACGGCAGCGCGTAATGTAACGCATGCAAAACATTGAGAACGCAATGGTACAGGATGTGTGGGGTATCTAAACATTCAATAATCCGTAACCAGATATGCCTAACTAATCCAATACAAAAGTATTCACAATCACGGGCAGTACAAACAACTCCCAGCATCGTTGAGCGTGTTTTACACCCGTTATTTCATTAATTGTCAGTAACATATTACTTACCTCATCTAAAGACATAGCCTTCGAATCCTGGGCTTTTGTTTTCAAAGCTCGATTTTCTTTTTCTAATTTATCTGCCTTTCTCATTGCTTCCAAGCTCATCGTTCTTAAGTTTTCTACTTCGCTTTCATGAAGCTTAATGAGGTCCTGCAGTGTTTCTTCATGCAGGCTTTGTATGCTTTTGACGCCTTGGTTGTGTTCATTTATTATGCTTTTTATGTTGTTATCATACTGCATTTTAATAGCTTCTATTTTTTTCTTATAATCTTTTTCAATGTTTTCTAGTGCCTTTGTTAAACTGTTTATCTGTAGTTCATAATCATTATTAACATCTAATTTGGCCATGATGCTTCGTTCGGTATAAGATTTTGGTGGACCTTTATCACTAGATTTACTATTACTAGAAATACTCTTGTATTCAGTGGATGACATCTTATATTCACTTAGCTTTGATGGGCTACCATCAGTTCTTTCTCTTATTTTCATTAAATTAAACAACTCATCACTCCTAGTCTTCCGCAACTCTTTAGCAGAATAATATTTATCCACGTCGGGGTCGATTTGACCTTGGACGGTATCCATAATGTATTCAAATCCAAAGTTTTGTCTCATACCAATTTGGGGAAGTTTTTGATCTTGTTCTGCCTTAAGTAGAAGAACATCGGCTCCTACTCTCGAAAGTTTATGATGAGATTCATTGTCAAAAGGTGGTTTCCTAGGAACTTGAGACAGCTTTTGTTTGGGTGTGTCACTTTCCATTTTAAAAGTTTCGTCATTTGTCTTTATTTTTTTAGGTCCGGCAGCATCTTTATCTGAACCTACTCTTAAGGTATTGTATGCTTCCAAATACTGCTTGTCTTCGTCGAAAATCGTTGGCAATGAGACCATTGCAGTTTTGCCATCTAAGCCTTCATTAAATTTAGTATCAGAGTCAGAAAATTGATTTGGGGATGAGTAAAGTGCGAGAGAATATGAATCAAATGATTTCTTGTCAACAGCAGAGTTAGTATCAGCAGAAACACTTTCTGTTATAACCCTTGGTACTTGTATTTTCAGTTTATGCTTTAGTCTGGCTTCTTCAGAGGTTTGTTCTTTTTCTTGGAAAATGAACGAATCTTCTTTAATGTAACTCCTACGACGAATTATGTCAGCGCCTATTCCTTTTTTTGTTGGATGAACAGTGACGGCCTCGATTACGATATCTGGATGGCCTTTGTCTGACCATGTTCCTTTTGTTAGTTCTTTATTATTGTTAGAACTGCTGTCACTGTCTTTGTAAATAACAAACAAATCTTTGTCAGTCGATTTACTTGATGAAGATTCTGCGTAAGTTTTATTGTCTCTGTATAAACTTTCACGTATTGCTGCATGTCCAGTAGATTTTTCTTGGGTTGTAATCGTATTGGTGGTTTTATTTTTTGTCTCACCATTTCCTTTTGAAGAAGTAGTATCTTGTGAATGTCTATTATAAATATCTATTAAATTAGTTCCCTTTGTATCAGTGGATTCTTTTCCTGACTCTCGAGGTTTTTCTAATAGACTACTTGTGGTTGCTATATTTTCACTTTTTTCCTTTTCAGTGAAGCTATCAATAGAATGTTGTTCTAATCTTCCTGTGCTTAATAGTTTCATTTTATAACCCACATAGGTGTTTCGGACGACGTTCAACGATTGTTCTATAGGTGCTGATAATATCTGTACTTCATTTTCTAAGATTTGGTTTTCCGACTTCGTTTTGAGTGGAAGTTCATTCATTTCAACCGTGTTTGTGCTATCATCATGTTTCTCTTCTGTATTGTTCATCGTTGCACTTGCTTTTGCGATTTGCTTCTTATTCTTTTCCTTGTCCGTTTGACTTCCCATATTTCGATTAATATCCATTATTTGAGCCTGAGCTTCCACATTACGTGGTTTCTTTAAAACTTCTAATTGCTTTTGCAAATCCGCCACTTCATTAGATTTCTTCTTTAAGTCTGCTTTAATTTCTTCAATCATTATTGATTGATTGTTTTTATCTACAGTCATACTTTTCAACTTAATTAATTGATTGTTTTTATCTTCAGTCATACTTTTCAACTTTTCTTGCAAATCGCCTATCTTTTCCAAAGAGTTTTCATAAAGGTCTTTAAGAGTTTGCATTTCTTCTTTTAATTTAGAAATGTAATCTCGTGTGGATTCATTTATTTTATCGAAAATCAGTTTTTGGTTCAATATTGTTGCCTCTAAATCTTCAATTACACCTTTATCATTAGCTATTTGCTTTTCAAGTTTGGCTTTGAGATTCAATAGCTCTGTCTCCATATTTTGTTTTTCTATAATAGCATCCTCTTTCTCACTAATAATTTTTTGTTTCTCCCTTTCGACAATTTTCTTTGCTTCATCCGCCTTGCTTAAAAGTAACTGTGAGGATGTTTGAACTTTTAATAATGTGCGTTCTAAAGAAGAGGTCTTAGTAGTTCTCGCTTTGAAGGACTCTCTGATCCTATCGAGAGACGCTAAAATATCTTCAACAGCGCAGTTATTTGGTGCTAAGGCAGTATCACCGACACTTTCCAACTCAAGTTGTTTTATTTCAGTCACAATAATCTCTTTTTCATTTTGTAAATGTTTTAATTGAGATGCGTATTGATACTTATTTCGGTAAGATTCATCAGATTTAATTTTTGTTTCTGATAACTGTTCTGATAGCATTAAGTTTTCATTCTGAAGTTTTGCTAGTTCCATTTTCATATTGTGTGTTGCTCGTGAGCCTAAACAAAAATATGTAATTCAATTCTTAATTAAGGAAAACTATAAGATTGAAATTCAGTATCACTCACGATGAGCTTCAATATTCTGTAAGGTATCCATCTTCTGTAAGCTAAAATCTTTAATTTGTTCACCAGCGCTGATAACTTCTTCCAAGGTGCTGTGAAGCCTAGATACTTCTTGTTCCAATTCATTTATATGGTTTTGTAAATTTGCTATTTTACCATCCCGAATCAAAACGTCATCCCCTAGCCCAGATATTATATTCTCCTAAAACAAAAACTTTTTAAAATTAGATTCTTTAAAACATAGTATATTTTGCTATACTTATAGAGTTTTTGTGACTCGTTTTCCAGTGTTTATATGTTGACAATAATTGGGCGAAAAGACGACCACCTAAACATAGTAAAAGGTACGTAGTGTTTTTGGGAATTTCTCTTACGCTAGCATTATCGATTGCAAGTGAGTAAAAATGTTAACATTGTTCTACTAAGCAGATGAAATAACGTACTAAAAAGAATGTGCCCTAAAAATTTATGTCGCATTAGCATATAAATATTTCATGATCAATATTATATATTATGTAAATCTGTTCCCGCTTCATGACCAAAAGCAGTCGTCCCATGAGTGCGCAATTGTCTGTATGAAATTTAAGAAATGCGCCTTCATTGATTGCGGAACTACATATCATGTTAATTGATACGATCGCAACGAATCACATACTCGCACGAAGCTTTTGGTTAAGACACGGTTTTGCGATCTTTTGGAGGGCTGTTAAGCTCATAATAAAACAATATAATTATTTAAAACTAGCACTTTACCAGAGACTAATTAGGCGTGGATTAAAAAAAATTGTTTCGCATTAGTCAAATAATTTTTAAAATCGGTTCAGTAGATCCAGAGATTACAACCTCACAAACTTTACCTCTTTATAACCTTAGTATAGATTAAACGATTATGAAATTGATGATCGCAAGCAGAGCCTGTTAAGTGGATTTATAATTATGTAACTTATAATCATACATAATAAGATCCTATAACACATACCGATAATTCTAGTTGATCGTGTAGGTCCCTAATTTTCTTCTGGCTCTGTAGTTTTTCTTGCCGCATCACTTCGATTTCATCCATTATGTCTTTAAATGGTTCAGACGTACCGCTGGACTTTTTAATAAGCTGAAAATCAAACATATGAATAAAATTCTTTATTATAGGATGTAAAATTATGTAAATGTTTGTATGAATCACCTCTTTTCTTGCACCTATTAAAGCGTACTCTAAGTCCTCGCTATGAGTTAATAAGTTTTGACTATGACTATGCAACTCAGAGTTTTCTTGCTCCATCCTCCTTAGATCAGACAATTGTCTGTTTAGTTCAGTTTGTAAATTCTGTTTCTCATGAGTCATTTGATCAAGCGCTCTTTTTAGTGTTTCGTATTCTGTTTGTCTGACTTCATAGTGTTTAATTTTATCTACTAATTCGGCACTTTCTTTTTTTATTACGTTAAGTCTACTTTGAGTCATCATTTTCTCGCCCTGTAAGGCTTGTATAGCATTTGTAGCTGTGGATTGTTTCTCTTGTAAAGATTTAATTTGTTCCATAAGGTCTCTATTTTCTTCAATTTTACTATCTAATATATTGTGCAAATGGTTCAATTCCGCCGTTTTGTTTGCTTCAACTTGATCGCATTTCTGTGCTAATTCTTCATTATCTAGTTTCAAATTTCTCAAAGTTTGCAGTAAGTTGTCCATATCTCTGTTTTTCTCCATAAGAGCTTTTTGAACTGCATATTTTTCACTAGACAGCTTCTGATTAACTTCACGAATTCTAGATAATTCACTATCTTTAGAGCCTTCAGATTGCTGTAACCTGTCAATAATTTCATCGCTTTCTCTTTTACTCAATTGAATGGAATGTATCGTGTTTTCAAGTTCATAAGATTTTTCAAGCAATTCATGTTCGAGCCGCATTTTCTCTTCTAAGAGATTATCATGTGAGTTTTGTAATTTTTGCAGTTGAAATGTTAAATTTTCATAATCCCTTATTTTATCTTTTAGCTCGACACTTTCTTTTCGAGTTAAATCCAAAGAGGTTTTATATTGTTTATTTTGATCTTCTAAACTACTGATGCTCTCAACAGCATATTGATTTACACCACGCAATCTTTGAATTTCTTGTAAGAGAACAGAGTTATTGCTTTCTCGGCTATCTAAATCGTTTTTCAATATAGTGTTCTCCTCAATCGTAGCCATTAATAAATCTTGTAATTCTTTGTTATCATGTAACTGTTGTTCCAATGATTTTGTTACATCATCTTTTTTATGGATAACCTGATCATAATCTTTAACTTTATCTAGTAACTCTTGACTTTCTTGTCTGGCTACCTGCAGTGATTGCAGTGCTTCCAACTTTTCATTTTCAAATCTGTCTCGCAATTCATTCAAATGTTCATTTAAATTTTTATTTTGTTCCTTTTCCTTTTCTATCTCTTGCATTAATTTATTTATTTCTAGTGACTTATTTTTGATGACGTTTATTAAATTTTCGACGGCTCTGTTTTTTTCATCTAAATCTTGTTTAATAAGTTTAGCTTCTTCTTTATAACCTTCAGTTTCTTCTTTACAACTCTCATTATACTTTTCCAAATAGTCATTGCGCTGTAAAGTTTCTGCATACTTGCCTAAAATTAAATAAATTTCAGAAATTAACACAGTTGAATGTAGCTTATCTGTTACAAATTACTATTGTAAGACATTGACACCAACATATTATTAAATATTACCATTGTTGCAGTACAATGATTATTTGTACGAGTGATGTCTAGTCGACACAGTATAAAGACCTACGACTGAAAACGGTTCTTGCTAGAATTTGTGCTTATTGGTGAAACGCAAATGGTGCTTTTATTGCAGTGTATTTTTTTCTAAGTCAACGATTTGATTCCTGACTATATATAAAAAAAATCAAAAACCTAAAGTTTCGTTCATTAAAATCGGTCCTGAGACTAAGAATTGTTTTCTATTATTTTCTTTCTATGTCGGATATGGCCCTACACGCCCATTTGGAGAATTCACCGTGTATGACATGTTTAATATTTACTTTTCCAATCTTCTATTTCCAGCTTGAGCTCATTGATAAGTTCTAGGTGATGTTGGTAGTGTTGTTGTATAACTTCTTTTTCTTCCTCACTACAGAGTAGGGCATCCCTTAAGTTTTGAATTTGTTCTTTTGAAGATTCAAGTTCATCTAACAACGCTAGTGAATTATTTTCTGGTTCTTTTACGTAAGCCTGAAATTACATTATTTGAATATAAAGTAGATGAAACATTTTTTGTCTACCTAGTCATAACATATTTATTTAATAATCTTAACTTTTTGAACGCCATTGTCACATTTACGTGACAAACAAGCGCATGCCATGTACGTCTACGACACAAATATGTGACAATGCACAAAATTAACAATTAAATCATTACTTTTGTGAGTGTCTATTAAGGTGAAATGTAAGCTCTCGTACGTATTGTACGTAATACGTATAAATGGTGGCTCTTTTCTTCTTCAGTTTTGAACAAAAAACTTTTAACTATTTTCTATAAGTGACTTTATCTTGTAATAACGGACAATATCGCTTGTTTATGCAGAATCAACATTATTTTCTTTCTTTTACTTCACTTTAGTTTTCACAGTGAGAATGTTTAGAATAGATGGCAGAAGTACATATTATATATATAAAAAAAGTGTTTATATCTATATGTATGTACCATAAGAAAAGATTTCTTAAGTGTGCTAAATATTTTGCTCTACTATACTATATATTACTGGAAGTAACCGATTAAGGTTCACCAATCTTTTATTAAAAACCTTACCTTCCCTTGGTCCTGTTCAAGGAGCTTATCAATCTGCTGTAACAAACTCTTAATTTGTTGATCTTGGCACATTACTCTGCAATCAGCTTCCTTTAACTTGCACATTAAAGTATTTTTCTCCTTTTCAAAAACGATTGAAGCGTCATTTATCTTTCTCTCTAACGAAATATTTTCAGACCGCAAGTCATCCATCGCTTTAGATTTGATGTGATTGATTTCTCCTTCAGCTTTTAATTCAGTCTCTAAATTGGAAGTCTCATCAGTTAGTATGAGATATTGTTCTTTCAATGAGTCAAGATCGGCAGAGCGCTTTCGGAAATGTTCTTTCTCATTCCATAGAGAATTATATTCATGCATTTGTACTTTCATATTTTCATATTCTTTTTCCATTTCTTCATATTGTTTACAACGTTTTTCTAAACTATCTTTTTCGTGTTTTAAAGTTTCGTAACATGTAATTAATCCATCATAATTCTCTTGTAGACTTTTTAACCGTTTAAGATTTTCTTTGTCAATGTTGTAAGGGTTATCAACAATTAAGACTTCGTCTTTAAAATCATCATCAGTTAGGAATGATGCGTTGTCTTTGCAGAGAAGTTCTTTCATCTCGTCGTTTTGTATAATATCGGCGACAAGTTGTGCTCTTTTGTTATCCAGGCCAGGTTGTTTTGAGTCGGCTGATGTTAGTGCGTAAGTCGGTTGAACACGGGATTGTGCTACGTCGACACGATAACAAGCACAATCGTCGTCATTTTGATTTGGGTAAGCAAAGAAATCTTGGGTACAAGGAGCTATCAATGCGCAACAAAATTTTTCTAAGACTTTCAGTTTGAAGAGTATTTTACCTTTAATATCAATACAACGAATATCTTTACCAGCAGTCTGAAAACAAAGTATAGTATAAAATAAAAGTCATAATTTGGCTTAATTCATAGAGCCGTGCGCACTGGGCGACCAAGTTTTAACGTTATAACGGTAAAACGTTGGTCGCTGTGGTTGGTTTTGACAGTGGTGACCATAGTGCACGGAAGCCCGCATAGTGATGCTAGTACAAACCAATAACTTCAAGTACTGTCTATACTTGTCATTTTGGCAAAGAGTAGCAAATATTTTTTCTAACGCTGTGTATATGTGAGCATATATGCAATAAGGTTCGCAAACATCATTTTCCATAACCTGTAACAATAAAAATAGATTTTTTAAGTGTAGGGTTAGAAATTTATTATACAAGCAAAACAGTAGGTATCCACAGTAACAATAGGTACTTACAGCTATCGTATTTTTCATAGCGTTTAATTTTGCGTCTTTTGTAATAATTATGTCTTGCATTTCGGCGATTCTTGGATCTTTTGCGACTGTAGTTTAGAAATGAGAAGTATTAATTATATAGAATATTTATAAACCATGACGAAATCAATCTTATCAAAAAACAGAGTTCTTTATTCTGAATCGATTTCTCTGAAGAAAATTTCAACTGAGGAATACATTATGTATGGAAAGTATGTGTAACTGCCATTTTTATTCCACGTATAAAAGGTATTGGCCTAAAGGTCTTAAGCCATAAGAACCGGCCATTGTAAATTAGTGCTTAATATTACTAACTATAATAGGCCTAAAGTCATAAGAGCTTACAAATTAGTACCGGGCTAACTATATTGCAACCACTGTTTCTGATTAATTACTTACGTGATGTCTCCGAGTACGGCACGACATATTAATAATATGTTACATATTATATAAAAAGTTAATTATTATTGGAACGAAGTTCAAAAAAATCCTGAGTACACTATTCGATTCTACAACGTGGCGCTACACTGATGACATAATTTAAGACACGGCTAGTAGCGTAACTAAGGCTAGTGCCCATTAATCACATAAATGTTGATAGGTTAAAATAAATCGAAAATTAAAAAAAAAAAAAAAACAAACTAAATAACAAAAAAGTTCGCCTACTTTTTGCAGTTATTTCATCCTTATAGTATTGCTTATTCGTTTTAATTTCATTGATGCGAATGTTATGATCCGTTACCCCGGCAAATGACCGCTGCGCGACGGTTCTTTAAGTACAGGTTGCTCTAAGATGCTATTTTTAACATTGTAAACAAATCCGTAAATAACGTTTAATGGACATGTAATGACTTCATGAAACGAAACTGTGAAAATGTATGTGTGTGTTAAATTAATGTCACCATTGTAGCGCCACGTTGTATACCATAACACACGATATACTCTACACAGTTAGCTAATCGTGGGCAAGAATGAAAAAAGTGTCACATTTTGATGATCACGACACTTTTTAAATCGAAAGAATCTCCGTTCTGACCACGGTAGAGAAGGTCCTACTCCACTTATCGACATTTTTTTTTTAAATATTTTAGTTTTCCCTTACGTGTTGCAACTTCACAAGTACACGGAGTATATGGGTCATCATTTTGAACGCCTTTAGAGTATTTAATCAGAGACGGTTCCTGTTCACAAAAAATAATTTGTTACCAGCAATTAATTCTCTAGAAGAAGTAGGTACGTAGGTAGGTATGTCGTAACGTGAAGGTTACTGTCTGGTAGGTAGCTATTCTGCAAAAAAAAAAACTCACCATGAAAACGAAGGTGAAGTAAGAAATAAATAAAAATAAATAAAAATTTATTGAAATACTAAGTTCACAAAATAAGTGTACGATGGATCAGTAGTAGGTACAGTCCGCGAGGTATAAGCTGAGCTTTGCATTTGTGTGAGTGTACATGGATAGTGTAGGTGTGATAACCAGCCTTAGGCGCGGCGCCATTTTCGCCCGGTAAAAACCGGTTTAAACTGATTTTGGGTAACCGGCCTGAGGCGCGGCGCCATTCTGTCTCGCCGCACTCACACTAATGCAAAGCTCAGCTTATACCTCGCGGACTGTACCTATATAGAAATCTAGGCCTATTAAATAGGATTATATTAATCTGGATATAAACTATGGTATGACAAATATGAGATTACAGTCAATAATAGAACTCAATGTAATTGTAGTGCGTTGCCTGATTTAGGTTTATTTAAACCTGTGTTTTGTGTGTGTGAGTTTAAAGTGAACTGTCAATAGTGGCAATGCCTAACGTGGAACCACAGCTCACTTCACCTAAGTTTTCACGGTGAGATGTTTACAGAATCGACCGACTGATCTTCTTGAATATAACATTATAATGCAAAATATTTGTAAAAAAAATAAAAAAATTGACCCATTTTCAAGACAGGTTTTTTTTAAACAAAATAGGTAAGTACTTACCAAAACCATACAAAGTCTTGTCAAATTGTCGAATTGTCTATAGGTAAAAATACAGAAGTAACAATATTACAACGTTTTTTATAACGCCTGCAATCCCAGAAGGGTAAGACAGAGGTGTACACCTTAGTACACCCATATTTCGCTATTTTTAGCTTCCGTGTAAAGGCTCCCGCAGACACGACGTGACGCGACTCTAGTAGAAGAATTTCTAAGAAAACTTTATGGACATTCTTCAACTAGAATGTCCATAAAGTGTCGTCGCGCCTGAGTGAAAGAGCCTTAATAAGGGGTGAGCCTATTTTAATAGTATTTTTAGGCAACATACCTCATCGCCCCTCGACTTGCCGGTCTAGAAAAATAAAACGGTGTTAGAGCCAATTTGTTGTATTGGTAATAAATGACATAAATACGAAAATAATCGAATATAATTACCGCAAACCCTTCAGAATCGATACCCTGGAAATAAATTAATATAAGTTAATTAATATTTAGTAGATTCACGACAAGATATATTATTTTATATTTCAGGGTTTATTACTGACCTCCGTGTAACCGGATAAATCCAGATCAATGAACTGCAACCAAACAAGAATATTTGAAGGAGGTAACATTGTCGTTGGATATTTTTTACTTTAATTTATGTTATTGAGGTCATAACCTACCTCTTTTTGAAGCATTTGTGATACTTGTACCACTGGCAGCTTTACATAAATATATAAAAACTAACATATCTAAATAGGCAAGCCCGGTTAAGCAGTAGACAACCCATTGGTTGAACTGCGAGATGACATTACAAAAAAAAAAGTACATTGTATAAAAGTGCCAGTTGACTTTTTTTGCCGATTGTACGTTCCCCAACGCACCGAGTTATAAATACCAAGCTGTCAAATTTCTCAAAATGATTTCAAACCTTTAAACATTGACTATTAAGTTCAAAATCGATTGAGAAAATTTGACAGTTTGTGGTAACTAGATCTGCCGGCGACTCAACGTGTGCTGCAAATCTTCCAAAATCTAAAAAGCAATACTCTAAAAGTTACTTAAGAGGGGTCGTGATCACTTATGCGCATGCCTTAAAATACCATTCTGTTTACGGCAATTATGCCATGTAAATGTAGGTAATGTCTGCACAAGGATGAATATTCAATTCAATAAATAAAGTATAATATTTAACTGATCATCTAAAAACTTATTGAACTTTTAATGATTGACACTTTTATAAATTAATGAACCTTTTATAAACGCCATGCGCTTCTAATGATGCACACTTTCTTAAATAACTGAGCTACTTTTTGACTTTCTGGCCTTTACTCACAGTTGGTTGGATGTCAAGTATTTTTAGGACCTCAAAATAGGAATTATTGGACATTCACAAAAAGAGGCCAGTCATTATATTAAAGTGTTGAATAATATTTATTGAGCTCAAAATTGAATTATGTATTAGCTTCGATCATACATGGCATAAATAAATAAGTAGGTACCTATGTTAAATATTAAGAATTTTCCTCTTACCAGTTCATCAAGCTCTTTATTGGCCGCTTTAATTGCTGCATGCTGAAAATGAATAATGATACAGATTAGAATTATGATCATATTGTCAAGCCCATACCAAATCCTGCCGGGTAAGCGGAAATGTCCAAAGGGGTTACCGCTACCCCGGAACATAAAGGCCTACGGAAGGAACATGGATAGGTTTTAGTCAGTAAGAGTCTGACACTCCCTTCGGCTCCACCCAGAGCGGGAGGGGTCATTGGATGATTTCCCAGCCTGAAAAAAAAAACCAAACCAAAAATAATATAGTTTGGTACTTTTCGTTAGTATTTGATTTATGAGGGGTGTGTTAGGCAATCGGCGTTATTTTGATAACGTAATAATATATGACGAGATGTGCCTGGTCATGGTCTATATACCAGACCCTTAAATATGACAACACCTTTCTGATACATGCTGTATAAAATAATAGTTTCCCTTCATTTAGTATCAAACGAACGATATGTAAGTGCATGCTGTATCAATCAAAATAATATTTTAATAAGCCTGTGATGCCACAAGGAGGAGGAATTACGTGGGAGCTCTTCTCTTTTTTTGAGGGTGGGAAATCATCAAAAGACCCTCCCGCTCTGGGTGGAGCGGAAAGGAGTGTCAGACTCTTACTGACTAAAACCCAATCATGTTCCTTCCTTAAGGGCTACGGAAAAAAAAGGCCTTTGTGTTCCGGGGTAGCGGTAACCCTTACGGACAATCCTGCTTAACGACGGAGCTCTTGCCAGAACCCGAGTGTCTGGAGAGTAGGTTGTTTGATCAATATGAAGCCCCTTCATCTGTAACCCAACAATTTGGGCGTAAATAAGGCAACACTAGGTTATTCTTTCTTGTCACGGTTATGTTGCGCAGCATGTAGCGGGTTCAATTCCCGCACGGAACAAATATTTGTACGACCTGCAAGTATTTGTTCTGGGTCTGGGTGTTTTTCTATCTATAATGTATTTATTTTAAAAAAAAGTATGTAAGTAGTTCATCAGCCATCTCGTACCATAACACAAGCATTAGGTTGATTAGCTTGGGAATATTAAAATAATAATAATACTTTCCCAGCATTTTCCATTTTTTGGTTTTGCCAGTACCGAAGTGATTTTTACCTTTAGGAAATTTGATAAAATTCACATAAAGTGCAACGATGGCGAAGGTTACTTACAGCATTAGCAATTTCGCATTTCTGATCGCATGAAAGCTCCAGTTGGTCGTACGCGGTCAACATTTGCTCGAACTCTTCAATCTTTCGTCTTAACCGCGTGATTTCTGCATTTTTGGCTACCATGAGCGTGTCAACAATCACGTCGGTCGGCAAATACTTCGGCCGGACTGTCTCGTTGTTCCTCTTTATTAAATCCACCAAGTGCTCGCTTTTATCCGAACAGAAGTGGGACCAGGCTCGTGCGTCCGTACATGACGCATAGGCCTTCAATTTCCCTTCGTTCCTTGCCGGCAAATCGAATAGGTCGTATTCGTTGAACACACGCTCTCTTTTCGTTATGAAAGACATCGCGATGCCAACTGTTTAGTCTACTTAAAGGATAATATTTATTTTTTCTAAACATATGCATGTATATAAATATATGCTACTTTTCTCCGCCATCCATTTTACGCATAGTGATACGATCTGAAATGTTTTTTTTTTGCAATTAACTTACGGCACAATGTGTATAACGAAAATTATCAAATATTTTGAAATGTCAAAAGAAATCGAGGCGGAATGGTGACTTTAAATAGAATGTCAAATTTAAAATTGTTTTCTTTGTGTTTGAAATGCCAGTAGGTAGGCACTATCAGTTTAAAAGTTTGTATTCATACTACACGATGAACTGAAACTTTTTCTGGATACTTCATAAAATATTGTAGGTACGTGTCACGTGATGTTCCAATATGACACAGTGACATATAGCGGGCTTCATTGTGGGCATCATCATTTTGGATCTCAAAATTTTACGTCAACATGGGAACTCGATCAAAAAATAGTTTTAAAAGTGTTTGAAATCGATGATTCATATAGCAGCGCAAAGAAACTTAATACTTTGCTCACGCAACGAGGGTAAGATCAAATCATTTGAGTCTTGCCGAGACGTCAGAGCATGGAGTCATGACGTACGGGCACGCGACCGGTACCTCAGGGAATGGATAAAGTGCGATATGCCTATTTGCGTATTACCCACGGGCACTTTAGCCAGATTTATGAGGACAATGACGAGCAGAAGCCGAGGCAGGGTAAGATAGAAATGATTGTTCATGAAATTCATTTATTGTTTCATTATAATGATAATCACTACAGTAACTCTCCCCAGGCTACGCCCCGTTGTCACCCAGATTGCAAATCAAAAGTCGTTCTAGAAAGCATTTGCAACTCATGCCATGCAGTAAAAGATTGTTTCGAAAATCAAGACCGTTTTGAAAAGTATTTTGAGGATGTAAGTGTTTTTATACCAAGAGTGCAACGCTCATTAAAAATAATCGAAGAAATTAATTAACATATTAGTTAGGTACTAACTTCTTTAATTTTTAGGAAGAGTTTGAAACCAGCCATTGGCCCTGTGACCGGTGCTTGGAGGCTCTTAAAAGCCTCAAGATGTTTTGGAAAATAATTACTGAAAAGATATTTAATATATCTATTCCGAAAAATGATGATCTAGACCAAAAAAGATGTTGTGGTACTGATAGTGTGCGGTCTGTAGCAAAACTTTGGCAGTCTGAAATGACCCAACAAGCTATGTATGTTAAAAATATCTCGTATATGAATCGATCCCCTGATTTTCCGAATGCCTGTATTTGGGAAGAGAAAACATTGAAGAAAGAATCCACACCTTGTAACCCCTGCGGTTTTCAAGATCATAACAGTAATGAAATCAATAAAAGAGGGAGAAAGACAGACTATAGGACTAATCACATAATGAAGTCTTTCAAAGTTAAATCAACAGACACGGATTGTTTATCAAACCCTTTGGTAAATAGGTCAAATAAGACGGGTTCGTCGTTAAATAGTCGAAGACACAGTAGAAGCAGTATTCCGAAACCTATAATGGTAGACATAGGATGTAATTGCAATGAAGTCATTGAAGAAATTAATGCTCAGAAATCTTTTTTGCTGCATTTGCAAGATAAATGTGATTCTCAAAAGCAAGAAATAGACCAACTAAGAAGAGAAAATAGTTCCTTAAGAATTGAGCTTCAAAATATATACAAAAATGCTTCATGGAAATCCGCATTTTTTACTCCGTCAAGATGTTCTAGTAATCATGATAGTATTGCTACATTATCGAACCCATTTAAATGTTGTGCAGCCGATGGTGGAGATACAACTCAAGTTAAAGGTGTCGAGTCAGAAATGATTATTACAATGAAGAATGGGAAAAATGAGGTAAATCCTTCAAAAAGTCCAAGGCAAATTGGTTCCTAACCTGTAAACTAATCTTTTGATTAAAATTCTGTACATTTTTCAGGATTACGGTCACATTTCTCTGTTACAAGTTCTTCATAAAACGAATTGTCCAGATATGAGAGAATTAAAACTTGGACAAGCTTGTTCTAATCAGAAAGAGGATCCTATTGAGCTATTGACCAAAGGTAAGTGCTATAATTCCTACAATGGAACGTTGGGTTATTATTGTTGAGCGTGCTTTGTTGACGACTCAAGATCCACAATAATTAAAATTTCATGGCGTAGTTGTGTGGTTTTAGTAATTAGGTTTTTTGTATTTGTAGTTCAAAACACTTTCGGTGCTATTGTCGAACGAGAAATGGGAATAGCGAATAATAAGAAAGCGTGTGAAAGCAAGTGCAATATTGATGCTACATTCAATAAAGTGAATACCTGCAAGTCTGCACCTATATGTTCAACAACAACACTTGCCAGTTCTGATGCACCTTTTCTAAAATTCTGATTGATTATAAATGGCAAACACGGACAGACGGGCTGTAAGTAGCAACTTATTTATAGTTATTAAAACGTTAATTGTGCCTCGGAAAGCACACTAAGCCGTTGGTCCCGGCTGTTATTTGTGCATCTTTGACAGTCGTTACGGGTCGTCAGAAGCCCGAAAATCTGACAGCCAGTCTTACCAAGAGTATCGTATTGCTCAGTTACTGGGTTGTGGAGGTCAGATAGGCAATCGCTCCATGTAAAATACTGGTATTCAGCTTGCATCCGGTTAGACTGAAAGCCGACCCTAACATAGTTGGGAAAAGGCTAGGCAGATGAAAACGTGAATTTTATTCCATGCTATTTCTGCAACAATAAAATATTATATACTCGACAGGTTCGGAGAAGAGGTGAAAATGAAAAATAAACCAAATGACGAAAAAAAATTGTATTTGTATTGTAATGTGAAGTTTCGTAAATATAGTGTCTTCATTTATGGTTCGTTTTTAAATTGCTCCATTATATTCAGTAGACGGTTGTAAATTAATTCCGTAGCATTTATGGCGAAAACAAAATCTAGATGGTTGAACTTTGCCAAAGGTACTCTGTATATTCCGATTGCAGTTGGAATTTCTTCAGCTAATTTTTTCACATCTGTAGGTGTTGATAGCCAGTCGTTGTCAGCATAATGAAGAAAAACTGGTGTTTTAATATTTTTTAGGTTATATGCCGGTGGTTTGTAGCTCCCATATATACGTTTGTTTGCAATCCATCCGTAGTCAAATTGTACAAACTTTCCTGATTTGTATAATTGACCATAATGTATGAGTTGTCTGGTGGAAGCTCCTGCTGGCGTATGGCCTAGCACTACTGGCAACATAGTCTGAAAATAAATTGAAACAGTCATATAATATGTATGCATTTACAAAAAAACAAAAAAGTAGGTATATAAGTAATTTTTTCAGCCATCTCGTTACCATAACATAAGCATCAAGTTGCTTAGCTTGGGACGATATGGCGTTGTGTGATGTCCAAGGATATTATTATTAATATAAATATACTTAAAATTTGTAATATTTATGGAAATGGTCTATCAGAATAATTTATTTTAATCATTCTTCTGGTATTCAGAAAAGCTTATTAATTGCATTAGAAGAAATAGTTCTTGTTGAGAAACGCAATTACGACCCAAAATAATTAAAGTAGCATCTACTTCATAAACTTCCAATTTTGTTTTTTTCAAGTAAAATCTTCCTTCAATCACACGTCGTAATAATACCTTACTTCTGTGAGAACTAATTATAGGTACTTACGGTGTTCAGTTGATCCGAATTAAATCCACAAATAAGGAATAAAAGGTTTGTACAAAGAGATTGAGTTATAGCTTCATCTATACACAAACTTTGTCCTGCAAGTTCATTTATCTTGCCATTCGGTAGTATTTCATTAGTCCCTAACACCTTAAATATAACCTGAAAATAAATAACATTTTTTTTAATGATTGTGTGGGTAATTATGAGAACATCAAATGAGAGGTTTTCTTTTTGCGTTTAAAAAAAAACATAGTTTCCGTGAACTCTGTAGATGGCGTTGCACTAACTACGTTACGTTACGTAGGTGCCAAAGCCAAAACGCTTGAAAAAATACGCTCGTTGCCTGACACTTTCGTTGTTTCGTGTAGTTTTTTTAGTTACGTTTCGTTTTAAGATCTCAAAATTATATCCAAGTGAAATGATGTGACGTTCTGTTCCTTGCAGTAACTTACCAAGTTCAGCGCCATCTATCTAGTGACTAGGGAAGAGTTAAAAAGGAAATCCCTCATTGGTCTCTACTCACCTCAAGAGTGTTCGTAAATGGCGCAATAGCTTTTATTAGCGGACTCTTAATATTACCCACATACGCCACAGGTGCTAAAGCTTGCATAGCAACAATCTTATCATTGTATTCTGGTCTTGAAGACATCAAAACCCAGAAGGCTGTGGTTCCTTGAGAGAAACCTATGTACTGGATCCTAGATGCTCCAGTGTCTTTAAGAACGTAATCAATCATGGCAGGGAGGTCATAGTAGCCTATTTCATGCCAACTGAACTTCCAGTAGGCGGATGATGTAGGTTTCAGAGAGACGTGCCTATGCGAGTAAGTATTTCCTCGCGCGTTGCCCATCCATACGTCATAACCAGCGTCAGCTAGGATGTACGCTGGAATGAGTATATTGAAAGAATCAGATTTTTTCTAATTATGTTAGCAAATCGATCGTGTGTAATTAATTTCCCGTCAATTATGTTAAATCTGACTAAAAGCAGTGCATAACAACTGTAGTGGTATTCCGTAAACATTTCACCGTGAAAACGTAATTATAGTGAGTTTAAAGTGAGCTATCAACAGTGTCAATTCCTAGCAATTGGTGGAATGACAGCTAATTTAACGCTCAATTCCCCTTAGTTTTACGGTGAGATTTTTACAGAATCGACTGACTGCTTACATTATACACGGTGATTTTTAATTCACTGTTAACCTTTCAGGACATGAGAGTACTCTTACCCTATGGGACCAACTACAAATAATAAAAAAGTATACATATGTTTCATACATTTTCATCGATCCAATATTATTGCATTTTTGTATGAAAAAGCTTTTTTTTCGATATTTCAGAATTGATCTTATAGTGAAAGGTGCTCATAATAATATGAGTACTTTATTGCACTGAAAGGCTAACAGTGAATATAAAATCATCGTGTATAACGTTAATTAATATCTAAATCTTCATACCAAGTCCTCGGCCAGGTGTCATGAGCACCCATTCAGCAGACGAAGACAATAAGCCATGCTGTAGCAGAACCACGGGTGCCATCGGTGAGTCATTCGGGATCCGATGCATCTCCAATATATACTTATCTTCCGTGTAAACACGATGAATTTCGCACGGGTATCCATATTTTTTTATCAACGAAAACTACGAAGAAAATTGTGAATCAGCGCAAACTTATACCAGACGATTGTCTGTCTTGTTGGGAAAGTAACATTAAATCGTGCGTCATACAGACATGTCTGATATTTACGGGTAAAAATGTGAGAACATAAGTATAGTTTCAGTAGTTTATGAAAATAAAAGTATCGAGAAGTTGTTTGATTGTGGAAACTAACATTTCACCTAAGAATTTGTCAGAAGAGATGAATAGATGCAAAATTAAAGAAGTAATGCCGAAAGTGGAAACAAGGCCGTCTATGATGATGACGATGGCGATGGAAAATTACTTACCGTATCTAAGCGTGCGTCGTCTAATATGTCAGAAGAAGTATATTCAGACGAATTATCTTCAGAGGAAGAATAGAATTTATAATAATCAAATGAATGAACAATTTGTAGAAAAAAAACTAAGGCCACGTAATACACCAGCTTTGGAAAACAATACATTTTGGGAAGAATTATGAAGTAATGAGTGAACAGTTCTATCAAATTTAATTTATAATGGGTGAAGAACCATCAATTGTTAATGATAGACTGTTGACTAAAGTTGAGACAATAGTTTCATAAGGGCTAGATTATTTGATTAGCTACGATAAGCCCATTTTCAGGGCAATGCACGGATATTGTTTGGTGACCTACTTATTATTTATTTCCTCAACAGTAACAGCCACTACAAATATAAGTTTATCGGTTGTACAAATATTGAATTAGTGTTGTTGATTTTATTATAAATGTTTAACTACTGTTTGTCACTCTCACTACCTCTGCTCACTTTGTCCTTACTCCACAGAATGAGCCGCGACGATTTTTTGATGAAAAAACTCATGTAAAATTATTAGAAACTGCTGCTGAAAAAGTTAAGTTTTCCGAACATATGTATGTTTAAATAAACAACAGCGCGTTTGAAATTACAAAATGTAGAAATAAATTGAAAAGTAATGTAACAATAATTCAAAACGAATGAATATACAACCGTGTTTACAAAATTCGGT
This sequence comes from Hyppa rectilinea, assembly GCA_951799385.1. Lineage (NCBI taxonomy): Eukaryota > Metazoa > Arthropoda > Insecta > Lepidoptera > Noctuidae > Hyppa > Hyppa rectilinea. Next base: position 6,081,938 of record OX637306.1, on the reverse strand, counting down.
AAAGGTACAAATTACAATTGAATAGGTAACAAAAACCCGGTACGGTACGGTTTATTTTGTTTGATCCTGAATTCTGTAATATACATAACTACACCCGGCGTTTAAATAAAATAAATAAGTACTTCATAATAATCTGATAAGGTGAATTACCGATAACATTGGTAACTAACTAATTTATTTCGAAATGCAGTAGCCGTCTGCTAGCTGAGGATCAAGGTCAGAAGATAAAATATAAATAACAAGCACCTTTAAAACACAACGTTTGCGACATTGGTTGATGATTACCTACATAATCAGCTAGCAGTATGTCGCAAATCAATTTTATTGGGTACCTACAACCCAACAAACCCTATTCATAATATAGGGTTTACACGCGTAGAATTCCATTCTCATATTATAATTTACGCAAAAATTTGCTGAGGACGAATAAGTAAGTATCTACGTAAGGTATGGTCCAAAGTTACCGTAGCTTTTTATTTTTTGTTAATGGCATCTCGCAGTTCAACCATAGGGTTGTCTACTGCTTAACTGGGCTCTTGCCTGTGGATGCCACAAAAGAATTGTAGTGTCCAGCCAGGGCTTAGTTACCATTGCGTTCAGATCGAACTTAATATTATACCCCTTACGGTGATTTCTTTTTTACACAGCGTTCCTTAAGGCAGCACGCTAGGTCCAAAGGAGATGTTTCACTTTTGTATGGGACGCCGGCCATAACCTTTAAGCGAAGCTGGGAAACTTACCCCTGAATAGAATAAAGTAACATTTTTTTCATAATATCAAAGGATTTTAATGTACAGAGGCCAGCACATCAAGTTACCACAATCTGTCAGATTTCTTTGATAGTATTTCAACTTTATTGCAAAGACATAAGGTTCATTTTTAATTGAGAAAATTTGACAGTTAGGGATAGCTTGATGTGCTGGCGTCTGTACATGAATAAAATAAAAAATGTTTGACGTTTGTCGTGACAGTTATGACAGCCATGATGAGAGGTTGTAGAGATGACGTTTACATAGAAATAGTTGTTAATTACTGTTTATCAGAGAACTGTGATCTTTCTAATAAAACATTGGACAAAACGGCTCAACAAGGCATGATTAACTAACAAAACAAACGGTCATTTTGAATTTTTCGTTCAGAAATGGTTCAGAAGTACACTTCAGAAAAATAGTTTAAATATTTTTATAACTATGAAATCGTCACACTTGCTTCTGATTAGTCAAAAAGACATATACCTAATTGAATAATAATAAGTGTTAATAGTACGAGAAAACATACCTTTTATATTTTATCGCCTACGTGATATTATGGTTAAACTTTCCTTTACTGGACTGGCATTTATGGGGTGGGAGGGGGAGGGGGAGAAAGGAGGGGGTGGAGGGCTACCCCCCTGTACCATCCCCACACCGCGAAACCCCATGGTTATGGAGATATCCATGGTTAAAGTTTTTGAGGTTAGAAAAACAAAATCCATAAATTTCCATCGATTTATGGTGCGGGGATGTCCGGGGCCCCCCTTGTACCTGTGGGGGGTGCCCCCCTCCACTCTGGCATCACTCCCATGATAAGGTAACTCACCATTTCCGAGAAAAATGACTTTTCCTAACTTAACCTCAAAACACTCAAAAGTTGCTCAAAAAGCGTAGTCTGAGCCCCGCTTCGCGGGGCTCAATGGTTTAAAAAAAAATAACCACGAAGGGGATGGCGGGGTCTTTCAGACCCCGCCATCCCCTTCTAACCTAACCTGTCCGAGTCGGGATAGGGCAAGGCGGTTTTGGATATTTTTCGGATATTCACAACACTTGCACTTCACTACACTCTTCAGACACAGAAGCATAGGGCTTCGGAGACGCCATGGTAGACAAACGTAAGGCTTACAGGAGTACGTAAAACGATCTCAACTGCAAGTGCAACAAACGATGACTGACACTGACAGCAACACAAAAAAACGCGGTAAACAAGAGGCAACTTTGCGTTCCGTTCCAAGTGTAAACAAAAATTCGTTATTTTTTGTGTAAAAAAGTCTATGTAATTGCATAATATTATTAAAAAAAAATGACATTTGGTCAAATAAAACACACCTTTACTGTAAACGGAACGTGAAATGACAAATTGACGTTTTACCATCGTAATTTATCTAACCTAAAAACTGAATTTGTATGGAAACTTTGAATAATTATATCTCGTAAACCGTGAATTTTCGCATAAAAAAAAACTGTGTGCTTGCTTTTTATTTGTGAGTATTATCTACAAACAACATAAGGAACTTTCAAATCCCAGTCCAGTAATGGAAAGTTTAGCCCATTCGTGGTAGTTTTCCCTCTTTTTCGATAAAATGTACATGTGATGGCCGAAAATGAAACATCTCCTTTGCTTTTTGTGAGAAGTTCCGTACATGGTGCGCGGCCTTTTAGATAACTTCCTGGGTAACTATAACTAGTTATAATAATGATGCTCATAGTGAGTATATTATGTTTGGAAGGGGGAGGGGGGATATACAACTTGGCACTACAATGGTGACATTAATTGTACGTTTTCACATTTTCGTTCCATGAAGTCTTTATATTTCCATTTAACGTTATTATTTACGGATTTATTTAAAATGTTAGACAATAGCATTGTAGAGCAACCTGTACTCAAAGAACTGTCGCGCGGCGGTCATTTTGCAGGGTCACGGATCTTACATTCGTATCAATGAAATTAAAACGAATAAGCAATACTATTATGATGAAACAACTGCAAAAAGTGGGCGAATTGATTTTATTATTTAGTTTGTTTTGTTTTCCATTTGCGATTTTTTTAACCTACCCAACATTAGGTACGTTATATGTTTATAATGGACAATAGCCCTACCCGTGTGTTAAATTAATGTCACCATTGAGCGCCACATTGTATAATGAAAACGCATATTTTACGAGGAGGAGAAAAAATGCTGAGGGCAGTCTATGATCGCCAACTGCCACCAGAGAGATCCTTTTGCAGGCAGTGATTATAAAGCCCATACCTAAAGGTTTTTTTGTCGATTCGCACGAATTTACTCGCACGAAATCTTCGAATCGACACTTTTATATACCTAAATAATGTCATTTTTACCATTCGCACGAAATTAGTTTGTGGGCAAATCGACAACTCTAGCTATACTGTGAAGACCACATCGGCCTTCACTTAGGGAGCTCTCGGAGGTAGAGCTCGTATATTGTGTTGTCTTGTAGGGATTTCTATCCTACAATAGGGGCAGCAGCTATTGAATTGTTATCAATGCAATTCCATGCAATTAAAATTGTTTCCGAGGCGCTCGAGAGTGACTGTGGGTTAACAAAACGGTGAACAAGCCATCACAGAATCTACACATCTGGGTACAGGCACATCAAGCTATCCCAAATTGTTAATTTTCCCCAATTCAACTTGAACCTAACGCTTTTGTAATAAAGTTAAAAATATATTGTTCTTCGTTCAGTCTATCTCTCTGTGGATTGCGCTGCGATTGCGAAATCAGTATGGCTACCAACCGTTTATCTTTTAAAATAAAAGTTCGCGAGCACATTCGCAAGAAGCTGGCAGAAACATCATGCCGGTAATGTTCTCCCAGTTTTCATTTTATTTGTTCTAGTAGGTATAGTAATAGATTTATTTACATATAAATTATGACGTTTATATGTACATCGACAGTTACATACCTAATAGTAGGTACCTTCTTTGCTGGAACGTGGAGAAAACTTAAAGGCGGTCCCAGTTTCCTTACAAATAATATAATTATTTGTTTTTCTTGCTGCACATACAATAATTGTATAGTGTGTTTACCTATATTTATCACAGCCAATGTCTTTTCGCTAATTTTACACTAGATTTCCACAAGTTTAAATAAATAAGCAAAAGTGCAAACCCGATATATTACTTTCCTCTATGGTGCAAACGTTCGAGGCAAGGAAAAAAAAAAATTCAATTTTACCGCCAAGCGCCATCCCGCGCTATCATAACGTTCCTTTTTCTATTATTATTTTATATCTTTGAAGAGTGGTCTTTTAGCACACGTAATAATTATTGAGCTAAATATAAATTAAAAACATTAAAATAGCGACGATATATTTGTTAAAGTTATGGAGACCCTAAGTCTAATATAATAAATAAAATGTACTTTAAATCAGTAACTGATGAAAAGCTAACAAAAATATTTATACTCTCGTAACACAAACATTGCATTTTTAATATTTAGTAATCTGTGGCGTTGTTTTCTAATCAAAGCAATTTTGCGTCGTTTCGTATATTCATTTTATAATATTTATTTTGCTTTGTTAAAATAACATATTTCCCTATGTTAACTTAGTAGTTCCTAATGGCGAATCAGGAAATAAGTTTAAAATGGAACGGGTATCAGAGCAACATACTTTTCAACGTAAAAGAACTATTCAAAGACGAAGGGTTGTCGGATGTGACTTTGGTTTCCGAAGGCCACAGTTTTAAAGCTCATAAAGTGATATTATCGGCGAATAGTTCAGTTTTCAGGACGATCTTTCAGGTAATTTAGTAAAAATCGTACATTTTGCCTTTATATGGTTTCCTAACGTGAGGTTTTTAGTCTAACGCCCACATGTTTTTTTCTTAGCAAAACCCCCACAAGGATCCAATTATAGTGCTTCATGACATCAGTACGGTCTCTCTGCGGACGCTACTGACTTTCATGTACAACGGGGAGGTGAATGTGACTGAAGAATTCCTGCCAATACTGTTGAAGACTGCGGAGACTTTGAGAATTTGTGGTTTGTCTACAGGCAGTGAGGTTTCAAGCGAAGAGGATGTAAGTTCCAGTGTTCTCAGCTATTTTTGTAACTATACTCACGTTTTGCATAGAAAAACGCATGTTTATACTGAATACATTTTCAACTCATAGCTTATATTTCTATGTTTAGTTTAGCACTATAATTTTTAATATGTGAACCTTATGATCTTAAAAATTATTTATAGAAAACAGCAGGGAGCACTGTGCCAAAAAAGCGTAAGAAGAGTGAGCAAGAGGATGCAAGCAGTAAATGCAAGAAATGTGTGTCTGCGCAGAGTAAGCAAGATGCAGCTCAGAATGTAAGTTACATTCTTCTTCGTTTCTTCTTAGCGTGTCAACGCCAAAAATAATGGGATACTTATAATATATTTTGTATTTGGTTTAAACGCTAATCCGTTTAACTTGATGCCGAACTTAATATTATTTATGTTCAACTCATACACATCCCAGGTTGAAGTGGCTGCCCCACCAGAATGTCGTATATGACATGAAACAAATTAATTTATGGTCCAACCAATTAATAGTAAAAAATTTGCTAACAGAATTAATAGTAAAAAATGAACAAATGTCAAATAATAAATTTATTTCTAATGATTTCAGAACCTAGTGCCAAAATTAGAGCCAGCAGAATCACCATTAACAGATTATTCTGGTGACAATGATACCGATATAGCTGTGCTAGAGGATGTTGTGGAGAAGAAGCAAAATGTAAGTATTCGTTTGATTATAGTTAAAAACTAGCTGTGCCTGCGACTTTGTCCGCGTGGAATAGTGACTTTTCGGGCAGCATATCTTAACAAATGTTCGCCATGATTCTTTAAATTGACATAACTTTTTTATTTATGAACCGATTGACATGAAATAAACATTAAATGTTAAGTGAAGCTTACTACAATATATTAGTGAAACCGCATCTAAATCGAATAAGCCATTTCTGATATTAGCGTGCACAAACACACAGACAAAGAGACAAACCGACAAACAGACAAAAAAAAATTAATTACAATTTCGGGTTTGGCATCGATAAAATAACAACCCCTGCTACTTTTTTTTACATATTTCCATTGTACAGACACCACTTTTCTACAATTTTATTATATGTATAGATAACATTCAAATGGTATAAAACCTTTTTTTGAAAACCATTATAAACTTGATGTTAATTTTATCTGACTGCCAAGGACGGGTTATGTATTTGGCGCGTATCTTGTTGAGTGTCTCGTTGGTGGTCATGGAGGACCTCAGGGTCTTGGGTTCAATTCCCGGATTGGCAAAGTGTTATTGGGTTTTCCCATGTAGCATTTCTGTGGGTGTAGTAGGTTAGTATGTTAACTCTTCCTAACTCTTCTGGGATTACAGGTGTGATTTTATGTTTATTTTGAACTATTTTACAGAAATCCGGAGCTCAATCAAAGAAACGGAAAAGGGCTGAACAAGACAACAACAATAAGTGCAAAAAATGCATACCAACGATTGATTCTGAGAATGTGCATAAGATTACCACTGATAGCGGCAAACAAACTGTAAGATGAAAAATATTGCTCTTCGTAACTGTTACGTTTAACTCAAAAGTTGCTTTAAATTAAAATATCCTTCCCTTATTTCAGAATGTCGTGCTTAAAATCGAACCCATAGAATCACCTATCACTGACTATTCCGGCGATAATACAAATGACACAGACATAGCATTACTAGAAGATATGTCAGAGAAGAAAATCTTAAGTGCAGAGAATTGTCTCAACAAAAGGACGTACATGCTAAGTGAACGAATTGATAAGAGCGAAGTGAGTAGTACACAACCATGTCTGAATGAGAAAATCAACGTTAGTGATGCATCCAATGAAATAATTGAAATTGACAAAGAAGTGGAAACTGTACTGCAAAGCGGAACAAGAATCGAGTCACTGAGTATAAAAACGGAGAATCTTAATTTGGTGTCTACTGATGCACAGAATTGTAAAGGTAAGTCGATCTGAGTAGCCTTTTTTCTAACTATGTTGGGGTCGGCTTCCAGTCTAACCGGATGCAGCTGAATACCAGTATTTTACGTGGAGCGACTGCCTATCTGACCTTCACAACCCAGTTAGTAACTGGGTACTATACGCCTTCGTAAGACTTTCAGGCTTCTGACTACCCGTAACGACTCAAAGTTCCACGAATGACAGCCGGGACCAACGCCTTAACGTGCTTTCTGAGACACGAAAGAGTCTCGATATGTAAAGATGGTCACCCATCCAGGCACTAACCTCGGCAAGCGAAGGTTAACCAGATGGATCGATCCGTGCGGCTGTTATAACTTTATTCTGTACTATTTGTATGTTGTTACTTTACTGTGTAACTTATAAAAATATTTTAAAAATACACTGCTTAGTTCTTACTCCATCTTGACAATTAAAATATTAAAAAAAAAGCAATTCCGCTTTTTTATATACAGATAATAACAATAGATAAAGGTGCGGTTAGACAAATGCTAATTTATTAACCATTTGAACGCCAGAGCATAAAGGCACGCGCGTGCCTTCCACGCCAAGCAACTAGTTTATTTCCTCTTTTTATCATGAATTTCCTAATATCCATGGTGTCTTTTAATTGGCGTCATGTCATTAATTGTCGTACGAGAGCTTACATTTTTAAGATATCTATATAAACACTCACAAAAGTAATGATTTAATTGTTTATTTCGTCTCATAGTGTTGTTGTCATTGTCACATGTTTGTGTCGTTGGCGTACAGTGCATGCGCTACAATGGCGTTCAAAAGGTTCAAATTCCCACATACATAATAATATGACTGTTGTAATTTGCAGATCCATCGTTCCCTTGCCCGTTCTGCCCTCGTGTGTACAACAGCTGGGGGTATAGGCGAAGACATGTGAAATCTAGACACGTTACTAACAGGTAAGTGGCTTAACTAGCGACTTGTCTTTGCCTCACACGGTTCTTACGGCTTCTTAGGGTTTGTAAATATGTATTGTACGCACCATGTATTTATGACATAATTTATTAATGTTACCTGCCAGTGTTATATTTTTTTTTCACCTCTTGTGGTGTAGTATTTTTATTCTAGGTGCATCGTCTGCGCATATTTTATAATTCAAGTATACAAAACATTGTAAAACATTTTTGAAAGAGTAGGTAACGGTGGAGTTTTTTGTTCATTTTTCTCCATACGATACTACCTTTTGGAAGTGGCGACTAGAATCGATTTTATTTCTTGTTCATTTTGACGTTCAAAAGAGCCTTTTTAGTAAATGATTTGACTTTGACTTCAAAGTAGTCTTTGACGAAACAACGAGTGTTCTTTTGTTTTTGTCAGTTTTCTCTAAATGATGGTAGCCTTTAGCTGCATCTAAATTCGTTGCAGAGTTTAGAAGCAACGGTCAGACAGACAGACAGACACGAAAAGCGACTTTATCTCCATTGAATGTAGACTGTCAGTTTTTCTTTAAACGTTTTTCTAACGTTATACTTTCCCCACACAATATAGATTATAGTATAGTTAAAATCTCGCTGCAGACTCGGTCATAAATCATTCGAGTGTTTCGCTCTCTTTCTCACTCACGGGCCTTATGGGCAGGCCACGCCCACACGTAGTCCTGTGCATTACTGCAGTCGATGAGTGATATCGATAGTTTTATATATTTATAAATGGGTGATAGAAATAAATACACATTTTTTTATTTTATTACCAAATTTACTACAAAGCATATTAAATACATACGAGAAGGAAGTCTCGTAAAAACACATTAGTACTCATTAGTTAACCTGCATACTTAATGAATGCAGTATGTTTACGTGATAACTTTAATGATTCTGTTATCGATAATGGCCTTGAGCGAGCGCAACCAGCGCACATCCCTACTCCGATTATGATTTATGACCAAGTCTGCAGCGAGATCTTAACTATACTATAATTGTCCAATTCCAGGTTGTCTTGCAAATGGTGCGTGTCAGTGCTGCCGTCCACAGGCGCGTGGTACACGCACGCGACACGCTCGCACGGCGTGCCGCACGAAGAGGCGCGCAACTCACTCGTCGTTATGGTAGAAGCACACGCCGTATTGACGCTCAACGAACCTAATGTCACTCAGTTACTTGTTTGAAAACGTTGAAGCAATGAACGTGGAGGTATGACGTACATATTGTACCAAATTTTTTGTAAACTTTATTTTTTTTAAAGAGTTTGTGCTGATGAAAGTGAAGATGCGATAATATGCCACTTTGACAGTCTAATTGAGGAACAAAAAGTTATGCTGTGGCGAACTTTTAAAGTGGAATAAACTCTTTTTTCTGCATGAAAATAATGTTTCATAAAGGTGACATGTATCCTTGAGAAAGTTAATTTGAAAATTGCTGAAAATTTTCGTTTCGCGAGTGAACAGGTGCGAACAAATCGACGCGCACGCGCAGATTTATTTGGCTCTCTCAAACCCTGTCTTACGAAATAACTTGTTTTTTTGTAACCTCCTGAAAAGTAAAGGGATACGTAAGTTTTGTTTATAAATCGGTTGATTGCTCTCTTGTCTTATTAAGTATGTCTTTTTAAGTGTCATTCTTATATGCAAGTCGCATAGTGTGTGAGGTGGTTTAAAGTTCAAGCATTATGGTTTAGATTTGCATCGCTAAAGTGATCTGTAGCTCCATTAGTTTCTGGCTGATAATCGGTTAAAGTATCTAGTATAATTCTAATAATGTATTTTAATATCGCGATCATTTTCATTAAATGTATCATGCATTTAGATAAATAACCCAATAAGTGCCTCGCGCGGCATCCTCGCGAGCGTTTTTGTGACCATCAACGAGTTAGCAGCCAATCAAACCAAGAACAAAAACGGTTATTTATTCTACAATATTGATGCAATACCGATCCGTATGCATAGATAAATTACGATAACATGGCCCACCTCTCCAAAATTCAAAACGTTCGAAACTTCGAAAGTATTTGTGAAAGTAATTGACACGGTCAAAAATAAAATATGTAATCACATAGAAAAACAACCGCTCGTTAAAAACTTCCATCACCGTACAGAAATTAAAATATTATGCTAAGTTTAATTGTAAAATTGCATTTAATGCTAATAAGTATTTCGTTTCATTCTAAAAATCTGTAACGTCACATTGTTATATTTTATACAAATCACGTACAAATTCCGCGTTTTGACAATTCATAAAAAGTAACGTTATTGACTACTTGCAAATACCCAATTACCAAGCGCCGCCAAGACTGACGACGTATTTTCTTGCCGGCCTGCTACTGAAGACGAATACTTAACTAAATAAAAACTCTTTCGTAAGGATGTGACTACAAACATTGAAACGGTAATTTGGAGAGGCGCGCTATGTTATCGTATTTTATCTTTAGCACTTAAACGTATTGGTATCATAAGTTTTACTTTTAAATGCACAGTGAGAAAAGTTCTGGTCTTATTCTTTTCGATTTAAATTTAATAGGGCATAATATAAGTATCTATCGTACGGCCAGTCCAAGCATTATTAGACAGTAACACGGTCAGTAAAAAACACTTGTTTTTATTTTTGCACATAATTTAAGGTACGGGAAATATTTCTTAATTACTTCTGAATTATGCGAGGTATTGTTTTTTTTTTCACTTTATTGTTTACTATGCAAATGTCTTGCAGAGATATGCCAAGAATGGTTTAATAAAATGATTTTAATGTTTGCCTTTTGTCGGTAAGATATATTTTGGCGAGCCATGACACGTGTAAAGCTGAGTGCAGACTGTGATTTTCGTTCTCTCAGTCTGTACCTGCTTTAAAATTATTAAAGTCATATAAAATTAACCTTTTAAATTAAAATATTTTTGGATATTATTTAGGATAACTTTGCTAATAAGTATTATAATTATTTTGTTTGTTTATATTTATTGTTTAAAATCTAATTGTAATAATTAAGGTATGTGATGATCTCAAAGTTAAGAAGTCACGGTTTCTAGTAACGTAAGCGCCATAATAATTGCATATAAATAAATAATTAACGATTAAAACTTTACATTTTGTATTCTAAGTCACTATTCGCACGGGATTAATAGGTTTAAAACTCATTTCTGGGGCTACCCTAATCTATGGTTTAGCTTTAAAGAATTTAAGATAAAAGTTTGGAAATATTTGTACCAAGTCATATAAACAGTCAGTACAGACAGTCAAAGTTTTTAGACACATTCTAGGAACTACCATTAAATGGATCCCTGTTTTAAATTATGAGGGGCAATTCCTGAGGGCCGACCACCACCTAGTAGACCAGTAATATTGTAATATTACTTCACAGTGGGAAAGAGACGGAGCAATCCGTTCTGTATACCTCCGTCTCATTCTCACACTGAAGTAATATTCCTATAAGAGGTGGTGGTTCAGGTCCTGTATTTATAAGAACATTCGCATTCCAATCTCGATTTTAATATGTCAAAAATACCTCCCATTTGTCTATGTTTGACAAGTTTTTGACATTGATTGTCGTTGAGGTGCGAGTTCTGATAGTTTTGAATTACGGGAATTTACCTTCTAATGAGTCTATACCGCTCCGTACTACATAAAGTGGCGCTGCAATTCAGATATTCAACAACAAATATAAAGGGTCTTTGAGTATGATAGTAATTCGTATTAAAAAATGCGTGCTTGCTAAACGACGCGAGAACAGCGCTTTAAAATGGACTCAATTGTTACTCTTGATCGACTTGTATCATTCGTCATCATTACAGCCGAAAAACGTCCAGTATTGGACATAGGCCTCCCCTAAGCCCCCCACTTCGACTTGTTCTATGGCCTCCGCATCAAAATATCTGCGGATGGTACAAGGTCATTGGTTCACCTTGTGGGTGACCTTCTAAAGCCACGTCTTCCGGTACGCAGTTGCCACTCCACCATTTCACTTTGTAGCCTACTTGGGGCAAATTAATGTAAACAACTTACCCGTTAGCTTCAGGAAACGTTCTTAAGGTATGGGACTCTCGTCTTTTATGCCAATTGTGGCTTTTATAATACTTACATAAATATTCTTAAGTCCATATACAAAACTGCATCGATTAGAATCTTAGCCTATACACTGCCATGAACTAGTATGTGTCTTGAAGGCACAGTGGGGCGGAAAAAAATTGAACAAATAATGAGTAGTCGGAGCGGTATATGTACTGAAGCTTTAATTGAAGCAAACATTTTGTACCTACAATCCATTAAACACTTTAACATATTGACTGAATTCGTAGAGCTTAAGTTTAATAATAGAACGTAATAAATACTTGATATTTTTATAACCCTTTTGATGTATTTTTCTAATTAGTTTGTAAGGCAATTATTGGGCAATAACATTAGGATGTGATTTCGAGAGATATATAAAATTAACATTTCGGAAATTAAAAATTCGATTAGAAATTATGCGTGGCCTAAATTAAAAAGAAAAAAAATATTTATGGGAATGAGATTAAAAATAAAAGAAACGTATATTTTGGTACTTTATTACTATAACTATTTCTCCAAGTGATTTAATATGTAAGGCAGTTGAAAGTTTGTCGTAAACACTATGTCATTATTTTTGTCACATTTTATAATGATGGAAAGTACACCTTTATTTTCTTGTGGCGCGTTGTTTCGCAATCAAATGAATCAATATTTCCTTAATTATGAAACTGCTCTCTAAATACTTTTTAGAATGTATACCTACCAATACGGGAGAAACAAAAGCTGTATCCTTGTTTCATGTCCATTGGAAACAACGTGTACAAAGATATCATCAAATGGAAATAGTCGTAATATTTCATTCTGCTCCATAATGACGATAGCCAATCAAAGGGCTGTTTAAATATAACATTTTCAATATAAATCAAAGTTTTAATAAACATATCACACTGTACAAATTATTCGATCGAGCTTTATTAAAATAATGTCAGTGAGCTTAAACTATAAGCATAATGAAACATACCTACTGTACCTATTTGTTTTTAGTACTTATGTGATATATGAGCGATACATTCATCAGAATAAAATCTAGAATAAAATCTTCATTCTTTCTCGTATTAAAAAACTTCAATTCGTTCTTCTCAACTGCTACAAATAACACGCTTTTACAACAAATTATAATTATATTTTTATCGAATAAATAATGTATCGCTCATCAGTAAATGCTAAACTTACACGGAACATTCTATACTGATTTTGTGGTAATAATAACCATGTCATCCCACTCTAGTTTATAAGCACATATAATAAGTTACCAAAGCAATTTCGGTTAAGGTACGCTAAGATTTAATATATAACTTGATATATTTTTTCACTATGTGATGGAACCTGATTACGTGTTAAATAAACACAAAGTTTCGCCATAATTCGCTTTAGGAACATCTTTTGTATTTAATATATACTTAACTCTATTGAGATATAAATTATATAATTTAGAAATTAACAAAAAATCTTATGACTTACATAAAACTTATGGCTTTAAAAACTTAATTGTCAAAAACAATATTAATATTGTAACGCCATAATATAAGGAATAATGTATGCGGACTTCCAATGCAATAGAGATTAAATATATTTTTTACGGAACTTTTTTGTCTTTTATAAATCTGTAACGGTACCCTCGACTGTGATCCCTGGCGCCAATTCCACTTTCTCACTTTCCACTTTGTTATCGTCCGAGCCAATTAGATCAGTTAATGAGTCCCTCTTTTTCAATGCAGCAATGATAAGGTCCTTTGAGTTTTGTCTGATCATTTCTCTGCTTGAAGATCGTGGTGGAGGTGGAGTAACTTTGCTGGGTGGAGGAGGCTCGGGCGCCATTTTACACGGCGAAGGAGCCTCAGGCGCCATTTTACATGGTGGAGGAGTAGGAGCAGTGCGTTTAGTGGCTGGAGGAGAAGGAGGTGGTTTACCCTGCGGAGGCGTTGGAGGGGGAAGCTTAGGAGCTACCGGAGGCTTCGCCTTGCTCGGCGAGATGATGTGCTTGGCAACAACCTGTTTCTCTTCCAAATCATCTCCTAACTCGTTCGACCTCTTCATTGACGCCCTGTTCCGCGGAGTTTTCTTCAGCATTGCCTGGAAATTGAACGGAGGATCGTCCTCGTTCATATCGCTAGTTGATTTAGCCATCGCTTGCAGTTCCATTATCGGATCTTGCGCTTCCATGTCAATTGCGTACATGCTTCTGGTGTAGTTTGACTTTCGTAATTTGGGTGCTGTGTCTTCGAGAATGTCCGTGTCATCTCGTACACCTGCCCAAGGTTCTGGTGGTTGGTAGTAGCTCTGCGGTGCTTGGCCTGGTTTCTTCTTGTATACTGCTGGTCTGTTGGCAGGTCCGTCTTTACGTGTTGGTTTTGGTGCGGGTGGTTGGTCCGGTTCATCGGGCGGTAGGACGGGGACTGGTTGCGTGGGGTCTCTGCAGAATGGCACTGTGATGAGCGTCTGTGTGCTCGCCGATGCTTTACTGGTGTCGATTTGTGCTGCACTAAATCGACGTTTGAACGGTTCGTCCCACTGCTCGTGGTCGGAATCGTATTGACTGGCAAATGTGTCGCTACAAGAAGAAATTGGATACGTTAATAAATAAGAATGAGATCAATATAAGGTTCCCTAGTTCTTTAAATTATCTTGCAAAAAAATTTCTAAGTTGGGGCCAAAATAATGGGGGAAAAGGGCATTTAATTAGTTTTATTTCATTAAAAAAAACTTGTTCGCTTTTGTTCAGTACTCACTTGCTCTTGGCAGAGGGGTCACACATATACGAGGTGTCGTAATACTGCAGCTGATCGATCCTAAAGGGAAGCTTCCACACAGTAGGAGGCCCAGAACCGAGGAAGTCAACTTCCCTAGAATGAGGATCCACTCTGTCGAGGAGGATCGAAGTACTAGTGCTTAGCAGCGCTTCCAAAACTGCTTGGTTGTAGATATGCACCTAGAAACAAGAAAAATCGGTTATTTTAAGGTTTTTCATGACAAATAGTCGAATAGATGAATGAGAAAATCTTCTATTGAGTTTAGTTAAATATTGATCATGTGAACCGAGTTTCGTAAATAGCAATACACTCAAACAGAATCCGAATGATTTTGATGGATTTTGCTAATCCATTGCTTCGTATGTTCTAAAAATGTATCTGCCCAATGACGTAAACAACGCAATGAATGCTTTTGAACTGTCAAAATGAAAGCCACTGCTACTGATAGTGTTTTATCCAATTACCATGCAGGTCTTAAGAATAAAGGTTTTGTTATGTACGAGTAAGTATGAAAAGTGTCGACCTGCAACAGAAAACTGAACAAAAATAATTGAATGTCTGAGTAGTAAATGACTTAACATGCGCATAAAAAGAGACCCTATGATAACTTACCCTATTGCAATAGTGGCTGTCAGTTGTAACACAGAAATTATACTTTCATCAGCTTTATGAATATATTATTATCAAAGCCTACAATAATCGAAGGTCAATTTTATCCAGTAGGCATGATAAATCGATTATAGCACTAACTTTGCTTGGGAAAACGCCTTAGAAAAAATGAAATAATATCTGTGTATAATGTTTAGCACCTCTGTTTGGTGATAAAAAAACTTGGATAACATTAGGTTATAATGAGCGTCGTCTAAATCATTATTGTGAAGATAGTTTCTGATACCCTCCGTGTACTTTACGAGAACCCAAACTCGACAGCCTAGAAATAACGTAGCTGACTCCGCACTTATCAAAAGCTTTTATCTTAGAACTACCACCACTTAATTCTTCGTACTTGACAGTTTGGTGTGACATCTCAGTCATACTTCTCTTTATCTTTCTCAGGTATTGTCTAGGCATCTACAAAGTCAGACAAAGAAGGTAGATGTTACACTCGCACCAACGAAAATTGTTACATCCTCCCCTTTCCGCCAAAACAAAAGTGATGCAAGCTAAACTACAGAAAAAAAAATAGGGGGGATGAAACAGTATCTATGGATAGATGGATCGGTCTCTTACCTGCTGTGAAAAATGCACTAGGTCCTGATAACGAACGGCCCGATATTGCAACAGAACTTGAAATATGGAACGGCTTTTCCATCTCATGGCGAATCTCTTTAGGAATGAGGCCGTTTCTTCGTCTATCTGTCCCGTACTTCGGTTTATCAGCGGCCCGTAAGCTTTGCGAACTATATACCCGCGGTAAGCTGCAACAAATGTGATTATATTAAATCATATTCATAAAGTGGTACTCCTGGACACAGCATGCATTGTGAGGAGGTTTCTCTCTCTTACGGCTCTCACCACCCGGTCCGGAGTTTGGACCCTGCTGCTGATGACTTAGAATCTAGATATTATGTAGTTTATACTGAACTAGCTTCCGCCCGCGGCTTTGCCCGTAATATGTCGACAAATTATACACCTTCACCAACACACCAACACCTTCCTTTTCAATCACTCTATCTATTGAAAAAAATCGCAACAAAATCCGTTGCGTAGTTTTAAAGATTTAAGCATGGGTACATAGGGATATATTATAGGGACAGAGAAAGCGACTTTGTTTTATACTATGTAGTGATGAAATTAACGAAAAATTATATAATTATATTTCTGCAAAATCCTAAAAATTACACAGGTGTTCGCAGCTTGTAATGTGAGTTTTTTGGTTAGATATCAATATTTTTTGGTAATGTACGTTTAATTTTCAGGAAGCACACTACAAGGCCTAGGGTTTTATATTATATCGTAGGTATTCTGGTAGAAAATGAGATTAGATGGACCCCACTTAGTACAATAACCGTCGTCAATAAAGGCTGCAAGGCTTTCCTCTGGTAATAATAAACTAAGATACCATTAGATTCCAATAGAACATTAAACATCTACGTACAGCTAGAAGCTAGAAACTTTGTACTGTCACCAGCGCATCAAGTTATACCAAACTGTCAAATAACTCCAAATTATTTTAAACCTTAAAACGTTGAGTGTTCAATTCAAAATCGATTGAGAAATTTGACAGTTTGTGGTTCAAGAACTGGTGTCTGTAAAATAATTTAATAAAAATATAGCTAAATTGAGCGCTAAGGAAGGATTTTGGAAATTGATTCCCTAAAGGGGTTCATTAATAGTCCAGTCATTTTAGCTTAAATTAGGTAAGAATCTCGGAATTCGAGATACCCAGCTGTAAGTCTGTAAATACTTGTATATTGAGACCCTAAAAGTTGTCTCAAAACCTACATATGCAGTAAGAAGTTATTAATATTAATTAGGTTAAAATCCAAATATAATTCCTATATTTTCATTAACATTATTCTGCAATTACATGGGCAGGTAAGTGTTGTTAAATAAATTAATACTGAATAAAAAGTGGATAGGTTAGGAAAAAAATTATAAAATATAATACATTAGTTAATAAAAATTGTCAAATATTTATAATCATTGATTTATCGATAGTTCATCAACTATACGACCGGAGGCACCGGTTGACCTGAAGTGATGCTGTGACCGCGCGCTCACTGCCCTCTATCTCGATAACAGTACCTACACCGTATAAACATTTTTTTAAACAAAATTTGTAGAGAATTTTGTATTCTACAATATTGATAATAAATACAAATAGCAAAAAACCCATAGGAAATGAGATATTTACAAAAAAAGCGCAAAAACCCGATTTTTGTGACCTTAGACATTGAAATTTAATAGTTGCGTACACCCTACCATACGTAGGTTTTGAGACAACTTTTAGGGTGTCAATATACAAGTATTTACAGACTTACAGCTGGGTATCTCGAAATCCGAGGTGAACTTACTATAATGACTGGACTATAAGGGAACCTATGTATGGAAGTTCGTAATTTATGACAATGTGAAATTCCGTGGGACGCCCAGCTTGTATAATAATGATCTAGGAGACTTAGGATGCACCAAAAGCTGGGCTTTATCAGTGGAGCAGACATATAATGGGAAGTAGAATTCGAAGAAAACGTAGAAAGAAAATGTAGCTGTTTGATTGTTTTTTTTTACCTTTTTGTATTAACAATGCTGCTTCGTCTTCCGTTACGTTCATTGACTGTTGTTTCTTAAGTTCCTTTACTGAAAAGGAGAAACAAACATTTTACTGTATACATTTGTATTTATAAGTATTGTATTAGTAACCTTTTCATCACCAACAAACAGAGGTCGCGATGCCTTGCCCAACGCTAACCTATAAATGCATAACGGACAAACTAATTCAATTATAAACTTCATATGAAGTTGTGCCGCTTGTGGCACAATAATCTTGAACTTGTATTAAGTGCTTGGCGGTGAAAAGGTTAAAGAGTTTTCGTCTCTATTGGTTTGTACTTACTATGTTTTGCTTTTGATTTATCCTTATTAGCTTTTCTTCTAGCCAAAAAAGCTCTCATCATACATTGGACTTTAATTATTTTCTTTACTTGAGTTTCATAGAGTCTGAAATTAATATAAGTTTAGATTCTCCATTCCATCCTCCTCATAGAACATTTTGAGAACACTGATATTCAGATTCCTGTCAAATGAGACGTGAAGACGCGACAAGCCAAATCAAAATCACTTCAAGTGCCTCACAAAAATAACTTTTATGGCAGGCGTACCGCTTCCTTCACAATGACCAATTTACTAAATCAACTACCTGTAGACCTGAGAAACTCAATGAATAGCAAAAACATAAAGTGTTAGCTGAAAGTACACTACATTTACTCGATTATTACATCACTGTTAATAGCGCGTTGATCTAATTCCAGACCATGGCATGCTAGGACAGACCCCAGAGGTCTAATTTGTGCTTTGTGTAAGTGTATGTAAAAAATTAATAAACAAATAAATTAAAAAAATCTTCCCATTTGCAAGTTCTCAATCATCGTTGAATAAATAATTCATATTTACCTTGATAGGAATTCCTCGTTATAGTATTTCAGAAATACTTTAGTTTTTCCAAGGACCCATCCTTCCATCTTTAGGCGAATCATCAGCAACCTGCAGTTTTCTTTCGTCACTTCCACGTTCTCATCGAAATCAAATGCCAGGAACCGGTACCTGTTCAATCAGAGCGCAGTCGTATTAAAAATTATATCCGAAATAGTTTCTTTGCGTAGGTAATTATTTGTTTTAATGCTTTTTTTTTGCGGATGAGAATTCATCAAATGACTCCTCCCGCTCTGGGTGGAGCGGAAGGGAGTGTCAGACTCTTACTGACTAAAACCCATCTATGTTCCTTCCTTAGCCCTTTATGTTCCGGGGTAGCTGTAACCCTTTCGGACAATCATGCTTATTGTTTTAATGCTTGTGATAATCCGAGTAATATTATTTATTTTAGAAAAACTGGTTCTACTAACAGTACATGTTTTGGTAATTTTTAAGATTGAAAGAAAAACTGTAAACTTATTGCCTTTATCAATGTGCCAACTCACCTTCGAATGAATTCTGCAAATGGAATACGACTGGAGAATCCACTCTGCCTTGCTATCGCCGTATCCAATATTGCCAGGGCTCTAAGTTGCTGCCTCACCACTTCTGTTTGGAACCCCTTGGGGTTGTCATTCAGATCTGCCCTGATGCAGCGGACGTAATGGGTGCCTCCACTGCCAGGACCTACGGACAGCTGCTTTAGTATTTCCAAACTGGTGGCTCTATAGGTCGCAGCAGCGGTCCGCATTCGATGTACTTGAGAATATTGGCCTTTGGATACCGTGTTGTATTTCTGAAAACAATGTAAGTTGTTGGGAAGAATTGTTATCTGATCCACAAATGACTGTTATGAAGAATGACTTAAATGTTTAATTCTAGTGTGACTTACTCGGGCTTTCAGATTTTCCATTTCCTTTTCAGATTTAGACCTCACGACAGTCACTTTCGGTTGGCTGGATGACACAGTCAGGTTTCCGGTTTTGGTCAATTTATTCCTAAAGAGCTGTTGCACCGTTACATTGGTGGAAGCCCGCATAGTTTCTATCATTTCGGGAGGGAGGAAATCCTTGTTTTTGTCTCCCATTTCTCTGCAATCATAGTTCACTTTTCCCGTGTAATGACCTACGCTAAATTCGTGACTGCCTGATAGTTTGATGTAGGGTCCTTTGCAGGTTGTTCTTATTGTACCTGATACAAAAGAAAGATTTATTAATTGCTATTTATAGTATATTCAAGAGTATTTGTAGGGGTTTACTTACTCATAATAAACTCTTGTCCACTACCAGTGCGACTGGCTTCATCTAAAATATAAAATAGTCCAAGAGGCCGCCCCATTAATTGATCGACCGAATTCTTATTGTCATAAAAATGTAAAGACACCACCGGAACATCCTCTTCTGCCGTTTCCTGCATCTCCCACGCAAACATTCTCTGGTTGTATAGAAACTGTATTTGTTCGTTCGTTGTATTAACAATGAGCTGTTCCAATCGATTTCTGTGGTAACATTCGAACCCAAACATGTCGAGCAAGCTCACAGAATATTTATCGCCGCTGTAAAATAAATTCGTTGATTAAAATACTAGCTAGGTCAACTAAAGATATACATGTTGAAATAATAATACGTACAAAACTGATCTCATGAATGATAGCTTGGAGTTTATTAAATTGATCATCCAGTCGATTAGTCTCTTGTAAAGTGCACTTGCTAATGTATCTCTTGCATCTCTCGCCTCGTCCGTGGAATGTCTCCTTTTTACAGCAGTTCCGCTTTCTATCAAACAGTAATTTAACAACGCCCATAGGAATTTTACTTCCTCTAGAGATAATAGTTTGGCAACTTTCTTCGCTTCATCAGGATTCTCTATTTCCGCTGTACCGCTTTTTCCATCTTTGAATCTTACGTTACCAAGAACTAAAATGGCTGCTAAGACTGTTTCGAAAAATGATATGTCTTCCACTTCCCAATCCAGAGTTTTGAGATTTTCTATAAATTCAGTGTAATGTGCCACGTTACTTTCTGTACTTTCTCGAAATAGTTTTACGCCTTTAGTCGCTTCATCTTGTATCCTTAAATATCGATGTTTTCTGTTTTTTTCTAAACAAAATTCTTCCGTGCGATTCGCAGCTTCCATGGCGTCGTAGAAATAGTATAGTAGATCAAAGTTGGCTTGAGACCTGAAACACTTATTTGAATTTTATTTCTATCGGTAAATATAGCAAAAAATATCACTATATTCGACTTACATGTCAGTAGATGAGACGCGCCATTTCTCCAGTTGATAAAGCCAAAATATAGCACCGCTTAGTTTACCAGAACTGCCGTAAGTGACTTGTATTTGGAAGATTCCTCTCGTAGAGTGAGGGTTTAATGGTGTTGCTCCAGTTATAGCGGCTTGTATGACTTTGGTTGCCTTTTGAATTCTGTCAGCTGTGTTATTCTTCATTGATCCTAAGAAAGTGAGGTGGTCCAGTGCGTGTAACATATTCGTAGTCTTCCCTGATTTACATTCACCAGAAAACACGACATGCTGCGGCTCATTGTGATGTAGGGCATCTTGATAAGCACTGTCTGCTACCGCGAATATGTGGGGCTCGTTATCAGATCTTGATTTGCATTCATATTTTGAGTGGTACTGAAATTGTAAATTATAGTTACATCTTTATATAGAGTTGATACGACAGAGGGGCTTTCCTTTATACAGCTTATACCAGGGACCATTTTCAAGCTCTGTACCAAAAATCAATTAAATAGGAGCAGTAGTTTAGTCGCAAATGTTTTTTTAAGTTTTTGCCCCGTTTGAACACGATGTATCTTTCCTAACAGCGCTCCGGCGCGCGCGCGTCGGTGCCGCTGCGTTACAAGGTCAGTTTTTATTTACAAAGGGTGGTTGCGTTTTACTCTGATTTGTAAGCTATTTAGTTTGTTTGAAAAAATAAAAATCTCATTTTTGGTGCTTTTTATTTTTATACCGTACCGAGTTAATACTAAACACGTATAGTATACGTAGTGTAATTTAATGCCCCTCTGTCATATCAACTCTGTATATCGACTAATAGAAACGTATGGAAAATGACGTATAGAATGATCAAAAGAATGATGATGATTAAGTACAGGTCTCCAAAAGTGATAATGCGCATAGAAATCTTCGCCACTGTTCGGCAACGGTCGTATTCCCCGAGCGTCAGAAGACGATATGTATATAGAGTGGTTAAGTGCATTTTCTTTATGCATAATTTAGTAAGATTATGCGTTTTGTCAGTAAATATTGATTTATCAGTAACGAAATTTGATTCAATAATTCCATGTAAGTAATTAGCGAGCTATAATTCATATAAGCCTAAATCTGATTTTTAATATGTTTTTTCTAGTACTTAATATAGTTAATATGTATTTTACGTTGGTATTTTTAATTTTTTACTATTGAAAAAACGTGAAAAATGTTAGTATATTTAAATATTTTACAAAATTAACTATTTAAATTTGAATAAGATAATTAAAGTTGAAATTAAATTCACCTTTGAAAACAAAACCAAGAAGGGTGTGTAATAGCAGCTCTATATAATTCCAGACAAAGAGAACGCGTGCAGTCACCACCAATATAACAAGACGACTGACGGACCTTTGACTGACCGCCGACCGCCGCCGACCGCCCGAATTGTTTTCGATTGTGTACACATGATATTGACTCCTATTTCTTTCGAACAAGGTGCAAAATGCAAGTGCATTGTTAAGGACTCGAACGATTCAATGATTCGGGTGTTTCCGGGAATACGACAATTAGCGAAGATCTGCATGTGCATTATTAATTTGGGAGTACTTGTATTTTATTTGACGTAAACCAACATTGGCACTTGTGAAACGTCAGAAGCTAGCTATCTGGCTTAGTTCTACAATGTTTACAAATCATGCTAAAAGTAGATATTAAGTAGGCCTGCCAGCAAGTACCAATAAGGCATTTTAGTTATGTACCTGTTATTTAGGAAATTCTCTTACTCACAGTTTCGTTATAAATATCATCGCTCGTATTTGGATTAAGAATTAGGAGCACATCTCCAATAAAGGACGTGAATGCTCCTTTGGATAATTTAGTTTGTAATTCGATCAGTATATTGTCTTCTGTCAACTTTTCTAATGCGGCTAAATCTTCTACTTGCACGGTCTCTGGTTCGGGAACTCCTTGTGTTGTAAGCAGACCATCTTTCATCATCCTCTCAGGAATTTTATCTGCTAGAGTTATATTCTTCAGGTCTGCTGCTAGTACTTTTAATTCTGTAGTAAGCTGTAGAAAAACACATGTTAATTGATATACAAACTTTTAAGAGTATATTTCTAATGAACTTACATGAAAATCGTTTTCCGGGACAGATTGTATGAAAGGATGCTCTTCTAATTCGATCATGTAGGGTCGATGTTCCGGATTCTTCTCGAGACATCTGAAAACAAAGAGTGCTTAAAAAATCTTAGAAGATTATCAAAACATTATTAATATCATCCACACTTACTCCGTAATAAAATCATTAATGTCGTTAGACCACATGGCTGGTTTTACCAGACCTGGTGGTGGGTTTCTCGCAACTTGAAAAAGTGCTCTTGTTGGATGCATATCTTGAAACGGCGCTTTCCCATCAGCCATTTCAATTGCTGTTATACCTAAAGCCCATACATCTATCCTATTGCCATAACCTTCTTCACCACACGTCACCATTTCAGGGGCCATCCAGCTCGGCGATCCAATATTCGTCCTAGTCGTATCCAGCGTTCCATTCAATTTGCAAGACAATCCAAAATCGGTCAACTTCACTTCGCCGTCTTTCGTAATCAGAATGTTGCTGCATCTTATATTGCGGTGTATCACTTTGTTCTCGTGCAAGTAAACGAGCGCCTAGAATACAAATGAGTGAGGTAGAATTGATTGCACCAATCGAGGCAGTCAACACGGTAGTTTGACAGGGAGTGATGGAGTGACCGCCCCTAGCGCGGAGGACTCGTGGATTGTTAAGACGGTTGGGCGATAGCAACGTCAGCGTCAATCAAGTCCCCACGCCCCAGAGATTCATTGGGGCCTATTTGCATACGTATCGGGGCTTCAGTGCTGTCGCAGGCGGGCTGTCCGCGCTCTCTGCTGTCTGATATATCAGCTTGTTTAATGCGTTCATTACGATCGTTTAGTTGTTAGTGATGTAGGGGTTGTGTATCGATAGTTTTTTGGTGCCGATATTTCCTATTGGCGCTTTTAATGATTGTTGCTATTCAGCAATAAATAATAAATTAAACTCTTTGCATTTGACGACATTTTTGACATTATGTATTTGTTTGAGATATTAACTTTTTTGTATCTTTTGATAAAAACCCTATCACGATTGTTGTAACATACTAATTATTTTATATTTAGCCACCTTCACTTTACCAAATATATTTTTATTATGACCAATTATGTTATAAAATATGTTTTGTTGTTTTCACATTAATCTGTCCATGAAACGGTTGTATTGCAAAATAATGAAATAAAACAATCGATGTTATATTTCATCATAATATCGACAAAGATGACATCACAAGTTCGACTTTGATCGTACTTTACGAGATGCAACATCGATAGATATGCGTGGAAGATCTGCCTTACGAAGAGGACAGAGCACCGGTATTGTGAACCAAGTGGCTTGCATAAAGATAATACGCATTTAGCCCTCTCCGATAACTTGAGAGCCCGAAGGACAAAAAAGCATCGTTCTGAATGAGCTTTATAAAAAGGGCATAGGAAACGTTTTCGATTGACTGAACCGCGTTAGAGAGATCATCGGCTACTGCGCCTGAGATCCGTATATCTTGTGTGTGCGAGCATTATTTACGATAATTGAGCGATGCGCCGCGATGGGGGGCCATCATGGTGTTGTCGGGCGCGCACCGACATTCGCATCGACAAGTTCGACTGTTCCGTCGCGAATCACATCAAATAAAGCGGCGTGCATTTTAAGTAATGGCTCTAGATTGTATTTCAACGTACGTGGACATTCGCCTGGCAATATTTTATTCGACGTCACGCGAGCAACAGAAATAGCCGGGACACAGATCCGAGAACAATTGAGTTTGCATTCAAAGTACCTACCAATTGATTCAGCCGTTGAAAGCTGGACTGGCAGGCCCTTTGTTTTATAAACAGCCATCTCGACTCGTATGTGACGAGCGACATGTTTATAGTCAGTCGAATATGGTCTTACCTTGATCGTATATTTGAGAATGTAAGCGATGTGTTCCTCGGACATTTTTCTGTCTGCTTCTTTCAATTTTCTGACAATATCGATGACAGATCCACATTCGCACAACTGGAAAATAGATGATTCATTGTCTTACTTGAATCATGACGACTTTTGCGAAAGTTACTGCAGTTACTCGGACATCAGAATAATATGCAGATACTATTTATTTGCCTGTGATGTGACCGTCGGCCTGCTAAGTCATAGGTCTCCGGTTCGAACCTAAAGCACGCACCTCTGATTTTACGAATTCATGTGCGTATTGTATAATTATCACTTGCTTAAAAATCGGTTAAGGAAATCATTGTGAGAAAACCAGCATGTCTGAGAGATATTTCTCAACAGCATGTGAAGCTAAGTTAGAGGCCCATGAGCAGCTTAAAAAACTCTGACACCAGGATAATCACTAACCACACGAAAAGAAGAAGATTTATTTTCATTACCCTGTTATAGACCTTTTAGAACTTACATGTTGTTTATGTTCTGGAGTTTTGTATTCAATGTAGATACAAATAAAAGTCTTCGACGTACCTCAAGCACAAACCAAATTTTCTTCACACGATCCGAGTTGTCACAGAACACTCCATAGAAATCTATCAGATTGAGATGATTTGAGAAATCCCTGAGTATTTTATATTCTTCTTGTATGTGTTCTTCATTTTCGTCTGAATACGTAAGGATCTTGACTGCGACATTTTTGCCAGCTGCCTGTGAGTCCGAAGCTCGATGTACTTCGCCGAAGATGCCCGATCCTAGCTTACCTTCAAGCTTGTAACGGTCAAAGGGGTTCGGCAAGGACGACACGTTCAGCCCGTCCTTCATGATGGACGGGTCATGTAACTAGCAGAGAAATCCTGTGGAAGGTTTGAACTGGGATTGTATCTTTGCAATAATGGGAGGTGGCCCTTAACGATGTTCATTACGATTGGATGAACCGGATGACTGAAACGAACTTATTTCTATTAAACCTGTTTTTGGTTTATTCACACTTAACTACACTGCCACTGCAAGAACTTATGTCTCGTGTGACCTATTCATCACTAATCATCAATTAATGTCAATAACTTTGGGATCCTCTTGAGATTTGACTTTTTCTTATGCACATGATAAGTTCCATATCTTTAGGCCCCCAGCTTCAGTTATCTTAGACGTCGTTGCCCACCAAGACATCAATCAATCTGCCGAGCCTTTTCCCAATTATGTTGGGGTCGGCTTCCAGTGTAACCGGATCCAGCTGATACCAGTATTTCACAACCCAGTAACTAGTAGGACCCCCGGACCCCGTGGTAGGACTGGCTGCCGACGATGCACAAATGGCAGCCGGGACCAACGGCTTAACGTGCTTTCCGAGACATGGAAGAGTCTCTATATGTAATGATGGTCACCCATCCACCGCCAACCCTGGCATGCGTAGCTTTACCTGATAGATCGACCTGTGCGGCTGTTAGTATTCAGCCACGAGCTCCTCTCTCAAACTATGTTTGCCGCAAGACATCATTACAAAAAACGTTTTAATGGCCAAGTACCACCCACCACCATTGTAACAGTATTTTCTGCAAAAATAAATGATTTGATTTGATTTTTTTTTTGAGTACCTACTGGTATTCAGCTGCATCCGGTTAGACTGGAAGCCGACCTCAACATAGTTATGAAAAGCTTGGCAGATGATGATTTTTTATTTTGAGGATGGCAAATCATCATAATATGACCCTCTCTGGGTGGAGCGGAAGAAAGTGTCAGACTCTTACGGACTAAAACTCATCCATGTTCCTTTCTTAGCCCTTTATGTTCCGGGGCAGCGTACAAGACATCTAGACAATCCCGCTGACTGCCAACTAAAGTACGATTATTTATTCCAGTCAGTAAAATGACATTTCCAGTGTTGCAGGTTTTTAGTCCCAAATAAATAGTGATGTGGTAAATCGAGGTTTTACAATTAAAAGTTAGTCGAGATTCCTTTTTTTTTTAAGTCGATGATTTTGACTTTTCGACGATACGTCGTAAAGTTCACCAATTCTTTTATGCGAAGGACCCTCCAACTATTGCCAAGGTACAGTACCCGGCGATAAATATTGCACATCGACCTTTGGAAAGAGACAGTCGGCTAATTTCGGCTTCGTAGAGCGTTATCTCTGTCGCACGAAATACAAACAGTCCGGTATCTATTAGGAGTTGTTAAAACAATTATGATTTGCTTCTTTTGATAATTCTTTTTTATTCTTTGTATAAAATACACCAACTTTTCTATCAATTCATCATATATCAATTTCTGAAAATTTCTATATAGACTCAAGCAAAGGGGTACGTCGCGTCGCCAGGAACAATAAAAATTTTAAATTAAAAGACGTAAAAAAATTATTTGAAGAAGGCCTGAAAGAAGTGACGCCTAAAAATTGGAGACAGTGCATCAACCATGCCATAAAAGCCATAAAACTCGACCACATAGATGAATATGTGGATTCATTCATTATAAATGTAACTCATTCCGATTCCGATTCTGAATATACCGATTCAGAATCGGAATCGGAATCAATAGCAACCGTAATGAATAAAAACGTATAAAATTACTTGTATTTTCCCGACTTTCTAGTGCCATTTTAATATGCTGGTAAGGTCCATATTTCTAAAATCGTATTATTTAATACGGTATGTATTACATATTTACAATAAAAAAACGCTTTGATACCTAATAAAATAAAGCATGACTAAATGTCTAAGTCTATCGATTGCCAAACATCACTATTGTAGCGGGTCACCCTTTTTTGTATCAGTGACAGTTGCACTTGTCATTTTACTGACTGGAATGAATAATCTTACTATATGTTGAGTATGTACATAGATGATTAGATGGTTGTTATTATTTTGGTCAATCAATCACAAATTTGCAACACTACAATTCCTAAAACAACAGATTGTTATATGATCCGAAAAACACTTGAGGATGACAGATCCGTTTCCGAGGTTTAAACTATTTTTCTCAATTTCTTCAAACACTTTTTCAACTAAATTTTAAAGTTCTTAATTTAAAAAAATGATAAGTTAAACTCACCACAATTTTCCCGCCAGACAGTTCCAACGACTCAGCATGGACAACGGCGCAGGGCCGAGTGTTCCATCCACCGCTGAGAGCTCACAAGTGCCGGGGCTTCGGTATTAAGAACACTGCTAATCCCCTTAATAGTATTAGGTCATAATGCCCGACGACCTTCCTGCATGCCTTGGATACTATTTAATTGGGGACGCGTTTAATTGAAACTAGGGTTTGTTTATTTTCATTAGGTAGTTACTGCTTATAGATATTTATTCATACGTGTACTGAAAGTAGGGAAGAACTTAAAATTTTGGGGTTTTTGGACAAACAACAAATTGTATATGGTGCTCAAGAAAAATAACTGACTGCAGTCATTGCAATTATTATCTGTGTGTAAGATGTGTCTCTACGTAGGTAGGTACCAATAGTGCATATAAATCATTGGTTACTTGTTTTTTGAAATGTGTCATGAACTTAACGAAAAACAAACTCAATTAGTATCGTAAGTTATGTGGATGCCTCGTTAGTTAAGTGGTCGCATGCACTAATACTGAGTATGGAGTCTGGGTTCGATTCCCGGGTCGGGCAAAGTATTATTTTCCATCTGAAATTTCTCAGTAGCAGCTGAGTTTGGATTTGTACCCGATGGATGGCAAGCCTCGCCCCCTATTACATGGGATTCAAACATAACTGGTGAAATGTGGGTGTACTGTAGGTGCACCTCTGCTTAACCCTTCAGGGCATACAGGCGTAATGCTAATTGTCGGATTGTATGGAAAATTATCTAGTTAAAAAAATATTTACCCAAGTACTAAAATTATTTTAGATGCCTCAAATCGCCGTTCCAAATGACGTGTGTAAAATCCTTGTTTAGGTAACAATAATCGAAATAAATTCGCAACATACACTCAATCTATCTTTTTCTTTAAAAAAAAATCGATCCGTCATGCCAACAAGTATTCGATCAAGCGCATTTAATACTAAAAGCGGAACATCAATGAATACAAAATGGCCGACCTACCGTTACCAAATGTCAAAGAATTCAAAATCTTCAAAGAGAGCTGTCAATATACAGTTACGAAATGATGTATGAAAGAGGATGTGTATTTTGTATTTATTGGGGGATGGAAACGTAAGGGTAAAAGTAATTACGAATAGTGTTTTTTGAGGACTTGAATTTTTTGTAGTAGCTTAAGTTTAACATGTTGATATTGCTCTTAGAAACCTTACCTACGTATTCTGTATTTAGCTGGTACATACTATTTAAAGAATGACCTTTTAAAAAGCCAGTAATAATCTGTATACTCATTACGGAGTTTAAAACCCTATTGTAGTGTCGTGCAAATTAACACATGTCTTACAATTATAATTTTCGTTTATTCTCGTTCATTTATTCTTACAACTTCATCTTTTCTTTCGTCTTGTTTTCTTAACTTCTTCAAAAGTATTCTTGTTAAGGCTCTTTTATAATACTTCAAATGATATCCATCAACAAAGCGTCAAAGCACGAGGGCTCTTCAGATGAGAGGCCAAATCGGCCAAAAGTAAAACGATAATTATGAGCCTACTTGAAATATCGCTTCTGTATAAGCACCTACTTGAGATTGTAAATGTTTGTAAGCATGAGATTGAATAAGGTTTTGTTAAGAATGGATGTCAATAAACATGTGAAATAAATGTTAATTTAAAAAATAAAAATGACTTAAAGTAATATTTTGAAGATGTTTTATTATGGTATGAGAATAGATTTTATGTCATTATTATCAATATTTTTTATTTTATGTTTTATGTCAGACAGCCAGTCTTGCCTAGGGGTATCGTATTACCCAGTTAGTGACTGGGTTGTGTAGGTCAGGTAGGCAGTCGCTCCATGTAAAATACAGGTATTCAGCTGCATTCGGATAGACTGGAAGCCGATATAGTTGGGAAAAGGCTGGGCAGAGGTAGAATAGATTTTATGTTTTGATATTGTTGTATTTATTATATGGTGCTGCTTTTGCGTCTTATTGAATTAAAGGTAATAGTTTTGTTAGCTTACGGCGTTGGAACTGATATGGCATAGATATACAGATAGAATACAGAGCAGCGGTCCTAGGGGCCTAGACAAAGTCACATTTTCATTGACGATAACGGAATGAGATCAATCCGAAATGCATGGAATTGGCATAAGCTTTAGAAATGTCACGTGATCAATCGTTTTCGATCGCTAAGTTCGAGACAATGTCAAATTGTGTAACGAAACTCGATTAATATTCTCATACAAATGCGTTGACAAGTAGCGTTCTGACACTTCGAATCGCCGAGAACACCAAACGAATTGTTCGATTAACAGTTTTCGAAATCGAATCGATACGGAGCGATTGACACTGGTCTAGGCCCCCTGAAAATAGCCGAGTAGCTGGGCAGTAGACAATTTCGTGCCTAAAAGATCTATTGCTCAGGCAAACAGCTAACTTCAGGCCCGCCAGATATTATGTACAATGTCGGCCGTACTATACCTTAGTGCTAGAAATACTTAACAATGATTAGGTACTTACGGATATGACTTAGTCAGAATGGTGCCAACTTCTAAAAAAAAGCCAAATATTCCTTCATAATTTTTATTTCCTTACTTAAATAAAAACCGTCGGTACAAAGTCTTAGATCTACAATAAATAGTTAATTCAATAAATATCATTGAACAGGAATGCTTATATAGGTACAATATCATGTATTTGAGTAGTTATTTACATAATGGAATGTGGGTAGTGGGATACTATCCGTCTAGTAAATACAAAAGTATATTAATTAAGGTTAATACTGGTTTTATTAACAAATTAGCTTAAGATTTATATTTGAAGAAAATTTACTTATAATAATGTATTACGTGATTACAAATATACAGTATGTGGTTAAGATACGATTGCTATAATTATATCTACATATCAGGAAAATTTATGAAAAATTTAATAGAAATTATTGTATGGTATGTGGAGTTATGTCTGTTATGTCTGCTCCCGCAAAGATTTGGTTATTCGTCTGTGTGTTGCATGTCGCGTGACGGTCGGCAGCGGCGTAGGGATAAAGTGAAAGGCGCTCGTCAGAGCAACCAAGGCCAATATGGCGGCGCCTATAGTGTCAAATGTCTTTAATGTGAAAAAAGTTTCACTTTTATCGTGGTTTCATAAAACCACACAATCCTTTTTTTAAAGTAAGATGACTTAAAATCTGACATAGAGATACAAGAATTGCCACCAACTGCATTAAACTGCTTATTTGTTGTGAATTTTGAGTTTTTTTTTATAAATAGGTAGTAGAAGTCTCATAGCAATTCTATCACTAAGCAGCGTTACATGTTTGCAATTGGAAAAGTTCGTAGGTGTTGCAGGTGTCTACAGACGGGGAAAATACTTTTCATGACCCGTAGATTGGTCCTCTTTGATCACCTATCATAATTTGAATACTTTCGTCTCTTCTATACAGGGTGAAATTGAATTCATGGGCAATATTTATATGGGGAATTGCGAAAAAAATCTGCTGTTCCCTACATTATGCTCGCATAACTCATCAAAATGTAGGGAACAGCTGATGTTTTTTTTGCCGCGATTTTAGATTTGTTCCCATTATAAAAGTTGTTTATAATGATGAGTACAATGACCCCTTGTCCTTATCATAGTTTACAGGTAAAACTAACTTAATAATATCATTATTTGGTAATTCGTATTTGCAGCGATACCTAAGTACCTAAATATTGGATTATCTACTAATGGAATGTACACAGGAATGTAAATTGATATATCGAGGACTAATAATATTAAACGTAGAAGAAGACATAGGTACGTAACTATTACGTTAAACTCGTTTATGACTATGTAATGTCTCGGTTGTGGCCTGTGTCATAAGCGGAGGCGGGAAAAAAGCAGCTGAGGAGCGATCGAATGCGCTTGCATCGCTACCGTGTTGTTTAACTGCACACACAATGGGATAAATCTTTAATCCTGTCGCCTTGTTCGTCGCTTCGCTACTGTCACTACAGTCCAATTTACATTGCCGCGAAACGGAATGGAAGCGTGTTTTTGTTGTGCAAAGCATAATGAACTTTATATCAATAGTGTAATGTACAAAATAGATAGGATCCAAATAACAGGTCGCGCGCTCTCGGTGTATTCTGCATTTACAAGATCGTATGTAGTTTATACGTTACACAAATGACATAAAGTTTACTTTGCTATGTACAAAAACTCGCTTGCATTCAGTACCGCGGCATTGTAAGTTGAGCCTAAGGCACAGGTCGCAACCTTGACACCTGAAGGTCAATTCCCGTATTTAAAATCATTCAAAATCGAGTCGTAATCTCATCTTAGTAAAATTTATTGTCTAAATGGTATGGGAACTAGACACATTAGAAAACGAACGCTCTTAAAAGTACGGGAATTGCTGTAGTGGTATTCTGTATAATTCTCACCGTGAACATGTAAGTGAAGTGAGTTTAAAATGACCTGTCAATAATGTCAATCCCTAGCATTCGATGGAACGCTCCAAACTCCACGCTCACTTCATCAAAGTTTACACGGTGAGATTTTTGCAGAATCGATCGACGGATCTCTCAAAAGCTACTTACAAATGGCGATCCATTTATCATCACGACACCTCTCACAGTCGACTCTGCAGCACCAGTGGAAGGTACAGTTACATGGTTTTACGCTGGACTTCCTGATGAGGGCATGCCCTCGTCCGCAGCAGAGCAGGTCGCAGGAGCCGGTCCTGGAGGTCCGACCGATGCGGCAGACACGGCCTGATGTGCCTGCGGAGTCGGTGCGAGGGTCCACCTCGCAGAAACTTGGCGATCTAGAAGATGGAATTAATAGAAAAAGTTTTATTCCACACTAATAAAATGTTTACGTATATCGCGAGAAAAAAAACAGCTGTTCCCTACATTTTGAGTGATGTGAGCATAATGTTATGAAACAGCTGAGTTGTTTTTCGCGAAATCAGATTTTTCCCGTAGTAAAAGTTGAGTACAATATTTGTACCCCTTAAAATATTGACCATGAATTCAATTTCATTAATCAACTAGATGTGAACGAATGAAATAAACAGAGATTAAAATGTTTACAGGTAAAGCTTTCAATATTGCTTATTGCAAATTTGCAAACTTAATATCGGAATTAATTGGCTGAAAATGTTGTTAAAGTATACTCGGCTTGTATCAGGAATGTTAGTAACTCATCTTTCTATGCTTTGGTTAACTTACAATTTTCTATCTTCTGCAACATGGGTCGTCAGATTTCTTCTTAATTTTTGGGCGATGCCGCAGTTTTTACGCTTTGTTTCACGTTTTACTAAATTACTCAGCTTTCGCCTTTTTCATTCATTATTTGATTAAATTTAAGGTATTTCGATATATTCTTTATTAAACTCTCAGTGAAAACTTAGCTGAAGTGAGGTTAAATTGAGCTGTCAAGAGTGAGTTGAGTTTGAGTTTGAGTTTGAGTTTGTCAATCCCAATGACAGCTCACTTGAAGCTAACTTCACTTTAGTATTCACGGTGATATCTTTACGGAATAGACTGACTGTAGGTTCCTTCTCTCCTTAAGCAGGCATCACCACAAAAACTTCGCTTCGCTTCAATGAAGGCTACGTCTATCCACAGATATTATAATGAACTTTGTTGATAGACAAACCTTTTTTGATAAACTTACCTTTCGAAGAACAGTAAGCTGGTCTTAGGTGCTGGTCGTGCTTTCCCTCGCCTCCTGCCTCTAGGTCGACCTCTTAGTACAGAAGGACTGTTATTCAGCTCCTCCTGAGCTACCAACAATGCCTGTAGACATAGAAGAAATGACATGACTTTAAAACAACATGTTCAGAAATTTTCATATCTTGTTCTAAAAACCTGAGTAGATTTCTGTTCAAAGTTTTTACACAAATTATTTTTAAGGGGTTCCGAAACGGTAAAACGGCACCCTGTTACTAAGACTCCGTCCGTCTGTCTACCTGTCCGTCTGTCACCAGGCTGTATCTCATGAACCGTGATAGACAGTTGAATTTTTCACAGATGATGTATTTCTATTGCCGCTATAACAACAAATACAGAATAAAATAAATATTTAAGGGGGCTCCCATACAACAGACATGATTTTTTTTGCTGTTTTTATAGATAACAGTAAGTGACCCTTCGTGCGCGAGTCCGACCCGCACTTGGCCGGTTTTTTAATATGATTAAGAAAGAGGTTGTAATCAGTTATCGTTCTGTCTTTGCATATAAGGGTTTTATGCAGTAAGACTTCAACAAAGTGATATATTATTGTTGTCAACGACTTGATGAAGTGAGTATTGACTATGATACTCTTAAATTCTTCTTCTACTGCTTAATCTTCAGGATTACCTTTCTATACTGTCGTTTGATGGTAGAAGCTACTGCCCTAAAGTCTGGCGTGGCTCTCCAGCATGTCTTGAGCTGGCAGCTACCCGACAACCCATGGCATTTGCATCTGACCTCCATGTGGGACGACAAAATCTGGAAACAAAATACCATGAGACAATATAAATAAATTGTAGTCATAGATAGTTAAATAATCTTCCTAACTAAAATAAACAAGAATGGCTATATATTATTCTTAACAGAGGCCACCGCCCACGATAATATTTAAAAGGTACTGAGCTCAAACTCTTGAAATAACATGCATACAATATTATATTAGTGTCCTACAACAATACGCGTAGGTAGTACGTAAATCTCCTCGCCAAAACAAAAACTAAAAAATGCAACCAGCATAATTATCATACCTTAAATATTACAAGAACCTGTCCAAACAAAAAGGGGAAACAACCTCAAAGAATTCAATCCCAATCTCCACATATCACGAACAAAATTACCCTCACACAATCAGCAGAACAACAGCCTATTCGCAACCGAACGCAAAAAAAAAGCTGAAAACAATAATATTATGATACGAACACGCTCTCACTTCGCGTCGAATCGTAAATCTGTTGTCTCTATACGTGACCGCATCGACACTCCGCACTGATTGTGCCACCCACCGCTAGCTTTACATTTACATAATTAAACGCCTTGCTGCAATCAAACTGACGTCTTAATTTCGCCAGAGCCGCCGGCCGAACAATTTCCCAAATTGAGTCGGAGCAAAAATTCAAATAAATCGGCATCGTCCACGCCCCTTCGAACCCCGGACCTTAATAGCGTAGTATTAAGAGCGTTCGCGATAGGATTCGCCACCCAAGACGTTTGTAATACGTTGTAATGAAGCCGGAATATTAAAAATGGTTCCGAACCGCTTATTATGTTCTCACCTCGACGGGGCGGCGGACTCGTGAAATACGGCCAGCTAATACGGAGCCCCAGGCCTCTCAGGCCTCCGCCACTACCAATAGTTCCTAATTGTGGCGCTATGCAACACGGCTCAATTCACTTTTATGGCAATTGATCACGACTTGATACGTGATGGGGAACCTTAATGTTCGATTCTTTGGAACATACTCTTCGCTGCCTAATACAGATATCTTGCAAGAATTTAAAACTATATTGCTCCTAAATACAGATTTTCAGACAGTTACGTGTGAGGTTTGGCAACCAAATTTTACGACAGTGTATTTCAACGGGTACTAGTTCCAACACAAACAGCACGTTGATATAACTATAATTTCACTTATTCCCATAACAATCATGAATGCCTTTAATCACGTATTTTACCCATACACGTTCATGATTAACTCTATAAATCATTTAATTCCAGTGCTAAATATAAATAACACTTCTGAGAACTCCACCGTGCTTAATTAAACACCAGAAGCACTGAAGGACTCAATCATCGGAGACCTATCATCAATCTAAATTACCTTTAAGTACTATAGTTGATTTATTTACTTAATGACTTCTGCGGCCCTTAAGTGCAGACTAAACGTGTTATCATTAAAGTGCTGTTAAAATATTATAGTTTATTTATGCGCTGCTTATTCTCTGCTGAGAAATGGCTCATTAACGTTGGTTTTGATATCTGGGGATGTTGGCTGGGTTAAGTATGACTTCGAAAAATAATGACAACAACGTTGATTGGACATAAATGTATTGAGTATTAAGTACGGGCTTTTAGATTAAATTCGTATATAGATGTTCCAAATAATCAACAAACAACTGTCAAATTAGTCTCTCAACAGTTTCCAAAGGGAATAATTATGTTAATTGTACGTTTATAGTCACCAAATGTCACCCTCACCTATTATTTGCAAAAAAGTTTTTTATTTACCTGTTACTTTTTACACAGTCGCCATACCAATTCTAATATCACAACTTGCTATGTACAAAGAAAGTTTTTATGTACTTAATTGCAAGACCATATTCTGCAATAAAGTTTTATTTTATGAGTTGGACACCGGGGGCACGGCAATTGATATAAAATCAAGCGGTCAGTAGGTTATTCCTACAACAAGTAACCTCTATGCTGCCATCGACTATGCCGTAGAAGTTTTGTGCAAACAAGAATTTTATATTTTTGGGAACGTCGGGAATCAATGTATAAAAAATCATTTTGGGAAACTTAAAAACTTGGGGAGATTTATAAGGACCATCGAGCCTCGCTGGCTCAATGAAGAACAATCCCACAACCAATCACAAAGCACGTTCACAAGAATAGATCTTGGACTATTTAGACACGAAAAGAAGCGTATAGATAAACAAATAGCCAGACATTTTGTTAACTTTGTGAAATGTGAATCACAACATAATCTCGCTGCCGATTAACAGACCAACGCTAATAGGTTTAAGATGACCGTGGTTAATCTGACGGGCAAATTAACCATTAGTTAAACCGCACACGGAGACGACGCGGCTTCTAACTTTGATAGGGTTGTCGAGGAAGAGAAGTTGAGGACTTGATGTTAATTAGTATCTACTTATTTCCTTTCGACGGCATGATCACACTTTAAGAGGTTGTTAGGTCAGTCCTCTGTGCTAGGGGCCCGTTAGGGCCGAGCCTGCCGGGTAAGAGGGATTGTCCGAAAGGGTTACCGCTACCCCGGAACATAAAGGGCTAAGGAAGGAACATGGATGGGTTTTAGTCAATAAGTGTTTAACACTCCTTTCCGCTCCTTCCGAAGCGGGAGGAGTCATTAAAATTTGATGATTTCCCACCCTCAAAAAAATAAAAATCCTCTGTGCCACAAAAAATGCAGCCATAGTCCCTCTGCGCAGAAATCGCGACAGAGGCGAAGATCTTCAGCAGTCTCAGCATATTATGATATTGATTAGAGATGAAGAGGAAAGAAAGAAATTACATTTATTTGCGTTATACGTGACGCAAAAAGAACACAGATACAAAACATGAGGTACAAAGCCTTCGTGAAAAACTTGTTCTTCGTAATTTTTTAATAGTTTTTTTTTAAATCTTCTATTATGGATGTTTTTTTACGTTCTGCATCGTTATCACATGTATATTTCAACATGAATGACGTAACCTAGATTTTGTAACCATATTTTGATTTAAAAGAGTGTCCATGGAGTTTCTTGCCCGTTCTTCTCCATAGCTTTATCCTTCTGACTGACCGACCTCTTGACAATTCAAAAGTGCTTGTAATTGGTTTATTTGAAATAAATGCTTTGAGTTTGAGTTCAGTTTGATGGACTACCGAATTCGAGAACTTTATAATTATGATAAATGTTTTCAAAATGTATGTGTTCATCACTAAAGGAACTAAACTATTTCCCATTATCGACAACCCTAACAGAAGTAAAGTAGGAATTCTGTTACGGAATGACGTGAACTCGTTCCAAACCGAGACTATATATATTTGGTTATTAACTAGTCTGGACCAAACGCATTAATTTTGCGTCCAATTCGGTGAAAGGTGATTTTGACCAGCAGGATTACCGCTGCCCTGGAACATAAAGGGCTAAGGAAGGAACATGGATGAGTTTTAGTCAGTACGGGTCTGACGGTCCCTTCCGCTCCTTCCAGACCGGGAGGAGTCTTTTGAATATTTACCATCCATAAAATGATTGATTTGGTGATTAAAACTTCAAAATCATTAGTAAAAATTTTTTACTAATGATTTTGAAGTTTCCACATTCAAATCGACGCTAGTTAATAACTAACAAGTATCAAGTTTGGAATTGGCTTCAGTATGTCACTTAGAATAATGAAAGTCTTAGTAAACGAGGTCAGTGGTTTCACACAGATCTACAGTTACACAACAGGGAAGATGACGTTTTTTTTAGTTCTTCAGCTAGATTATATAGATTAAAAAATACTGGAAACACGTATCTTTTTCTATTTTTACGTGATCCTAAGATAACGTCGATGTGTTGTTTTAAAACGTGGCATGACGTCTTTCCTATGTAGTCTTTATACTGAGTTGTGACGTAGCGCGACTCACCAACTTTAATGCGTATTATCTAAATCATTATTTTATTAATATGATAAAGCAGAAAATACGTGTCCAATATTTTTTTATTAACTGACTGATGGACAATTTTTCAGCATTTTTGGCTCCCAAAAAAGCCTAACATCGTCGTAACATCTACATAAAAGTTAAACAAGACAGCATTGCTGAACATACCTGTATGAGATCTGTCGGTGGCGTTAGATAGGTAGCCAGGACATAAGCTATCCCACACTGTCAAATATTTCCAATTGAACATGAACCTTACACTTTTTTATTAAAGTTGAAATCTATCAAAGAAATTTGTCGGATAGGGGTAGGTTCATGTGCTGGCCTTTGTACATACATAACTATTGTAGGAACTCCCAACTCAGATATTTAATTAGTAGCATTACCAATCTTACGTTACAAAAAACTAATTCAATCATTGATTAAGCAACTCGCATCAATTCTTATCCTTATCTAACAAAGACCCAAAAAATTTAAACAAAACTATACATATTTAAATCGATGTTAGACTCATCGAAAGAACAAAATATTAACTCATCGTATAGATTTTTTATAACATAATTATCACCTCGGCTCTAATGTGGTACCTAATTTCTTGTGTGGGTCGAAGCGAGATCTTTTATAGATCCCGCTGAGGGGCCTTGAGGACTGCCTATTACACCGTGATGTATCTATTGGTGAGCGAATGTTACGTTCGGTATCATGGCGTCGGCAGACGTCAAACTAATTTCTGTCAACTGCCGTTACATGTATCTACTTTTATCAAGTTAATTTATGATACCTAGTGCACAATTATTTTTAGAATGATTCTACACGGTACTAAAGATTAATCAACCGCCTATATCGCTAAGTCGGCTACTACTAAGTGGCACTAGAATCGAAATAGCACTTTATCTAAATTACCAGAACCGACTACCTTCTATGGATTATCTGTAAGCAATACAAAGCTTACAGAGATTAATTGTTATGTATAAATTATGATAATTTACCATAGACAATACAGGTAGGCACCTTGTAACTAGTAATATCTGTTTTACTTCGCCTTTATTTAGATTCACAAGACATTGAACAATCACTTTTGAAAAAGGAACGTTACGTTTAAAAGTTACACCTGGAACCATAAACCACTGCAGCTGGCAACACCTGTTTCAAATCGGTGTGAGCAACACCGACTTTATTTTGACATTAATAAAAATATCATCGCGGGGGTTATTATAAGAGAGCGTGTCTAACAGATCTCACTGGGAGGCTGTTAATTATGTGGCCACAAAACAAAATGTCGGATCCCTCCGGAACAATGGTCAAGTGTGGTCCGGACCACCGGGTTCGCTCTCACCTTAATGGGTCAATTTACCTTCACGGCTTGATGCGTAATATGTAATATTAAATATTTGATGTATATGGACAAAAAGTGGGTGAGCTCTGTTGGTTGCAATTGATGGGTTTTTCTTTGGGATTGTTTGCTTCAGGTGTCTGTGGGTAGCAGTAGTGACGAGTTGAGGGTGTTGCAATAAAATATTGCTGTAACTTTTGCATGCTTAGGTGTAGTATCTCCCTACCCTTTTGCCAAGCATGTTGGGGTCGGCTTCCAGTCAAACCGGATGCAGCTGAATACTGTATTTTACATGGGCGACTGCCTATCTGACCCTCACAACCCAGTAACTGGGCAATACGATACCCCTTGGTAAGACTGGCTGTCAGATTTTCGGGCTTCCTTCAACCCGTAACGACTGTCAAAGATGCACAAATGTCAGTTGCGACCAACGGGTAAACATGCTTTCCGAGGCACGGAGGATTTCTTACAGCAACGGTCGAAAAGACAAAGTGCCAAATTTTCTTGTTGATAATAGCGAGAAATTGTCGAAAACACCAACTTTTAACTCATAAAGTCCTAATTATTTTATAGTTTTGTTTATGAATCGAATAAATTTACCCGAAATAAGACCTCTAATTAAATTATAAATATTTTGTCTAATAATAATTATTATGATCATAAAATCGCATTAAAACTTGCACTAAACAATGAGAAATTAATGAGACTTAAGATATTGCGCCTATAAAAATTAATTCTACGGCATTTAAATTTTTTACGACATGTTGTAGTAGATTTTAGTAATGGCAACATTGTAATAGTCGTTATATTTAAAGATCATCCGATCGCTTGAACATAAATGTCATAAAAGTATGGGTATAAAGTTGTAAATTATTTTTAATTACTACATAATATTTGTAGCTACTAGTCTAGGTTCATAGTGCTGTTCTGTATGAAACTCAGTATATTTTATGGCGGGTCAGGGTCGGGAAGGATGAATAAATAAAATAATAATAACCTCACTGCCGTGATTCTCGTTGCGGGGCTTTCGCAATACGAACTCTAGGCCTGTGTCCTTAAAGTTTACTCTGCCAAAACAGGTCTGGGGCGAGGACCCAGACCAAGATAGATACATAAACCTTCAGAGTAGCACGTGGCGAGATGTTAGGCACTAGCGACCCAAAAGACACTATCTTGGATTTAACAAGGAGAAGATTTGTTCCTCTCCTCTAGCTTGCCGTGCGAGGATTGGTGCACTTGCATAGTGTGGACAGGGATATTCGCCGGTAGGTGCCTCACTACATTAAATGCTCTGCGAATTAACTTCCTCGTACGCCTCACAAAGTCCGGGACCCAGGGTCTCGAGAAATGTTCAATAATCAGGATAATCAGCTTGTATTGTCTCACAGCAAGGTAAAGGTTTTTCTTTTTATCTCACAACTGGATCCTGCCAATCTGCGTGCATTTCCCAACTATGTTGCGGTCGCTTTCAGTCTAATGAGCGACTGCTTATCTGACTTCCACAACCCATTAACTGGGTAATGTGATACCCCTTGGCTTACCAACGGGTAACGTATCTGACAGCCAGTCTTAACTGGTTGTCAGATTTTCGGGCTTCTGACGACCCGTAACGACTGTCAAAGATGCACCAATGACAGCCGGGACCAACGGCTTAACGTGCTTCCGAAGCACGTAAGAGGCACGTTTCCCCTCGCAAGCATAGCTTAACCTGATAGATCGACCTGTGCCGATGTGTTAGGTACTTAGCCACGAGTTCTTCCTACGAGCGGATCCTGAGCCAATTCCTCCAGAGTAAAGTTCGTCCCGCCAACTACGCATGGATATTCTGCGATGCAGAACCCATCCTGTGGTGTTCTTAGCCCATAATGCATCCGACATGTGGCTAACGTGCTCGATCCAGTCCCATTTGAGCTTGGCTCTTTTTTGGTGATGTCTGCGATTTGTATCTTTGAACGCAGTATCGTGTTCCGCCTGCTATCGGTAAGTCGAACTCCAAGGATACTGCACTCCATCACTCGCTGGCAAACCTCATGGTTCTCTGCTGTGCTGTCAAACACCAAGCTTGAGCGCCATTATACTACTAATATATTGAAGCTAACAACAACTGTATGTATTAAGCTTTAAAGCCGTTTTTCGATTAAAGCCAGCGATGAAGGGTAATGCAAAGCGATGCTTTTTGCTTAAATTAATGCATCCATTCTCTATGTTTTTGCCCTACGCGCTCAATAATTATATGCCAGTGACAACTTCCATAATAGGTTACAAACTTTTTATGTTTCATTGTCAATAAAGATCACAACTGATATGCTCTAAGCAACTGATTAACAACACTCTGCCTCTTTGTTCGCGGGCATAAATTAAGAACAGTGTAGATACAGCCTTATTATCTCGCTATAAATGTCACTAGACTCCGGTGGGTCCGAAATAAATTAAATGGCCGTCACCCATTATAATTAACAACTATAAACGTATTACAAATTAAATAATTTGTACCTAAGCGTCGTGTTTGTATTAAAAAAAAACGAATGTATGAAAGTAAATTGTATTAAATCGTAAATCCCCTTAATAAGTAAGCAGAGGACGTGGTATGCCGGTCTCATGTCAGATTTGGTTACGGACATTAATATAATATTATTAACCAACTTATTTTCGGCTACTAAAAAATTCTAACACCAATCTTGTTGTCTTGAACATAAGGTATAAATTCGTGAAAATTAAGAATGTTGTATCTGCAAATGTGACTTTGTTGGGCAGTATTTAACTTTAGTTTGACATGTTTATTATTAGAAGGAAGGGGCCTATTAAATTATTTGTAGTAATCCTGTACGGTAGGTCCCGGTATTTTGGTTCAACTGTCGGGCACTCGTGTCAGAATGCTTGTAGCATTAGCTGGTGGCCACAAATCAGGGCTTACGGCATGTTTAGGTGTCAGAAAGGGAATTATAATGATACTCTATAAGGCGATACGATGAATTGGAATGCTCGATAGGATTGTAGGCTGGTATTTGCAGATGGTAGAAAAATTAAAGCGAATTTGTATTTTATGAAAACTGGTGTTGTTATTGTGGAGTTGGGTTTGTGTAAGTATATAAATACTTAGTCATGTCATTTTAAGATCATTTTAAAATAGTTGAAACAGGAACGTAAATTTTCGTAATGAAATCATTTCAAGGCATTGAGTTTCGGACTTTATAATGAGATTAAATTAATTTATGAGTTGAGTATTTTGCAATGAAAAGTTTTCTCTATTTCAAAAATCCTAATTACAG
This sequence comes from Hyppa rectilinea, assembly GCA_951799385.1. Lineage (NCBI taxonomy): Eukaryota > Metazoa > Arthropoda > Insecta > Lepidoptera > Noctuidae > Hyppa > Hyppa rectilinea. Next base: position 6,039,032 of record OX637306.1, on the reverse strand, counting down.
TAAGTAGATATTTTATTGTTTAGTATATTTATATATTGTATAGTGAAATAGTATTGTTTATTCTGTAAATAGGATATCGGAATCACTTTAACACGATACTGGTATTCAGCTGCATCCGGTTAGACTGGAAGCCGACCCCAACATAGATGGGAAAAAGCTAGGCAGATTTTTTAACACGTCATATTATTATTATTATTTTTTAATATGCTCTTCGGTGTTTCTTGTTTGACTACTAAAATATGTATGCTTACAAATAAATAGTTAAACATTATGTTTTACAAGTTAGGGGGCCAATCACCACCTCTTAAGCAATATTTATATAATATTCCTACACACTGGAAAAGAGATGGAGCTATACCCTTATCCTTTCTCACACTGAAGTAAAATTAAAAATAACACTGCTCTTGGAGGTGGTGGTTGACCCCTAATACATATATACATAATTATTGATTAATTGCGAGTACTGCGGCACAAATCAACTCGTCTTTTACACCATATATTCCTACGGCAACCGACCAGATGTTGATTAAAAAATTAAATACAGAAAATAACATCACACGAGAACATGTGCGTATAAACATAATCGATCGAGAACATAATACCGTATACGACAAACTTTATAGCACATAAAACGGGGTGTGATCGTACAAAACGATCGGCCAATGCAATATAATACGATATTTTATAGGCATGTATCGCCATAACCAAGAGACCACCCATATAGTCGATTTACTAAGGCCACGCCCATTTACCGCTCTTCAATTTTGAAGAAATAAACTTGTGTTGATTTGACGCCTGGCCTCACTAATTTGGACACCTACGATATTTTCAAATTTGGAATGTGATCGATTTCTATTCGGGGTATGTAGGGATGGGCAATGGGCATAGTCGATTAGGCAGTTTTTTTTATATCGACTATTTTGGTCTGATGCCTTTGAACACTAAGATAAGGATGACTAAGGTATACTAATTATGTATGTTCATAGTTGAGATGCGACATTAATGGGAACAGTTTAAACGTTGCATCTTAAAAGACTACAGACTATTAAAAAAAAATACTTCATAAATATTTAAAAGCCCTTATTATTTAATCTTTTCCAATTTATATAGAAACACATCTAGCTACACTGATTGGTTCTGGCCAATAGTTATTGCTATTAGGGTTCCGTACGTTTGAATTAAAAATCGGAACCCTTCTAGGATAGGTGTGTCTGTCTGTCCGTCTGTTACAGACATTTTGCGCCGAATCTAATGGACCGATTACCTAAGTTGGTAATTTGGTACGCATTCAATGTCTGTAACACCCTAAGTAAATAAAAGAATTGAGCATGAGGCTCATTTTTAAGTTTTGCATATACAATGTGACATCAAATGAAAGGGCCCGGGTATCAAATATATTTAAAAAATGAATGGTCCTAAAAAGTTATCTCTGAAAATACTGAGCCTAAAATGTTGAAAATTTAATACAAAAAACAGTTATATACTTATAAATTACTGATAAGGTCTTAAAATAACATGGTAAGTCTTTCAATAACTGTGCGTATAAACTTACATTTACAGATGGAATGTATGAGACAATATATTTTCAACAACAATGTTCAGTTTCTTGGGATAAATTTATCCCCATTACGGAACCCTTCATTGTGCCTAGCCCGACACCCACTTGGCCTGTTTCTAGACTTTCAACTCTCCCACCGACGAATTGCAATCGTCTTAACCCACCGCAGCACACAATAGTCTTATTCGACCAATAAAACGTAGACACTTGAAGTGTTTTCATAAGCGAAGGGGCCACACACGTGGGTCATTAAATTATTAAACCTTCACCCATTTAGAGACCAATTTGACATGAATAAATTGGGTGTTATTCTGACGTTTTCTTCATAATTTGTACAGCAACGTAATTTTTCCGTAGGGATGTCGATGACGTATCGAATAGACAGTTATTACATAAAAATGTAGTCGATTTATTGTTCGATAAAAAAGAAATCGATACCGAAATTCTAAAAAACTAATTATTTATTCGAATAATAGGACTCGGTATTATATCTAGGGCATGACTAAGAATTGATTCAGCTAACTTGTCTTAATAGACCACCACAAAGGAATTGGTAAGTTGAAATAATCGATTATTCGAGTAATGACTTCATCGGTATTCCTATTCAAATCGAATCGAAAATTGAAGGTTGCTTCGGAGGCTAATTTTAGGTTGTCACGTTGGTAAATTACACGTCACATTGTTGGAGGTATGATTACGGCAGCTTTATTTCAATAATTGAGTCATTTCGAGAGCTTATGCGTCTTTTTATGAAAACATTGTGTAAGAGGTATGGTATTACATATTTTAATATTTCCAGGTAGGTATGTATGATAAGTCCATGCATGATGCTTACGCAAGTTTTTGTCGCAAAGCCGAAATTTAAATGTTTTCGGCCGTCCAAAGTATGACGTTTTTGTGCATTCGTAAAGTGTAAATGGCAATTTTTGAGAATTTGTTCTGAACGCCGTCTGTCGCTGAAAATCAGCGATGAGGCTCTCTCTCACATAAGGTAGAAGCATTATGCTGAGCGATGGCCCTTAAACGGGGTTTATATGCTGATCGCGTTCAGTTTCATTTGTTAAATTAGTCCAAAATCTTCACCTATCTGAAGGTTATGGAAGAGCGGAGTCTCCTAATACAGGCATTGTTTGCTTAAAGGGAGGCTCCAAACACGTCTTAATGTACATGCAATGCTAATTAACTATTTGAAGCGGTCAAAAATAATACATGTAATCACAAATAAAAAGAGCGCTCGTCTTAAAACTTCCATCACCGAACAGAAATGAAATATTATGCGAAGATATAATTGTAAAATTGCATTTAATGTTAATAAGTATTCCATTTGATTCTAAAAATCTGTGACATCATGTTGTTATGTTTCATACAAATCGCGTACAAATTCAGCAATTGACAGTTGATAAAAAGTAACGTTATTGGCTACCCTTTCAAATACTCTATAAACGATTTTTGTATTTGTATTTAACTAAAAGAGTTTTTAGATCAATCAAAACTTTGAACGACATTTAAATCATTATTTAATCCTTTGTCCTGTCTAATTTCTACTTTGTAATTCACCCTCGCACCAAGGCAGGTATATAGGTTCTAACGAGGTAAATTGAAGTGCCATCGTGTTCCTGCGGTGTCTTTTGTATCTTCGACTCTTGCTCTTGAATATGGCATCAAAGATAATTAGAGGGCTTCGTTTTTGTACGTGCTCATGTGTTTTGTTCAATCATTAATGTAATTAATGGAATAAGATACTCCTTCAGTGAACCTTTTTTTTAATAGATTAAAGTAATATTTTACTAAAGATTTTCTGGCAGAAATCTTATTTTTAAAAAGGAAAAAATTGTCAGCTGGATAACTTAAATAACACGATAAATGTAGGTGAATTAAATATCGCAATAAAAGTTGGTGAATTAAATATCGCAATAAATGTTGGTGAATTAAATAACGCAATAAATTTTAGTGAATTAAATAACTTAAAAAAATTTGGTGGATTAAATAACTTTAAAAATTTTGGTGGATTAATTAACTTAAAAAATGAATTTAAAAACAAAATAAATGTTGGAAAATTTTCAAAATTAATGGTATTTCCATTGTAAGGGTATAACGCAAATAGCACTGGCATCCTAATTACCGTGAGGCTTCCACGTTCACATTTGTGACCGTCAAAAGTATTTGTTAATCAAAATTAAATAAAGAATACTCTTCATTATGTACACCATATAAGTTACAGTGTTCATACATATACATACAAATCCAACGAAGTCAAACAAAACACACTCAAAAATTCTTAATTATTTAGTCTGTAGCAGATTTCAACTTCATCATGATGGATTACCCTTTCACCAAATTCAGGAGAATTAAAATTGCTAGTAAAATAATTTCCCTTCAATCTAAATATAAAAATATTATCAAAAGGTTCAAATACTCACCGATCTCCCCGCATTATTATTATGAACATTGATCTTCGACTGCAAATCATCCACCTGTTCCCTGATATCAAGGAACTTCTTCGAAAACTCGATGCCATATGCCAGGTTATGTGAACAGCCGCTCCACTCCCATTTGTTAACCTTCGCCCTGCCGCGGGGGTCGTGAGAGGCTCGGTAGCCCAGGGGGTCACAGCCGCAAGAAATCAAGCGGCCTTGTGCGCAAGCGCGAGCCACGGAGTGGGCCACCCCTGCCGCTGTTAGGGCGTAGAGGAAGGAGGATTCGCGGAAACCTGTAGGAATTAAAAGGTCTTTAGTAGGTATTAAGGGCTGTAAATAATAGGCTTGCTACCTGTAATTCGTTTATAAACATTATGAAAACGAGCAATGAGTCAATTGGTCCATGGCTCTAAGGTGTTACGGGGTGATTAGAAATAAAGTCGTAATTTTATTGATTTAAGTCTTATTATTGAATACCTCGACACTTCCTCATTAATAAATAATACAGGACCCAGAATAAAGACGAAAGACTAATAATATCTGTACGTTAATAGTCTTTCGTCTTTATTCTAGGTGAAGATCTAAATTTGAGAGCTAAATGAGTTCGTGGAGGTCAAAACGGTAAGTAACATAATTGTCCGAAAGGGTTACCGCTACCCGGGTACATAAAGGGCTAAGGAAGGCACATGGATGTGTTTTAGTCAGTAAGAGTCTGACACTCCCTTCCACTTCACCCAGAGCGGTAGGGGTCATTTCATGATTTCCCTCCCACAGTAAAAAGGGCTTTTTTTGCAGATGTATTATGTGGCAGAATGGTTTTTCAACGAGTCGCAAAATAAATTAGGCAGGCGCTCCGCTAAAACCCAAATATTCTGCACTTTGAAATTCAAATTTTACAAAAATGGAATTGATTATAATTGTCCCTTCAATGGAGAGTAATGGGCAAGGAACTCCATCATCTCTTTAGAAATGTTTTAATTTTTTTATTATTACAAGCTTCTGGCAGCGGCTTCGCCTGCGTGGATGTCGGAAAATATCCCATGGGGACGTACTAGTGGATTAAAAACTATCCTATGTGTTAAACTAGGTAATAAACTATATGTGCCCCAAATTTCATCCGAACCGTTTAGCCGTTCTGGCGTTATTGAGTAAAAATCTTCCAAACATCTCAACATCTTTACTACCCTTCACATTTATAAATTAGTAGGATAGAATATAGTACTCACCTATCTAATATTATAATAGAGAAAATTGTCTTTCAGGTTCGCCATAATATTTATTCGCAAATCTAGGCAAGAACCTTTTTATTCAAGCTATTACACAGACAGTGAACTGTTAGTTTATTCATTCAAATTTGAATATTATTCAGACACATAAGTGAATAACCTAAAAACTCGATCGGAGCAGTACTAGTCAATAATGTAGAGAATCTAAAAGGCCCACCCAAGGTAAAGTAGACTAGTCTCATTTAAATTAGCTGGATAAAGTTAACTTATCCTGTTAAGCAAATCGCTTGTACTTGCTGATCATGTAAAGCGCAGGAAATGAATATATATTTGAATATTGAACGGGTCTACTTTATCTTCTGGTATAGAAGTTATGTGATCGCGTTTGCTAGGTTAAAAACAGATAACAAGGATGTAGAGCGTCTAGATGGGATTATTTTTTTTAGGTTTTGTTTAGGTGTGAAAGTCTCTAGCTCTAGGATAGCGCATCTATAGGGTGACATTTAATTCATGGGAATTATTTTAAGGGGCTATTGTACTCATCATTACAACTTTCAACAGCGAAGAAATCAGCTGTTCCATAACTTATGCCTACATAACTTGTCAAAATGTAGCGAACAGCTGATTTTTTTTCGCAATTTTAGTTTTGTTCCCATAGTGAAAGTTGTTAATAATGATGAGTTCAATGACCCCTTAAAAAAATGCCCATGAAGTTTATTTCACCCTGTATATTGAAGCTTGATTGCTCTAAGGTGAATTTTAAAGATTGTAGTGGAATATACCTACATAATTATTCAAGCAAAGAAAACATGCACAAAACTTGGAGACTGTATCAGTGAGCGGCTTCAGCGTTGTTACTTATTGGTTAGTATTAAAAAAAACACATTTAAGACAGTAAGAACTGCACGAAATAAAACCTAACAGGTGAAAATCGAAACATCAAAGACATCACAGACAGGGAAAAATAGTGACTTCTACAAAATTGCAAGGTAGTAAAGAGTTAAGCGGGATTGTCCGAAGGGTTAATGCTACCCCGGAACATAAAGGGCTAAGAAAGGAACATGGATGAGTTTTAGTCAGTAAGAGTTTGACACTCCCTTCCGCTCCACCTAGAGCGGGAGGAGGCATTTGATGACACCCTCAAAAAAAATCACCACAAAGTACCCACCTATCTAATATCACAATGGAGAAAATTGACTTTCAGGCTCGCCACAATATATATTCGCAAATCTAGGCAAGAACCTTTTTATTCAAGTTACTAAACAGACGATGAACTGTTAGTGTATTCATTCAGATTTGAATATTATTCAGACACTCCCTTCCGCTCCACCCAGAGCGGGAGGTTGGGAAATCATCAAATGACTCCTTCATTTCCTTTCTTTCCTCCTCATAACTACTTCATTTCATGATTTCCCAACGTCAAAAAAAAAGGTAGTAAGAACACCTCTGAGAATTAAAGTCTCATCCAGGGCCCCTATATCCTCGCCTGCAGAATATCTGGTTCTTTATTTCCCTTATTCGGTGTGTGGTCGGATCGTCTCACGCGGAAGGTGAACGCAGCATTCCACACTATATGCAGGTACGTATCTGCTTATCGGCTTGCATGATCGGTTCAAAATCTACTTGAATTAAATCTACATTGCATAAAGATTATGTCGTCAAATGTCAGTGTCTTTTATGCTATCCCTACATTCTGTCCGCAACTTTGGCCTCGTGAAATTTCTTGTTCCTACCCACTGCGGATTGCATCTTCCCCCTTTTTGCCTTAGAATTATTTCAGATTTTTTTTATTTGCGTTATGTTTAAAAGCCAATAACCTCCCCCAAGAATTGGGCTATGAAATGCAAAAAGATTTTTTCAAATCACATACTAGTTGCCGAGATTAGCGCGCTCAAACAAACAAAATCTTATAGCTTTATTGTATTAGTCAAAATAGTTTTGTAAAAAATCAGGTATAGGTACCTGACGATGACGCTATATGTTGCGTATTCTATGATATTAAAATAAATAAAAGCAAGACGTAGAGAAACCTGCAAAGCTTAAAGAGGATATAGGCCTTACTGTAAAATAAGATCACCGTTTGTAGCAGCATATATGAGTATGGTAGAAGTGAGCTTTTTCAGGACCGATCTTTGTTGCAATGTTGCGCAAAGAGGATGCAATCCACTTAGGTTCATTGAAATGCTACTGGCAGGCACAAAAATGATATACAACCAACAATGACCAAAACAATTGACAATCGAGCTAAACACCAACCTAAAGGGTTGGGCTCTTATTGCAGAATTTCAAAAATGAAAAAACAGAAGGGAGGAATTTTCCCTGCAGTGGGACACAACGAGTTCGCACAACAAAGAGTTTTACCAATCATATGATAACACAGCTTTTAATCTTTTTGTTTGTTTGACAGCAGTGATAGCCTAGTAGTGTGACCGTCGGACTGCCAAGTCATAGGTCTCGAGTTCGAACCCAAGGCACGCACCTCTGATTTTACGGATTCATGTGCGTATTGTATCACTTGCTTAAAAATCGGTGAAGGAAAACATCGTGAGGAAACCAGCATGTCTGAGAGATATTTCTCACAACAGTATGTGAAGCTAATTCATGGATAGCATAAAAACTTAGACACCAGGTTAGTCACCAACCACACGAAAAGAAGATCATTTTGTTTGCATGTTTTTGCAATTTGCAATTTTTCTGTTAAAAAAATAGTGTATACCGCTGTCGATTACGGCTTTAGCAGATAGCAGGAGTAGGTACTTCCAATAAAACCAAAGCAACAAGAGTAGTAAGAGTACACGGCGCATTCCGATGATATCGCGATACGGTATTTATCATACATAAACTAGGAGGCTTCCAGTCCACATTCGATTTATGCAACGTGACCAGAATATTTTGGATTTAAAATGGGACTAAAAAAGAGGTGGGTTTCAGAAAATTTGACAGTCAGAGAGATGATTCAATTGTTTTTTGGTTTTATGTTCTTTCTTTTCTCTTCTACTTTTGCACATGGTGTACTGTATGTCTCATAGGTATTCTCGTTTAATAATGCTAATATGCTGGAAGAAATTTCTTTAAAAATAAGCATCACCTTTGTACGTATATCGCTAAGCCTATATCAGATAAGGACTCGCATCGGGCACAAGCCTTATTATATTAAAAGATTTTGATTATTGTATTTAAACCCTGATTGCCCTTGGTGTGAATCGTGAAGGCTATTTCAATGCACTACGAGATTTTTATATTAACATAGCTGTATGTTAGCATTGACTCTTCTATTGTAGGTACAGAGGCCAGCACATCAAGCTACCCCTGTCTGTCAAATTTCTTTGATAGATTTTCAACTTTATTACAAAAACTTAACGTTCATGTTCAATTGGGAATATTTAACAGTTTGGGATAGCTTGATGTGCTGGCGTTTGGACATGGCAGCCGGTGTTTCAAAGAATACTTCAGTGAAAGGTCACTTTGTAAAAGGAATTAGAATCATCACTCTTGTCTAACGTCATTGCAGTATTCAAAGATGGCTACTTGCGTTATTACCTATCCTTTTGAACTGTTTTGCCGCCCATGGGTGGTCTACGAGCTCCTTCGAGACCACACGGAACAAAGCTGTGTTATTTGTGACAGATTTAAAGCCAATAATCTGGGAACGCTAATTAATAAAATACAAAATGCTTTTGAACTGCGCATAGTTGGCAGCGAGTAACATACTCAACCGTTGATATGCTGTCTAGTCTCAAAGAGAGTTACGACGTATCACCACACTCACACACTGTAAACCCGTGAAATTCTGTGTGACAACTCAGTCATGATAATAAATATAATACATTCATCTCGAACATGACATGTTCTTTCAAGTAAAAATCATTAAAGTCATAAGCATCTTCGACGATCATTAAATGTATATAATCCCGCCATTCCAAGACAAGGACTGTCCCGCTAAAACCCAACTGCCTGGCCCTACAGATTTATAGGAACGCGGAACGGAACAACCACCATTTATCTGTTTTATTCCAATAAATTAAATAGTGAATCCATTCGCGTGATGTCCAGATAAGCTGTTCAACTCGTACAATGTAATCTTTTTACCATAAATAGTATGACGACCGATTTGCATTTGAGTTAGGACTGTCTTTAAATTAATTGTGCTATTCTTACTATTTCATTGTGTTACCCTGAATAGGGCTTTGGATTTTAAGTGCCATCTGTAATGGGCAATTATGGGGGTTCCACCTGCTTTTGTTGCTTGTTTCTTGAGCTATATGAATCGTTAATTCGTGGGTGCGTGCGTTTTATTGCGTATCTCATGTTGGAGAAGAGTTTGTCTTTAGTATGGTTTTATAATTTCTATGTTATGATTGCTTGTGATGTGAGAGCATTCGACGTTGCGTTAGACCATTAAAACCCCTTTTTGAATAACTTAAAAAGTATTTGGTGTTCCCTAACTAGTGAACGGCATGTTTCTTTCTCCAATACATTATGAATCTTAAACGGAATCAGGTCGATCGATCAGCGATTTCGGCAAAAAGATAAGTAAGATTTGGTGCCTGAATAAAGTACCAATCTTTCAAGAACCTTTATCTCAGATCAGTATAAAATAATCGATTCATAATTAGTAATTAAGTGTCCCCATAATTAGTCAGTTTTTTTATTCAATCGCTGTTTTTCCTCGCTCCCACGAGTGCACCCGAATCTTTATCTCGATAAATTTGATCCGAATGAATCGAATAAATTAAAACGATTGTATCGAGTGATTAATTCGAGGATCCGAGTTATCTCTACGGATTAGTGGCTCCCTCTATAGAGTGAGCCTAATTGACACCCAGAGATATGGTTTATTAAAATAATGGGGTTTTTATTTTTGGGTATTTAAAGCTATCGTTTTCTTGTATCTAAGGCATCATATTCGATGTAATTACATGTGATTTAATGTTATATATTTTTTTTATTCTACTATTAAGTATTAGTTGTTTGTAGTGATTACCGTAAAGTTAAGTTAATTGTCAGAACTGACTAATTAATCTAGAGTCCATCTAATCAGAACTTGTAAGGGATTAATTGACTGCAGAAATTCTTGGTTTCCATTTTGGGGTTTTGCAATGTGAGTCATAATGTCCATAATTTTGTGTGGACATTTCTGTTAACCCCTTCAAAGGCTAAAGCGTGATGATTGCAAATGGCATGTGAAAAAAAAATAGAAAAATCAACTCATCTTCCCCACAATGGTAATTTAAAGTTCTAGCTGGCGGATGGTCGCAAAAACTCCGAGACATGATTTAGGATGAATCACGTTTAAGATGATGATAATCATTATAAATCAGCCATTATCTTCGTCAAGTGATCGTTCGCTCGATGAATTAATACTGTATTGAGGATTTTAGACTGTACGATTTTTTGGTATGTTATAATTAGGATTATTTTCGTGACGTAGCATGTGTGCTTCCTCTGTGACTGGAGAATCAGACAGCCCATGACCGATTTTTATTGAATGAGACTCGCTCATTGAGTCTCCGTGCTAAGCCGTTGCTCCCAGCTGTCATTCGTTCACAGTTGCCACGGGTAGTAAGCCAACCCCAACATGGTTTGGAAATGCATTTTTACCAAATTCTTGACTTGTTGAGTGTCTACGATATTTTTCAAACAGCATCATGTCCATTCCAGCATCTTTATTATTAGTCGTAAATATACCTATATATGTTTGCTCATAATATATTAACAATGGAAGTGAGTGCCATTGTTTTAATAAAACCCTCTCATTGGTTGTCAGATTGCTTGAACCTGGTAATCAATGAGCCTTGCGGAAAAGTACAAACACGTGCAATTTCTGAAAATTGCAACCGAAAAGACCGACGTCTATCAATAAAATTTGAAAGACTCGTCTAGTGTATATAATGATGACTAGCTCCAGTTAATCCTTTCAGTCAATCAATTACAAGCAAGTCGTTTACTGCTCCGAAAATATTTTTATGCAGTCGATCCAACGACCGATCGGAACTGCCGAATCGTAAGCTATAAAAGCCTTCTCTTACTATGGTTATCACTCGAGATCGAATATAAACAGCTGATGTATGCTACGGTGTCCCATCCAAATAGGGTGATGTTATTGTTTATTTATAAACTCTACCCAACCAGGACGTGCTTTTTCCGACTGACCAGTGACAAATTTATATTTGTCGATCGGCCGAGACGCGATAGAATCGATGCGTCGCGATTTATACCACGCTCGATTGATCGATTTCGATGATTCCGAGTTATGTATCGGATTGGATATACTGTTATCGACGAATTATTGTATGCTTGCCAAAGTTTGTTTGCCTTGAAATGGGGACTCGGCTCTTGTCGAAAGATTTCGTAACGGGATGAAGAAAGCGGTGTTGCAGATCGAATATGTTTCGCTTGAGTCCATTTTGGTAATGTTTTTATTTAAGTTTAATGTTTGACAGTCAAAAAATTAAATCGCAATACTGAAAACACTGCATTCTTTGTACGTTAATTGCTTACCAACTAACCTACAATATGCTCTACTTTAGATATGTTGTGTCCCGCAATGATACAATTAATTCAAGTTTTTGTGTCTGCCAAAGGGAGACATCCCAGGCATTACTGAATGACGGCATTCGTATGATGAGTTAAATTTAGATATTATTATACATTTTATTTTTTTCTTTTATTTCGTAGAGCCGAGATGAAGTACAATAAAACTGACACAACGTCGGGAAGACCAAGTTAGTTAATGGGACCCGTATTGTCCTCACGAATGTTCTCACACTAACAAATAATTAAGCATGACTCGAAAATTAGTTTTATTGAATTCTAAGTAGACACAAACAATTATTTGAGCCGAGTGGTTTAAAAATCAAACAGGAACATATCTATATAGGGAGTTAACCGAGCCGCATTATACCACGGTTGTATTATAATTACCACCATCCCACGTTTTAGTGTCAATTTGCGCCAATTAGTCTGCCTTAGGGTCGTATATCGTACCGGCCGATACCCGTGCCGAATTCTTTAATCGACTTTAATGAATTCCGATTATTCCTTTTCGACTTTTTCCAACGAAATGCTCTGAATTTCGAACGGGTGACAGATTTTACATTCTTCCCTTACACTTGTACCATAGCTTTTTGTTCGTGTTTGTTTTAATAATGCATGATATGTAATTATTTTCGTTACGAGTCGACGAATAAAAAAACGTCCGGCGATTTACGACACTCGATCAACAACGAGTTCTGTCCTCATATAATTTGTTGCTGTATAATTAATATGGGACCGATATTTGCAATTTAAATATTAATTTATCTGTCCAATAGCGTTCGCGTTAACCATAAGTAGGTGTACAATGTTGAAATCGAGGCAGTTTTATTCACATTTGCGATTTAAAGTTGGTTGGTTGGTCAACGTAGCAAAAACAAGTAACGCTTCTGGACCTAATTATTTATACCAGCCCATCAGTAGGACAGTCAGACGGCTCACGTCGGCCGGCCGCGACCGCAGCGCCACCTCGATTCCTCGAACCACGGATTAAATTGGTAAATCTACATTCGTCCCATATAAGGCGACGCGGCGCCGACTTGCAAAAAATCAGCGGCCTAAGTAAATACAAATTTCAATTTTATCATTGAACGTTTTATTTCATTTCCGATTCTTAAGCGTATACGAACGCGGACGTTTTATTTAATCGAATGCACATAATGATCGGTTTTTCCGAGCAGCGTCGGCGGTGGTCGCCTTTTTCCGTGTTGTGTAACATTGTTTCTGATGCGCGCGCGCTGCGCGGCCGACGCGCATGATCGCGCATCATGCGTGATTTACGATTGTGCACTTTGTGATTTTTAAAACGGTTTTTAGTGAAGGTTCTCGCTTCCAACTGGATAGCTTATAAATCTGGCGCCAAAATGAATGAACTCCATTGAGTTTTTCGCTTGTCAATTATTGGAAATACTTGGTATAAATTCATACAATTACTGGTAATGATTACATATGTTTTTGTCGTTCTATATATGAATATGAATAGCGGTGGGGTCGCATTATAAATATACATAATATTAGATAAAATGTTAATGATATAAAATATAGAAAGGTAATTGAAGTTCTGCATTTAAATAGTCTGAGCCACATCACCAAGCTTAAGTTTTTACTGTTAAGTGGTCAGAATCCGTTTATGGGAATAATTAAACTTTTATTGTTAGCCAGCATTATTTAACGATTTTAAAGGATGCCATTATTTAAATGTGTTCTATTTATGTAGGGTAATAGCATTCAGCTTTAAAGAATTGCTTAACTAAGTAGGTACCTACTTAGTTAAGCAATTCTTTTTGTAAAAGGAATGTGCAAACAGCTCTGCTGTCTAAGCGCCAATCACACCAATAAAACTGAACGCGATCAGCACATATAAACTGTGTTCAACAACTGTCACTTTAAATATTCCCTAAGAAATATGACATTGATAGCACTTGAACGCGGTTTAGGTGTGCTGATCGTGTTCTGTTTCATTGGTGAAACTGGACCTAAATCGCTGGACCCAATTGGTTGGGATACAGTACTCACTAAGTAGCTTTTTGTACATACCTAAGTATAGTTTAATTACTTATACACTTATCATAAAGTTTTTTGTTTTTATTTACATTTTATCTAAACATTTCATTATTAATGATAGCTTTTTGTTTTTTTTTTACTAAAATGTCCTTGCTGTTGTATTTGTAACTTGTTGTTTATGTGACACCAGACGCTTTGTAGAATATGACGGAAAACTTTGTACTTATGTCAAGTTATTAGCCTTCTTGCAAATACATAATAGTCTATTCTAAATTAAGTGAATAATATACCTATACAACTGTTAAAGGGTAGCGATTTCTATACAAACCAAGGGAATATGTGAAGAAGAAGAAGTGTGGGAGTGTGTGAAAATTCATAGCGATATAAAATCATACACAGCGACGACTACCTACTAACTGTTCCAAGGAGGTTATATCTGAAATCTTCAAATAAGATCATACAGATTCTTAAACACAAAAGTGAACTCCCAAAATTGAAATTACCAAAAAATAATATGAGCGCAGATATACGACGCTGCAAGGGTTTCGTAGCAATTAAGCCCCGTTTGGTACCTTCGCCTTGTGTTGCGAATCGCTAATTACCAAAACCAGACGATAACTCGGTTGTGACGTCGGCAAGACTAATTTACGATCCGTAGGGCTCGCACGCGCAGCAATTAGATTTGGTTTAATATCGAAATTGAGAAGCTGTGACGTAACGATGTGATGGGGATTCTGAACTGGAGTAGTTGGGAGAGTTGCGCCCCATTAATAAGGTAACTGAAAATGTGACTTATTGTTTATAAAATTACAAAACTGGCATCTTTATGACAGGTGCTGTTTGCTGCAGAAAACGAATGAAAGAAACTTGTCAAAATATCGGATTGTCGTGTGTCATAGGGCGCCTGTATGTTGTCATCATCATCGGCCTAGCCTTTTCCCAACTATGTTGGGGTCGGCTTCCAGTCTAGCCGGGTGCAGCTGAATACCAGTATTTTACATGGAGCGACTGCCTATCTGACCTCCATAACCCAGTAACTGGGAAATACGATACCCCTTGGTAAGACTGGCTGTCAGATTTTCAGGCTTCTGACGACCCGTAACGACTGTCAATGATGCACAAATGACAGCTGGGACCAGCGGCTTTACGTCCTTTCCGAGGCACGGAGGAGACTCGGTATGTAAAGATGGTCACCCATCCACGGCCAACCCCGGCAAGCGTAGCTTAACCTGATGGGTCGACCTAGACGGCTGTTAGTACTTAGCCACGAGCTCCTCTCGTGCCAGTTGTATTTTATTAATAGGCCACTGGCATTGAACAGTGGTTGCCCAGTGGTGACGGCTCCGACTTAGTTGTAGGTTGAGGGTTCGAACCCAGTCAAGCGCTTTACTTTGGGTAATTAATTTTGTCACCACTGCTCTCAAAACGGTAAAGGAAGGTACCTATGTATGGTATGAAACCGGCATGTCTTAGAACTAAAATCGAAGACATGTGACAATTACGTACGTTTTGACTGTCCCTTCCAGAACCAGTGGGTCATGTCGTGTATAGGTGTGGCGAGTCATGCCAATACATAAATGTGGGTGTGGGGTGTGTGTGTGTACTAGCTTAAGTTATATATGGGTCTATGCCACCTGAAATAAAGTTATTATTATTCGTTCATTTATTCCATTTCTTATCTAATATATTTTTAAATATTTTTATAAAAAAAAACAAAAAAAAAAACATTTAAAAATATAAAAAATAGTGGTCCGCCGATGTCGGGAGCAGGGTCCAAGGCACCGGTGGTTAGGGCTGCAGAGACAAGAACCTCCTCACAATGCGAGCCGTATCGAGGAGTACTGCCTTCTGAATCTGGCTCTTGATCCAACCGCCTAACGAAAACCTCGAAAGATGTTGGTCGAGGCTTTTGGCTATCAGGCCATTGGCTGTTACGACAATCGGTACAATGACAGCCGAGCTCACATTCCACATGTCAACAACCTCGTGTGCTAAGTCGAGATATTTTATTTGTTTCTCTTTCTCAGCTTTCACGAGGTTCTCGTCATGTGGAATGGTAACATCGACTATCATTGCAAGGCGCGCTAATCGATCTACCACTACTATATCAGGCTTATTGGCGACAATAGTTCTGTCAGTAATGATAGACCGATCCCAGTACAACGTGACATGGTCATTCTCAAGAACTGGGTCGGGCACATACTTGTAATACGGTACCTCAGAGTCTACAAGTTTATATTTCAAAGCAAGTTGCTGGTGAATAATCGTGGCCACTTGGTTATGCCTGTGCAAGTACTCGCCGTTAGCTAAACGAGAACAACCAGAGATATTATGTCTGATGGACTCACCTGGACGGTGGCATGCCCGACACACGTCAACCGTCCCGTCCTTCATAATATGTCTCCGATAGTTATTCGTCAAGATAACTTCGTCCATAATTGCACAGACGAAACCTTCAGTTTCCCCAAAAAGGTCACCAAAACGTAACCAGGACACGGACGCTAAGAAGTCTACACCGGGCTCATGAAGAACCCGATAGAAGCGCCCGTGAAGCTCCTTGCCTTGCCATATCTCCTTGCGTGTGCGTTACCCTAGCAAAATCATGTCGAAAATTGCCATTTAAATCTTATGGATAATTAGTTGCCCCATTTCTGAATTTGTTGCGCACATTTTTAAATTTGTTGCACTTATAGTTTTTTAGTTATTTAACAAAAACATTTTCTGCTGGGGTAACGTTACTAACGTTACCGCAGCCAGGCCTTTTTCTTTTTAATGGGAATATTGAAATAAATATTAGCTATATAATTAGTTGTCTAGACGAGGTAAATGTTGCACCTTATTTTGTATTTGTTCTTCCTTCGGCTGCGAAGTTATTCAAGATCCTGCTGGAGTAACGTTTCTGGTTTTGCTGGATCTCTGAAACGGGTAAGCGGATTCTTATCATCTTTTGTACATGACTTCTTAGGAACTAGTTCTAATTAGTTGTGCAATAATAAAACCAATATAATGTACTGTTTAAAAGTTATTTAATTAAATATAAAAACCCTTCAATAGGTCCTACCACTCTGACTCTTATTCAGAGTGGTAGGACCATGTATTTTTTTAACACTTGTGTACACATCAGTACTAAACTTGGTAACACTATCCTACATATCTAAGAAGATAGCCTAATGTTCTACGCGGTCGCTTTTTTGTAACCATTAAACTTGGTCGGGTTACACATCCTAATGACTTTTATTTTATTATCTCGTTAATTATTGTATGTACGATGCTGAAATTTTACAGGTATAAAACTGAAGTAAGCAACTAATTATTGGTATAAAATTCTGTTTAAATATCCATATACAGGCTTTTCGGTGACCAAATAACTCCGCGCGCATCGTGACCGCGAACGTGGAGAACTGAATATCATCATAATTTGTTAATTACTTATAGTATACTAATGAAACTTCACATACATTTGAAGGCAGTTACAAGCTACAGAATATCGCTTAAAGTAAGTCTGTAGAGCTCTTATTCAGAGTGGTAGGACCTATTGAAGGGTTTTTATATTTAATTAAATAACTTTTAAACAGTACATTATATTGGTTTTATTATTGCACAACTAATTAGAACTAGTTCCTAAGAAGTCATGTACAAAAGATGATAAGAATCCGCTTACCCGTTTCAGAGATCCAGCAAAACCAGAAACGTTACTCCAGCAGGATCTTGAATAACTTCGCAGCCGAAGGAAGAACAAATACAAAATAAGGTGCAACATTTACCTCGTCTAGACAACTAATTATATAGCTAATATTTATTTCAATATTCCCATTAAAAAGAAAAAGGTCTGGCTGCGGTAACGTTAGTAACGTTACCCCAGCAGAAAATGTTTTTGTTAAATAACTAAAAAACTATAAGTGCAACAAATTTAAAAATGTGCGCAACAAATTCAGAAATGGGGCAACTAATTATCCATAAGATTTAAATGGCAATTTTCGACATGATTTTGCTAGGGTAACGCACACTCTCCTTGCGGTCATCGGTAGTCAGTACTGCAGGTTTGCGCCAGTTCTCTTTACCCATGGAAAGCGGGGTGAGGCCTATGTCCACTGCCACCACATCACGGTGCATACCCACATCGGCTTTTAAAAAATAATCCCTGAGACTGCAACTCTCGCGATTGTGGAGGGTCTTTGCATTTAAAAAGCCTCGACCCCCGCTCTTCCGCGGGATATACAGTCTCATCGCCGATGATCGTGGGTGATGCATCCGGTTTGCGGTCAGCAGTGTACGGACCCTCCTATCCAAGGCGTCAAGTTCGGTCTGAGTCCATTTGAGTATGCCGAAAGAGTACATCAAAACCGGCATGACCCAACCGTTAAAGGCGCGCACCTTGTTTCCGCCTGAAAGAAGACTAATCAAAACTTTATTCAGGCGACCAAAGAAGCGCTCCTTCAACGATTGCTTCATGTCAGTAACATTGATACCCAACGCTTCCGACATACCCAAATACTTATAGCTTTCGGATGAGGAGAAGGATCTAAGGTGTATGGAATCCGAGAGTTGGATTCCCTCGGATTCCACAATCTCCCCTCGCTTTACATGCATGACTGCACATTTATCCGCACCAAATTCCATTCTGATGGTGCTACTAAAAGTTTCAGTTACCTTCAGTAACTCCATCAGTAGCAATTTGTTGGGGGCAAAGAGTTTTAAATCATCCATGTAGAAGAGGTGGGATATGACCTGACCGCCTCTCTTCAACCGATAACCTAGACCTGAATCCTCCAGCAGAGTGCTAAGAAGATTCAGAGCTAAGCAGAACCAAAGTGGACTCAAACTGTCGCCCTGAAATATTCCCCGTTTAATCCATGTAGGCTCATCATTCCCCTGGATCTGTAGACACCCTGGATAATGAAGAACCGTCCTCCATTGCCCCATACACGTCTCAAGGAAAATGCGTAGAGTTGCATCTATTTGTACAACTCCAGCACTCTCTTCAGCCATGTATGTGGCACCGAGTCATAGGCTTTCTTATAATCTATCCAGCATGCCGACAAATCCTTATGGGATCGACGAACCTGTTGGTTGATGGCCATGTCAATGAGGAGTAGCTCCTTAGTACCACGGGACCCATTCCTACACCCATTTTGAGAGGCAGACATAATCGAATGACTTTCTATGTGCGTATTAATTTTCACTCTCAAAATGGATGTAAGTAGTTTATAGACCGTCGATAAACATGTGATCGGTCTATAATTCTTAGGTTCCGCGGGACTGCCAGACTTATGGAGGAGGTGGGTAACGCCTGTTGTTAAAAACTGAGGTAGCGACCCAGACTCTAAAGATGACTGGAACTGAGATGCCAGGCAAGTGTGTGAACTAACTAGCCATTTCAACCAGAAGTTGTGCAGTCCGTCCGGTCCCGGTGATTTCCAGTTCGGTAACGGACGGACTGCTCTGGCTACGTCTAACGGTGTTATTAAGACGGCTTCCGTTTCTGGTATAGTTTCACACACTCGCTCGACATCCCGAGTCCAGTCAGCTTCAGCGTGACAGACGGGCACCGACCAGATGCTGCGCCAGAATGCACTCGTGGTAGCATCATCCGGGTGGCATACGTCTGTCAAATTTGGTTCAGGTCACTCCCAAGCTCTAAATACCCACCTCTCGTCACTCTGGAACATGCGATTTTGCTTGTATCGATCCACCCGCCTCTTATACCGCCGAATACGGCTCGCCCATGCACAAACTTTCTGCTTCAGGAAGTCGATGCGCTCTGTAACTCGGGACATGTATTCTAGAGGACTGATTCCAGTCCCCGAGAATGCCCGCCTTACAAAGCGCATCACTCGTGGTCGAGTATTACCCTCCCTCAAGTTATTATTATTATTACCAACCCGCACTTGACCCGCGTGAATTACAGCCCATTAAAGGCCCGTTTCGCAGCCAGTGGGAACATAATAGGCTGAGTATGCTAAGCCACAGGTTATATAGCAGAAGTTGGCAAATGCTTTTCCTATTATTTCTTCTCTGTAGTAGCCCGGAGTCTGGACTTGTAGCGGTAGGTATATTATCACACAATTTTTCATGGGATTTAAATATTACAGTTGAAACGAGGATGTGTAACGAATGCCCCAGCGCATCGGATTGGAGAATACATAGAAACTAGTGTTGTATAGAATATTTTATCTATAAATTAAAAAAAAAAACGAAACGCAAATATTTGTTATTTATAAAAAAAAATTGGTCAGTGAGATTTAAAACATGCAAAAATATGAATTAAAGTTGATAAACATATTATCCTTTTGGATGAATCATCACCATTCCACCTTTCCGCAAGATCACTGAGACTCTTCTTGACTTAATTAACCCTTAATAGCGGACTCATAATCCGACAGGGAACAAAAAGGGCGAAACAAAAAACGTCCACTCAATGTCACGTTTAAAACTGGGAACTTTCGACAAATTCATGTTTTTATGGGGCTTTTGTGTGTTTTTTCTCACAGTTGTGAGGCATCTGAAGGAGCACGATTCGGTAACGCACCGAGGAAGATGTTATCGGGACCATTAGAGGGTTGAGCCACATCGCATTGAGACATTTCGACACGTCCAAGTTTTTGTTTAAAATCCTTTCAAGACTTGTTATTTTAGGTCAGTGATGGCGCTTTATCAGTATTCGTCTTGACATTTCACAGAGCTCAGGTGCCTCACAACCGCAAACTATACCCGCAGAATTGACGAAATTGACGTCTCACTTAAACCGCGATATTTCGTCCACAAATTATTAACATGACACAAGACTCATAAAAAAAATGCCCGATTCTCTTTTAATAAAGTCGTCTTACCTCGCCGACCACTTGGTAACTTGGGAACTTTCCCACGACACATCGTCAGATAAGACACAACAACGCATCATGTTTTTGCAACATCATAACCACATTGTCGTCGGCACTCCGTCACCTGACGACATGTTGTTGATATAAAACGCCAATAAATGTCACTTTTTTATGACACATTCGCGTCGTGAATTCACGTCACGTGCGCGAGCGCCATCAGATTTGTATCGACGCATGTTCGCCACCCTGTGTGCCCCGACGCGCGCCATTCTCTCACGCGACTCCGGCGACAGCCGACGCGCCGACCCACACATCTCACGCTAATCTCACCTACCATCCAACTATTAACGCCCGAGGCGAAAAACTTTTCCGACAATAGTCTCATTAGCCTTACAAAAGTCATTAAATCTTTGACAGTATATTGTAACAGCGTCACGTACAACAGCGCTAACAACGTGTGGAAGATCTCGGGGAAGCGGAACAAATCCCGTGATCTATCCAAAATGCCATCCGTCCACAGAGCTCTTTCATCGATCCTACACGTTCGGACAAAAAAACCAACGGTCCGGAATCATTATTATCTTTCTTCTCCGATCATCGATCGCTATTATCCTATTTAAAAGCATCTCGATTTGTTCTTCACTTTTTTTTTCGTTTCACTCTCCCGTCGGCGTTTCAATTCGGGACCCCAACAATGGGCACGTTAAGAAAGATGTTTAAGTGTTTAGTTACGCTGCTTTTTTCACAATTTTTCAATTTAAACACAGTCGTGTCGCTGAAGGGCCGGAAGGTGTCGATACGGACATCACCAATACTAATAATGTCGACGACACAATGGACCGAATAACATTCTTATGTGTGATCTCTCACTATTTGAATGTTCAATTACATTTTGTATGTCTATTTTAAAAACGTGTATTAACCAATCTGCGTTTATGAGGTTAATGAAGAATTTCAAACTGTTATTAAAATGCGCGCAGCAATAAAAGGGCGTGGAGGATATTGAGTAACTTCGTTGGTACTCGAGTCCAGGCAATTCCAGTTAAGATATTAATTGGTTAAGGGGCTAGAGGGACGGGGCAGGGGGAGGTGGGACGGGGGCCCGGCGGACCCACACGTAGCGTGAAATCGCGGGGCGCGGGTGCCAGCCCCACCTGGACACCACCAGCTTATTATTTGTTGTCTCCCATCTTCCATGCTCGTAAATTTCCACGTCAACGTGTGCGATGATTGTGGAAAAAACGAGGTCGACAAAGCCTTTTCACACCAGAAGATAGGACATAAAGACGGACGACTCAGTAAATACGTATGTTAAGAACATAATACGTGGACATGTCTGTTCACCGGTGGCCTCTTAATGTGCGTGAATAATTTTTCGTCGTAATAAATTCGGATTGTAATGGTTGTTCGCGATTGGTTTGAAATTTTAGTTGCGTTTATTTTAATTTATAAAAAAAAGTATCATGGAATCGCGTTAATTTGGCTCTGGTTTTGGCATTAATCGACAATGATTGCTACCACCTACGTTTTTGGAAATAATCTCATGATGTTATTGGTCCTCTGTTACGACAAAAGATTATTAAATACATGTATTTATTGTGGTTTTGAAGGTTTTATTTCGGCCGGTATGGTTTTAAGGACAGTGGCTTTTGTCTTTTGCTGCTGCGACAAGGTAATCAAACGACGGGTCTCCAACTAGCTTATGACTTGAGAGACGCTTGTCAGCTTGACTTACTTAAAAAAGCGCTTGTGACTTGTCATTATAATTTCCCTTTTGTTTTACTATTAA
Organism: Hyppa rectilinea; assembly: GCA_951799385.1. Classification (NCBI taxonomy): domain Eukaryota; kingdom Metazoa; phylum Arthropoda; class Insecta; order Lepidoptera; family Noctuidae; genus Hyppa; species Hyppa rectilinea. The sequence continues at coordinate 6,016,683 of OX637306.1, read as the reverse complement.
ACTAGATTCTGCCTTCTTCGTCCGCGTAGAATTCCTTATTCTCCCACCCTGACCACGATGCATCGCATCGCCCGCGGTGGTTTTTTTCTTTTTGCTCGGATCCGCGTGACGTTAATTAGCAAAGAATTGGACTATAATATTCTAAAAAGATTTTCGAAATCTGACGGTTCCTCCTGAGATTTGCGCGTTCAAAGGAACAAAAAAACCCCTGTGACTAATACTAACCTCTTTTCATAATAGAACTGCCATGTGGATTACTGCTCTTGATCAGAAGACTGGAACAATTCCATCGGTGCCAACGGAACTGATGCTGGCATTCCTTCACCGCTAGCTGTAGACCCTCGAAGGCTATGGCTACCGTATCAGGCGCTTCATGGCAGACGGTTCTTTGTTCCCTGGTCAGGCCTCCGACGAGGCGGCAGGTGAGGGATGAGCTGAGCTTCACGTGACTTGGTAGCATGTTGTCCCGAGAACTAGAAGGAGGGAATTCAGGGTTAGTTTGTAACTTGAAGGTTGATACATACGATATTAGTCCATATAAAAGTCTTAGCTTACACCTTTTTTTCGATGGTGGGATATCGTCAAATGACTCCTCCTGCTCTGGATGGAGCAGAAAGAAGTGTCAGACTATTACTGACTAAAACCCATCCATGTTCCTTCCTTAGCCCTTTATGTTTCGAGGTAACGGTAACCCTTTCGGACAATCCCGCTTAGCAGCCTATACCTGAGATAGCATAACTACTGACTGATTTGATTATACTCTGATAATTTAGGATGAATTGTGTAGATTTTGTTAAGAATAGTTTAAGGTCTGATGAGGCCGACTAAATTAAAGAATAAAAAAAAGTAATTGATAATGGAGTAAGCTTGGGGATGACAATACTCTGCGGAATCCAAAATCGAAAAGTAATTCAAATTAGGCAGTTTAAAACTTTAAAGTTGTAGAAAACAGTCCTTAAAGTTCTTGGTGTGTTCAAAAATTGATTGTTTGACTTAAGGTGAAAGCCACGGAGTGGCCCATTTTTACAATTTGCAGATCAATATAAGGTCGTATGTGGATTAAAATATGATTCACGGTCATAAAAACTATGTATTTATAGAATTGTAACAATTAAAATCGTCAATACAACCTTCTACCCTGGCGCTTTCCCCTTAAATATACTACGGCAAGCCAACGTGCTCGAAAAAGCAATACATCATTTAATAGTATTAGGTTTTGCTGTAGATAATATTCCAATCAGCGTTTAAAAAATGGTGCCTAAATATAATAAAATGAAAAGACCACCCGGTTTATATCTCAATCGCATTCAAACCAAAAATTAATAACATAATTTTGCCTCACAGCATGCATCAATACAAAATAATTAGCGTTTAATTTATTCATAATTATCGCTACCTCATACAAGTGGTGACAATAACAATATTTATTAACTAATGATTCTAATGACTAATCGGGCAACGTAAACAAATAATAATATTACGCCACACCACCATGCCCCACTAATTGGGCTATTCTCATAATTAAAGTCACACAAATTAATTTATTTCTGAATCTATCCGAGTCTCCGATGATATCGCGTTGTTCAAATAGTTTTGGAATGAAACAATTTGTTCGTTTAGTCGGTAGCTAATATTTCGATGGTATGTGAAAATGTTTCGAGCGATTTTATAATCAAGTCCCGATGGAAAAGTTATGAGCTCCGCTGTGGATGCCTGTGAAATGTTTTTGTTGGACCATGGGTAAAGGAATTTCAGACTTTTGAAATTTAATATTAAATTCAATTTTGAATACTTCGGCAGTTTATGCTGTGTAAAGTTTTGTGGCGTTGCTTTAGCTTAGAAGGTAGGTAGGTATCTAGTTGTCTATATTTTACGGTATGTTATGAATAGAAAGCTTTGCGTCTGAATTTGTAAGCTTCAGAAACTTAGATTGGCATGTACGTCAATGACAAATTGTTTTTATTTTTGGAGCGTGGTTTACTCAAATCTTATTTAATTTATTCAAAATTTGCATTCTTAATAACTTTAAATTGTTTTACTACGATTTGTTGATTCGTTGTTTTTGAAAGTGCATATTGCTAACTTATTATCTATTCCATAAGAAGCTTCATCATTTATTTAGCTACTGCATTTATAATTATAACTGAGGAAATATTAATAATATTTTACACCTACAATTTACCAAATGCCTTCACAAAAAATCGTGACCGCGTAAAAAACTTAGTTCCAAAAATAAAATACATCATAGAACTAGATCGAGCATGACAGGAAGTGTCACAGATTAAATAAAACTATGGCAGCACGTAGGTACTTGGTTCATCAGATGTACGCGACTGTGGCCGGATCAACACTGATAAACTGCGCACGTGTTTTAAATGTGTTAACGTTTTGGATTTACCCGTCTATTTTTTTGTCTGTGGATAGATTGATATTTAAAAATAGAGCATTTATGTAAATGTTTTTTTTTTTGTTAGGCACAGAATAACCTTCTTTGTTCACTTGTGTTTGTGGCTAGTTGCAAAGAATCTATGGAAGTATAAAGTAACTTTTTCTTAAAAGAGCGGTCGCGCTGCATAGCAGTAGCAGAGACGACTGTCGTGAAAATTATAGAAACGGGGTTTAACTGTACTGTTTCAAAAAACGCTCTATGGCATATTCCCATAGAGCTTACACTAACTTAATTAAATTAATAACGTTTATGTGACGTCACTGGTAAATTTCGGACGCTTAGTAACAGCCACCACTATTCCTAGGATCGGTAGCTTAAATGTGATAAACACTGAAATAAGTTCAATTTAAATTAAGAAGGTCGAGATTCGAAAAGTCGAGGCTTTTCATTTTCACTTTTTTTTTTACCAAATTGAATGTCACAATAAAACCTGTGTTCTATGAACTCTTTTGTTTGTTTGGTCATTACATATTCTAAGGGCGAGGTATACACGGCTATTTAACTGTGTGCAAACGTTTCTTATCACAAAGGCGTTTGTTCTTAATTTAAAATGGCCATGTGTGAATCGACATCAAGACTGCAAGTTCTGTATATTGGTACGGTCAGATAAATATTAATATACGCAAAGTCATTGTATATAGGTACCATGCCCTATCTACTGGAGTGTCCTAAGTGCCACTGATGCTGCCATCAATGTGGCAACCTACTGGGCTAATTCAATATAGGTATGTATAACATCGAAAAGTAAGTCGTACCATAGACTCAAAAACAAAAATAATTTAAAAACAACTTTTAAAGAATGATGGTTGTGATTTGAATATACAAACGATTTAAGTTGGTAGTTAATTAGCTTTACAATTAATTTCGCTGACTTTACTTAAGTAAAATTTATTGTTTTTAGTTCTATTTACAGATTTATGGCTAGAAAAAAAGTATTAGATGAATTTGAGAATTGTACTGAGAGGATTGTAGTATCAAAAACAAGAATATACATAGACCTAGATATATCGCAGAATTTTCTTTAAAAAGGACATTTAATAAATAAATTAAAGTACGTAATTTAAAGCGTTTCCTAAAGACATTAAATAAATCATTACCAACGTTTTATAAAGACAATTATCATAATTCGCAACAGTCACACACAAACTCATTTCCATTAAAAACAATAGAAAACTGCCGCCATAATTTTGCTTAGTGTCAGTTAATTTCTCATTTTAATAAGGAACACTAAAAACAACACGTAACTCAAGTTAAATACAGTTTTCCGTCTTTGCATAACTGTTGAGTTATCTCGTTCCTTCCCACGGTGTGTGCCGTATCATTACATACACAGGGTGGGACTAAGACAGTGCCCACACCAGAGACAAAACAGACTTGCCTTATGTCAAAATAAGTTGGTCTTGTGTCAAAAAAGTTTGGTCTTGTGTCAAAATAGGATTGGATTTAGCTAGCGTGGATTGATCTAGCTTGAGATATTTCTTAACAGTAAGTGAAGCTAAGTCAGAGGCCCATGGGCAGCATAAAAACTCTGACACCAGGTTAGTCATTAACCACACGAAGAATAAGAAGTTCTGATGACGTGTCGTTAATAGTATACACTCTCCTTACTATATTTACGTAATTTAAAAAGCTTAAAATATTAATAACAATATGAAAAAATATTTAAAAAGGGAGGGGAAGTAATCTTAAGCATTCAATTCTTCTTCATTCCAAAATTTCTTCCTCATCGCTGTCAACAGACTAAATGCCTAAAAGACTGCCAGCATTGTCACGTTGTATGGCAATGCTGATTCTTGACCAATAGATGTCAGTGATATGAGGCTAATAAAAAGTGATTTTCAAGTGTAGTGCTTTTCCCTTAAAATCGTCAAAGAAATAAAGAAAAAAAATGCGTTTAATAAATTTTCAATAATAATTTTCCTTAAAAAAACAATACCAATCATAAATATCACAGGAACGCACCAAAACCCTTTTTGTTCCAGCGGAATGCAAAATTTAATACAATCAAGTCCAAAGCCAGGCGCACGTAATAAAAGCATTTAAATCGTAATGTTTACATCCCAATAAACGTAAATGTTTGCTAAATAAGTTTGGTTCGCCAAAAAACCAGCCATACATTGGCAAAGGTTTTAGCAAAACGCCTAACAGCTCTCCCAAAGTCGTTAAACCCGACTGATCCAATTAAAACATGGCGATACTTAATAATTGCTTTAAAAATTCCACATGACGAGATAAAAACAATAATTTCGTACTTTAATACCGTCGAGGGTAAAAAATAATAAATCCGTTGGCGTTGCCGGCCTGATGAAATGCTACGATACCCATTCAGAAAGGTTATTTCAATACAAATTACAGCTACTTGCATTGCTTCTCTCTGCGTGCCGACAATTCTGCAAATACTTTCATCCTCTCTAACACTGAGATTTAAAATGCCTTACCTTTAGAACAACCATGGAATATCAAACTCTAAATTACAATTCATAAGCGACAAAATGGCTTGCTCGCGGGTTCCAGTTACGACGTTTAACGGATGTATCGCGCGAGCCTGATTGAAATTCCGTGTACAAACAATGTATATAAGCACTGTATACCTACAGTAGGATTTATACTCTTCTATGAGATACACTTAATTTGTGGTACGTTGAAAAATGTTGGAACAGTAGCAATTAGTCCGATAAGTGTTAATATGTGCATAAATCGGATAATATCGCCTTATCTCGAGTCCCCGAGGCTTCACCGTGGCAAGTTGTATCGACAAATCAGTGCTATTTATTGTTATATAAAATGCATTAATTTGTCCTGCTCTTTGCGTCGTAATGATAAAATGTATTTTATATGTTTTTATTTGGTTGTGCCTTTAGAAAGTGGTTTAATTTCCCTTTCCGATTAAAATGTCGAGTATTCGGACCACCAGCGCGCGGCGGTTGCGACTTTTGACTTTTCCTTGTGATACTGGAGATTGTTGAAACATCGCATTATTTTTAAAAATCGAACGTGACTATTCTGCAGGGTATTTTCCCAATGCGTTTACGATGGCAATGCTTTTCATTTTGACAATTTGTACAACGTTAATTACGTCATTTACGTTTTATTTATTTATCAAACATGAATAAACAGTATCTTTCAAAATTGTGATTGAAACTGTGCTACGTAATTAGGATGCTGTTCTAATGATCAGTGTTGAGTAAAAACAACAAAAAATTGTGACCAAAAATATAGATCTTTATGGTCATACGCGTCGCAAGCTTTAGTTTCAAGTTTCCTTCCCTTTAACAATTTGCTGTAAAATCACGAAGGTCAGATCGATTCGGTCAGTATCTTAGGTTTATTCATACTTTGCTAAGGAAATTTTAATTTACCGTTTATGTGCATGTTCGTTTTATGGATCTGTAAATAAATTACTTAACTAACAATAATAATAAAATAACCTATCTATAGGTACAGTCATGAGCCTTACACTTACACACACTCAAAAGCGTTTTTCTCGTGGAATACCTATTTCAAAATAGTAGGTACCTACGGTTTCAAACGCACGATATTCGTAACACCACTGAATTTCTATCAATAATTTAGGAGACTTACTTTTAAATCTTGAGTAGGTGTTTATGCTTATGACTGTACCTACCAAAGAGTTTTTCCTTACATGTCCTGGAATTTCCTTACGCATGGCAACACTGCTAAGCATTGTTCACTTTTAGCGAAGAAGGAAATGTCCACATGCCATACCTATCCTTAAGTATCTCTTTATTATGTTCTTCATTAAAATAAAATTATGTTTATTAGTGCGGAATAAACATTCAACGTTTCCTCTTTTCTTTGAAAAAGGAAGTTATAAACAACCAATAAAATAAATGATTAATCGGTCGAACCTTTATTTTCAGAATACATTGTAAATGGAAATAACTTTACGAATACTAATATGGCTTTTCATGAAACCTAATAAGCTTATGTACTAATTCTTTTGTTTTCAATAATACCTACATTAAATATTCATAGGAACTAAGCCGCCAATAGATATTGGTACCTTACGATAGCTGCGATTATTAATATTAATTTTACAAGGATTTAACTTGACTAGATGTGAAGATATGTAGTTGTAGTATCGAGATACTAGATGGCAGCACTGAATGGTGTACGAAACAATGAAGCATCGACTTGCGTTTTGGATACAAAGATTATAACACTAATATGATAATGGCGCAAGTATTTTTGTTTTTTCTTTAATATAATGTTAATCTTATCATATATACATTTAAAAGCTAGGTATTCATAATAATATAGGTATACAAAAATAATATGTATATCAATCAAAGCGCATCAAAAAATTTGTGTTTGTGTTGTATGTGTTTGTCACTTCTTCACGTACAAACTACTAAACAGATACCAATGAAATTTGGCATAGAGATAGATTATAACCTGGAGTAACACACACATTTCATCCCGTGGGTTAATTTCCGACGTCCACGAAGGCGAAACCGCGGATAGAAGCTAATTTCTTATAAAATCAGTTTCTGTTTTCTATTAATGTTGGAAATTCTTGGCCATTGCCCATGCGTGGTGATTAATGCTCGTGCCTTCTTTGTATGAGAAGCGGCCGTTGCCCTGCAGTGGGAAGATAACCACAGCCTGTGAAAAAAAAGTTACGGTAAGGTGGTGGAAATGTTCTTTCATAATCATATGAAGAGAACATTTCCACCACCTTACTGTAACTTTTTTTTTGAGGGTAGGGATATGATCAGATGACGCCTCACGCTCTGGGTGGAGGGGAAGGTAGTGTCAGACTATTACTGACTAAAACCCATCCACGTTCGTTACTTAGCCGTTACATGTGCCAGGGTAGTAACCCTTTCGGCCAATCCCGCTGATCTTTCAGTAGCTGGACATAAAATTCTGTCTAATGTGTAATTGGATGAGATTTTCGAACATTTCGTCAACGATAAGGCTACCTGTCAAATGGAGCGGAGAAGAGAGCAGAGGAGCGGAGCTGATATAATATTAACCAATATAATTATTTAGATAACTTCGGAGTAGAGTTTAGATTCCATTGATTACTAATGGCACCGCTCTGCCCGTTTCGCTCCAGTGAACAGGCAGGCTATAAACAGTTGACATAATATACTACTCTGTCAAGAAAGTACCGGGAAAAGATCAATAATACACAAAATGTCTGTTATTCATCCAAATTTATTTTATCACCTTCAAAGTATGCTCCTTTAGAAACGATACACTTGCGCCAACGAATAATCCATTCATCAAAACATTTTTTAAACGCTGCTTCCGGAATTGAGTTCATTTCTCGCCGCGAATTCTCTTTATGTCTTCTATCGATTGAAAACGGGTGCCACGAAGTGGTAATTTGACTTTAGGAAAAAGAAAAAAGTCAGCAAGAGCCATATCTGGTGAATATGGTGGTTGCTGGATGGTATTTGTTGAGTGTTTGGTCAAAAATTCGTTCACAATGATAGCCTTGTGCGAAGGCGTATTGTCGTGGTGCAAAATCCAAGAATTTTCTTTCCACAAATCTGGCCTTTTTCGTCGAATTTGCTATCTTAAACGCCGCATAACGCTCAAATAATATTCTTTATTTACCGTTAGACCTTCCGGTAAGAATTCAGAGTGCACAACACCACGATAGTCAAAGAAAACAGTCAACATGACTCTGACTTTTGATCGACTTTGGCGTGGTTTTTTCGGTTTCGGTTCAGTTGGAAGGCGCCACTCCGAAGCTTGTTGACTAGTTTGCATGTCAAACTCGTAAACCCACGTCTCGTCACCAGTAACAATGCGTTTCATGAATGTTGGGTCCGAACTGACTTGTTCTAGCATGTCCTCAGCGACTTTCATGCGATTGAGTTTTTGGAGAAAATTCAGATCTTTTGGGACTAGCCGAGCAGCAACATGTTTCATACCCAAATGATTAGTTAAAATGGTACGGATCGACTCGTGAGATACAGAAAGTTCGGCGGCTATCTCTCTCAGAGTTGAATGGGGATTTTCAGTCACTATTTTCTTCACTTTTGCGATGTTAACTTCAGTTGCAGACGTTGACGGCCTACCAGAGCGAGGCAAATCTTCCATCACATCTCGACCGCTTTTGAACGCTTTGAACCACTCATAAGCACGAGTTTTTGATAAAGTCGATTCACCGTAAGCCTTCTGTAACATTTTCAGTGACTCCGAACACGAAATTCCATTGGCGATGCAAAATTTAAGACAAACTCTTTGTTCGATATTTTTGTCCATTATGAAATTCGCAATACACACTATATATGATATTACTAAAACCAGCACTGTATTTAATATAAATAACAGATGCAACTCAAACTCCGCGCCAAAATGGAAAACAGTTGTGCCAATCTAACAACTACAAAAAAACAAAAATTTGAATTTGGAACCATAAACAAATCATCCATTCCCGATACTTTTTTGACTGAATGTATTTTATATAGTGAATTTACTAGTTAAGAAAAAGGTTTTAAATCAATATTAAGGTTCAGAAGCCATTGTCTGTCTTCTAAAGTTATGTAATTGGTAGGGACAACTCTGAAGGGACAACAATGGCCAATAAAAAGTAAGGTTCCGTACCCAATGGGTTACCGTACTTCAATATCCGTCGTGTACAGTCGCCATCACATCAAGCCATCCCAAACTGTCAAAATTTCTCAATTGAAATTGAACCTTATGCTTTTGCCATAAAGGTGGAAAAAACTATCATCGAAATTTGACAGATTGGGGTAACTTGATGTACAGGCCTCTGTACAAAGAGTCTATTAAGGTAAATTAGTAATCCATTAAAATACGCCTCCATACGCCATTGTCATAAGACTACAAACGCGTAGGTAGCAAGATTCTGACGTAAGAGCGTTTTATGTCGCTTTTGCGATGGCACAGCGGAAAGTTTCAATGAAGAACGATATTTCAAGTCTATTACAGGACAATGTATTTTATTACTTTTAACATTAAACAGCACATCAAGTTATACCAAACCGCCAAATATTTCCAATTGAACATGAACCTTACAGTTGTATATTAAAGTTGAAAATCTATCCAAGAAATTTGACAGATTTTCGTAGCTTGATGTTGCCTCTGTAGGTACATCTTAATTACAGACTCATTTCGCCAGTTATGTTTAAGTCCCATGTGATAGTGGGCCTATTGCCATAAACTGGGTACAAATCCAGACTCCTTTGTTTTTCGAGGTAGGGAAATCTTCAAATGACTCCTCCCGCTCTGGGTGGAGTGGAAGGGAGCGTCAGACTTTTACCTACTGACTAAAACCTATCCATGTTCCTTCCTTAGCCCTTTATGTTTCGGTGTAGTGGTAACCCTTTCGGACAATCTCGCTTAAAATCCTGATTCTTGGTCTTCTTCTTCGTGTGGTTAGTGACTATGACTAACCTGGTGTCAGAGTTTTAATGCTGCCCATGGGCCTCTGACTCATGGTTGCTACTGAGAAGTTACAGATGTGACTTTGAATCAATACAATTTTGAGCTTAATTCTTAGCATAATACACTTCTCTGTTTAGCATGGGGTCGAAGCATTATGCTGAGCGATGGCCGTTTTGAGCGGATATTTTCCCAGAACTTGTTATTTTTTCTGCGTCATGTTTGCCGTAAATAAAGGTTTTTTCCTTCTATTATGTACGGTCGCCAGTGCATCAAGTTATACCAAACTGTCAAATTTCTCCAAATGATTTGAAACCTGAAAACGTTGACTATTAAGTCCAAAATCAATTGAGAAAATTTGACAGTTTGTGGTAACTTGATGTGCTGGCGACTGAACAAGACAGCCAAGAATTTACTAGGTATAGCAAATGTCAATTAACAATAAGGTGTAGGTAGGTATTGTAGAGGCTAAACTCAACATGGATTTTGAGATTTTGAATAGAACCTTATCGACTTTATTATTGGTAAATAGAATAGAGACAAACAAGTTACCAAAATCTGTCAAAGGGGGTTGCCAGGCGGCCATAGTAATTTAGGCCCACTGTGCACACATATAAAAAACAATTATAATGATGGGAGGCAATTCCAATAATTAATTAGTAAAAGAAATGATGTACCAAAAACTTTGCATTTCGAAGCTATTTAAGATTCTTATATTTCATCCATATAAGGTTAAGAATATTTTAAACTAGCTGACCCGACAGACGTTGTCCTGTCTTAACTATGATACCTACCCTACCTACCCTACCTACCCTACCTACCCTACCTACCCTACCTACCCTACCTACCCTACCTACCCTACCTACCCTACCTACCCTACCTACCCTACCTACCCTACCTACCCTACCTACCCTACCTACCCTACCTACCCTACCTACCCTACCTACCCTACCTACCCTACCTACCCTACCTATGCAAAAATGTGCAATAAAAATATTTTTCTCATACAAACTTTGCCACCCCTTATAACCCTTTTAGGGGTTGAATTTCCAAAAAATAATATGCCTATGTCCTTCTCATGAATGCAAACTATCTACGTACCAAATTTCAGCAAAATCGGTTGGGTGGTTTAGGCGTGAAAAGGTAACAGACAGACAGACAGAGTTACTTTCGCATTTATAATATTAGTGTGGATAAGTGAAAGATCACTTAACACGTTGAGCGCCAACGCGGTCACCGGTGAGCCGCGAACAATAGTTTTTCTATTGTGTCTGCTGCGTGGTAGTCAACGACTTAATAAATTATATTAATTTATTTATCAGCATAGTCAAATAATACAAAATACACTGTAGGAAAATCAAATTGCAATTGCACGCCGAAATTAAAGGCAGAATAAGAGATCAATTTTGTACATTTTACCATCCTTCTGTACCTTATTTATGCAAATAAATGATTTTCATTTTCATTTTCATTTCATTTCATTTTCAAAGTCCTGGTCCTGAAGGTGAGCGTGTTTACCTTGCCAACCCATTTACCTGGCCAATCCATCGTTGTATAAGACATTGAACTTCAGCGATTTCAACGGATGTCTTCGCATTTTGGATACATTGAAACCTCAGTTTACACAACGCAGATTACCACTTCCAGCAGTAGATGATGACTGTTGTAAAAGACTAGGTCCAGAGTAAATGCCGGGTTCGTCGGTCGAAGCGTCTAATATTAAATCCAAGTTATTGCCAGTGTCAAGGTTTAGGTGTAGGAGAATCGTCAGATTCAGTATTCATGGGTAAAAGAGTCGATTTAACCCGCAAGACAAGCAATGGCTTAGACATTTGACATTTACGTTATCCGCTAGCGAACAAGTTAGTGCTGCCATAAAAAATGCAAAAAAGAGGTTGATCGATATTTGATTTTTTTTGTTTACACTAGAATCATCAAAGATAGAAATAACAATAATTATTAAAGAGCTTTTTGTGATTTATAATATTATGTATCGTTTGCTCGGAATAAAATGAACGGTGTTCAATAATAAATATTAAAACAATGATGACTGATTATTCCGATTGTCAACATTTTTTTGTAACGGCAACATTTTGTAATGAATTTTATTCAAGTTCAATCACTTTAGTCGTTTCAATATTTAATATTTTGAATAAATTGTGCCGACTTGCACAGAATAATGAATACGTGGAAGACATGGGAAAAAAAAATAACATAGTTTTTGAATGAAACCAATTTCTTGATTTTGGCATGCTCATTTCTTTGATAGTATTTCAACTTTATTGCAAAGACATAAGGTTCATTTTTAATTGAGAAAATTTGTCAGTTAGGGATAGCTTGATGTGCTGGCGTCTGTACTTACAAAACGTAAAGCACCTGTGTGGGTTAGATTAGAACCTAAAAACTAAAAACTCATGAGTCGCGTCTGTTACCATATGACCATCAGCTATTTATTTATCACTAAAAAACCTATCTAGTTAAGTGGATAATACAATTTATGTAAGATTTTAGTTAATAATTTGCGTTGCAAAGATGAGATGAAGCTGAAGCTGAGAGCTACCGTTTAGAATTTTAACGACCAGCCTCTTTATAGGATTAACCTCAAATGTCATAATGAACCCCATATTATGTTCATAAGAAAAATTCTCTCAAAACGACAATAAAAATATAACCGTCAAAATCGTCAATCAATCAATCAATTACCGATTTATTTGTAAAACAGAGGAGTTTACATCAATAGGTGGTGCGCTATGTCATAATAAAGACGTACAAATTTATAAGTGACAGCAAAAACTATATTTTAAATTTGTTATTCATTATTGATAAATTTAGCTCTTATCAGCAAACGGCTTCTAATAGGCGAACATCTAATGGGTTAAAACCGCTTAAATACACATAACATCACGCCTGTAATCTAAGGGTCAAGCAGAGGTGTACCTATAGTACACCCATTAGTCTAACAACACTGATATATTGATTTATATTTTTTATTTTTTTATTTAGCCTACTCTAGTCTCACTGCTGAGGAAAGGCCTCCCCAAAATCTTGATATAATTAATGCTACGTAATGATCAAGTTGTTTTCTGTAAAATATTTGTATGCCAGTCACTGGCGAGATATGTAGAACATAACCCTAGTATTAACACCATTATTGTACAGAGGCCAGCACATCAAGTTACCACAATCTGTCAAATTTCTTTGATAGTATTTCAACTTTATTGCAAAGATATAAGGTTCATTTTTAATTGAGAAAATTTGACAGTTAGGCATAGCTTGATGTGCTGGCGCCTGTACCATGTTTCAATGCAAATAAAAATATTCTATTCTATTATATCCACATTTTTCCAGTTATGTTTAAGTCCCATGGAAATCTCTTCAATACACAAGTTAATGCTAAGCTTTGCATTATGCTTCGAATAAGGAGTGGCTTTACCTACTAAAAATTGACTCCAAGTGCCAAAAATGTGACTGATTTATGACAGATAATAAATAAAGAAATAATATTTGAGAAAACTGTTAACATATAAAAATTATAACTGTTATTTTATATTTATTGATATGGCTAGTTATTAAGATAGAACGAATTATAAAAAAGACCTGTAATAAATGGCTTTGCAGCAGTATTTTAAATTTGACCTAGTAGACATAAAATATTACAAAGAGAGATTATACATTACGTATTCGCTCTAGTTAATGTAATTTCTCCCTGTTTAATATTTTTGAAACAACTGCATTGACGTTTATTAATTTAATAAATTTTGATTCCATACAAAATTGCTTCTAATTGTACTCTGAACTTAGACAAAATATTAACATTCTAAAAAAAACTACAAAAAAGTTACTCGCATTGTGTTCTTTTACGAGGCAAGAAAATCTAAAAACCATGTCACCATAAAATGCTTCGATACGGCAATGCTTTACTTTTAAAGCTAAAAGTTCACATGTTCCCCAAATACCATGAAATTCAAAACCAGCCATGAATATCAGAAATCCGTTCAACTGTTCGGAATTCAAACATATTTCTCTATTTATGATATTTGAACAGATAAAAGTGTACTAATTGCATGCTGGTAAGATTTTCGCACCTTTTACAACGGTCAATAAAATACATTTTGACGAAGTTTCGTCTAAATTAGCAAGTTTGAGTGTGTGAAACGATTTTCTGTGAATAAAATCGGATTGAACTAGAATGTATGGTTGAAATATAAACGGGCGTGGAGCAATTAAATTTTCAATGCTGGCAATGAAACAAAAAACGAGAACTGTGTATATCTGTGTATCACCTGTTTGCGGTTTCATAGCCCGGCACTAATTGAACGTAATTGGTTGTTGACCTTTCAATCCAATTCGAAATTCGAACGGTGTCCGGGTTTTAAGTGATTTGTCTTGAAATGCACTATAGAGCGTCAAAGGAGATCAAGTATTTAGTATGAAGGTGGCCAGTATTTGACCTGCGGGTACATAATGACATAAGAAGTAATGAAGACTAGGAACAATGAACCTTAACTTACAACCTGCCAGTTGCAAATTTGATGACCAAGACAAAAACAAAAGACAAAACCTATTGAAATTACATGTTATTTATGTTAACGGTTGTCTACTGGCATAAAATATTATATTGTTCATGAAAAAGCGATGTTCCATGTTCAAATTATGATATAAAAACCGGTTCATACCAATAAAAGGAGGTTATCCAGTCTTTACAAATCCGCGGGTCTGAATATCAATCATGGAGAAAACAGCCCTACGATTATGCGACCGCGTGCAGTGGCATATCGACGCATTTACATACTACGTAAATCTCAGCACTATTGGGTGGGCCGACAAAATGATTGTCACCTTTTAAATTTACATTTATTACCATACATTACGCGACGCGGATCATTATTCATTAGTCCCCGTGTTGTCTACTTAGGACCGTTTTGCATGATTAGGTGTCGTGATGTTTTAGTTTGGTATTCATTGCGCCCCTATTTGTTTGAAGCTTGTTGGCTTATTTTCTTTGTGCATGTGTGTGGCTATTGTGCCGTTTTATTACCCCACGAGTTTTAATGAGCTATCGTGCTCGTCTTTGAATATGGTTGCGCTTCAATAACATTATCATTGCATATTGGAATACCTATATTATTTGTTAAATTTTTCTATATCGCCTATTAATACTAAACTTAAGTCCTGAAAATAAAAATAGGTTTTGTTTCAACGAATTACTTACCTCGCAATATTCAACAAAAATACCAATAGGAAAAGTATTGCTGCATGAACTGTCCTTTGCATTCTGTTATTTCCAATAAAAGCACGCAGTTTTTTCATGTTGGCAACACTAGCTCCTCTTTTCGCGGGCTCATCGTTTCAACTTGTCACTTTTACCGCGAAAATTGACACAACGCACTGGTTTCTGTCACTGAACGTCAAAACATCTTCGGAAACAGGTTCGAATATTATTGTTCGCTCCAAACTTGAATTTAGAACAAGAGTTTTTGAACGATTTAAATGTGATAAGTTGATATTTAAATGTGGATCCAACTAGCGGTTTGCGCGCCGTTTCTTGTATTTCGTGTGTTTGTCGCGTGTTTTTTATTCGCATTTTATTGTTTGTTTACGTTTTTAGTCGGTGTACCGTCGGCGTGTTGCCGTCGGTTTGTATAGCGAGCGTGTTCGGTCGCGCATGTCGGTGCGTTCGGCGCGTGGGACGCGAGGCGTTCTCTTCGCGCCGCCCAGACTTCGAGAAAAAAAAAGTTAGAGGGGCGTCTTCGGAACGGCCCCACCTACTCGCGTCATTATCCTCGTTTACGCGATTATTTCCTATATTTCGGCACAGAACAGATGATTTTTATGTGTTATGGACGGCCGTGTGAACACAGTGAGCTCTCGTTTGACAGTGGGCCACTGGACGCAATCCCTGCGTATAAAATGCCGCCCCACGCGTCATCCCGACTGTGGGAAACAATACCCCGTTGCTATTGGTTTTTAGGGATTTTTTGTGATTGATTTTCAATTGCGTAAAGTTATTAGATGCTTACAGATACTCTTTAAGTCAAATGAGTAACATAGACTCAATTAAAAATGTTGTAAAGATGAACGAATTAACATTATGAATATAAAGAACCTTGCAATAGGTTATCATATAATTTTATAGTCATTTAAATACCTACCTACTAAATACTTTAAGAAGAATACTTTGTAGCCACATCACGTTGTACCACATTCTTTCATCACAATTTTATACAACCCAGTCATTTGTTTCAAGAATTTTAACTTCATTTGGTCACAAGTAAATGCTTCGATTTTTAAACTGTCACAATTGATTCTTCCACGGATATCGCTGTATGTGATCTACCTAATAAGCCCACAATTAAATTAAAAAAAAGTTTTTAAAACGTGACGTCATCTCAACGAGTCCAGCGTCCGAGCTAACATGAATGACAAATTGTTGAATAATCGAGAGGGTTGCGACAATCGTAGGTCACAATAACCCTTAACTTGAGGGCGACGACAACCCCTTAGTTAGGGCGGTTTTGTCGTGTGCGTAATAACAATCAATTACCAACAACTTTATTATTACATTTACTATGAACCTTATTTGAACTCCCTAAAGCTGAAAATCCGATTAGATTAACGTACAAAATTATGGTAATGGTTTATTCAAACAGCCACAGTATAAAAAAATCATACACAATCTCGTTGTTGTACTGGGACTTTTGATTTTGTTGAGTATGGATTATTTTTTGTATAGAAAACAATGGTCTTGATGGCATTTAATAGACTTCTTTATGTCAATGGTGATAGAGGGTGATATCATGGCATTATTACTTTTTTTAGGGTATCATGAATACAAAATATTTAATAATAGTATTTTGCTTTATTGCTGGTGGTACTAATTGTGTGTTATATTTTTTATCAATTGACAATAAAATTATACCTACTCTAATTAGTCTCTATTCCTACTGCAAGCCTATTTCTCTAGCCCTACTACAAGGCAATATTTTAAGCTTATATTATTAAATTTAGATGCTCAAAATCAACTATCGAACATATCCTGACCAAAACGCTTAGAAATAAAATTATTTATGACTTTGTTGTGTTTTTTTAGAAGTGTAAAAATTCGTATCCACTACAAAACTTGCTAAGTAAACAACAGTTACCTGAAGTACGAAAATATCATCAAGATAATAAGAGTGGATTAAACACGTTTTACCGAAGCTAACTCAAAAACTATTCAAACGAAGTTAATAAAATTTATAAGGGACCACCTCTGAAGTATAACCAACCAAACAAAAAAAAAAGAATCATCAAAATCACTTCATAATTGTCGGAGTAATCGCGTAAGAAACATACAGTCCAATTGATAAACTCCTCCTTTCTTTGAAGTCGGTTAAAAAAACAAAAAATAGTGGAGAAAAATCAAATTGTTTTAGTTATTTTGTTAAAGTTATTAGACTTAGCTTTACCGTAACGTTCTATATCAAAGCAGAGAACACTAGCCATAAAACTGCGAAAAAAATACTTACCTTAACTTTCCCTTAAAGCTTTCAAATGTCGTAAAAAAACCTGCATATCTTCCAAAACTCTAGTTTTTCATATAACAAAAACAGCTGCCGTCAGCCTAGCTATTTTCATCTTATTTTATGCGAAGTCAGGGTATATGTTAATGCTAGCTTTGATCTCGGAGCCACGCGTCGCCACTTCTGCTGAGACTTGGCCCAAACATTTGTAGTATTGGCGGCTTCTTTTTAGATCTGACGTCGTTATTATGAGTCTGAATATTGATGAGATTAAAGTGTCTGTCTGTATGTAATTGTAGAGTTTTCGGTTTACTGAAGGCAATTTATCTTGGTTTTAGGTATAGAGACGAATTTTGATGGGTGTCACTCGTGTCACTGATCCAGGATTAGATCTTTTAGCCATTTGTCGCCACTTCTGTTGAGACTTGGCTCAAATATTTGTAGTATTGGCGGCTTCGTTTACGTCGGAAATTATTATTATAAAACGATTTATTGATGGGATTTAAAGTGTTTGTCTGTATGGTATTGTAGATTTCTTGGTTTGCTGATAGCAAATCTGGGTTTTGGTATAAATAAAGACGAGTTTTCATGGACTTTACTTGTAATTGATCTATGATTTTATTGGAAACATCTTGGTGCCTTGGTGCCTATATTTTAACAAAATGTTTGATTAAAACGTGCCTGATAGACCAGCTTTGCAAGTTCGGTCACCAGCGCAACAAGTTAGGTATACCAAACTGTCGAATTCCCTCAAACGATTTTATCGCTTAAAACGTTGATTATTAAGTTCAAAATCGATTGCGAAAATTTGACAGTTTATGGTAACTTGTTGTGATGGCGACTGTACATAATCAGTCAGGTTATTTTCAGTCTCAGGTCGTATAAAAAGCCTTTAACCCTTCCAATGTCGCATGAAGCCCATAGGTTCATAAGAAAATATCTCTCGAAACGACGATAAATATAACCGTTTAAATCGTTAAGCTCTTATAAGCAAACGGCTTCCAATAGGCGAACATCTAAGAGGTTAAAACAAGAGAAGCAGTGCTAAACAATAGTATATCGGATACACCTATATGACGCAAGTCTATATCTAGAACATTTGTTAGTCTTAATTCAATTGAGAATAACAATTTAATCAAACAACTGCAAGCTGAAACATTTCAGGTTTAGTTAAATTAACAGATCTATTGTCGGACTGTTAAACTCCATTATTTATATTTATTTCAGTTATAAACTGTGACTGATTGCAGTTTATTAAATTGTGTTCGGGTTGGAAAACAAATGAAAACATTTGCTTTTGATTGACTGCAAAAAGGTGTTTAAGAAAGTAATTGCAAAGCCCCAGCAAAATACAGAGGTCAGCACATCAAGCTACCACAATCTGTCAAATTTATTTGATAGATTTTCAACTTTATAACCAAACATTAAGCTTCATGTTCAATTGGGAATATTTGACAGTTTGGGATAGCTTGATGTGCTGGCGTCTGTACATTACAGTCACTGTCCTCACTTGTAGATGTAGTAAAAAAAATTTTTTCTAGAAAGATCTATAGAGGAACTAGGCAAGGAAAATTCCTGCATATACAAAGTGGAGACTACAATACGATCATAAATTAAACTGCTTATATCTGGTGCTGTCCCCAGCCTGCATACGAAAATATATGCAATCAAATATATCGAAAAGTTTAGTAGTCTAAACCACAGAACAGATAAACCTCTTTAACTGTTCTGTGGTCTAAACTCACTATAGCTAGTCAAAAATCTCATAGTCGGCCCGTCACTAGTATTTAGTTTGTTTGAAAAAAACACTTTTTAAATTTCGGTGTTAGGATTTATTTGATAGTTCCAACATAGTCCTATTCAATTCATGAGTATTGTCAGTATTCGTATTGTTTTCTCTACATATTTAGTATATTTTTGCAGTAAATCAAAGAATATCTGTACAAGGCACTGTTGCAAATTTATTTTAAACGTTCGACCTAAGGTAGTGTTTACACCT
The DNA here is from genome assembly GCA_951799385.1 of Hyppa rectilinea. Lineage (NCBI taxonomy): Eukaryota > Metazoa > Arthropoda > Insecta > Lepidoptera > Noctuidae > Hyppa > Hyppa rectilinea. Next base: position 5,997,347 of record OX637306.1, on the reverse strand, counting down.
AGTACAACACCCAATTTAAACATCAAACCGTCAAGCACATAACTGGCACGTTTACTCTACGCAGTAGGAAATGACAAGAGTAAGTACGTGACAGAGACCAAACTTCAAAATAACATAACGTGGCGTGTGAAGTACAGAGGCCAGCACATCAAGTTACCACAATCTGTAAAATTTCTTTGATAGTATTTCAACTTTATTGCAAAGACATAAGGTTCATTTTTAATTGAGAAAATTTGACAGTTAGGGATAGCTTGATGTGTTGGCCTCTGTACCTAAATGAAATTACCCGTATCGAGTGTCCAACTTACTCCTTCATTTATAAGTACATTACAGTCCACTGCTGGGCATAGTCCTCTCCAACCACCAATCCAATAACACCACTAATCTTAGTCTTTGCAGTCTGTTAACGCTGAGGTTTTTGTCTTGCAGACCATACATGGCGCAAGAAATATTTTATAAGACTTTCTTTCTGATTTTAATAATAATTGTGATAATTATTACTCGAAACAAACTCAGAGGTCACAGTCTCTTTTCAAGTCCAGTTATAATCTTGGTCACATTATGTGAAGACCACGTTGGTTGGAGTACTGTAAGTAGTACACTGTGGTGTTACCATGTAGCAGCCTAATGTAACAACGTTAATCGGTTCTAAGAAGCTTGATAAGTAAATGTTATTACTCTGTTAGAGAATTTCTAGATGACAAGACACTGAAACAGCCGGTTTATTACAACAAACTACTAGGTATAGATACTCACAAACTGTAAAGTGACATTGTCTTATTGTTTTTATTACTATTCTATAGCATGTATAATTAATAATTTGACATTACCTATTATTTTACTTATTAAATTTATATTGCATGACAATTTGATATTTATGTTTTTTTTTTTAATTAGATTAATGTGCTGAATTTTGTATGCCTAAACGGCGGGACATAGCAGATTTACCTGTAACCAACTTAACATCCTATGAACCTATGATCCACAATAAATTATTTGTATTTGAATTTGATCTCTGTCGCGTATTTACTCTTGTGCTGCGAAGCTGTGATTTCCACATGCGTAGGTATCTAATAATGTATGAGGTGGCACGCCTCATCGTCGGCAATTGCCGGCTCTGGGCCGTCATTAGAACGTAAACACTCATATTTAAATAAATATCCAGAGACTATTATGTAGCGGGTAGGTTATCGCGGATATTGTGGGGTTGCCAGAATTGAAAATGTTAGAGAGCAAATAAGTAGGTAGATGTAAACCTTATATAAAATATCGAATTAAAGTGGTTTTAAGTGGGCAAAGTTATTTATTTTTTTTGAGGGTGGGAAATCATCCCATGACTTCATCAGCTCTCTGGGTGGAGCGGAAGGGAGTGTCATACTTTTACTGACAAAAACCCATCCATGTTCCTTCCTTAGCCCTTTATGTTCCGGGGTAGCGGTAACCCTTTCAGTCCCGCTTAAAGTTATTATACTTAAGGAAATGTTCTTAATTAACTACAATAAGAGTATTTATATACCGCAAAGAGTAGGTATCCACTTAACTTCTGCTGTCATGACTGGTCCATATTGTTTAAATTGAGATTGAGTACAAACAAACACAACAACAAATTTTCAAACACAATTACAAATTTTCTAAGCTCGTCTAGAAATTTTGTAATCTAACTCAAATATTTCAACCTTTTTTGAATCTAGCAACACAACTCCGCACTTACAAGCGATTAAGTGTTACATACAACACATCGCTTGCAGCTACTGTCATGCATCATTTTCTGTCATTATCAATTACCTGGCGAACGGATCGCGTCACCGCAATATTGGCTGGGAAATGTTAGCGGCGTGTGGTGTTGCCAGACGCATTTTGAAATTATCCATTATGCCAGCAAAAAATCGTTTTTATTTGCGGTTTAGTGAGTGTATTGTTTTATGGGCAATAAAGAAAGATGAAGAAAATAAAACTTTTCTATATGACTGAAATTATAAATAGTAGACATGCTATTATTTCATTGAAGCTCCGTTTGACATTTAATTTTGTACCAAATTGTTAAAAAATAATTAAGTACCTTTTCTTTCATTGTTTTATTACTATACAGTTTTAACTGAATTTCTATGTACTTATATAGGTATAAGAAAACTTCAAAAGGATTGAACATTGGATCAATATCGTCTTTTCAATACAACTATTCTTCAGACAAAACAACTCATGCGCATTTGACTTTTATGACAGGAAGGACCATCTCCACGCCTTCCATAGGTACACCGCAATAAAAAAGCATGAATACTTTTAAATTGACACATGTTTGTATTCATCAAAGAATATTCTTATAAACTACGCTAATTATTTTAACTAAAGATTGTATAGGAGCTTCACAGACTCAATTAGATAACTTTAGGGGGCTATATAAAAGGGCTATAAATCAGCAGAGGGTCGAACGCGATATTTTAGGCTGTTTGCATACGTTAGGGTTGGCGCGACAGATGTTGCGACAAGAAAAACGCAATTTATTTTTAATAGTGTATTTTAAATGTTAAATGGTTAGCTTTCGGCTTTTGGCGGTTTGTTAGCTGGTAATTACGCAGTGTTTTAGAAAGATAGTTTTGTTAAAGAATTGTGATGGATCTGTAAATTATGCTGAGGTATCGTAGTTCTTCTGAAGGACAATGAACCGAAAAAATCAGGCGTGTTATAAAAAACTAAAAAGTGTATCAATTTCTAGTAAAGGAACTAATGATAACAAATCTAAATGTCCGAAAACACTTAAAACCTGCGACTGATTAAACGCAAAATCACAGCCCGCCTATCTCCGATAGCCTGGCGATCGGACCGGCGTGCGTCCGGCAAGCCGACCGTGCGTACGGCCTGAGGCGGGATCTCGTTAGCATGCTTATGCGACATTTCACATGAACTAATTGCGAGCATTTAGCCATCTTGATAAACTGCCCCGACTGCCCTACACGCATCGCGATCGTGTAGATTATTCTGTTTGTAATTTGTGCAGACGCGTTGTTTGTGGGCAGAAATAAATACAAACAAGTGGGAAAGGTTAAGGGAGTAGTGGGAAAAAGTGTATCTTGATTGTAAGTGTATTAATTGCACGGAAGCTCGTGATTAAAATATTTTTATATGACTTTTTTAAAGGCGATACAAGTCTTCCTGTAATGAAGGTGCTTTTAAATGCTTACAATTTATTTATTTGCCCGACACCTATATAAGCGATTAAAACACGGCACCGCTCGACCGTGCGGTAGGAGCAGTTTGCGGTAGAAACGAGCACCGCTCGACCGCGCGGTCGACGTGTGTTTGCCATCAACGGATTTCTTAGAGACCAATGCGACATGAGATCCGCTTCACCGTCTACCACGGCGGAGCGCGTGCCGTGTGTAAATCGCCTTAGTATTCAATTTATTAAGAGCCTTTTATTTAATGGACTTTCATCATGATTAATATACCCTTTCTATTTGTGTTACCATTTCGTTTTAAACTATTTCAAATCTCTTCAAAGCGTTTATCTCAGCAGATAGTTGCCTATCTCGTGGTCTGTTTGCACATAATCTCTGGCACCTAGTATCTCTCCCATCGATTTCCTTCCATTAGCATTCTAAACACTCTCCCTAGCCAGCATGAATGATAATTGAAACACGGTACTAAACATTCTCATGAAATACCAGGAGTAGTATGCAAAATGGAGAAATCATGGAATGAAATAGCGTATGTAGCGCGTCTTTGCAATTCTTTGCATTTAACCTGTTGAACGCCAGAGCATAAAAGCAGACGCGTGTCCTCCACGCCAAGCTACAAATTGATTTCTTCTTGTTATATGTATTTCCCAATATTCATGGAGTCTTTTAATTGGTTTCATGTCATTTGGAATGGGCAACTAGCTTCACCTTTCTGACTGACCGACCCCTTGACAATTCAAAAGTGCCTGTAATTTGTTTATTTGAAATAAATGCTTTGAGTTTGACTTTGGAACGCGTAGTCAGCCCACCTAACTGCGTTGGGAGCCACGTGACGACTTCCGGCCACCGTAGGCGCGGGTGGTAAGTAATCAGGACCAGGCCCGTGCCGGACGGCGCGTACATGTTCCGCGCGCGCTTCAAAGAGATATCAGCATATGAAGGGGCCCTTTGAGCCAAGCCTGCCGGGTAAGCGGGATTGTCCGAAAGGGTCACCGCTACCCCGTAACATAAAGGGCTACGGAAGGAACATGGATGGGTTTAGAGCGGGAGAAGTCATTAGATGATTTCCTAGCCTCAAAAAAAAAAGCCCATCTGACTATGGCACTCCATTTGTTTCGTACTCTGTGTTCCCAAGTATTAACCAAGTATACAAATATTTTTATTACTCGTGTCTTCTTGCTGATTATACGTTAATTTATACACGTTTCAGAATAAATTAATGATTGTAAAATATCTTTGGTTTGAATTGTATGCATTTGCATTCAAGTATCTTAGTTAATTGTTGCGATAAACTATATGAAGTTTGTGCGTTTAGTTTATTGATTTATTGAAGAAAAGTGTCCTAGACTAACATTATTTATTCAAATCAATCTCGTCAATTTAGGTATAGGTCCGCTTCCAGTCTTGCCGTATATTTTACCTACATGGAGCGACTGCCCATCTCCACAACCCAGTTACTGGGTAAAACCTTGGTAAGACTGGTGGACAGACAATTTGGCCTCTGACTGCACGTAACGACAGTTAAAAATCTATTAGTGACAGACGGAATGAATTGCTTAACGGGCCTTCCGAGGCACGGGGGGTCTCGAAATGTAATACACAGTCCTGATCCACGAACCGACCGCGGCTAGCGTAGCATTACCTTCGATAGACCCTCGTCGCTGTCAGATATCACTTAGCCACGAGCCCCTCTATTTACATTATTTGTCTACCTATTTAAATAGGATAGGCCCATAGAGAAAATTTCCTTTCTTTTGGCTGTAGAGGTTTATCTTTACTCTTTTATTAATGAGATATTATAATTTCTATTACTGCCAATTTATGTAACGTATGTACACTTCATGGAAAACATTTATCTGATCCTCAAAAAAAGTAATTGACATTCTAATGATGAACGTTTTTGCTTCATGAAGTTGGCTCAAATATAAATTTCTTAAAAGATGCGCAGTCATTAAATTAGGTGTTCAATAATATTTTAAGGCAAGCTTCCATTTAGGGATTTTAGTTGGTGTTAGTTTAAATAAAATTATGCTATACTTAACTTTAATAACAATAATATAGAAAACATAACATAGTTAAGAACTGCTCATCTTGATACAAGTCTCAGGAAATTCTTCACCTTTATATCGCATTTGTAATTCCGTTCCCACAACTAGAGAACAATTTACCATTCATACAAAGGACTTTAATTGTTGGTGATATTAAAAATGAGATTTATTTATCATTTTAAAACTAACTGTATTCTGTTCGCGGTTTGGTTCATTTTTACGTAACGAAATGAAACATACCTGTGTTTTCTCAAAGGGACGTGGAAATGCACACATGCTTTAGGTTTCCTTCGTCATCAGCCTAAAGCAGTCCACTGCGGACATAGTTCTCTCCAATTGCACGCCATTGAACTCTATGCACGGTTAACGTAAACCGCCCAATCCCATTTCAGCTTGTCAGTCTTTAATTATAATGTCACTAGAGTTCAAGTATTAATGGAGTTAAAGTATCAATAACAGCCGCACGGGTCGATCCATCAGGTTAAGCTACACTGGCCATATTTACATGGTCCGTGGATGGGTGACCATCTTTACATACCCGGACTCCTCCGTGCCTCGGAAAGCACGTTAAGCCGTAGATCCTGGCTGTCATTTATTCATCTTTGACAATCGTTACGGGTCGTCAGAAGCCTGAAAATCTGGCAACCAGTCTTACCAAGGGGTATCATGTTACCCAGTTACTGGGTTGTGGAGGTCAGATAGGCAGTTGGTCTATGTAAAATACTGGTATTCTGCTGCATCCGTTTAGACTGAGAGCTGACCCTAACATAGTTGACTATTTGAATCGGTCAAAAATAAAATATAAAATCACATGGAAAAAAGCCCGCTCGTCATAAAAACTTCCATCACCGTGCAGAAATTAAACATAATGCGAAGATATAATTGTAAAATTTCATTTAATGCTAATAAGTATTCTATTTGATTCTAAAAATCTGTGACGTCACATTGTTATATTTCATACAAAACACGTACAAATGCCGCGTTTTGACAGTTCATAAAAAGTAACGTTACTGACTACCCTTTCAAATACCCAATTGGGAAAAGGCTAGGCAGATTGATTGGAGTTTAAGTTTTTTCAACATTGACTAACATTTATCCCGAAGGAGCTCTCCTAGGTTCAACCTACCAGCCTTTTTACGTTCTGGTAAGTATTATTACGAGTCGTTATTGGAAATAGGAACCGGTCACTAACGAAGTAAAAAATAATCAAATGTACGGCCTTCTCAGAGTCAATTACATAGTTATTCGTCAGTGCACAGCGAATGCCAGCCTCTGATTCATTACCCCTGCTCACATAGCTAGCGTGCCGGCGTGATTATATGTAGTTATAGATGTGTGGATGCTGTGTTATAAAACTGATCGTTTTGTTTACTGGTTAGTGAGGATTTTTAAATGTTTTACTGAAGTTTCCTGTTGGTAAACTTCAGTAAACAGTTTAAGTTCATTTGAGGCTAATATTCTTTAGGTTAAGGTACGCTTGCCGGGGTTGGCCGTGGATGGGTGACCATCTTTACATACCGAGACTCCTCCGTGTCTCGAAAAACACGTTAAGCCGTTGGTCCCGGCTGTCATTTGTGCATCTCTGGCAGTCGTTACGGGTATTGTATTGCCCAGTTACTAGGTTGTGAAGGTCTGATCTTCACAACCCAGTAACTAGGCAGTCGCTCCTTGTAAAATACTGGTATTCAGCTGCATCCGGTTAGACTGGAAGCTGACCCCAGCATAGTTGGGAAAAGGCTAGGTAGATGATGACTCCCGTTTAAGGTGGAAGCGTAAGGGTAGGCCGCGAAATTCAAACTTTCATACGTCTATTGGAACTTTTAGGTCAGTGTCAGGTTGTATGGTGTAGCAAGTACGTATTTACAGATTTATAATATCATTAGAATCATCAATTGGCACGCTTTGCTCGACCTGGAAATCGCACAAGGATGCCATGCTCAGCAGTAGCGCATGCGACTACTAGACCAACGAGACAGTAAAAAACGAGTTTTATTGTTACAAAGCATAAAAACCTAGCAAATAATAGACCCAACAATATAATACCAAATCAAAGTTAGACCAACACCCGAGTGCAGACAGGACACAGCGTAATTTGTCAGTCGCATATCGATTATATCGATTCAAGAATCGATAGATTTATCATGTTAATCGATCTAATTTCATCAGTTCGCCCGGTGAGCGATGGCGTTCGCTGTGGGAACGCCTGCACAGTGCCAGTCATGCCATAGAATAGGAACAATCGGTATGTAGATGGGACAAATTAATGCAGTGATTTATTATAAATAAATAACAGAGCAGGTTGTCGCTTAGTGATTTATTAATGACGATTGTATACAGTGAATTAAATTCTTTTGAGCGGAGTTAATTGGTACTTGGTTTACACCTATTTTATACGAAGAAGATTTATTTATTTACCTAGTTCAGTTAAGGTTACCTCTGCCTATAAAATGCTTACAGATAGCCTAGATTTATAGAGAAGTCTTTTTTTATCTATAATCTAGATATTCTTTCTAGAATCTCGACAATGTCTAATATTCCTACCGATCGGTATCTCGTAGATTCAATGTTATTTAAAAAAAAAACTTTGGTAATACTAAGGACTGATTTTTCAATAGTCAGATAAGTTTTATCGGAGGAATAAATTGAGCACACACAGTTTGACAGCTCAGTTTGACAGCTTTGTCATAGAATATATGTCAAACCGCAAGTTTAATTCTTCGTTAAGTTATTATTTTAAAAGCGTCGTATAATTTTTGAAAATAAAATCCCGTGCTCCTCTGTGAAGTTTTTCCATTGTAGGTAAAATAGCTACCAAATTGACAGTAAATTATCTATGCTTCATATTACTATTACGACCACCAGCGTTCAATCCGCGTAGACATGAGAATATTTGGACTGTAGTTTAATTACCAGCCATTGTGGTCAGGACCCAATTCATTGGCCCATTGTGTGTGCACCTATTGCAGTCTATTATTGTTTGAACAAACTGAGACTAATGGATAGATCATTAATTTGGATCAATGAACTTTGGTGTAAGATGGCCTTCGTTTGAGATGGATTGGCGAGGGTCTACGAGCTACGAAGCGTAGCAGTCGAAAAGATGGCGTAGAGGTTTGAAATGAGATACGAATATGTATGGCTGTAGGATAAAAATGTTGCCAGGGTAAAAAATAAAACAAATTGTATTTAGTCCGTCAATCAGATAATAACAAAATATCTAAGACATACGTACGTTTTGCTTTATAATGCAAAAATACTTCGATAAAACGCATTAAAGTTGACAAGGGGAGCTCGCTACGTCAAAAGTTAGTGAAGATATGAGTGGATGAAGGTCATATGTCGCATTTTCAAATTTTCGCTATTCTATGCATGAATGATACGTATTATGTGCATACAAACAATTTTCAAACCTTAAAACAACCATGTTTGTGGCTATTTTATAAATTCATTAATACATTTAAGGCGTTTTGAAATATCTTAAAATGTTTATGCGCAACTTCGAACTATTTTCTCAAAATTAGAATTTTGCGACATATCACTTTCGTCCACTGATATGCCACATTGTAACTCAATGTATCGACACAATATAAGTGGTATCGACGTAATCTTTTGATTACGTAAAAATAGAAAAAATACGTATCCAATATTTTATACTAGCTTCCGTCAGTCCGCATAATATGTCGACAAAATATACACATAAACCTGCCTCTTCAATCACTCTATCTATTAAAATCGTTGCGTAGTTTTAAACATTTTAGCATACATAGGGATATAGGGACAGAAAAAGCGACTTTGTTTTATACTACGTAGTGATTAATCTAGCTGACGGAATAAAAAAATATTTCAAAGCATGATTATGGTCATCGTGTCAGTAAATAAATTATCAAAGCTGACGTAATGGTGTGCAGCTTTCTTAGTAAACTTCTCGATGATGCCTGAGCGGATAAAGTGGAGTGAAGATTGAAGAGCAATTCAATTGAATTGGTACACAAAATTAATAGTCGAATGACTAATCAGTTTATTCGTAATTGTGCAATTCTTAGTACGTTTAGGTACAGTCGCCAGCATATTAAGTTACCCAATCTGTGAAATTTATTTGATAGTTTTTCAACTTTATTACAAAAGTATAAGGTTCTTTTTCAATTGGGAATATTTGACAGTAACTTAACATCACGCATGTATTTTCCGCAAGGTGCACCTATAGATTAGTACATATATTTCTCCAGTCATGTTTAAGTCCAACTCGCTATAATTTCTAAGAAATCATGAATTATTTGAAGAAAGTTTACTGACTAGCTAGCTAGCCTTGAAGCAGTGATAGCCTAGTGGGGGGACCGTGTTGTATAATTATCACTTGCTTAAAAATCGGTGATGGAAAACATCGTGAGGAAACCAGCATGTCTTAGAGATATTTCTCAATAGCATGTGAAGCTAAGTCAGAGGCCCATGGACAGCATAAAAACTCTGACACCAGGTAAGTCACTAACCACACGAAAAGAAGAAGAAGACTGACTAGCTATTGCCCGCGACTTCGTCTGCGGTGCGGGATAAAAAGAGGTTTAAGTACCTATGTCCTTCTCCAGGTCCCAATCCGTGTTATATAACGATCGGTTCAGGGGCTTAAAAGTATAAACGTAATATACAGACAGATCGAATTACTTTTACATTTATACCTTATATTAGTATGGAAGCATGGATTTTTTTTTTACATTCGCGAGTCTTGTCTTTGACCTCCTTTCTCACCTGAGTAAGCTTGCTTTAAGAGTGGCCAGTCATATTGATTTCAAGAACTCCTACGTTACTCATAGCTATCGATGACCAGAGACTCTCCAGAAAAGAATTCCACTCGTTATAGACAGGTAATCTTAATTTAACAGCATCAAAATAAAAGCGTCAAAATAAACGAAAAATTTAATTTAAAAAATAAATCTTCTAAAAATAAAAACAACAAAGTCATCGAGTCGCATAGTTTCGCAGTCTGGTTCCGCTCAGCGAATTGTTTAGCGGCGAGAAATTTCAAATTTCGAAACTATGGAATTTGAAATTGAAAAAGCTGGAAATGCGTGGGTGCGGGGTGCGGGGGGCGGTGGGCGTGGTTGAGGCGGGGCCGTCCCTAGCCGGCTGACGCATAGGTGCTATATTGCGACGTCGTTGATAATACCTATCAGTTATTTTCAGGCGTGCTAAATAAAAACATTCGTCGACGATTAGATAAGTGATGAACGTGACTTATTTTAGGACTAATTTAGCTGTTACGCTGCTGTATTTTTAAGGCTCATTTAGTTTAACAAAAAATTTAGTCACCTTATCTAAGGCCACAACTAGACAAACGTCTAGGACAAGACATCTACCTGTTTGCACCATAGTCCATAAAAGTTATCTTTATTCAAGTTTCTTAGGAAATGAAGTAGGAAAATCTACTTAAAATAGGTACCAATACTTTTTATACCAATCTGTATGAAGTACCTATATAAATATTGAGTTACCATGATTGGTTACCACTTAACGTAATAAATTCTTTCCTAATTCAAGGCTATTAGAGAATCAAATTGCTTCGAAATTACCCACTACATAATTATTATTGACGCATTACGTCAAAATTAATCAACACATCAGATCCATTTAATTTTTTGTTGCGCTGAACCCTAAAATTGAAAATTATAGAGAATGATACGCAAATAATTACTTTACGATACGGCGCGTCAAAATCACTTTGTCTCAAATCACCATGAGCAGACGACGAAGATATCTTATGGAGTGGTCTACTGATAAGCATCGCTTAGCCGATGCGCAAGCTTACCCTTGTCTACCACCGTGACCCTTAACCTTGTAGCAATAGGAACCATTTTAGCTCTTCCCAACTTTCTTCGTATGTTTGTGTTCGCTATATTAACGTGTCAATCGCTCCTCTTTCTGAATCGTTATTAATAATCATGTCAATCCGCTCGCCGTGAGAAATATTTTAAATCTAGAGGGGTAACCAATAATTTTGACGATGGGAGTAACGATTATTGGGTAATATCGGTTTGTTGTATAATTAATTTCTTGTGTAATTTTTATATTATTGTGGGAGTAAGCTGAGTCATGCATCTCTTAATGGACTTTTGTTTTTGTTTTGATTTTAAACTTTTAAAGTTTGTTAGCATTATGTATGGGTTTTTAAAGCCTTGTTATTATGTATTTGCAATGATTTTATGTATTGTGTTGATTATAAGTATTGTGTGTTAATTTTATGTGGTTCTTATACTTCAATTAAACGTTTTTCCGAGTAGCAGAATGAGTTATTTATGGCATGTTTCAATCTAACAAGTTTGGGCTGTATAATTTTAGTCACTTGGCCTTCTCAATAGTTACCTAGTATTCTTTACCGTTTGATTGTAGTTTGAGAAAACACTTTATAGATATAAAATTTACCTGGAAATAAAGATTGAGGCTACTTATTGTAGGACTAAATAACTACTCATATATTTAAATGCAATTTTTTTTTTGCATGCCCATGTGACGGTAGAACATGGAGCACTTTTTTTTTTTTTTTTTTAAGGCTGGGAATCATCCAATGACTGCTCCCGCTCTGGGTGGAGCGGAAGGGAGTGTCAGACTCTTACTGACTAAAACCCATCCATGTTCCTTCCGTAGCCCTTTATGTTCCGGGGTAGCGGTAACCCTTTCGGACAATCCCGCTTACCTGGCAGGCTTGGCCCTGAGGGGCCCCTTCATAACATGGAGCACTAATCTGAAAATAAAACATCTACATATATGTATACTAATTACCCATGTTTGCAAATGAATAAATGATTTGATTTGATTTGAAAAGCTTTCGCTGACAGGCGCGATGCGGCTCTAGGTCTTCTTCTTCTCGTGTGGTTAGTAACTAACCTAGTGTCAGAGTTTTTGTGCTGCCCATGGGCCTATGACTTAGCTTGGTTCTAGGTAGAACAATGACAATAATTTCTCAATTTTGTATTATGAACTTTAGCGTGCTTCGAATAAAACTTAATATACAACTAATAACTAGCTCGAAGGTTGAGGCTCGGACTAAAGTTCGTACAGTTCGTACTCGTTTTGAAATGACAGTTTTGTAATTAGAACTATAACGATCTCGAAATACAGTTCGAAATTCAAAAATGGTTCAATGATTTAAACTTGGGTACTTTAAAGGTAAACTTTTTTTCGTAATAAGTAAGTTTGGTTCTATGCTTTCACGCCTTTAAGATGATCAAGAAGCATAACATCACGCCTTGTTACCCCGAAAGGTTAAGCAGAGGTGTGGCTATATTACACTCACATTTCGCCAGATGTTTGAATCCCATCGAAGAGGGGGCTATTGCCATCAACCGGGCATAAATCGAGAAGTTATAAAAATCGATTACTTTATTTTCTTTCTTGTGTTTACAAATATTAGAGGAAAGATTTGTATTTAAGTATGTTTGTAACGAATAGACTCAAAAACTATATAACGGATCTAGATGAAACATGGCACAAAGATAGATTATAGTCTGGAATAGCATATAAGCTAGCTTTTATCCCGTAATAATATACGATTTCTTTGGGATAATTGCCTACATACACGCGGGCGAAGCCGTTGCCAAAGCTAGTTGTCTATAAATGAGAAAGATATTGCTTCAATTTAATGCAAATCATTGTACAGTCGCCAGCGCATTAAGTTACACCAAACCGTCAAATTTTTCCAAATGATTTTAAACCTTACAATGTTAACTGTTAAGTTCAAAATCGGTTGAGAAAATTTGTCAGTTTGTGGTAACTTTTAGTGAGACTGTACCTACTGACTAATCGTTTACGCAGTAGGTAACGTTTAATATCACGGATCAAGATGACTAATAATCCGATTTCACACTGGAAGTGTAGCCTACTAACAGATGATGCTTTTAAATGACGCTTGTGATTTCTGATTGATTGTGAGTCACTGGTCAGAGTTGCTAGTAGTGATTCTATTTGATGTTATTCTTGGTAAATACTCTGAGGTAATGACGACCTGAAGCGGTTGGGATAATAGACTAGGAGTGGAAAGCTTCGATTTCCATGAAAATGGGCTTGAGTCATCAGTGGGGCCCGAAACAGGCTAGTCGACACTTTTAAACTATTTTTTTTCGGTAGAAGACTCACATAAAGTTAATTTATCTGTGGGTAAATCTGCAATTGAGGTCTGTGCTATAAAGTAGAAAAAATACAAAGCAAGTTGTAGTAAAATTCAAAATGAGTCCATTGACTAAAACGTATTTCTGGACTTGTTGTTTCGCTCACAGATCTATTAACTTTGTGCGACGTAGCACTTCCGACCACTAGACAAATTGACTTGACTTAAAATAATAAATAAGTCATGTAGTCTGTTTAAAGCCTAGCGTTTATCTATGGTAGTGTACATTATGCATTAAACAAATAAATAAATAGGTTATAATATACTCTGTGAGCATAAACCAAGACAAGCCAAATTGTTAATGAAGAAGCCATAACATCATAACCTTGACCTGGTAGTAAAATGCGCCATTCACTCCCAGATGCTGACTAGAATACATATTTATCAAATGAACAAACATCCCTGTTTCTGAGTATATTTATCTGTACTCATAACGTTAAAACCATTTACCTCACTCAATCAATCAATAAGCTAAGTCAGAGGCCCATGGGCACATGTTCCACGCGCGCCTCAAAGAGATGTCACCAAGTAAGCGGGATTGTCCGCAAGGGTTACCGCTACCCCGGAACATAAAGGGCTATAAAGGAAGGAACATTGAGGGATTTTAGCCAGTTTCCGTCGTTCCCTCCTCGCCGTCGAGGCCCGTCGCGACGACCCTGTCCATCCCCATCCCCCCGACCCTTGCTCGAGCCAGCCCGCGTAGCCGCTGAGCCAGTAGCTCTAAATACCCCCGATCCAGCTACACCCTAAGCCGAGATCCGTACCCCACACGGGGTGCCCTTAGCGTGTAGTCGCTTAGTTTGTAAGTTAGTATTAGTTTTATTAAGTCCTGGCTGGAGGCTACAATTATTTTGTGGCATCCACAGGCTAGCCCGGTTAAGCAGTAGACAACCCTATGGTTGAACTGCGAGATGCCCTTATAAAAAAAAGGCTTTTAGTCAGTAAGAGTCTGACACTAATCATTTGATTATTTTCCACCATGAAAAAAGAGGATAGCATAGGTGATTCTAATGTTTACAGTTCTGTCAATACGTTAATAACTTGGTAGGTCTGTCTGTTATTTTACACTTTTTACGCCCTAATGACTAAAAAAATTTTGATGAAATTTGGCACACAGGTAAATGAAAATTTTATGACCTGGGTTAATATAAGGCACAGGATACTTTTATCCCGGAATAACCTACAAATTGGAATACGTAAGTAAGTACCAACGTATTTACAGAATACAACTGTAACGGCTTAACGTGCTTGCCAAACCACGTAGGATGTGTAAGGTCACCCATCAAGCCAGCTTAACCTTCTATAAAACCGAGTGGCTGTTATCATTTAGCCACGAGCCATTTATTTCACTCCCAAACTATTTATTCACCATCCCAAAAATATCTTAATCTCGGCAAAAAACATGGCGTTATTTTAGCCTCCAGTAAGTATAGGTTTGCTAATATCCCTCCATTAGGGTGGGAACTGTATCGATGATGCTGCGATCGCATTCCGATGAAATTGGTAAACAGATAACAATCTGGGGTACCTATAGCCGACGTGATGACAATAAGCTTTTGTTCTTTGGATGAGGCACTTGGGTCTTGGGAATGATGTGCGAAATGTGGTCAAGTGCCAATAAGGTTATTGAATTGAGGTCTCTATTGTTAGTTTATTACGGTTGGTTTTTATCGAACAATGGTTTTGGGGATGGGACTTATACAGCTCCAATAAAAGAAGTGAGATACCTATTGATCATTTATGAAATGGCAAGAGCCTTTATACCACCACAACAAGTTTAATGAATATTACACTTTCATTGAAGTCCTAATGACAGCATGTCATTTTATTTCATGCGCAAGCGCACTATGGACTGGCAGTCCCGTTACCATAACAAGTAAGTTGCTGTTATTTTGTATTACCAAGGCTATCCTTTTATAAACCAGTCAAAGTTTCAATCTCATACAAAACTTCATAAGGGTCTCGTAGCTAAGTACTAACAGCCGCACAGGTTAAGCTACTCTTGCCGGGGTTGGCCGTGTGTGGGTGACCATCTTTACATACCGAGACTCCTCCGTGTCTCGGAAAGCACATCAAGCCGTTGGTCCCGGCTGTCATTTGTGCATCTTTGACAGTCTTTACGGGTCGTCAGAAGTACGATAATCTGTCAGTCAGTCTTACCAAGGGGTATCGTATTGCCCAGTTACTGGGTTGTGGAGGCTCCATGTAAAATACTGGTATTCAGCTGCATCCGGTTAGACTGACTAAACTACATGGTAGAGTCCATCAATCAGAACCATCCTCACGTCTTAACTCTACATTCTTTTTCACATATTAAGAGCGATGCGGACTAAAATATTCATCAATCCAAAACTATCACATCCATATAACCCTAACTTCCAGTTAAAGCTCAGCCAGAAATGACGCGGCGCGCTTGATTAAAGGCCGCGCCGAGTAATTTGCACCCAAAATTAATTTATTTAACATCATTCTGTGTCGGGTGCGTTTCGATGCGCTTGCGCTGTTCGCTCGCTAGGTAGCAAGAGTAGAAAATAACTAAAATTTTCTCCAGAAATTAGAGCGTGAATGTAATCTTGATTTCTCTCAATATCCTAATTGAATGATATCACGCTTGCATTCTCCGATATAGGCTGAGGATTCAGATAAAGTTTCATGTTATAATACTTAGTGCACGATTTCAATTAACCTTTAGCATACCTACTTAGTAAAACCAATCTGTAGGTACTGATAAGAGACACTCAGAAGGAAATAACTGGTTACTCCTACAGGGAAAAGCCTGAAGACTGAGGTTAGTCTATTTTAGTTATTTTCATAGTATTATGTCTTACGGTATTTTACTTTGGGGACGAGCTGCAGACATCGAGTCTATTTTTATTCTGCAGAAAAGAGCTATCAGAGCCATTTATAATCTTCGTAGGCGCGATTCTCTAAGGGAACGGTTTAAGGTTATTAACATCATGACTGTACCTTGTCAATATATCTATGAAAACATCATGTACGCAAGGAAAAATCTGCATCTTTTTAGTAAAAGAGGTGAAAGACACAACTATTTCACTAGAAATAGGGACCAATTAGTTCAACCAGGTTTCAGGCTGGCTAAAGTAGATTCATCTTTCATGGGGTACTGTTTAAAATGTTACAATAAAATACCTCCCCACATTCTTGAACTTAATGAAACAAAATTTAAAACTTGTATAAAACGCACACTATGCAGTCAAGCGTATTATAAATTGGGAGATTACATTGCTGATAAAAATGCTTGGGTCAATGCTAGTCCAGCTCCACAAGGGCGCATCAACTAATTTATTAGACTACTGAAAACTGTTGGAGCTGCGGAAGATCAACAACAAAAAAAACACCTTTGCATTGTATAAATTCAATCTCTTAATATTGTATAACTGCTTAGCACATATGTGAGTACTATGTACCTACTATAAAGCGACCAGTTTCTGGGTGCGTCTTTCATTGACTTGAATATGCCCTGGCGGCTGAGAGTATACCATGCTCACTTTAATGTCTCGCTGATGGTGGCGTGTGTGTTGGATCATTTAGCTCCCTTCAAAATGGTTGAGCTGAATGGTGCTAATATATGCGTCATGTACGTGAACGGGCGCTGTCAGTAGGGACTGGTCATCTCTTAGCGGCTAAGGCTTGTTTTAATTTAATTATTGAATAGTTTTTACATATTTTATATCTGATGGTTTTAACGTTCTGCATCGTTCTCACATGTATAATATTAATATGAACTATGTAACCAATATTTTGTAACCATATTTTGTTTAAAAGAGTGTCCATGGAGTTTCTTGCCCGTTCTTTTCCATAGGTACCTACTCCCTTGGAATGGGCAACTAGCTTCATTTCTCGGACTGACCGACACCTTGACAATTCAAAAGTGCCTGTAATTGGTTTATTTGACATAAATACTTTGAGTTTGAGTTTTGAGTTTGAGTTTGAGAAGAATATGTTTATTTTGTAGATGCGTACCGATTTCCGCTTCACCATCAATCGCTCTGGTAAGATTTCCAATAAAAAAAAGCAAATTTATATCAGAAGCAATATCAGTCACATTTCCTTCTCTTAGATGTACAGGTTTTCAATTGAATGTGTTCATTACGGACATAGTTCAACGATAGACACTTCAGTATCAAGAAATAAAAATGAAAATTTATTTGAACACACTACAGACTAATTTAATTCATTGAATTCACATCAAAGTGCTTCAGAATCTTCAATCTAATCCGAAATCTGTGTGATGCTTCGTTGTATCATTGAAGAGCTGGCATGTTCTAGTAACGATGAAATCTAGCTCCATTTATTAATTTTATCACTTGACACCTCATTCACGTACTACTTATCAGGCACTAAACCTACACAATTTACTTTCAAAATCACATAAATGTCAGACTCAGTCGGAGTCTTCTGCTTTGTGTAAAGTGCATTGATAATAATCTGAGCCATTCTCAGGCGCAGAGGGAGATGGAGGTAGGATTTTTAACGCGTGCAAGAGAGACAGGTGGTCTTGAATAGAAACATCAAAATTTTACAGCGTTTTTATTGCGCTCGCGCTGATCCGAGTGTTTACATGTAAGCGTCCGGTTTGCTTTCGGCGTTGGGCAGTAGGTGGCATGCTCCGAATATTGAGGTAAAACCATTTTTTTTCGAGTATCTTAGGTACAATTTTTGAATAATTAGTTGAGATGGAAATGTTTGTACGTTCAGCCTACATCCTTGGGAAGAAATCGTGAGTTTTTTTTTTGGTAAGGAAACGTTACTAAAATTTTCGTAGGTACAAACGCCAGCACACCAAACTATCCCAAACTGTCAAATATTCCCAAGTAAACATGAACCTTATTCTTTTGTAGTAAAGATGAAAATCTATCAAATAAATTTGACAGTCGTAGCTTGATGTACTGGTCTCTGTACATTTTGTTCATTCGAAAATGTCAAAATAATTTTGATGACATTGATATTTGTTAACACTTGTTTTTATAACTTTTACGCGCAGGGTGGGCCCAGCAACCGTCAAACCGAGCCAAATTAAACCATTAAAACGAACAACAAAAGGGCAGATAAAATTAAAATCCAAATAAAGTTATGAATTTATCACTAAGCTGTCCTTTAATCCTATAAAGTCACGTTAAGGGCAGATAAATTAAAATGTTAATGCCAGTAAAATATTGAGCAAACACGATCCAGTCTTAGGGCGAGACGAATTCGGCATGCAGGCGACGACAGTGTGAGAAAAGGTGGTACGAACCCAATTTCATATTTTTTTCTTTTTTTCACATTATTATTATTGGAGCCAAAATATCTTTAGTGATAAAGTTGTCAATAGGTGCAGTCAGACTGTTTATTGCATTCACTAAGCCAGTACCTACCCGTACCTAAATAAAACGATGAAAAAAACTTCAGTGTAGTTAACCGAATAAAAAAAGTTTTCTTTCACAATAATTTCAATGCAGATTCCCACAAAAGGATGCGCTCACATTTCGTAGCTTGCAATGTGGTGGACTATTTCGCGAGCAAATTACGAGCACTGCTGGTGTAGTGGTATCATGCAAGATTCCCATTCTTGCGACCCGGGTTCGATTCCCGGGCAGTGCAATCACCTTTTTAGAGATTAAATTATTATGTTACTGTAGTTTTTTTTTTGATCTTTCACTATTCATAACTTATGCATTCAGTTTTATGAAAATGACGTCTATGGATGCAATGCATAATTAAGTAACATCTCGACTTCATGTTATTTTTATGGACAGAAAAACCTCAAAAATAATGACCTCTTTTATATCACAAATATTTTCCTCCGTCTTTTAATTTATAATTAAAAAAAAAACAACATAAAATACCAATCATTCCGCAGGTACCACTCAGATGCGGTAGGTTGACGTGAGAATCGCCTTCGTCCGAGCGCTAAAATTCCCATGCACAAATATGCCTGTAAGCATCTCATGGGAATGAAGCGAATTAAGAGTATCCCTGTGATATTTCGTCATGGTATTTCTGACTCATTGACGAAGTTGCTAGACGGAAATGAGTCAAAATGATTGACAGCGTCTCGATCTGTGCTCCAATTTTAATTTCTTGGAATTTAATTTTTTTGTTCGTCTATCTAGATGTGAAACAGTCTGCAACATGTTCGATAGCATTGATAGTTTCTTGCGTAGGTTTTTTCTGTCATCGGCAAATCTTATATCGACTCTTAAACAGCAGGCCTAGTCAAGTGTTAATCGCTCGTTTTTGATTTTTTTCTGGCAGTAAGGCAACGTAGGTACGTACGTGTGCTAAGTAGTAATTACTCTATTGTTGTAGGATTGTTTTTTTTACAAATAGTACGTTTTTGTACTACTCATTCCTATTCATTTCTGCCATCATTATTTACTGCATAAGTCAGTCACACAATTAAAAATAAAATAAAATCAAATAAAATAAGTACAAAATCGCTTCTGATTCACACATTACTGTCCGGAACGAAGTAAATCACTCGGAAAATACCTATGAAAAGGTTCAAAAATTCTCCAGAAACTTACAAGATCCGTGTTTCTCTGAATATACGTCACTGGGCCTAATAAACTATTAGGTAGGGGAAGGAAATGATTCAGACGTTAATTGAATGCTTATTATTGAAGTGAATCATGTATTCACATAATGAATAGGCTTCAAGGGAAAACCCGGGAA
Organism: Hyppa rectilinea; assembly: GCA_951799385.1. Classification (NCBI taxonomy): domain Eukaryota; kingdom Metazoa; phylum Arthropoda; class Insecta; order Lepidoptera; family Noctuidae; genus Hyppa; species Hyppa rectilinea. The sequence continues at coordinate 5,977,290 of OX637306.1, read as the reverse complement.
CAGGTAAATCTTTTGATATTAGGTCCGAGGATCAAAGTGCAGTGTTCATTGAAAACTTTGATGCAAAGACGGTAGACCCCAGTATTTGGCACAAAACTGAATAAGAAAAGAAAGAAGGAATAAAAATTAATCTGCACAATCAAAACGAACATTTCTAAAAAGAAACTATAAAGTCATTAATACACCCGTGCAAAGTAGAAAACCTCGTATTCAGAAACATTAAAACCATTGACAATGAGTATCTCGGCCATGGACAATAGATGGACCACAGACAAAATCCTGACAACTTAATCAACTTATTGCATAAGAACAAAAAAATATTATATAAAATTATTGAATAAAAAGCTATCTCTCTCTCATTGAGGAAGCAAATAGTTGAACCACATAACCTCACGATTGAATTCTTTGAAGAGGCTGTCAGACGCGCACCCACATTTCACCAGAGGTGTTTAAGTCTCATGTAGCACGGAGCAAGTCCGAGCTGCTGCTGAGAAATTCCAGACGGATATACCCAATAACCCTCTTTGCCTGAAACGTGACTCAAACCTAGAACTTCATGCTCAGCAGTAGCGCTTGCGACCACCAGACCATCGAGGCAGTAATTTATTTTAATATAAGACGGTCGACGATCATTTCGAGGGCCACCATAGCCATCAGGAGACAAACCACCGTCTCTTACAGCCAGTATTATTATAATATTTATTCACATTAGTAACGACATGGACTTTATTGTTGCGAACTCCTTGGTTGTTTAAACTTTTTAGAAGATTTTTGTATTCTTTATTTGAATGTTATTCTTTTGTTTTTCTTCACTTTATCTTGTGTCTGTCAAAAGGTTTGATTTGTGTTTTCCAATTATTGATGTTATTTTTCGCATTTAAATCCTTTTATCACGCTGAGCTTTAGTTTCATTTCATTCCAACAACCACCAATACATACAGTCGTTTTTTTTTTTTTTGTTAATGGCATCTCGCAGTTCAACCAAAGGGTTGTCTACTGCTTAACCGGGCTTGCCTGTGGCTGCCACAAAAGAATTGTAGCCTCCAGCCAGGGCTTAATAAAAACTAAACCTAACTTACAAAACTAAGCGACTACACGCTAAGGGCAGGCTTAGGGCGTCGCTGGGGGGGGACAGCAAGGGACAGCTGGATCGGGGGTAGAGATGGGCAGAGGGTTTAAACCCAATGGGCAGAAACGGGTTTAAACCGGGTTTTTTGGGTTTAAACGGGTTTAAACCCGAATAAAAACCCAAACAGCGGGTCTAAATTAAGTACTTTCACTAATATCTTCGATCATGGACCTCACACGATTTAGGTACTTCTAGTGCTTTTTGGAGTATAAATATCACTGATAGTGATGCATTTAACAGCACATCAAGTTTGAAAACTTACTCTTCGAACATGATATTTCAACAATTGTGTTATTTATGCAAGTATTTCATCACAGCCCATTGTATGATCAAGCATATAAGTCTACTGCTGATCTCAGAGTCGATCCTATAAACCGGAATTAACATTCTTCACTACATCTTTCAAGGCTATCCAAAGAAACATATATAATCTAATCTAAACCTTTTTTTTCTTCAAAAATCTTGAGGACGATGACTTAAATAAAACAAATGGGTAAGTGATTGAATTTTTAATCAAATTAGACAAGTAACATGAGCAAGTTACATTTATTCAGAGTCAGTGTCGGTCGCAGAATTAGTATTATCAGATTGTCCACAATTTATGAATTCTAACGCATTTGATGTCGTTGCTTCCAATTTGAGATGGCGCGAATACCTCGTCCTCAATTGCATTCGTTTCGGTTAGCGGTGAACTTCCATGTGGTGTTGGAGTTTCCTCACTAATCTGATCATCATTTATACTTTCGTTTACAGTCTTTCGTTACAAACATTGTAACGAAACGTTACAACACAACATAAACAAACGTTATTTTGGCGGCTCTTTCCGCAGTAAGACGATTCCGTTTTATGCTGTGGACGTTTGCTTGAGCGCTAAATGTGCGTTCCGTTGCTGCAGACGTACATGGTGCCGTAAGAATCCTCATAGCTACTTTGCTCAGCTGTGTCGAGCTGCATATACCTTTCCACCACACAACTGGTTCAATATCTCCCAGAGATCGCCAAACAAACTGTTTACCCCAGAAGCATTCTTTAGCTTTATAATTAGCGAGATCAGGTGTTACATCTAAATTCAGCCTTTGTCCTTCATTGTATATGAACTCCATGGCTAGAAGTTCTTGTACTTGGTTGAGCTCCAAACCTTGCTCTCTAGGGTCAAGCATGTATGCTGCCATGTGTATAGGTTTCACACACATACTTGCCCTTAAATCTACTGATACTAAAATTTCATTCTTCTCGTCTTCACTCAACATTGTTATGGATGGAAGCACAAATTCGTGTGAACTGACTGAGTAGTGACTGAAAACAAAAGCGTCAGGAGTGCGGTGCGCGGGCGGCGCGGTCTTTATCGCTTGATAGAAAGAGAGCATAGGTACATGAGCGACATAAGTGCGACAAAGAGCGGCATATTTCTTTCCCTAACTCGTCGTCTACCTGTCGCGCCTTTGAAGAACATCTTTCAAAAAGATTATAAACGGTAACTATATGTAAATATGAGTGAATAGTACTAGAATATTCACAAATATTAACATTTACCATGTTTAAATTGATAAATTTCCCCAAATCAATAAAAACCCGAATAAAAACCCCGTGGGAGGGAATAAATGGGTTTTTATTGGGTTTAAACCCAGTAAACGGGTTTAAACCCGGTTGATTGCCCATCTCTAATCGGGGGTTTTTAAAACTACTGGCTCAGCGGCAACGCGGGCTGGCTCGAGCAAGGGTCGGGGGGATGATAGTGGACAGGGTCGTCGCGACGGGCCTCGACGGCGAGGACGGAACGACGGAAATTTGTATCTGTGTGTTAATCTAACAGTGCTAGTAGCCGGGCTGCTCTCCTGGAGGAGAGTGGTGGCATCGTCGGGGGCAACATACAGTCCACTTATCATCGCTTTCATATACCTCTTGACCGGTCGGTCGATTCTGTAAACTTAAATTCACTTCATCTGCGTTTTCACGGTGAGATCTTGACAGAACAGCTATACAGATGCATTTCTTTCTCACACTGAAGTAATATTAAAATAATGCTAACCTTTTTTTTACCCTAGCGATTTCATAATGTTGGCAGCGTAGTCTCCAAGTTCGTTATAACGCACTAACATTCAAACACGTATATAGTCGGCGACGTATCAGCGCTATTGTTTAAATAAAAGCTTGTAAATACGACTAATTAACTAACTCATTACACCGAGAACTGGGGCTAATAAAATATTATGTTATGTTATTAAGAAATTACTGTTAACGTTTGTTACTCCGCTATTAAATGTGTGTTGTTGGTGCTGTTGGATTTGCGTGGACATGGCTGATAAATTGTATTTGTTAAGAGGGCGTGACCAGAGGGCTAGTCAATTTTTTTATAGGTCAAAGAATCAGCATTGCCATCCAACGTGGCAACGCTGCCAGCCTTTTGGGCACATTTCCCACTGATAGCGATGGGGACGAAGTTTTGACGCCCTATGAGCTCTTCCTCTTTTTGTCTTTTTACTACGTGTATATAATATAATTTTTGTTTTTATAGTGTACTAGCTTCTGCCCGCGACTTCGTCCGCGGAAAATTTCTTGTTTTAACATTAGAAGTAAGTCGAAAAAATACTTTTTAAAACATAAAACGAAATATAAAAGTTAAAATACAAAAGATAGGAATATGGTGTCGCGGACTTTTTTGTAGAAATAATTAAGGCGAACCGGGTTGTCATACATTGCTTTCAATTTTAAACAACTGTATAATTCTGTTTTCACAGGTATTCTTTCCGACTTGCTAGACTAAAATTGCGATAGCTCGGCTAATATGCATGATATACTTAAATATAATTTTCACCTCACAGGCTCGGAAAGAGTCTGTTTGTCATTCGAAATCTGAGCCGAAAATCGATTTTTGCTCTCTAGCGTGGAAAGAGTTTTTAAAATTCGAACCTTTCTATTTAATCATTTTCTATACTGCCAGTCCACTGAAAATGCATGACACGGTCTAAAATAAAATATTAAATAATACCGCTCACCTTAAAAACTTCCATCACAGTACAGAAATTAAATATTTTGCGAGGATATAATTGTAAAATTGGAATTAATGTTAATAAGTATTCCATTTGATTAAAAAAATCCTTGACGTCACATTTGAATATGCCATAAAAATACTACCCTGTCAAATACCCAATTGTGTAGTAATATAAGTTAAATTTTTTAAATAAAATAAATACTAATATAATATGTTATTTAATCCTTTGCTTGGCAAAAATAAATATGTATTAAATTAAATTAGTTAGTTATTTGTATTAAATTAGTTTTTTTCTTTAAGTAATTCTCCTTAGAGGACAAGTAGGATATAGAACAAAATACAGGGTATTTAATTTTGGAGATATTCTAGAGACATTGCCAAGTATCTGTTATTTTCTTCACATGAGTCAATGTATCTGAGACGCTCGAAAAAAATAAAACTCAACATATAACACCTGTTTTCTTGCACCTAGCAGTTTCCTCGCTGTAGTGAGGTGAAAAATTGTGTGTTGCGCTCGGCAGCAAAGCTTTTCTGCGTCTCGTACCTTTGAAACCTTCGTTACGCTCAGGATTCTATATTTGAACCACTCGCTTCGCTCATGGTTCAACCCTAGAATCCTTCGCTTACTCAGGTTTCAATAGAAGTACTCGCGCCAAAAATCAACTTTCCAGCCTTGCATAACAAATAACTATTATTAGCCTATAGCACTCAGGAATAATGTAGCTTTATATTGGTGAAAAATTTTTTGAAATCGGATCATTGGTTCCGGAGATTACCCCCTACATACAAACTTACAAACTTACAAATTTTACCTCTTTATAATACTAGTATAGATTTAAGATTTGTGTTTAATCTCTATAAACAAAGTTTTGGTAGATACGTGGAATAATATTTGTTAAGCAGGTTTGTTGTTACGGTTTATGAATAAGAACCTCTTTTCATTTTGAAAAATGAGAATCAGACATGGTTGAGAGAGTTGGCGAAAATGAGAAAACCAGCCAGCAGTACTTACCTTTGGATAAGAGTTACTCTTTTCTGCGAATGCAGGATCCGACGCTAATCTGTAAAATCTTTGATAAACCACAAAATACCTAACTATTTTCAAAAAAAACGGTGAAGAAAATCATAGTGAAAAAAATGGATTAGCTTAAGGCCCAGTTTTTAGGCAATGGCATGTTTAAATGCCGTAGGAATGTACCAAGGAAAAGGCTTAAAAACATTCATAAAATTTCCTTAATAATACTAAAAGCCTGTTACTAAGCCACTGCTTGGCAAAGACCTATTCTCATACATATGCTCTACATTATAGTGGTGGGTTATATGTATATATTATTTTATTATTTGGTACACCAACAGCAGTACATACAAAAAATTATAACACATAAATTAATAAAAGTACAGGTATGTATGCCTATTATTAGGTGAAAAATTCAAGCAGGTCACCAATATTCTTACGCTCCATCAAAGAACAATAACTCGTAAATATTTATCACGCGTTGTAAATGAATATTTTTCAAGGGGCACTAATTATTTCCACAATCTGCTGGTAGAAACACAGTGAACAATTGATTTGACTCAGGTTTTTCACTTTAAAACCTTCACCATCAGACGTTAATGGTCATTAAGCTGAAAAATGCTACTTCTTATTTTATTATAAAGGGGCCTTTTATGATTTTGTATATGTGCTTGTGGGTTGTTCCCTTTTTGTTGATGCTTTCACACGATTTTGACGAATACCTTTTTAAGTTTATTGGCATGCTGTTAAAAATGTTCTGTTAAGTTTATCTTTAAAGATTTATTCTTTTTAAATTATGCGTTCTTTTCGCCTTTGTTTTTCAGTATATTGGATAATGGACAGCCCGTCTTACCTAGGTGTGTCGTATAACCTGGGTACTGGGTTGTGAAGGTCGGATAGGCAATCGCTCAATGTAAAATACTGGTATTCAGCTGCATCTGGTTAGACTAGAAGCCGACCCCAATATAGTTGGGAAAAGACTACACAGGAAAATTGGAGCGCGCCTATATTTTCCGAAGGGTAAGACACTTGTTAATTTTAGTTAATTAGAAACCAATATAACAGTGCTTGTGGCACATTTAATATTTTTAAGTGGCATGCGGTGCTTACCTGTAAAAATTGTTACACTAACCTTACATAATGGTAGATAATTACACAAAATATATACAGTGTAAACAATTGTTGGTTGGCCAACAAAGGGAAATAAAATAAAAAAATAGTACAGAGGCCAGCACATCAAGTGACCACACTCTGTCAAATTTCTTTGAAAGTATTTCAACTTTATTGCAAAGATATAAGGTTCATTTTTAATTGAGAAAATTTGACAGTTAGGGATAGCTTGATGTGCTGGCGTCTGTACATCCATATTTTGCCAGTTATATTTCAGTCTCGCGTAATAGATGGCGAGCATATTACCATTAACCGGACAACAAATAAAGACCACAGGCTGCTACTGAGAAATTCACAACACACTTTGCACGACCCAGGCATCGAACCCAGGATCCCATGCTTAGCAATAACAACATTAGACCAACGAGGTAGTCACTAGTACCCAAAGACTTGCTTCAAACATAGTAAAAGTGCGTCGGTCAGTTCTAGCTTCATTGACCCTGTAAGTGAATCAGATTATGATGCTATATTCTATATCTTTTTTACGAGGAGCTCGTGGCTAAGTACTAACAGCCGCACAGGCCGATCCATCAGATTAAGCTACGCTTGCCGGAGTTGGCAGTGTATGGGTGACCATCTTTACATACTGAGACTTCTGTCATTTGAGCATCTTTGACAGTCGTTACGGGTCGTCAGAAGCCCATAAATTTGACAGCCAGTCTTAACAAAGGGTATCGTAGAGCCCAGTTACTGGGTTGTAGAGGTTAGATAGGCAGTCGCTCCATGTAAAATACTGGTATTCAGCTGCATCCGGATAGACTGAAAGCCGACCCCAACATAGTTGGGAAAAGGCTAGGCAGATGATTCTTATCTTTATTTTCAGAAATAGTAGCCATGTAGGGAAAAACAGTAGCAAAGCTTTTCCGGTCTAATAAAACCTTCAACCAATTCATAACTCTGGAACATTCTATACAACATCCACAAATCCTATCCACACTCTATCCTTTATGGTATCAACACAACATCCTTTCTATGCGTCATTATAAGTCACAATTCATTAAAATTATCGTCAAACTGACTTCAATAGGGATGTCGAGTGACTGCTATTGCAAGACATATCGACATTATAATCTCCGATCACTATCGACATTCCTGCACAGTCACTTGACTGGGGTGGCTCCGTCGCTTTGTGTTACTAGTACCATATTAAGCGTTTAATGTATGGAATTTAATTTCTAAAACTCATCCAATACTGTAAAGACAGTTTGTAGAATGTTCGTAATGGCGTTTAAGACGTTTCGTTTAGATCGTATCTTATGACATTGGTCGTAAGTTGAAAGCTAATCAAAATGTTTTAATCGATGACGCGATAACATTAGTGATGCGCTTGTCTTGTTTTTGTAACAGTTTTTGCCATCGATGATTTATTTAATTTTCTTTAGTGAATGATGTATTGGTTGTTAATATTACATGAGGGTTTTGGGATGTATTATTTAATGTTTGTAGTTTAGATCGCTAATAATAATGGTCATGATTGATTTCAAGTCTTGCTGGCTGGATATACAACTTACGTTCATTATTGTAATAAAGACAGGTTATTCTGATTTTTTAACTTTATCATACATAATATTACGTAAATCACGCCTGTATTCCCTCAAAGGTTAGGCAGAGGTGCACCCTTAGAACACCCACATTTTCCTAGTAGCTGATTAATAAAATTGGTTCTGAAAGAAATAATATGAAATATCTATATAACGGTTGCATTTAATAATGGTAAGTAAGGTTGCATTGAGATATTCAGAACTTTCGCTTGGAAAATAGTTGACCTTATTTTATGTATTACTATATCTATAGTACCTTCATAAATTACAATGCTAAAATTGACATACACAACTACCTACCTACTTTACTTATCGGTAATTGCGTAACAGACTCACAATAAGTCTTTTGACAGTTCAACAACATTTATTGCGGTATTTAAGTTGTTGAGCAGACGAATTTTTTAAACCTATAAAGCAATTTATTAGAAATTTTCTTCAAAATCCCTTGTATGGAGATTGAAAATGTGTTACCTACTTTCAATCACAGTAGAAATGGACTTGCTGAAGCAGAAAAAAAAACTAAACCAAATGCGGAAAATGGACATGACATCGATATCGATACTCCCAAAATACTACCAACCCAAGCACAACACGAAAGGTGAATGAATTCTTTGCATTACTTAATTGATTTGTTAGATATCTCTCGTTGAGTGAGCCGTATTTAATTGAGATTCTAAAACATAATATCGTTCTTTTGGCTGTGGCGAGACCACCTAAATTGATTTCAATTTGTTAAAAAAAAAACATGACCTGACCCGTCGGGTGAATGAATTCCGATTATTAATCATTTGTAAAAATAAGTAGTTGACGAAGAAGCTGTGTTATATTCGCAATTCGTTTTGTTAATCATATTTCTTCTCTTGTTTATTAATCACTAGGTTTAGTCTTTCTCAGCTATTTTTGGGGTCAGTTTCTAGTCTAACCGGATTCAACTATTTACATGGAGCTAGTGCATAGGTGACATTCTTAACCCAGTTACTGTGATACCCCTTGGTAAGACTGGTTGCCAAACTACTACTACTCGCTACGAATGTCAAAGACCCACGAATGACAGCCAGAACCATCGGTTTAAAAGGCTTTCCCTGACACAGAGGGGTCTTAATACGTTATGGATGGTCACCAACCAACGATACGACCGCATCAAGCTGATGATGATGATAAGGACAAGTAAGATCACCAGTTCGTTTGTTCGACCTACTTACTTATGGTTTGATACTGATGGGTCTTACTCGACCCACTCCAGCTTCGCACGGTTGCTATACAGTGTGTAACAGAAAGGGTTTATACATACAAAAGGATATGCTACAGACCACCAAACTGAAAAACTTTTACTATAGGACAGACTCCGACATCGCAAAAAAAAATCAGCTGTTCTAGACATTTTTCGTCACGTAACTAGTCGAAATGTGGGAAACACGAAAAGAAGAAGACTTTTAACTGTAATTATAGAGTCGTTTTGTATTAATTTTCACCGCGTTCCACAAATAGACGTTTTATTAATATTTAACTTGTATTTTATTGGATTGTCAAGTCTATTAATTCTTGAACTAAGGAGGTTGTTAAAGTTCGCAATTATGACTGCATTTAGTAATAACGGGACGCTATCTTTTATTATTATGTATTTTTTGTCTAATAAAGTAAGCAGATCAAGTTTATAGAAGCCCACACAGCTGTTAATGCAGGGGAAATTATAGGTTCTATAAAACCAACTTAGGGCCTGAGAATTACATTAATGAAATATGCTATGGCAGAAAGGTATAATGTTCATAGATTCATGTGTTGTATGGTTGAACAACATTCGCTTTAATTTGTGTAACATGCTTCCTTGGCTGACGGAAATAAATATCTCAATTGAGTAGAAAATTGTGGAAATGAATAGTACTGTATAGACGCCAGCACATCAAGCTATCCCAAACAGTGAAATATTCCCAATTGAATATGAACCTTATTCTTTTGCAATAAATTTGAAAAACTATCATAATCCATATAACCCATGTGTCATGTTTATGAACGAACGCCGTCAGTAGGGACTAGTAACCACTTAGCTGCCACGGCTATTTTAAAATTTAACTTAATTTTGAATTGTTTTTTTTAAATCTTGTAATTATGGTCGCTTTTATTAAGTTCTGCATCGTTCTCACGTGTATATTACAACACTAGCACTTTGCCCGCGGGTTCGCTCCCGTGGCCTTTCCCGTGGGACCCGTTATTTTTCCCGGGATAAAAAGTAGCCTATGTTACTCCTAGAAAACTAAGCTTTCCAACGGTGAAAGAATTTTTAAAATCGGTCCAGTAGTTTTTGAGCCTATTCATTACAACCAAACAAACAAAGTTTTCCTCTTTATAATATTAGTATAGATGAATAATGTAACCCAGTTTTTGTAAACATATTTTGATTTAAAAGAGTGTCCATGGAGTTTCTTGCACGTTCTTCTCCATAGGTACCTACTGCTTTGGAATCGGCAACTATCTTCATCTTTCTGACTGACCGACCCCTTGACAATTCAAAAGTGCCTGTAATTGGTTTATTTGAAATAAATGCTTTGAGTTTGAGTTTATCAATGAAATTTGACAGATTGGGGTAGCTTGATGTGCTAGCCTCAATACCATCCCTAGCTTCTGCCCGCCATATCGTTCGCAAGGAAGTCTTAAAATGATTTCTTCACATACGATAAGGGTTGAATTTTAAAAAATGCGTCCTTAGCGGATGCTTACGTCATAATAACTATCTGTTTATATAATATCTTGTATGTATATCTTTGTGACAAACAGCCCAAACCGTTCAGTGGTTTGAGCTATGTGTTGATGGATCTGTCACTTAGTCAGGTAGATTACATATCGTTTCAGTCTTTAGCAGGTACACCTGGAAGAGGGCTTTTGTAATACCCGATTTTTCTTAATAAAATTGCATTTTCGTCTCTGTGAACCATAAGACGAGAAGTGATTGAGTGCGTCATCTATTCCAGAATGTTATTGGCCATGGTTAAGTAGGTAAAAATAATTTTTATTTTAGGTTAATTGAAATACACAAATCTTAAATACATCATACAATAAACATATTAAAAATTTGTTAAATGCCACCACTACTAACTACCATCACCAACAACCACCACCAACACACAAAGAAAGGGCTCATTGGGCTAATGCCCAATAAAAATAAAATTTTAATAAATTTCATCAAAATTAGGTACAATATTATTCTTCTTTCATCTAAAGCCAGCATACAAAGAAATAATATCTACAACCGTGGGAGTACAATCAAACAATTCACCAAACCAAACATAAGGGCATATTCTAACTCGAGGCAATTATACGTCCAGTTGGTCTACTGAAGTCGGGACATCGGAATCGTTTTAAGTCGTGTACACACTTGAATTGTTTGTGTTTCGAGAGGGTTAGTCCATGCCGTGACGAGTGCGTCTTGTTGTGTGATTACCGTAGCGATGCGCCAGTGTGTTTGCTGCCTTAGGAACTATGGTTTTCACTGGATTATAGGTGCTTGTTTGCTGTAGGAACTATGGTGTATTGGCTATTGGATTAGGTAGAATTGTTTGGAGTTAAGAAAATAGATGCATGTATATGGTACCTTATAGCTGGCATCCGGTTTTTGGGAGTCTATTTAATCTCTCTGCCTTGTTGTGCTTTTGATTGCAAGCGTTGCTACTGGGCATGATGTCCTTGGTTCGATTCCCGGGTCAGCCGACATATCGTTGGGTTTTTTCTATCTGGAATTTCTCAGTAGCAGCCTTTTTTTTTTAGTCTGAATTTGTGCCCGGTTGATTGCAATAGGCTCGCCCTCTATTACATGGAACTTAAACATAACTCGTGAAGTGTGTGCTGCTCGGCTTAACCCTTCGAAGAATACTGGCATGATGTTATACTATTGCAAAGTAATTAAAGAACACAACATTGTTGATGAAATTATTAAGCGTCTACGTATGTCACCTTGATAGATACCGACGAAATAATTTTCTAAGTTTTATCAAATCAAGCTTACGGCTTATTCAAGCCTGGAAAAAAAATCGTCATTATTGAGAGCTTGATTGACTAGATTATTGATGGTATACTAACCACGGCTTTGTTTTTTTTTCTGTCTGGCTTAACTTCATCTTCAATTCCTATAAAAGTATTACAGTAATCAAAACTGTTCAGGAATTCAAAGTCTATGCTTTTACATATTATTTTCCATAAGCAGACGCAAAAAAAAATATCAAGAAATATTTGTATGGGAGTTCGCCACTGTTCTTTGACATCATCATCCTCCTACCCTCATAAAAATAATAAGTTTGTCGAAGTTAGACATTCGAATCAGGTATAAATTATCCCCGGTATCTTATGCATTTATCAAACGCAGATAATAATCTATAGCAAATAAATGTCACAAGTGACTTGTCAATGTATAAAATTATATACTTTGCAAGCAATTGAAAAGTGCAGCGGTACATAAAATTGTTTCGTTTAGCGACTAATTTGTAGACCTACTTTTAGTCGCCGGTTTTTTAGGGTTCCGTACCCGGATTAAGTTTAGTTAATTATCACCATACAAGACAAAAAGTCTCCAAGCGCCTTACAGTTGAATAAAATCTATATGGCTCTTCACATAGTAATCTATACAAATAATAAAATTGTAGAAAAGTGGTGTCTGTAAAATGGAAATATATTTAAAAAAAGTAGCAGGGGTTGTTATTATATCGATGCCGAACCCGAAATTGTAATTAATTTTTTTTTGTCTGTTTGTCTGTGTGTTTGTGCAGGCTAATATCAGAAACGGCTTATTCGATTTACATGCGGCTTTCACTAATATATTGTAGCTTGTAAGCTTCACTTAACATTTAGTGTTTATTTCATGTCAATCGGTTCATAAATAAAAAAGTTATGTCAATTTAAAGAATTACGGCAAACATTTGTTAAAAGCATTATTGTAAAGTAAATTTTTAGCTACCCAAACGACGGTATTTGCTATTCAAAATATGCTGCCCGAAAAGTCACTATTCCACGCGGACAAAGTCGCGGGCACAGCTAGTCATTAATAAATATGTCGCTATTTCAAATTTTATTAGAGTATATTTAGAACTAAAAAATGTACAGATTATGCGACCTACGTCAGAAACAAACCGAGTTCAGTTGAGTATTAAAAAAAAAATAAGTATAGGGGTTTGAAAGTCAAAATTGCGTTACGCCATCTTTAATCTCTATCATAATAATCATTATCAACGCTCTCGCATAACATGAAAACGACATTCATGACTAAAAATGGGAAAATTCTGTCAGCTGCATCTAAGTGATAGATTTGGCCCGAATTCGCACTTTTCCCTGTCCGTGTCTTTCAATTATAAATTAAAATCATAACCTTTCTTTTCTCTATATTCTTTATGGCAAAAAAAGCCCAAGACATTTGGAACAGACAGCATAACGCTTTTTCGTTACGCTACATTTTTTGCCAGTTTACTCTTACACCGCATTAAGGAACTTCATTCCAAAAAGTATCAAATTGAATAAAAAAAGAATAACCAAGTTTACTTAAAATTCTGAGCTATGTTTTAGTGTTATGTAAAATGCAAGTAAATTTACTGCAAAAAACAAGTTACAAAAACATAACAATTTAACGTGCAGTCAATGTTCAGTCACGCAATCATTTTTACTGTTAGTAGTTAATTGAATTTGATCCCATGGCAGCTTTCCTAGACACAATTAACCTCTTTTTCAACAGTTTAACAATTTCCACTACTGTATAAACAGTAGTGGAAATTGTTAAACTGTACCCTAGGGCTTATGCACACGGCGATTTATTTACACGCCCTCGACGCGCGATCCTTACAAAATTTAGACATACCTATGCACAAGTCTCGTTGGCGTGTTATACGCGCGTCGTGGGCGCGTAATTTAAACGCCATGTGAATAGGCCCTTAGATATCATCACTTTTACAACTTGTAAAGCTAATTACACTACACTCTATTGCCGACTGGCTTTTACGATAACTAGCTAACCTATTGAATGTAATACTATGAAACAAATTGCCCAGAATATGCCCTGCAACTATGAAACGTTATTGACAAAGTTTTCTAACCAGAATAATACCTAGGAGACAGGCCAGACAAGTGTCAATCGCTCCGTGTCGATTGGATTTCGAAAATTGTTGAACAATTCGTTATCTCAGCGTTTCGGATTGTAAAGAACGCCACATTTCAGAGAATTTGTTTCTGTTTCGTTACACAATTTGACATTGTCTAGCACTTAGCGACCGAGAACGACTGATCACGTGACATTTCGAAAGCTTATGCCAATTCCAAACATTTCGGATTTATCTAATTTCGCTATCGTAACTGAAAATGTGACTTTGTGGCCCCAAGCTTGGGTATTCTACAAAGCAATCGCGTCTCTTTTTTTAGTGTATTTAAATGGACTCGGTACAGAATTCGGCTACGTGTTTGGCGCTATCACTAGCTTCCATCAATTCCTAAAACGTGCCAACGACAGGACACACCAGATATTAAGTGTTCTATGATGTCGAGTGTTTTTAGTACTCAATACTCAATAATTTATTGTTTCCACATGTGAACTTAGGTGGTAGGAAAAATTAAATCATTGTAGACCGTGTGTAGTCCCTATATAAGCGTCAACTATGTTTCATTTATTTTTGTCGCACTAAAGGTTCATTAAACCAAGAAAGCATGCATTTCATTCCTACAAAAAAAATATACAAACAATTTGCAACCTTATTACCAAGAGAACACATCGTTTGTGGAACAGCACCACATTAACAGTCTAAGGCGGAGTCGACGTCGTGAAGATTCATACTGGATTCCGCCAATATAGTGTTAAGCCGAAGAAACGAAAACCTGGTCACGTGGAGACCTTAACAGGTTTTCCTTGCCTCGGCCAACCTGGGTACGGAGTCTGTTTCAAGACTTCCAGGTTAACCTTTTGAGCATCACGGTTGGAAATATACGACAAATGAAAACGTGCCCAACAGGCCACGGTCGGCTATACCCGACAAGTAAAAATATACCCAACACGCCACAGTCTTGGCGTGGAAGAGGACGCCGAAGCGTTTACGCTCTGGCGTTAAAAAGGTTTTAGCAAAGAAACCCGTGTTCACTCAGTGACAGAGCGTTGACATTAAAATGATATAAAAGTTATTCTGTATAACTTTCATACCACCATCATATCTTTCTATGACTCATATTTTTCGACATGTACTGTACAATCGAACAAGCTAACAGGCCTATCTGACCGCTATAGCCGAGCTACTGGTAAAACGATATCCTGCCAAGACTGGTTGTTAGACTTTCAGGCTTCTGAATACCCGTAACGATGGTCGGTTATATTTATTGGTTATTTACCATTCATCTATATTCAGAGCTGAAGTCAAGTCACGACAGTTTCCGGCCCATAGTGCTGCTCGACGAGGTCGGCAAACTCTTCGAGAGAATTATTGCGGGCCGCCTCGTCGGGCACCTTGGAAGGACGGGGCCGGACCTTGCGGACTGCCAGTTTGGCTTCCGCAAGGGGCGCTCGACGGTGGACGCCATCATGCGCGTTAGAGCCCTCACGACGGGGGACGCGGTGTCCCAGGGTAGGGTCGTCGTGGTGGTGTCACTCGACATCGCCAACGCCTTCAACACCCTGCCCTGGAGTTGCATTGGGGAAGCACTCCGGTATCACCGGGTGCCGACCTACCTCCGTCGAATAGTCGGGGCGTACTTGACGGACAGAGCCGTCATCTACCCCGGTCGCGATGGGGAATGGAACCGGCGAGAGATGTCGTGCGGTGTCCCGCAGGGATCGGTTCTGGGGCCGTTCCTGTGGGACATCGGTTACGACTGGGTGCTGCGGGCCGACCTCCCTGACGGCGTCAGCGTAGTTTGCTACGCTGACGACACACTGGTCCTGGCGCAGGGGAGGTCGCATCAGGCGGCGGCCGACGCGATGACACGCGGGGTTGCGACAGTCGTTGAGAGGATCCGGCAGTTGGGTCTCGAGGTGGCTTTGCACAAATCCGAGGCCATGTCCTTTCATGGGCCTCGGAATAGGCCACCATCGGGATCCCAACTTACGGTAGGAGGGGTTCACATCGGCGTTGAGACCACGATGAAATACCTGGGTCTGGTCCTCGACAGCCAATGGAATTTCGTGGAGCATTTCCGACGTTTGGCCCCCAAGCTGGAACGGACTGGGGCCGCCCTCAAGCGGCTCTTGCCCAATTTGAGGGGGCCAAACGCCTCCTGCCGGAGGCTTTACGCGGGAGTCGTGCGGTCCATGGCCCTTTACGGGGCCCCGGTGTGGGCGCGTTCACTGCGGCGGCGAGCCACCCATTATCTGAACGCGCCCCAAAAGGTGGTAGCCATACGGCTTATCCGGGGGTACCGCACGATCTCGGGCGAGGCGGCAAGCCTCCTTGCCGGACTGCCGCCGTGGGATCTGGAGGCGATAGTCCTCGCGCGCCTGTTCGAGTGGCGCGCGGAGGTACTAAGCCGGGGGGAAACTCCGTTTCCGCAGCAAATTGCGGCGGAGCGGACGGACCTCCGGCGCGATCTCATGGCGGCCTGGAATCAGCGACTGTCGCAACCCAGCGCAGGGCACGCCACGATAGTGGCGGTAAGGCCCCTCTTTGAGGAGTGGCTAGAGAGGCGTCACGGCGCCCTCACCTACCGCCAGACGCAGGTCCTCACTGGACATGGATGTTTCGGGAGGTTCCTGCACATCATCAGGCGGGAGGAAACGCCCGGGTGTCACCACTGCGAGGATCGCCCAGAGGACACGGTAGAGCACACGGTGCAAACCTGCCCAGCATGGGCAGAGCACCGCCGTGTCCTCGTAGAGGCGATCGGCGGCGGCGACCTCTCGCGCCCGGCCCTGGTGCAAGCCATGGTCCGGGGCGAGAGGGAGTGGGAGGCAGTCACCTCCTTCTGCGAAAAAGTTATGCTCGCGAAGGAGGTGGCGGGATGGGAGAGAGAAAGGTCCTCCCGTCCCAGCCGCCGCAGGAGACGCCCCGGGCGTCGGGAGCCACGTGACGACTCCCGGCCACCGTAGGCGCGGGCCTGCGGACGGTGAGTAATGGGTGACTCACCGTCCGATCAGCACCAGACCCGTGCCGTACGGCGCGTATATGTTCCACGCGCGCCTCAAAGAGATGTCAGCATATGAAGGGGCCCCTCAGGGCCAAGCCTGTCGGGTAAGCGGGATTGTCCGAAAGGGTTACCGCTACCCCGGAACATAAAGGGCTACGGAAGGAACATGGATGGGTTTTAGTCAGTAAGAGTCTGACACTCCCTTCCGCTCCACCCAGTACGGGAGCAGTCATTGGATGATTTCCCAGCCTTAAAAAGTCACGACAGTCAGATACATATCCGTACGTTTCGAGAAAATTAATGACTACATGCACTGTTTAATTTATTGCAGAACCCCATTATAAATATTCATACCCATTAACTACAGACCCCATTAAAAATAAAAATAATTCACAGTCTACGCCATACTTTTTCGAATACCATTTTAAAATCCGCTAAGAGGCAAAAGTCTAACCTAACAGTCTCATCATAATGCCAGATAATTAAACTTACAATCTTACACCTTTGCCTGTATACCAAATAGCTTCTTACACTATACTCGATTTTCGTTTCATCTACTACGATCGGCCACAGTTGAATTTTAGACCTTTTTAATATTTTTTTCTTTACGGAACCCAAACAAAATTCAATAAAGTTTGTATACTTATATCAGACTTTTTTGCTCCACAGCCGAGCTTGTTGCTGCTAAAATATTACGCGAATTAGCGAAACGCTTCTAACAACAGTAATTACTATAGCTATTAACGCGATACGACAGCGGTACTCAACATGTTAACTGGGAGAAACATGTTAAAAGAGAAAGTTTGAGAAAGGTCCGTTTATTTCCTCGACAGTGCAATGTATCACTTTAATGCACTGTAGAGCAATTCTGTGCTTGTGTAACTGCAATTTAGTTTATGGTTCTGAACTGAAAAAGTAAGAGGTTTAATTGAGATAGTATATTAAGTATCTTGACCTGTCTGTTACTTGTGATAACATAAAACTGAGATTAGCAACCCTGGAGAGTTCATTGTAAAAAATATGTTCTCTTTGATCGATCATATCAGCAACCATCGTCGTATTTAATATAGCATATTAAACGCTGCTTCTGAAGAATTCATTTGAAACGTCAGCTATTAAGTGAAAAACCGGCCAACTGCTTGTCGGACCAAGTACAGTCACATTAAGTTACCACAAGTTGTAAAATTTTCTCAACCGTTTTCATATTTAACATTCAACGTCTTAAGGTTTCACACCATTTGGATAAATTTGCTAGTTTGGTATAACTTGATGACGCTGGCGACCGTACATTCCAAAAGCAATTGCAAGTTTGTCCGCACAATTAGAAGAGATTCTCCATGTTATTATATTTCTTTTAGGTTTTCCCGTAATTTTGTATGTTCTGTAATTTTTGGAAAATAGTAGTTTCGTATATTAGGCAGCAAAACTGTCTGTTCAGTTAGAAGAACTAAATTCTATAAGATAAACCGACCCTCACAGTTACATCTACGTAAGCACCACGATCTTGCTGCCTGTTGCTCAAGCAAGAATAATATGATCAGTTTACTGAGCTAATAGCCACATAATAAAACATATAACAAAAAAATTACAGTAGATTATGTCAAAAATAAATAAAATTAATATTTAAATACATTGACTTGTACAGGAAATGAAATAAACAATTATTTGAACTGGTATACCAGTTGTAGCTGTCAGTAGATAAGCTAATTCTGGAACAAGAATATAAACCTTGTCTTGTGTTAATCACATAGCGCTATGATAATAACTAAAATATAGTAAATGAGCTTTACTAACCTCAGTGTATTATCTTATTTCCCTGAGGGCGTGGGCAGCCGAATTGAGCCAACAGGCTTGTTATGTGTGGGCCGCATTGAAGTTTTGCATCTACTGTTATGCTAAGAGATACTGCAGTCTCATGCACATCTTTATCTTAGATGATTTTGGATCTAGATTTATAACATTCGGTAAAGCCAACTTTTTATATTTCGTTTCCTTGGCATTTAAAACTAGATTATTCTTAGCAAGCAAATAGTAATCCATAACCATTGAGTGAGAATATATTAAATAAAAATTAACTGAGAATAAGAATGGACCCAGTATTGAGCCTTGAAGAATACCTGTCTTAACAGGTAGCTCGGAAAATTTGATACCAATTACATCTACACATTAGAACCTATCATGTAAATAATAATTTATTACGCTGGACCTTCGTTTTAAAACCGTAATTATGTATTTAATTAAAAGCGTGCCATGGGGCACACAATGTAAAATGCAATACTCGAATCACAGAAATTCACATGAGTTCTAAATTTCAACTTAATCGGTCCATTCAATTTAGAGCAAATTGGATGTAACGGATAGACGAATGACTCTAAAGGTTCCGGTTTTACATTCGGATGTCCGGAACCATAAAAAAGAGAATGTCTTCTTCTTAGTCGTGCTGGTAGGTTAAAATTATTAGCCCAAAACGTTTGTCATGTCAATTATATAAATATTGCTGTAAGGTCACCCGCAAAGACAGCGAGTGCAGTATAACGTCACCAGTCATTCTTCATCGGTCAGATGTAATCGAACTAAGAAATGTATTTGTAAATCTCACCTACAGCATTTTTAGAATAGCCTGACGAAAAATTAAAAATACAACTTACAGAAAAACATAAGCCAGTTAAAGCCCAAATAAAGCTAGTCACACAACACTCCAAATAACGCTAATCAAACAGACAATTTTACATAACAAACATATTGATCACTTTGACCCAAGCAGCCAGACATGGCAAATATTTATAAAGCAAAAAAAGGTGTCAATTGAAAAAAGTTTGAGACACACATATAGGGGGCATACGCCTACCGTTGGCCGCAAGTATGGTCGTGATAATTGACCACTATTAACATAATTGGCGTATTTGTAGTCGTGGGCACAGGTATTAAGTTGCTAGAAGAATATGACAGTTTGTGGTCGTGTAATATTTAAGTTATGGATGGTCTGCGGTGCAGTTATAAACCACCTAGTGTTGTAACGAAACAGTTTATTGTTTTCACGATTGTTAGTAGGGATATATTGTTTAAGGAAATGAGTGAGAGAGAAAAACAAAAATGCAACAAAAACTATTATTCTATTTATTCCATACTAGCACTTTGCCCGCGCCTTCGCTCCAGTGGTCTTTCTCGCGGGAACTGTTATTTTTTTCCGAGATAAAAAGCCTACCCTACCCTATGTTACTCCCTGAAAACTAAGCTTTCTAATGGTGGAAGAATTTTTGAAATCGGCACAGTAGTTTTTGAGTTTATTCATTATTAACATACACACACACAAAAATACAAAGTTTGTAGTAGTTTTTGTAGTAGTAGCAAGTTTGTAGAAGTCTTTGTAGTATTAGTATAGATACGTTTGTTGTACGGTATTTCTCATTTTATAAAACACAGCTTGGTATACCAAGCTATGTTTTACGAGATGCAACACAGTTTGTCACTTTAAAAACCCATGGTATTGGGTATATTTTATTTAATACACATGAATTAAAATGTGTTTTATCTTTCATTCAAAGTACTCGTCTCGTAATGTATATTGTTTTACGGGTTGGTCTTTTAGTATAGAAGAGAATGTTGTTCATTGTCATTATGAATTAAATATTGTGTATTTATTTATTTCTTATTTATAGATATCTCATTGTATGCTGCACCGATCGACGTCATCACGTCAACGCCAGCTGTCGCTGAAGGATAGATATCTCATTGTATGCTGCACCGATCGACGTCATCACGTCAACGCCAGCTGTCGCTGAAGGCCAACTCTGGGGCTCTGTCTTCCTTAGGGTCGTAGCATTATGCTGAGCGATGCCCGTTTTGCCTGGATGTGACGCATGTTTTCCCCCAACTTATTCTTTTTTGTGTTATTTTGTTGCATCATGTTTACCGCAAATAAAAGAATTTACTTTCTTTCTTTATTGCTGTTGTAGAAGGTTATAACAAGTAGTAGTGGCGTTGCTGTATTCCGGTCCTATTCAACGTGTTATGGCATCTAAGCCTCTCATCTGTTCATAGAGCGAACAAATGCTATAGGGAGACTGGTTTATTCCCACGCCGCCCAGGAGAGACGAGCAATTCATTGAAACAGTTTTTTGGTGAAATCGACACCTTAATGCGTTTGAACTGTTCCGTGTTATTGCTGAAGGGTCATCATCGTCATTCTCCTGCCCTTATCCCAATTTATTTGGGGTCAGCGCAACATGTCTTTTTCTTCCATACTTCTCTATTAGTCGTCATCTCGGTAGTCACTCCCTTTCTAGCCATATCATCTTTCACACAATCCATCCATCGCTTCTTTGGTCTCCCCCTACTTATAATATAGCCATCCACATTCATAGGTACTCACAACTTTCCTGACAACATTTTCCTCCTTCCTCCGCATAACACACCATGACAACCGATTTCGACAAAACTGAAACTGACTGACTGACTGTTGAAGGGTGAGTGTGAGAAACTCTACAATTAGACGAAGGTTGAAACCTCAAAGTGTTGATTGTTAAGTTCATAATCGATTGAGAAAATTGTACAGTTTGCGGTAACTTCATGTGCTAAAGACTGTACCTCTTTTTTTAATTCCTAAAATATTTTTCTAATAATCCATTAAAAACATAAACTTGAGAAGTTTTTCGATTTATCAGAAGATTATATTATTATTATGTCTACAGTTCTTCCTCTTTGAATACAAATATGCTAAAGCTCAGTTAATGGCAATTTCCATTCACGAAATCACGAGGATAAATTACTACAGGTTCCACCTCTAGTCATATTATACCTCAACTGAATAGCACATAATATGTATTCATAAAATTATATTTCACAAAGATATGGTAACACATTACACAACTCACGCGCACGTTTACATTTACGGCTCTTTCAAATTTTCCTTCTTATGAGATGGTGGTATATAAACATGACGCCAAGCATGAGCCTCCCGACATTACGCCTACCTGAGAAATTCTATCTCTGATCCTACTTCCTACCTACTAATATTATAAACGTACTGTACGTAATGTACGGATGTTTGTTATACTTCCACGCAAAAACTACTATTTATGGATTTAGATTAGGTGTAGGAGAAAAAATTTACTGATATTACTTCAATTGAAAGTTAGACTAATACTAATTTAACACAAATCTCAAACTAAAAATATATATATTATTTACAAGAAGTAAGAAGTAAAAAAAAGGAAGAGCTAGGGCGTCAAAAAATTCATCCCCTTTGCTGTCAGTGGGAAATGTGCCCAAAAGGCTGGCAGCGTTGCCACGTTGAATGGCAATGCTAATTATTTGACCATTATTTTTTGCTGCCAGCAATGCGTGGATGTCGGAAATTATCCCCAGGGGAACATACTACCGGAATAAAAGTATCCTATGTGTTCATCCAGGTTATAACCAACCTCTGTGCCAAGTTTCATCCAGATCCGTTCGGCCGTTTGAGCGTGAAGGACGGACAAACATAAACTCAGACACTCACACAAACTTTCGTCTGTAAAAAAAATATTAGTGTAAAGTGACCTGTCAACCCCCAACATTAAATACATATTGAATATTGAAAGCTACAACGCTCACTTGACTTAAGTTCACAAAGGAAGGAAAACAAACAATTGTACATTAGGTCTTACATCTAAGTTTACATAAAATAAATAAATGTACAATCCACAACGTTTCCACATATAGTATTACTATACGTGTAATAACATACATTTTTTATTTTATTTTATTTTATTAGGGAACAAACAATTGTACATTAGGTCATCTAAGTTTACAATAAAATAAATAAATGTACAATCCACAACGTTTCCACATATTACTATACGTGTAATAACATACATTATGATACATGGATACAGATTTGGTACAATATGATATACGTAATTAGTACGTTTTCAATATGTTTACCAATTATCCGAAAATTCCCAAAAAGTTGAGCAACGGTTTCTGAAAATGTCGAGGAGCGGAAGCCAATATTATAAGCAATTAGCTACCAAAACAAAGTCTATTAGAATTGAAGTGTTTACTTTAAAACTACGCTTCAAAAGAATAATTCCACAGAACGTCGGTGTATCCAAAACTTCAAAGTAACCGAAAGCATAGAGTTTTTGTTTGACATCGTTTTACTAAAGGATATTTTCGTTTTGCGATGGATATTATTACGATTTCTACAACTGGTTTCTAGTCAGCAGCTTTGATATTCACTTTGTTTAATTTCTTTGGTGAAGATCTGCAGCCGGTTCTGGGAAACGGATTAAGTTTATGTTATTTTAAGGAAACGATATTTGTAGGTATTATGTATAATAGAAAATAGGCGCTATGAGCCACCTT
Organism: Hyppa rectilinea; assembly: GCA_951799385.1. Taxonomy (NCBI): domain Eukaryota; kingdom Metazoa; phylum Arthropoda; class Insecta; order Lepidoptera; family Noctuidae; genus Hyppa; species Hyppa rectilinea. The sequence continues at coordinate 5,954,023 of OX637306.1, read as the reverse complement.
ACGCTGTCTGGTACACAGTACAGTTGGGAACAATGCGTAATTTACTATTAAAGTTTGAGTACTTCTTAGTTTACAGTTGTAGATGAGGATGCCCAGTTTATTAAATAACGGTTTTTTTGTAAAATAAACAAAACATCATCACGCCTTGTTTCCCTAAAGGGTTAGGCAGACGTACATAGTAAATACACCCTCACATTTCCTGAGTTATTTAAGTTTAGTGAAATTTGATGACACGGTTGGCGCAGTGGTTGAGCGAATGACTGCTGCGCAGCATGTCGCGGGTTCGATTCCCGCACGAAACAATACGACCTGCAAGTATTTGTTACGGGTCTGGGTGTTTTTTAGGGTTCCGTACCTCAAAAGGAAAAAACGGAACCCTTATAGGATCACTTTGTTGTCCGTCCGTCCGTCTGTCAAGACCGTTTTTCTCAGGCACGCGTGGAGGTATCAAACTGAAATTTATATCTAATACTCAGGTCTACTGTCCCTTGGAGCTGTGAAAAAATCAAACTTCTAAGCCAAGGCAATCAAAAGATACAGCTGTTTATGCCGCAAATTTTCGAAACTCGCACGGGAATCAAAACCTACAGGGTACTTCCCGTGAACTTAGAATCTTGAAATTTGGTACTAAGTAACGTCTTGCAGTGCAGATAAAGGAAAAATTGCGAAAACCGTAAATTTTTTGTTATATCATATAATAAAAAAAAATGTTTTTTTTTTCAAAATATAAAAATACCATAACTATGACTCGATTCTCGTGATGGGTGAACTTTTACTTCACCCGACTCGCACTTGGCCGGTTTTTCTATATATAATATGTATGTATTTACAAAAAAAAATGTATATAAGTAGTTTATCAGCCATCTCGTTACCATAACACAAGCATTAGGTTGCTTAGCTTGGGACTAAATGGCGTTGTGTGAAATGTCCAAGAATATTAATCATTTCAACACAAAAGCAGAGTTTATTAAATGCCTCTTTATAACTTATTAAAATGTCAATAATAAAAAAAAACAACATATTAACAGCTTTTTAATAATACAATCTCGGTGAAAACAATCTTAAATTTTATCGTAAAGTCAATAAAACGCCACGATGCGAAATGTGAGTACCGTAATAAATACACAATTGTTTATAATTAGGTGCGCTTCTTACTTTAATGGTGTAATAAACGCGCAAATTACGCTCCGATTGTTTTTCTAGAGTAAACTTTTCGATGATCTACTACTTATGACGAGATTCGTTGAGAGAACTTAAAAGCTTCGCCTGAATACAAACGTTTATTATTATCCACATATGGGCATCATGACCAATAAAATAACGTGTTATTATCTCATCATAATACGCTTTATTATACGTATTAATATTTAGTTTTCCGTGTCTTAGAATATGTGTCACGTAGGTAAGGAAAATTAGTTACATTTTATTAATGTCATATCAAGAAGACGCACAGAAACGCCAGGTGTACGTACACGAGAATGTTTGTTTAACACAATTAGAGTTTCGCACGTGTATTCTAATTATAGAATGTGTTCCGAACGCTTCTCACTGTCCATCACTCGAAATCAGGCAATGTCTGGTTCGTATTAGTGTTGCCCTATGGAAAATAAAACAGCTGTGCACCGCTGTGAAAAATATGCACTTCCTTTTTTAATTTATTTATTTATCTATAAATGCAACTGTAAAATCTATTTATGAAGCCATTAAAACAACATTGGCTGCATTAATAGCTGTAAAACTGGATTATTAAGAGGTTCATAATTTAATTAATGCAGCAGAGGAGATAATTTAGTAGCTCGCCCACACGCATCGTTAATATAACAAATTCATATCCCCACCTTCATATCTCTAATCACGCGAAGCCTAATCTGCTAAAATCTTAGCCAAAATAGCGCGAAAATCGTTTGGGTGTGCGCGTGCGGCGGGGTGGGCTCAGGTGAGCGTCAGTCCGCGCCGCGATCTCCCACCGACAGGGATCCACGCACGACACGCCGCGAAATTTCGGAACTGTTTAGAAAAATCGAACGCATTTCATTCTCTACACAAAAAAATAACATAAAAACAAATCGAGTCGTTTAGAGAATAGAAATGGGGAGAGTTTCAGAGTAAAGGGATTTTTTGGGTGTTTTTTCGGGTGAGGAGACATGGTTACAGCCAAGGTGTCGGGGCAGTGATGTCCGTCGAGCGATGCGGCCTGTTGTCATCGCCGCTTGCTTGCTGCTGCTCGCGCCCATCACCGATTCTTGGTGGTGAGTACTTCAAAAGCTGTATCAAAGCTAAATAGATCCATATAAAAATCATTCCCATACATAGTGTAAACAGTCCAAAACTGACAGATCAACAAAATCTAATAAGAATCGTGAGCCTAAACAGCTGATTTGTGTTTATTAGAAGTTTTTGTCGATTCTGGTGAACTTGTCCGTCGCGGAGGTTTTTGTTCGTGGAAACTTTTGATTTTAGCGTTGCTTTTTTATATTACAATTTAGATTTGTAAATAATTTATCTGATCTTTATTTATTACAGTGTTTTGTAAACCTTGTTTAATTAGTAATTTGTCTTGGCTTAGTTTTGTTTAACAAAGAACTCCTGCGCATTCGATTTTTAATTTTACTACGGAAACGAACAAAGACATTTAATATCTATACGTTGTTATTAATGATCAATAAATCATTTATTCATCATTACCTTAGAGATTTCAAAGATTAATTTGATTAATACAGTGATAACATATAATTATTAAATTTTAAAAGCTCTGTAGATAGCGAAAACATTTTTATATCTGTGGCCAATGGTTTAATATATTATGTAGCCTTTGAATTCTTTTTTCGAAAACATATTTTTTGATTAATTAATAATAATAATAATAATAATATCCTTGGACATTTCACACAGCGCCGTATCGTCCCAAGCTAAGCAACCTAATGCTTGTGTTATGGTAACGAGATGGCTGATATACTACTTATATACATTTTTTTTTTGTAAATACATACATATTATAGATAGAAAAACACCCAGACTCGTAACAAATACTTGCAGGTCGTACAAATATTTGTTCCGTGCGGGAATCGAACCCGCGACATAGTGCGCAGCAGTCAATCGCTCAACCACTACGCCAACCGTGTCGTCGACGATCGTGTATTCACAGAATTTATACCTATAGATCTATTACATAACCTAATGAGTACTTGTTACTCAATTACATATCCTGTACACTAATGTGTATGTATGTGCCGCAATATCAATGCACATAATTGTGATATATTAATGGCTCTAAAACATTATTAAATGTTCTACATAGTAATAGTTGTCATGTCACTAATAATTTTGTCGTTAATTAAACTTTTGAATATAATGTTTATTTATGATTTAATAAAAGGTATCATACTCATATCAATTTGTTGTCATCTAATGTAGGGCAAAATTCTTTGAGCAGTTTTTGTTTTAACAAAAATAAAGCTGTTTTTAATATTTGTCTAATTTAAAAGAAACATTTTTGATTCTTGATTTTAATATTTGTAAGGAAATTAAATTTTAGGAACCTGGCGATCGTTGATGGTGGATTGTAAGAAAGAAAAGAACTATGGCTCACTCAGTCTTTGGTGAAATAAGAAAGCGGAGAACGGTTATACAATAACAGCTGTTGAAATACAGAGCGTTTTTTATACCTTAATGCAATTGGAGTAGAGTCTATGTCCAGGAGTGGCTGGTGGATAGGCTGAAATTATGATGATGAAGGATTCCAATTGGTGATCACTGTTGCGTTTGCAAAAATAATTTGCACTTGAATGAAGATATCAGGCAAAGACGCGTTTTCTTATACAAAAATTTCCTGACTATAGTTGAGATCAAACGTCAAATTTCTTTTGAATTAACTTGTCCTTCTACTTTTACTAATTACCATTGGAGGTCTAGACAAGTGACAATCGCTCCGTGTTGATTCGATTTCGAAAATTGTTGATCGAAAAATTCGTTATCTCAGCGATTGGGATTGTCAAGAACGCCATTTGTCAACGCGTTTTTGTATGATGATATTGATTAAGTTTAGTTACACAATTTGATAGCAATCCTCTTAAAAATCAACTTGACTCAACCACTACTATTAACCAACACCTACCTACCTTTTTAATGTATGTGGGAGCTTCCGAACCATCTATTTATGATTATTTAGGCATTTAAGAAAGAAAGCATTGTGTCCTGAGGAACCTATAAAGCTTGGTAAGTTATAATATAATGTACGCAATGATATGAACAGCAATCATTGAAGGACCAGCCGTTTTCATGTACGCATTGTATAATTATCACTTGCTTATAATCGGTGAAGGAAAACATAGTGAGGAAACCAGCATGTCTGAGAGATATTTCTCAACATTATGTGAAGCTAAGTCAGAGGCCCATGGGCAGCATAAAAACTCTGACACCAGGTTAGTCACTAACCACACGAAAAGAAGAAGAAGAGGAAGATTGAAGGATGTTGGTATGGAGCTGCTTAATTCCAACAGATAATCACAAGATCAACACATCAATACTTTTACTTTCTACCGTAATACAAATGAACAGAGTAGTTAGTCGCTTGAAAGATTTAAGGTTCTTCGCATGACCATAGCTAAATCAGCCTTATAATGTTGCAATTGCTTGGGCACAGGCCTTCTCTCTTCGAGAGGGAGAGGGCTATAATCTACCACGCGGGCCCAATGCCGGTTTGTAGATAGTCACATATCCTCGAATGTTTGGTTCTAGATCATACCCGTTTCTTCACGATGTTTTCCTTCACTGATTAGACGGCAGCGGTGATGACATTATTTACATAAAGTAAAGCGCATGCCTAGTTTTGAACCCCGACCTACAACTCTTACCATTGGGCCACCAGTGCTGTACACACTATCTGCACTACCTACATATTAGTTTAGTCTTCTGTCCGAAATATATATTTGTATTTTGCAATGTAGCCTAAATTGCTGTAAATACAAATATATTTTGTATGTATTTCATTTGAGTTCTGTTTATCCATAAAATCATACAAATAAGTATTTAATAAAGTACCTATATGTCAGGACATACGGAGTGAATAGAGGTGTCAACAGATTTGTTAAAAGACCAAGAAAATGATGGCAATGTTAAATACCCATGCTCTCTCCAGTTTCATTCTACTCTCAAGAATTTATGCTCAATAAGTTTTGATAAACGTCTATTGCCTATATACAACTTTCTTCCAGCAACGTTTGTCATAATAATAATAAATAATAACGACTTTTAACAGCTTTAAAGCTCACGTTTGAAGCGTTACCTACTTATTTTACAAGATCGATAGCGAATATACGTTTGTTTGGAGTGGAATAGATATTTCTAGCGACCCGGCACTGCTTCGCACGGCTTTACGACCTGACAGAATATAGAGAATTCTTTATCATATGTAAGCTTATTATTAATTTAACAAGCACATAAACGTTTCGGAATAAATTCTTCAAATATTAGTGAAACTGTACCAAAATCCGTTTTGTAGTTTAAAAGAACAACGCGATTACACAGATAGACACGAAAAGCGACATTATTTTTATTATTTGTATTCTTTCTTTCTTTTTCGTCTGCTTAGTGACTAACCTGCTGACAGAGTTTTTATGCTTCCCCCATTTGATTGGCCTGGACTTAGCTTCACATGGCTTCCTATCTTACCAGATGCAGCTACCTATCTGAGTTCCACAGCCTTAGTCTACCTTATAGTAACAATACATTAAAAAAAAACACACACACATTGCCAAATATGCCAAAAGTAAAAACACACATTGCCAAATTTTATATGAATGAATACAAATCAAAATAAGTTAAATTAAATGAACACTTTTTTAAATAGACCAACATTTTATATGCAATAAAATAAAATCATAAGGAATCAATCAAAACAATATAATTAGTACCTTCTCTTTGACACTGGTACAGCAACGTAGCTGCTAGAACAATAAGGAGACTTTAGCAGTAATTCGGGCTCCGTTCCCGAAGAGTACCAAGCGGAACCCTATTATTCTTCGCTGTCCGTCCGTCCGTCTTCTAGCGGACTGTGTGTCTTTTTGTTAACAGAAGATATTTTTTTTTATATAAGTGGTGTTTAATATTGTACGGTGGTACGGAAACCTTCGTAGGCGAGTCTAAATCTTTCTCAGCCGGTTTTTTTTATTGAATCATTGGTGATATGGATTTCTTAAAGGTCTGTCTGCAGACACATAAAAAGAAGAAAAAGGGGAAGTCCAGCCAAAGAAAAAATTGTAACTGCCATCCATTGTGGGTTCCACCAAAGTTTCCACCTATCTTATGTACGACAGAGGATAGGTTCCTCTTTCAGTTTGTCCATTGTCCAGTTATCTACACCAGTCTTCTTACAGACAATATTACAGATCTTAACATAGCCAAAAAGCCAGGTGTGTTCGATTCAGGTCATTATGATCAATCGCTTTTTTGTCAACATACTAGAGTAATTACACTATTAGATTTATAACAAGGAAGCGCAATAAAGATGATTTTCAACGGCCCAATACACGTCCACCTTTATGATTCAGTGTCATATAAATATTGTACGATGTTAATATGACTTATTATTATTTATGTTGTGATTGGTAGACATTATTAATTATAATGCCTTAAAGCAATGCTAAGGTAAATTTTTCTTTAGTTTTAAAATAATAGAGTTCAGAATTGATGGCAGTGTGATCCCCCGAGGTTACACAAAAAAGTCGAAACTAAGCTGTCGATTTATAAAATGTTGAGTTATAAAGATATAAAATGTAGGTGTCGTTTAGTTTCTATAAAATTAAGTGGTAATCAAGTTATATTTTAAGATCGCCTTTCATGTTTTGTCTAGAGCTCGCTGTTTATATCTAATATAGTTTTTGAATTCCAATAGATTTGTACGAATTTGTTAATTTGACTACAAGAATCGACTTTTTTATGTGTAAACCTGGTTTATGAGCATTTTGCTTCGTAATATTGCTTTCATGAAAAAGCTCTGAAGTGAGGCGATTTCCCTTTCATATGTTCATAGTGAAAGGGAAATCGCCTCACTTCTTTATTGCTTTAAGGCATTATAAAAGTTCATTTTATTTTAACACTAGCTGTAGCGCGTGGCTGCGACCACTTCCACTCCTTATTTTAACCCTTTATGGGTGAAGTTTCCTTAAATCTTTCCGTATCTGATGTCTCCTATTCATAAACCACCTCTGTGCCAAATCTCATCTTCGTAGATCCAGTGGTTTTTGAGATTTCGTGTTAAATCAGTCAATCAATTTGCCTAGCCTTTTCCCAACTATGTTGGGGTCGGTTTCCAGTCTAACCGGATGCAGCTAAATACCAGTATTTTACATGGAGCAACTGCCTGAACAGGGTAATACGATACTCTTTGGTAAGACTGGCTGTCAGTCTTTCGGGCTTCTGGCTACTCGTAACGACTGTCAAAGATCCATGAATGACAGCCGGGACCAACGGCTTAACGTGTTTAATCAATGAGTGACTGTATGAATGACTGACCTTTCTCTTTTGTTTATATAGATTAAGATAATGAGTGGACTACTGTTGACTGGATATAGGAACCCCTATATTATTGAAAAGACTGCTTCTTGGTAACCTCACGATTATAATATTGGAAACAAAGACAGTTTTTTCACTGTATTTTGAATGCTTAGCTCCAATAAGAAGGTGTGGAAAGACTTTACCTTACTTTTTTATGTGTCTGTAGGCAGACCTTTAAGAATCCAGGTCACCAATGATTCAATAAAACAATCCTGCCTAGAGTGATTCGAACTCGCACACAAAGGGGTCCGTACCACCGTACAATATTAAACACTACAATAAAAAAAAATCTTCAGTTAAAAAAAAACATTAGATGCATTCCTCAAATACAGAATTTGAAAATTTCAACTGGCTAAGGTTCATGAGACACACAATCCACTGAAAGACAGACGGACGAAGGGTAGGACGGACACCGAAGGTTTTATCATAGGGTTCCGCTTGATACCCTTCAGACGGAACCCGAATTACTGCTAAAGTCTCCTTTCAAAATCCATTTGACATTTCCTTTCACCCGTCGCTATAGAAAGTAACCCATGGACCACCAATCACCGGCCTGTAACTGAAATACTTGTCCTATCAGTAAGCACAGACCACACGGCAGAACAGTTACAACAATAACATTAAATAACAAACCTTATCGCTATAATAATAAATTTGTTATTGGCACATTAATCACTTCCCATGAAATTCAATAAAGTCATATTCGACAGGCACCACGGAGCTTGGGACTTTAATTTGCAATTAATCAAGACAAGAGTTAAATTAGGAGTTTCGTGCACGATCAACAAAAATGGATGCGCGTACGCAACGCTGCGTTCATAATGCGGGATGCATATTATTATTTGTTGGCATTATTCGGGTTATATATGTTCGAATAATAATATATTTATTGATTGTAATAATATGGTGGAGGACTAATAAAGTCATAGCTGGTGTGAGAATTAAGATTTATGATTTGAGTCGGTTTTTTGCTAGATTGTATTAGTTTTATGGATTTAAAAGGTTTTTGAGTTTTAGTACTGGTTTTGGTTAATCTATAAAATATGTGGTCACCTCTAGGGCTGTCAATAGCAATGTCAGTTAGAACTCAAAGTTCAGAGATTTTTAAATTCAAAATTAGAACCGACTGTCCACTATGTTTTTATGAGACATCGCCAAGCGGTTGGTTGACTCTTCACGTGACCAGAGGGCTAGCCTACTTTTTGGCCAATGAATCAGCATTGCCATACAACGCGGCAATGCTGCCAGTCTTTTGGAACCTATCCTGTTGACCTTTGTTTTTTTCCCCTCCCATTTTATATATCTTGAACATAGTTATTATTCATATTTTAGGTCTTTTTAGGTATGTAAAATAAACTGCCTGAACGGACTTAAATAAGTCTCAAATGCCACTCCTGCGCACTCTGCACGCATCTTTAGCACAGTTTATGGTGGGCAGTAAGTCAATGGGGTCTGATGGGACGTCCAAACCTCGATGGTCACTGAACGCGCCATAATTGAGAGGAATGACTCAATTTTAGCAATTTGAAAGTCCCCGCGGCAGATTGATGGATTGATGTTTTGATGTTAATGTTCCTACGGAGAAAATATTGACTTCATAAATGATTTTTTGCTGCCACGAACATCGATTATTTTCAAATAAATTGGTAGGTAGCGTTAATTCAAGTTTCAAAGGTTATAAATGGATTTTGCACGGGATTAACATAATTATCGTAATTGAGTGTGGTTGGAGAGTTTTATACTGTGGCCGGTTGCAGTTGCTTGTGATGGTACAAATTGAAATTGACTGATTATTCTACGGATAAATAATAAAAAATAAAAATAAAATTTCAGCAATTTGGTACTTTTTTCACAATACTTTATAACCAAGTAGCACTTCGGCCGCGTGTTTTTTTTTTAAATATAGCCCATGACACTCAGGCATAATGTAGCTTACCATTAGCGAAATAATTTTTGGAATCGAATCAGTAGGTAGTGCCGAAAATTACTTTATTTTACTACTAGCTTTTGCCAGCGGCTTCGCCCGCGTGTATGTAAGAAATTATCCTACAGAAACCGTAATTTTTTCCGGGACAAAAGCTAGCTTATATGCTATTCCAGACTATGATCTATTTTTGTGCCAAGTTTCATCCAGATCCGTTAAGGAGTTTTTGAGTTTATTCGTTACAAACATACATGCAAATCTTTCCTCCTAATATTAGTATAGATTAATTAATTTACCTCTTTATAATATTAGTAGATAAGCTTTATTATCTACTTAGAAGATAGTTTTAATTAGTGCTAGTCCTATTAAAGCTGTGTTGCATGGTAATATATAGTCTATCTTATTTTTTTTATATCTTGGTCATTCAGAGTAGGATCCACATATAATTAAGTTCAGGACCTCTTATAGCAGAAGTATTTTAATATGACTTCAGTGCGAGAATGAGACGGTACTATAAAGGACGTATAGCTACATTAGCTACATCTCTTAGGAAGAACATAACATTAATACTGCTGTAGGAGATGGTGGTCGGCCCCCTGCATTTGCCCCTGCACGTTCCAAAATTTCAGAAAAACAAGAACGAACAGGAAAATCTGTAGTTTATTTGATTTGATTTTGGACCATATCCCAAAATCTCAAGGACCTCAAGGATAATTCTACATAATTTTTAGTATTGATCGCCACAGTCAAGCCTTTATACTGTAGCTTCTTTGAACGTAGCTTTTTCAATCAATCGATCAAGCCTTCCATGAGCACCAAGCCTTAAATAAACTTATCTATATCCCTAAGATATCCATCTATTTAGCGCTTAATAGAGCTTGTTAAGTCCTACAATTTATCTCACTAATAACTTTAAAGTTAACATTATGGTTGCAAGTGTTACGTGTTTGTACTTACGGGTAATAAATCTGTGGTTAAGCTAAGTCCGCAAAGACTGAATTAAATATAGATAAACATACAAATTAGTGGTTCGTGAATGAATTATCTTGTTGGCTGCTGATTTCAATCACCCTGTATTATGTAAAAAGATCAGGTGAAGTGAACTTGAAGGGAGCTGTCATTCCACCTGACGTTAGGGATGGACAATATTGACAGCTTACCTCACCAAAGTATTCACGGAGACTTTTTCGCAGAATATTTATTACTGCTGTTTTATTTAATGTCATTAGAGGCGAATGTTGACTGGAAAAATTCCAGCTGAAATCCCAGCAAAAAATTCTACCATATCATTCCCTGTTTTACTTGAAGGAGAGGAGAATAAATTTAGAAACTTACTATCTATAACCGTTACCTCACACTGGTTCTCTATCCCCCTCTCTTTCGTGAAGAAAATGCAAGAGAGAAACCTTATCTAAATACCGTAAATATATTCTCTACCGACTAAACGAAATTGTGAGCCTTGCTGGACAGGCATTTTCTGGTATTGCTTGCTCCATCATAGACCTCATCCATTGCTTTCAATCAGGCGTGATCGAGATCAAGAGCAGGCCTTATAATCGGCCTATAAAATTCCCATTGCTGGGACACAGGTCTCCTCTCGATGAGAGAGCGTGGGCCGTAATCGACCACGCGGGCCCAGTGCACGTCACATGTCTTTAATTTTTTGGTTTTAGGATATGCCAGTGATGCCAGTTTTCTCACGATGTTTTTCTTTACCGTTTTAAGAGCAATGGTGGTGAAATTATATACAAAACGCAAAGCGCATTTCTAGGCTCGAACCTACGCTTCACAACTTAGTCGGGGCCGTTACCACTGGGCAACCACGCTCCCGATTCGGATCCGAGAGCAGGATGATGCCACAATAAAAACAAATAAGCACGCAGCTAAAGAAGCACATAAAGAAGACGTTTGCAACAAACCCAAACGATGAATGAGACCATAGAAAATTGCTTCTACTTTCCAGTTTTTTTTGTGGTCTTCAAACAAACTACCAAAATATCATCACCAAAGAACGAGTTACAGACTTGCTTTCCAAACACTCGCTTTGAATGACACGTGCCAACGAAACTCCGGAAGCCAAGAAAATCCGTGGGTTAAACCTAGTTTCACAACCCGCTACAATTTACTTAATGATGCGTTAAATTAGATACACTACTTACGTATCAAAGTCGATACCTATTAGTCTCGTATGTAGGTGTCCGGATTTCTTCCGCCCACGGATTCCATATTAAACGGGACGTTATCGTTAATTGCATTTTTTTCCCGTGTTAATGTTGATCAATGTGTTGCGAGATAAAAATAGGTGTTATTACATTCTACTTAGAGAATACTTAGTTTTATAATAGCTCTAATCTATGGGTGTTGCGTTGTATGCCAATTAGATGATAGTTTGTTTGTCACGCTCTGTGTATGATCGAGAACCACTACCGTCTTATTATAAAGCGAGTTCCAATTTTAGTTCAAACCAGTTATTGTATTTCGAGTTTTATTCTAAGCACGGTAAAGTTCTTTATACAAAATTGACAATTTAAGCTCTGGTTTGGCGACTGTTGTAATTCGAATTTTAACGTAGTCGATATACAGTTCGAAATAAACAAAAATGGTTCGAAGGTTTAAAAGATAAACTTGGTTTTGTACAGACCAATGTAGTTTAGAAACGCAACGTTTAAAGGTGATTTTGATGTTTACTTGTGTGGTTCAACCGAAAATCTCGTGATCTCTTAAAATCCTAACGCGAGGCGTACACCTAATCCGTCATTGCCCGAACTTTGCCCGTACGTCGTCGGCTGATCGCACCAAACCAAACTAAAAGAAAGTGTTTGCGTACAGCTAGTTATCGGACGTCATCGGACGATGTCGTTGTAGTACATACACACTTACTTTCTTTTGCATAAACTTTTAAATCGGACGTGATCGACAAAATGTGATCACGGATTGGGTGTACGCGCTACTCGGCTATCATGTCCATCTTTCGAGTTGTAACAAAAACGTCTGGTTTCCCTCAAAACCAATTAAACATGTACAGAGCGTTCATATCTAACAGTGGGTTATCTATCACGTTTTATTGTCGTTAGGTAACCGGTATCCGAATGTTTTGACCGCAGCGCGGTTACAAAAGCGGATATAACCGTGTTTATTATATTACTTAAGGGCTAGTATTTTGACTTCGTTCTTTTGTTTTGAAAGTTTGTGTTATGAAGAGGAAGGAATTCGAGAGCTCTGATTACGTATGAGTTTCTTTTGTTTTTCTCTTTATCATTGGAAGCTTTTCTGCTGTCTGCAGTTTAAAATCGTCTTTCCTGATTTGTGTAAAATAACTTTAATCTATTTTTCTGTCATTATGACTACGGGCAGTCTTGTGACCAAGATGTATGCTGTTACTTTTTATAAGTTGTTTAACAAAGTTTATCAAACAATGTTTTTATGCATTGATAGGTTTGGTCCCGCCAAACCTATCAATGCATAAAAACATTGTTTGTCGGTATGACTGTCAAGCGCTTTCACAGGCTTTTATGCATTAACAATTCTCATAAACACTACAGCAATTTGCTTCAAAACAGTCCCATCATGAACTACACTTGCGTCGTCTTTGCACCCGCCAAGCCCAAGTACCTGCTTAAAATGCAGACACTCCAGAACCGTTTCCTTCGTAGGGTCTCGGATGCCCCCTTTTACGTCCGTAACATGGACCTCCACGTAGATTTGTTAGTTAGTTTTTATTAAACCCTGCCTGGTGGCTACAATTTTTATTTTTGCATCCACAGGCAAGTCTGGTTAAGCAGTAGACAAAACTATGGTTGAACTGCGAGATGACATTAAAAAAAAAATCCTCAAACCAGATGAGCCTTTTACTGCAACACACTGTTCAATCTGTTGGATTGTCAATCGATTCTCCTTAATTTTTTTTCCATTAAAATTTGGATTACATACAAGGTGCATACAAATCCGACCGACTGGTTGCCAAAATTCAAGCAAATGTGCATAACAGTACATTCTTTTGTCCGTCACAAACAGCTTGACTGTCAATCCATTCAGTAAGCACCTTTAGTATCGAAAATTCTGCCCCTTAATAGTTTGATAGTGGTCAGTTTAATGCGAAGTAAATAAATTAATTACGTTATAAATCTAGTCGCGATGTCGGATAAAACCAACTGTCAGTTACCCGCTCTCTGCTACTATAATCATAACAAAACTGTTAGTATTAGTTCAATGTATTAATCCAATTTTATTGTTTATTTATGGCCATTAAACTGGCTCGTGAAGTAAACAGACAACGATAAATGGATTTGGTGTCAATGAGGTGAACGGGTGAAGAAGAAATATAGCTTAGTGAAACTTCTTACTAACTTTTTGATCAGCCTGTAAATATTGTTAATCTGACGTGAATACTAAGCTAACCAAACATTCATCGAGACTATCCGAAAGGGTAACTCCTGCCCCGGAACACATAGGGTTAAGGAAGGAATAGGGATTGGTTTTATTCAGTAAGAGTCTGAGACTTCCTTCCGTTCCACCCACAGAGGGCGGCGTCATTTAATGATTTCTTATCTTTAAAAAAGAAGCTATCCAAACATAAATTATATGGGAATTAGTCCAACGCAGAAACAGCAATGAGATTTCCTTTCCGACCAACATTTCGGAATATTTAACCCATTATTAATGAATTTCACCAATGGAACTGAACGCGATCAGCCATAACTGTTTAAGCGCTGTCAGTGTCATTATTTCCTGAGGAATACACTGACAGGTCGGACGGGAATTGAACCCAGGACCTCATGTTATGCAAATGCTTATGTTTTCGTGTTTGAGACGAAAAAGGCAGTCAACGTAGCTCTTGTGTTCTTGTTCCTATCAAACGATCAACCTTCTCCAGATTATCGCACTACAGTGCTAGACTCGCCCAAGGTGCACTAAATCCTTTAAATTCCATATTCTTTAAATTCCATATTCAATCTCCCCAGGCGCCATTTTAAGTGCCATTTTGTTGGGGCATCCCAACATCTCATCTCATCTATATTTGCTTCAGATAAAGAAATACTTATTCTAGGAAAACAGTATAATTTTCACCGAAAAATATACCTAATTAACTTTTCAATTTCTTATATCTATCTTCAGAATTCGTCTGACGTAACTGCACAGTGAACTGTGCGAACAATTTGTGATACAAAACAGATTTATTCCATCATACACTCTATAGTTTTAGCTGAAGTTAGTTTTAATTGGCGCATTGTTTATTATTTAACTTTCAATCAAATATTGCGGGACTCAGTCTAAGGATAGCGGGACTAGTCTGCATTATTTTAGGCTGATTCTTACTGTGTCTGGAAATAATAACTGACTGATGTTTTATTATTATATCTGGTGATTCCTATGCTCTCTGAAAATTTCTGTTTTCTTTGCAGAGAGTTGAATTTTAGCTTACAAAAATCTGGCAGGGTATTTGAAAGGCGTCGTATTGTTTTCCATTAGCATTGCGCACTGAAACTTACTCTCATCTCATCATCAGAATCATCAAAGCCTGTTGATAAAATCTATACTATAATAATATAATATATTATTATAAAGAGGTAAAATTTGTAAGTTTGTATGTAGGGGGTAATCGCCGGAACCAATGATCCGATTTCAAAATTTTTTTCACTGATAGAAAGCTACATTATTCCTGAGTGCTATAGGCTATAAATTATAATCATACATATTAGCCGAGCTATCGCAATTTTATTCTAGCAAGTCGGAAAGAAATACCTGTGAAAACAGAATTATTTGCATGCGCTGCCTAAACAGTCGTTTAAAATTGAAAGCAATGTATGGCAACCCGGTTCGCCTTAATTATTTCTACAAAAAAGTCCGCGACACCATATTCCTATCTTTTGTATTTTAACTTTTATATTTCGTTTTATGTTTTAAAAAAGTATTTTTTCGACTTACTTGTAATGTTAAAACAAGAAATTTTCCGCGGACGAAGTCGCGGGCAGAAGCTAGTGTACAATATAATCATTCTATATAATCATTCTATATAATCATTCTATATAATCATTCTATATAATCATTCTATATAATCATTCTATATAATCTACGCGGGCCCAGTGCGGGTTGGTAGATGTCACTCTCTTCGAATGTTTAGTTCTAGGATATGCCGGTTTCCTCACGATGTTTTCCTTTACCGTTTTGAGAGCAGTGGTGATGAAATATATTACACAAAGTAAAGTGGCGGTTTGGGATCGAACCTACGACCTACAACTCGTAGGTCGCGTGTCACCTTACCTTTGGGCCACCACTGCTTTGCACTGCTGATAGAGTAGTTTTAAGTACCTTTATTTAGTGGAATGGAAGGTCACCCAGAATAGTCCCCAAAATGAGAATAGTCCATAAAATGAGATCGATATACTAGACCAAAAAAAACAGTAGCTCTATGTAGAATACTGGTATTCAGCTGGATCCGGTTCGACTGGAAGCCGACCCCAACAAAGGCTAGGCAGATTATGATAATACTAGACCAAAACACCCAAAAAGAAAGACACGACAGCCCATTTAAATGACAAAGCACTACCCAATTTTACCTACACGATAAAAAACCGAAGTGGCATACCGCTGCGTATGAAACTAGTTCATTTAGCACTCGGTGCGATGCCCTGTCGCACTGCCACCCGCACAAGTTTGCCGTCCGCTTAGCGGTGCGTCGCTAACTATCTGTTGCTTGTAGATGAGGTACGTTGGCAGATGCGGACAAAGGTAGAATTACTGATCATTGATGAGTAGGAAAAAGATTCTTATTCATTATGGTCATTGGGAAATAACTCATTCTTTAACCCCATTTACACGATGAAAGTTTCTGGCCTTCATTTTATGCCTGTGACATACAAAAAAAAATTATGCAACAAATGACTGTGCAAATTTTATTGTTGCTTCAAGTTCTGCCACAGCCAATAAGCTTACATCGTGTATATGAGGCTTTACTCTCATCCTTATCATCTTATTAATAGTAGGAATATAAGGTTTGGAAGTTTTTAAAAAATCAACTAATTTGTTGCAAGGTTTTAGACCAGTGCATTCTTCAACCAAACAAAACCAGATTCGAAGGTCAATGTTTATTAAATTAGCATTAAAAATTTGCTGGTCCATTGCAAGGCTAATAACAGTTAGACAGGCAATAATACGTACGCGTATCTAATAGCCACTATAGTGTCTCAGTCAAAGTGCAAGATATCTCAAGCCCATACCGAAGTCACGTCTGCGAACATTTCATAATCTATGCCATGAACGTTCAGAGGATGGGCGTGCGTCATTGTGCGTAGTATTTCACCAATTATCGCATCCAGACCATTATGGATTGACACAAACTACTGTGGCGCTAAATCCACATGGATGACGAATTGGCTTAAATGTGGTTGAAGTTGCAGACGAATAATGGAAGTCCTTGGTACATGCTTGTAACAGCGGATAAGTATTGATCAATGTAAGATTTTTGAAGATTTTTTTTTAAATTTAAATTTCAGGTTAAGAATGAAAGTAAGAAGGATATGTGACAGTAATAAGTCAGTTTGCATTGTCCCACAAGGCCTCTCTTTCCTTTTTCCACACAATTTGATCAACAGCCAATATGGACCGATCCCTCTTCTCAGTATCAAGGTTGTCAGCTACGCCTGGGTCTTCCGCGATGCCGTTGATGGTTTTTAGGAACTCGTGCTGTACTGGCCTTAGAATACAATCTCTCCGTCATGCGGCAAGTGTGTGCAATCCAGGCCCATTTGAGCTGGGCTGCTTTTTGGGTGATTTCGACTATATTAAACATTGTAAAATTATTCGACTGTCAGGCTAATTCTCTTTAATAAACCCGTATCCTATTCAATTATGTGTTTAGCCGTCAGTTGTGTCCAAACTCTAATTTCACAAGCTACAGAAGTAAGTTCAGTTTTAGGTCAATTTTTACAGAATAGCAATCTTCTTAAACAGTATCATAAGAGTCTGCAAGGGCCCGTTAGGCCGAAGCCTGCCGGGTATGCGAGATTATCCGAAAGGGTTACCGCTACCCCGGAACATAAAGGGTTAAGGAAGGAACATGGATGGGTTTTCGTCAGTAAAAGTCTGACACTCCCTTCCGCTCCATCCAGAGCGGGAGTAATTTAATGATTTCCAACCCTCAAAAAAAAGTCTGTGGTTTCTTATTATAAAGGTTGCAGTGGTAATATCGATTGGCAACCTAAGCCAATCCATAAATTGAAGATTGAAACTTACAGAACAAGTTCAAATGACAAAATAACTAAAACTAACATACAACTACAATTTCGAAAGCGTAAAACGACCTAACAATGTACGGGACGGACTCAGACCCAATTTTAACGACATGTCAAACAGAAACATAGCCGCTACATGCCACAGCCGCCATGAGAGTTCATGATGCGGCCGCTAAAAAGTTTGAACAACATTGCTCATAGCCACATAGACTTTTAAAAGTGTTTACTGACATATAGTGACAGAGCAATCTGGTATGACGATTGCAGATTGTTTACTGATGCCTCTAGAACTGTACCAACCACCCTTATAGCGTATAACATAAAGTTCATTTTAACTAAAGTATTTCTAAATGTTGTATTTGTGTATAGTAATGGTAATAATGTTTACAGTTAACTCGTCATGCAGCCGCTAATCGCGTCGAAGTCGCGCGTTAGCGCCTCGCCCGGTGTCCGCAAACAGTGTCATTCATTGTCACCCTAGTTGAATAGAGGCCTTTCCTGATGGATGGTTAAAAGGCTTTCAGTTAGTTATTAATGTTTTGAATACAGATTTATAGTAAACGATGTTATAAATCACGCTTTTTTCACTTAAGTAGATTTCGAATGTTTAACTTGCATGGAAATGTCTTTACTTTTCAGTGTCAATTACCTCTTCAATGTAAATAAAACAAAAGAAACATTTCTAAAATTTGGTTGAATTTTACCCAATTTTATTTTTTCTTTTTACAATATTTTTCCTTTGGAAATCAAAACGTATCAAACGTATTCGAGTAAACATATTTAATATAGGCGTAAAATTAAATAGAGTAATTCGCTTTTCTTCTTGGTTTAGAAACTCTGTAATCATGAAAGGCTGTCATCAATATATGCACCAATCAAAAATAAGTCAAACCAAAACCAATTTCACTTTCAAAACCACGCTTACGCTATTTCAGCCAGTTACCCAGTCCTGTAAACAATTACGTATAAATCTCAGGCCCGTTAGCCACAAATATCTCTCGTCGCACTTAATGACAGGACCGCGTGCCAACTCCATTGTTGTCATAGGTCAGGGTTAAACGGACGGTCTGTCAGTACGTCACCGCCTGATTCTTGTGACAGCTGACAGATGAAGCGTCAAAGCGTGAAAGGTCGTCTTGGCATGTGTCAATCGTTGCTACTTTGGTCACCATCTCGTAGTACTAAGGCTGTCGAAGAAAAGGTTTTTCCATTTCCAAGTTAAAAGGAACCTAATGGGTAATATGATTATACAGGGTGAAATTGAATTTATGGGCAAAAAAATCAGCTGTTCCCTACATTTTGACGAGTTATGCGAGCATACTGTACAGAACAGCTGATTTTCTTTTTTGCGATTTCAGATTTGTTGCCATAGTGAAAGTTGTTCATAATGATGAGTACAATGACACCTTAAAATAATGCTCATGAATTCAATTTCATTTTGTATATTCACTTGTATACATATTTTGTTTTCTTTCTATCTTATGTTCTCTCTCAGTTAGTTCTCATGATAACCTGGCAGCATGAGTACTTTATGCCTTTTTTGCACTCAATCTGCATGCTTCTTCAAAACTTCATTTAAGATACCGACCTATATAATATGATCTTCACAATGAAGAAGAAGAAGGAAGAATGAAGAATTGGTTAAAGACACTAAACTACGGTGATACTGAGGAATTACTGCAACATACAAAATGATACATGCACACACCCATACATGCACGCACATACACACACACGCACATACACACATACACACGCACGCACGCACACACCCACACACACACACACATGCGCACACACACACACACACATGCGCACACACACACATACACAAACTCATGCACGCGAAAGCAAACACACACGCACTCACACACTGACACACTGTTTATATCTAAGGTACTGAAAAAACTTGTATACTGCTGTGGAAGAGCGGAGTCTCCTAACACAGGCATTACTTGCTTAACAGGAGGCTCCAATCACCAACTAATGTAAAACTTTTTGGTTCAAAAATAAATTTGATTTGATTTGATTTTTGATTTGATCTGACCAAGATTATATCTGGACTTTGAAAGAGACTCTGACCTCTAAATTTGTTTCGGTCTTTCTTCCCAGAGTAATCAGATAGGAAACCCTGCCCTCATGTAGTTTTAAAAAAAATGTGTGCGTGTACTAGCGTACACTCGTAAGAAGTGAAACTTCTTTATGACGTTATTTTTCAAAAAATAATTAACTATATGCAACTTTACAGAAATTGGTTAAATAAAGTTAAATTAGATAAAGTTGTTGTTGTTGTTGTTGTTGTTGTTGTTGTTGTTGTAATACCAATCCCTACTCCGCTGG
The DNA here is from genome assembly GCA_951799385.1 of Hyppa rectilinea. Taxonomy (NCBI): domain Eukaryota; kingdom Metazoa; phylum Arthropoda; class Insecta; order Lepidoptera; family Noctuidae; genus Hyppa; species Hyppa rectilinea. Next base: position 5,933,974 of record OX637306.1, on the reverse strand, counting down.
AGAAAGTATACTTCGAATCACGCGTGGTAGGGATAAGAAGAAGATGGCGCGTAACGGAAAAATGTGACGCGTAACGAAAAAATGTTACACTAAATTTATTTCCAACCCCGATAAAGAAGTTTCACTTCAATAATGTTGTCTTGTAAAAGTGTTTGTGAAACCATTTAAGAATATAAAATCATTTATCATTTATCTTTCGAACCCATAGGATAAAAATAAGACACAATATTTTATTCGATCGTAGTCACGATCTTAGATTTAATCCACTGCGAGAGTAGATAAAGGAGATTTGAACGGTGACTAATTATTTCGTATGACTGTTGTTGTTACAGACTAGTTACTAACTTGGTGTCAGAGTTTTTATGCTGCCCATGGGCCTAGCTTCACATGCTGTTGAGAAATTATATCTCGAGCATTTCAGTTTCCTCACGATGTTTTCCTTCACAGATTTTTAAACAAGCTAACGAAGCTGTTACTGTGGGTCAACCACCAGTTCTGTTATCAGTATTATTTTAATACGTACTGTATAACTTCATTTTGAGAAAGAGATGAAGGTACACAGGAGGTCTAGTTACATCTCCCATAAACCTGGTACCTGGTACTTAAATATTGCAAAACTGATGTCGACCTTCTTCTTTTCGTGGTGTCAGTGTTTATATGCTGCCCATGGGCCTCTGACTTAGCTTCACTGATGTCGACCTAATTACACGATTGACTAGAAGTTCAGCTACGTACAATTCACAAAGGCTGAAAAGATTTATGATCTAATCCAGCACAGTTTAAAAAAAGAACTAGGTTTATAGAGTTTTAGCAGGTACGAATAGGTGATATAAAAGAAATCTGGGTTATCATTCGAGTCGACAAGCACTGATTTAGATTTCATTATCCACCGTTGGATCATGCGAAAGCCGTCGTAAAAAGAATAGCTGCTGCCCGGGTCTCCGCCTGCGTCAATATGTCAAAAAAAAATCATGCAAACTTTCCCTCCTACCCCCAATTTCAAGCCTTTACGGGGGAGTTTCCTAAAATTTATCTCCGTGCCAAATTTCATCTTTGTAGGTTCAGTATTTTTGGAATTTCGTGATTAATCAGTGAGAGAATGTATATGAATGAGTGACCTTTCGTTTTTATATATATTTATAGTATATTATAAAGTACGTATGCAGTGCAAAGGAAGAGTCTAACTTCCTCATGATTAAATCAAAGGCCATCCTCTTTGATGCCATCATAATGCATTTCATATTACCTTTTAACCAGCCACGCAGTTGATTGTATAATAATTTCTCAGCGCACTTCTAGGACACAAGTACTTACAGTTAGTTAGTATTGGTGTCATTATATCTAACCACTTCCTCGCCTTCGGACCAGATGGGGCTTTGAAGAATAATTAATTGACATACAACTTATCACAGTTAATTTATTCGTCTGAGTATACAGAGGTGTGTCGCCATTTTGGCAAAACTCCATTTTTCATCGCCCCATTGGAAATTAAACTCTAAAATCGTATTGATAAAGTTGATTTTTAGTTTTTTGGTTTATGAATTTAGGTGATAGAGTCCTGGTGTTAGAAACACCTAGGTACATTTTAGCCAAAATAAATTCATCGTAACAAGTCATCGTAACTGTACCAGTTTAATGTATAAATTATATAGTAAATATTGAAGTGACTAAAATTGGATACGACGAAAGAGCTACGTGCTAAAACGTATAGAATAACTTTCAATTTTATATTGTAAAGATCACACCTACATTTAACGGTTTTTTTCCCCAAAAGAGCTTCTAACATAAAGTGATGTAGTATGTACATATATTCAGAAATTTAAAAGTTCATGTAACTCTCATGTGAACTTTTCATTTTACCTCTCAAATAATTTACATTCCTGGTGAAAATAATAATACCCAAATGTGACAGAACGGTCAAAATTACGATTGGAAATGTGTAAAAGTGCCTTAAAAGAATTGACAATCAATTATTATATTAAATTTTATTTAAACTTATAGAACTACGTTTTGTATTTATTTTATTTCGTATTTTTTTTCTTATTTTATTCTTCACTGGCCCACGCTATCACGTCAACGACGGCTGTCGTTGAAAACCAACGCTGGGGCTCAGGCTAGCATAGGATCACAGCATTGCGCTCAGCAATAGCCATGGCTCAGCGTAGATGTCAGCAGTGATACCCGAGTGGTGTGACCGTCGGACTGCCAAGTCATAGGTCTCGAGTTCGAACCCAAGACCTCTGATTTTACGGATTTATGTGCGTATTGTATAATTATCACTTGCTTAAAAATCGGTGAGGAAACCGGCATGCTTGAGAGATATTATTTCTCAACAGCATGTGAAGCTAAGTCAGAGGCCCATGGGCAGCATAAAAACTCTGACACCAGGTTAATCACTAACCACACGATAAGAAGAAGCGTAAATGCATTGCATATTTTCTCACAACTAGTTATTTTTTGTTTGAGTTCATTCTTTGCGTTATTTTTGCCGCAAATAAAAGTATTTTCTTCCTTTGAAAAGAATAGGCATTTTTAAACTAATATATAAAATTGCTAATTTTGAAGTAAGTTGTCAATTAACACCACATAAAAAGTGATAAGCAAATGATACTTTACGTTTTAGGTCAACCAGCATATAAATATTATTATAATAAATATTGAATTCTTAACTTCGCATAGAGTCGCTAATTTTATTAGTTTTATGGAAGCCGTAAATCAATTTGATATTTTATTGATATTCAAAATGACAGATTACTCGCCCACTGCTTTATTCTTGCGAGATCTTAAACTAGATTAAGAAAATTCATTTTTGTGTTCAAAATTTTGGATCATCATCATCGGGTTCGGTTTCCAGTCTAACCGGATACAGCTGAACACCAGTATTTTACATGGAGCGACTGACTGCCTATCTGACCTCCAGAAAACAAAACAATCGTATTCCACACGTTCACCTCAACTAAAATATTTTAAAGAGAAAAGATTCGATATTTTATATGTTTTCACGCTAGAACGGCTGAACAGATTTGGATGAATTTGGCACACGTGTAAACTAGTAACTCGGTCATAAAGGATACTTTTATACTGTTAGAGAAAAGAAAGAAAGAAAAATATTTTATTCAGGACACGTTTAGTTAGTTAGTACTTTCCCTTGGAATAATTTGCGACATCAACTTTAACCAATTCTACCTGCATTGAACAAAATGATTTATAACATAAACTACCATCTTCCTTTTGTCTCGAACAAAACAGCTACTCCTTCACTCAGTGCTTGATTCTCTGCCTATCCCATAAGACATAAAGCGCGTTTCCCCATTGGACATACATCGCCAACTGTCAGCGCGCGCGCATTGAGATGCCACTCGTGCGCAGCGATTGATTCAGCTAATATAAGCGATCGTAATGATGATTTTCTTGATACTTGAAATGCGTTAAGTAGTTTAGAAATGAGAGAAATTGTTTGGTTTTCTTACAAGGTGAATTTATGAGAGCGTCCACAAGCTAAGCATTGATAGGTACATCTTTTGGTCCATCATGATTCGCGCCATAGTCAACCATGATGATTGGATTTTCACTAAAAGCAATTTTTTCCTATAAGACTTAGGGCTGATTTTTCAAAAGCTAGATAAGTTTTATTGGAGGAATAACGGCATCTTGACAGCAGAGAGGCAGAAAATATGTCAAACCGCCATTTTTATTCTTCAAATGATAAAAGTTATCAGGCGATTGAAAAATCGGTCCTTGTTCGTTCATAAAATAACAAAAAATCTAATTTTTGTGATTAGACTGCAAAACACGACCTAAATTGCTAGATTTAATTCTTAAAATAAGAAACTCCGTTGTCAACATGGAATACCTACGCCTTTTAGTTTTTGATATTTTTTATATCTCAAAAATATCTGTGTCGATCGGTGGTCCGGAAGGTGTCGCTGGACACCCGGTTGGAGAGAAGCTCCATTCGCTGCTTACCTATAATGCATTAATGCTGATCCATGTAGAATGGTCTCCAGATTCAAATGTCAGAAGGAGTTCAGAAGCTGAAGAAGTGCGAGTCGTACTCGCGCACGAATGATTGCGTACCATTATCTAAAAAAACTTCGTGCAGTTGCGTTGTGGTTGCGTTACCGGCAATGGGCAAAGCAACCACACTACCACCAAACCACTACCAAATCCACTAGTGCGTAGTCACACTGTTTGGTACCGCCCACACCTGACGGCCAAATGTTCGTGTATAAACTATTCAGTTTCATATGAATTAGCGTCTGTCAACGTGTTGTGGTTGTGGTGTGGTTATGGTACAGAGGCCAGCACATCAAGTTACCACAATCTGTCAAATTTCTTTGATAGTATTTCAACTTTATTGCAAATACATAAGGTTCATTTTTAATTGAGAAAATTTGACAGTTAGGGATAGCTTGATGTGCTGGTCAAAGTCAAAGTCAAATCATTTATTTCAAATAGGCACAAGTAAGGCACTTTTGAACGTCAAAATGAACAAGAAATAGAATTGATTCTAGTCGTCCCTTCCAAAAGGTAGTTTCGTGTGGAGAAGAATGGGCAAGAAACTCCACCGTTACTCTTTACACCGTTACTGGCGTCTGTACATGCGATCGGGACTTTAAACAGATCATGCTTGACAAATTCACAGGTGATTGAAATAAGCACAGACGATGCTGCCAATCATGGGGTAATAGACAAGCCCTTAACTGACCTTCATGTCGAGAAAAACAGCGACTGCTTTCAGACCCGTACAACATTCTTCAGTCCTAATCCTGACGCCCATTACCATAGTCAAACTGCGCATGCGTGGGAAGATCGTGGAAAAAAATTACCTACCGTAAGCATTGTTAATGATTATCAAACATGTGACGCAAATCATGATTTTAATAGGTTTATTTTTAACCATCTCTCAACGGGTTTTGTAGTAACTGACAAATCAACTTCCTAGTAGAGTGTTGAAAGATATGCTATGTAAATATAGTCTGTGGGAGGAATATTGTTTGGATGAGGTCATTTACCTTTATAAGGCTCTGCAGATTCACCTATATTCTAGGTAGTCTTGTCTCTTTTCTGTCGTAAATAAGCTTTAAAAACCAACGTGGAAACTGATAAAAAGAATCACTTTCCACTTCCGATTTTGAACGCTATCCCAAATTAAGAACACTTTCTTCAATAAAATATGGGTGTCCCATATAACGTATAGGTACACCTCGATATTATTTCGTTGTCATACTCATTTATTAAATTTTTATTAAAAAAATTAAAGATGTTATTATAATTATTTTGGGTATTTTAAACACAATGTAATTTGTTTATGAAATTTAATTTATTAGAAACAAATGTCTATACAGGTAAAAAATTCCATGTGGGCGGGAATGGACAAATCCGAAACTATGAAGTATAGCGAAAAGTACTCAAAGAAGTCGCGGGTTAAAATTTTATGAAAAGGAAAAATTTTGACTGGTTTTTTTATAATCAAAATAGGTATCCGTTGAAAATTTTGAAATTCTGAAAAAAAAACACACTTTTTTATTATACCATTCGATAGCGTTGCTAATAAGGATCGAATTCTGGGAAGTAATGTAATATGACAAACTAAAGGAAACAACTCATTTCTAACAAAATACTTTTATCTACGAGTTGAGTGACAACAAGCGAAAGTACGCGCGCTAATCGCCGCTCGAGGAGTCGCCGTTAGATGCTGCAGCTACTCGATTATCGTTCTGGTCACCGTTAACTGTTTAATTTTAACCTGGTACTAGCACTTATCAGCCTAGTACTAACTTTGTTGAGATCGAAGCCAGTTTAACTAGACGCGACTTCATCAGATCAATTTAATTGCCATGGGACCTTCGCAACCTAATTGCGTCACCCATTAACGGCCTTGTTGGTCTCGTTGTCGGAAACGCAAGTGCAACTGCTGAGTATTGGGTGCTGAGTTCGATTACCAGGTTGCGCAAAGTGTTATTGAGTCTTTCTATTATGGATTTCTCAGTTCAACGGCTCGGATTTTGGAAGTTGGCGGTGTGATGTGTCTGATTTTTCTCCGTTTGTGTCGGATTGCCGACCTACTGGACTATGAGAGTGAGGGAAGCGTGGGCGCACCTATGCCTACGCACACATTTATGGACTATAATATCCCCCGTGTAGATGACCAGTCTCCGCTCAGGTCTAGAGGACTACTGCACGTCATTCAAAAGTTAGACAAAAAGCCGGACATTGACGTGTCCGACTATACAAATCTTCTTCCTAACATTAAGGAGGCAGAATCAACAAAATGTATAAAAATCTACAGACATTGAGCGCCGTCTGCCATCTGACTGCAGCACCAAAAAATTTGCTCAGACGAATACGCAGCAAAAGCTTCTGTTGTGGTTTCTTGAAACGAATTTTAGCCACGACCTACGACTACAAGACCGACCAAGAGATCTAGCCATAGCTAAAGGCTCTCTCTCTCTCACTCGTAGGCGCAGCACGCCAAAATAAATCACAAAAAAAAAGCACAATCCGGCTCGAAGGTAAAACAGCTACATATTCCGAATACCGCCGACATTACGTTTACCGCTATCATCGTTGTATGAAGTATTACGAAACACCAGTTGAACAAATGTAAACACAACTAATACGGGGGGGTTAATAAAATCATTTTGTAAACCAACCTGTAATTCACAGATCTGTTTTGGTCGTAACTTACGTACTCCTTGACTTTTACTGTTGTACTTGGCGTTCATTTTTACTGTAGCATTAACAAGGCCGTCTAGTATACCATGAATACAGAATTATTTCTGTTAATCTCGAATATTCTGTAGAATAGAAGTTGGAACGAGTGTGTTACCTGTTTTTCATAGTTTAAAAGTGATTGGTTTTCTCTGAAAATGTTGTATGATTTACATGAAATTACGGTCGAAAAGCGCGTGGTTGTCGCCGTAAAAATTAACATGATTTTATTAAATGCTACGATAACTGTTATATCAATAAATTACAAAATGTTTTTTCGTTACAGTTCATTAAAAAACATTTACGTTCTCGTGCAAATTGACGCACGTGCGGCGGTTAAAGACCATCACAACCATATTAAAGAAGTTGATCGCTGTTGTAACTATAAAAGTTTCAACATGGAAACAAAAAAAATAGAACTCTCGAGAATTTACTGTATCACTTGACGTAAACTCCAGTTTAAATATAACACTTTTAATTATGACTATAACAAGAATCACGTGTAAAATATTTTCTTTTCGTGAAAACATGAATGAAATAAATTAGAAAATAGAGACGCTAAGAATTCGTATTACATGAAACTATTTAACGTAAAACATTGAAGGAAAGTAAGATTTGAAAAATGTGCAGCATAAACATTTCTAGGTTGAAATAATGAAGATCGATTGCTATCAAATCTTGGTTGATTGAACAGTGTCAGATAGACGGATGATATTGTAACTAACTCTTACTTACTTCTAACTGGATCGACTTTCTACGAGAATCGATATTCCGGGAAGCAGACGGGTCTAAATTTATTCGAGCTAGCTTCGCACTCGATACTCTGACAATGAACTCTAATCGAGTAAACAAAGGATCTGTCGGCGCGACCTGGCGCTCGCTTGTCGACGCTTGCGTGGTAGATCGTAAATCGAAACCTAGTTAGAAGAACAACACTAGTCGTATTGAGTGAGTCGACTTTTATGACTGATTCTGTGATTATGAAACTTACTGACTTCACTGTGTGTTGATAGGTATATGGTATTTTTGAGTAGAGGAATCAATAATCGACAATTTATGTGTTTAAATTACTGCGTAGGTATTAATTACTTCCGGATAGTGTGATTAGCAAATAAAACTTTGTATTTTATGTTTATAATATGAATAGATTTTAAGTTTGGTCTAATAGTTAAGTAATGCTATGTATTTTGATTATGAATGTGTATGATTATGCGAGTAGAGAAAGTCTAAAGAAACGATAAATGGATTGTGTCAATAACGCTACGCAGGAATACAAAAAAATCCATCCAACCTGGAAATGACTGGTAATAATTTAATCAATACTAACACATACTGGGCCTGCGTGGTGGATCGCGGCCGACTGCCTCTCAAAGAGAGGAGGCCTGGTTCCCAGCAATGGGAACATAATAGGCTGATTATGCTTATGCTTAATTTAATCACACAAACAAATATTAAAATCTCCTTTCTTTTGTTCCAGGGCGTCTGGCAGCGCAGTGATATTAGACCCTCGTATGATCTGCAAGAAAAACCGACGGACGAGAGGCCGACTGGCTCAAATCTGCAGGAACGAGACGGGGCTACTGAAGGAGATTACCAGGGGAGTGACCCTGGGCGCCACTGAGTGCGCACACCAGTTCAGGAATAGGAGGTGGAATTGTACCACGCAGCGGCGGAGTATGAGGAAGATACTCATGAGAGGTAAGATAATATAATATTAAGTACGTCAACAGAACTATTGTCTTGTTCAAGAAGTATAGCGTTAGATGACTGAAGACCGTTAATGTTGGTGGCAGTAGAAATCGCTAACTCTAATTGAGCAAGCATGGTGATGAATTCTGTGCCCTTTCTGTATGTGAAGATGCCTGTACCCTACAGTGGGACAATAATAGTCTGGTATTATTATTGTGTTTGTGTAAAGGCAGTGATAGCCTAGTGGTGTTATCGATGGACTTTTCGGATTCATGTGCGTATTGAATAATTATCGCCTGCTTAAAAGACTGTGAAGGAAAACATCGTGAGAAAACCAGCATGTCTGCGAGATTTCTCAACATCTGAAGCTCAACATAAGTGAACTCAGAGACCCATGGGCAGCATAAAAGCTCTGACACCAGCCACACGAAGAAAGAAAGATTTTTGTGTTGGAAATAGGACAGCTGTTGGCTAATTATCAGATAGGAATCCTACATTGTACTGATGTAAATATGTGAGCACCATGTACTTTTGACATACTTAAGTTACCTACCATTACTATATGTGTTTTTCTTCTCACCTTTTGTGGTGTAGTGTTTTTATTCTGGGTGCATTGTCTTCACATATAATGTTATAATTCATGTATACAAAACATTGTAAAACATTTTAAAAGAGTAACGGTGGAGTTTCTTGCCCATTCTTCTCCACACGAAACTACCTTTTGGAAGGGGCGACTAGAATCAATTCTATTTCTTGTTCATTTTGACGTTCAAAAGTGCCTTACTTGTGCCTATTTGAAATAAATGATTTGACTTTGACTTTGACTTTGACTTACAACAAGATCAGGATCTCAGTCCAACGTGTTAAAGAGATTTTATTATTGTCAAGGGCAAGGTGAATTTCTACAAAGCATAGGCTTAGAATGTGAAGGAAAAGTAGAAGGTTATTTGTGTCTAAATCAGTAGTAATTATAGCACAACCAATAGACATTGTTAAATCATCATTTTTTGCATGGAAGAACAAGTAAAAACGCCGAATACACTGTTTAGAGGGGCTTGTGGCTAAGTAATAACAGCCGCACGGGTAGTTCGCTTAGGTTAAGCTACGCTTGTGGGGATTGGTACGTGAATGGATGACCATCTTTATATACCATTCTCTTCAATGGAAAGCACGTTAAGCCTAGGGTCCCGGCTATCATTCGTGGATCTATGACAGTCGTTATGGGGACGCCCGAAAGTCAGACTAAAGACTTACCAAGGGTAGCGTGTTACCGAGGACCTGGGTTGTGGAGGTCAGATAGGCAGTCGCTCCGTGTAAAATACCAGTGTTTAGCTAGACACTAATATATTAGGGAAAAGGCGACGGAGATGATGATTTCAAAGTTTAAAAAACCAATAGTATCAAATTTGCGATTTAAAATGGTTCATGCCTAGCCTTTTTCCAACTATGTTTGGGACGGCTTCCAGTCTAACCGGATGCAGCTGAATACCAGTATTACAAATGACAGCTGGGACCAACGGCTTAGCGTGCTTTCCGAGCCACGGAGGAGTCTCGGTATGTAAAGATGGTCACCCATCCACGGCCAACCCGGCAAGCGTAGCTTAACCTGGTGGATTGACCTGTGCGATTTAAAATCATTATTAATGATAAATCGTGAATGCTAAAGTTGTTAAATATTATAATAGTTAGGAAAGGTGAACATCTACTTTCACATCACAAAGGTTAAGGCTTACTGAGTATCTATAAAATGTCACACTGCTCCTCACGTTTTGCTAATAAATATCTTGATATAAACCTATTGCTTGCACGAATACATGTCTTGAAAAAGTGAGGGCTTAATCTGTAAGTCATGGCTTGTTTGTATTTTGTCTGTATCTTAGTCAAACATGTAGACACGTACAGAGGCCAGCACATCAAGTTACCACAATCTGTCACATTTCTTTGATAGTATTTCAACTTTATTGCAAATACATAAGGTTCATTTTTAATTGAGACAATTTGACAGTAAGGGTTAGTTTGATGTGCTGGCGTCTGTACAGTACGTGTGTCCTAGAATCGATGTTTGTGAAAATCTACGGGACGGGGATTTTGCTGGGAACTGAAAAGGCTATGTACGTGTTTGTTATGTGGGCTTCTTTTTTTGAGGTTGGAAAATCATCCAATGACTGCTCCCGCTCTGGGTGGAGCGGAAGGTAGTGTCAGTCCTTTACTCACTAAAACCCTTCCATGTTCCTTCCTTAGCCCTTTATATTCTGGGGTAGCGGTAACCCTCTTGGTCAATCCCGCTTATGTTACGTAGGCTAATTAACGTATATTCTTTCTTTATTTTCTTTCTTGGTTCAAGTAATAGAAAACAGTTTTGAAAACCTACGAATGAAACTTCAACATTGGTGTGATGATCACGAAACCATATCGTAAGCAAGACCTACTGAATCGATTTTTTTTAATAACATGCAAATACATGTTTCTCCTGTCCCATAATAATTAATCCCTTTTTTTAAAGATCATCAAATGACTACTCCCACTCTGGGTGGAGTGGAAGGGAGTGTCAGACTCTTACTAACTAAAACCCATCCCGTTGACCTAATAACTTCCTTAAACCTTCCATCAGTTCAGAAACCAAATAAGCCCTAATTACAAATCCAAGTTCCATAAAACAAAACGTCTCGATCCAAATCGATACAAAAAACATCGTCAAATAGTTATATAAATTATCGATATCGCCACCGATGAGTTCACCAACATTTAAGATATTGTAGGACGAGGATCGCTACCTGCTACCTATATTAGTCGATGGACAAAGAATGCAAAACGTGTTAAATCGTACTGATGGATATCGGGACCTAATTCGATTAGGCCAAAGGAGTTGATTTTTATGCGACCGGTCGTTTATCTATACGAATGGTTTAGGGATGTGCTTATTGTCGATAACGATTTTGTTTTGAAGTTTGTTTTGGAGATGTTTGTTGCGGTGGAGCATTTTGTTTTAACCTAAATTAAGATACAACTCTTCTATTCTTTGTAAGGTATAATATCTTATGTGAAGAAATCTGTATATAGAACGGTTAAGTACAGTAGATTTCTACATACATGTTTTTTAGAAGCCATTGAAAAATTACAATTTTATTTCATTTTCTTAACCGTATTTGTTGTAGTACTCATAATTTAGTAAATAATTCCAGTTATCAAGTAATTATGTTGAAAGACAGCTTGAAAGGTTATCGGGAACATTAATTCCACACCTACACAATATCGATAGAGTGACAACACTACGGCCCGAACATTCGTCGTCAACATGCATTCATTTCGGATTCATTAACGTAAATTAAGTGGTATTTGTCAAAATTTTGGGCTCACACAAAATATTTATAAAATATACTACCCTGAGGCTTTTATAAAATTCTTCAATAACTTATCTGCGATTGTGCCCACACCTTTTTTGGTCAGATTAACCAAAAAAATGTATACTACTAAATTGTTTATTGCATATAGGTGCCTATAAAATATAAAATACGCGTGGATATTAAAAGTCAACGCTTGTTTTTACGACTTTGTTGGGTATCGACAGCCATTTTGCTAATGTAAAATACATTAATTAGATACTTTATTGCTGGGCATGATAGCTTAATTTGGTGCTTTTGTTTCTCATAAACGATCATCTTTTTTTAGCGAAACGCGATCATCGTTATCTTATTAATTGAATTCTCGAGCTTCTAAATCCAGGATTAAAATCCATTTTGGAGAGATAAGGGGGAACCTCATCAATACTAAATTAATTATTAAAAAAGTAAAACAAAGATGGCAGTCGCGTGGGCGGTGGGTCCGGACGGGTGTCGAGGGGTGGGGGCGGGGAGGAGGGGTGTACGGTCAACAAATTAGGTTAAAAGCCTATAAATTGATGCGAACAGCGATGGGTGGCGCGGGCGCAGCGGTCTACAGAGCTGAATTAGTCCCGGATTTTTTATCACTTGGTGACAAGAAAAAATAACGCGTACAGGTTGATGTGTTCGTATGTTATAATTGCTGGGAATTGATAAACCGGAATGTTTCCTAAAGTATTCATTATGGTTACTTAAATACTTTTGAATATCGGGGTGTTCCCAAGAAACTATAGAATTAGCTTTCGACGCTCGCTGTTGTTATTTGGATTGTTATAGACTTACCTTTAGACAAAATTAATGTTGAGGACTTCATGCAGAACCGACAATTAGAAAAGTTTATTTGGCAAATAAAGATTTTTTTTAACTTTAAGTAGCTTTACACATGACGTAAAAAAGTTATATTTATACAATGATTCATAGATCCATTATTAATTAACGTTTACAACTAGGAAGAAAAATAACAAAACAATAATGTATAAAAAAAACAAAAGTGACTGCAGAATTCTAGTTTATCAACATATAGTATAGTTGTTGTTTAACGATCTTTTGGCGTATGTTCGAAATTTGAACTAACTCCACCATTTTATTTTTTTATACATTTTTACGACATGTATTTGACAGCAGCGCCTTCCTGTCAATGTCAGTCAAACGCCAAAAGATCATTTTATTCAATAAGGTGACAAGACCCATAAACAGTATTTAATACATTAGACACATAATAGAGGAACTTCACAATACAAAATACAAAGATCATCGCACATTAGAACAGTGATCGACGACTGTCGTTAACGTGACACTGCAGCGTCTAAATGTTTGGACAGTCAAGCCTATCTGCTGGTAAGCGGGTTTATCCGAAAGAGCTACCACTACCCCGGAACATAAAGGGCTAAGGCAGGAACATGAATGGGTTTTAGTCAGTAAGAGTCTGACACTCCCTTCCGCTCCATCCAAAGCGGGAGGAGTCATTTGATGATTTCCCACCCTGAAAAAAAAAGCTTATCTGCTATAATCATAATACAGTTATTCTACAACTACCTTCAAAACCGTTATAATATCTGCAACAAAACACGAACCCATATACAGTTCCGATCAAAATTAATTCCCAAATCCCCCTGTATCAAGCAGCAGTACTCATGAGAAAAAAATAATCATCGTTAATTGGTTCCTTTCATTAGTAAGTCCGTGGTCGTTGCATTCCAGCTACACTTCTTTTTTCTGTGTCAAATCTTTATCAATGAAAAAAGGATTTCATTCTTATTTAAATTTCTTTATCAGCTGTCTGATGACCGCGGAACGTTTAAATAATGTTTCACTTACCCACTTAATATTGGTACCGTTAATGTATTATTAATTATTTTTAATGTGTTACGGAGGTTAATTTTTGAGAATTTTATTTCGGTTTTTTTATTTATCTGGAAAACTAAATACTCGTAGGTAAGTTGCGATTATGTAAATGTTATATCCATCCTAAAACAAACTCGTTGATTTCTAGAGTAAGCACAGGTAAAACAAAACAACAAACACTTATAATAGCTTTTAAAAGCTCCATCGTGAGTACACGTACAGCATTTTAAGATAAGCAACTTTTATACTAAACAACAAGAAAGCCAATCAAAACAATGTACACTATAAAACGGCAACTTGATATCAAATCGTAAATACCGCGACACCTTATCTCGCTAGAGCTGACGCCGAACCCAATCCCAATTCCCACTCAAACAAAATAGCCTAATTAAGTTATAAACAAACCCACAAACACGGACTCCGTATATACCCAACGAAGGGACCATACGGACTAATCTCATGCGACCATTAACTGTCGACAGCTCCCAGCAAGGAGTCCCCAAGAAACTCGTAAAGATTACCACACGATAACCTGACTACTGAACCCTCAAGACCTCACACATGCCCCAAGAACCCAACATAAATACCCAAGAATGACTTCATATCGACAAAAAAAAAGGCAGCGATATATTTGGCGCCCTCTAACACGTAAATGTTCTTAATTATAGTGTAATATCCGGGCTGCATTTCGTATCTAATCTCAACTCTTATGCGCATACGATCCGGGCGGCTGTCGTTAGTTTTATCGATATCGATTATTGGCTTAAGCGCAGCACTTACGCGATCATAAACCGTCTCATTTATAAAAATGTTTTGCCTTATTTCGTGTGAAAGAAGCAATTTATACAATTGTCCGTAATATTACTAATGAAGTCTATTAATGTAAGGTTTATAGAAAAAAAACAAAACCATAAAACCATAGCTTTACAAACGTTGAAAGGCACATTCTTCGCTACCGATATGTCCTTTCCATCACTAAAAACCAACTTGAATAAGGCTACAAGAATTTTACTTTCAAAAGCCTATAAACCAAAACTCTCCATTTTATTAGAAGCCTCAACGTGTCTGACAAACGATAGCAGATCTCCAAATAAAGCTCGACTAAATATTTATAAGTGGTCGATACAGCGGATGTCAGCCTGTTGTCTCGTGGTGGAATAAACAATAGCCTCACCGAGTTATTTGAAAGTCTAACAGCGCCTGGCGACCAGTAATCGACGTCTCAAGCATGATATTGTCGGTAAACTCAACCCCATCACTACTGACCAAGGAACTCACAGGAATCGAGCCTTTTGACATTCCGACCTCTCCTTTCAACCTCAACATACAAGAATATGTCTATCTCGCTCATAACTTAATGCTGAGCACCACTTTATTTTTTCTCCCGCAGCGTCGAGCTGTCCGTCAGTGTGACAGGCCGCACTTGTCACCATCGCCCCTTGCCAAATTAAACGAAATACCCAACTACGACAT
Organism: Hyppa rectilinea; assembly: GCA_951799385.1. Lineage (NCBI taxonomy): Eukaryota > Metazoa > Arthropoda > Insecta > Lepidoptera > Noctuidae > Hyppa > Hyppa rectilinea. The sequence continues at coordinate 5,918,873 of OX637306.1, read as the reverse complement.
AGGCGCTGGAAACCACGGCGATAACTTACTTTTTTCAAAACTTTACCTTTAAGGAATTATAATACCGTTTCCGAGATAACTTTGTGTTAAAGTGTTCTTTCGCTCGGTTTTAATGAGGGGAAAATGAGGGAAGTCGTTTGTTGCGGCGGTATTCAGGTTCGTCGATGTCCAGCCGTCAACGTGAGAAATGCGTTTACGGCCCGCTATGACGCGTAACAAGTTGACTGATTGCGAAGTGTCGCCGCCTGCGCTTATAACACGATACGGCCGAGCGTGCCCTCGCATATCACCCACAATAGTAATGCTCCTTCAATGTGACGCAACGCCGCCTAGAGCAACCACTGCGTTAATTAAGCGTTAACTGGTAAAACAAAAGTTAACAGCACGAAGTACACACACGATCTAACAGAGATATTCCACCGGACCGACCGGCGCGCGCATTAACAGAGCTAATTATTCCCATTAAACGGGCACAATCCATTCAAATTAGCCATCGGACGTCGTTGAATAAAGTATTCGCGTTTTGTGCGCGGCTGAATGACGCTCGGCCCCTTCCGGTGGGTGGTTGCTGTCACAACAAGCAATGCGCGTCGCGGACGCACCGCACCGCATAATGAGACGCTTACTCGCATTAGCTAAAGAAATTGACAAGTGAACAATAGCGAGCCGAGGAAAAAAACGAACGCGAAAACTGCAGAAAGAGCCGGACAGTGTCGTATCGTATTACCCGACGTAAAATATCTGGGGGAAAGGAATGAGAAACGATCGTTCCATTTAAATACGGGGTACGAGACGGGTGAGTTCGCGTGCGTTCAGTAGCGTGAGAATGCGCTTTATTCGGCGGCGACAGCGCGTCCCTGGCCGGGCCAGCGCGGGACGTCGATAAATCAGGTGCGCGGCCGCAGCGGGCTCGCCACGCTCGTATATCGGCCACAGCGGCCACAATGGCCCGCCGGTGACACGCTGACACTGACGCAATTGCTCGCATGCGCCGTCCGCCGTCACGCCGACAGCCGCGGACGTCACCGGCCGCCCCGCAACCCCTCGCCGCACCCCCGCCAACCCGTATTTATTGCGCTAAATATTTGAATTAATCAGATGAGATAAAATGGTCGCGTTCGTTTAAACATTCCGATGCGGTCGCGGTGACAACTCGATGTATTGTCTTCGCATTAAGCTGATCTGCGCTTAAACAAGCTATCGGGCTCTTTTCATGCGGACGATTTACTTTGTCTGCTCATGTCTCTGTGAATTTATAGAAAGTGAAATCACCGAGAATGTCGGCTAATCAATTTGCAGCATTAATCTGCGCTTTCCATCTTTGTAAGGTACTAAATGGTAATAAAGGTTGTTATGATCGTTTTACGAGCGGGCCGCGGTTGGCGCACGTAGGTAGCGAGTATGACATACATGTTTACGACACCTGAGTTTGCCCGACACACGATACTTGACATCTCGGCAAGGAAACATCGCGCCGCACGACGCATGTTTCACTCGAGCCTGTAAGAAATGGGGATGAAGATATTACGTGTAGGAATTTGCAAGGAATGGACCTGCGATAAATCATAGTAAATTATTAAACAAACCTAGTGAAGCGATTTTATCTAAAGTGTAAGCCGATGAGCAAAGTCAACATGTTCTGTGATTGAGAGACGTAAACACAGACATTTCTGTAAGAGAATGCACATGCCAACAGACGAAAAGCGGTAGGTTGAGGAAGATGGTACGAAAGACTATGGAACCTAGAACGTAAGTAAGTGGATAATCGAAGGTCCACTAATAGCTACTCTGAAGGATTCAAGACTTCATTCAGGCGAAAGGCGCAATGATGGCAAATAAGTAAGGACCAATGAGATCGTATATAAGAATATTTCAATAGCTCAAAGATGTTTAACAAATACCCGTATTCAAAAAAAGATAACATTCTAGAAATAATGCAGCACTGCTAACGCCTTCAAAATATATGAGAAAAATATCACAAAAAGTAAGATAAAGCACCGATGACAAAAGCTCCAGATGTTAACATCACAACACGCGATGTGAAATCTATTTCACATAAAATAATCATACACATACATCAAAAAAATAAACCGCAAATAAAATATTCACATAGCGTCTGCCGTAATATAATCAGCTGTTTATTAACCCTTGGATGCGAACAACAAGTGTCCCGATCTCCGCTTGCATCCATCTCAAATCTAAAATTCCTGAACGGGAGTGCGTGAACGGTTAATTTAAAGTGGCCTGTGAGCGAATGCGACTGCGATCTGTATCGGGGAGCGAGTTTCAGTTTATCAGTTTCTAGCGGGAACGTCCGGCCGATTTGAGCGATGGTCCCTGGAGCAGGCTGTAGCGGGTGGAGGGTTAAGGATATCGAATTTACGGCGTTAATCAAGCAAAAGTTCCCAATACAGTGAAACAGATATTTTGACAACGCATTTCATTCAGATTTAATGTTTTCCTCAGTCTAATAGCTTCAGCGACTTCAGAAGGAACATCAATGGGTTTTAGTGAGTCTGACACTCCCTTCTGCTCCACCAGGTCACTTGATGATTTCCCACCCTAAAAAATGAAGGGGTCTGACAGCTGATGATAATAATATATAATAATAATAATAATCTTTATTTATCCAAAAAAGTTTGAAATACAGTTTTGATATTTGGTTTAGAGAAACATTTATAGTTTATGTTGCAAAATCTGTACAGAATAGTATTCTCTACCTCTTAAGCTAGGGTATACCTGTATTATAAGAGGTAGTTTTACGGTCAATATCAACAAAAACTTATATCTTAAGTGGACTGTGTCATTCTACTGTATGGTATAAAAGAGTAGAATTGTATGCTTTGTTGTAGTGTGCGAGTGGTGTGTGTGTGTGTGTGGGTGTGGGTGTCAGGGTGTATGTGTAGGTGTGTGTGTATTATACAAGATAGGTGAGTAAAGACTCCGTGTAAGAGTAATCCTTGAGGAGCAGCCACTCCGTTACTTTAGATTTTAGTGCATGTGAGTTTAGATTTGTAATATTGAGATGTTTGTTAATGGTTTTATAGATATGTGTACTTAGTATATAATACTGATGTTTGGCGAAGGTAGTCTTATGTTGTATATTTGGTGGAACGTACGTGCGTTTGTTTGTAAGATGAGGAGGAAGGCCTGCGTGCTTTCTAAGGGTGGATTTAAGCACATAAAGCTGACGGACCGTAAGTACTTTACAGTTAGAGAAGAGTTCAGTTGTTGGATACCGGTAGGGCTTTTTCGTCATAACTTTAAGTATCGCTCGCTGTGCTCTTTCCACCCTCAAGAATCTAGTCTTAGCCGCGCCGCCCCACGTAGCTATGCAATAACCAATCACTGATTGGCATAGTGCAAGGTACACCATCTTAAGAGTTTTAAGGTCGGCGGATACTCTAAGAGACTTAAATACATGTATAAGACGTAAAGTTCTGGTGGCGACGGCGTCAATTTGTCTGTCCCATCTCAGTCCGTCGTCTATGTGTACTCCGAGGTATTTAACGCTTTCGGATCTAGCAAGCGGAGGACAAGTGCAGGGGGTGGACGAGTTTGTGCAGGAATGGGGAGTTATAGTAAAAGAAGGAGATGGTTTAGCGTTACGTCGTATAGCAAAGGGAATATAAGTAGTCTTTTGTAGGTTTAATGTGAGAAGGTTCGAGTTTAACCACATCATTACTTTAGCCATGGCCACCTCCGCATTTGCTTTCACAATGTCCCAACTGATTCCGTCTACTAGAATTGCAGTGTCATCTGCGTAAGCATAAATTCTACCATTCGGGAGACTCAGTCTACAGAGGTCATTTACGTAGATCTGAAATAGGGTCGGGGAGAGGATCCCTCCCTGGGGAACACCATAGGACACGAGAATCTCATCACTTAGGTGAGTATCAATTTTAATGCATTGCTTACGGTTTTTTAGGTAGTCCTTAAATATTTCTAGCGGAATTCCACGCACACCGATGCTTTCCAGCTTCTTGATAAGCTTGGGAACAGAGACTGTGTCAAAAGCCTTCGAAAGGTCCAGGAATATACCTAGACATTTCGATTTATTATCTAGGTTTGAGGCAACCTGTTGCGTGAAATCTAGTACTGCGTCATCTGTAGATAGACTTGTCCGAAATCCGTATTGATTATTAGCAATGAGTTTGTTTTTGTCGAGAAATTTTCGTACAGAGTTATTGAGGATTTTTTCGAGAACTTTAGAGAGTGCAGGTAGGACCGATATCGGTCTGTAGTTATTAACACAGTTTCTGTTCCCTCCCTTATATATTGGATGGACCACAGCTTTCCAATATATAAGCTGTAAATGATATTATAAAGCAAAAATAAAATGTGTATCTGTACTTGGTTACTGATAACAGTATCAAGTCACTTGTATGTCTCCCATCCGTCGATTGGTTCTGCCATCACCAAAATATCAAAATACTCCAAGGCGATAGCTTACTTTTATAGCTCTATCTTCACCAAATCAATCAATCTGCCTAGCCTTTTCCCAACTATGTTAGGGTCGGCTTTCAGTCTAACTGAACGCAGCTGAATATCTTCTCTTTATCTTCACCAATGCAACTAAACAATCCAGCACACTTTAGCCCGTTTATGGGTTACCAGTGCCATAATTTTCATTGGAATGGAATTGAAAATTGACTCCGACAGGTCTTGAACGCGGTTTAGATGTGCTAATCGTGTTCAGCTTCAGTGTTGCAATTGGCGCTTCGCTTTTTTTTACGCTGTAATTCAAGAGAAAACTCATCGTTCTCAACATACCCGTCCTACTTCATGTTTTTCTGCCCCAACTTCCCGCTACAATCTCACAACTTCCACTGTCTCGTTATAAATAAAATTAAAATTGCAAAATTCTCAGCAATTTCACATATGGGCTGAGTCCAAGATCATCTCGAGACGTCTTTCCTCGCGTTATCTGGTCAATTTGACGTTACCCCAAGGCATTCAATGTTCTATATCAACATAATTTATGTTGTTATTACCAGTGATTAATGTTGTAATTTGCGATTTATTATATACAGAAGATTATATGTTAGGCTTGTAATTATCCGTTTAAACAAAACGCGGTAAAAAATTTGTTTTTGCGAGTTTGTGGCCGACCAAATGCCAAAGTTCATGATTCAGAATATGGTGCATTTAATGATTCTATTTGATTATAGGTTCTGTGTGGTTCAGCGTCAGGTCTGATTTAGACAAACAAATAAAATACTACACTTAATTTTTTTTTTGTTTATTATAATTATTTATTCAATTATTTCAATTCGTTTTCGTTAATCTTCTTCTTTCATCAGTAAGATGGTAAATCTTCGGCAGTTGTTTTTCTCCTTTCTAAGGCTTGTATCTTGTTCTCATCCACAGTTTCCAAACAGTTCAATATTTAGGGCCATGTTATAGTGAACATACATCGTGTACACAACGGTTGCAAACGTTATGTAATGTATCAACAAAGCTACGCGCATTACTACCTACCAGTTGCATTGCATTTTGCAGAGTAATTATTTTATGATTATTCATAAACTAGCTTCTGCCCGCGACTTCGTACGCGGAACCTGTTGCTTATGCCAGCGACAACGGGGTCGCCATTTATGTTATTTTTTATCATTTTTCCCATTTAAATCTTTTATCACACTGAGCTTTAGTTTTATTTCATTCCAACAACCACCAAAACATACAGTCCATTTGTCATCGTTTTCATTTTGGTAACCGCATTATTATATTCCTCCTCTAGAGACCTAGAAGTCGATGCGTAGATACGCTTGGAACTCAAGCGTAATTCTCTTTCCGTGAACGTCTCTGACTCGCGAGACAATACATGACGTTCACGATCAGCGGTCAGTCGCGCATCATTATTCTTCACTGGTCTCTAGAGACCTAATGAATACGCTGAGAACGCAGGCGTGCTTCGCGACCCGAAGAGGTTTCGAGGTGTTGAGGACCACGGAGCGAGTTGCAGCCTAATGTTCTCGAACAACATCAAGTCTCTCCTGACGCTCTTCGGTAGATTCTTGGGATCTTATGATCCTTAATCTTTTAGCTCTCTTGGAACATTGGGAAAGATTTGACCTCTTTCTAGGCATGGTCATAGTTTTATTGTGAAGATACCTGATCAATAAAAATCTAAATTAAAATGACTGCTCCCCTGCGTTACCGGGTAGGCTACAGTGTCACGAAGATAAATGGAAAAGGAAATTAAACACTCAAACAACATAAGCCCGAAGGCATATTCATACGATAAAATAAAAAAATAAATAGGAGTTTTGGCCAGTAGAGTCAAATTTTCAATGATATACCATCGTCATCGAAAATCAGTCCTAAACTGTTACCGCCTTCACCGCGTGCAGGTACTCCCAGTTTATGTTATTTTATAATTACACAGTAAAATTAGTGATAGCTTTGATTTCCACATCAGATGTTTCTGATCTTCGATTTTTATAAGTCAACAGGAAATGCTCATCATATTGAACAACAAAGACGTCAAAGACTACATTCCTATATGTGTTATGTTGTAGCTAGGCTCTTAGAGTTCCACAACAGGTGTTCCAGATCTTCGATTTTTATAAGTCAACAGAGAGTGCTCATCAGATTGAACAACTTGTGCTAAGACGTTATTCCTATATGTGTTATGGTGTAGCCAGGCTCTTGGAGTTCCACAACAGGTGTTCCAGATCTTCAATTTTTATACATCAACAGAGAGTGCTCATCAGGCTGAACAACTTTCGCTAAGACGTCATTCTTATATGTGTTATGGTGTAGCTAGGCTCTTGGAGTTCCACAACAGGTGTTCCAGATCTTCGATTTTTATAAGTCAACAGGAAATGCCCATCAGACCGAACAACTTTTGCTAAGACGTCATTCCTATATAATGTTATAGTGTAGCTAGGCTCTTGGAGTTCCACAACAGGTGGTCCAGATCTTCGATTTTTGTAAGTCAACAGGAAATGCCCATCAGACCGAACAACTTTTGCTAAGACGTCATTCCTATATATGTTACAGTGTAGCTGGGCTCTTGGAGTTCCACTTCAGGTGTTCCAGATCTTCAAATTTATTCTCTCAGCAGAAAATGCTAATCACGTGGAACAATTTTTGCTAAGGTATCATTTTTGTATCTCTTATAGTTTAGCTGGTCTGTTGCGGTTCTGCATCAGGTGTTCAAGTTTCCAAGATAAATTATAGCCTTTAAGTTGCCCAGACTTAATACCTATACAACAAAAAAAAATCATTCCAATCCGTCCAGTAGTTCCGAAGATTAGCGTGTACAAACAAACAGACAAACAGACATACAGACAAACAGACAAATTTTTTTTTTGGATTCATGCTCTATTACTGTTTCTAAACCCCCCACAATTTATTTTTTAATATATTCAATGTACAGACACAGTTTTTTTACTGTTTTATTATACAGGGTTACTGGTAACTCGACGTATTCCTTGCAGGACGTCATAGTAGGGTTAAAATGCAACAAATTAAGCCACCAAATGTTCTACCGAAATTCAGTAGTTTTTGAGTTAGTTCGATTTTTAGAGTTTTTATGAATAATCCCAGATTAAATCATTTGAAACCAATTTAAAAATTATTTACGGCGCGACAGTACAGAAATTTTAAGTTATTATCGTAGTTGATGCCGTAGCAGATCTTTGTTAATAATTAAAAGTTCAAAAATGCCTTAAACCTTGGCAAATATCACTAATCAAACATTTTTTTTTTTGTAATTTTTGTTATTACTCCATACAAATTGTTGTCTAGTGCAAAAATAAAATACTACGCCTGATGTACAAATTACTAGGAAAATATCCTTATCTTATCAGCTATCCAAAAAGGTATGAATGTTAATACAAAGTCATGGACTACATTATGAAAATCGTTTTTGATTTAGTACAGGAAGACGTGCGTCTCACAAAAAGGTGATTATTCGGAAAATCAAATAAAACAATTTCGTGAATGTTATTATTATTTTTAATAAATTTCAATTTAATAACTTTTATGACATACATTTCACACGTCTTGTTCGATGTGCTGCCCTCGGTTTCGAATACATGTTCTTATTCGCTTCCTCATTTCAGTTTTTGTGATTCTTGATGTGATTGTTGCCCTCATCTGGTCCGCCGCATCTGTTATTCTCTCCCTTAGTTCTTCAATTGAATTTACTGGGGTCACATAAACTAGGTCTTTCATATGACCCCAGACGTAAAAGTCTAGGGGCGTCAGATCAGGGCTTCGCGCAGGCCACGGAATCGGCCCACCGCGCCCTATCCATCGGTTTGGATAGTTTTCATCCAGCAATTGTCGAATTGTGATTCGGAAGTGGGCTGGACATCCGTCATGTTGATAAATCATGTTTGCTCTTCTTTTTTCCGGTACATCCGCGAGCAGTGGTGTTAAATGATTTCTAAGGAAATCTTCATAAAGTTCCCCATTTAGTGTTCGGGGTAAAAAATGTGGGCCGATTAATTTGTCGTCGATAATACCCATCCAAACATTAAGCGAGAACCTACGCTGGGATGCGGTTGGTTTCAGTTTTTTAGGGTTTGCTTCTGCTTTCGGTGCCCAGTAATGTAAGTTGTGGTAGTTTGTGATACCATCACGGTCAAAACATGACTCATCGGTCCACAGAATGTTTTTTAAAAAGTTTTCGCCTTCGGCGTCGGCACTCAGCATGAAACGACAAAATTCAAGCCGTCTCGGCGGATCTCCCTCTTCTAATGACTGGACTGGTTGGTAGTGATATGGATGTCGGCCTGACAAGTGAACTACAGACCAGACTTTCCACTGTGACATACCAAGCTCACGCGCTACGATGTTTGTCGATATGTTGGGGTCGTCAATAAAACGTTGAAGAATCAGCTCTTCGTCGTCAGCCGTGTATCTCCGGGAACGACCAGTGTCAATTTGCCTGGTTCTTTGGACGCTGCCAGTTTCAGATATTCGCCGATAAGTCGATCCGAAGACACTAACGTGTGGGAGTCGGCGGTTGGGAAAGCGAAGTCCATATTCTCTCCGCGCTTCAGCAGCGTTACCGTCACAAAGTCCGTAACAGTAAATTATGTCAGCGTATTCTGGATTAGAATATGCAGCCATAGTCAGCACTTATGAAGGCACAGCACAGCACGAGAGCAAGATACGCGATAGGGATAGCCAGATAACAAAACACGAGCTTACGCGACGTAGAGTTGAGACTGACTAACGCTGACGACCAGAAAATCGCACCCCGAGTCATGCCGAGAGAACAATAGTAACCAATCACAAAGCTTACCGTGTGTTTGGAGTTCAAGCTCAGGTAAAACTACGAATACTACGAATAACAAACAAAATGTTGATTGTCTTACAATTTTACCTGCTCCCCATAAAACTCTTCTCTACCCTGTCATACATGCAAAAGTATTGACAATCATACCTTTCTGAATAGCTGATAAGACAAGGATATTTTCCTAGTAATTTGTACATCAGGCGTAGTATTTTATTTTTGCACTAGACAACAATTTGTATGGAGTAATAACAAAAATTACAAAAAAAAAAATGTTTGATTAGTGATATTTGCCAAGGTTTAAGGCATTTTTGAACTTTTAATTATTAACAAAGATCTGCTACGGCATCAACTACGATAATAACTTAAAATATCTGTACTGTCGCGCCGTAAATAATTTTTAAATTGGTTTCAAATGATTTAATCTGGGATTATTCATAAAAACTCTAAAAATCGAACTAACTCAAAAACTACTGAATTTCGGTAGAACATTTGGTGGCTTAATTTGTTGCATTTTAACCCTACTATGACGTCCTGCAAGGAATACGTCGAGTTACCAGTAACCCTGTATGTATAGATTGTTATTGAAATTGAGTCTGTGAAGATATCAAACGTCATATGGCGTTGACAGTCCTGACAGCCATTAGTGATCTATGGTCACTAACTAGCAAAAAGGTCTTAAGTTGCTTCGAAAACAAGTTCCCAGTCATATTAATTACACATTGCCTACTAGAACAGGTTGTGCAATCGTATTTATAAGTAGTAGACCTGGGTTCACACAAAGTTGGTTCCCAATTATCCAAGAGCAGAAACTCATTGCAACATGATGAGCGAGCACTCACGCACGTGCGACTGATTGACTCGATGTGAATGGCGGAACGACTTCCAAGTATTTTGAAGTTGCAAAAACACTCGCGATATTGAAGCCATACAACCTTCAAGTGTGAATCAATTTGATTCCATCGGTTTTATTGATCGATCGACAATTTCACTGAATTATTCAATGGACACAAATACCGACATTCCGCGGCCGCTCGTGGCAGACCAGGCAAAAACGCACCCCGCGATGCTCCCGAATATAATCGACAGCGGCCGTCGTGGGAGTGGTTCGGTGCTGGACATATTTCGAAGCCGGAGACGCTTGAAAAAAGGCAGCGTTTGGTGATGAGAATGTCATGTCCCCCGTTCCCAACGACATATTTGCGAGTCGGGCCCGCGTTTTGTGATAATTACAGCGCATAACGCGGGCGGTGCGCGTGGAATGCGCGGCTCTGAGCTCACCGCCACGGATTTATAATGACGAGCGAGTGTCGCGGCCGCGCTGCCCTATCGACAGCGCAGCGCGCGGCAGAAAAACCGTGGCGTCCGCGGCATCCGCGCGGGGCGGAGCGGTTCCCATGCGCGCCTGCACCCCCCCGCACCGCGCCGCACCCCCCGCCCCCGGCCACCGCACCGCCAAGACGCACCTTTTTTACCCGCTGCTAAACGACTAGCGAAATATCTGGAAATTGACATTCCTCTCATAATTCCAGAGGACGCATCCTTGGTCCGTCGAAATTTAATCAAGAATACCTATGAAAATCGAGCGTCGACAGGGAGTGACGAGGCGTAATTACGTTCGAATTCTGCATCTGATGGGTGTGCACTCTCGCTTTTTTGTCGCACGTCAATTATATAAATTGTTGGTGCAATAAATTTCGCTGTATCTCTGGGGACGGGTGGCGGGACGGGAATGCGGCGACGATACGGCTCGTCCCGTCGTCCCGCACTGGGCCCAATTAGCATGGGATCGATAGGCGCGCCTGATGCCGATCTGCTGTCCACTGCACTGCATTGCGCAAGCACCGCGGTTATCTAATCTGAACTTAATGAATGCCACAATACTATCGCCGAACTGTAGCTAGCGGTGAAATCAGGTGAACGTGCGTATTCACTTGTTTGCAACGTACTGCCAGAACTAAGCCCGAACTAGAAAGGATATCTTAGTTAACATTTAATATGTAACTTTATTACAAGTGTACATTGAAAACTTAAATAACTTAAGACGTTTGTGATGATTAACTGTGATGGTCAAGAAGTGTCCCTATTCCTGATTCCATACCAAGCGCATTATTCGTAACACAAATCATCATGACATGACATTCTGTTTTACCTCGGAGCGTTTCATGGCAACCCCGCTGTCTTACATGGTTAGCCAAACGATCCTCCAAAAAGTATTAAGACTCAATTCAGGACAACAAAAATTACCATTGCTAAAAATGTATAAAATGCTTTATAAAGTTTTATAATCGAATAAAAATGTAATGAAACGCGTGAATGTCGCAAACATAGACTAAAAATTTATTTCTGGTTTTTAGGTTATACACAGATAATACAATATAACCTTTACATGGTACAAGAGATGGCGCTACTAGCCATATAAAAATAAATATTTTGATACATTATTATGACACCCCCACTTATCAAAATAAACAAATAAAGTTATTTTGGTACAATACCCAATTTAAGCAGTAACTTATAATGTTTAATAGGACATAGTCCTTTAGTGAAAATATCGGCTGTCATTTCTTCAGTACACAAATACAAAACCTTCACACATCCATACTTAACAACATCTCTTATATAATGATATTTCACATCAATATGTTTCGATCTATTGTGACTTTGATTGCTTACTGACAATTTTAATGCACTTTGATTATCACAATAAACCTCAATCACATAAAAACTACCTATAATTTCATGAAGAAGGTTTCTAAGATACATTGCTTCCCGAGCTGCCTCAGAGAGGGCAGTATATTCTGCCTCTGTACTGGAAAGGGATACCGTCCTTTGCTTCCTGCTTTGCCATGAGATAGCAGATCCAGACATGGTGAAGCAAAAGCCTGTATATGACTTCCTGTCCAAGACGTCACTAGCCCAGTCACTATCTACAAAACCCTGTAATTTGCTATCATCCTTACAAAATCTTAAACAATAGGTTTTTGTATATAACAGATATTTTAAAATACGTTTAGCGTAATGCCAATGTGTCTGATTGTAGCAACTATTAAACTGGCTCAGATAACTAACAGAATAGGAAATGTCTGGCCTAGTTAGTACTGCCACATACATCAATGATCCAATTAACTTTTGATACGGAAGATCAGACACACATTCATCAGCTTTCTTAACATTTAATTTACATTCAATTGGGGTTTTATATGTTTTACAATCTGACATATTGAATCTAGAAGCTAACCGCTCAATATATTGCTGTTGATCTATTGTTATTACATTTTTATTTTTATCCACATTTATTCTAATGCCTAAATATTGTCTTACAGGTCCCAAATCTTTCAATTTAAATTCTGCACCCAAAACACGTTTCAAATAATCAGTTTCAATGGAATTATTAGAAAAAATTAAAAAATCGTCAACATACAAGGCAACAATAATTTTAGTTTCACCCTTTGTTTTTGTGAACAAACAAGGCTCATAATGACTATTTTTGAAATCTAAGTTACAAAGCAAATCTTTAACTCTGTCATACCACGCAAGAGAAGACTGTTTTAATCCATATATTGCCTTTTTTAACTTCAAGACCTTTCCCCCACTTTTGTTCACAAAACCTTCAGGTAACGACATGTAAATAGTTTCTTTCAAAAAACCGTTTAAAAAAGCTGTAGTTACATCTAAGTGATCAATACTCATATTTAACTTAACACTGAGAGCAAATAATAACCTAAGTGTGGAATGTCTTACCACTGGCGAGAAAGTGTCGGTATAGTCAATTCCAGGTTTTTGTGAAAAACCTTTAGCCACAAGTCTAGCCCGGTACCGCACATTATTTTCCACATCTAACTTTTTATTGAGCACCCACCTACACTTCACAATAGTAACATCACCTGGATTGTCAACGAGCTCCCAAGCATCGTTGTCTTCAAAAGACTGCAGCTCATCGGCCATGGCGCATTTCCACTGCTCACTCTCAGGCCCATTGAGAGCCTCTGAGAACACAATCTCCTCTGATGCTGGAACAGAACCGGAAAGACACATATAACCATACCTATCAGGTTTTTTTCTGATTCGCTTGCTAGACAATCCTGGCTCCAGCTCTGTTGTTTGTGTCATCTGGACTTCTTGTACTAATTCATCAGTAGTTGAAGTTTTCGTCAATGATTCATTCCCATCCTCATACACAGATGAATCTGAAGGGCAGTCTTCGGAGTCTAAAACATTCTGCGATGCTTCCCCCACTGAATCTGCATTCTCCTTTTCCTGTAGGCCAACTGCAGGTGTTTCTTCGATAGGAATCCAGATAGCTGAATCCTGAATTTTTTCTTCAGTACCAAATTCTTCTTCCATAAAGATAACATCTCTGCTGGTAATTAGATTCTTCTTAACAGGATTGTATAGTCTGTAGCCCTTAACATTTTCACCATAGCCAACTAATATGTGCTTCGCAGACTTCTTATCCCACTTCAAACGACGCTCCTTAGGGACATGTACCATCACTTTACATCCAAACAAACGTATGTGGCTTAGATCAGGTTTTCTCCCATACCACAATTCATATGGGGTTTTCTCAAGCCCCGATGCAATGGATCTATTTTTCAAATAGACAGCTGTATTTGCTGCTTCCGCCCAAAATCTTTTATCCAGCTTTGCATCATACAGTAGGCATCTAGCCTTCTCAACTACGGTACGGTTGGCTCGTTCACATACACCATTCTGTTCAGGAGTATAATTATTTGATCTTTGATGAATTATACCTTCTTGCTTTAGATAATTCTCAAACTCTTTATTGGTGTACTCAAGTCCATTGTCTGACCTTAGTATTTTAATTTTTTTGTTTAATTGATTTTCTACCATTGTTTTAAATATCTTGAAATAAGCAAATGCTTCATTTTTCTTTCTAAGAAAATATATAAACGTCATTTTACTAAAATCATCAACAAACAGTATAAAATATCGTGCCCCATTCAATGAACTAGTTTCCATCGGTCCACAAAGGTCTGTATGGATTTTATGTAGTGTTTCTGTGCTTTTTTCACCCACATGCGAAAAGGGTAATCTTTCTTGCTTTCCTTCGCAGCAAGTTGTACACTGAGATTTGGTTATGTCACAATTGTTTTCGTATGACAAACCAATCACCATATTTCTCATTTTATTCATATCCTGACTATTAATGTGTGCCAGCCTTCTGTGCCATAGTTCACCACTTACCGCTGTTGCAGCCAATATACAATTCTGTGTGTTTAACCTCAGCTTATATACACCATCCGATAAATCAGCTGTGGCTACCAAAACATTGTTTTTGTTTCGTATATAGCAGTGTTTTTCATCAAAACTGACACTATTGCCATTTTTAATAAGTTCACTTACAGATAATAAGTTTGTTGTTAAACTAGGCACGCATAGCACATCTTTCACAGTGATGTCAAATTTTAAGTCAGTAACAATGTCGATGTCTCCGGAACAAACAACTGGCACTTTTGATTCGTTTGCTACCACAATTTCAGGTAAACACGGTGTGTAGTTCATGTTCTTAATCCAAGATTCGTTCGCCGTCATATGTGCGCTTGCACCGGAATCCACGTACCACTCTGTTTTGTTAAATTTTCCATTCAGGAAAACGACATTAAATACGCATTTGTTATTATTTTTTTTTAATAACGGGCATTGATTTCTATAATGACCATCTTCTTTACATTTATAGCATGTTATTATTTTCGCAGATGAATCTGGCATTGCTGTCACTGTTTTCTTGTTTGATGTTGAGGAACCGCCATACTTCTTTGGCTTAGTGTTGCCAGAGTAGAATTTATTTCGCGCGGCAAATGCAGCTCCGGAGTCCGGTTCCCGCGCTGGTTTATCACTGGTCATTTCCATATCAAGTAATTTCGACTTTATGATATCTGCAGTTATCGAAATACCCGAGTGTTCAATTGCCATGATCATGGGAGCATAATGATCTGACAAATTCGCTAATAATAATGAGCCTACCCATTCGTCGGTTATTGTAAAACCCGTGCTATTTAACCGCTGTGCTGTCTCGACCATTTGAGTCACATAAGTCTCCATGGAATCACAGTTTTCTAGCCGTATGGATATCAAATGTCGCAGCAAAGTTATTTTTCTTGCGAAACCGGAATCATCATACATAGACTTCAATGTAGTCCATAATTCTGCTGAGTTCTTGGCTTTCTTTATATGCACGTACAATGACGGGTCAATAGTTAATATTAGCTTTGCCTTCGTTTTTGCGTCCTCCACTGGCTTAACTTCAAAATCTGTTGTCGGTTTGATGTACCTGTCCATCCCTTCGAGCACCAACAGATTTTCAGCCGCGAAGCTCCACTCATCATAATTCTGTCTTCCTTTTAGTTTAGGAACACTGGCAATATAGTTCGTAGTCATGTTTCCGCGATCTAACTTTCACTAATTATCTATTTTAAACAAAATAACTGATAATTTCGGGATAAGCCCATAACCTGTAATGAAACGCGTGAATGTCGCAAACATAGACTAAAAATTTATTTCTGGTTTTTAGGTTATACACAGATAATACAATATAACCTTTACATGGTACAAGAGATGGCGCTACTAGCCATATAAAAATAAATATTTTGATACATTATTATGACAAAAAACCTTCAGAAAACTCAAATAAGAACTACACGTTCCATTCCACTTTCTAAATCACATCAATAAAATAGACCACAATCTCAGCATAAACTAAAACCTATTTCTAAAATAAATCACCAATATTCACCTATAATTAAGTATTCAACTCATACGAAATCATCACATCAAACTGATTGCAAAATGACAATAATGTGAAGCATAATAGGCTATAGAAACTGACGCTTTGTCCGCTAATGGCTAATAGCCTTTAGCCGTTGTATAGCCGATGCGGTTTGCAATTATCATAGCCCCCGTACCGTGAAGCGGCAACAATTGGAACTAGATTATTAACATGCTGTATGACTGATGCAATTATAAGTTAGATAGAGTTTAGATTAGTCCAATAATTTGTATTAGACTCATACAGTGGAAAATGTATTTGAA
The DNA here is from genome assembly GCA_951799385.1 of Hyppa rectilinea. Taxonomy (NCBI): domain Eukaryota; kingdom Metazoa; phylum Arthropoda; class Insecta; order Lepidoptera; family Noctuidae; genus Hyppa; species Hyppa rectilinea. The sequence continues at coordinate 5,902,567 of OX637306.1, read as the reverse complement.
TTATGCGTTGAATGAAGCTGTGAGAGTTGAGGTATTATGTCCTTTAGATTTGTGTTTCGAGATGGACTGGACACCCTTCATAATTTTGATTACTACTTTATCATTAAGAGATGTAGCTATGCAAGGAATAGGCGTTCGACGCTAATTATGCAAATAACTAAGCACGACTGATATTGTTTTTGATCTTGCATGATCGATTCCAGGAGTCTGTTTCGTCTTTATCAGTAACAATATGTTAACAATGCATATAAACATGAAGGCCACCTATCTTAAAATGATTGTACTCTTTCAACAACTACAATACTTGTTTTTCTTCATTTAACCATCTTCTTGTCTCATGAAACTACTGCTACTCCCTGCTTCTTTTTTTTGAGGCTGGGAATTCATCAAATGACCCCTCCCGCTGGGTGGAGAGGGAGGGAGTGTCAAACTCTTACTGATTAAAACCCATCCATGTTCCTTCCTTAGCCTTTTATGTTCCGGGGTAGCGGTAAACCTTTCAAACAATCCCCTTTACTACATCTCTTTTTATTTATTTTCCTATCGCAGGTATTTTCTGATCCTTTCTTCTTTGTCTGTTCATATATGTGTGCATTATCGGTTAAATAAGTAGATAAAATACCAAAAACACTAGCGAAAAATTATAATTTCGCTAAAAAGTTTCAAGATCAACCTACATACAATCAAACGTTTCACCAACTGGAAAAATTTCATTTAAATTACAAATGCGACACTAAACTTTAATTAAATTCTCCAATTAACCAACACAATATGAAACAGTATACTCGTACATTCAATATATATTCATTGAATCTCGCAACATATTATACGATGAAACAACATCCATTACAAAGTCTATCATGAAGAACCAAATCTTATTGTAGCTTCAACACCTGAACAAAAACATTGGCATTCTGTTGATGTCCAACGAATATTCAATGGATGTCTGCCGCAGCGATTTCCACATTATTCATGCTGACTGAATATTCATCCGACATAGGTTGACCTGGCCATTAATTGTTATAGCCAGGCCTGTTAGGATGGGACACACTGATGATAAAATTGACAAACTGATGGGTAAAACGTTTGGAAAGGAGAACAGTGGTTGGTGGTTTACCTTCGTTTTCATAATCAGGTACGTCAATATCATTGTTGTTTTCTGTATCAAAATCGCAATTATCATAAGTGTCATCAATGTTATTTATATTATAACGTAGAGGAGGAGGAGCTCGTGGCTAACGAATCACAGTCGCACAGATCGATCCATCAGGTTAAGCTACGCTTGCTGGGGTTGATCCGTGGATGGGTGACCAACTTTACATATCGAGAATCCTTCGTGCCTCGGAAAGTACGTTAAGCCGTTGGGTTGGCCATGGATCTTTGACAGTCGTTACGGGTAGTCCCGAAAGTCTGACAGCCAGTCTTACCCGGGGGTATCTTATTACCCAGTTACCGACTGGGTTGTGGATGTCAGATTGGCAGTTGCTCCATGTAAAACACTGGTATTAAGCTGCATCCGGTTAAACTGGAAGCTGACCCCAACATTTAGTTGGGAAAAGGCTAGACAGATTGATTGAATGTTGTATTAAAATTTTGCACAAATTCATTTTGCAATCATTCATATTTATCCTGTCCTTCGTAACTTAGTAGCATTTCTGATTTTATTCGATACAAAACTTCTATATAGAAAAGCTAGACTTGGTATTACGCAGTTATGCTTTTAGAATCGCCATGTCGTCATACAAATATTTCCATATCCATCCAGCAAGTTGGTTCTAAGCCCGGCAGAACAATCTATCATTGTTTCCCACCCAAATGTTTTATGGATGGGACCTTCGATTTGTGAAGCTCATCGTCTTTTATTACATGACTCTTGTGAATATTGATTTTTGGGTCAACAGCTTCACTTTGTATCATTTGTTCGCCTTTATGTCGTTTAGCATTTTATTTCTATGCCCTACGATGACCAAGACTAATGTGTGCGGTGATAAAACGCCCGGCAAACTCGAAAATGACTTGTATTGTTTTGCAATGTGTGTGTCATATAAAATATGCATTGTTTATGTTGATAAAGTCTGTTATTACAATAGCGTGTTTGTTTTCATTATTGAGTATGAGCTAGGGTTCGGCTAATAGCTGTTATAGCTGATGTTCAATTACAATTTACATGATTCTGTTTGAGTTTGATATAATTAACAATCTATAGGGTTTAACAAAAATTATGTCCGATCTGAAAGGCGGTTGTTCAGCGTCGTCGTTTAAGAAAACTTAAACATTTTGTACGGGAGATTTTTTTAAGAGAGTGTGCAATATTATGTGTTCCTATAACGACACTCAACAAACCGCTTTCGGGTCGGACACAAATTTTGTTACACCCTGTATTTCTATGTTTATTTTTATTATTAAGAAGATATCTTAGAATAAGGAAGGTGCCAGCTGGGCCGAAGCCTGCCGGTTAAGCGGGATTGTCCGAAAGGGTTACCGCTACCCCGGCACATAAAGGGCTAAGGAAGGAACATGGATGGGTTTTAGTCAGTAAAAGTCTGACACTCTCTTCCGCTCCACCCAGAGCGGGGGGAATCATTTAAAGATAACCCACCCTCAAAAAAAAAGACCGGGTGTCGCGATATCTCACTTACTGGTATTAATTTAATATCTTCTTACGACATAACTTGTAACTATGTTTTTCTTTGTCATCAGACACTAGGGAGACGGGGTTCGTGAACGCAATCACGGCGGCTGGCGTGACGTACTCCATCACCCGAGCATGCACTGCGGGATCCCTGCTAGAATGCTCTTGCGAAAAGGTTTGACATTTATCTTCATACACCAAAGTCCCGCATTATTGGGAAACTGTATGCAGTTGCCACATTAAATGTTCTTGCACAACTTTTTATCCACCAAGATATACATAAATTAAAGAAGAAAAAAAAACCATGCATTTGATTTTACTATCCTGAGTTCGTCGAATATAGTTACAAATTTGATAGGAGTAAAATAACAAAAATCGTAAATCGTGAGATTATCAGAAATATTCAAGATTCGGTTGATACCTATAGGCCTGTGACCGACAGACGGACGAATAAGGCCGGCCGGCTTAGTAACGTAGTGCCTTTGTTAATCTAATCAAGCATTTTTCCTCAGGGAGCACCAAAACCGCGTCGCGGACGTGAATCCGTCACACTCCCCCCCTCCCAAGTGCCAACAGAGAGGTGGCAGTGGGGAGGATGCAGTGACAATGTGCGCTTTGGGCTCAAGAAGTCCAGGGAATTCATGGACAGCCGCTACAGGAAACGAAGCGACATCAAAACCCTCATCAAACTGCATAACCATAATGCTGGGAGGTTGGTTAGTAAGAATTTTCTTTTGAATGCCAAACTGCAAATGATTTTTTTTAAGTTTCATGTTTAGACAGATGTTGAATTTATTTAGTAGGTACCTGGAGAAAGAACTGGTTACGAATCAGCGAATATATGTAAGTCATGTAGATCAGAAAATATCTGTACTTCGCTGGTCTTATGTAACTTAAATTCAAAAAAGTCGCAGCTATCGACCAATAATAGTTTAATACCCAAGATCAGAAATGTCTTGATGGTAATGAAATTGTTTGGTTAAACTGATGTTAATACTATTGTAAGTACTTAGATTTACTCCGCCCCGTTTATTAATAAAGTAGTAGTTCCTTTAATACATAGTTGTACCATAAAGCTTTTTATCTGTCGATAGGCAATCAAGAATAATATGAAAATGGAATGCAAGTGCCACGGGCTGTCGGGCTCTTGCACGCTCAGGACTTGCTGGTGGAGGATGCCGACCTTCAGGGAGGTCGGCGATAGACTGCGGGACAGATTCGAAGGTGCTGCTAAGGTGAGCAATTTAAGTTTTAGGATGGAGGAGGAGGATAGAGAAAGGTCGATGAACAATGTGTGAGGGGATGATAAGATTAAAAGATAGTGAATGATAGTGGCATAGTTGTCGGGGGGAAATGGAAGGAAATCATCCCAAGTGGTATTAGAATGGAAGGAGAGGATTTAATGTACAATGCTATAGTGAAAAGAGGTGGTTATTTCGCTCCATCCGCAGAAAATCAATTCCATCATGGATTAAGTACAATATGCGTTATTATCATGTAAAGCAATACTTTTACTATAAGTTCCAATGACTAAGGGGGGAACCACCATCTTAGAGAGCTGTATTATTTTAATATTACTTCAATGCGGGAAAGAGAAAAAGTATAGCTCTTTCCAATGTGAAACAGTCATAATGCTCCTCTAAGAACTGGTGGTTGTCTCCCTTTTATAATAAATGACATAATTATATGTTTTAATTTTGCTACCAGGTAATCGCCAGCAATGACGGTGACAGTTTTATGCCAGAAAGTCCGAGTATTAAGAAACCTGGCAAGAAAGACATCATCTATTCTGAAGAGTCACCAGACTTCTGCTCAGCTAACATGAAGACTGGCTCCTTAGGAACCCTGGGCCGTCAGTGCAACATCAGCTCAGCGGGAACCGATAGCTGTGATCAATTATGCTGCAGACGAGGTTATAAAGAAACCTCAGTCAAAGAAACTGAGAACTGTAACTGCCAATTCAAATGGTGTTGCGAAGTTATATGTGAAACATGCTATGTGAAACGAAATATACAAACATGCTTATAATGTGATAGACGATCTAATAAATGTTTAATATTAAAATTAATTTATGCATTTATTTATTTCCCTTCAAGGTTTTATCATGTACATTTTTTCTTCGGTACTCGTCTCCTGTTTGATAGTCCGATAGATATGACAACAGGTCAATTTTTTGTGTTTTATGTTTTAATTTCAATGGCAGGGATTTAAGGTCCATTTTTCTGGTAGCTGGTAGCTCTTCATCATGATTTTCGTTGGAATAATCACTTACATCTTCAGATCCTTTATAATGTTTTGCCTTACTATCGTCTCCTTCTGTAGTATCTTCTTCATGGTGCTCATCTTTAAGGTGTTCATCATGATGGTCTTCCGGTAACCCAAGATATTTGTTTGGTTTCTTCCTAGGTTTAGGATCCGGCAGATTATCAGTAAGTTCAAGGAAATTATGTCCTTTTCGAAAAAGTTTGTCGCATTCAGGAACTTTATTCTCTTTTTTCTTGACAATATAGTTATAGAGCATTCTTAGTTTTTTAATGTCACTTTTAGTGAATCCGCGATTATCTCCCATTGAACTATGAGTACTGTGTGGATCCTATAAATATGTTGTTTCTTTAATATTAGAGAAGTGCTAATATATATATTTACTAAAAACGACGTGAGTACTTATTATATGGAATTAAACTGAAAAAAAATATACAGTATTCCTTTCGTAAATATGCAAATGTCTCTAAAATAGACGAATAAATTATCGGATCGGTAAAAATATTATCTAGCCAAAAGAATAAAAAATACCTAGGTACATAATGGATTAAGATCGCAAGAGGTCACTAATGGTACTTATCTTACCTGAAATTCAATGGTCGCACGTCCAGTAGCTGAATGTTTGTGATGGTGGAAATGGCCAGCACTAGAGAAATCGTATTTGACGTCATGAAACAACCAATAATTGTCAGCCAGCTTCTGGAATAAGTATCTTTTCTCTGGAAAAACAGAAGTATTGATAACAGAAAATGTTAATTCAACAAGAGAACATTTTTTTTCTAATGAATTTAGCTAAAATTTTAATAATTTAAACATGACGCAAAAAAGAATAAAAACGCAAAAAAATTGTTGGAGGAATATTTGCATCGCATTCACGCAAAACGACCATCACTCAGCACAATGTTGTATTTTGATTGACAGGGAACCGTTTGTTTATTAGCCTCCTCTGTCCCAATGCTGCGCAAAGGCTTCCTCCAAATCCTTCCAGACATCTTTTCCTAGACCCACCTCGACCCATGCCTTGCAGTATCTCAGGTAATATTGCCAGGCAGCTGATATAACTTAACATTTATATGGAACTATGGCTTCTGACTTTGGTAAGCAGATTCTGTTAGATTTTTCTTCTTAGCGTGTAATCTTAATGGACTCGGCCCAGATTGCAGCTACGTGTTTGGCAGCAACACTAGCGTCCATCAGTTCCTGTATCGTGCAGACAACAGAACACGCAGGACACGATATTATAGTGTCTCATCGTTTGTGGAACAGCACCACATTTACGCTTCAAGGAGGAGTTGTCTAAGAATCCCCACCTGAGCAGGTTTTCCTTGCTTCGGTCAACCTGGGTCCGAAGACTGATTAAAGAGTTTCATTCTGTCAGATTGACACTTTCTAATACTGCAGTAAGATTTAGTATGTTACCTGGCATGATATTTTCCTCTACAACTTTGATATACTGGTCACGGTCTGGCGAATTGTGCTGGGCTGGTACTCCAACTATAGACAGCACTGCCTCCGCCAGCTCTCCTCCCGTTGAAATACAATCGTATCCCAGGTTTACATGCTTTAATTAGAAGTATACATTAGAACAATAAGCAGTAATTTATTAATTATTACTTGTAAGTAAACGTCTTTCATCGTCGACTACAAAACATGACTGACTCAAGGCATAGACTGGTAGAATAATGAGTTTAAAGCTCAGGAAAATAGTATCGTAATGAAGGTAGGAAAGGACGAATGTTAATAAAACTTTAGATTTAATTTTTATAGAAATTAGGTTTGGAATAATCATTAAATCACATACTATCGACCCAGCTTGGAAAGCTATTTGACCTTTGAGGCAGTGTCCCAGCAAAAACTTATCAAGCAGGCCAAAGACCAAATAAGACAGTCCAAACAACCCTTGATTTATTCAGGTATAAAGGTCCTGGTTTCGATTCCCGTGTCCCGGTTTTTTGTGAAACTAAATCAGGTAAAGAACTACTTACATCTAAATTAGATGTAAGTGCATTAATAAATATAATTAATGTTTTTGGATTTTTCTATCTGGAATTTCTTCGTAGCAGCCCGGGGTCTAGATATATGACTGGTTGATGGAAATAGGCTCGCTCCTCATTACATGGGACTTAAACATAACTGGTGAAATGCGGATGTGCCTTAGCCATTTGAGGAGTACAGGCGCGATGTGGTTGTGTACTAACCTGAACTCCTTCATTGGTAAAGTTCAGAATAGAGTGATCAGAACAGCCCAGTTGACCTCGACGGTTGACGAAGAACACCCACCGGGTCTTGTCATCCTTCGGTGGACTTGGCATCTCCAGGAAACTAAGCCTGGTCAGACTGTTCACAGTATTGAGGAACAAACGGATTCGATCGCGGAGGACTTTGTCTGTAAAATCGAGATACTTTTATTGCTAAACTCGAAATATATATATTTTTTTAATGCAATGAGATAGTTAGTTATTGAATTTGAATAGTTGCAGAAATCTGATTTTAAAGAAATAGTACTGAATAACACACGGAATGGTCGGTTGGATTGGTCGGTGGGAGCATTCCGTCGGTCGGCCGGTCGGTCGGTCGGTCGGTCGGTTGGTCGTATAGTCGGATGAATAGACGTACAATTGCCCAAAATGCTAACAAGCAGCGCGCACGCAGGCATGCGAATGTGTGAGTGAAAGTGAGTGTGTGTTTGTGAATGTGGGGTTGCGTGAGTGTAAATGTGAGGGTGTGTGATTATGAATGGTGTAGGCATTAGGCAGGCGAAGGGTTATATTTTATCCTAGCAGCGCTTCCGTGTCATCATAGGTTAATGGTTTCATCCACTTAGTTAGCAGTGATAGCCTAGCGGTGTGACCGTCGGACTGCCAGTCATAGATCTCGAGTTCCAACCCAAGCCACGCACCTCTGATATTACGGATTCATGTGCGTATTGTATAAAATCAAATACAATTATCACTTGCTTAGAAACGGTGAGGGAAAACATCGTGAGGAAACCAGCGTGTCTGAGAGATATTTCTTAACAGCATGTGAAGCTAATTCAGAGGTTCATTTATAGCATAAGAACTCTGACACCAGGTTAGTCACTAACGATACGAAAAGAAGAAGTTACAATTTTTTTTATTAATTTTGTTTCTTGATAGATACGTGAGTTACAATCAGTGTCAACTTCAAGATTACTAATACTTACCATTAAAAGAAAGCGCATCAATATAATAAGGTACAATTCCTTTAGGCCACAGTTTAAACTTTCTGATTTCATCATCACTTAAATCAAAACCTGGTTCCTCATTATCACCCTGCAGTTCTTCATCCTCATTCTGTCTGATGATGTGGGACCAATCAGCAGGTCCGAACTTTACGTTCACATCAACGACGTCGTTTGATGATCTCTTGAGAGCGTGGAAGTAATCTTTTTGTTTGGGAGCCGTGGATCGGATTTCTAAACCAGACATTGTGATTATATAATGGGTACAATAATTAATAGTCATAGGGCGAAGGTGGCTCAGTGGTGACTGCCCCGTCTTACGAGTGGTATGGGTTTTGAAGGTAGGTAAGGTTGGGAAAAGGCATTTTTTTTAAGGTGGGAATTCATCCAATGACTTCTCCCGTTCTGGGTGGAGTGGAAGGGAGTGTGAGACTCTTACTGACTAATACCCATCCATGTACCTACCTTAGCCCTTTTTGTTCCGGGGTAGCGGTAACCCTTTCGGACAATCCCGCTTACAATAATAGGCTGGTATTATTATTATGTTGGTAATAGGACAGCTGTGGGCTAATTATCTGATAGAAATCCTACACCAAGATCAGGATCTAAGTCCTATGCCCTAAAAAGATTTTATTATTGTAAAGACCAAGAGCATACTCTTAGACTGTGAAGGAAAGGGTTACCTTTCGGACAATCCCGCACAAGTTTACCACAGTTCTGCGTGCGCAAGCTTCTATGTTCTTCTAGCGCGTGATACAGTTTTACCAACTGCACGCACGGTGCTCAGTATACAAACCGGCTTGCGCAGTCAGAAGAGATCATGGGTTTGAACCCAAGCAATCAAAAGAGACAGTAAGGCCTTAAAAAAATCGGTAGGTGCCTTGAGATAGCTGGTTGGAAAGGAATCCTTTTCATTGTAGGTATTGTATTAACACAGAACCATCTAATATAATTGCAGGTGTGGCTCATAACTATACTAGAAGGCTATGAGTTCAAAAAAAAACAACAAAAAGATTTGACACTTGAAACTGACTTTTACGGCCATAACGCTTTTGCGTTACGTGACGATTTCTCGTAACGCTTTTTCGTTACGTGACGATTTCTGCCAGTTTACTAGAACAGCAAGTGACTTAAATTACTACTTTCCAATACAAACATAAATGCGTATCTAACAATATGGAAAAACGACTCTTACACACATATCGCCGTCCCCGGGGAATAAAATGGTAATGTGCTATTACGATAGTTTTAAGTTTATTGCATATTCGATATTTAGGGGTCCGATTACACTTGGTCAATTTTTTTTAGATTTTTCCAACTGTTATTGTAGAAATTACGATTTTTTTATGTGTATTGTAATGAATTGAACAATATTATTTATTAGTATGCTTAGTAGACTTTTTGCAACGAATAAAATTGTAAGAGACTATTACAATTCTTTCGATACGTTACTTTTCCAGTAAGATGCTCTTACCATTATATTCCCGGGAAAAATAAACAACCCAATTTTATTCCGGTAACAGACAATTCGAGGGTATAGTGGTCAAACCCAATAAGTACGAAATTCTTACTTTCAAGATATTCAATATTTAAGTTTTAAAGGACTAAAATACCTACGTTATTCAAATAGTTTTGTAAGTTAGCTTTAGTTTTTATTAAGCCCTGGCTGGAGGCTACAATTCTTTGTGGCAGCCACAGGCAAGCCCGGTTAAGCAGTAGACAACCCTTTGGTTGAACTGCGTGATGCCATTTAAAAAAAAAAAATACGTTATTCAAATAATATCATTATACCTAATGAGTATTTGAGGTAAAAGTGTATACATTGAAGAAGTGTAAAAGAGTATTTTTTAGTTTCTAAGGTGATCCATTTCACATTAAAAAAAAATAAGTTACAAAGGGAACCTACTTAATGTATTTTAACTCTAGAGAAATTAAACATACAATGTACAGAGGCCAGCACATCAAGTTACCACAATCTGTCAAATTTCTTTGATAGTATTTCAACTTTATTGCAAAGACATAAGGTTAATTTTTAATTGAGAAAATTTGACAGTTAGGGATAGCTTGATGTGCTGGCGTCTGTACTTTAATGAATGGTTTATTAGAAGAATCAGAAAAAAAAACAAGATAAATCTCTCTTCGTGTTTGGTCTGTGGGTGGGTGACCATTTTCAGATATCGAGGACTCCTCCGTGCCTCGGGAAGCACGTTAAGCCGTTCGACCTGGCTAACATTCGTGAATCTTTGACAGTGATTACGGGCACATCCCCATGCACGACCACATCCTTGTGCCACAAAGGCTGATAAGCCGAAACAGCTTTTTAAAGTGTGTCGTTCCACTCACTGTCGAACCAAATAATGAAAGACTAAAGCTGTGGCGAGACAGTCAGTGCTTCCTTACCCACTCCATTCGTTCCACTTGCTGAACGTCTCCCTCCTGGGAGCGACTTGCCTTGATCAACTTGGAAGGCTTTAAACAGACTCCGGACCCAGGTTGGCTGAAGCAAGGAAAACCTGCTCAGATGGGAATTCATAGACAGCTCCGCCTTGGAGTGTAAATGTGGTGCTGTTCCACAAACGATGGGACACTTAATTTCGTGTCCTGTGTGTCCTGCCGTATGCACGTTACAGGAACTGATGGACGCTAGCGATGGCGCTAAACACGTAGCTGAATTCTGGGCCGAGGAGATATAGATTGCCATCGACACGCTAAGAAGAAGTCTTACAAAGGGGTATCGTATTACCCAGTTAGTGACTGGGTTGTGGAGGTCAGATAAGCATTCGCTCCATGTAAAATACTGGTATTTAGCTGCATCCGGTTGGACTGGAAACCGATCCCAATATAGTTTTGAAAAGGCTAGGCAGATTGATGGAACATTAACTGAAGGCGGGTTTGAATTCGTGCGGTCCATGGCCCTTTATAGGGCTCCTGTGTGAGCGCGTTCGCTGCGGTGGCGAGCCGCCCACTATTTGAACGCGCCCCACAAGGTGGTAGCCGAAAGGCTTATTTGGGGGTACCGCATGATCTCGGGTGAGGTGGCAAGCCTCCTTGTCGGACTGCCGCCGCCGTGGGATCTGGAGGCGATAGTCCTCGCGCGCCTGTACGAGTGCCGCGCGGAGGTACTAAGCCGGGACGAAAATCCGTTTCCGCGGCAAATTGCGGTGGAGCGGACGGATCTACGGCGCGATCTCATGGCCACCTGGAAACATCGACTGTCGCAACCCAGCGCAGGCGGTAAAACCGCTCTTTAAGGAGTGGCTAGAGAGCTACCGCCTGACGCAGGTTCTCACCGGACATGGATGTTTCGGGAGGTTCCTGTTACCACTATGAGGATCACCCAGGAGACACGGTGGAGCACACGGTGGAGATCTGCCCAGCTTGGGCGGAGCACCGTCGTGTCCTCGTAGAGGCGATTGGCGGCGGCGGCGACCTCACGCCCGGCCCTGCTGCAAGCCATGGTCCGGAGCGAGAGGGAGTAGGAGTCAGTCACCTCCTTCTGCGAAGCAGTCATGCTCCCGAATGAGGTCTTCTCTTCTTTTCGTGTGGTTAGTCACTAACACGGTTGTCAGAGTTTTTATGCTGCCCATGGGCCTCTGACTTAGCTTCACATGTAGACGACACGGAGTAGAGCAGCTACCCAGAGAATCTACTTCTTAAAAAATTATAATTAAGTACTTAGACATAGACAGTTCCTAATTTGTTGATTTTTATAAACAGATGTTAATAATTGTGAAAAATAAAAAATAAATAGTTAGTAAGTTGTTTGTTTTACCTTGCACACGTACAAAAAATTTTATTCAGTATTTGATACTTGCCTCCAGTTAGTATAATAATTTTTCCGTAGAATATACACGTAAGTTGCTATTACTGTCATCTGTAATTGATTGCTTGTCAGCGAATAAAATAGTAACAGTACATTACGATATGCGATCCTTTCACAGTTTATCGACCAATAACATAGCAATGCATCATTACGGTAACGTATTACATGAGATTTTACGCGAATAATATCGTAATGTTGCTTTACAGTTAAAGTATGTGCCTTTAATTCATGGTAAATTTAATTTCATTATTTACTGCATTTCTAAGAAATAGAAATTATCTAATATAGTTTAAAATTATTTTGTAAAAAATCACCTTTCTTTTGGTATTTCAACAATCCCGCTATGTCTATTAGTTTTTGAGATATTCACAAAAAACAGTTTTTTAATTTTCCTGTAAAATTTAGTTTTTACGATTACCATTTTATTCCCCGGGGACGGCGATATGTATACTGCATATTTACAGAATTATGTTATGCCAAAACTCAACATTCCGAAATCGATTTGAAGCTATTTTATCCACAGTTTTATTTAAAGGTTAAGGAATAGAGTTCGTTGGGGGTTAAATTAATTCAAACTCACGATAATCGAAATAGTGTGATTCGGAATAAGGTGATTCGAAATGATATTGTTTTGAAATACATTTATTAAGGACTAGCTGCTGACAGCGGCTTTGCCCGCGGAAATGATTCCAAGAGAACGTAATACCGGGATAACAACGGGTTTTCTATGTGTTAATCCAGGTCATAAACTATATCTGTACCAAGTTTCATCCAGATCCGTTCAGCCGTTTGAGCGTGAAGGACGGACAAACATACAAACTCACTTACACACACACTCACAAACTTTGGCTTTTATAATATCAGTGTGATAGTGTTCATTCGAGAATGTAAATGTGATTTGGGATGGAGTTTCGGTCTAACATTATTGAGTCATGAGAGATCTCTTGATGCTTCAGATTTTAGAAGTTTTTTTTTTCAAATGCAAAAGAGTTACTCACGTGTCGGGCACATAAGAAATAGAATAAAAAATAAACTTGAACATTTCACTAAACCTCGCCAAGGCATACTTGTAAAAAATAAATAAAATTTTCAAACATTGGTTTTATTGATATAAATTCAATGAGGTGTTTCGATAAGGGTTTATTTGATTTATATGAATAATCCAACAATTGGTCGTTTACTTTCTGAAATTCAGCGGCTTACGTAATGCTACGCACGCTAGCCTTTTTGCCTATACAATTCAATACCTACCTAAATAAAATAATTATGATCCTAGGCAAATAACGAATCTTGAAGAACCATTTAAAGAAGAATCCCGTAAATCGCGCCCAGAAGGCAAAAATCCCGAAAAAATTAGTGCACCTACAGAAAATACCGGCCAAATGCGATTCGGACTCGCGCACGAAGGGTTCCGTACCATTATCTATAAAAACGGCAAGAGAATCACGTTTGTTTTATGGGAGCCCCCTTAAATATTTATTTTATTTTATTTTGCTGTTATAGCGGCAACAGAGATACATCATCTGTTCAAATTTCAACTGTCTTACTAACACGGTTCATGGATACAGCCTGGTGATAGACGGACGGACAGAAAGACGGACGGACGTCGGAGTCTTAGTAATAAGGTCCTGTTTTAACTTTTGGGTACGGACCCAAAAAAAAACTCGTGGCATGCATAACCGCCTCCTTTTTTGAAGTCGGTTAAGAGAAAAAATCGATCCCCACATCATAATTGCATTGCGCCTATTGATCATTTTACAGGGAAAATTAAGTAGTATATAAATCACTTACAGAGAAAAGAATGTAACCAATTCTATGTTATGTGTAATCAAAATATGAGAAATAAAATTCACACGGCCAAAATCCGTTGCATGAAAAATTATTCACGCTATTTCAGATTCAGCCGCGCCATTCGTATCTCTTATGACAGATTTCTCAGCTCATAAACATAAATTTTCCAGCGGGGCCTATACTCGTGGGAACCCACCTCGGGGCGCACTCGACCACCAGCACTCAACGACTTTTCACTTTCTTAACCCAAAACCAACCGAAATTAAACTTTAAAACGTACGCTGTAAAGTACAATTTCGGTGCAGCATTTTTGCTGCACCGAAATTGTTGTGTTGAACGACTGCTAGAAAATAAAGCTGTTCCAGAAAATTGCACGCTATCAAAACTACAACGGTTGCGTTCGCAATAAAACAAAATGGCGATGCAGGGTTGCCATTTCAATTGTGTGGTGATGAAAAAAGCAGCGATAGTTAAAAAGTAACTGTATTACTTTTTATATAAGATGTAATTCTATTTGGCTCAACGCAATCGTATTTACATTACTGAAAATGCACTTCAGCTCTCTATCATGTGCACCTTTCAAATGCTAAGACCACGAGTATCATACAACATGACTTTCAAATAAATCAAATCGTCTGGCAAAGGAATTACTAATACAAATCCTTCCATTAGTACCAAAGGAATGAGGAACATAGTCAGCCCTATGTGACAGTTGCATAAATAAATGCGCGCGCATAAATTTCAAAATAAGAACATCGTTTATCGAGGAGACATCTTTGGGGATGTAGGTATTATGCTATATATCGAAATTAATGCTTTTAACATCGACTTACTTTATAATAGGAGAAAGGGAGACAGAAGATAGATTGGAGCGATGTAGACGTTGATAATACAGGTCTAATGGAGATGTTCTTGTCTTGTACATTTTGTAACTGTATTGCATAATGCGGCTCGTATTGTCGACTTGGGTTGAGTAATATTTTACGGAGATTTAATGGAACCTTTTATAAGGTAATACTTTATGATGAATAAATCTGAACCATATTAATGATGGTATCCGGTTAGACTAGAAGACGACCCCAATATAGTTGGGAAAAGGCTAGGCAGATGATGATTAATGATAGGAACCATTTTAATGATGACGTTTTTATGACATGCCACTTGACCTCTGTACCTAAGTACGTATTTTCTGTTCCTTTCTTCTTGTCTGTTTTTGTGTACTTATATGGTTAAATAAATAAATAAACATCTATTTTCTTTTGTTTATTACTAATTTGTAGAACCTTTGTCTTTTAAAAGTGTTTTTAAAAAGTTTATTCTATTTCAGGTAAACAGGTCAATAATTGAAAAGGATGTTAAAGTTTTTTGATCAATTTAATCTTTTTAGTAACAACTAATCAATATTTTAATTATAAATAGATACTGCTAAAGTAAAACCAATATTATAATAATTGTGTCAACCCCCAAAAGTGGTCACTGGACGAAATATATTTCAAAAAGGTACATTTATTATACAAATAATAAGATTTGAGATTCAGTTAAGTTCAGCTGATTTCAATTGTATTTTACCTAATATTAACAATTTAAAATGCTACATTCACATAAATAACTTAAAATAATGAATAAAGACAATATTTACATGCGTAAAAATGATTTCAATTTCACAATGACAAATTGACAATAATTCGATTAGGCAGAATAATAATTTTGATTAAAACCGGCAATAGCTGTCAGGTGTAAAAGTTTAAAAAAATGGCACCAATTCGATTTTCGAAATTCATAACGGTTTCGGTTTTTAAATTACGTTAAAATACTTTTTTTATCACAATAGCTATCATGCTAAAATTCAAAACAATGGCTTTATTAGATCCAGTCATGGATATTATAACTACGAAAATTAAAAAAAAAACTTCAGTCTTTTAAATCCGATGCGGTATCAGTTCCTCAGACTCTGTCATTGAATTCCGAAACATTTTAAAAAGTTACATATGTACAGAGATCCGATTTTTAAGCGTTTTTTTTTAACAATACATTAATAAGTTTTCAAATACCTGTTTTAAATAATACCGATTGTTTTAACATCGGATTTTTTTA
Source organism: Hyppa rectilinea (assembly GCA_951799385.1). Taxonomy (NCBI): domain Eukaryota; kingdom Metazoa; phylum Arthropoda; class Insecta; order Lepidoptera; family Noctuidae; genus Hyppa; species Hyppa rectilinea. The sequence goes on along the minus strand of OX637306.1, from coordinate 5,886,763 downwards.
CTAAAACTAACACGTTATTTTACTTTAATACGTTAAGTAATATTAAAGTAAAATAAAATAAATTAAAACAAGTTTTTTAATAAATATTTTTTATATAAAACATACTTGACGAGTTAGTATGCTCAGTGCATCAGTAGGATTAGTCTACCTATATATAACTTACTGGCTATACTATGTTTATATCACATATGAAATATCATTCAAGTTGATATAATTACTTGTATGATCAATAAAGCTTCCACATAAACTGGCAAACTAACGAATTTGGAATGTCAAACTTTTTGTCATCGAAATGATTCCAAAATAATAAAAAAATTGTCAAAAGATTGTCAATGTTAATTCGAAAAAAAAAATTCAAAGTTAGTGAGTTATGTAAGTCCAAATGGTTTTCAAATTTCGAATATAAACTCGCCAAGTGAATAGTTCACGATGCTGTCTAATTACATAGTATAAAAGCGTTGATATACAACGCTACTATTGTAGTAACACATGCATTTAAGTATACATTAACAGCGGTAGACGGGACGAGCGTCTCTGCAGCTGTATAAAATGTGTAACGAGTGTCAGCAAGGATCGCGTGCAACACTATCTCCGTTCATCGGACGCAACACGCATACAATATTATACGTATAATACTGATTATTTAATTCATTTAATATTTAATTAAAATTCTCCAGAGCGTTTATCTCGTAATGTGGGACACTTTTACGATGGCGCTACTTACTGACTGATAAGGTCCCAACGCTACCTCCGCCGCTGAACACCCAAGAAGACACTTTATGCAAATGCTCTTAAGCCACAAATTCCATTAGCCGGTTTAATTATAATATGAAATTTATAATTACAAGATAATTTCGCTGTTGAATCTCAAAACAGTTATGCGAGCCGAGCATGCACCCAACGCGGACGTCCATAAAATAGAAAGTATTTATAAAACTCAAATGATTATTGCCGCTGTTATAATAATTGCAAATAACTTCTTTGAAAAACCTGAGTATTAACTTTGGAATGATATTAAGAAATATCATTTAAAGTCTCGTACAGTGCCGCATGTTGCGCACGCGTCTCCTTGGTCTGTTCAGTCGAGTATGTACAATACCTACGAATAAATAAATTACACAGCTGACCGCGTAAGGAAACCAATAAGTCCAATTTAGAATAAATACAAAATGAGTCGATGATAGAAATAAATCGTCTGTAAACTGGTCTCATTAATTTCCAAACGACAGTGTTAAAAAAAATAAAGTTACTAGATCACATGTTCGCACTTAATAGTCAAATAAATTAACCGAACGAGTAGCTTACTTTAATTTTACGCCGGATCAATTATCATGTATAAAAGAAGAAATAAACAGTGATAGAGAAACTATTTACATAAGTCAACATGATATACGATTTCGACGACTTGGATAGATGAAAAAGTGAAGTGATTATATACAAGGTCCGTTATCTGCCTCCGAATAAGAAAACAGGTCCACTCTCGAGTCTTAGTCACAGTCACTTCTGTCCGACACTAAAGTTTCTCTCATTGATCACTTCGTCACCGGCGTCCGAGTCTATAAACACGTGTGCACCACTTTTTCTGTGCGACAGAGTTTACACTTGACCTCGCAGCACCAGTGGAAGGTGCAGTTACATCGCTCCACCACGAACATCGTCTCAGTGCGGTACCCTCGGCCGCAGCACATCAGGTCGCAGCCGTCCACCCCGATGCTCGTGTCATTGCAGGCGCGCCCGTGTGTGCCGGGGATGCCCAGTCTCGGGTTCTTTTCGCAGAAACCCGGCGATGACTCCAAGTAAACTAAGTCTTTCGCCCCCGGCGACTTATGGTCCGGATTGTGAGGCCGCAATTGAAATCTGTACCGATCTCTTCGTGGCACTCTGTGCGGCGCCGCGTCGTTCCGCTGCGCTGGCGGCTCCAGGTCAGTGTTAGGCATCATGACCCGCGAAGCGCCGTCGAAGCGGTCCTTCAGCGAGTCGCCCACAGAGCGGAAGCTGGGCAGCCTCATCCAGCAGGTCTTGACGGTGCACGAGCCCGACATGCCGTGACACTTGCACTCCTGCCGCATCTCCGTTTGCACATGCTGCGAACAAAACAACACAATGAACATCTCGTACGTTAATTTATTCTATCATGGGGAGGTCTATAATGATGTCCAAATATCTTTAAATTCCACCGATAAGCTTCGATACAGTGTGATCGATCATCTTTTAAGCGTACTCCATCGATCGCATCTCACGATCGAGCAAATTGTTACAAATCGTGAAGAGGTGGGCCGGTCGTCACCGCGCGTGGACCGATCATAAATCATACTCTAGGGACATTCATCATTCTTAGAAGGTAGATAAATGACGCGAGGATGGGAGACAGTAAATATTTTCCTATCTCGGAGCACAGGCGCTTCGTAGAACGTCGTCGACGGTATTTATTCATTGACATGTAGATGGCCGCGTATGTTATACAGTCTAGTGTCCAAATATGTGTTAAACAATCGATGGAATGCTGTGAATATTCATCAGGTGGACACCCAGTGCGTCTGTCGTGACAGGAATTAAGCGCTTCGGTTAATGACGCGTCTGGGTGGCTCGGGGCGCCCGACGTCCCTTTTTGATGAATTTTGGGAAGGAGCGGACACTGGATATGCAAATGTGGGTGTGCGGTGGGAGGGAGATGCGCGAGCGCAACGAATGAGTGCCTGTTGCGCAGTCGTCGCGCGCTGGGCCGTGCCGCCCGACGCATAATTAATATTACACAACGACGCGACATGTCAAGTGGCGGACGATCGATCGTCATCCATGATGGTAATGTAAACGCGGCGCGATGACAATGGCCGTCATTGGCGATAACTGATTGTTTTATGGATGTTTATAAGGTGCTACTGTCGAGTGGCGATTGGATAAGCTTAGTGACAGGAGTGTTCGACACTTACCGATCGGCCGGCTTCGTTGTTGTGTAGGTTCATTTTTTCTCTCAGGGTTTTGCCTCTTTCGCCGGTGTCGACGAATTCTCGGCTGAATCGGAAGCCGAAGCCGATGTTGTCGCTGCAGCCGCCCCACTTCCAGACGCGCACGTTGGCTGCGGCGGCGGCGCGTGTGCGGTGCGGCGTGCGGTCGATGTGCGAATAGTCGCACGTGCACGATTCTATGGAGCCTTCTGCGCACGCGCGCGCCACCGCGTGCGTCACGCCCGCGCTTGTGATCGCGTAGATGAACGCCGTTTCGCGGCAACCTGGTGACAATAGAAATGTTGTTTCATTAATTTATGCATATTTTTGAAGAAAGGAAAAGTGGTTCTACAACCTACTTGAAATTTATTTAGGCACAAAGGCTATCTAGATAATCGTTTAGATTAAACTCGTTGATTAAAAATAGCACACTTATACCTACGTTATTAAGTTAGGCAGTTACACATATTTCACTTTGGCATGTTTGGTATTCGTATAATTAATTCATCCCAACTGCAGAGGGGTCCATATTTTAATCAAATTTTATTATTGCTCCGGGTATGGGGAAAAAAATCTCGACGTTTTAAAATATTTTAGGTATTATAATTTAAACACGCAAAACATTTGGGCTCATCAAGCAACTGCAAACCGAGGGATTGAATTGGCTTTGCTCTTTTTAATCGTATTATTTTATTGACATTTTTAATTTGTTGACAGTAACAGAATCCTTTTCGAGAGCAATGGGCACATTAGTTTTTTAATTTCCTTCGTAAAATTCTATCTCAAGTTTCGACTTGTCTGGCTCATTTTATTCTTGATAATTTAAGAGCGTGGGTCTAAACTTTTTAATCTAAATGAGACAGTCCTAAACGGTACGAGAGGTGCAATCAAAGTAAACTGAGTATTCCGGATAATCACTGTGTTTGGAGTTATCGAGAAAGGTTATAATCGTTTAAAAGCAACAAGATCATTAAGTTTATATTCACACAATGAAGACTTGAGCAATGATTGCATCGCGTTCATTCATCCCGTTCGGACGAATACATAAATCGATGCTCGCATCCCGTATCGAATACTATAAATAATTAATGGCCCGGCATTAGAATCAAATACTCATAAAATACAATTAAAAGAGAGAGAGGGTATATCTCTGAGATTGAAAAATAAAAGAAGTGCCTCTTACCTACCCGGGAGATTATAAATTTCATCATTACAAGTGGTACGGCGCGCGCATCGAATTCTCTCTCTTAATATCGATTTAATAGCCCTTGTACTTTAACGATTAATACCGATCCTTTGTCTACGCGACCTCGGCTCCACAATGAGACGATATTATTAACTGTACGGGACCCTAGTGACGTAACCCGTTCTCCATACGACATCATTAAAATATTCGATTATGACTTTTAATGAATCATAACAAGCAGAACATGATTTTGGAGGACGTCGATATCGCGGTGGTCGTGCTCCGACGCGATCTCGTAGACATTGTAATTTTACGGCATAATGCGTATTAATAGGGCTATTGTTGAGGCTCTCATTAAACGCTCGCCCTGATCGCATCCAACTTATGATGGAATTCCTCAAAAGCTATTAAGGGCCGATCTCCATCGCTAAATACCTGAATGAAAATAAAACTGACAATTAACGCCGTTCTAACACAAGTGTAATCGCGTGTCACCTCGCCGGCTAATGTCATTCATTTAGTAATATAGTGAGGCTCGCGCTCTCCTTAGGTGGGCTTCCGGCCACCGACGCACCACTATAAAATCCCTTCGGAAAAAACTCGCCGACCCTGTATGGATGTAAAAATAATAAGGAACGCGTATTTGTTGTTATTTATAATAATAATATGTGGAACGGGCCCGGAGCAGCCCGCGCCAGCTTTATTAAGGACTCAATAAGCAAATGAAATCATTTTTTTATTGAGTTGTCATCGTGCACCGATATAAATTACGGTGCGCACACACTGCCGCGGACCGCTCTCGGATTCGCTTTTTGTGCTTCCCTTTGGGATGTTATACAAAAGTATTTTATTCAGCAATTACTTGAGACGTTCGACCGGGAATTTTAATGTCAATTTCGCCATCATTCAATGCTCGGACGAAATTAATTCAAGGTAGGGATACGTTCATACGAGCGGTCGCGGACTGGGGCATTTATCTTCTGTAATGACTTGGAAACGTTCAGTCGCATTAACCATAACGTATAGGTGAGGCCAATTAAATATGGAACACGTAAATAACGCTTGTGGAATTATAGCTTTTGGCTAATCGGGTTAAGCATTTAGGTGTAATGTGCGATGGCCGATGAGCGGGATGGGTTGCAGGCAGAAGAACAGCTTCACAAGTTAATGTTTGTGTTTTATAGTCGCGTTATAAATCGGAGGCTTCACGGATATCTGTTTTAGTGCGTTACGAGCCGGCGGTCGTCCGGCGGGGTGCCGGCCGCAGCCGGTGCCGGGCCCGGCCTGGCCAGGTGCTCGCACCACGTGCTGCGAACACGTCTTCATAGCCCGTAGATACATGTCGCCACATCTGGCCACCACAGATGTGAATCACTGCCCGCTGTGATTTTAACATCGCTACTTTTACTTTATCTCCGACATGATCTAACGGTACGCGGCTACCCAACCAATTAGATACATAAACGACAACTGGAAATAATTTTTAATTGGTCTGTGAGAATTTTTAGGCTCGTCTATCGATGATTCACGGCAGTGCCTCGACCTGTTTGACATCGTACGGTAGTAGTGATTCTTTGTTCTGCATTAAACATAAGTACCCGTATAAAACTATAAATAAATTGTTTCAATATTTCATTGCGGTGCATGCGACGAGCAACAAAGCCGATTGTCGCGTTTTGCGAATAAATCGCGACGTAGAAAAATTATGACAGATGTAAAGAGGCTCCGTCTTCTGAGCGCATTAGTCACGGCATTAAATATAATGTAAATTTCCGACACCAGCCTAATTAAATGGCCAAACAACGCTAATCCGACACCGGCGATGTATAAGTTCTAATACCATTCGTTACCTGCTCGCATGGGCATGCGCAATAAAACATTCATAATTAAGGTGCGCTATTATATTATTGAGGCAATTTCGCCCCATCAAATTGCAGTCAAATAAGAACAAACATGAGTAATGTGGATCTATAAAAGTAAATTATTATTATAACTGATAATAAAGTGCTGTCCGTGGATTATCTGTGCAGATAATAAATGGTCCCGTGGTGGGTTTACAGCGCGAGCACCGAGCGATAATTCCGTCCCGACGGATTGGCAGTTAAGGCGAGGCGTTGAGAATTTATAAAAGTCAAAAACTCATAAATCCGAGAGCGCGTCTGCCGCATCGCACTGTTAAAATAAAACTTAATCACTGTTGACATTTGACGAACACCTGGCCCCGCGGCCACTGCCATTAAATAATTCAAAATTAATGTACTAATTAAATATGTTCCTGTCCGCATTGAGTCATCACGCTGGGGTGTTTCCACAAGATTAATTTGAGAGATTGACTTATAGAGGTTCGCGCGTCGCGCCTCTCGTGCCTTATTTATGACGACTTGCATTATTCAAATTTGATGAGACGTAATTACTCAAAACATCCATAAATCACTCGGTTTATAATACGGTGTTTGGCCGGTTTAGAAATCGTTCCGGTTCGCACCGCTTTATCGCACTGCGATGGAGTCATTGACGTCATGTTATTTGCATCTAAACATGTCTTTTACGAGAATATAATGACATTTTATCTTCTGAAAAACGGATCGTAGTGATGATACAAGACGGGATTCTTCCGTTAATGAAATAAGAATGGAATTCGACGCATACTTGGATTGGAATAGAAGCAAAGAAGGCAATTTCGCCGTAAAGGCACTTGGGAGATGGGGCAATAAAAAGCAATAATTCATTTTCGTTATGCCATGTATGGGTGATAATTTCACATTGAGTCCGCGTCCCGAGACTCCGGTGCGACAATTCAAAATTACGTCGGTCGTATATCACTCATTGTGAGTGGCACAAAGCGCTGCAGCTACCACTAGCTACCAGCCAACAGCCAGCGTCGTGACACCCATTCACACAATGGACAAAGACATTTGTTTTCAAACTCCAGAAAAAGCACCGAAAATAATTTAGTTTTAAGTGAGCTGTCCATAAACAATAAAAGGGCGATCGGAGCGTTGGAAACTGGGAATCTGTCGATAAATATGATCTCGCTCGCCCCCGCCCTACGCCGCTCCTAATCGTCTCATTTCAGTTTCACAAAACGCGCGTTATCTCTAAAACAATTCAAACGCCACAAAACCTAAAACGCTTATCTAATTGAGCATTAAATATTTCGTCGAGGGCATTTTATATCGGCTTTATTTTCGGTGTCGATCGTTTTATACGTTTTATCCACCCACGACGTCGGCATCTCGGGTGCGCGTACGATGCACACCAAAACAGGAAATATTTGAAAAAAGGTCGGGTTTTATTGGCCAAGTTACCTGCCATTAGGAGCTGCGTTAGGTGTAAACGTGGCTTCCGTGGGGCTTGTACGAGTGCAGTGGAATCGCTAAACTACACCGCAGGGGGCTCGCCGCGGGAACTCGGACCATATATTTTCTATTCTCGGCTGGACAATGACGCTACGAATAAAAGCCTTACTATTGTGTCGTTGTCATCATTTGTGTTAATACGATCCTTGAGGTTTACACCACAATGAGATGAAGTTGTCGCGTCCGAGTGTCAATGGTGTGACAACGTGTAAATTAGTAATTATAGGTGTCGCGTCCGGGGGGGCTTTGTGAGCCAGTCCGTGATTATGACCGGACTACAGGACTATCTGTTAGGGATTGATGAGTTTCGAGGATCACATTTGCGAGTTTACGTTTTTTGTTTATTGAGTAGCGTTGTGACGGGCTCCCGCGGGGTCAAGACCGTTTTTATGTTTCTTAAACGAACGTAATTGCAATGTATTAAATTTTTTCATCTTGCGTATTGCGGTCTGCGATATCGCCGTGCGCCTCGCCCGCCCTGCTTGCCCTTAATAAAATAATATGCTCTAAATACACACGCATATAACATAAATTTCGTATTCTGCTTGCTCTTTTTATCATGTGAAATTATTACGATGGTGGTCCGAAGCCCGTGCTATATCTGGCTTTTAATTTAGAAAAATTGTACTTTGCCTTTATAGTTTGTAGGTATGCTCTCATACAATATCAATATTTATTTTTTGCTCTAGGCGCATGGTTTTATGGTCGTCGGTGGTAGATTCTTTACTGTGTGCGTAGGAACTATATATCATTTAGAAGCGAGCACTAGAATTAAATGATTTAATGTTTTAAATTAATATGACTGGCTTTGTGTCTAACTGAATTATTAACGGTTATTCATTGCGGTTTAAGCTGACTAGTAAGTGATGTCTGAGCGTAAGTTTTATTAGAATAACTTTCAATGACTTTCTTGAGTGGGAGTATTGACATTTAAATTCTTGAATCGGCAAAGAAATCATGAATAACATTAATTGGTTTTATAACATAAATAGTTTAACATATTTCTTCGTATATGTCGGTTGTTGCCGCGTTTGGTATATCGCCTGAGGCTAGCAGTGACCCAACCTCACTTTTTTTTCTTTATGGATAACATTAGTGTTGTGTAAACATATACCTAATTGCGATTTGTTACCAATTTTGTTTTTCATGAATATTTTATAAGCATAATGGTTTATGACACCTCGTTTTGTAATGAGAAAACGCCATTAAAATCCTCAATAGATTTGTATTTGAATTTTTTATTATCTTTTTTATTTTTATACTGGTACATATAATAATAATGCATAATTTTTTAAATAGTAATTAATGTTAATTATTATTAAACAGTCTCACAATATTAATTATTAAAAAAAAATAAGAATAAATTTATCTAAATATAAATAAATAAACAAGCCATGTAATAAAAAAATATAATAGATTAATTGTACATTCAGTCAAAAAAGTATCGGGAATGGATGATTTGTTTATGGTTCCAAATTCAAATTTTTGGTTTTTTTGTAGTTGTTAGATTGGCACAACTGTTTTCCATTTTGGCGCGGAGTTTGAGTTGCATCTGTTATTTATATTAAATACAGTGCTGGTTTTAGTAATATCATATATAGTGTGTATTGCGAATTTCATAATGGACAAAAATATCGAACAAAGAGTTTGTCTTAAATTTTGCATCACCAATGGAATTTCGTGTTCGGAGTCACTGAAAATGTTACAGAAGGCTTACGGTGAATCGACTTTATCAAAAACTCGTGCTTATGAGTGGTTCAAAGCGTTCAAAATCGGTCGAGATATGATGGAAGATTTGCCTCGCTCTGGTAGGCTGTCAACGTCTGCAACTGAAGTTAACATCGCAAAAGTGAAGAAAATAGTGACTGAAAATCCCCATTCAACTCTGAGAGAGATAGCCGCCGAACTTTCTGTATCTCACGAGTCGATCCGTACCATTTTAACTAATCATTTGGGTATGAAATATGTTGCTGCTCGGCTAGTCCCAAAAGATCTGAATTTTCTCCAAAAAGTCAATCGCATGAAAGTCGCTGAGGACATGCTAGAACGAGTCAGTTCGGACCCAACATTCATGAAACGCATTGTTACTGGTGACGAGACGTGGGTTTACGAGTTTGACATGCAAACTAGTCAACAAGCTTCGGAGTGGCGCCTTCCAAATGAACCGAAACCGGAAAAGGAGAATTCGCGGCGAGAACTGAACTCAATTCCGGAAGCAGCGTTTAAAAAATGTTTTGATGAATGGATTATTCGTTGGCGCAAGTGTATCGTTTCTAAAGGAGCATACTTTGAAGGTGGTAAAATAAATTTGGATGAATAACAGACATTTTGTGTATTATTGATCTTTTCCCGGTACTTTCTTGACAGAGTAGTATTAAGCCTTCATAAATAATATGAAATTATTAAACGACATAATGTTGGACAATTTATTATAAAATTCTTAATTAGGTACATCAAAATTAGAGCATCAGTTTCGGAGCAACAATCGACAACACAGACAAACAAATTATAATTCAGAAACGTTATAGTTCTATCGTTGGAATCATTAGCGTCATCAATGAATGGAATTAATTAACATGAAGGTTATTCAATTAATAAATTATGTTATTTGTTCTTTTGTGTTAAGCTGGTATTGTAATAAATTCACCTATTAACTACCTCTTAATTGTTATTGTGACCTTAATCGTTGATTTTTCTTACACTACGAGAATTCATTGAGCCAAATATTATTTTGTGCACTTTATAATTGAGTCTATTTTCTTATCTGCAAGTATTTGTTACGGGTCTGGGTGTTTTTCTATTTATAATATGTATCTATGTATTTACAAAAAAATAATGTATTTAAATAGTTTATCAGCCATCTCGTTACCATAACACAAGCATTAGGTTGCTTAGCTTGGGACTATATGGCGTTGTGTGAAATGTCCAAGGATATTAAATTATTATTATTATTATCTAGTTATTAATCTCTGGCTAGGGCTAGGCTATTTTGTTACTAACACTGTGGACCTAATTCCGGTCTGAATAAATAGAGTTCCTTTATTAATTGTGAGGTGAACATTAAGTTAAATTAAGAAGAAGAAACAGTGGTGGCTCAGTGGCAACGGCCGCGACTTAAGAGTTGTAGATCGTGAGTTCGAACCTTACCTGGCGCTTTACTTTGTGTACAGAGGCCAGCACATCAAGTTACCACAATCTGTCAAATTTCATTGATAGTATTTCAACTTTATTACAAAGACATAGGGTTTATTTTTCATTGAGAAAATTTGACAGTTAGGGATAGCTTGATGTGCTGACGTCTGTACCTAAATTATTTAATTACCACTGCTTTGAAAACGTTAAAGGAAAATATCTTCAGGAGGCTGTCCTAGAACCAAAAATCTGGGTCTGCGTGGTGGATTGCGGCCCACGCTCTCTGTGTGTTCCCAACAGTGGGAACATTGGCTGATGAAGCTAAGTTAAGGTGAATCCTCCAACCAGCCCGCGAAATTCAAATTTTCTTAAGTTTTTTGCAATTTGCAGGCCAGTGATAGGTTGTATGTTGATGAACATTTGATCGCGGCTGTAAGACGTATGTAGTTACAGAATTATAATCATCAAAATCATTAATACAACCCTCCGAGCTCATAAAGGTTCCGGAATGAATTTGACCTTGTAAAAAGTCATTTTTACACCTTTATGAGCTCGGAGGGTTGTATTAATGATTCAAATGTTCATCAACATACAACCTATCACTGGCCTGCAAATTGCAAAAAACTTAAGAAAATTTGAATTTCGCGGGCTACCTTGGAACATCAACCTTAAATTCAATGACCTACATCTTTTTATAAAAATTGAGAACATACTCCATTAAAGAAAGGGAAATTTAATGCTTCTTTGTATGAAGCAACAGATAGAAAACTATTCTCGACTAATAGAGACATTTACAGAAACGGCTTGCACTATTCATTAACGCATTTGAAGCGCGGGTCAATAACCGGAGCAGAGAAGACATATATTCGATATGTTGTGCCTGCGCCGATCCCGAAATGAGATCGAATTAGCTCGAGATACGGCATCCGAAGCTCTTAATTCTGATGATAACCCCCTAATGCTCAACCTGAACTTTGATCTACCAAAAGCTTTTTCGAATAACTCATTTTATGGACAGAATTAGTTCTCATTTTTTGTTTTTTAAACAGTGTTTATGTTTGCTCTAGAAAGTTTTGTTGCAAAAACTTACTAGCGAATGCAAAAAAATATTGCAAGCGACAGAATTGAATCACCGAACTGTCTTTTTTTGCTATTATAGCAAATAATTCTTGTTGTGCCGAACAGATGTTCGCAGGCTCATAATAAGGCATATCGCGTACAAAGCATCGAAATCGGACACCGGAGATAGGGCAGCCCCGATCTGACAACAAAATAATGCCTTACCGTTTATAAACCTGCTTGCCAAACCATTTTCAACCTTATACACTTTCAGCTAAAGCTCTAGCAGCTTTCAAGTAACGACAAAACTAAATAAAGCAGTGCGTTTTAAAACATTTTAATTTCGAAGTGTACCTTTATAAATGTAGGTTATTATTTTAAATTGAAAACTAAGTCTTTATACTGTTAAATAAAGTACTTAATGCGTTGAATAAAGTTTAAATAAGTAAATCTTCGCTTCTACAAGGGATTACTTCGAATAATATCCCTAACCTATTGAATTCATTTGTGTAACCAGTATTGTGAGGCTAATGGGTATCTATTTGCTGATTTATATCTCTTGATAATAATCTACATCCATTCAAATCAACTAAATGGATTCGACGCTCGCGCAATTGTGGACCGGTGTTTATGGGATATATAAAAACATGTTTTTTTTTTCAATACACTAAAGAAGAATCGATGCGGAATTAGAATCGGATTATGATCTCATTCATAAAAAAGTAAAATTATATTTCAATCTATCGTAAAATGATAAAACACGTTCACAAAACGGAATTGAAAAACGTAAAAAAAACTGAGTTATCGACAAACGGGAATTCAAAACGTCACTCGACCTCATGTAATTGATCCAGGACGTTTTATCTTGATGAGTCCTTTATATGTGCCCCCGACTCGCTACCCTCCCGTTGAATACAGATAAAATCTTTTAAAAGGGTTGCCAACTAAAGATATCACTTAATTTGTAGCCACTCTTTGTAACAGGAACTGGGGATTTATACAAAACACATCTTTTTGTCCGCCATTGCTCTTTGCAGGGTTAAATGTAATACTGTATACGATTCGAGATTTTCGATTGAGTTTTTTAAAGATTAGCCTTTTAAACGTCTCAATGGTACGTAATCTGTTTCCTTAGTATTTTAGAAGGGTATTAAGGCCTGATCTTCTTAAGTTCTTTTTACTGTTTCGTTCGTTTTGTTTCGCGATATCAAAATTGAGACAAATGAATGACGCGTGTACCCAAAAACGTTTTTGCGTTTATTGTTCAGTTTTTTGTTTCTGAACGCGACAATAAAATCGTGATCAGAGTATTAACTCGTCAACCTTTGTCAGTTGTTTGGATTTAATTAATCTAATAAAAGCTTACCTCTGTCAACGATTTTGCCAAACAAGTTCTTCCCTCTGAGGAAGTTTCTTGTGGAGCAGTTCCATCTTCTGTGTTTGAACTGGTGTTGGCATTCTGCGACAGCCATGCTGGCGCCTTTGGCTACTGCTGATAAGACTCCAGGGTTCTCTCTGGCTAGTCTTCTCTGTTTCCGCCTGAGGGTGGAGTGAATAGCTGGGTCCATGATCAGGACCCCTGGTGACATCGGTGATAGATTATTTGGCTCTCCAGCTTTGGCTATACCCCTACAACAAAATAGTTATTGTTACAAAGACATCCTCAAGAATTGCAAATGAAGAGCTCACAAAAAACAAATCTCATTGTCCAAAAGCGATAAGATTGTCTTTTGTCACTGTAAAAGACAATGCCTGGCGTTCGAAAAAGTTAATAAAGAAAAAAACTAAAATAAACACAACCCGAACGCCACTTAAAGCAATGGGTGCAACTCGAAATGAAATGCTCATTTGAAAAGGTAAAGACAACAAACAATTGACGACCGAACTGTCAATCCGCAGACGTTTAGATAAATATTTGCGTCGCGCATTAATCCTTGAGGGCCGAGCGGGTAAACACGGCCTGAGAGCGATCGAGATCACGGCCTGTTGACTCGGCCTCGCTTCACCAACATATTCGGCCTACAGTAAAAAAAGGCCTCGGTGCACTCTCGCGCGGTGCCTCGCGTTTGGACCGCTGGAAATCGTATTACTTGTCTATTTGCTTTTCTTTGTAGTCGAGTGTTACGTAAATATGAACGTGTTCGTCGGAAATTCTCGTTTCCTTCGAGAATTCATGGAGACGATGTGATGGTTTTAAAATTTTTGTTCTACTTTTAAAAATAATAGACAAAGAGATGAAACGGATATAGGAATGATAGTTTACGCTGCGGCCGTCGGTGCGTAGCTATGATCACCGCGATGACGTCTACATTTCACGTTTACGTGGGAGACGCTTTGGTAATAGATTTCGTGACTTTTGAACATTATATAAACACATTAACACTTCGATGACCATATTTAGCAAAAGATTAGGCATCAACACTTCATATTATTACACTTCTTATTAGCAAACTAATTTAATTTGATTAGAGGACGAGCGTCGCTTAAGTTTTATTACCGTTAATCCAGTTTTTTTCATATTTATTGAAATAAATGGATATTGACGAAACTATTAACAGCCAATAAGACATTTAGCATAAACCACTTCATTTAAGCATTTGTCAAAGCGACACTTAATATTTTTTAATACTGTATAAGGAGTAATTTAGTTTTAGTTTTGACGTAAAAAGTTTAATGGATTCACTGTTTTTGCTGCAAAAGTTTATTGGATGATAAAAAACAGTCGGACAAGTGAATTGAATCTAGATTATCAAGGACATAAATCAATCTGATTTAAGGCAGGCACTAGCAATCATGTGGAAAATCTAAATCTGTATGTAGGTGCAATAAATTGGGTCCCAGTTATGTTGACACCCACAAGCGTTTTAAAACAAAACGAGGGCTAACCATATTTGCCCGTCCATAATATAAGGTCCTTTGCACGTTGGTAGAAAATCAAATAGTGGTACAACACAAAGTCCTCGGGGAAAAAATTCTGAATGGCTTTCACGAACAAACGTAATGTGTGCTCAGCGATAAAGCCTGTGTGAATGTGTCAAAATATTGTCTTTTGGAGGCTTGTGTCTCCTTGTTTGAGTAATTAAGAGTGTTCCTGTGCCGTTTTTGGGTATACTGGAGATAGAAGTGACTTTAACCTGTTTTTAGATATAAACTAGAACTTCGAGTAGGTTAAAATTAGGTAGGTATGTTACCTAAGTGTTTTAAGTCATTATTCGTTTGACAATGATCAGAGATTGGATGGAGTGCCATAGACTATTTTAAGATATTTTTAATCTGTGCAACGGTTAATTTTTAGGACATTAGATCAATGACAACCATTTATGAATTGTCAAGTAGTCGGTCAGTTAGTCAGATAATTGAAGCTTTGAATAATTGAATAACGGGCAAGAAACTTTAAGAACACTCTTTAAAATCAAGATATATTTTTGCTCCTGGTAAAGGAGCAAAAATATATCTTGATTTTAAGTGAGATCAATGTACAAAATAAATGTTAAAAACTATTAAAAATAAAATAAATCACTAGTCCCATTGTTCCACAATGATTTGACTAGCAAATCATTACCCACTGCTGTGTCTTAAAATAATAAGTGCCAAAATAAATATGCAAACAAAACAAGATCAATGCCAATGACATTTCCTTGCGACAACTTCCTCGCAATTTGGATTTAGCAACACATGTCTTTAAAATGGAAGACTTCATTCGTGGCACACCGCCTGCATACGAATCAGCCCTTTATTATTTAATTTGTTGGCGACTTGCGAGGCGTCAAAATATCAAAGTTTATAAACCAATTCCCAAAGACCCTTGGTTTGGTATGCTCTATATCTCGACCATGTGTCATGATGTATACTGGTCTTTGTTATCAGAGGTATCGTGACGCCGGCACGCGATTTCGAGCGTAATGTAATATGGACTACGACTGATGAATACGAATGAAGCAAGGTGTGGCGATTTCTTTTTTGCTCGAGGCAATGTACGGGGATTTTATGTGCTCCGGTTGGATATTAGTGCCCGGGGGTTCAATCCGTCGAACCACTGAGCATATTTTAAAAGGCCTAGTAATTAAAACTAAGAGAGGGAATCAATTATATTGATTATATTCTCCTATATACCGTTGTTTATTTGATCACCTTTTTCTGATTTATTCTGTAGATTCCGTTGCTCTAAATTGAAAAATTGAAGCAATTTTTCATGCTGTCGTTTTTATTTTTAAATAATGATTCAATTCATTCTCATTTATTCTTGAGATTAAAAAATAAAAATTTGATAGTCTAACTACAAAACTAAACGTTTAAATTAAGAATTACAACACTCGTTCCGCTCTGATTTTCATAAAAGGACATTTTACTTATTTTTAGTAGTCAGCAAGTTTATTTTGAAATTAAAAATCTGTCCACGTTGAGAGTGTGGGCTTGAGAGGTATGGGCCCGATATACCATCTTCCGGCAGCTGGAGTAGGAACTAAGTGGCCCGCTTTATACTTCATATTGCCTTGATAAGATTTATTGTTGAACTTGCTCACTTTATTCCGTTGTGTAAAATTATATTTAAAGAAAAAAAAACGTAGTAATTGTGGGGCCTATTAACGTCTTGAATGTCATTAAAGTATCTGTTTTCGATGATATATGTTCAAAAGAGCAAAAATAAGGAGTGTTGCGTGTTTTTTGTAATGTTTTGTCCGGTTACCGAATTTATATTAAGAGTTATTAGTATATTTTAATCTTTATAAAGCTATTATGTTTGACGTTATATTGATTAATAATAAACCTGATGAATGAGAAGAATATGAGTTTAAAATATATAATCGATGGGGCTACATTAATTTTTATTAACTTTTCAACATTGATTGTTTGCGATAAAATTGAAGAGTCAAATCAAAGGTGAATAAACAAAGTTTTCGTAATAAATCATGTTAATGGATGATTTTTTTAAACATATAAATGATATATTAAAAAAATATATATATTTCTACCACGATTAACACAGTTCACGTAACATTTACGACAGATCTGTAGAAAGTGGGTAAAAATTCCGTTGAAAGAATTCACGCGTCCGTCGGCGCACGGGAGCGATTGTATCGCGTGTTTTTGATTACTCTTATACATGTTTATATGTTAAAATAAAAAGCTCTTTTGTTTTAAAAGTACACATTACATTGTTTTCCATAAGTTTATTTATAGATTAAACTTAAATAAAAATATTTTCAGTCGCTGTTGAACAAAATCCTTAAAATGTATTGTCTTCATCTTTGAAAATTACTTTGTCATATAATTTAAGATCTTTTTCATCTTATTAGTAATATTTAGTTTTAATATGGTTGTAAAATAGAGCATGTAATAAAATTCACTAATGTTTGAGTATTTTATTATTCTAATTACATGTATGTCATTTGGATGCAATTTTTCATTCTCTAAAGTTAATAAAATCGTAAACGTAGGCTGTGCCGTCGTCGCCCGTCGGTGGACTGAATTCTTTATAAGCGAAGTTATAAGCGGTAAAAAGCTTTATTTTTTTTTAAAACCTATTTAATTATGTTTGCACTAGTTAGTAATAGTCGTTATTGAAACAAATAAAATAAAGTCAATCTATTAATCTGTTTAAACTTTATGCAGCTTTTATGTAATTTTCCGAATTTCTTGTACAGTCATGAAATAATAGCAAGAAAACGTCTGGCATAAATATTTTTTATCTTAAATTGATTAATTATTCAAACATAAAGTGTATTTGTACAATGCAATAGCACGCGCCACTATGTGTTGACTCTGTTAATACCTAACTAGATAGTGTAAATGTAATGCTTATAAATTGTATAGAGGTGGTCTTACTTTTTCATAATTCATATTCATTTAAATTGTTCAATTATATTATTAAATAGTAATATTTTTTTTACGATATACTTTAATTTTGAAGCTAAGCTATTTGTCGATTTAATTAAGAAAAAAAATGTCTTAATTATTAAATTAATTTCGCATTAAACAGTTCACAAATGTACGCTCAAATCTTTTTCTTCAATTAAAACAATTACAGGGTCTTTTGCATTGTCAAAGAGTCAGGATAATATTAACTAGTTGTCCATTTCAAATCTGAATAAGTTCCTGGGCAGAAAATCGGGCAAGAAACTCCAAATACACTTTAAAATGAAATATTCTATAGTCTATTAAACTACCTTTATTACTATTTATCCCATTAATTGATACATACAGTTCAACTAACATAGCTCAATGCTAAAATGATAACTTATTACTTACAACATGACAGATCTGTTACTAAATATTTAATATTTCTTAGCTTAATTGAAACAACTTCCTTCTATGATAGACTAAACTAAGCTGTCTTTAGGCAAGTCTGTAATAAACATACAGACTGACATACTTGTTGAGTGGCTGTCTGCATAATTTAAGGGGGAACCCCACACTACAGTGTAAGTTTAACTTAAGTTGAATTTATTAATCTTCCTGTTTGGTTAATATTTAGCAAATGTTTATAGATATTGTGTTGTTTATTCATAATGAAATACAAAATCATTTCAATTTAGAAGTGGGATTAAAAACTTTATTACATCAAACTTACTTCCAATAAATGCTCAAAAATTTAAAATATTTGGAACTATTAAATGAACAGTTTAAAACCATCAGACATGTATTTTTAAAATCACACAAAATGTACAAAATGGTTACAAATCGAACAAGTTTATTAGTATCGTAAATAAACGTTTACGTTCCGGTCGCCGCGGATGCGTATGCGCATTTTCAATATCAACATAATTAATGCTGCGCTTGATACATTGCTAATTGGCGCAGTATTTATGTGATGTGGCTTTTATAATGTTTACACTAAATTAATGAGTTGCGACGGCATTTTATATAATTTGAGAAAATTATTGCGTTTTAATGTACTGAATTTTATGTGTTTATTTTATTAAATTCTTTATTTTATTAGTTTTGTTTTCTTTCACTGCTTGGTGAGTTTCTTAGATTAAAATTATTATTTATTTAGCTGTAAGCAACAGAATAACTGTGTTTTCTTAATATATTCGGTATTAAGTATCGCTAGTCATAAATATACACGACTGCCTTAAGAAGTAGGTGTAAAATAATACGACCTTTGAGCCCAAGTTGTTAGAATGACAAATTAAATATAAATATGAAGAAAAATAATGTCATCGCCATTTAAACCATAATATATTGGGAACTTGACTAATATCCATTAATTTATTCATTTTCATACAGACTTTGACGCGAATTTACATTTCAATCATTATTATCATAATTTTTATCACGTTCTTTGCCGTTTACGTCACCATTTGAATTATACTTTCAATGTTTGGATGTTTTGGCGAATAATCGCGACACTTCTTTGTTAATTTATGTAAATTACCTCATATTTTTAATAACATTTTATTGTTCCTTCTTTAACAACAACTGATTTAATTTTTTTACTAAAAACATTTACAATAAAATTATTTTCCCAGTTAAATTTTTGAAGACCATTCTGTTGGTTATTCTAATATATTTCAAATTCTATAGTTAGGGATTAGATGGGTCGCATACCAGAAGCTGTATGATAGTGTATGCAAATAACACTTGATGCCCCTGTCAGTCACTGACAACGCAACGGGAGGTGACAGGAGACACATTTTGTCACCACGATAATAAAAATAGTGGCTGTTATGCCAAAAAAACTGTTGTAACTTAAGATATTTGCTTTAACGCATACATTTATCGTGTCATGCCCATATATTCAAGGTACACGAGTAGGTTGTTATACGTGTCTTGGTTGTCAATGAGTTAGTTAAGTAGGAAACATTAGTCACTAGATATTAAATATAGATAAGTACGTGAAATGTCATATTTAATCTTGCGTCAACTTAATATTATTTCTCAACTATTCTTCACATCTTAACTTGAATGACGCAGATTTTACATTTCATCCGAACAGTTTTCAAGATTAAGTTGATTTTAGTTCCATCAGAAAGCCATTAAATTGATTTCGTTTTATGATCCCCTTACAAACAGAACAATCAATTGGTTGCTTGACGTACTACAGTATTAAATTTTATTATGCTATTATCGATTTCACACTACTACGCAAGTTTTGCCTCGTTTAATGAACCGTTAATTATTTTGAGCCCAATTTGTGTTGAACATCTGGTAACAGTGAGTACAATGATGTGAGTACGTGAGTACAATGTTGTGGGGTGTCGGTCATCTTATGCGGAAGGTGTACGACAACAACAGTAAATTACTCGCACTGTCGTATACTTTATGACAGCGGGAGTAATTATCAAATAGTGAGAGATTTTACATATGTTTTATGTTGGTTGAGTTTGTCGTGTTAGTCTTCAAATTGGCTTTGATGTTTTGGACGTTAAACATAGATTAGTTAGAGATTCGACGTTAAGTTTATGTGACGGTTTCAAGGGACTTATTTACATGGATTAAGTGTGACTTAGTATTGTGTCATTCTAAGGCACAAATTACGACAAATCCACCTAAATCAACATCCAACAGACTATGACATTAGAAATGTCAACAACACACCTACAAACACTAGTCTATACCCATCAAAGATCAAAACAAAACAAAACAGACACGTCACTCACCACCACATGCTGCCGCGTCCTCTCCGAGGCTTGTTGGCGGCTTCGCACGTAAAACACAGAATGATCACAAATAACCACAGGCACTTCATTGCGATGGGCGGACCCCGCGTACATGAGCGCGGCGCTTCGAGTCACGGTTACGTCTGGCCGAACTGCCAAGCGGTATCCACGGCCATCGAGGCGGGGTCGCGGCAGAATTGGTGGGAGGCATCTACCTGTCACACCGCCCGATTGGTCTCACACTTCTGTTATTTTTTTTTGTTGTAACGAGTAATCTTTGTCGTGTTTAGGTCATTAGGTTATGTGAGATAATTTTTGGTAATTGGTTTGTGGTAGGCACGACTGTTGGGTCTTTGATGGTAGGATTTTATTATTTGAGATTTAAAAAAAAAACTTTTATTAAGTTACTTTTTATTTCTTTGATCAATTGAAAATGACTACAAATGAAAATGTTGTAAAAACTCCTCCACATTTATTCAAAAATTGTGTTTATTGACATCGATTTATCCTTTTATCTAGCTGACAACATCAACTTTCCCTTTTCATAGTTTTAAAAACACTGAAAACCAATCTGCTTAATTCAGTCTTAGCTTATTGTAACTTTTACAAATAATTCAATTCATGATTTCCAACGATAATTTTAGCTACCTACTTATTTATAGTTTCTCTTTTCAAAAAAACTGTGGCTAGATGGCTCATATCTATAACCTGAAAACTATATGCAGACGCGCGATTATAGCCCTTATTGCTGTACTCTAAAGATCATAAAATAATTAATAAGGTCTTGTGTATTATCACAAGCACATACAAACTTCTTAGAAGCGGTGAGAATTGCAACTTTGTTACATCATGTAGGTATCTTAAAAGTTACTCTTGCGCATATTTCTGTGAACTATTAGTGTAAGCATAAATATTAAACATACTAACACACCTCTGACAGTGATGATCAATGTCGAGTAAGTCACTAATTAATATTAATCTACATTGGCTGACTACATACAAAAATCAAGTTTAAACTGGTCAAATAATGTTGCTTAGTGTAAAAAACTATTATTTTAAGGGCAATATTTCTTTCCAAACATTCCTATAAATATTGTTAAAATGTAGCAGTAATAAAAAATATACCACAACCATTTACATCATACAGAAAAATTAATAAAAACCTCATTTTAGTTCACACTTGCCGACGCGTGAGTCAGCGTTTCGCGCGCCGCGGTGGGAGGGGCGGCGGCGAGGCGGCGACCAATGGCAGCGCAGCGCCGTTGCGCGCGCGCATACAGACCGCGACCACGTGCGGCTCAGGCCGTGCGCCCACGCGTTACCAACACGCCGCTTATGTTTTGGAAAATGTGTTTTCAGGTGTAATATTGAAATCAGGTTTGATTATGACCAAAACTATTGTTTGGTAGGTAGTTACTGGATTTTTCTTAAGAAACGTATTGACTTAAAATGAGGAATAGGTAACAGTAGCAACAAGCGACCGTGAACTGCTTAAGACCTCAAACGCATCTTTCACGTAGGGACTATCTGAAAAGTCAGTGGTATTTACAATAACTGATAATTAAGCCTGACTAAAACGAGTTGTAAGTAGGCACTTACCTACCTACGTACTGCTGCATGTAAAAATAAATAGTAAGGAGCCAAAAGTAAAAAGAAACTAAAGTTAAACGTTTTAGTTTAACGGGTTACATAAAATACTAATAATTCCAATGACTTTTTAAATAGTAATTTCGTATACCCCGAACCAATTGGTCAAGTTTCGTAGCACTCATATTTAATTGCTTCATGTCTATTGTTCGGTTTCCAAGCTTCTAAACATATAAATTGCACTTTATCTATACCTACTACATCTCTCATCTGCAGCTTTTATTAAAAATATTAAAATTGAAAGCCTTCAATTTATTCTCGCTTGCTACGGAACTACGCATCAAGCGCGTCCTTATAAAGACATCAACGCGGGCGGGCTACAGAATTCAAACAATTTGCTGCCGTATGTATAGTCCAATATAAAATTATTTTGTTAATAATTTAATCGAATTTTTAAGTATGACTGCGTCGTTAGTCTATTGATAGCAAGCGCAACTATTGAGCATGAGAACCTGGGATGGAATTTCGGGTCGGTCAAAGTGTTGGAAGTTTGGAATTTTTAAGTCGCAAGTTCGAAATCTGGGGATGTGACCGGTTGGTGGTAATAGGCTCGCGCCCTATTACATGGGACTTAATATTCGACGAAACATGGGTGTTACTATAGGTACGCCTCTCCTAAATCTGCGGGGATTACAGGAGTGATGTTATAGTACGTAATGAATTAAAATAATTATTTTTTGTGTAGGCAATACTTGAAATTCACCTTTGTGTGTTAAAGGTACAAGCAAGGATTTTATAGTGAAAGAGAAGTTATTTAGTACTTATTCCGCATAAATATGAAATGTTTATAGATCGTGTTTGTAAACAAATATTCTGCATTTTCTTTAGATCAGTGGTTTTTAACAGTAGTCGCAGAAATTGGTCCGAAAAGCCATCCTAAATCAGTTGGATGCCAATGCCGACATGCGTTTGACTTTGAGCAGCACTGAGTCAAGGATTCAGAAATTAATAAAGAGTATTTATTCATAAAAATCCCTTTGAAATATGCTTCTACTATACATAAACATAAAGAAGAATTTTCGTAAAAAATAATAATATTTCAGTGCATGTTTTATAGTAAGTAGATGGAATTACTTTTATTAATTTACATATAATGTAAGTTACCTCCAAACAGTTGGTAGTCCATGCCAGGACAAGTTTTGTCAAATGGTTCCTTACCACTTATACTTATGTTAAAATACATGGCGCTAACCCATTACAGTTCTAAACTACTAATTTTGAGAGGAAGTTATCAGTCAAACCCACTTAAAATCCACAAAAACAAAAGTAAAACATATTCTTTGCTCATAAAATATGACAACTGTTTTCAAATGCTTCTGAAATCGACAAAAACTCGGCACGTGTCTGCTCTGTAAGTTACATGTGTCGTCAAGATATTGACGGTTAATTGAATATCTGTGTAAGGTTCAAAAGGTTGAAATGTTTTATTTGAGGGTTGACGCCCAGATGGTGAAGGTCACCCCTAATTGATTTTGGGTGTTCCTAGTTTATGAAAAGGTTAATAAATATTTTGTTTTTTTTTTTCTATGTAAAAGCTTTTATGTGTGGTCTCTAGAAAGAATGAGAATAACTTACGTATACTATAGCAATGCAAAATATTTTTTCGACGCCATATTTTAGTCAGTTAATAGTTTTATGTACTTGTACATAATACATATTTTATAGATTCAGTGATTAATAAAATCTGCGCTCTTTACTAAACTTATGTATCTAAGATGATTTCTTTCTCTTTTCTACTGTTTTAATTGTTTTTTTATGTAGTGTCAAGACTGAAGTGTAAAAAATCATTTACAATACAATTGTTTGCAAAATCAGCATAAAAACTACCACTCCTGTGTTAACAAATAAACTAAGCCTATAGATACGGTCGCACCTAATTTTAACGGTACGTCGAACTAATAATTAAAACATACAAAATTAAATGTACACATTGTTGAAACTCAATGGAATTCCTTCACGCTGACAAAATCGCGCCATAATTTTTGGTAGTCACGCTAAATTCTGTTAATTTGCCAATTGAATAATACACACACCTTATGAGCAAGACATAAGGTTGAAAATCGCTTGTGAATTTTCGACGAAGCGTTGAAAACTTCATTCAGTGAAACAGAAGTGTGCTGGACAATGGTTACCGTGAAATTAAGACTAGTGGAAATGAATAAACGCTCATTACGAGCTGTTGAGCATTGTTGAGTAATTTTGTACGAAATTTTCAACCATTGAAAATTGCACCTAAAAATTTCCGAAGATACGGTTGAAAATCCTTTATCAAAAACGAATGGTAGCACGGCACGGGTGACCGAATCTTGTAAATAATTAACAATGGGGGTGTCGAACATAATTTCAGTGTATTTTTTGAACATAAATTCAGTGTATTTTTTCTAGACTGCGTTGTTCGTGTGTTTTATGGTGTACATTGTGATAAGTGAGCTGAATTGATTAGTGAGATCGTGAATGAAAGCTTGAAGGTATGTGGAGCATCAGCTGCTACTGCGCATGCGTCATCGGCTGTCAGCTGTTTGGTAGGAATGTTTGAAATTATTTAAAAAATGACACACGTTTTCTGGAGGGCCTGAAGGATGGAGGGAATTAATTTGACAGACTATCAACTTTCTTAACATGAAAACAACTGACTTGTATTTTAAAAGATTTAATTGGGTATTTGAAAGGGCAGTCCATAACGTTACTTTTTATGAACTGTCGAAACGCGGAATTTGTTCGTGGTTTGTATGAAATATAACAATGTGACGTCACAGATTTTTAGAGTCAAATGGAATAGGTACTGAGGCCAGCACATCAAGTTATCACAATCTGTCAAATTTCTTTGATAGTCTTTCAACTTTATTGCAAAGACATAAGATTCATTTTTAATTGAGAAAATTTGTCAGTTAGGGATAGCTTGATGTGCTGGCGTCTGTACTTATTAGCGTTAAATGCAAATTTTACAATTAAATCTTTGCAATAATATTTATTTTTTGTAGGCGGTCACAGAAGTTTTTAAGAGCGGTCTTTTTTCTATATGATTTAATATTTTATTTGTGGCCGGTTTAAATAGTCAATTCAGCGCATGAAAACCGAAAGTTGTCATGATAGTTTATATAAGACTAAACACACGAGAAACGCTCATTCGGATAGATAACCTAAATCGTTACAACCGACCATGTTTAGGTAGGTAAAGAGTTCCAATACCATGCATATTTTTTTTACTGAAGTTATTATTAACATATTTAATAACTAAGGAGTTAAATCAGCATCCAAAACATTACCTACAAAACCGGAAAATCTCATCAAAGCGAAGAAGTTGATAACAAAACACAGAGACACGAACAAACAAAATAATGCACACCTAATATTTTTCACAAACATTTTTTCCGACATAGCAAACTTTGTTTATTTCAAACAACCGACAGCTTACTGCCAAAAATAAACATGAAATAAAAAATCTTGTCTATGATTCACATCACGGCGCTTTCCCATCCCTCGCTTATCTATGTAGAAACACAAATATCATCGCTCTAAGACAATGCTCAACTTTAACTGACAATGAGCTTCGCCTTAAATACTAAAAGAACCCATTCAAAAACCGACTTTATCATTGCGCAATCTAACGTTCATATCAGGTTGAACTTTTCCGGAAAAGCGGTCAGATAATTTTTTTACTGGGTACTAGCTTATTGTATTTTTATTGCTTAAAGTGAACGTAAATACAGTTTTATTGTATTTACGGATAGTCGGTCCATTGAAGCAAGTCAGTGTGGTCGCCTCCCGGGGAGTGATAGGAAAAAAAGACCATCCGAACTCACAATAGTTTTATGGCCATGACAACTGTATTAAGTAGCCGCCCATTTTCATCTCCGGAATTGTTAAGGCACCGCTAAATTTAACACTAGATGTAAAGTAGCAGATGACTTGTATATGACTGAGCGTATTATTTTTCTGTGTTACCGAAACTATTAGTTTGTGGTAGCTGTTATAAAAATATACAATGTCATCGTTTCAATCCCTTCGTTATTTCATGCTTGAGAGTGCGGTCCGGGCTTAATTTGGACATCTCTATTTGGGTTGGTTTGTGTCGGTTGGCTTACTGGTGATGGGAAAAATGATGTCTCGAGAAATTCTTTAGTTGTTAATAAAAATAAGATATTGAAATTCAATCCGGTCTCTGTAATTAATACGCTTTTATTTCCTTGTTTTTTTTTTTAAGTTGGTACATCGAGGCACCTAAATGTTAAAGCAATTTTGTAAGGTCTAGCAAGTAGAATAAAAAAACAATGTTGATTTTCATACAACTTAATAAAAAAACATTTAGGACTAACGATTAGTTCAAATGTGAGCCCAATTCCACAATCAAAATCAGCGCAAAAACGAGACAGAATAAATCCAATCAAAGACTATAAAGAAAAACAAACTAGAAAAACCTACTACAGTCGAACCACGGAGGTCTAATTCGGCCAAGGAGCATAAACAATCAGAAAGAAACAAACTCATTTGGCATTAACACCACATCCTTACTAATGGCACACGGGAACATTGATTCGCAAAACAACAGAAAAAAAAGTTAGGCATGCTACACACTTATTCGGACTGGCATTAATCGGTACAGCTGGGCAGTAAAATCGTTTTTTTATTAGAAGGGAATGCTCCGCAAATGTACAGAGGCCTGCACATCAAGTTACCACAATCTGTCAAAAGTCAAAAAAGTCAAAACATTTATTTCAAATAGGCACAAGAAAGGCACTTTTGAACGTCAAAAATGAACAAGAAACAGAAATGATTCTAGTCGCCCCTTCCAAAAGGTAGTTTCGTGTGGAGAAGAATGGGCAAGAAACTCCACCGTTAATCTTTTAAAATGTTTTACAATGTTTTTTAAACATGAATTATAAAATTATATGGGAAGACGATGCACCCACAACAAAAATACTACACCACAACACACTGTGGTAACACTTTTGACACTGACAACGTCAAAAATGAACTGTAACATGCCAATTCAGTGAATGCTGAAAGTAGATACCTAACGGAGTTTACCCATTGTGAAGAATCCAAAGAGTATAGTAAGTATTAAAGAATCGAATGAAAATTGAAAATGTGTAGTAATTACTTTGAGCTAGCTTTGTTGTTCAACGAATGCTTCCGAATAAAATGTGCCGACCCGAACATGTCTGTAACCCGCCTAACACTAAAATTCCTTGGCGCATTTAGTCCACGATAATATGGCCGCCCCCGAATGATATATTGAGCGCTCATATATACTAATAGCATTTTAATATCACGTCTTAGTCATTGAGAACACGGCACACAAAAAAAAGGTGTGAGTGATCCTCTATAAAAGATGCCGAATGATATTCAATGAAATTCCTGTTTCTATAAGAAGTGTGGGTTTTGTGTGAAATTATTTAATTAGAGGTTTCGTTTTAATTGATGTACCTACGTAAATCCTGGTTCAATTTAACTTATTTAGGAAGACTGGCTGACTGGACTGGAAGTTCTTCCAACTTCAACTTCTGGAACAAGTTCTTCCAACTAAACAGACAGCTGTGCTGCTGGGGAGTTTGTTGCGCCACTTCTTCTTCCCAGCTAAAACACTAGGAAGTGGTGAAGGGTGGGCGTTTTTGGGGGACTGTCTTATGTAACTTTGACCTTCAAAAAGTGCTGATCTTCAGCCTAATTTTAATAAATGACTTTTGATTTTGATTTTGGAAGGGCAGTGGTGGCCCAGTGATAACTGCCCGGACTTACGAGTAGTCGTGGGTTCGAACCCAAGCAGGCGTTTTACTTTGTGTAAATAATTTCATCACCACTGCTCTCAAAACGGTGGAAAAACATTGTGAGAAAAACGGCATGTTGTAGAACTAAAAATGACAATCATGTGGCATCGACGTGGTGGACGGCCCACTCCCTCTTTAAGAGAGAAGTCCTGTGTCCCAGCAGTGGGAATGTTATAGGCTGGTTATGCAATTATGCTTAAGGAAGACTGGATAAAAGAGAATGGTTAGCAGCTTATTTTCCTGTGAAGGAACCTGCATGTGAGGCCTCATTTACAAAGACGCGGCCCGCACTGAATTCAAATATATGGCGTTGTATGAGTGCGTTTACGGAGAAGCGATTTTAGACGCGTTTGTTTGAATTAGGGCGTTTTTTGCGGCCCAGCCCGCGGATGGCACCGACGCGTCCCACGCGGCGTTTATCGCGGCGGCGCACGCAGCGGCAATTCTCGATGAAGCTATGTCCGAGGCGGAATCTTCTGTCAGTCTTATTTAGAAATCGCGCAACACAGACGTAGGGCAGTACGTACGTACTAAGTAGGGACATAGGTACCTGGCGATGCCCACCGCGTGCTTCGCTACACGCTACAGGATTCGCCGCGGGCGCCGCCACGCTTCCCGTCTCGCTTCTCTATGAACATGGTCGTATATTGCTATAAGTTTGTGTTTACGCGTGCGATGATGCGTGCCGCTTCACGCGCCGCCCCACCGTAAACAGAAAAAACGTCCGACGCGCCGCGAGACGCCACGCCACACGCGACGCGAGACGCCCCGCGTCTCCGTAAATGAGGCCTAATCTGACTAATATAGTTAATAAGAGACTAAATGCTGCTCGAAGTTCCGCCCGCGTCAAAGTTGATTATTTTTTATAAAAACTTCCAATCCCTATTTCACCCCTTTACTCTCTCTAAACTCCGCCAGTATCCTAAAATCCTTCTTAGCTGACATTTCTACTCCTAATCTACTTCAGTGCCAAATTTCATTTTCGAAGGCCAGTTTTTGAGGCAAATAAGCAGTCACTTCATGTAGAATACATAATAAATTCAGCTGCATCCGACTATACAAGAAACCGACTTAACATTGTTGGGAGTCAGCGGGATTGTCCGAAAGATGGCCTCAAAAAAAGAAAGAAGTAACATAGGTAGGTAAACAGATTCATATAATTAAAAAAAAACAGCATGGAGCTGCATCCACCTCCTCAAGAGAGAGAGAGAGAGTGAATAAAAAGGGGAATAAATATCTCCAACGAACTACAATAAAGTATCTTCAACATTTTCGATAAAGAAACAGCTTGAATAGCAACAGCAACAAACGAAATGCTGTATTCCTTATAATTGACAGAGATTTACACAGAATTTTAAGCTATTACTAACCGATAGTTTAATTATTAAAGTATCAATGAAAACAAGTTTGAGCAATCATCTATTATAACATAATCGCTATTTTAGTCTCCAGCGAATATGTTAATCGCTGTTTTAGACTACAAACTAATCGAACCAATTTCCGAAACAAGCAAAAAGAACACCTGGCAGTCTTTTTCGTCAATAAACAATCATTATTGGAAACTTAAATCTATCTCTCCATTACAAACCAGAAACTATAAATATGACACTGTAACATTTGGCCGCTAAACTATGAATAAACACCTCAATATGATTCACAACTCACGCGCCAACACATGCAAATTAATATAACAAAAAGGGATAAAAAAAAGAAAAATGGAGGTGTCAGTAATTTCGTTGGGAGCGGGGCGAGCTCTTTATTTTCCTGCGTCGAACTGTCTAAATTATGACATATGCATGCGTGCGTGCGCGCGGCTCCTTTGGCGCGGCTTCCTTGCCACACGCAGTTTTCGGGATTTCTTGGCAAATTAAAATGTTAAAACTAATGTACGGATTTTTTTTCTGTACGGCAGCTTGGAGTAACTTAGTATATTTGTAAACTGTCGGCAAGTTATTGTTACTGTGAGATATAGTGCGGGAAGAGTATTAGTTGCCCAGTGGTAATGGTCGCGACCTACGACTTAGGTCATCGGTTCAAACCATGATAGGCGCACTTTGTGTAAATAATTTCATCACCACTGCACTGTAACAAGATAAAGAATTTTTTTTTAGGACATCAGCATGTCCCGGAACCTGAAATTTGAAGTCATGTTACATCTAATAGCCCACTGGTTGATTATGGCCCACTTCCTTTTGCGCACGTTCCCACTGACAGCGATGAAGAAAATTTTCTCATC
Organism: Hyppa rectilinea; assembly: GCA_951799385.1. Lineage (NCBI taxonomy): Eukaryota > Metazoa > Arthropoda > Insecta > Lepidoptera > Noctuidae > Hyppa > Hyppa rectilinea. Next base: position 5,856,828 of record OX637306.1, on the reverse strand, counting down.
TTTTTATAACTACTTGTACATATCAATATATCATTTTTTAGTTTCAGGTTTTACAGTGTATTTAAATTTGTGTGTAAATAAAATCCTGATTATATGGAATTGCCATTCAACGTAGCAACGCTGCCAGCCTTTTGGACACATTTCCCACTGACAGCGATGGGGATGAATTTTTTGACGACCTAGGAGTTCTTCCTCTTTTTTTTAATACTTACTTGATTTTTTAGCTTAGGTTGTTTAACATAGGATACGTTTTTTACTAACAATTGAGTCATGGTTACTTTAAAAATAAATTGAATTGATGGTATTTAAGTTTTTTAGAATCAATATACCCTTTCAATTTAAACTTATGAAGAAAGAGTTGAAAAGTCAGACTAATATGAAGCCTCTAACATAACACTATTGGTAATAATAAAACGTATGTAGCAACAATAATTTGCCGTTTGACATGAGAAGTGTTATTACTTAGCGCCCGAAGGCATCAAGATGAAGTTTCCCTTTCGTTCGTTCATCACGCGATGCAAAAAATAACGAACTAGTTTTCGTATAATTGCCTCGGCATCATCTAGCATTTGTCAAGGTCGCGACCTTGAACAAGTTCAAACCAGACGCTACAGCAGCGCTAAAATCGCGCTGGGTGGCGATTCTGTGTGTAACCTTTGTGTGAAATCGATTTATGGAATGGGTAACTAAATTTGAATAAAATGCACAAACATGTAAATACTCACTAATTAATTAATAATTGATCTCTCAGTTCGGTCTTTTCAAAGTTCACAAAAATGTGTGTTGATCCAATCTGGCTATTCCCATGGAGAAGAATGAGTACCTGGCACTTACTGACAGGCCTACACTGTTCTACCATACAGTGTAATTTCTTGAAATTGTAAGTATTGAAGTTTCTTTAGTGCCAATATATGAGAAATGGAATATGTATTTATTTATTATTTATGGACACACTGTAAATTACTTTTAGATAAAACAATCTGCAAAATCAAAATCGAAAGTCATTTATTCATACTAGGCTGAAAATCAGCACTTTTTGAAGGTGAAAGTTACATAAGACAGTACCCCAAAAACGCCTAGCCTTCACCACCACTGCCTAGCCTTTTCCCAACTATGTTGGGGTCGGCTTCCAGTCTAACCGGATGCAGCTGAATACCAGTATTTACTTGGAGCGACTGCCTATCTGACCTCCACAACCCAGGAACTGGGTAATACGATACCCCTTGGTAATACTGGCTGTCAGATTTTCGGGCTTCTGACGACTCGACTGCCAAAGATGCAAAAAGGACAGCCGGGACCAGCGGCTTATCGTGCTTTCCGAAGTTCGAATGAATCTCGGTATAAATGTATGTTAATTACTTCTCGATATTATGACAATTATAATCTGTTTACAAAGGTACTAATTATTTCTTATTATCCAAAAAAACATTTTTCTTGTTCTTAATCATATTTACTGATGCAGCATCTTAGCCCCACCAATGTGTCTGTATACGATTTTGGATCCCTCAGGCGAAGTCAGGCTATTAAATAAAAATTTTGAATATTTCAACAGGTAGGTAGGTATTGAAATAAAAATTAGGTTTGTTTAATGATCCCCCAACGTCTAATTTATCATATTCTCTCATAATTTTTTGGTTTTATTTTTAATGTTGTTTTTTTTGTTACAAAGTTACTTTATAGGCATGGGACTAAACTCTATAAAAATGTTGTTACTTTTAATGCCAAAAACCGCAAAAATCTATTTTTTTTTGTCCGAGTGCCCAGTTTGTTTTTCGGGACATCGCCAAGCGTTTGATCGACTCTTCACGTGAGCAGAGGTCTGGCCTATTTTTTGGTCAAAGAATCGGCATTGCCATACAACGCGACCAGCCTTTTGGAAACTTTTGCTGTTGACAACGATTTACATAATTATTATTATGAATATGTAGCTTTTAAATGTAAATATGATGAGATTAAAAATATATTACCTACAACAAATTTAATAAAAAATAAAATAAAAATATATTTTAAAACTTCGAAAAGCTCATTATTTCAAAACAAACTTATAAACAAAGAATTTTCAATTTGAGGGTCCCAACTTTTTTATATTTGAAAATCGTCGGCTCAAACAATCCCAAGCAGTATAAAAAATATACTGCCTGGGACTGCCTAACCCAACAAGACGAAGACAACTACAATTCCCAACAAAAAGAGTGTCTTCTAGACAATTCTATAGGCTAACAATAAGACATAACACCTATTTCATCCACGCATCGTGTAAAAATTTCCGCGCCTCACCACACTCGCCACCGGAGGCGGTATGCGGCATCTCCCAGCGTCACGGGAGGGCACGATGAGGTCTCGACTAGTGATGTGCATGTTATACCGGGATTGGAAATGCATGAATGGTTTTTGTTCGTGGAAAATTATTTGATAATCTATAATTTTATCGGCCATTGTGACCTGCACTGCTCTGGTTTACAAAGAATGTGCGCAATTTTAAAGGAATTCTTTTTAAAAAGCAAGGTCTCTGGATAGTTAACGGGATACCTTTCAAATCATTGGAAATAATAGACGAAACTCATGAATCAATTGATAAAGCACTTTGTTTTGTCGTGGAAAGCATCTTGAAAAACTTTCCAAACGAGCGGTTTGTTCTTAATAGCTCGAATACTATTATCAGGTCCAAAACACAAAAAAACAATCGTTATAAAAAAACTCTGCTTAGCAACGCTATTCCTTGACCAGACGGCCGCGGGGTGGCTCTTTGCCACAAAACGATGTTTAGCGACCAACAGTCTAGCAAGTTTACCACATACTAGAGTTTTCTATGACATCACAAATAAGAAAGCACGGGAATCGCGAGGGTCAATTTGGTGGTGCAAAACGGTTTAAGAAATTTGAAAAAATCCTTCAAATCATCCCTAACAAGAACTGCTGAATAAGTTGCTTCTATACGCAAGAAAATCTGACAATGGGGCATCACTATTCGTAGAGCTAAGAGCTTCTTTGACGTTTGAAATTATCCTTGCTCGGCCTTGTCCAAATAAAACCTGCTTGTAACTCCGGGATGTTTCTCAGACATGTCGCAACACTATTCCTTGAGAAGAGGGCCACGGGGTGGCAACAATAAAGCAATTGATCCGTCAAGCACTGAGCCCGCGGCCAGACCACACAGCTCTGTGCTCACACAACGCGATGTTTTGCGAACAACCATGCAGCTGTGCGAATCGATAGATATTTCTGAGGTGTTAAATTTTATTTTCTTTCGCACTGTTATAGATTTTTGTTAAAAAGTTATATTTAGATTATACATGTTATAGATATGGGAGTTGATCACATTCTAAACACCTTTAAGTGGTCTGGGGCCCTAAGCAATGTCACATTTACATTAACGATAGCGTATGGAATTGGCATTAGCTTTCGAAATGTCACGTGATCAATCGTTTTCGATCGCTAAGTTCTAGACAATGTCAAAATGTTGTGCAACGAAACTAGATCAATATTCCCATACAAATGCGTTGACAATTGGCGTTTTTGACAATCCGAATCGCTGCGATAACGAATTGTTTGATCAACAATTTTCGACATAGAATCGACACGGAGCGATTAGCACTTATTTATGTCCCCTCGACTAAGGTACAGATTCATCAAAAGTCCAGTGCTCATAATTATGTTACCTCCCGCACAAGTTCTGTGAATTGAGACCTCAGTTATTAGACAACTGTAAGAGGAACTAGAAGACGAGCTACTTGCAAGGCAAGACACGGCCCACGGGTGTAAAATGCGACGTAAAATATTTATGGAATTTATTAACAACCTATCCTAATGATGTTTCAGCTCTACAATAATGAAACATATATACCTAATCTTAATTATTAAAATACTGGTATTCAGTTGCATCCGATTAGACTTGAAACCGATCACAACATAGTTGGGAAAAGGCTAGGCAGATTGATTGGATTATCCTCAGAATAAAAACCTAATTTTTTTCTTCATAATTCGGTTAAAAATCTTTCAACCAGTTTAATACTTCTACAGAATGTTCCGACACCATCTTACTTAATTAAGATGCGTCAAGTTTTCGCTCGCATCCTTCTAATTTAAACCTACTGACTTTTATGTATCTTTGACGGGGTTAAAATGTTGCTAGATTAGTTCCGTGTCAATTATATAATAGCAATGAATTGTAAATCTCGCAAAGTAGTCATTAACGTTGGAAGTCATTACAGTGGATTGTTTGGATAATTTGAAGTGTGACATTTATTATGGCGCGTTTATTAGGTAAGTACAGAGGCCAGCACATCAAGCTATCCCTAACTGTCAAATTTTTCCAATTAAAAATGAACCTTATGTCTTTGCAATGAAGTTGAAATACTATCAAAGAAATTTGACAGATTGTGGTAACTTGATGTGCTGGACTCTGTACCGATACAAACTTTATAGCGGATTTGAACAGGAGGCGAGTCACTACGCAGTAACTTCTTCGTATGTCATTCGGGGTAAGGTGAGCATTGATTCTTTCATTATTCAACCGTTGCTATCAATTCCCGATTCAAATTTTGAAATTAGAATCGCGCGCATTCCCTCTGGTGGTGTTCCAAAAGTCATCTCTTTACTGGTCTACAAAAAAACCGGTATAACTTTTCCGAATCACGGACCACCTCGCAAAGAACGAACAAAAAATCGGCGTCAAAAACATAAATATTTATAACTAAAAGGGAAATCAGAGCTACTCGTAAAATTATTATGCGCATAAATATTTAAACAAGGACATAAAATGTCCTAATAGACCTCGGAGCTGACAACACTCTATTAGTTAACATTTTAATTTTACCACCCAAAAGCAAAAACCGTCATTTGCGGTATTTCCGATTACCGAAATTCATTAAACATGCGACCATAAACTTCAATTCAGATATTTGCATAAATTACGGTTTTATCGGCAACCGAAACCAAAATTAGGTAGGCATTAATTGTGCGTGGTGTGGTCAGCTCAAGTTAAAAAAAAAGAAAATATTTAATCAAGACCTTCGACATGGAATAATGTGAGCATTTTCGAATTTAGAAGATAACTGGATTCGTTTCAGTTCGATTCAAATACTTACCTTCTTACTAATAAACGTTGTAAAGCGTTTGTATAGTTAGACAACGCGTTGTCTTCTTCTTTCAAATGTCAAATTTCATACGACTGAAAGAGAGAAATCAGTGTGTAACTATTCACCTGATATGTACCTACTAGTATACCATTTCATTTTATATATACAAATCTTAAATACAACTTAAAACTAAAATATTATGTACATGTATACATAAAGGAAAAAATGGAAAGATCTCATTGGGCATAAAAAAATTCATCCTCATCGCTGTCAGTGGGAAATGCCACGTTAGAAATACTTAAATGGTTTGAGTTTACCTAATATTAATAGCCCAAAATGGTGTCATCACCAATTCTCGTCCAACATTTTGACACAGGCTGCTTCCAAGTCCTAAACACCGTATGCATTACACTTGGAAAATTTCAGACCACGTTGTCTATGAAAATAAAAATAATCCGAAAGACAGTCAATTATTCCGCTTCTTGTGCAATTGGCGCATACTTTTCAAAGAACATAACATTATAATATCACGCCTTGTTTCCCAGAAGAGTTAGACAGAAGTGTACCCACAGTAGTTAAAAAAATCGAAAATACTTTATTACCAAACTTTTTTTCCATCCCTCCCGTTTTATATGCTTGTACATAGTTATTATTATTATTTTAAGAATTTTTAGGTATGTAAATATTATGTGCATAAATATATCTTAACAAACTTCTGAACATAGCCCATCTTCACGTCTCAACTTCGCAAACATCTTTCCTCATATCCACCTATTTGGCGCCACAAAAAAAGATCTCTAATAGAGATTACTCATCAATCGAGCCGCCAATATGAACTAATACCATGATTACATGTTTAACTAACACGCCGACGACAACGTCTCACTTTTGAGCGTGTGAAACGTACCTTATAAGAAAAAAAAAGGACAGTATCCATTGAAGAAATGTATCCAAAAAGTATAGTAGTGTGGGAGCGGGGCATAATGAGACGGTGGTGTTCAAGTTATTGAAGTAAGTAATATGATTGCGTTGGGAGATTCAGTTTGTACCAATTGGGGATAGATAGAATAGGTATTTAGGCACAGCATCACAGATCACGAGACAAAAATGCATTTGTCACTTGATTATGCCGGCCGTTTCGACTGTGTATATATCGGAAATTATTCCGCGGGAATATACTTCCAAGATAAAAGTATCCCATGTTCAAACCCAGTTCACGGCCTATCCTTTTTCTTTTTGAGGTTAGGATGTCATCAAATGAGCCGCTCTGGGTGAAGCGGAAGGGAGTGTCAGACTCTTACTGACTAAAACCCGTCCATGTTCCTTCCTTAGTCCTTTATGATCCGGGGTAGCGGTAACCCTTTCGGACAATCCCGCTGGATTTGATAACACCATTTTTGAGGAAGGTTTTAGAGTATTTAACATCACGATTTGACCCCTAGGAGCCGAACGTTGCAGTAGGCTTTCTTTAAATATGGATATCAACATAATTCAAAGAAAACCGTACCATAATGTATCACGTACCAACTTGCATAGATAGTTACCAAATATGAATACTTCACAACTGAATCTGAGCTGAGACAAAGTGACATTCTATCAGCAAGGACGATGATGGAAAAGAAAATAAATGGATGCCTACCTAAAAGCTTTTCTCAATTCTGCTGAAAGTTTTTGTAGAAATACGAACCGCTCTCAAACCAAATACCAGCCCTGTAGTTGCTCTGCTTAAAAATTTTCGACCAAGTACCGTGTGCAATATTAAGCCTATAATCTTCCCACTGCTGTGACACCTCTTTGTGAGAGAAGCCATAATCTTCTACGCGGGCCCAGCGCGGGTTTCCTCCCGATGTTTCTTTCACTATTTTGAGAACAGAGGTGATGAAAATATCCACCCAAAGTATAGCCTGGCGGGGTTCGAACCCACACCTACAACTCGGAAGTGTAGTAGTGGCCAAGTTGTAACGGCCCCGCGTTTCAACTAGGCCTGCTCTCACCGTGTGCAATACTGCTACCAAATGCTTTAAAACCACTGGCATCAGAGGAAACAGGCTATAAAACTGCTGCAAGGCCCGCCAAAGGTATCTGGAAGCAACCCGTCGCTCAGCTTTCAATTTAATTTTATTACACGAACTACCTACCGAGGGCGTGACGGTATCTCGTCGTAAACTTATACCAACCAAAATATTTTGGAGATATCCGTCAAGTTGTAAACGGGTCCACCGTTTTTATTGGTGTCCAAACTTATTTGTAAATGTTTTCAAGTAATAAATAGTTCTAGAATACAACACTTTTACGATCCTTAAGATTGTGTGGAATATGTTTTTAATGGAACTAAATGACGATTTAATCTTTTATTAGGAACCCGTTAGGTGTATTAAGTTATATTTGTGGACGTATGGCGCTTGGAATGGCTTTATCACTAGTGATATGTGGCTTTTATGGCTCTTTAAATATGAAAAATAAACTGTATTTTGATACAACAAAGTTTATGGTCGTTTTATGATGATGCAGTAAAAGTTGAGGCGTCCTGCAGGACTCCTGCGTTTTAACAGAAACTGACAACTGCGTCAAAATACCCCTTTCTTCATTATGAATTACACCATTCAACTCAATTCTCAGCAACTCGCATCCTGCTGCTACTAATCACCCTGCGAAGATCGTCACTCTACCTGAGGGCGTCCTATCTTGATCGATTTGCAGTCACCACTCAACAACAGGTTCTGCCTCAACGGCCAGTTCTACGGCTAATATGGACGGCAAATTGCCACTTCAGCTTATTTATTCTATGAACTATGCCCACAATTTCGGTCCACGAATCATCTCGTTCTGGAATCGATCCCTCAGAGAGAAATCCAGCATAGCCAGTTCCATAGATCGCTGAGTGACCTTGTGAATTTATGGAGTAGCGGCACCGTGAGTCATAACAGGCAGGACGCGCTGATTGTAGACTTTAGTCTTTAGCTTCTGTGGAATACGCGACCCCTTTGTTAAAAATGAATAATTGATCGTTTGTGTCAGTATTCTACTTTCTCTAAACACTTCAGTAGAAGGTTCTGAATAAAAGCAATAGTCACTTAGGTAGGTATAACCAATTCGGAAAATCAACTCTAGGTAGGTTCCCTTCAAGAAATAGAATTCAATGGTTATTCCTTAAAAAAATAGGTTGGTTACCTACCAAAATTCCCACAATATCTACGGAAACGCGACTGCTGCCACAAAATGGTACAAACATTTAAACTTCCATGGAAACCCTTGCGAACCTTATCAGATAAGAATCAGTTGTTCTCTAGTATCGGCGCCTTTGTTCTGCAATTTTAACAATGAGACATTAAGCTAATCCTTTTTAAACGATCTGAAGACACCGCCACACTTCTGTTATGAACACAATACCGACAGCCATTGAGACAAAGAGGTAGGTCTCATCAAGACAATAAGGGACTGGTCATGTAGACATTTTGGCAGTGTATGTATCGGTTACCAGAAAATTAAGTGATGAGTTAATAGGAAATATGACGGACTGTCCAATGTGCCTTTTGAATTCTAATGTTGGCCTTTAGAATATTGTTAATATTAGTACCTACATAGTTTTTGTATCTATCACGACCGGCGTGCGTGTAGACCGTCCACGATAGTGACGTCACGTTAAAAACCAAAACTGGCATTGTGTAGGACAATTTATTTTTCAGCTCAGTATTAAAAAAGTGCCTCGTTTATCTAGTGGTCGCTAGCGCTACTGCTGAGCCTGAGGTTATTTTTTTTTTGAGGGTGAGAGTCATCAAATGACTCCTCCCGCTCTGGGAGGGACGTAAAGACGTAATGTCATCATCCGCCTAGCTTTTTCCCAACTATGTTGGGGCCGGCTTCCAGTCTAACCGGATGCAGCTGAATACCAGTATTTTACATGGATCGACTACCTATCTGACCTCCACAACCCAGTAACTGGGCAATACGATACCCCGTGGTGAGACTGGCTGTAAGATTTTCGGGCTGAAATGTTCATTAAACCTTTTTTAATTCTATATGAAAAAAAACTCCAAGAAACTTAACACTTGTGCTTCAAAAACAACTTTCTTCTACGTTATCTCGACTTTGTGAGATAAGGAAGGTGCAAATTGTGGGCACACCTGTACAGTTAGATTATACAGCCTCAACTGCTAGCCATAAAGTTTTATATTCCGGGTTCTAGGGCCCATTTTGTCCTGGTTAAGGTCCATAGTGATCCAATTGTTAACCTTGTTCAGGTTTGCACTCGTTTGGTTTATTACAAAAAGGTAATTAGGTAATAAAAATGTACCTTACCGTAACATATGGTTAGGTAAGCTTCTCAGAAAGATTATCTATTGTTGTTAGTAGAAATATCCCATGTTTTAGTATTAGCGTTTTGTTGGATGTTATAAACAAAGGATTAGACGCTTTTGTTTAACCGACTTCGCGAATTTTGTTTCCTTTGGGATAATTTACGAATTGCAATTTGTGTTCGTTTTGTAGGGTGTTCAAGGAAATATATGTATACCTATAGAATAGTTTGACATACCTTTAAGTTGAAAAATAGGTAATGTTGTACCTATTGTTTTTACTCAAGAATACTTACAAGGAACTTTATTATGTTCTGTATTGACTGTGAAATGTGAAAGGAGCCATTTTTGGAATAATAGCTTTAGGTAGCAAGTCTAATTGTTTAAAATATTGCACGATATAATGAGAAATAAGTATCGCTTTTAGTATGGTAGTGTGTTAAACCTGGAATACACATGATATTAGAAAAGCATACTTGTTTGCTTCTAGGGAGTTTGCTCGTTTACAGCATGCTCTCCGAGTATGTAGGAACCTGCATTTGTTTATCAAAGCACAAACCTCAGAAACATAATTTATAATGAGCATAGGTAATTTCTTTCTAGCACGTCTGAGTGCCATTTGTACCGAAGAACCTGAACGCGATCAGTACATCCAAAATGGGTTTACAGCATGCTCTCCAAATATGTAGGTCCCTGCATTTGCTCATCAAAGCACAAACCCCAGAAGCATAATTTACAATGTGCATAGATATACAGGTATTTCTTTCTAGCACGCCTGAGTGCCAATGGCACCGATTAACCTGATCGCGATTAGTACATCTAAACTGCTTTCAAGAGCTGTCTTTTTAATTTTCCCCAACAATGTTGACACTGAAAGCTCTTAAACACGGTTTAGATGCACTGATCGCGTTCAGTTTAATTAGGGAAATCAGCCCCGAGATAAACATGCTCATTATTTGGCATACATTTGTTTTAACACTTTTCAAGTTCAAAATTACGTTCCAGAATTCTAAGACACTTACGGTACAAAATTTCCGTCTAAATGGTTTTGTATACTGGCGACCGTTCATTTCACAAATATTCGGGATTTTGGTATAGAAATATAAAATTTTAGATTGTTTCATCAGACCTTCGAGTCATAACGTAGGCACTGCAACAAATCAAGTAACGTGAGAACACGTTTAGACTTACTTAATATGCTTATATCGACAGACAAAGTATTCCTTCCAATACAAATAAATGTTTATCTCTACCCAAAAAAACTAGCTCAATCGACAATAAATTCAATTCCCAGCGAACAAATTCAAAAGTAATTAATCCAACAATACGTCATCATGCCTCAAACCGCATTATAAATAAGAAAAATTAGTTAACAGCACACACAATAATCATTGCGCCTGCGCATCCCACCCACTAGGTAGGCAGGAATACCAATATTAATAGAGACGTCCCGTCGACAGAAAAATGCCTTTATAATAATCATTCCAACAATTAATCTTAGAACACACACAAAGAAAAATGTAATCGCTTACTCATTTTGCTAAAAGTGGAAAAGAGAAAAAATGGTGGACGTTGGAACAATTTTAACAAATTAGGCGACAAACTCGCCACTTTTTGAAAGTAAATTATTGTATTTTAGATTGTTTTGTGGGGCGAGATTATTGATGCCTTGTGGGCGTGGTAAAGGGATGGGATGGTAGGGTCTGTCGATATTTTATGTTCTTTGTTAACTCGAGTTTGTATGGTTATGTGACAGCTTACTGAATGTCCATAGAACCGCTGAATATGAGCCTCCCACGTAGAAGGGTGGGACGATTCTTAGGGATGTTTTCCATTATCATCACGCTTTCAAGGTTCCTCAAAGTTTGTGAAGTGTAATACGTTAAAAGAAAATGGTTGCATATCTACCTTTGCGGTTTTTTTTGCAATTATGTAAATCTAAGAGTGACCCTACAATCTTCTTCTTTTCGTGTGGTTAGTGAGTAACATGGTTTCAGAGTTTTTATGCTGTCCATCGGCCTCTGACTTAGGTTTATTTATTTATTTGTTGACACACCAACGACTTATTCACTAAAACATTACAATAATATATGTATTCTATTTGACAGTTTTGCGGTGAACTCGTCACTTATAGGTGTGCACAGCACTTGTATAATGAAAAATAAAATTAAAATCGAAATTATACGACAATAACATTTTTTTTTTAATTTTTACATTGAGTTTAAAATGACAAGTGATTAAATTAAAATACAGTATAAATAAAAAAAGTTAAAAACATCAATTAAATTGGAAAAGCAAAATATTAATTAAAACTATAAAAATTACAAATAAATTAGGACACAGTACATTAATTACAACTAAAAGATTAGAATAGATTAAAATATGAGTTCAAAGGCTGAAGGTTCACAAGCTGTTGAGATATATCTACAATGAGACGAATCGTGAATAAATTCGTGTTCAATTAAATAAATAGAAAATAATTAATGGCAGCATAATTTAATGTATGCTCTTAAAATGGTAAGGGCACAGAAATAGCAAAATTACAAAATAACGGGAAATTCGTTTATCGATATCGACACTTCTAAGAATTCTTTTCCCAACCCTACTAACCAACAATTTCTAAGATGAAATTCAGACGACCGTCACGAATGGACCAACGTAGGGTGTGAGAGCACCGGGAAACTATTCTCAAAGAAACTATCGTTTACTCGCTCACTCCTCAGGCATTAGAGAGAGAGATCAGATGTGAAATAAATTTATTAAAACATCTCTGTTCGGAGTGGTTATCATCGTGTGGGTTCGGAGATGCGTTCACGCCAGGACTGAATGGACAATTAAACTGAATTATACAATATAAACATGGGTTTATTGTTTGAAAGTTATGATCATTCTAAATTAGGTTTCTGTACTCTTGGGTTTAGACATTGTGAATTATCATTTGGGAAATAATAGTTCGGAATTGAAATTGCAGTTGCATAATTATATTTCTTTCATATTATTTCTTTTATTATTATTATTATTATTTATCCTTTATTTCAGGCAACGAAGGCCCATAACATAGAGTACATGTATAAAAATGATAACTATAAACTAATATTAAAAATACCAAAATAACTTAAAAACTACGCTTTATGTTATGCAGTAAAAGTCTTTTGGGTTAAAAGTGATAAGAATTGATTGATCTGAAATAGGAATCTAATTTCTAATCAAATTGTTCATCTTTTATTATGCAATTGATTAATATGTAGTGGCATCGAGTTACCTTGTCTGACCATACAATACGGTTTGTGATTTTCAACTATTGCATTGATCAATAAACATTAAAAAATATATATATTTAATTGACTTACTTATTTCTTTTTTACTGGTGTTGCAAAGTACCTTTCAAACTCATTATGGATTATAGGTATAACGGTGCTTTTACCAGAAGTGAATCATCGTATTAGAGGATCAGAAGTTTCACTATCATAAAGATTGTGCCGGAATATACTTAGTTGATTATCGAGTAAGTGGTAGGACAACGGATTCCCTCACACATCTTCTGTCAGCAGAAGATAGCCATCACGCAACCATCGAAGCGACGCTTTGCAAGAGTGACTGTCACCAGCCAGTGTCACTCTTATTCGACCTTCTTGGTGATTGCTGTAACTCCGTTAAAAGGTGGGGTGGCGCCACTTTCTGCGTCGTCAGATATTTAAATTAGGTAAATGAATACCAGGTACCACCTATCTAACTTTTGAATGGTGGTTTTATCGCCAAATATTATTATGGACGAGGGGCTTATTTCAACAGCTATTAGTAATTCTATTTCGTTACTCCATGTGAATGACTGTACAGAATCATTTTTATCATCCATCCATTGATTGGGCCCACACAATTTCAGCAATAAAATACTCATAAAATATAATACTATCGATGAACCAGTAATCAAATCAAAAACATGGACATCATCCCAAAACATATTTCATAAACATCACTAAAGAAAGATGGCGGCCGTTTTGGTACATCATAATAGCAATATCCTGTCCATTGATTGTCAAAAATTAGGAATTTCGGCAATTACGTCTCACCTCCCACGTGATTTTGGGAAAAAAAAACATCGCACCCGGCGCATCCAAATTTCCTTAAAAGATCCGACATCTTCTTTTCGTTGGGGATAAGTGATGAGCGTTGGCGAATTAGTATGTGCGGAGCGACAAAAAAATATTTACCCTGACCTTAGATGAAGTGGATGTGAAGTGTGCTGTCGTTCTACCTAATGTTAGGAATGGACACTATAAACAGCTCACTTAAAACTCATTTCACCTGCAGTTTCACGGTGAGATTTTTACAGATATAGCAAGAGAATGAACTATTAAAAATTGCTTGCTCACTGCTTGTTGTTTTGATAAATCTGCGAAGTGCCAATTCAAGATAGCAAAAGTGGAGGCAAGCGCTACTGCGATCATATTGTGATCATACACCGAAGTTACTCAACGTCGTGCGGCTGGAACACCAAAAGTAGGCGGAAAGGTCACCGATCCCTTGGAGATCGCGTCTAAAGGGGTGGAAGATGTTGATCGGGAAAATCCCGAGGCAAGTCTGCGGGATTGTTCAGAACCCCGAGTCGTCGTGCCGGTGGCAGCCGCTGTTGTTGACATCTCGATGGGCGACACAGAAAAAGATGGTTGGACGGAAGTTCGAAACAGACGTTCTCAACGTTCACTCAGTAATGTGTTGCGTGGAACAGCAGCGCCCGGTACCACCAAACTAGAAGCCTCTGAGAGATGGAGATACCTGCACCTTTTCTACGTAAAGCAGGGCACATCTGATACCCAGGTACGTGATCACCTAACTACCATTTGTGGAACAGATGCCTGCACGGTAGAAGTCCTCAAATCCCGTGGTAAATACGCATCCTTCAAGCTGGGTGTGCCCTCAAAATTGGCTGATCAAGTTGTGGCTCCTGAAAATTGGGCAGAGGATATTTGCGTCAAACCATGGCACCGTAATTTTCGTTCCCGAAGCGGTGAGACCCAATAAGCCCTATGGCGTACTCGCCGCCCCCGCCTCTCGTGGTTGTACGGATCGCAACGTCTATCTACGCTTACTGTACCAAAATGTGCGTGGGCTCAAAACCAAACTACCCATATGGAGGTCAAGCTTATTACTGTCTGAGCATGATTTGATAGCCGTTACTGAGACAAACCTGGATGATTCAGTGGAGGACTCAGAAATATCGGTTGGGGATTGGCGTACTCTTCGACGAGACAGAGTGACCACGGGTGGTGGTGTACTGTAAATGTTAATAATTACTACTGTTATTTTCTGAGCTTTTGTAGACTGGTAGAGATGAATGAGGTGATGAATATGCATGGCAGTAAGTTAGATGTAGTGTTGGCTCAGGAGGGCGCTGCTGTAAACTGTGAGTATCTCGAGGGTACGGAACTGGTTCCAATTGACCTGTATCACCCTCCGTTGGATATTGCTGTTACCATCCCAAGGCGTAAGGTACATGAAAAACTTGACCCTAGCAATATTGACCGTAGTAAGGATTGGAACTTTTGTAAAGGTGACTACACATTATTGTTCGATCTTGTTCGCTCTGCTCCATGGCAAGACGTTTTTCGCTGCAATGACGCGTCTACCGCTGCTTGTAAGTTTTATAATGTAATGTACGATATATTTGATTCCTCTATTCCAAAGAAAACGAGAAGGACCTCTGGTAATAAGCGGTACCCAGTCTGGTTTACTAGAGATATCGTACGCGACACTCGACGTAAATCACAACTCCATAATAAATGGAAACAATCCCGATGTGATGCAGCATATGCTCGGTTTAGCGCACTGCGGTCGAAATTAAAAGTGAGAACTGAGGAGGCATATAGATTGCATTGCTCTAATGTGGAAAACAGCCTATGCAAAAATCCAAAACTGTTCTGGCAGCACATTTCAAGCCTGCGATCTAAGGGTGGGTTTGAGCCGGACGTTGTGCTTGATGGCAGGGTCTATAATTATTCAGGTGTCGAAGCTGCTGAGGCATTTGCTGAGTATTTTTCCAGCGTATTTCTGCCGGACACACCAGAATTGGACCCGAAGTCAAACACGGTGAATAGTGAGGGAGGTAATTTTCCCCTACCTGTTTTAGTCCCTCCGGACGTGGTTAGGGGTATTTCCAAACTCAAACCCTGCAGCTCGGTCGGCCCGGATAACATCCCTGCATATATTGTTAAAGGATGTAGCAATATATTAGCAGCCCCTTTATGTCATGTTTTTAATCTAGCTCTTCAGTCGGGCGTGTATCCGGAGATATGGAAGACTTCACGTGTTACTCCCATCCCTAAAACCAGTGACAAGACATCTGTCGAGGAGCACAGACCCATCGCTATTTTATCAACCATTGCAAAGGTCTTTGAACATATACTTCACACTGTTATCTTTAAACAAACAAATATGTATCTTTCTGATGCCCAACATGGTTTTCGACCTGGTCGCTCCGTGAACTCAAATCTGCTGGTTCATACTGACTTCATATCCAGTAGCCTGGAATCCGGTAGGCAGGTCGACACTCTGTATTTTGATTTCCGGAAGGCGTTCGATAAAGTGGACAACGATGTGCTTTTGGCAAAGCTAGGGGCTACGGGCTTCTCATCCGGCCTTCTTAACTTCTTCGCCGACTACCTACGGGATCGCAAACAGTTCGTCCGGCATGGCTGTTTTGAGTCGAAGGCTTACTACACTCGCTCGGGTGTGAGTCAGGGATCCGTATTGGGGCCGCCTCTGTTTCTGATCATGATCGATGACCTAATTTGCAAGATTCGATTCGCAAAATGCCTACTATATGCCGACGATTTAAAGCTAGCTGCACAAATCAGAACAGAGGTGGATTGCGAACTCCTACAAAAGGACATCGATACCGTCTATGGGTGGAGCATTGCGAACAAATTATTGTTTAATATAAGTAAGGGCAGCGTTATGACTTATGGTCGAGGGTTGAGACCAATAGAATACAATTATGGTATGGGGGGTATAACGATCACTCGTGTCACCAGCGTTAAGGACTTAGGAGTGACTTTCGACCGGCGTCTGACATTTAGAGACCACGTTTCTGCCCTTGCTAAGGAATCCTACAGGCGTCTGGGATTTGTCTTGAGGAACGCTCGTGACTTTCGCAATCCCAGTACTATTAAACTTCTTTACACCACTTTGGTTCGGAGTAAACTCGAGTCCAGCGCCTGTGTCTGGCATCCACATACTGCGTCACTGACGCTGATGCTTGAGAAAGTTCAGAAAACCTTCCTGAGATTTTTGTATCGGAGGCTGTACCATTACTTTCCATTTATGTACCCAACGAACTATCTTCTAGGGGTGTTGGGCTTCAATTCGTTGGAGGTAAGAAGGGGCTTTGATCAACTCACGATTGCCTGTAAAATCCTAAGCGGTCGTATTGACTGCCCTGAGCTTCACGGACTTTTCTGCTGCCTATTTGTGCCCGACAAATACCTTGGGCACCGTCAAAGCCGCCGTCACAACCTGTTCGCACAACCGCTATCTAGATCGGTTGCTAGAGCGGAATCCCCGGTATGTCGAACCCTAAGGATGCTAAACGCCCTCCTGACTGCCGACCCTGAATGTGATGTGTTTGCTGATGAATGGAAGAAAATAATGCGTGCATGTCTGGTGTTTTGTGAGAGACAATATGCGAGGGTGTCCACTGTTATATGATATTTTATGTTAGTTTATTATGTTTTTAATTTATTTAACTATTTACTCAAATAATTATTAATAATCTTATCCACACCATTGTATATCTTTGAATTTGAATCTAATTTTTGTATGGTATGTTGTTTCAATGCTTATTTTATTTTAATCTTAATAATTCTAATTCTATGTTTATTAATTTAATTGGACCTGTGCCGTTTTAATTAACTATAAATAAAAATAAAAAAATTGAGGTTCTGGGTTTGATGCCGGGATTGGTTCAAGTGATATTGATTTTTGCCAACAGGAATTCTTCAGTAGCAGAATCCTTATTCCAGGCCGAGTCGACCGGCTATGAGTTTACAAAATCTGCATCAACATTGTAAGTAGAACATCATATTGTGAGAACTATCGCTAGCCTTTTGTTTTGTTCCGCGGTGAATAATCCTTATGGATGTACTCAACCCTGAGTCGAAGGTTCTATCACACTCTGAGTGTCTAAAATCCACCAATCCGACACTCGGACCGGGATCATGAGAGCTTGTGCGAATTATCGCCCCCCTCTTCTAACTTAACCCATACGAGTTTAGATTTTTTTTTCTCATTTTTTTCCCTTTTGTTACCTTTGTGCGAGCTAGCGCCGGCACGAAAGGATCCTATAAAGTGTTCTAAGGCGTATCCAGCATACACCGACCGTTACATATTTATTTTTGTGTTGTGCATTCTTGTCCTGACATGTAAATAAATGATATATTTTTTTCGCGTTGTTTAGCGATTTCGCGCTTTCAAGGTGGCGCGATGGAAATCATGGCGGTTTAGTGTCTATGGTGGTAAATTATGTGATCTAATATTTCATGCGGTTGACGTGCGCCTGCTTTAGAATGAAGAACCTCATTCTATAGAGCTGAGAAAATTATGAACGGAATTTCATTCTATGTTTTTTTTTATTTAATAAATTTTCGCTTCTTTAGGTTTACTTTTACAATGGGAAAAAACCTGAAATCGCGAAAAAAAAATCAGCTGTTCCCTACGTTTATGTTCGTATAACTCGTCAAAATGTAGGGAACAGCTGATTTTTTTTTCGCGATTTCAGGTTTTTTCCCATTGTAAAAGTTGTTCATAATGATGAGTACAATGACCTCTTAGGTTTCTGGTGTTTTGTAACCCTGTATATGTAGAATGAGACAAAACAAAAAACATAATTTATCCTTTTAGCGAGTGGGTTAATTCTAAATACATACATACCTTTTACAGAATAATTTTCATAGGAAATTAAATAAAAAAATAATCGCAAGTAATTGCTCGTACCAGAGGCAATTTCACAGCAAATGTTCGAGAAACTATGTCTAATTTCCTGCCACCCGGAACTCAGAACACTCAAGGCCGCTTCTCGACTGAATGAAACAATTTATTGCTACTAATTCACGTAATGGGTGAAATGGTGCACTACTCAATGAAAATGCGAAGAACAATACGATTTTATGCTTCCCTAGTACCTCAAGAACAGGCGCCAGTGAATTACGTAATTTAAAAAAGAATAGATTATAAAGCTAAAGTTGTTTGATGTCTATTTACCGTAAGGTTTATTAAATATTTAATTCCGTGGGTTTTACTGTGGTGACTCTGGATTTTTGCAGGGGATTTTTGTGGAATAGTGGGAGACAAAGGAGCAATAAAGTTGACTGAGAAAGTGGAATTGTTTTACTGGACGGTGTGGAACTTTGTTCGCATCTCGATATTTCTAGTAATTTTTGAGGCAGTGGACCGTTCTTTATCTTGTTGTCGTTGTAATGATTCCTTGTTAACCTAATGGTAGTGGCACCAATGTAATAATTACACAATCAATCTGCCTAGCCTTTTCCTAACTATATTGGGGTCGGCTTCCAGTCTCACCGGAAGCAGCTGAATACCAGTATACATGGAGCGACTGCCTATCTGATCTGACCTCCACAACCCAGTCACTAACTGGGTAATACGATACCCCTTGGTAAGACTGGCTGTCACACTTTCAGGCTTCTAACTACCAGTAACGACTGTCAAAGATCCACGAATGACAGCAGGGACCAACGGCTTAACGTGCTTTCCGAGGCACAAAGAAGTCTCGATATTTGAAGATGGTCACCCATCCACAGACCAACCCGGGCAAGCGTAGCTTAACTTGATGCATCGATCCGTGCGGCTGTTATTACTTAGCAACGGGCTCTTTAATGTAATAATTGGTGTGTAATGTAATAATTACACACCAATGCCAATTTTGACGCGGTGACACACTGAAGACTTTTATATCAAACTGACTCGTGCGAAACCAAACAAAAGCCGCTAATACAATTAATGATTTAAGAATATAAATAGATTAAACAGCTGGCTTATTAGTCGATTTGCACAAATTTACTAAGCCGTTTAGGACGAATCGACACATAAATTTTTTTTTTTGGAGACGACTCGCACGAATTTAATTTATTAGTGGGCGAATCGACAACTCCCGAAATACGTATTAGGTAATTGGTGGCACAGTATCGATTCGCCCATTTCGTGTGAGTAAATTCGTGTAAGCAGCTAATAAGCCGATTAAACATGTTACGAAAGAGACTTCAACTGCACAACCAACGTTTTCGAAATTTAAAAATAAAAAAAAAAAACAAAAATATCTGCTAACGATATCAGTCCAAGTTTTAATATCTTGCCAACTTTATCATCTTAATCGGAGTGTCAAAAATAAGGCTGCAACGTATCTAAAGGCATGTTGGAGTGAAACGATGAAAAATTCTGTATACACACAGATCTCGCGATAACTATAGTGATTGAGAAGTGAAATTACGAGATATGCGAGCTAAATATTTTTGTTTCGAAATGTCAGTGACGTGTGCGTGTAGTGAGGGGGCGAATTCAAAGTCAAAGTCAAAAAAATATTTAAATTAACATACAAAAGTAACAAGTGTCAAAATTTACAAAAGAAATAGAATCGATCTAATCCTCCTCCTCCACTCTTCTAAAAACTAGTTTATGCTCTCCACGCAATTACATTCGCCTTTGCACGTTTTTTTTAATAATAAAAGTTAAAAATGCCCTTGGATTTTCATTTTACTAATTAATTAGATACATTTTTAACATTACCCAGCCTTAGTTGGGTAGACCTAGGTGAGTACCTACGGGTAAACCCCAAATCAAACTTAATTTTACTTATTAATCGGACTTTACCCAAAAAGCATGGGTAATACTAAGTCAACTCGGGTAAACCTAGGTTTACTCCATCTTCTAGCATTACCCGTAACATAATATACATTAATTAAATAAAAAAATGTGTAGACAGTGCACATAGAAAAAAAAATTAAAACAGAGAATGAAACAAGGTTTATTAATATAAAAATATATTTCACTATTGTAATTTATTTACTTATATGATTTCCAAGAAGAGCCAGCTCATACTCTCGCCACCTCACTATCTGATACAAATCTCGAACTGTCATCAGATCAAGTTATGTGTTACGCTATATTTTAATTCAGCAAAGGCACAGCAAACATTCTGCCACCGGAACCAATGACATGGATTAATGATATAATTTTAATTGACTTTCGTGCGAATGTCGACCTCAATGGTCATTTTGTAAAAATAAATACTTGCTTGAATATTTTTCTGTAGTAACTGGGGCGATTTTTATTTAATAATGAATATTATTTAAATACCACTGTTCTCTTAGTAGGTCGTGGGTTCGAACCCAGGTAGGCAGTTTTCTTTGTGTAATTTATTTCATCACCAATGTTCTCAAAACGGTGAAAAAAGAGATAATGATAGAAACTCGAAGATATGTAAATCCACCAACCTGCACTGGGCCGTGTGGTGCATTATGGCCTGTCCCAGCATTGAATAAAATAAATTAAAAAATAGTTCACAAAGATTAAAAAACGGCGAGTTTTGAAAATTATCATCCATTTACGAAGGCATTAAAAACAATTACAACAAAAGCCCCCTTTTTACAGAAAACTTTTTTTTATGAAAAAAAACTGATCTACCCACCTACAAATAAACAAAAACAAAACAGCATCAGATAAAAAAATATTGCGAAAAAAACACTAAGATGATACTGCCTAGAACTTGGTTAATTGAAAAGATTTATCATGTATGGCAGATGACTTCATTAAGAATTTAACCTTCAATTAAAATGTACTAGTGTCCCGGCCCCAGCTTTGCATGTTCTTTACTGCTTGAAAAAAAAAGATTTTTACTTTTTTTCCCTGAACTGCCCCTTTGGTCTGGTGGTCGCAAGCACTACTGCTGAACATGAAGTTCTGAGTTCGATTCCCGGGTCGGGCAGTATTTTTGGATTTCAAAATCAAAATCAAAAGTCATTTATTCAAATGAGGCTGAAAATCAGCACTTTTTGAAGGTCAAAGTTACATAAGACAGTCCCCCAAAAACGCCCACCCTTCACCACTTCCTAGTGCTTTAGCTGGGAAGAAGAAGTGGCGCAACAAACTCCCCAGCAGCTGGTTTATCCAGCTGGAATTGTTCAGTTGCAGCGGGTGCGCGGTCAAAGGCAATAAATAAGCTTACCCCCTATTACATGGGACTCAAACATAACAGTCAATATGAGGGTGTATAGCAGGTACACATACTTAGCCCGTCGGGGATTACAGGTATGATGTTGTTTTCATGTTTTTGTTTTCAATAATATATAAGTTGTTGAAAAATATGAGCTGTTCCATACATTTTATTGAGTTACGTGTGCATAAATGTATGGAACAGCTCATATTTTTTCGCGATTTCAGGGTTCCTCCCATAATAAAAGTTGTTCGTAACGATGAGTACAATGCTCCCACGAAATTCTTAGAGCTAATTTTTTAACACCTTATATAAGATTTATTTATACCTACACTCGAGAGCAATGAATCCGGGTCACTTAAAGAATGTTAAAAATCTCGGAAACTAAAAATGATAGGTTAATGCAATAAATTGTATTTAATAGACAATGTAATACTCCTTAAATGAAAGTAAAAAAAATATGAGTCACTATACATTTTATTAACACAAAATTACTTAAAGAAAAAAACTGCTGATCTCTCCTTAAAACAAAAATAGGAAACATGAAATTTTTGAACTTTATTACGATTTTCTTGAATTTTAATACTTCGTATTGCCTCCTCGTGCTTCCATTACTGCGTTTACGCGGTTTGGCATGCTGTACACCAAGTTCCTTATACGATTTTGGGGAATATTCTCCCATTCCTCTGTGAGAGCAATTTTGAGCTCACGAAGCGTGATTGGGGGAGGGTTTCGTTGTTTTACGCATCTGCCTAGCTCGTCCCAAGCATGCTCGATCGGGTTGATATCCGGGCTGCGCGCTGGCCACTCCATACGAGTAATGTTCATCTCTTGAAGGTAGTCATTCACAATCCTACCTGTATGAGGTCGGGCATTGTCATGCATAAATATAGCATCCTCACCTAAATTGACCATAAATGGACCAACGTGATCATTGAGGATTTCTTCCACATATCTTACGCTAGTTAAAGAGCCGTTTTCTATGATCACCAGCTCTGTGCGACTTTCAGAAGAAATTCCGGCCCACACAAGTACAGACCCACCACCGTAGGCTACTTTTTCTTCGATGCATGCTTGCTTGAATCTTTCCCCTGGTCTTCGATACACTCTGTGTCTTCCATCGTGCTTGTAGAGCATAAATTTTGATTCGTCGGAGAACATAACTTTTGACCAATCTACAATACTCCAATTTACGTGGCCCTGGGCATATCTTAGTCTTGAAATACGATGCCCACGCTCCAGTTTAGGGCCGTTTGCAGGTCTAAGGGGTTTTAAGTTAGATTCAGCAAGCCGACGTCTTACTG
Source organism: Hyppa rectilinea (assembly GCA_951799385.1). Lineage (NCBI taxonomy): Eukaryota > Metazoa > Arthropoda > Insecta > Lepidoptera > Noctuidae > Hyppa > Hyppa rectilinea. The sequence goes on along the minus strand of OX637306.1, from coordinate 5,833,931 downwards.
TCCATGCACTTGGGTTACTTCCTCCGAGGTGTCGAAACTGATTTGTGAGTTCAGTTCCTGTGAGAAAGCGATTTCGAAGCATGGTGTTCACCAAGTATCGGTCTTCTCGTGCTGTGGTACACCTGGTTCTGCCCGTTCCTGGTCTGCGTAGGTTAGAACCAGTTTCTTCGTAACGTCGGAGAACTCTTTGTACTGTTGACAGCGACACACCGACAGTCCTGGCTGTATCGCGCTGACTCCGGCCGGTTTCCAGCATTGTAAGTATTCTGGTGCATTCTTCAGGCGTAAGCGACATAATTTCAGCTTGAATAATGAATATAGAGCACTATCAACATGGTTTATGTACCCACATAAATGACAGATTACAAACAAAAGCAAAACCAAATGCTGTAATTTCGTAGTTCCATCTTCGAAAGTGGCCCTTTTTCAAATTTGATTTTTTTATGATATAACTTTACAATAACTAAGAAGTTTTAATACCTTCATTTAAGGAGTATTACATTGTCTATTAAATACAATTTATTGCATTAACCTAGCATTTTTAGTTTCCGAGATTTTTAGGATTCTTTAAGTGACCCGGATTCATTGCTCTCGAGTGTATGTGATACATGCTAAAATATAATATCCTAAGCTAACTAAAAGTATGTACACTAAAATAAAGTGTCGATATTTCCTCGGCATCGCTATCGACTGGTATGTACCAAAGAGGATGGCGGAAATGCCACGTTATATGGCAATGCTTAGCCTCTGGTCAAGGTTAATTATGTAAGTTTAATATTGATGTAGGTATTATACATAACCTTTCGGTATAAATTATCTAAATGGTGGTGAAAATCACATCCGTTGCTTAGTTTAAAAGAATAACGAACAGGCACAAATAGCGCCTTTATTTTATGTATGGACTAGCGACTTGCCCCGGCTTTGCACGGATGCAATGAAGATACTATCTCACGGACGAAGCCGCGTGCGAAAGCTAGTTAAACTTAGGAAGAAACCTTCCTCTTGAATCACTGCATCTGTTGATAAAAACTGCATTAAAATCAGTTGCGTAGTTTAAAAGATCTAATGCGTACATAGGGACAGGCTGCGGGGAACGAGTTTGTTTTATACTATGTAGAGATATGGATGGTTTTTACACTCCACAGTGTGAAGTGCCTCATTAATTAAAGGATGTAACTATACGGTTAATAACTCTCAAGAAATGCCGTATCTTGAATACTGATTACTGGCTAAATGATCAGTAAAGGTTTGCTCTTTATAGATACCAGTTCAGAGCTAGTTGTAATATGAGATGTATCGCTGTGTGACCTTATTATATCGCGCGAGCGTTGCGTGTGTCTGTTAGTTTGTAACGAGATTAACTAATCATGTAAGTACGGGTAGCTTAGGATTGGCTTAAAATGTTGACCAACGTAAAGTAGGTACCGACAAGACCAATAAGATCAAAGTCAAAGTCAAACTCAAAAAATTTATTTCAAATAGGCACAAGAAAGACACTTTTGAACGTCAACATGATCAAGAAATAGAATTGATTCTAGTCGCCCCTTCCAAAAGGTAGTTTCGTATGGAGAAGAATGGGCAAGAAACTCTACCGTTACTCTTTTAGAATGTTGTTGTTGGAATGATATTTTTGATTTAGACATTAGTGACTAACCTGGTGTCAGAGTTTTTATACTACCCATGGCCCTCATGTCCAAGTCATAGGTCTCGAGTTCGAACCCAAGGAACGCACCTCTGATTTTTCGGATTCATGTGTATTTTATAATTATCACTTGCTTAAAAATCGGTGAAGGAAAACTTCGTAAGGAAAATGGCATGCATGAGAGATGATCCTAGCATGTGAAGCTAAGTCAGAGGCCCATGGGCGGAATAAAAACTCTGACACCAGTTTAGTCACTAACCGCACGAAGAAGAAGATTTTTTTTTAAATCATTTAACTTTTTTCAATTAGAATTGTTAGTTCTGTAACTGCATAGCAAGCCTAATCCACATTACCGTTACTATAAACTAATAACATCCAAACTAGGTAACAACAGCCAACAGACGTAATTTCTTAACTAAGCGTCACAAAATCCCGTGTGTTAACCCTTTCCATTTGATTGACAAACACTGTTGCAGTATCAGTGTTCTCAACCCGTCGCTGCTGTCAATCCAATCTCGTTGTCACTGTGAAAAAATAACCAACACCACGGGGATTGTGGTGCAAGAGACGAGCGAAAAGCGATGCTTTGCAGATAGTTTACTCTGTTGTAACAGCATCAACAATTTTGAAGTTAACAGGACAGATCAAAATCTAATTCTTTTCACAGTAATAATGACTTAGCTTCACATGCTGTTGAGAAATGTCACTCAGACATGCTGGTTTCCTCATGATGTTTTCCTTCACCGATTTTTAAGCAAGTGTAATTAAACAATACGCAAATGAATCCGTAAAATCAGAGGTGCCTTGGGTTCGAACTCGAGACCTATGGCCATGAGGCCCATAGGCAGCATAAAAACTCTGACACCAGGTTAGTCACTAACCACACAAAAAGAAGAAGAAATAATAAACTAAACAATCATCAGCATAGTTAACTTTTTAAACGCCAAGTTACAGTGAAGGATTTAATTTGTAAACTGTTAGGTTACCGATCGTATATAAGCAACTATAACCAAAATAATAAAAATGTGAATCGTCGCGCGACGCCTGGCAGATGTGAAACATCGAAATTATTTTGAAAAGAAGGAAATAAATATGGCCTAATGAATAACCAAAACGTCACCACACCGTACTAAATGTTTCATACTTACATATAGCGTGACGACGCATGACACATGGGATGTTTCACATCAAAAAGAAAATAAAGGAAAATAAAGAGCGGGAAAGCTACTACCTACTTAACTATATACAGGGTGGAATTTTGTAATGCCACCTGGAGGGAAAGTACTCTTAATACTGTAAATAGCAAATTTTACTCAAAGAAAACATTCCTTTATTTTTGAATAGAAAGAAAACTGCATTCAAAGATTTCCAAAAATTCGCTTGCCTCACCCGGGAATCGAACCGACTAAAAGCGGTAAAAATGACAACCTGTACTTTTATTGCATTTATCGTTAGGATCAATTATAAGGATAAAATCTTTCTAAGAAACTTGATAGATTAAATGAAAGGAAAACCATGAAATCTGGACTTATAAATTTAATGAGTCAAGTTTAAGCTCTTTAACTTAACGATCCATCTGTTTACTTATGTTAGTAATAAATAATTTTGTCATTAACGTCATTTAACCATGAAAATGACGAGTTACTCTTATTACTATTTATATTATCCACCACTGCTGGCACGTTTGGTGAAGAAATAAAAGATGGATTATTGTTAATATAAGAATAATAAACGGTCTCTCTTTGAGAAGGAGAATACTTTTTTTATAGTGGAAAATCATCACATGACTCTTCCCGCTCTGGGTGGAGCGGAAGGGAGTGTCAGTCTCTTACTGACTAAAACCTGTCCATGCTCCTTCCTTAGCTCTTTGTAGTTCGCAGCAGTGGTGGCCCTTTCGGACAATCCCGCTGATCTCCATCCTGTCTAGAGCTATATTATCTGTCTCTTCTATATGATCGTTGTTACGTATTATTATTTCGCGAATTTCCGAAGTTCCAAACCGAAATGATATTCTCTTGTAACTTGGACCACAACCCAAAATGTAGTCACTCTACGGGGAGCCAACAAGAAATATGTCGAAACTCGACTAAGTGTTAAATAATACATTAACGTTGTGATACATAATTGAAGAGGTGCCACCATAACGTGGAAACGACGAATTTAACCGACTGCACCGATATGGTGTGCGTTTTTACTATCTAAGGTAAGTAAGATATATGTAAGTTAAAGTAACTTTGGTTAAGTAACGAATTTTTCACTTAAGTTTTTTTTTATATGTAACTTGTGATGTGTAGACTCAGCAGGAAGTCTGAAAGTGACACCGGTGACTGAAAAGTATTGTAGCAATCGGTTGTCATGGTATGGGCATGTTATGCGGAGGAATGAGGGAAATGTTGTCAGGAAAGTTTTGAGTATGAATGTGGATGGCTATACAAGTAGAGGAAGACCAAAGAAATGATGGATTGCGTGAAAGACGATATGGCTAGAAAGGAAGTAACTACCGAGATGACGACTAATAGAGAAGTATAGAAGAAAATGATATGTTCGCCGACCCCAAATAAATTGGGATAAGGGAGGAGAATGATGATAATGATTGTGTAGAATCAGAACAAGAAGTCAATTTGGTCATGAAAGTCCTGTGAAGAGAGATCAAAATCTTGTAAAATATGTTGGTTTAAATATAGAAAAATGAGTTTAAAGCCACGTCGAGCCAAGTCTTGGGTTAGATTTATAAAATGGTTGGGAAGACCTAGGTAAGGGAGAAATAGGGTGAAAGAACAAAGGAAACCAATTCGTGCCTAACTCAATTATTTTAAAACCACAAAAATCGCTAAGGTAGCCCGTGAAATTCAAGTTTACTAGCGTTTTTTGCTATTGCAGGTCAGTGCCAGATTATATCTGGATCAAAATATTATTCGCGAACGTAACAAATACGTACTTTAATAAATAATTAAGTATAAACATAAGAATCATCAAAACATTTTCAAGTTAAATTTGTCTCAAATGACATAGAAATCATGACATTTGAGACAAATTTTCATTTTAAGTAAAATTATTTCTTATCCAATCGTTAAATAGTAATAGGTATTATATTTCAAGATTGTTCTTCCAATAATTTCTTAATATAGTAAGGAATTTTATAATTACGAGCGATCTCAGACCAGGCTAGTTAAGATCTTTACCAATATCATTTTAATCAATGAAACTGTTAAATTGAAATTTACGACCAGTCAGACTTATTTTTGTATTAAATGCATATTCTATTATAAATGATTGTATCACTTAGATATTCAATAAAATATCTGTTAATTGATTTACTTTAAAGAGTTGGGTGTGGTGTATTTTTTGTTATAGGTAACTAAACGCAGCGTTTCTCATTTAAATTCTGCATTTAAAAACAGTTAGTATTTTATTTATCTGTTTTTTAGTTTTACATACACTTATACAAGCACACAATTAGACCTCGGGGGTCTGTCCTAGCATGCCATGGCCTGGGATTAGATCAACGCGCTATAAACAACTAGGTAACAATCGAGTTGATGTAGTGTTCTTTCAACTAACACTTTATGTTTTTGCTATTCATTGAGTCTCTAAGATTTATAGGTATTTTGTTAAGTAAATTGGGTATTGTAAAGGAAGCGGTACGCCTGCCATAAAAGTTATTTTTATGAGGCACTTGAAGTGATTTTGATTTGGCTTGTCGCGTCTTCACGTCATATTTAACAGGAATCTGAATATCGGTGTTTTCAAAATGTTCTAATAATAAAAAATAATATATCATTTATTTCAGGTAACAAAGACCCATAACATAAATACCTTACAGACTATCATACATATTTATAAAAAAACTGATAATAACTATTGTAATAACAGGAACATGTACTCAGCGCGCGCAAGAACAGGTAATACTTTGCAATGTTTAAATAACTGTGTGTAGTTGTCTTGTAGGTAGTAATTTTCATATACCCTCACAGATAGGCCAGTCGTTTGATTCTGTAATAATCCCACCGTGAAAACTAAGGTGAAGTGAGCGTGAAGCGAGCTGTCGTTTATCCCGGTAGTACCAGCACATCAAGCTATCCCTAACTATCAAATTTTCTCAATTAAAAATGAACCTTATGTCTTTGCAATAAAGTTGAAATACTATCAAAGAAATTTGACAGATTGTGGTAACTTGATGTGCTGGCCTCTGTACGTTTCCTTGGGATAATTTTCGACATCCACTCGGGCGAAGCCACCAACGGCGGCTAGTATTATTTGAAGTAAAGTTGCTTTTCGTGTCTCTGTATGAAGGCGTTGTTCGCTTCGATCAAAAGTGTATTATTGATCGAAGGTTGTTCGTGTAGAGAATGTATTCTGAAAGGTTTATGTGTATAAAACGTGAATATTAAACTTATATTAATAAAGACATCTTGATGTTTTTTCGAGTCGTAAAAATCGTGCAAAGCAGGGGCGGGTCGCTCTTGATTTACAACTTTACTAACTGCTGTGCGCGGCTCCGCTTGCGTCAATGTTGAAAAGTTTTTCATACAAACTTCCACCCCCTATTTCACCTCTTTACGGGGAGAGTTTTCTGAAATCCTTTCTGTCGGTTAGCTGATATCTCCTACTCATAATCTATCTTTGTGCCAAATTTTATCTTCGTAGGCCCTATAGTTGTTAAGATTTCCTTATTAATCATTCAGTGAATGTATGAATGAATGACCTTTTGCTTTTATATGGTATGTTAATTAAAGAAAAATACCATAAATAAAACCTGAAAAAAAAAATGGCTGCTCCCTACATTTATGTTCGCATAATTCGTCAAAATGTGGATTCCCTTTCTTCGCGAATCTTTTCATAGTAATATTTTTTTAGCATAACCGACGCTATACTATTGTGGGTTAACAGGAATACCTTTCGCTAATTAACATATTCTATATAGGTATACACAGTTTAAGTATTTAACAAACATGCCAATTACAAGCTCAGTCACCATCACTCAATTCCACAACCACTAGAAACTCGTCCTAAAACAAAATAAATAACAACAATTTTCCTCCCTGCCAGCCAAGATGTCAGAATGAAGAGATTAAAAATTACTAACAAAACGGCCTGGAACCAGTCGAGCGTCATTCCTGATTATCTACGGGCATCAACCGTAGTGGCTCTTAATTAAATAATCAAAAAATGTGTGTGCCCTTAATACTGGGATCTTTAGATGAAATGCTAATGAGTTTGTGTTTATGTTTTGACGCCTAGTTTTTGAGAAGTTATGATTTTATTGCGTGGGTTTTTGCTTCGAAGGTGTATTTGATTTAAGGCTTTCTTAGCTTTTTTTAGAACTCATTTTTGCTTGTGGAGGCTGAAAATTATCGCACTATATATATATATATGTGCGGGATAAAAAGTAGCCATAATATCCTGACTGAGGTTAGGCATACGGCCTAATTGCACCGAAATCTATCCAGTATTTAATTGCATCGAAATCTATCCAGTATTTAATTGCACCGAAATCTATCCAGTATTTTATTGCACTGAAATCTATCCAGTATTTAATTGCATCGAAATTTATCCAGTATTTAATTGCACCGAAATCTATTCAGTATTTAATTGCACTGAAATCTATCCAGTATTTAATTGTATCGAAATATATCCAGTATTTAATTGTATCTAAATCTTTCCAGTATTTCATTGCACCAAAACCTATCCAGTATTTAAGGCGTGAAAAGGTAACAGACAGACAATATTAATTTGGTTCAGTTGGAAACCGAGAACAAGATTACCATAATGATATTGGCAGTGTTATACCCAAAGTAGTGGGTACTACAATTTGCCATTTATGTTGAAGTCACATGCAAAAACCTCTGCCCGACTCTTCGGAGAAACATAGCATGAAGTTACGTCATGTTATGTTTATGATATTGATTTTAATCACTCTAAAGTTAATGTTTTTTGTACATAATGTAGGACAAATCAGTAGTGCTATTTTGTAAAAATCTACCCGTGATAACTTGATGAGCACATTGATGTATAGCAGTATATCTCTGTACAATGTTTGCAGTTGTGTGGAGAGTTTTGTTGTAATGAATAGTAAATGGTTAGCTTGCTGTGTGCTTTGCTGTAGACTGTAATTGCAGCAAGCAATTTTTATATAGATAAATAAAGAATCATGGTGGGGCATCAAAGCTCAACGGCTTTTAAGCACTAGAAGAGAGTCCTCAGTGGTGTCAATCCTTATATCAGGTTGAATGACAGCTCACTTCATCTCAGTTTTCGGTTTTCAGGGTGAGATGTTTACAGAATAGGTCGGTAGAACCCAAGGTGAAAGATGACACGAAGATGACCGAAAATGAAAATGAAATCTTTATTTGTAAACATAGGTTTTTTAGTGGTGTTACAATTAAATAAGAGTTCCGTCTATGTTTTGCGTTTAAGCGTACAAATTAAATTGATAATTATAATCAGTTTCTATGAAAATTCAAATTACAAAAATTACATAATGTCAGAATGATTAGAATTTAACAATTAGATTATATTTTATTACAGTCAAATAGTTTTACACATACAAACACATTAATTGACACATAAACATAGGGGTAATAATTATAACACTTTTATTTCAATCGATAATTTAATTTAATGCAATATCAAGTTTTACTAATGTCATAAATCGGATATAGTAGGTCTAGCAAGTTTCATTTAGATAGTCGTTTATTGTGTAGTAACATTTTTCAACCAGAAAATCATTTAACAATTTTTTGAACAGATCTGTATTACTATGAGTGTTTGGGTAATTTATTGTAGATTTTGGGTGCCATGCCTAAAAGGTTTTTGGAGAATATAGCTTTTTTGTGTCTTGTTATGCATATTGTATTTTTATAGCGTATTGATTTAACAAAAGTAGCTACTTCATATATATAAAGACACGGAAGTGTAAGTAATTTAAGCTTTTGAAAATTTGGCTGACAGCTCTCTGTACTTTGTATGCCACATATTGCCCTTGTGCATTTTTTCTGTGCCCTAAACGCCACTTCTCTGTCTGGCGAGTTTCCCCAAAACATATTCCCATAAACATAAATCGGCTGATCAGTTTTAGCTATCAGCTAATATATTAAGTGTATAAAACCAGCTACAATATTTGTATTTATTTGAACATCCATGCAGGAACACCCAAAACGGCACACAATACTGACTTTCCAATGTTGCAAAATTTCATTCTTACAAGCCTTTGCAATAATAACTGGCATAAAAACTGCTAACATAACTATTAGCTTTTCACAATATACATGAGGACGCAATCCCCTTTGTCCGTCACGGTGCGCACGCGCGACTGCCCACGAATGACGGCGTAACTGTAAATTTTGTCGCAAACAAAATACTTCACATTTATTGATCCTAATACCATTGTACCGGGATTTAGATCTGTCCATTCAAAAAGCAGGTAAGCGATACTTGAGGTATGTAAGTATAGATTTTTTAGTTAAGCCCTTATACGTATAATTGGTAGCATTCGCTTTGGTGAGGGATGACGCTAATCTTTTGTGATCTTTGCACATAGTCAAGAGATTCTTGACTGTTTGTTGATGTTTTTTTTGAAAAATAAACGACGATTATACAGAAACTCGTGAATAAATGAAGCGTGGGAGAAACTTATGCATTATATTATAGAAAACTAGCTTCAGCTAGCAGCTTCGCCCGCGCGGTTGTCGGAAATTATCCCACAGCAACATACTAACTGGATAAAAAGTACAGATGCCAGCACAACAAGCTATCCCTAACTGTCAAATTTTCTCAATTAAAAATGAACCTTATGTCTTTGCAATAAAGTTGAAATACTATCAAATAAATTTGACATATTGTGGTAACTTGATGTGCTGGCCTCTGTACCATATGTGGTTATCCAGGTTATAATCTATTTCTGTGCCAAATTTCATATAGATTCGTTCAGTAGTTTTTGCGTAAAGACGTAACAAACACACACACACACACACACACAAACATTGGCCTTTATAATATTAGTGTGAAAATTATCTTCGAGAATGGTCATAATTACAAAACGGCTGGCAGCATTGAAAGGGTTTTAAGTACAGGACATGTGTAAAAAAATGTGACGCATCACAATAATTCTCATTTAAAATCACCACCCTTTCACACAAAAATCCGACAAACCAACCATTTTCCGATCCACTGCGTCCCTATAAGCTGGCAAAGAGAACCCCAGGAGCCTGCGTGAGGCAACAGCCTACTGATTACGTATACCTTGCGTTGTTATTGTCATATTTTTGCTAAATACTCCTCAAATAAATGCTTCTATTTCTAATCCTTGAAAAGGTCTTTAAGTAGCGAGTTATTCTTTGAAGTGATCTCAAAAATAAATATGCTCAATTATGCGTACATTATTTGGAATCATTAAGCCTTTAAAATGTCAGTATTGTGATTTTTGTTAGTGGGTGGTTAAGCGGTAGGCAGTCTGAAGAGTTGTTAGTGTAGTCTTTATCGTAATGCTAATTACGCTAAAGTGCTTTAATACTCGTCACTCATGATTTAATTGACACCGCCACCTCTAATTTCAGGGCTTTTACGTTCTACCAAAACGAGTTCTATGCGTGTGTGAGGTCAAACGAGGGACATACTTCAGGAGAGTGAAGTTCCAATGAAAATTAACCACTTTTTATATGGGACTGACTCCAGAATTTGAAAAAAAGCACCTGGTTCCTATATTTTGTCCAACTATGCGAACAAAAACATTTGGAGCTGTTTTTTTTTTCATATTTCTGAGTTGATCCCTTTGTAAAATTTGTTCATTTTCAAAGTACTTAAAGGTCTAAAATATAGTTGTAAGGTTGAAAATGGTCCACCATCAGTGTCCGCCATTGTACCTACCTATGCTAAATCATCATCATTTCAGCCGGAATCATCCACTGCTGGCCTTTCTTGTGACATAATTTCCGGTTCCATGCGTCCCTTCATCTAGGTATTTTCCGTAATTTTGCTTGCTAATGAGTGTATAATTGCATATACCTTTAGCTGTTATATTTCTACTATTTCTAAGCCATTTCCGTTGGTGAACGTTATTTCAACCTGTACTGTTTAATGCTATTTATTTATACCAAGATTTCCATCGCCCACGGAGATTTCTAGCGCGATAGGATAATATTTAGTCTCATTACTTTGTAGTTGACTGTAATTTATAAGCTTAGCACTAATAGGGTCTTATGACATTTGATATATTATATTATGCATGTGCTCATAACTACTTACTTTGTAAGAGTTAGTTGAATAAATATTTCTTAAATTTATTTCACAGAATAATAATAATAAATAATAATAATAATAATATAATAATAATAATAATAATAATTATTATTATTATAATAATATAATAATTATTGTTTTTTATGAAAAATTCTGATGCTCTGTCTTCATTAGGTGTGATGAAGGAGCAAGTGACGCCATCTAGTTTTTTTACGAGTTACTAGAAACCACGGAAGAGGTTGGATCAAAGTAACACTAGCTAATTCTCACTCTAGCAGAGCGCTGTATCGATGGTTGCATGGCAGCTGTCTTTATGCCAGATATGAGATTAGGGGAACGACGAACTTCTATATTCCGGCACAATTCTGATGATACTAAAGCTACCAGTAATACTACGAGTATGATCAATTCTGGTAAAGGCTACCCTGAGCCATACTTGGGATAAGAATAAGAACGAAATATAGAATCGTATTGAGAACAAATTCGTCTATGATACAACTAATTGTCTATGAAACAAAATTTCAGCGCTGTCTCCACAATGACGAGCCTCGTTCCTTAGTTTCTTGAAACAAAAGGCACTTCTTAAGTCATCCAAAAAAAAACTCACCTCCCATGTGAACTGACGCGTTAAACACGATAAGCATAATATAGCATTATTTAACATAATTAATTAACAAAATCCACATAACAGACAGATTGACAAAACAACAAGTAGAGTATTTTACGTCTTCATATGGTATCGACAAGCTCATCTGTGTAAGCAAACATTAATAATTCAACCTGACGTTTGATTTCCCTTCAGTTTTTAGATAGAGGGTGTTGTTTTTGATAAACTAGATGTATAGGCGTGAAAAGGTAACAGATTATATTTAAATTTTGTAAAATACTTTTAAGACCCGGTTTTACGTGGTCCATTTATCTACCGGCGTCAATAATAATAATATCCTTGGACATTACACACAACGCCATATAGTCCCAAGCTAAGCAACCTAATGCTTGTGTTATGGTAACGAGATGGTTGATGAACTACTTATATAATTTTTTTTTTGTAAATACATAGATACATATTATAGATAGACAAACACCCAGACCCAGAACAAGTACTTGTAGGTCGTACAAATATTTGTTCCATGCGGGAATTTAACCCGCAATATGCTGCGCTGCGCCAACCGTGTCAATTCATTCTTAATAATATAAACTAGATGTTGAATATACTGAGAAGACACCTGTATCCTGGGTATGTAAAATAAAGAGACTGGCCATGTGCGTGTCGTGCCACGCATATGGATTCCGTAGTTGGGATAGAATTATCCCAAAAACAAACTTAACATTGAAGTTTACAGATATGGTGTGTACTATGGTGTATACATCGATATACGTCATAGTCAACTCATCAACTGCAATGTAAGTTTCAGGCCTTGTCTCTGGCCAAATTCCAAGATTCTAGGTCAACGGGAAGTACCGTATAGTTTTCGATTTATTTATGAGTATCAACAGATGTCGCACTAATCAATTTTTATAAAGCTCCATTGGTCCGGAGACATGGATGTTCCTGAGAAATAGGGTCATGAAAAACTGACAGACGGACAACGAATCATCTCGTTCTAGATTCTATCCCTTAGAGAGATTCCATTGCAAGCATAGCCCGTTCCGCAGCTCGTTCAGCGACCATGAATTTATAGACCAGCCGTAGGTACCGTGAGGTCCTCGTTTCAGCTCCATAACTGTACATTCACTTTATGCAAAATCCATTCTTAGATTCCCAACCAATAAATTCTGCTTCTCTATCATTATCATCATCAAAACGCATAACACAATCAATTAAATACCCATAATAATTTCTTTAAAATACGACAACGTTCCCATATTCAATAATAAAGTTTTAATAGTAACAATAATAATTCATTCAGTTAATAATAAATAAAAACGGGGCGCATATTAAAACGTCCGTCGAGTATTACATTAAGCTGTAAAGAGATTGGTTTAATGGTCTGTAATTGGTCGGAATAACATAATTTTTATTGGTATTGTCTCGGCTAGGTAACGATCTCCCATACTCATGTAACTCGAAGACTTGTCGTTTCAAAACTTTTATTAAATTGAGAATTCGTTTGGAAAAATTCTTGTCAAATCATACGACACTAGGTAAACTACTGTAGGGGTATTCTGTAGAAATATCACTGTGGAAAATTAAGTGAAGTAAGTTTAAAGTGGGCTGTCATTAGTGTCAAAGTCAAAATCAAATCTTTTTTTTCAAATAGGCACAAGAAAGGCACATTCGAACGTCAAAATTAACAAGAAATAGAATTGATTCTAGTCGCCCCTTCCAGTAGGTAATTACACTGTTACTCTTTTAAAATGTTTTGTATACATGAATAATAAAATTATATGTGAAGAACACCCAAAATTATGTGTGTAAGTAGTAAGCATGAACTATTAAAGAACATTAAAAATGTCATGGTTTCAGCCAAAACTCTTTCACTGCTGGACAAAAGCCTGCCCCAAGAATCGCCACAACGACCTTTCCTACCCTTGCGCCTCCATACCATTCCCGCAAGATCAGGGACCGATTTATATCTCCACAGGTAGTTTCTGGTTTAACTCGAGAGTCAACTTCTACAGAAAATACTACAAAAATTATCCTCAGCGAAAGGATTACTCGTCATTCAAGATTTGGCATTTACCTCACTGTCTGTGACATAAATGTCAAATCTTTCTATTTATGCTGATCTAAAATACAAACTTTGAAGACATACAGATGCCCTTCCATTCATACTAATTGCAGTAACTCTCACGCCTTGAAATGGCTGAACGGATTTTGATGAAATTTGCTACATAGATACTATTCTGTCTGGCAGTGCTATTCTGTCAAAAATTTTAGGTGATGGTGGTAGGGGGTTCTGGGTGAAGTTAGCTGTCAATAGTGTTATTCCCTAGCATAATTGGAAAGGAAGCTCACATCAAGTTCACTTCAACTACGTTTTCACGCAATCCGAATCAAAAAGTATTCTACATATACACACATAGGATACATTTTATCCCGTCAGTAATTTTTCGTCATCACCACGCCAGCGAAAGCGTGGACAGGAGCTGGTCAAAATCAAATCAGTCTACCGAGCCTTTTCCCAACTATGTTGGGGTCACCTTCCAGTCTAACCGGATGCAGTTGAATACCAGTATTTTACATGGAACGACTGCCTATCTGACCTCCACAACCCAGTCAGTAACTGGGTCGATACCCTTGGTCAGACTGGCTGTCATACTTTCGGGCTTCTGACTACCCGTAACGACGCGCACGGCTTAACGCGCTTTCCGAGACACGGAGGAGTCTCGATATGTAAAGATGGTCACCCATCCACAGAACAACCCCGGCAAGCGTAGCTAAACCTGATCGATCCGTGCGGCTGTTATTACTTAGCCACAAACTATTCATCACTACATAGTATAAAACAAAGTCGCTTTCTCTGTCCCTATATCACTATGTATGCTTAAATCTTTAAAACTACGCAACGGATTTTGATGCGGTTTTTTTTAATAGATAGAGTGATTCAAGAGGAAGGTTTATGTGTCTAATTTGTCAGCATTTTATGCGGTCGAAGCCGCGGGTGGAAGCCAGTTTTAAATAAATGCTCGAGACATTTTCGTAAGTTAACCAAAACTGTGTGACTCACGCCCGAGTGCCACCAGGAGTAAGGGCAAACATCGCTTCGGGTCAATAAATATATAAATCTCAAAGCTGCCGTTTTTTAGCTTATTTTTCATTAATATCGTAATTATGTGAGCTGGCATCGAAAACAAACCGCAATCTTCTTGCCTGCCTTAATGGTTTAGGGGTCAATTATAGGCGTTATAATAATAATGTGTGCGATCTTTAGACTTAATACGTATCCGTGTTAGTCATTCATTTGATTGTAGACGATTTTATTTAAATTCTGCCACTTTTTGAGGTCTTCGCATTCTTTAAGGTCTGAATTGTAAGGAAAAGGATGACGTCATTGGATTAATGATTAGTGATGCTGATGAAATATATTGAGATCTGGTGCAATTAAGCTAAATTGGGTATTTGAAAGGGTAGTCAATGACGTTACTTTTTATGAAATGTCAAAACGCGGAATTTTTACGTGATTTGTATGAAATATATCAATGTGACGTCACAGTTTTTTAGAATCAAATGGAATACTTGTTAGCACTAAATGCAATTTTACAATTATTATCTTCGCATAATATTTCATTTCTGTTCGGTGATGGAAGTTTTTAAGACGAGCGGTCATTTTGCCATGTGATTTCATATTTTATTTTTGACCGTTTGAAATAGTCAATTGTTGCAGAGGCGGGTTTGAATACTGAACAAACCTCATGCTTAGCAGTAGCGCTCGCGACAAATTATGTTCCATCAAAAAAAACCACACCCTCTATTCACATAAAGACGTGACATTTCAAATATTGTGTTGTGGTCGATATAAAGGTGAAATTTATTTTGTTCGCGCTCCCTCAGTTGCAAGCCGAATGTGTCTTGTAACATCATTCACGTCCCAATGCCCCGATAGTGAGTGCCTTCGATATCGATAATTATTTATTATATTGGTTATACACATCACTAATGAGTTGTGTTTGTGTGAGTTCGATTTTTGAATGCTTGAGCTTTTATTTCGACACTTTGGTTTCAAGAATATAATATATGACGCCTGTTTACCAGGACGGGTTAGACAGAGGTGTACCTATAGTAGTAAGTTATGTTTAAGCCCCATGTAATAGAGGGCGAGCCTATTGCCATAAACCGGGCACACATCCAAAGTTCGGACTGCCATTGAGAACAAAAAACCTTAATATTAACTTGGGCCTGTTAGCTATGAATTTATCAGTTGACCTTATTGGGTTTAGATCAATTAGGTGGAAAAATATGAATCATGGTGCATGCTATTTGCCGACGACATCGTTCTTGTCGGTGAAGGTGGACCTGAGATCCAGAGCAGACTGGAGAAATGGCAACGGAAACTGGAGATTGTTGGCCTGAAAATCAGCAGAACCAAAACGGAGTACATGTTCTGCAATTTCGGCGGTCTCTCCAGTTCTGGGGTCATAGCGCTTGATGGCGCGCTTCTCCCAGTTTGCTCCGACTTTCGGTATCTCGGTTCACTTGTGCAAAGCGATGGCGAAATAGATCGGACTGTTAAGCATAGAATTAACACTGGGTGGATGAAATGGCGGCAGGTCACGGGAACAATTTGTGACTCCCGCATTCCCCTTAAACTCAAGGGGAAGATTTATAAAAGCATGGTTAGACCAGCCGTCTTGTATGGATCTGAGTGTTGGGCCACAAAAGGAATGAATGAAAGACAATTGCATGCAGCTGAGATGAGAATGCTAAGAGGGATGTGTGGTGTTGGAGTATATAAGAGGAAGTCTGAAAGTGACACCGGTGACTGAAAAGTTGTGTGGAAATCGGTTGTCATGGTATGGGCATGTTATGCGGAGGAATGAGGAAAATGTTGTCAGGAAAGTTGTGAGAATGAATGTGGATGGCTATACAAGTAGAGGGAGACCAAAGAAACGATGGATGGATTGTGTGAAAGATGATATGGCTAGGAAGGGAGTAACTACCGAGATGACGACTAATAGAGAAGTATGGAAGAAAGAGACATGTTGCGCCGACCCCAAATAAATTGGGATAAGGGCAGGAGAATGAAAAAAAATGATATCTTAAGGATTTTCACCTATGATTTTAACAGTTTGACCATATTGGTTTTAGATCAACTAACTGGAAGAAATATGAATAGAGCTCCTATATAGCGATAGGGCTCTTTAGGAGCCCCGATATGTTGGTCTATCCAAGCAGTTCTCCTATACCTAACTAAATAGCTATGTACGGTCAGAAAAATCCGCATAACATTTATCACACCTCTAATTCAGAGATCCACAAACGACATTTTAGTAGTTGTGTCTAAGACCGCAAAAATCTTGTGTGGTGCGACTGAACCTTGTTGTCTGTATGCTGAGGACAAAATCAGCCCAGGGAGCCAATCAGCAACTCAAAGATAGGTATTACTTTAATATTTATTTATGATTTCAAACACAATGTAAATTGTTAATGAATAAATATGAAATGAAATGAAAAATGAAATTACTTCAGTGTGAGAAAGAGATGAAGCTATACAGGGAGCTTAGCTCTATCTCTTTCCAATGTGAAGTCAGATTAAAATAACACTGCTTTATGAGGTGGTTTGCCCCAGTCTGTTATTAAATTTTTTCCAAGATATAATTTTATGTCACTAAATCCTATCAGCCCCCACTATCACGACTGTGTTCTGTTCCAAACCCTAATTTGACTATGCAACGAGTTAACCAAAGAGTTTATAATTCTCTAAAATAAAGTTCATTTACTCCTTGGTAACCTTTTTTTCATCCTGTTAATTCGCAAATTGATTCATCTTGCTGACCGTAAGAAGATTTCCACGCATATAATATTTCGCGATCGACATGCATTAAACTGATGTTATCGATGCATCTGGATTCCATCGCGGTGAAATTATGAATAACGCATCAACTCAAACATGTTTGAATCTGAGGTATTTTAAAATAAAACTTGTGCTTTTGCTGACTGTATTTATATGTCACATTATTGAACTTTTAGGCTTCATGATGATGAATGTAAAATTTAGTGAGAAGTATTACTGTGATTTATGTAACATGAAATCCAAAGTTAGTCATTTTCTGTTTCATACTATTTTTCTTTTACTATTCCGATTTGTAGCATTGTTTAAAGTTTGAAATACTGCTTGAGTAAAATTAGATTTTTGGACTTATCATGAATGTATATACCAGACACTTCAGTTTTATTTTAAAGACAAAGTTAAACAAACGTACGTACTGAATTAATGATATGAAAAAAGAAATAAATATTTCTCAGGATTTCCACTAACGCCATCTATACAGTAAATGAAATACTCTTTGAAGCAGCACCACCTATCGGGGAATGTAAATACTATCGTGTCGCTTTTTGTCCTGGTTCAACGTTAATCGAAAAGATGGCACTGTTTACAGTTCGTAATGGTACTTGTGATCATTGCCAGAGGGCGGCAGAAGGAAGCATTCGAGTTAATATTGATATAATAAATTCTCTCAGCGCCTGACTCGAGAGTTGAACAACAATATGCTTTTATTACGACATTCATTCAGGAGTATTATAAAATGGGGATTATAAAAAAAAGAAAATAAAAGTATGGTTAGTTATTTATTTAATCATTCCATAAAAACCTGCAATTTCCTCCATAACTAACCTAAAGCGCTTGGCTTATATCACAGTCACGTCGACCTTATCTAGAAGACCCTCCTACATCCTAGGCCGCATATCACATTCAATCTTATCGTGAAAACAAATACATGAGCAATTAATTATTTAAATACCTAAGTACTATAGTTTACAATTTCTTTAGTAAGGAAATGCTTAAGAAAGCCAATGATTTTGAATATGTCATTGACTGTCTTTTATTGCCGTGTATGTAATACTTAATAATTATACATTTATTTAAAAAATGCAAAGAGCAATAAAAAGAAGAAAATAGAATTTCGTAAACATCGAGTCTACTAATAAAGAACAATGGTATCGTTAACAAGATCAAAAGAGTTGAAACGTTATGAATTCTCAATATTTGATTTCCTACTGCACGTTCACTTAGATACACTAAGCAACACCAAACTCAAAGCCTAAATAAAAGCGCGCTATTGAAAATTAAACTTAAGACGCTAAACTGACCGATGAAATTTAACAGCGCCCTTTTATATAGGCATTCATTTACGTATCTGTTGGAGTTAGAGAAAACAGGCTGCAAAGTTCATAAAACACACAAGGTGGAAGATCAAGAAAAAGAGAACAAATCAATCGTGGTTCTTCGCTTCACTTAACAAATAAATATTAAATAAATATCCTGATTCTGATTCTTATAAATACTGAGATATGGCACCAATAGTCACTTACAAGTAAACTGATCGACCTCTTCAACACATGTATCACATTGCACAAAACAGCAGTTTATCATCTTACACCTGCACCTAGAACTCACCGTCTTTTTACTAGTTATAAAGCCCCTTCCACAACACAACGTCGCACAGTTATGTCTGTCTTTACAAATCCTCCCCTTTGTACTCACACACAAGTTCGGAGTCCTCTGCAAGTAAACCAAATTCTTCCTTTCAATCTTCATTTTGTTCCTCACTTTCGGTGAAATCGCTCTTTTCGTCGTGTAGTTCATAATTTTCTTCTTTGTTGCGTGGTGGTAATGCTTCTTCAGTAGACCCATTGCTGAGTTAAAAGGTCCCAAACGTTTCCAGCAAGTCTTTGTTGTACAAGATCCCGAGAATCCGTGGCATTTACAAACTTCTTTTAACTGTTCTCCTATAGAATCTACGCCCACTATAACGTCTTGTTTTAGTATTTCGGCGATCTGATCGTTGCCGGCGTGTTTGAAGTCCAAGAAATTCTTCGTCATTCTCTTTCCATGTCTGAAATCATCTCCACAACCCGCCATTTTCCATGTATTGTTTTTGCCAAAATTTCCGGGACATGAGCATGAAGAGAGGTCCCCGGAAGCGCAAGCTTTTGCTACTGAATGTGTAATGGATGCTGCCATCAATGCGTGGACGAAAGCAGTTTCTCTGAATAGTTTATTAAAAATGCTTCTTTTAGGTTTTTTGTTGAACACAAGGGAGCAGTTCCATCTGTCGAAATTGAAGGTTTCTTCGCAAGCGGCAATCGCTTGTTCCTTTGCAGTGGTTAGAACGTTTGATAAGCCGGTGTCTCGGTCGCACATTTTTGTTTGTCGTTTCGAAGCTTTGATCAATTTGCAAGCTCCGGGATATATTTCATGAGTTCGATCGCTGAATAGCGTTTCAATAGTTTTTTGTAAGATGGGCTGAGATCTGTGAAATTTAAACAATGTAATTTGGTTAACTGTATTGAATTTGATCAAATTGGACGTTGGAATCTTCCCAAGAACACGAATTTCGTTTCATTGTCTGGTTTGGACTACTCGTAATATTATAACTAAATCCATAATTCATAAAATATCTTTATTAAATTGAAATGGGTTTCGATGACACCTATTCGTCGAATTTGAGACAAACTTGTTACAGCTCCAGGGAAGGTTAATTTTCAAAGGAAATTAACGAGTAAAACCTAAGTAACTTAACAAGAATTCATTAACATCGTATAATTCAAGTCGTCTTAGTTCTTCGTAGAGACTAAATAAATTACCAGAAAAATATTTTTATGTGTTCATTTAAGAGTGTTCTCTTAAATGAACTGGGACACATAAACATATTTTTCTACACAAAGTGCGTTAGTTACGTACCTATATAGCAGTAGATTATTGATTTATTCGCTCGATTTGATAAATATAAAACAGGTAACTCTTATAAAAATATTGAATTCCTCAAATAACGAGGAAAAACTCAGTAATTTCTAACGCTGAAGGAAAAACACACTGACCCTAAATTTTTATCACCAAAAATGAAGAAAGAAATTCACGTGAACTTACCCTTCAACAATCTTAGTAGCAAATATAGAAACGGCACATAACAATAAAACATTAAAAATACAATAACTAAACATGTTTAAGATCTCGACAGTCACAATACATGATCACTGTCTTTTGCTATTCACAACAAAATGATGGCGAGAATGACTCGGCACACAAACCGAGGTGTCGCGATACACTATCGGTAAAGGGTGGGTCTTCCAAAAATGGTAACGACAAACTAAGAAATCAGTCTGTGTTTGCTGGCTGAGCAAATATTGGACCGAGTCATACCTTGACTTGAACTTGTATAAATAGAAGGTATAGGTAACCTATTTGAAGTCTGTTGCAGTTTATGGTTCGACGATAAAGGGTGATTAGCTGTCCATTCCTGGAACGAGGTGAAAAGTCAATAAAGATGATGACAGGTTAAAAAAAAAAGAAATTATATTTAGTCCGTCAGTAAGATGTTACAAAAATATTAGACACGTACTCTTTGCTTTATCATATTAATAAAAAATGCGCCGATTTGAATGCGTTTTGTCTAAGTCATTCGCTATTTCATAACTCAGTATAAAATTTACATAGGAGTGACGTCATGCCAAATTTTAACACAATGTACCGAACCAGTCTTACCAAAGGGTATCGTATTGCCCAGTTACTGTGTTGCGGAGGTCAGATAGGCAGTCGCTCCATGTAAAAGACTGGTATTCAGCTGCATCCTGACCGACCGATCGGCAGCAAGCCGACCCCAACATAGTTGGGAAAAGGATAGGCAGATGATGATGATGTATCGACTTAATCTTTTGATTACTTATGTGAAAAAAGAAAATACGTGTCCAATATTTTTAACCGACTTCTAAAAAAGGAGGAGGTTCTCAATTCGACTGTATATATATATTTTTTTTTTACGTTTGTTCGCGCATAACTCCGTTGCTTGCCAACCGATTTGAAAAATTCTTTTTTAGTTGGAAAGGGTATACTTCCCAAATGGTCCCATAAATTTTTTATCGAAATCGGATAAGCGGTTTTTGAAAAATCGACAAAAATCTAAAAAAAATCTAATTAATATATGTGGACGATGTTCTAATAAGTTCCTGTCACTGTAATTTACATACCAGGTAGTGGTATTAAAATTTGGGGGGTTAGGTAGGTACCACAACTAAAAAGTGAAAAATAAAAACTTTTTTACAAAAAATAAAACCGACTTCCAAAAAAACACTACAAAGTGAAAAATAATTTTGATTTCGGAAGTCGGTGGCAAAAAATGAAAATACAAAACCGAAGACACCGACTTCCGAAATCAAAATTATTTTTCACTTTGTAGTGTTTTTTTGGAAGTCGGTTTTATTTTTTGTAAAAAAGTTTTTTTTAATAATCTAGCTGTCGGATTAAAACATAAATTTTACTCGTCATCTCTATTGTAACCTTTTATACTACGTAAGTCCTTAAGTCGCTATGTGAGAGTCAGCTATTATGTTCGGTATCCTTGTAATTTCCTGAAACATCCTCCATTACTTCCCTTAGAATTCACGACACTGTTACGTGCTTATCTAAGCAGAAAATGTGTCGTAAATTTACTCTCCATCGAATTAGAATATTATAATAATAATATAATATCCATGGACATTTCACACAACGCCATATTATAGTCCCAAGCTAAGCAACCTAATTCTTGTGTTATGGTAACGAGATGGCTGATAAACTACTTACATACATTGTTTTTTGTATATACAATTACAATACAATAGAATTACAAGAAGGTACTATGGAATCCACTGCTTCATAAAAAACATAAATCTATAAGCATTGACAATATTCAGAATCATGAAGAACAATCAAAATATTTAAGGAAACACGAATTAAGCCGACGAAAACAATGTCTATGGGTGATCAAAACAAAAGAGCAATTCAATGCTTCGAACGTTCCATTTCTGTGTAGCGATGTATGTGTATTATATTGAGCACATAGCTGACCCGACAGACGTTGCCCATCCTAAAATCCTTTAGAAGATTGGGTTGGGTTGGATTGGGTTTCTGGGAATTTTTCTAACTCATTCTCAAAAAACTTTATTCGTACTATGAACATTTTAAAACAAAAAATGGCCAAATCGGTCCAGACGTTAACTAGTGCAACGTACAGCAATTCATATTGTTTGATTTTCATATCTTAATTTGGCTGTACTCTAGTGGAAAGTGAACTAACAACAAAGCTAAGTTATTAAATACCAGCTTTTGCCAGCGGCTTCGTCCGCGTGGAATTATCCCACGGGAACCGTACATTTTTTCGGGATAAAAAGCTTATATGCTATTGCAGACTATAATCCATCTTTGTGCCAAGTTTCATCCAGATCCGTTAAGTATTTAGTTTCTGAGTTTATACGTTACAAACATACATACAATCTTTCCTCTTTATAATATTATTTTACATAGATACGCAAAGCAGAAATTCATAGCACATCTTCCCGGATACGCAACACCACTTAGCTATAGAAGAAAAAGACACCTGGTTTTGTAGCTTTATAAATGTTTTGAGTTAAAAGCAAAGCATTTATTTTAAATAAACCAATTACAGGCACGTCAGAATTGTCAAGGGGTCGGTCAGTCAAAAATGGAGAAAAACGGGCAAGAAACTCCGCGTACGCTCTTTCAACCCATTGAAGGACACTGAACGAGAAACAATAGAAGTTTTATTGTTATTACGTCTATAGGTGTACAGTGTCCCTCAAAGTATTAAACAAAATATGGTTACAGCTTAGCTACCACCGTGCTCGCACGTCTCTGGTGGTACGGAAGCCTAATCCCTAAGGCTAGAGCTACATTATCAAGCCACACGGGCTCCTACGCACTATGCGGTTAGCCGGAATGCGATCAGCCGTCCGGCTAACCGCAGGACGCGGTTGCGCTTGCGGTTAGCCGGGTGGCGGATAGCCGCAACCCCAACCGGAACGTGCGGTTAGAAACCGTCGTGGTTTTGCGGTTCGGCCGCAGCGCTCAGAACGACCGGAGCGGTTAGCCGGCAGCCGCATCGCAGTGTGAATAAAAACTCCTTTCTCGTACAAATTTCCTATTGCGGTCAGCCGCACGGTTGGCCGCATTCCGGCTAGCCGCATAATGCGTATAACTGTGTATGAAGAAAACAAATGAAAATAGTTGTTAAAAGTATGCCACTAGTCATCGCACCGCGACTGGTACGGCGCGACGGGAACAGGAGACACGCGCGCGTCTCATGATGGAAATCGCGTCGCAAGTCACATCGGAAGAAAGAAAAAAAATAAGTTTATTTGTCACAGAAACACGTTCATATTAAAATATATACTACCGTAGGTTTTTTTTTTGAGGTTGGGGAATCATTAAATGTCCTCTCCCGCTCTGGGTGAAGCGGAAGGGAGTGTCAGACTCTTACTGACTAAAACTCATCGATGCTCCTTTCTTAGCCCTTTATGTTCCTAGGTAGCGGTTACCCTTTCGGACAATCCCGCGTACCCGGCAGGTTACGGCCTTAACGGGCCCCTTTACATGCTGACATCTCTTTGAGGCGCGCGTGGAACACGTACGCCCCGTCCGGCAGGGGCCTGGTCCTGATCGGACAGTGTAGCACCCTCTACTCTCCATCCGCAGGCCTGCGCCTAAGGTGGCCGGGAATCGTCAGGCGGCTCCCGACGTCCGGAGAATCTCCAGCGGCGGCTGGGACGTGAGTTCCTGTCCCTTAGCCATTTCACCACCTCCTTTGCAAGCATGACTGCTTCGCAGAACGGGGTGACAGCTTCCCACTCCCTCTCACAAAAACAACAGATAAATAATAGTTAACAGATAAATAAAACGAAACAGATCAACGTATGATTACT